>CM060963.1:163193808-165801308 GCA_030765045.1 Tenodera sinensis | reverse complement strand
CGCTTATTTGTAGCAATTTCACTCTAATTTATGACATTCTCTGATTTCTGTAACAATTGTTTCAAACCGTCTCTGAGGCTAAATAGAGACGCGAGGGCACAGTTTTTGTTGGATTCGAGCAGGTGTTGTTTTGCGATAATTCGCTTGTTTGAAGCAATTTCACTCTAATATCTCACATTCTCTGATTTTTAAAACACTTGTCTCAAAGCGTCTCTGAAGCTCAGTAGAGACGGCAGGGCACAGTTTTTGTTGGATTCGAGCAGGTGTTGTTTCGCGATAATTCGCTTGTTTGAAGCAATTTCACTCTAATATCTCAGATTCTCTGATTTTTGTAACACTTGTCTCAAAGCGTCTCTGAGGCTCGGTAGAGACAGCAGGGCAGTTTTTGTTGGATTCGAGCAGGTGTTGTTTCGCGATAATTCGCTTATTTGAAGCAATTTCACTTAAATTTTTCACATTCCTTGATTTTTGTAACACTTGTCGCAAAGCGTCTCTGAAGCTCAGTACAGACGGCAGGGCACAGTTTTTGTTGGATTCGAGCAGGTGTTGTTTCGCGATAATTCGCTTGTTTGAAGCAATTTCACTCTAATATCTCACATTCTCTGATTTTTGTAACACATGTGTCAAAGCGTCTCTGAGTTTCGGTAGAGACAGCTGGGCACAGTTTTTGTTGGATTCGAGCAGGTGTTGTTCGCGATAATTCGCTTGTTTGAAGCAATTCCACTCTAATATCTCACATTCTCTGATTTTTGTAACACTTGTCTCAAAGCGTCTCTGAAGCTCAGTACAGACGGCAGGGCAGAGTTTTTGTTGGATTCGAGCAGGTGTTGTTTCGCGATAATTCGCTTATTTGAAGCAATTTCACTCTAATTTATGACATTCTCTGATTTCTGTAACAATTGTTTCAAGGCGTCTCTGAGGCTAAATAGAGACCCGAGGGCACAGTTTTTGTTGGATTCGAGCAGGTGTTGTTTCGCGATAATTCGCTTGTTTGAAGCAATTTCACTCTAATATCTCACATTCTCTGATTTTTGTAACACTTGTCTCAAAGCGTCTCTGAAGCTCAGTAGAGACAGCAGGGCACAGTTTTTGTTGGATTCGAGCAGGTGATGTTTCGCGATAATTCGCTTGTTTGAAGCAATTTCACTCTAATATCTCACATTCTCTGATTTTTGTAACACTTGGCTCAAAGCGTCTCTGAAGCTCATTAGAGACGGCAGGGCACAGTTTTTGTTGGATTCGAGCAGGTGTTGTTTCGCGATAATTCGCTTGTTTGAAGCAATTTCACTCGAATTTTTTACATTCTCTGATTTTTGTAACACTTGTCTCAAAGCGTCTCTGAGGCTCGGTAGAGACAGCAGGGCACTGTTTTTGTTGGATTCGAGCAGGTGTTGTTTCGCGATAATTCGCTTATTTGAAGCAATTTCACTTAAATTTTTGACATTGTCTGATTTCTGTAACAATTGTTTCAAACCGTCTCTGAGGCTAAATAGAGACGGCAGGGCACAGTTTTTGGTGGATTCGAGCAGGTGTTGTTTCGCGATAATTCGCTTGTTTGAAGCAATTTCACTCTACTTTCTGACATTCCTTGATTTTTGTAACACTTGTCTCAAAGCGTCTCTGAGGCTCGGTAGAGACAGCAGGGCACAGTCTTTGTTGGATTCGAGCAGGTGTTGTTTCGCGATAATTCGCTTATTTGTAGCAATTTCACTCTAATGTATGACATTCTCTGATTTCTGTAACAATTGTTTCAAACCGTCTCTGAGGCTAAATAGAGACGCGAGGGCACAGTTTTTGTTGGATTCGAGCAGGTGTTGTTTCGCGATAATTCGCTTGTTTGAAGCAATTTCACTCTAATATCTCACATTCTCTGATTTTTAAAACACTTGTCTCAAAGCGTCTCTGAAGCTCAGTAGAGACGGCAGGGCACAGTTTTTGTTGGATTCGAGCAGGTGTTGTTTCGCGATAATTCGCTTGTTTGAAGCAATTTCACTCTAATATCTCAGATTCTCTGATTTTTGTAACACTTGTCTCAAAGCGTCTCTGAGGCTCGGTAGAGACAGCAGGGCAGTTTTTGTTGGATTCGAGCAGGTGTTGTTTCGCGATAATTCGCTTATTTGAAGCAATTTCACTCTAATTTATGACATTATCTGATTTCTGTAACAATTGTTTCAAACCGTCTCTGAGGCTAAATAGAGACGCGAGGGCACAGTTTTTGTTGGATTCGAGCAGGTGTTGTTTCGCGATAATTCGCTTGTTTGAAGCAATTTCACTCTAATATCTCAGATTCTCTGATTTTTGTAACACTTGTCGCAAAGCGTCTCTGAGGCTCGGTAGAGACAGCAGGGCAGTTTTTGTTGGATTCGAGCAGGTGTTGTTTCGCGATAATTCGCTTATTTGAAGCAATTTCACTTAAATTTTTGACATTCCTTGATTTTTGTAACACTTGTCTCAAAGCGTCTCTCAGGCTCAGTAGAGACAGCAGGGCACAGTATTTGTTGGATTCGAGCAGGTGTTGTTTCGCGATAATTCGCTTATTTGAAGCAACTTCACTCTAATTTATGACATTCTCTGATTTTTGTAACACTTGTCGCAAAGCGTCTCTGATGCTCAGTAGAGACGGCAGGGCACAGTTTTTGTTGGATTCGAGCAGGTGTTGTTTCGCGATAATTCGCTTGTTTGAAGCAATTTCACTCTAATTTATGACATTCTCTGATTTCTGTAACAATTGTTTCAAACCGTCTCTGAGGCTAAATAGAGACGGCAGGGCACAGTATTTGTTGGATTCGAGCAGGTGTTGTTTCGCGATAATTCGCTTGTTTGAAGCAATTTCACTCTAATTTATGACATTCCTTGTTTTTTGTAAAACTTGTCTCAAAGCGTCTCTCAGGCTCAGTAGAGACAGCAGGGCACAGTATTTGTTGGATTCGAGCAGGTGTTGTTTCGCGATAATTCGCTTATTTGAAGCAATTTCACTCTAATTTATGACATTCTCTGATTTCTGTAACAACTGTTTCAAACCGTCTCTGAGGCTAAATAGAGACGCGAGGGCACAGTTTTTGTTGGTTTCGAGCAGGTGTTGTTTCGCGATAATTCGCTTGTTTGAAGCAATTTCACTCTATCTCAGATTCTCTGATTTTTGTAACACTTGTCTCAAAGCGTCTCTGAGATTCGGTAGAGACAGCAGGGCAGTTTTATTTGGATTCGAGCAGGTGTTGTTTCGCGATAATTCGCTTATTTGAAGCAATTTCACTTAAATTTTTGACATTGTCTGATTTCTGTAACAGTTGTTTCAAACCGTCTCTGAGGCTAAATAGAGACGGCAGGGCACAGTTTTTGTTGGATTCGAGCAGGTGTTGTTTCGCGATAATTCGCTTATTTGAAGCAATTTCACTCTAATTTATGACATTCTCTGATTTCTGTAACAATTGTTTCAAATCGTCACTGAGGCTAAATAGAGACGGCAGGGCACAGTTTTTGTTGGATTCGAGCAGGTGTTGTTTCGCGATAATTCCTTATTTGAAGCAATTTCACTCTAATTTATGACATTCTCTGATTTCTGTAACAATTGTTTCAAACCGTCTCTGAGGCTAAATAGAGACAGCAGGGCACAGTTTTTGTTGGATTCGAGCAGGTGTTGTTTCGCGATAATTCGCTTGTTTGAAGCAATTTCACTCTAATTTCTGACATTCCTTGATTTTTGTAACACTTGTCTCAAAGCGTCTCTCGGGCTCAGTAGAGACAGCAGGGCACAGTATTTGTTGGATTCGAGCAGGTGTTTTTTCGCGATAATTCGCTTATTTGAAGCAACTTCACTCTAATTTATGACATTCTCTGATTTTTGTAACACTTGTCGCAAAGCGTCTCTGAAGCTCAGTAGAGACGGCAGGGCACAGTTTTTGTTGGATTCGAGCAGGTGTTGTTTCGCGATAATTCGCTTGTTTGAAGCAATTTCACTCTAATATCTCACATTCTCTGATTTTTGTAACGCTTGTCTCAAAGCGTCTCTGAAGCTCAGTAGAGACGGCAGGGCACAGTTTTTGTTGGATTCGAGCAGGTGTTGTTTCGCGATAATTCGCTTGCTTGAAGCAATTTCACTCTAATTTTTTACATTCTCTGATTTTTGTAACACTTGTCTCAAAGCGTCTCTGAGGCTCGGTAGAGACAGCAGGTCACAGTCTTTGTTGGATTCGAGCAGGTGTTGTTTCGCGATAATTCGCTTATTTGAAGCAATTTCACTTAAATTTTTGACATTCTCTGATTTCTGTAACAATTGTTTCAAACCGTCTCTGAGGCTAAATAGAGACGGCAGGGCACAGTTTTTGTTGGATTCGAGCAGGTGTTGTTTCGCGATAATTCCTTATTTGAAGCAATTTCACTCTAATTTATGACATTCTCATATTTCTGTAACAATTGTTTCAAACCGTCTCTGAGGCTAAATAGAGACGGCAGGGCACAGTATTTGTTGGATTCGAGCAGGTGTTGTTTCGCGATAATTCGCTTGTTTGAAGCAATTTCACTCTAATTTACGACATTCCTTGATTTTTGTAACACTTGTCTCAAAGCGTCTCTCAGGCTCAGTAGAGACAGAAGGGCACAGTATTTGTTGGATTCGAGCAGGTGTTGTTTCGCGATAATTCGCTTATTTGAAGCAATTTCACTCTAATTTATGACATTCTCTAATTTCGGTAACAATTGTTTCAAAGCGTCTCTGAGGCTAAATAGAGACCCGAAGGCACAGTTTTTGTTGGATTCGAGCAGGTGTTGTTTCGCGATAATTCGCTTGTTTGAAGCAATTTCACTCTAATATCTCACATTCTCTGATTTTTGTAACACTTGTCTCAAAGCGTCTCTGAAGCTCAGTAGAGACGGCAGGGCACAGTTTTTGTTGGATTCGAGCAGGTGTTGTTTCGCGATAATTCGCTTGTTTGAAGCAATTTCACTCTAATATCTCACATTCTCTGATTTTTGTAACACTTGGCTCAAAGCGTCTCTGAAGCTCATTAGACACGGCAGGGCACAGTTTTTGTTGGATTCGAGCAGGTGTTGTTTCGCGATAATTCGCTTGTTTGAAGCAATTTCACTCTAATTTTTTACATTCTCTGATTTTTGTAACACTTGTCTCAAAGCGTCTCTGAGGCTCGGTAGAGACAGCAGGGCACAGTTTTGTTGGATTCGAGCAGGTGTTGTTTCGCGATAATTCGCTTATTTGAACCAATTTCACTTAAATTTTTGACATTGTCTGATTTCTGTAACAATTGTTTTAAACCGTCTCTGAGGCTAAATAGAGACGGCAGGGCACAGTTTTTGTTGGATTCGAGCAGGTGTTGTTTCGCGATAATTCGCTTGTTTGAAGCAATTTCACTCTACTTTCTGACATATCTTGATTTTTGTAACACTTGTCTCAAAGCGTCTCTGAGGCTCGGTAGAGACAGCAGGGCACAGTCTTTGTTGGATTCGAGCAGGTGTTGTTTCGCGATAATTCGCTTATTTGTAGCAATTTCACTCTAATTTATGACATTCTCTGATTTCTGTAACAATTGTTTCAAACCGTCTCTGAGGCTAAATAGAGACGCGAGGGCACAGTTTTTGTTGGATTCGAGCAGGTGTTGTTTCGCGATAATTCGCTTGTTTGAAGCAATTTCACTCTAATATCTCACATTCTCTGATTTTTAAAACACTTGTCTCAAAGCGTCTCTGAAGCTCAGTAGAGACGGCAGGGCACAGTTTTTGTTGGATTCGAGCAGGTGTTGTTTCGCGATAATTCGCTTGTTTGAAGCAATTTCACTCTAATATCTCAGATTCTCTGATTTTTGTAACACTTGTCTCAAAGCGTCTCTGAGGCTCGGTAGAGACAGCAGGGCAGTTTTTGTTGGATTCGAGCAGGTGTTGTTTCGCGATAATTCGCTTATTTGAAGCAATTTCACTTAAATTTTTCACATTCCTTGATTTTTGTAACACTTGTCTCAAAGCGTCTCTCAGGCTCAGTAGAGACAGCAGGGCACAGTATTTGTTGGATTCGAGCAGGTGTTGTTTCGCGATAATTCGCTTATTTGAAGCAACTTCACTCTAATTTATGACATTCTCTCATTTTTGTAACACTTGTCGCAAAGCGTCTCTGAAGCTCAGTAGAGACGGCAGGGCACAGTTTTTGTTGGATTCGAGCAGGTGTTGTTTCGCGATAATTCGCTTGTTTGAAGCAATTTCACTCTAATATCTCACATTCTCTGATTTTTGTAACACTTGTCTCAAAGCGTCTCTGAGGTTCGGTACAGACAGCTGGGCACAGTTTTTGTTGGATTCGAGCAGGTGTTGTTCGCGATAATTCGCTTGTTTGAAGCAATTTCACTCTAATATCTCACATTCTCTGATTTTTGTAACACTTGTCTCAAAGCGTCTCTGAAGCTCAGTACAGACGGCAGGGCAGAGTTTTTGTTGGATTCGAGCAGGTGTTGTTTCGCGATAATTCGCTTATTTGAAGCAATTTCACTCTAATTTATGACATTCTCTGATTTCTGTAACAATTGTTTCAAGGCGTCTCTGAGGCTAAATAGAGACCCGAGGGCACAGTTTTTGTTGGATTCGAGCAGGTGTTGTTTCGCGATAATTCGCTTGTTTGAAGCAATTTCACTCTAATATCTCACATTCTCTGATTTTTGTAACACTTGTCTCAAAGCGTCTCTGAAGCTCAGTAGAGACAGCAGGGCACAGTTTTTGTTGGATTCGAGCAGGTGATGTTTCGCGAAAATTCGCTTGTTTGAAGCAATTTCACTCTAATATCTCACATTCTCTGATTTTTGTAACACTTGGCTCAAAGCGTCTCTGAAGCTCATTAGAGACGGCAGGGCACAGTTTTTGTTGGATTCGAGCAGGTGTTGTTTCGCGATAATTCGCTTGTTTGAAGCAATTTCACTCTAATTTTTTACATTCTCTGATTTTTGTAACACTTGTCTCAAAGCGTCTCTGAGGCTCGGTAGAGACAGCAGGGCACTGTTTTTGTTGGATTCGAGCAGGTGTTGTTTCGCGATAATTCGCTTATTTGAAGCAATTTCACTTAAATTTTTGACATTGTCTGATTTCTGTAACAATTGTTTCAAACCGTCTCTGAGGCTAAATAGAGACGGCAGGGCACAGTTTTTGTTGGATTCGAGCAGGTGTTGTTTCGCGATAATTCGCTTGTTTGAAGCAATTTCACTCTACTTTCTGACATTCCTTGATTTTTGTAACACTTGTCTCAAAGCGTCTCTGAGGCTCGGTAGAGACAGCAGGGCAAAGTCTTTGTTGGATTCGAGCAGGTGTTGTTTCGCGTAAATTCGCTTATTTGTAGCAATTTCACTCTAATTTATGACATTCTCTGATTTCTGTAACAATTGTTTCAAACCGTCTCTGAGGCTAAATAGAGACGCGAGGGCACAGTTTTTGTTGGATTCGAGCAGGTGTTGTTTCGGGATAATTCGCTTGTTTGAAGCAATTTCACTCTAATATCTCACATTCTCTGATTTTTAAAACACTTGTCTCAAAGCGTCTCTGAAGCTCAGTAGAGACGGCAGGGCACAGTTTTTGTTGGATTCGAGCAGGTGTTGTTTCGCGATAATTCGCTTGTTTGAAGCAATTTCACTCTAATATCTCAGATTCTCTGATTTTTGTAACACTTGTCTCAAAGCGTCTCTGAGGCTCGGTAGAGACAGCAGGGCAGTTTTTGTTGGATTCGAGCAGGTGTTGTTTCGCGATAATTCGCTTATTTGAAGCAATTTCACTCTAATTTATGAGATTATCTGATTTCTGTAACAGTTGTTTCAAACCGTCTCTGAGGCTAAATAGAGACGCGAGGGCACAGTTTTTGTTGGATTCGAGCAGGTGTTGTTTCGCGATAATTCGCTTGTTTGAAGCAATTTCACTCTAATATCTCAGATTCTCTGATTTTTGAACACTTGTCTCAAAGCGTCTCTGAGGCTCGGTAGAGACAGCAGGGCAGTTTTTGTTGGATTCGAGCAGGTGTTGTTTCGCGATAATTCGCTTATTTGAAGCAATTTCACTTAAATTTTTGACATTCCTTGATTTTTGTAACACTTGTCTCAAAGCGTCTCTCAGGCTCAGTAGAGACAGCAGGGCACAGTATTTGTTGGATTCGAGCAGGTGTTGTTTCGCGATAATTCGCTTATTTGAAGCAACTTCACTCTAATTTATGACATTCTCTGATTTTTGTAACACTTGTCGCAAAGCGTCTCTGAAGCTCAGTAGAGACGGCAGGGCACAGTTTTTGTTGGATTCGAGCAGGTGTTGTTTCGCGATAATTCGCTTGTTTGAAGCAATTTCACTCTAATTTATGACATTCTCTGATTTCTGTAACAATTGTTTCAAACCGTCTCTGAGGCTAAATAGAGACGTTAGGGCACAGTATTTGTTGGATTCGAGCAGGTGTTGTTTCGCGATAATTCGCTTGTTTGAAGCAATTTCACTCTAATTTATGACATTCCTTGATTTTTGTAACACTTGTCTCAAAGCGTCTCTCAGGCTCAGTAGAGACAGCAGGGCACAGTATTTGTTGGATTCGAGCAGGTGTTGTTTCGCGATAATTCGCTTATTTGAAGCAATTTCACTCTAATTTATGACATTCTCTGATTTCTGTAACAACTGTTTCAAACCGTCTCTGAGGCTAAATAGAGACGCGAGGGCACAGTTTTTCTTGGATTCGAGCAGGTGTTGTTTCGCGATAATTCGCTTGTTTGAAGCAATTTCACTCTATCTCAGATTCTCTGATTTTTGTAACACTTGTCTCAAAGCGTCTCTGAGATTCGGTAGAGACAGCAGGGCAGTTTTATTTGGATTCGAGCAGGTGTTGTTTCGCGATAATTCGCTTATTTGAAGCAATTTCACTTAAATTTTTGACATTGTCTGATTTCTGTAACAGTTGTTTCAAACCGTCTCTGAGGCTAAATAGAGACGGCAGGGCACAGTTTTTGTTGGATTCGAGCAGGTGTTGTTTCGCGATAATTCGCTTATTTGAAGCAATTTCACTCTAATTTATGACATTCTCTGATTTCTGTAACAATTGTTTCAAACCGTCTCTGAGGCTAAATAGAGACGCGAGGGCACAGTTTTTGTTGGATTCGAGCAGGTGTTGTTTCGCGATAATTCGCTTGTTTGAAGCAATTTCACTCTAATATCTCACATTCTCTGATTTTTAAAACACTTGTCTCAAAGCGTCTCTGAAGCTCAGTAGAGACGGCAGGGCACAGTTTTTGTTGGATTCGAGCAGGTGTTGTTTCGCGATAATTCGCTTGTTTGAAGCAATTTCACTCTAATATCTCAGATTCTCTGATTTTTGTAACACTTGTCTCAAAGCGTCTCTCAGGCTCAGTAGAGACAGCAGGGCACAGTATTTGTTGGATTCGAGCAGGTGTTGTTTCGCGATAATTCGCTTATTTGAAGCAATTTCACTCTAATTTATGACATTCTCTTATTTCGGTAACAATTGTTTCAAAGCGTCTCTGAGGCTAAATAGAGACCCGAGGGCACAGTTTTTGTTGGATTCGAGCAGGTGTTGTTTCGCGATAATTCGCTTGTTTGAAGCAATTTCACTCTAATATCTCACATTCTCTGATTTTTGTAACACTTGTCTCAAAGCGTCTCTGAAGCTCAGTAGAGACGGCAGGGCACAGTTTTTGTTGGATTCGAGCAGGTGTTGTTTCGCGATAATTCGCTTGTTTGAAGCAATTTCACTCTAATTTTTTACATTCTCTGATTTTTGTAACACTTGTCTCAAAGCGTCTCTGAGGCTCGGTAGAGACAGCAGGTCACAGTCTTTGTTGGATTCGAGCAGGTGTTGTTTCGCGATAATTCGCTTATTTGAAGCAATTTCACTTAAATTTTTGACATTCTCTGATTTCTGTAACAATTGTTTCAAACCGTCTCTGAGGCTAAATAGAGATGGCAGGGCACAGTTTTTGTTGGATTCGAGCAGGTGTTGTTTCGCGATAATTCCTTATTTGAAGCAATTTCACTCTAATTTATGACATTCTCTGATTTCTGTAACAATTGTTTCAAACCGTCTCTGAGGCTAAATAGAGACGGCAGGGCACAGTATTTGTTGGATTCGAGCAGGTGTTGTTTCGCGATAATTCGCTTGTTTGAAGCAATTTCACTCTAATATCTCACATTCTCTGATTTTTGTAACACTTGTCTCAAAGCGTCTCTGAAGCTCAGTAGAGACGGCAGGGCACAGTTTTTGTTGGATTCGAGCAGGTGTCGTTTCGCGATAATTCGCTTGTTTGAAGCAATTTCACTCTAATATCTCACATTCTCTGATTTTTGTAACACTTGGCTCAAAGCGTCTCTGAAGCTCATTAGACACGGCAGGGCACAGTTTTTGTTGGATTCGAGCAGGTGTTGTTTCGCGATAATTCGCTTGTTTGAAGCAATTTCACTCTAATTTTTTACATTCTCTGATTTTTGTAACACTTGTCTCAAAGCGTCTCTGAGGCTCGGTAGAGACAGCAGGGCACAGTTTTTGTTGGATTCGAGCAGGTGTTGTATCGCGATAATTCGCTTATTTGAACCAATTTCACTTAAATTTTTGACATTGTCTGATTTCTGTAACAATTGTTTCAAACCGTCTCTGAGGCTAAATAGAGACGGCAGGGCACAGTTTTTGTTGGATTCGAGCAGGTGTTGTTTCGCGATAATTCGCTTGTTTGAAGCAATTTCACTCTACTTTCTGACATTCCTTGATTTTTGTAACACTTGTCTCAAAGCGTCTCTGAGGCTCGGTAGAGACAGCAGGGCACAGTCTTTGTTGGATTCGAGCAGGTGTTGTTTCGCGATAATTCGCTTATTTGTAGCAATTTCACTCTAATTTATGACATTCTCTGATTTCTGTAACAATTGTTTCAAACCGTCTCTGAGGCTAAATAGAGACGCGAGGGCACAGTTTTTGTTGGATTCGAGCAGGTGTTGTTTCGCGATAATTCGCTTGTTTGAAGCAATTTCACTCTAATATCTCACATTCTCTGATTTTTAAAACACTTGTCTCAAAGCGTCTCTGAAGCTCAGTAGAGACGGCAGGGCACAGTTTTTGTTGGATTCGAGCAGGTGTTGTTTCGCGATAATTCGCTTGTTTGAAGCAATTTCACTCTAATATCTCAGATTCTCTGATTTTTGTAACACTTGTCTCAAAGCGTCTCTGAGGCTCGGCAGAGACAGCAGGGCAGCTTTTGTTGGATTCGAGCAGGTGTTGTTTCGCGATAATTCGCTTATTTGAAGCAATTTCACTTAAATTTTTGACATTCTCTGATTTCTGTAACAATTGTTTCAAACCGTCTCTGAAGCTCAGTAGAGACGGCAGGGCA
This sequence comes from Tenodera sinensis, assembly GCA_030765045.1. Lineage (NCBI taxonomy): Eukaryota > Metazoa > Arthropoda > Insecta > Mantodea > Mantidae > Tenodera > Tenodera sinensis. The sequence goes on along the minus strand of CM060963.1, from coordinate 165,789,960 downwards.
CAGTTTTTGTTGGATTCGAGCAGGTGTTGTTTCGCGATAATTCCTTATTTGAAGCAATTTCACTCTAATTTATGACATTCTCTGATTTCTGTAACAATTGTTTCAAACCGTCTCTGAGGCTAAATAGAGACGGCAGGGCACAGTATTTGTTGGATTCGAGCAGGTGTTGTTTCGCGATAATTCGCTTGTTTGAAGCAATTTCACTCTAATTTACGACATTCCTTGATTTTTGTAACACTTGTTTCAAAGCGTCTCTCAGGCTCAGTAGAGACAGCAGGGCACAGTATTTGTTGGATTCGAGCAGGTGGTGTTTCGCGATAGTTCGCTTATTTGAAGCAATTTCACTCTAATTTATGACATTCTCTAATTTCGGTAACAATTGTTTCAAAGCGTCTCTGAGGCTAAATAGAGACCCGAGGGCACAGTTTTTGTTGGATTCGAGCAGGTGTTGTTTCGCGATAATTAGCTTGTTTGAAGCAATTTCACTCTAATATCTCACATTCTCTGATTTTTGTAACACTTGTCTCAAAGCGTCTCTGAAGCTCAGTAGAGACGGCAGGGCACAGTGTTTGTTGGATTCGAGCAGGTGTTGTTTCGCGATAATTCGCTTGTTTGAAGCAATTTCACTCTAATGTCTCACATTCTCTGATTTTTGTAACACTTGGCTCAAAGCGTCTCTGAAGCTCATTAGACACGGCAGGGCACAGTTTTTGTTGGATTCGAGCAGGTGTTGTTTCGCGATAATTCGCTTGTTTGAAGCAATTTCACTCTAATTTTTTTCATTCTCTGATTTTTGTAACACTTGTCTCAAAGCGTCTCTGAGGCTCGGTAGAGACAGCAGGGCACAGTTTTTGTTGGATTCGAGCAGGTGTTGTTTCGCGATAATTCGCTTATTTGAACCAATTTCACTTAAATTTTGACATTGTCTGATTTCTGTAACAATTGTTTCAAACCGTCTCTGAGGCTAAATAGAGACGGCAGGGCACAGTTTTTGTTGGATTCGAGCAGGTGTTGTTTCGCGATAATTCGCTTGTTTGAAGCAATTTCACTCTACTTTCTGACATTCCTTGATTTTTGTAACACTTGTCTCAAAGCGTCTCTGAGGCTCGGTAGAGACAGCAGTGCACAGTCTTTGTTGGATTCGAGCAGGTGTTGTTTCGCGATAATTCGCTTATTTGTAGCAATTTCACTCTAATTTATGACATTCTCTGATTTCTGTAACAATTGTTTCAAACCGTCTCTGAGGCTAAATAGAAACGCGAGGGCACAGTTTTTGTTGGATTCGAGCAGGTGTTGTTTCGCGATAATTCGCTTGTTTGAAGCAATTTCACTCTAATATCTCAGATTCTCTGATTTTTGTAACACTTGTCTCAAAGCGTCTCTCAGGCTCAGTAGAGACAGCAGGGCACAGTATTTGTTGGATTCGAGCAGGTGTTGTTTCGCGATAATTCGCTTATTTGAAGCAATTTCACTCTAATTTATGACATTCTCTTATTTCGGTAACAATTGTTTCAAAGCGTCTCTGAGGCTAAATAGAGACCCGAGGGCACAGTTTTTGTTGGATTCGAGCAGGTGTTGTTTCGCGATAATTCGCTTGTTTGAAGCAATTTCACTCTAATATCTCACATTCTCTGATTTTTGTAACACTTGTCTCAAAGCGTCTCTGAAGCTCAGTAGAGACGGCAGGGCACAGTTTTTGTTGGATTCGAGCAGGTGTTGTTTCGCGATAATTCGCTTGTTTGAAGCAATTTCACTCTAATTTTTTACATTCTCTGATTTTTGTAACACTTGTCTCAAAGCGTCTCTGAGGCTCGGTAGAGACAGCAGGTCACAGTCTTTGTTGGATTCGAGCAGGTGTTGTTTCGCGATAATTCGCTTATTTGAAGCAATTTCACTTAAATTTTTGACATTCTCTGATTTCTGTAACAATTGTTTCAAACCGTCTCTGAGGCTAAATAGAGATGGCAGGGCACAGTTTTTGTTGGATTCGAGCAGGTGTTGTTTCGCGATAATTCCTTATTTGAAGCAATTTCACTCTAATTTATGACATTCTCTGATTTCTGTAACAATTGTTTCAAACCGTCTCTGAGGCTAAATAGAGACGGCAGGGCACAGTATTTGTTGGATTCGAGCAGGTGTTGTTTCGCGATAATTCGCTTGTTTGAAGCAATTTCACTCTAATTTACGACATTCCTTGATTTTTGTAACACTTGTCTCAAAGCGTCTCTCAGGCTCAGTAGAGACAGCAGGGCACAGTATTTGTTGGATTCGAGCAGGTGTTGTTTCGCGATAATTCGCTTATTTGAAGCAATTTCACTCTAATTTATGACATTCTCTAATTTCGGTAACAATTGTTTCAAAGCGTCTCTGAGGCTAAATAGAGACCCGAGGCCACAGTTTTTGTTGGATTCGAGCAGGTGTTGTTTCGCGATAATTCGCTTGTTTGAAGCAATTTCACTCTAATATCTCACATTCTCTGATTTTTGTAACACTTGTCTCAAAGCGTCTCTGAAGCTCAGTAGAGACGGCAGGGCACAGTTTTTGTTGGATTCGAGCAGGTGTCGTTTCGCGATAATTCGCTTGTTTGAAGCAATTTCACTCTAATATCTCACATTCTCTGATTTTTGTAACACTTGGCTCAAAGCGTCTCTGAAGCTCATTAGACACGGCAGGGCACAGTTTTTGTTGGATTCGAGCAGGTGTTGTTTCGCGATAATTCGCTTGTTTGAAGCAATTTCACTCTAATTTTTTACATTCTCTGATTTTTGTAACACTTGTCTCAAAGCGTCTCTGAGGCTCGGTAGAGACAGCAGGGCACAGTTTTTGTTGGATTCGAGCAGGTGTTGTATCGCGATAATTCGCTTATTTGAACCAATTTCACTTAAATTTTTGACATTGTCTGATTTCTGTAACAATTGTTTCAAACCGTCTCTGAGGCTAAATAGAGACGGCAGGGCACAGTTTTTGTTGGATTCGAGCAGGTGTTGTTTCGCGATAATTCGCTTGTTTGAAGCAATTTCACTCTACTTTCTGACATTCCTTGATTTTTGTAACACTTGTCTCAAAGCGTCTCTGAGGCTCGGTAGAGACAGCAGGGCACAGTCTTTGTTGGATTCGAGCAGGTGTTGTTTCGCGATAATTCGCTTATTTGTAGCAATTTCACTCTAATTTATGACATTCTCTGATTTCTGTAACAATTGTTTCAAACCGTCTCTGAGGCTAAATAGAGACGCGAGGGCACAGTTTTTGTTGGATTCGAGCAGGTGTTGTTTCGCGATAATTCGCTTGTTTGAAGCAATTTCACTCTAATATCTCACATTCTCTGATTTTTAAAACACTTGTCTCAAAGCGTCTCTGAAGCTCAGTAGAGACGGCAGGGCACAGTTTTTGTTGGATTCGAGCAGGTGTTGTTTCGCGATAATTCGCTTGTTTGAAGCAATTTCACTCTAATATCTCAGATTCTCTGATTTTTGTAACACTTGTCTCAAAGCGTCTCTGAGGCTCGGCAGAGACAGCAGGGCAGTTTTTGTTGGATTCGAGCAGGTGTTGTTTCGCGATAATTCGCTTATTTGAAGCAATTTCACTTAAATTTTTGACATTCTCTGATTTCTGTAACAATTGTTTCAAACCGTCTCTGAAGCTCAGTAGAGACGGCAGGGCACAGTTTTTGTTGGATTCGAGCAGGTGTTGTTTCGCGATAATTCCTTATTTGAAGCAATTTCACTCTAATTTATGACATTCTCTGATTTCTGTAACAATTGTTTCAAACCGTCTCTGAGGCTAAATAGAGACGGCAGGGCACAGTATTTGTTGGATTCGAGCAGGTGTTGTTTCGCGATAATTCGCTTGTTTGAAGCAATTTCACTCTAATTTACGACATTCCTTGATTTTTGTAACACTTGTCTCAAAGCGTCTCTCAGGCTCAGTAGAGACAGCAGGGCACAGTATTTGTTGGATTCGAGCAGGTGGTGTTTCGCGATAGTTCGCTTATTTGAAGCAATTTCACTCTAATTTATGACATTCTCTAATTTCGGTAACAATTGTTTCAAAGCGTCTCTGAGGCTAAATAGAGACCCGAGGGCACAGTTTTTGTTGGATTCGAGCAGGTGTTGTTTCGCGATAATTAGCTTGTTTGAAGCAATTTCACTCTAATATCTCACATTCTCTGATTTTTGTAACACTTGTCTCAAAGCGTCTCTGAAGCTCAGTAGAGACGGCAGGGCACAGTGTTTGTTGGATTCGAGCAGGTGTTGTTTCGCGATAATTCGCTTGTTTGAAGCAATTTCACTCTAATGTCTCACATTCTCTGATTTTTGTAACACTTGGCTCAAAGCGTCTCTGAAGCTCATTAGACACGGCAGGGCACAGTTTTTGTTGGATTCGAGCAGGTGTTGTTTCGCGATAATTCGCTTGTTTGAAGCAATTTCACTTAAATTTTTGACATTGGCTGATTTCTGCAACAGTTGTTTCAAATCGTCTCTGAGGCTAAATAGAGACGGCAGGGCACAGTTTTTGTTGGATTCGAGCAGGTGTTGTTTCGCGATAATTCGCTTATTTGAACCAATTTCACTTAAATTTTGACATTGTCTGATTTCTGTAACAATTGTTTCAAACCGTCTCTGAGGCTAAATAGAGACGGCAGGGCACAGTTTTTGTTGGATTCGAGCAGGTGTTGTTTCGCGATAATTCGCTTGTTTGAAGCAATTTCACTCTACTTTCTGACATTCCTTGATTTTTGTAACACTTGTCTCAAAGCGTCTCTGAGGCTCGGTAGAGACAGCAGAGCACAGTCTTTGTTGGATTCGAGCAGGTGTTGTTTCGCGATAATTCGCTTATTTGTAGCAATTTCACTCTAATTTATGACATTCTCTGATTTCTGTAACAATTGTTTCAAACCGTCTCTGAGGCTAAATAGAAACGCGAGGGCACAGTTTTTGTTGGATTCGAGCAGGTGTTGTTTCGCGATAATTCGCTTGTTTGAAGCAATTTCACTCTAATATCTCACATTCTCTGATTTTTAAAACACTTGTCTCAAAGCGTCTCTGAAGCTCAGTAGAGACGGCAGGGCACAGTTTTTGTTGGATTCGAGCAGGTGTTGTTTCTCGATAATTCGCTTGTTTGAAGCAATTTCACTCTAATATCTCAGATTCTCTGATTTTTGTAACACTTGTCTCAAAGCGTCTCTGAGGCTCGGTAGAGACAGCAGGGCAGTTTTTGTTGGATTCGAGCAGGTGTTGTTTCGCGATAATTCGCTTATTTGAAGCAATTTCACTTAAATTTTTCACATTCCTTGATTTTTGTAACACTTGTCTGAAAGCGTCTCTCAGGCTCAGTAGAGACAGCAGGGCACAGTATTTGTTGGATTCGAGCAGGTGTTGTTTCGCGATAATTCGCTTATTTGAAGCAACTTGACTCTAATTTATGACATTCTCTCATTTTTGTAACACTTGTCGCAAAGCGTCTCTGAAGCTCAGTAGAGACGGCAGGGCACAGTTTTTGTTGGATTCGAGCAGGTGTTGTTTCGCGATAATTCGCTTGTTTGAAGCAATTTCACTCTAATATCTCACATTCTCTGATTTTTGTAACACTTGTCTCAAAGCGTCTCTGAGACTCGGTAGAGGCAGCAGGGCACAGTCTTTGTTGGATTCGAGCAGGTGTTGTTTCGCGATAATTCGCTTATTTGAAGCAATTTCACTTAAATTTTTGACATTGTCTGATTTCTGTAACAATTGTTTAAAACCGTCTCTGAGGCTAAATAGAGACGGCAGGGCACAGTTTTTGTTGGATTCGAGCAGGTGTTGTTTAGCGATAATTCCTTATTTGAAGCAATTTCACTCTAATTTATGACATTCTCTGATTTCTGTAACAATTGTTTCAAACCGTCTCTGAGGCTAAATAGAGACGGCAGGGCACAGTATTTGTTGGATTCGAGCAGGTGTTGTTTCGCGATAATTCGCTTGTTTGAAGCAATTTCACTCTAATTTCTGACATTCCTTGATTTTTGTAACACTTGTCTCAAAGCGTCTCTCAGGCTCAGTAGAGACAGGAGGGCACAGTATTTGTTGGATTCGAGCAGGTGTTGTTTCGCGATTATTCGCTTATTTGAAGCAATTTCACTCTAATTTATGACATTCTCTGATTTCTGTAACAATTGTTTCAAACCGTCTCTGAGGCTAAATAGAGACGCGAGGGCACAGTTTTTGTTGGATTCGAGCAGGTGTTGTTTCGCGATAATTCGCTTGTTTGAAGCAATTTCACTTAAATTTTTGACATTGGCTGATTTCTGCAACAGTTGTTTCAAACCGTCTCTGAGGCTAAATAGAGACGCGAGGGCACAGTTTTTGTTGGATTCGAGCAGGTGTTGTTTCGCGATAATTCGCTTGTTTGAAGCAATTTCACTCTAATATCTCACATTCTCTGATTTTTGTAACACTTGTCTCAAAGCGTCTCTGAGGCTCGGTAGAGACAGCAGGGCACAGTTTTTGTTGGATTCGAGCAGGTGTTGTTTCGCGATAATTCGCTTGTTTGAAGCAATTTCACTTAAATTTTTGACATTGGCTGATTTCTGCAACAGTTGTTTCAAATCGTCTCTGAGGCTAAATAGAGACGGCAGGGCACAGTTTTTGTTGGATTCGAGCAGGTGTTGTTTCGCGATAATTCGCTTATTTGAAGCAATTTCACTCTAATTAATGACATTCTCTGATTTCTGTAACAATTGTTTCAAACCGTCTCTGAGGCTAAATACAGACCGCAGGGCACAGTTTTTGTTGGATTCGAGCAGGTGTTGTTTCGCGATAATTCGCTTATTTGAAGCAATTTCACTTAAATTTTTGACATTGTCTGATTTCTGTAACAGTTGTTTCAAACCGTCTCTGAGGCTAAATAGAGACGGCAGGGCACAGTTTTTGTTGGATTCGAGCAGGTGTTGTTTCGCGATAATTCGCTTATTTGAAGCAATTTCACTCTAATTAATGACATTCTCTGATTTCTGTAACAATTGTTTCAAACCGTCTCTGAGGCTAAATACAGACCGCAGGGCACAGTTTTTGTTGGATTCGAGCAGGTGTTGTTTCGCGATAATTCGCTTGTTTGAAGCAATTTCACTCTAATTTCTGACATCCCTTGATTTTTGTAACACTTGTCTCAAAGCGTCTCTTAGGCTCAGTAGAGACAGCAGGGCACAGTATTTGTTGGATTCGAGCAGGTGTTGTTTCGCGATAATTCGCTTATTTGAAGCAACTTCACTGTAATTTATGACATTCCTTGATTTTTGTAACAATTGTTTGAAACCGTCTCTGAAGCTAAGTAGAGTCGGCAGGGCACAGTTTTTGTCGGATTCGAGCAGGTGTTGTTTCGCGATAATTCGCTTGTTGGAAACAATTTCACTCTAATTTTTTACATTCTCTGGTTTTTGTAACACTTGTCTCAAAGAGTCTCTGTGGCTCAGTAGAGACGGCAGGGCACAGTTTTTGTTGGATTCGAGCAGGTGTTGTTTCGCGATAATTCGCTTGTTTGAAGCAATTTCACTCTATCTCAGATTCTCTGATTTTTGTAACACTTGTCTCAAAGCGTCTCTGAGGCTCGGTAGAGACAGCAGGGCAGTTTTATTTGGATTCGAGCAGGTGTTGTTTCGCGATAATTCGCTTATTTGAAGCAATTTCACTTAAATTTTTGACATTGTCTGATTTCTGTAACAGTTGTTTCAAACCGTCTCTGAGGCTAAATAGAGACGGCAGGGCACAGTTTTTGTTGGATTCGAGCAGGTGTTGTTTCGCGATAATTCGCTTATTTGAAGCAATTTCACTCTAATTTATGACATTCTCTGATTTTTGTAACACTTGTCGCAAAGCGTCTCTGAAGCTCAGTAGAGACGGCAGGGCACAGTTTTTGTTGGATTCGAGCAGGTGTTGTTTCGCGATAATTCGCTTGTTTGAAGCAATTTCACTCTAATATCTCACATTCTCTGATTTTTGTAACACTTGTCTGAAAGCGTCTCTGAAGCTCAGTAGAGACGGCAGGGCACAGTTTTTGTTGGATTCGAGCAAGTGTTGTTTCGCGATAATTCGCTTGTTTGAAGCAATTTCACTCTAATATCTCACATTCTCTGATTTTTGTAACACTTGTCTCAAAGCGTCTCTGAAGCTCAGTAGAGACGGCAGGGCACAGTTTTTGTTGGATTCGAGCAGGTGTTGTTTCGCGATAATTCGCTTGTTTGAAGCAATTTCACTCTAATTTTTTACATTCTCTGATTTTTGTAACACTTGTCTCAAAGCGTCTCTGAGGCTCGGTAGAGACAGCAGGTCACAGTCTTTGTTGGATTCGAGCAGGTGTTGTTTCGCGATAATTCGCTTATTTGAAGCAATTTCACTTAAATTTTTGACATTCTCTGATTTCTGTAACAGTTGTTTCAAACCGTCTCTGAGGCTAAATAGAGACGGCAGGGCACAGTTTTTGTTGGATTCGAGCAGGTGTTGTTTCGCGATAATTCCTTATTTGAAGCAATTTCACTCTAATTTATGACATTCTCTGATTTCTGTAACAATTGTTTCAAACCGTCTCTGAGGCTAAATAGAGACGGCAGGGCACAGTATTTGTTGGATTCGAGCAGGTGTTGTTTCGCGATAATTAGCTTGTTTGAAGCAATTTCACTCTAATTTATGACATTCCTTGATTTTTGTAACACTTGTCTCAAAGCGTCTCTCAGGCTCAGTAGAGACAGCAGGGCACAGTATTTGTTGGATTCGAGCAGGTGTTGTTTCGCGATAATTCGCTTATTTGAAGCAATTTCACTTAAATTTTTGACATTGTCTGATTTCTGTAACAGTTGTTTCAAACCGTCTCTGAGGCTAAATAGAGACGGCAGGGCACAGTTCTTGTTGGATTCGAGCAGGTGTTGTTTCGCGATAATTCGCTTATTTGAAGCAATTTCACTCTAATTTATGACATTCTCTGATTTCTGTAACAATTGTTTCAAACCGTCTCTGAGGCTAAATAGAGACGCGAGGGCACAGTCTTTGTTGGATTCGAGCAGGTGTTGTTTCGCGATAATTCGCTTGTTTGAAGCAATTTCACTTAAATTTTTGACATTGGCTGATTTCTGCAACAGTTGTTTCAAACCGTCTCTGAGGCTAAATAGAGACGCGAGGGCACAGTTTTTGTTGGATTCGAGCAGGTGTTGTTTCGCGATAATTCGCTTGTTTGAAGCAATTTCACTCTAATATCTCACATTCTCTGATTTTTGTAACACTTGTCTCAAAGCGTCTCTGAGGCTCGGTAGAGACAGCAGGGCACAGTTTTTGTTGGATTCGAGCAGGTGTTGTTTCGCGATAATTCGCTTGTTTGAAGCAATTTCACTTAAATTTTTGACATTGGCTGATTTCTGCAACAGTTGTTTCAAATCGTCTCTGAGGCTAAATAGAGACGGCAGGGCACAGTTTTTGTTGGATTCGAGCAGGTGTTGTTTCGCGATAATTCGCTTATTTGAAGCAATTTCACTCTAATTAATGACATTCTCTGATTTCTGTAACAATTGTTTCAAACCGTCTCTGAGGCTAAATACAGACCGCAGGGCACAGTTTTTGTTGGATTCGAGCAGGTGTTGTTTCGCGATAATTCGCTTATTTGAAGCAATTTCACTTAAATTTTTGACATTGTCTGATTTCTGTAACAGTTGTTTCAAACCGTCTCTGAGGCTAAATAGAGACGGCAGGGCACAGTTTTTGTTGGATTCGAGCAGGTGTTGTTTCGCGATAATTCGCTTATTTGAAGCAATTTCACTCTAATTAATGACATTCTCTGATTTCTGTAACAATTGTTTCAAACCGTCTCTGAGGCTAAATACAGACCGCAGGGCACAGTTTTTGTTGGATTCGAGCAGGTGTTGTTTCGCGATAATTCGCTTGTTTGAAGCAATTTCACTCTAATTTCTGACATCCCTTGATTTTTGTAACACTTGTCTCAAAGCGTCTCTTAGGCTCAGTAGAGACAGCAGGGCACAGTATTTGTTGGATTCGAGCAGGTGTTGTTTCGCGATAATTCGCTTATTTGAAGCAACTTCACTCTAATTTATGACATTCCTTGATTTTTGTAACAATTGTTTGAAACCGTCTCTGAAGCTAAGTAGAGTCGGCAGGGCACAGTTTTTGTCGGATTCGAGCAGGTGTTGTTTCGCGATAATTCGCTTGTTGGAAACAATTTCACTCTAATTTTTTACATTCTCTGGTTTTTGTAACACTTGTCTCAAAGCGTCTCTGAGGCTCAGTAGAGACGGCAGGGCACAGTTTTTGTTGGATTCGAGCAGGTGTTGTTTCGCGATAATTCGCTTGTTTGAAGCAATTTCACTCTAATTTATGACATTCCTTGATTTTTGTAACACTTGTCTCAAAGCGTCTCTCAGGCTCAGTAGAGACAGCAGGGCACAGTATTTGTTGGATTCGAGCAGGTGTTGTTTCGCGATAATTCGCTTATTTGAAGCAATTTCACTCTAATTTATGTCATTCTCTGATTTCTGTAACAATTGTTTCAAACCGTCTCTAGGCTAAATAGAGACGCGAGGGCACAGTTTTTGTTGGATTCGAGCAGGTGTTGTTTCGCGATAATTCGCTTGTTTGAAGCAATTTCACTCTATCTCAGATTCTCTGATTTTTGTAGCACTTGTCTCAAAGCGTCTCTGAGGCTCGGTAGAGACAGCAGGGCAGTTTTATTTGGATTCGAGCAGGTGTTGTTTCGCGATAATTCGCTTATTTGAAGCAATTTCACTTAAATTTTTGACATTGTCTGATTTCTGTAACAGTTGTTTCAAACCGTCTCTGAGGCTAAATAGAGACGGCAGGGCACAGTTTTTGTTGGATTCGAGCAGGTGTTGTTTCGCGATAATTCGCTTATTTGAAGCAATTTCACTCTAATTTATGACATTCTCTGATTTCTGTAACAATTGATTCAAACCGTCTCTGAGGCTAAATAGAGACGGCAGGGCACAGTTTTTGTTGGATTCGAGCAGGTGTTGTTTCGCGATAATTCCTTATTTGAAGCAATTTCACTCTAATTTATGACATTCTCTGATTTCTGTAACAATTGTTTCAAACCGTCTCTGAGGCTAGATAGAGACAGCAGGGCACAGTTTTTGCTGGATTCGAGCAGGTGTTTTTTCGCGATAATTCGCTTATTTGAAGCAACTTCACTCTAATTTATGACCTTCTCTGATTTTTGTAACACTTGTCGCAAAGCGTCTCTGAAGCTCAGTAGAGACGGCAGGGCACAGTTTTTGTTGGATTCGAGCAGGTGTTGTTTCGCGATAATTCGCTTGTTTGAAGCAATTTCACTCTAATATCTCACATTCTCTGATTTTTGTAACACTTGTCTCAAAGCGTCTCTGAAGCTCAGTAGAGACGGCAGGGCACAGTTTTTGTTGGATTCGAGCAGGTGTTGTTTCGCGATAATTCGCTTGTTTGAAGCAATTTCACTCTAATTTTTTACATTCTCTGATTTTTGTAACACTTGTCTCAAAGCGTCTCTGAGGCTCGGTAGAGACAGCAGGTCACAGTCTTTGTTGGATTCGAGCAGGTGTTGTTTCGCGATAATTCGCTTATTTGAAGCAATTTCACTTAAATTTTTGACATTCTCTGATTTCTGTAACAATTGTTTCAAACCGTCTCTGAGGCTAAATAGAGACGGCAGGGCACAGTTTTTGTTGGATTCGAGCAGGTGTTGTTTCGCGATAATTCCTTATTTGAAGCAATTTCACTCTAATTTATGACATTCTCTGATTTCTGTAACAATTGTTTCAAACCGTCTCTGAGGCTAAATAGAGACGGCAGGGCACAGTATTTGTTGGATTCGAGCAGGTGTTGTTTCGCGATAATTAGCTTCTTTGAAGCAATTTCACTCTAATTTATGACATTCCTTGATTTTTGTAACACTTGTCTCAAAGCGTCTCTCAGGCTCAGTAGAGACAGCAGGGCACAGTATTTGTTGGATTCGAGCAGGTGTTGTTTCGCGATAATTCGCTTATTTGAAGCAATTTCACTTAAATTTTTGACATTGTCTGATTTCTGTAACAGTTGTTTCAAACCGTCTCTGAGGCTAAATAGAGACGGCAGGGCACAGTTCTTGTTGGATTCGAGCAGGTGTTGTTTCGCGATAATTCGCTTATTTGAAGCAATTTCACTCTAATTTATGACATTCTCTGATTTCTGTAACAATTGTTTCAAACCGTCTCTGAGGCTAAATAGAGACGGCAGGGCACAGTTTTTGTTGGATTCGAGCAGGTGTTGTTTCGCGATAATTCCTTATTTGAAGCAATTTCACTCTAATTTATGACATTCTCTGATTTTTGTAACACTTGTCGCAAAGCGTCTCTGAAGCTCGGTAGAGACGGCAGGGCACAGTTTTTGTTGGATTCGAGCAGGTGTTGTTTCGCGATAATTCGCTTGTTTGAAGCAATTTCACTCTAATATCTCACATTCTCTGATTTTTGTAACACTTGTCTCAAAGCGTCTCTGAAGCTCAGTAGAGACGGCAGGGCACAGTTTTTGTTGGATTCGAGCAGGTGTTGTTTCGCGATAATTCGCTTGTTTGAAGCAATTTCACTCTAATATCTCACATTCTCTGATTTTTGTAACACTTGTCTCAAAGCGTCTCTGAAGCTCAGTAGAGACGGCAGGGCACAGTTTTTGTTGGATTCGAGCAGGTGTTGTTTCGCGATAATTCGCTTGTTTGAAGCAATTTCACTCTAATTTTTTACATTCTCTGATTTTTGTAACACTTGTCTCAAAGCGTCTCTGAGGCTCGGTAGAGACAGCAGGTGACAGTCTTTGTTGGATTCGAGCAGGTGTTGTTTCGCGATAATTCGCTTATTTGAAGCAATTTCACTTAAATTTTTGACATTCTCTGAGTTCTGTAACAATTGTTTCAAACCGTCTCTGAGGCTAAATAGAGACGGCAGGGCACAGTTTTTGTTGGATTCGAGCAGGTGTTGTTTCGCGATAATTCCTTATTTGAAGCAATTTCACTCTAATTTATGACATTCTCTGATTTCTGTAACAATTGTTTCAAACCGTCTCTGAGGCTAAATAGAGACAGCAGGGCACAGTTTTTGTTGGATTCGAGCAGGTGTTGTTTCGCGATAATTCGCTTGTTTGAAGCAATTTCACTCTAATTTCTGACATTCCTTGATTTTTGTAACACTTGTCTCAAAGCGTCTCTCAGGCTCAGTAGAGACAGCAGGGCACAGTATTTGTTGGATTCGAGCAGGTGTTGTTTCGCGATAATTCGCTTATTTGAAGCAACTTCACTCTAATTTATGACATTCTCTGATTTTTGTAACACTTGTCTCAAAGCGTCTCTGAAGCTCAGTAGAGACGGCAGGGCACAGTTTTTGTTGGATTCGAGCAGGTGTTGTTTCGCGATAATTCGCTTGTTTGAAGCAATTTCACTCTAATTTTTTACATTCTCTGATTTTTGTAACACTTGTCTCAAAGCGTCTCTGAGGCTCGGTAGAGACAGCAGGTCACAGTCTTTGTTGGATTCGAGCAGGTGTTGTTTCGCGATAATTCGCTTATTTGAAGCAATTTCACTTAAATTTTTGACATTCTCTGATTTCTGTAACAATTGTTTCAAACCGTCTCTGAGGCTAAATAGAGACGGCAGGGCACAGTTTTTGTTGGATTCGAGCAGGTGTTGTTCGCGATAATTCCTTATTTGAAGCAATTTCACTCTAATTTATGACATTCTCTGATTTCTGTAACAATTGTTTCAAACCGTCTCTGAGGCTAAATAGAGACGGCAGGGCACAGTATTTGTTGGATTCGAGCAGGTGTTGTTTCGCGATAATTAGCTTGTTTGAAGCAATTTCACTCTAATTTATGACATTCCTTGATTTTTGTAACACTTGTCTCAAAGCGTCTCTCAGGCTCAGTAGAGACAGCAGGGCACAGTATTTGTTGGATTCGAGCAGGTGTTGTTTCGCGATAATTCGCTTATTTGAAGCAATTTCACTTAAATTTTTGACATTGTCTGATTTCTGTAACAGTTGTTTCAAACCGTCTCTGAGGCTAAATAGAGACGGCAGGGCACAGTTTTTGTTGGATTCGAGCAGGTGTTGTTTCGCGATAATTCCTTATTTGAAGCAATTTCACTCTAATTTCTGACATTCCTTGATTTTTGTAACACTTGTCTCAAAGCGTCTCTCAGGCTCAGTAGAGACAGCAGGGCACAGTATTTGTTGGATTCGAGCAGGTGTTGTTTCGCGATAATTCGCTTATTTGAAGCAACTTCACTCTAATTTATGACATTCTCTGATTTTTGTAACACTTGTCTCAAAGCGTCTCTGAAGCTCAGTAGAGACGGCAGGGCACAGTTTTTGTTGGATTCGAGCAGGTGTTGTTTCGCGATAATTCGCTTGTTTGAAGCAATTTCACTCTAATTTTTTACATTCTCTGATTTTTGTAACACTTGTCTCAAAGCGTCTCTGAGGCTCGGTAGAGATAGCAGGGCACAGTCTTTGTTGGATTCGAGCAGGTGTTGTTTCGCGATAATTTGCTTATTTGAAGCAATTTCACTCTAATTTATGACATTCTCTGATTTCTGTAACAATTGTTTCAAACCGTCTCTGAGGCTAAATAGAGACGCGAGGGCACAGTTTTTGTTGGATTCGAGCAGGTGTTGTTTCGCGATAATTCGCTTGTTTGAAGCAATTTCACTCTAATATCTCACATTCTCTGATTTTTGTAACACTTGTCTCAAAGCGTCTCTGAAGCTCAGTAGAGACGGCAGGGCACAGTTTTTGTTGGATTCGAGCAGGTGTTGTTTCGCGATAATTCGCTTGTTTGAAGCAATTTCACTCTAATATCTCACATTCTCTGATTTTTGTAACACTTGTCTCAAAGCGTCTCTGAGGCTCGGTAGAGACAGCAGGGCACAGTTTTTGTTGGATTCGAGCAGGTGTTGTTTCGCGATAATTCGCTTATTTGAAGCAATTTCACTTAAATTTTTGACATTGTCTGATTTCTGTAACAATTGTTTCAAACCGTCTCTGAGGCTAAATAGAGACGGCAGGGCACAGTTTTTGTTGGATTCGAGCAGGTGTTGTTTCGCGATAATTCCTTATTTGAAGCAATTTCACTCTAATTTATGACATTCTCTGATTTCTGTAACAATTATTTCAAACCGTCTCTGAGGCTAAATAGAGACGGCAGGGTACAGTATTTGTTGGATTCGAGCTGGTGTTGTTTCGCGATAATTCGCTTGTTTGAAGCAATTTCACTCTAATTTCTGACATTCCTTGGTTTTTTGTAACACTTGTCTCAAAGCGTCTCTCAGGCTCAGTAGAGACAGCAGGGCACAGTATTTGTTGGATTCGAGCAGGTGTTGTTTCGCGATAATTCGCTTATTTGAAGCAATTTCACTCTAATTTATGACATTCTCTGATTTCTGTAACAATTGTTTCAAACCGTCTCTGAGGCTAAATAGGGACGCGAGGGCACAGTTTTTGTTGGATTCGAGCAGGTGTTGTTTCGCGATAATTCGCTTGTTTGAAGCAATTTCACTCTAATTTCTGAAATTCCTTGATTTTTGTAACACTTGTCTCAAAGCGTCTCTCAGGCTCAGTAGAGACAGCAGGGCACAGTATTTGTTGGATTCGAGCAGGTGTTGTTTCGCGATAATTCGCTTGTATGAAGCAATTTCACTCTAATTTATGACATTCTCTGATTTCTGTAACAATTGTTTCAAACCGTCTCTGAGGCTAAATAGAGACGGCAGGGCACAGTTTTTGTTGGATTCGAGCAGGTGTTGTTTCGCGATAATTCCTTATTTGAAGCAATTTCACTCTAATTTATGACATTCTCTGATTTCTGTAACAATTGTTTCAAACCGTCTCTGAGGCTAAATAGAGACGGCAGGGCACAGTATTTGTTGGATTCGAGCAGGTGTTGTTTCGCGATAATTAGCTTGTTTGAAGCAATTTCACTCTAATATCTCACATTCTCTGATTTTTGTAACACTTGTCTCAAAGCGTCTCTGAAGCTCAGTAGAGACGGCAGGGCACAGTTTTTGTTGGATTCGAGCAGGTGTTGTTTCGCGATAATTCGCTTGTATGAAGCAATTTCACTCTAATTTTTTACATTCTCTGATTTTTGTAACACTTGTCTCAAAGCGTCTCTGAAGCTCAGTAGAGACGGCAGGGCACAGTTTTTGTTGGATTCGAGCAGGTGTTGTTTCGCGATAATTCGCTTGTTTGAAGCAATTTCACTTTAATATCTGCCATTCTCTGATTTTAGTAACACTTGTCTGAAGGCGTCTCTGAAGCTCACTAGAGGTGACAGGGCACTGATTTTGTCGGATTCGAGCAGGTGTTGTTTCGCGATAATTCGCTTGGTTGAAGCAATTTCACTCTAATCTTTGACATTGTCTGATTTCTGTAGCAATTGTTTCAAACCGTCTCTGAAGCTAAATAGAGTCGGCAGGGCACAGTTTTTGTTGGATTCGAGCAGGTGTTGTTTCGCGATAATTCGCTTATTTGAAGCAATTTCACTCTAATTTAAGACATTCTCTGATTTCTGTAACAATTGTTTCAAACCGTCTCTGAGGCTAAATAGAGATGGCAGGGCACAGTTTTTGTTGGATTCGAGCAGGTGTTGTTTCGCGATAATTCGCTTGTTTGAAGCAATTTCACTCTAATTTCTGACATTCCTTGATTTTTGTAACACTTGTCTCAAAGCGTCTCTCAGGCTCGGTAGAGACAGCAGGGCACAGTATTTGTTGGATTCGAGCAGGTGTTTCGCGATAATTCGCTTATTTGAAGCAACTTCACTCTAATTTATGACATTCTCTGATTTTTGTAACACTTGTCTCAAAGCGTCTCTGAGGCTAAATAGAGACGCGAGGGCACAGTTTTTGTTCGATTCGAGCAGGTGTTGTTTCGCGATAATTCGCTTGTTTGAAGCAATTTCACTCTAATATCTTACATTCTCTGATTTTTGTCACACTTGTCTCAAAGCGTCTCTGAGGCTCGGTAGAGACAGCAGGGCACAGTCTTTGTTGGATACGAGCAGGTGTTGTTTCGCGATAATTCGCTTATTTGAAGCAATTTCACTTAAATTTTTGACATTGTCTGATTTCTGTAACAATTGTTTCAAACCGTCTCTGAGGCGAAATAGAGACGGCAGGGCACAGTTTTTGTTGGATTCGAGCAGGTGTTGTTTCGCGATAATTCGCTTATTTGAAGCAATTTCACTCTAATTTATGACATTCTCTGATTTCTGTAACAATTGTTTCAAACCGTCTCTGAGGCTAAATAGAGACGGCAGGGCACAGTTTTTGTTCGATTCGAGCAGGTGTTGTTTCGCGATAATTCGCTTGTTTGAAGCAATTTCACTCTAATTTCTGACATTCCTTGATTTTTGTAACACTTGTCTCAAAGCGTCTCTCAGGCTCAGTAGAGACAGCAGGGCACAGTATTTGTTGGATTCGAGCAGGTGTTGTTTCGCGATAATTTGCTTATTTGAAGCAATTTCACTCTAATTTATGACATTCTCTGATTTTTGTAACACTGGTCTCAAAGCGTCTCTGAAGCTCAGTAGAGACGGCAGGGCACAGTTTTTGTTGGATTCGAGCAGGTGTTGTTTCGCGATAATTCGCTTGTTTGAAGCAATTTCACTCTAATATCTCACATTCTCTGATTTTTGTAACACTTGTCTCAAAACGTCTCTGAGGGTCGGTAGAGAGAGCAGCGCACAGTTTTTGTTGGATTCGAGCAGGTGTTGTTTCGCGATAATTCGCTTATTTGAAGCAATTTCACTCTAATTTATGACATTCTCTCATTTCTGTAACAATTGTTTCAAACCGTCTCTGAGGCTAAATAGAGACGCGAGGGCACAGTTTTTGTTGGATTCGAGCAGGTGTTGTTTCGTGATAATTCGCTTTTTTGAAGCAATTTCACTCTAATTTTTTACATTCTCTGATTTTTGTAACACTTGTCTCAAAGCGTCTCTGAGGCTCGGTAGAGACAGCAGGGCACAGTCTTTGTTGGATTCGAGCAGGTGTTGTTTCGCGATAATTCGCTTGTTTGAAGCAATTTCACTCTAATATCTCACATTCTCTGATTTTTGTAACACTTGTCTCAAAGCGTCTCTGAAGCTCAGTAGAGACGGCAGGGCACAGTTTTTGTTGGATTCGAGCAGGTGTTGTTTCGCGATAATTCGCTTGTTTGAACTAATTTCACTCTAATATCTCACATTCTCTGATTTTTGTAACACTTGTCTCAAAGCGTCTCTGAAGCTAAATAGAGACGGCAGGGCACAGTTTTTGTTGGATTCGAGCAGGTGTTGTTTCGCGATAATTCGCTTATTTGAAGCAATTTCACTCTAATTTAAGACATTCTCTGATTTCTGTAACAATTGTTTCAAACCGTCTCTGAGGCTAAATAGAGACGGCAGGGCACAGTTTTTGTTGGATTCGAGCAGGTGTTGTTTCGCGATAATTCGCTTGTTTGAAGCAATTTCACTCTAATTTCTGACATTCCTTGATTTTTGTAACACTTGTCTCAAAGCGTCTCTCAGGCTCGGTAGAGACAGCAGGGCACAGTATTTGTTGGATTCGAGCAGGTGTTTCGCGATAATTCGCTTATTTGAAGCAACTTCACTCTAATTTATGACATTCTCTGATTTTTGTAACACTTGTCTCAAAGCGTCTCTGAAGCTCAGTAGACACGGCAGGGCACAGTTTTTGTTGGATTCGAGCACGTGTTGTTCGCGATAATTCGCTTGTTTGAAGCAATTTCACTCTAATATCTCACATT
Organism: Tenodera sinensis; assembly: GCA_030765045.1. Classification (NCBI taxonomy): domain Eukaryota; kingdom Metazoa; phylum Arthropoda; class Insecta; order Mantodea; family Mantidae; genus Tenodera; species Tenodera sinensis. The sequence goes on along the minus strand of CM060963.1, from coordinate 165,771,164 downwards.
CTCTGATTTTTGTAACACTTGTCTCAAAGCGTCTCTGAAGCTCAGTAGAGACGGCAGGGCACAGTTTTTGTTGGATTCGAGCAGGTGTTGTTTCGCGATAATTCGCTTATTTGAAGCAATTTCACTCTAATTTAAGACATTATCTGATTTCTGTAACAATTGTTTCAAACCGTTTCTGAGGCTAAATAGAGACGGCAGGGCACAGTTTTTGTTGGATTCGAGCAGGTGTTGTTTCGCGATAATTCGCTTGTTTGAAGCAATTTCACTCTAATTTCTGACATTCCTTGATTTTTGTAACACTTGTCTCAAAGCGTCTCTCAGGCTCGGTAGAGACAGCAGGGCACAGTATTTGTTGGATTCGAGCAGGTGTTTCGCGATAATTCGCTTATTTGAAGCAACTTCACTCTAATTTATGACATTCTCTGATTTTTGTAACACTTGTCTCAAAGCGTCTCTGAAGCTCAGTAGAGACAGCAGGGCACAGTTTTTGTTGGATTCGAGCAGGTGTTGTTCGCGATAATTCGCTTGTTTGAAGCAATTTCACTCTAATAGCTCACATTCTCTGATTTTTGTAACACTTGTCTCAAAGCGTCTCTGAAGCTCAGTAGAGACGGCAGGGCACAGTTTTTGTTGGATTCGAGCAGGTGTTGTTCGCGATAATTCGCTTGTTTGAAGCAATTTCACTCTAATATCTCACATTCTCTGATTTTTGTAACACTTGTCTCAAACCGTCTCTGAGGCTAAATACAGACGGCAGGGCACAGTTTTTGTTGGATTCGAGCAGGTGTTGTTTCGCGATAATTCGCTTATTTGAAGCAATTTCACTCTAATTTATGACATTCTCTGATTTCTGTAACAATTGTTTCAAACCGTCTCTGAGGCTAAATAGAGACGGCAGGGCACAGTTTTTGTTGGATTCGAGCAGGTGTTGTTTCGCGATAATTCCTTATTTGAAGCAATTTCACTCTAATTTATGACATTCTCTGATTTCTGTAACAATTGTTTCAAACCGTCTCTGAGGCTAAATAGAACCGGCAGGGCACAGTATTTGTTGGATTCGAGTAGGTGTTGTTTCGCGATAATTCGCTTGTTTGAAGCAATTTCACTCTAATTTCTGACATTCCTTGATTTTTGTAACACTTGTCTCAAAGCGTCTCTCAGGCTCAGTAGAGACAGCAGGGCACAGTATTTGTTGGATTCGAGCAGGTGTTGTTTCGCGATACTTCGCTTATTTGAAGCAATTTCACTCTAATTTATGACATTCTCTGATTTCTGTAACAATTGTTTCAAACCGTCTCTGAGGCTAAATAGAGACGCGAGGGCACAGTTTTTGTTGGATTCGGGCAGGTGTTGTTTCGCGATAATTCCTTATTTGAAGCAATTTCACTCTAATTTATGACATTCTCTGATTTTTGTCACACTTGTCTCAAAGCGTCTCTGAGGCTCGGTAGAGACAGCAGGGCACAGTCTTTGTTGGATACGAGCAGGTGTTGTTTCGCGATAATTCGCTTATTTGAAGCAATTTCACTTAAATTTTTGACATTGTCTGATTTCTGTAACAATTGTTTCAAACCGTCTCTGAGGCTAAATAGAGACGGCAGGGCACAGTTTTTGTTGGATTCGAGCAGGTGTTGTTTCGCGATAATTCGCTTATTTGAAGCAATTTCACTCTAATTTATGACATTCTCTGATTTCTGTAACAATTGTTTCAAACCGTCTCTGAAGCTCAGTAGAGACGGCAGGGCACAGTTTTTGTTGGATTCGAGCAGTTGTTGTTTCGAGATAATTCGCTTGTTTGAAGCAATTTCACTCTAATTTCTGACATTCTCTGATTTTAGTAACACTTGTCTGAAGGCGTCTCTGAAGCTCAGTAGAGGTGACAGGGCACTGATTTTGTCGGATTCGAGCAGGTGTTGTTTCGCGATAATTCGCTTGGTTGAAGCAATTTCACTCTAATCTTTGACATTGTCTGATTTCTGTAGCAATTGTTTCAAACCGTCTCTGAAGCTAAATAGAGTCGGCAGGGCACAGTTTTTGTTGGATTCGAGCAGGTGTTGTTTCGCGATAATTCGCTTATTTGAAGCAATTTCACTCTAATTTAAGACATTCTCTGATTTCTGTAACAATTGTTTCAAACCGTCTCTGAGGCTAAATAGAGACGGCAGGGCACAGTTTTTGTTGGATTCGAGCAGGTGTTGTTTCGCGATAATTCGCTTGTTTGAAGCAATTTCCCTCTAATTTCTGACATTCCTTGATTTTTGTAACACTTGTCTCAAAGCGTCTCTCAGGCTCGGTAGAGACAGCAGGGCACAGTATTTGTTGGATTCGAGCAGGTGTTTCGCGATAATTCGCTTATTTGAAGCAACTTCACTCTAATTTATGACATTCTCTGATTTTTGTAACACTTGTCTCAAAGCGTCTCTGAAGCTCAGTAGAGACGGCAGGGCACAGTTTTTGTTGGATTCGAGCAGGTGTTGTTCGCGATAATTCGCTTGTTTGAGGCAATTTCACTCTAATATCTCACATTCTCTGATTTTTGTAACACTTGTCTCAAAGCGTCTCTGAAGCTCAGTAGAGACGGCAGGGCACAGTTTTTGTTGGATTCGAGCAGGTGTTGTTTCGCGATAATTCGCTTATTTGAAGCAATTTCACTCTAATTTATGACATTCTCTGATTACTGTAACAATTGTTTCAAACCGTCTCTGAGGCTAAATAGAGACGCGAGGGCACAGTTTTTGTTCGATTCTAGCAGGTGTTGCATCGCGATAATTCGCTTGTTTGAAGCAATTTCACTCTAATATCTCACATTCTCTGATTTTTGTCACACTTGTCTCAAAGCGTCTCTGAGGCTAAATACAGACGGCAGGGCACAGTTTTTGTTGGATTCGAGCAGGTGTTGTTTCGCGATAATTCGCTTATTTGAAGCAATTTCACTCTAATTTATGACATTCTCTGGTTTCTGTAACAATTGTTTCAAACCGTCTCTGAGGCTAAATAGAGACGGCAGGGCACAGTTTTTGTTGGATTCGAGCAGGTGTTGTTTCGCGATAATTCGCTTGTTGGAAACAATTTCACTCTAATTTTTTACATTCTCTGGTTTTTGTAACACTTGTCTCAAAGCGTCTCTGAGGCTCAGTAGAGACGGCAGGGCACAGTTTTTGTTGGAGTAGAGCAGGTGTTGTTTCGCGATAATTCGCTTGATTGAAGCAATTTCACTCTAATTTCTGATTTCCTTGATTTTTGTAACACTTGTCTCAAAGCGTCTCTGAGGCTCAGTAGAGACGGCAAGGCACAGTTTTTGTTGGATTCCAGCAGGTGTTGTTTGGCGATAATTCGCTTATTTGCAGCAATTTTACTCTAAATGTTTGACATTCTCTGATTTTTGTAACACGTGTCTCAAAGCGTCTCTGAAGCTCAGTAGTGACGGCAGGGCACAGTTATTGTTGGATACGAGCAGGTGTTGTTTCGCGATAATTCGCTTGTTTGAAGCAATTTCACTCTAATTTTTGACATTCTCTGATTTTTGTAATACTTGTCACAACGCGTCTCTGAAGCTCAGTAGAGACGGCAGGGCACAGTTTTTGTTGGATTCGAGCAGGTGTTGTTTCGCAATAATTCGTTGTTTGAAGCAATTTCACTCTAATTTTTGACATTCTCTGATTTTTGTAACACTTGTCTCAAAGCGTCTCTGAGCGTGAGTAGAGACGGCAGGGCAAGGTTATAGTTGGATTCGAGCAGGTGTTGTTTCGCGATAATTCGCATGTTTGAAGCAATTTCACTCTAATTTTTGACATTCTCTGATTTTTGTAATACTTGTCTCAAAGCGTGTCTGAGACTCAGTAGAGAAGGCAGGGCACAGTTTTTGTTGGATTCGAGCAGTTGTTGTTTCGAGATAATTCGCTTGTTTGAAGCAATTTCACTCTAATTTCTGACATTCTCTGATTTTAGTAACACTTGTCTGAAGGCGTCTCTGAAGCTCAGTAGAGGTGACAGGGCACTGATTTTGTCGGATTCGAGCAGGTGTTGTTTCGCGATAATTCGCTTGGTTGAATCAATTTCACTCTAATCTTTGACATTGTCTGATTTCTGTAGCAATTGTTTCAAACCGTCTCTGAAGCTAAATAGAGTCGGCAGGGCACAGTTTTTGTTGGATTCGAGCAGGTGTTGTTTCGCGATAATTCGCTTATTTGAAGCAATTTCACTCTAATTTAAGACATTCTCTGATTTCTGTAACAATTGTTTCAAACCGTCTCTGAGGCTAAATAGAGACGGCAGGGCACAGTTTTTGTTGGATTCGAGCAGGTGTTGTTTCGCGATAATTCGCTTGTTTGAAGCAATTTCACTCTAATTTCTGACATTCCTTGATTTTTGTAACACTTGTCTCAAAGCGTCTCTCAGGCTCGGTAGAGACAGCAGGGCACTGTATTTGTTGGATTCGAGCAGGTGTTTCGCGATAATTCGCTTATTTGAAGCAACTTCACTCTAATTTATGACATTCTCTGATTTTTGTAACACTTGTCTCAAAGCGTCTCTGAAGCTCAGTAGAGACGGCAGGGCACAGTTTTTGTTGGATTCGAGCAGGTGTTGTTCGCGATAATTCGCTTGTTTGAGGCAATTTCACTCTAATATCTCACATTCTCTGATTTTTGTAACACTTGTCTCAAAGCGTCTCTGAAGCTCAGTAGAGACGGCAGGGCACAGTTTTTGTTGGATTCGAGCAGGTGTTGTTTCGCGATAATTCGCTTATTTGAAGCAATTTCACTCTAATTTATGACATTCTCTGATTACTGTAACAATTGTTTCAAACCGTCTCTGAGGCTAAATAGAGACGCGAGGGCACAGTTTTTGTTCGATTCGAGCAGGTGTTGCTTCGCGATAATTCGCTTGTTTGAAGCAATTTCACTCTAATATCTCACATTCTCTGATTTTTGTCACACTTGTCTCAAAGCGTCTCTGAGGCTCGGTAGAGACAGCAGGGCACAGTCTTTGTTGGATACGAGCAGGTGTTGTTTCGCGATAATTCGCTTATTTGAAGCAATTTCTCTTAAATTTTTGACATTGTCTGATTTCTGTAACAATTGTTTCAAACCGTCTCTGAGGCTAAATAGAGACGGCAGGGCACAGTTTTTGTTGGATTCGAGCAGGTGTTGTTTCGCGATAATTCGCTTATTTGAAGCAATTTCACTCTAATTTATGACATTCTCTGATTTCTGTAACAATTGTTTCAAACCGTCTCTGAGGCTAAATAGAGACGGCAGGGCACAGTTTTTGTTCGATTCGAGCAGGTGTTGTTTCGCGATAATTCGCTTGTTTGAAGCAATTTCACTCTAATCTTTGACATTCTCTGATTTTTGTAATACTTGTCACAACGCGTCTCTGAAGCTCAGTAGAGACGGCAGGGCAAAGTTTTTGTTGGATTCGAGCAGGTGTTGTTTCGCAATAATTCGTTGTTTGAAGTAATTTCACTCTAAGTTCTGACTATCCTTGATTTTTGTAACACTTGTCCCAAAGCGTTTCTGAGGCTCAGTAGAGACGGCAGGGCACAGTTTTTGTTGGATTCCAGCAGGTGTTGTTTGGCGATAATTCGCTTATTTGAAGCAATCTTACTCTAAATTTTTGACATTCTCTGATTTTTGTAACACTTGTCTCAAAGCGTCTCTGAGGCTCGGTAGAGACAGCAGGGCACAGTTTTTGTTGGATTCGAGCAGGTGTTGTTTCGCGATAATTCGCTTATTTGAAGCAATTTCACTCTAATTTATGACATTCTCTGATTTCTGTAACAATTGTTTCAAACCGTCTCTGAGGCTAAATAGAGACGGCAGGGCGCAGTTTTTGTTGGATTCGAGCAGGTGTTGTTTCGCGATAATTCGCTTGTTTGAAGCAATTTCACTCTAATTTCTGACATTCCTTAATTTTTGTAACACTTGTCTCAAAGCGTCTCTGAAGCTCAGTAGAGACGGCAGGGCACAGTTTTTGTTGGATTCGAGCAGGTGTTGTTTCGCGATAATTAGCTTATTTGAAGCAATTTCACTTAAATTTTTGACATTGTCTGATTTCTGTAACAATTGTTTCAATCCGTCTCTGAGGCTAAATAGAGACGGCAGGGCACAGTTTTTGTTGGATTCGAGCAGGTGTTGTTTCGCGATAATTCCTTATTTGAAGCAATTTCACTCTAATTTATGACATTCTCTGATTTCTGTAACAATTGTTTCAAACCGTCTCTGAGGCTAAATAGAGACGGCAGGGCACAGTATTTGTTGGATTCGAGTAGGTGTTGTTTCGCGATAATTCGCTTGTTTGAAGCAATTTCACTCTAATTTCTGACATTCCTTGATTTTTGTAACACTTGTCTCAAAGCGTCTCTCAGGCTCAGTAGAGACAGCAGGGCACAGTATTTGTTGGATTCGAGCAGGTGTTGTTTCGCGATAATTCGCTTATTTGAAGCAATTTCACTCTAATTTATGACATTCTCTGATTTCTGTAACAATTGTTTCAAACCGTCTCTGAGGCTAAATAGAGACGCGAGGGCACAGTTTTTGTTGGATTCGAGCAGGTGTTGTTTCGCGATAATTCCTTATTTGAAGCAATTTCACTCTAATTTATGACATTCTCTGATTTTTGTCACACTTGTCTCAAAGCGTCTCTGAGGCTCGGTAGAGACAGCAGGGCACAGTCTTTGTTGGATACGAGCAGGTGTTGTTTCGCGATAATTCGCTTATTTGAAGCAATTTCACTTAAATTTTTGACATTGTCTGATTTCTGTAACAATTGTTTCAAACCGTCTCTGAGGCTAAATAGAGACGGCAGGGCACAGTTTTTGTTGGATTCGAGCAGGTGTTGTTTCGCGATAATTCGCTTATTTGAAGCAATTTCACTCTAATTTATGACATTCTCTGATTTCTGTAACAATTGTTTCAAACCGTCTCTGAGGCTAAATAGAGACGGCAGGGCACAGTTTTTGTTCGATTCGAGCAGGTGTTGTTTCGCGATAATTCGCTTGTTTGAAGCAATTTCACTCTAATTTCTGACATTCCTTGATTTTTGTAACACTTGTCTCAAAGCGTCTCTCAGGCTCAGTAGAGACAGCAGGGCACAGTATTTGTTGGATTCGAGCAGGTGTTGTTTCGCGATAATTTGCTTATTTGAAGCAATTTCACTCTAATTTATGACATTCTCTGATTTTTGTAACACTGGTCTCAAAGCGTCTCTGAAGCTCAGTAGAGACGGCAGGGCACAGTTTTTGTTGGATTCGAGCAGGTGTTGTTTCGCGATAATTCGCTTGTTTGAAGCAATTTCACTCTAATATCTCACATTCTCTGATTTTTGTAACACTTGTCTCAAAACGTCTCTGAGGCTCGGTAGAGAGAGCAGGGCACAGTTTTTGTTGGATTCGAGCAGGTGTTGTTTCGCGATAATTCGCTTATTTGAAGCAATTTCACTCTAATTTATGACATTCTCTGATTTCTGTAACAATTGTTTCAAACCGTCTCTGAGGCTAAATAGAGACGCGAGGGCACAGTTTTTGTTGGATTCGAGCAGGTGTTGTTTCGCGATAATTCGCTTATTTGAAGCAATTTCACTCTAATTTTTTACATTCTCTGATTTTTGTAACACTTGTCTCAAAGCGTCTCTGAGGCTCGGTAGAGACAGCAGGGCACAGTCTTTGTTGGATTCGAGCAGGTGTTGTTTCGCGATAATTCGCTTGTTTGAAGCAATTTCACTCTAATATCTCACATTCTCTGATTTTTGTAACACTTGTCTCAAAGCGTCTCTGAAGCTCAGTAGAGACGGCAGGGCACAGTTTTTGTTGGATTCGAGCAGGTGTTGTTTCGCGATAATTCGCTTGTTTGAACTAATTTCACTCTAATATCTCACATTCTCTGATTTTTGTAACACTTGTCTCAAAGCGTCTCTGAAGCTCAGTAGAGACGGCAGGGCACAGTTTTTGTTGGATTCGAGCAGGTGTTGTTTCGCGATAATTCGCTTGTTTGAAGCAATTTCACTCTAATATCTCACATTCTCTGATTTTTGTAACACTTGTCTCAAAGCGTCTCTGAAGCTCAGTAGAGACGGCAGGGCACAGTTTTTGTTGGATTCGAGCAGGTGTTGTTTCGCGATAATTCGCTTGCTTGAAGCAATTTCACTCTAATTTTTTACATTCTCTGATTTTTGTAACACTTGTCTCAAAGCGTCTCTGAGGCTAAATAGAGACGGCAGGGCACAGTTTTTGTTGGATTCGAGCAGGTGTTGTTTCGCTATAATTCGCTTATTTGAAGCAATTTCACTCTAATTTAAGACATTCTCTGATTTCTGTAACAATTGTTTCAAACCGTCTCTGAGGCTAAATAGAGACGGCAGGGCACAGTTTTTGTTGGATTCAAGCAGGTGTTGTTTCGCGATAATTCGCTTGTTTGAAGCAATTTCACTCTAATTTCTGACATTCCTTGATTTTTGTAACACTTGTCTCAAAGCGTCTCTCAGGCTCGGTAGAGACAGCAGGGCACAGTATTTGTTGGATTCGAGCAGGTGTTTCGCGATAATTCGCTTATTTGAAGCAACTTCACTCTAATTTATGACATTCTCTGATTTTTGTAACACTTGTCTCAAAGCGTCTCTGAAGCTCAGTAGAGACGGCAGGGCACAGTTTTTGTCGGATTCGAGCAGGTGTTGTTCGCGATAATTCGCTTGTTTGAAGCAATTTCACTCTAATATCTCACATTCTCTGATTTCTGTAACACTTGTCTCAAAGCGTCTCTGAAGCTCAGTAGAGACGGCAGGGCACAGTTTTTGTTGGATTCGAGCAGGTGTTGTTTCGCGATAATTCGCTTATTTGAAGCAATTTCACTCTAATTTAAGACATTATCTGATTTCTGTAACAATTGTTTCAAACCGTTTCTGAGGCTAAATAGAGACGGCAGGGCACAGTTTTTGTTGGATTCGAGCAGGTGTTGTTTCGCGATAATTCGCTTGTTTGAAGCAATTTCACTCTAATTTCTGACATTCCTTGATTTTTGTAACACTTGTCTCAAAGCGTCTCTCAGGCTCGGTAGAGACAGCAGGGCACAGTTTTTGTTGGATTCGAGCAGGTGTTGTTCGCGATAATTCGCTTGTTTGAAGCAATTTCACTCTAATATCTCACATTCTCTGATTTTTGTAACACTTGTCTCAAAGCGTCTCTGAAGCTCAGTAGAGACGGCAGGGCACAGTTTTTGTTGGATTCGAGCAGGTGTTGTTCGCGATAATTCGCTTGTTTGAAGCAATTTCACTCTAATATCTCACATTCTCTGATTTTTGTAACACTTGTCTCAAACCGTCTCTGAGGCTAAATACAGACGGCAGGGCACAGTTTTTGTTGGATTCGAGCAGGTGTTGTTTCGCGATAATTCGCTTGTTTGAAGCAATTTCACTCTAATTTATGACATTCTCTGATTTCTGTAACAATTGTTTCAAACCGTCTCTGAGGCTAAATAGAGACGGCAGGGCACAGTTTTTGTTGGATTCGAGCAGGTGTTGTTTCGCGATAATTCGCTTGTTTGAAGCAATTTCAATCTAATATCTCACATTCTCTGATTTTTGTAACACTTGTCTCAAAGCGTCTCTGAAGCTCAGTAGAGACGGCAGGGCACAGTTTTTTTGGATTCGAGCAGGTGTTGTTTCGCGATAATTCGCTTGTTTGAAGCAATTTCACTCTAATATCTCACATTCTCTGATTTTTGTAACACTTGTCTCAAAGCGTCTCTGAAGCTCAGTAGAGACGGCAGGGCACAGTTTTTGTTGGATTCGAGCAGGTGTTGTTTCGCGATAATTCGCTTGTATGAAGCAATTTCACTCTAATTTTTTACATTCTCTGATTTTTGTAACACTTGTCTCAAAGCGTCTCTGAAGCTCAGTAGAGACGGCAGGGCACAGTTTTTGTTGGATTCGAGCAGGTGTTGTTTCGCGATAATTCGCTTGTTTGAAGCAATTTCACTTTAATATCTGCCATTCTCTGATTTTAGTAACACTTGTCTGAAGGCGTCTCTGAAGCTCAGTAGAGGTGACAGGGCACTGATTTTGTCGGATTCGAGCAGGTGTTGTTTCGCGATAATTCGCTTGGTTGAAGCAATTTCACTCTAATCTTTGACATTGTCTGATTTCTGTAGCAATTGTTTCAAACCGTCTCTGAAGCTAAATAGAGTCGGCAGGGCACAGTTTTTGTTGGATTCGAGCAGGTGTTGTTTCGCGATAATTCGCTTATTTGAAGCAATTTCACTCTAATTTAAGACATTCTCTGATTTCTGTAACAATTGTTTCAAACCGTCTCTGAGGCTAAATAGAGACGGCAGGGCACAGTTTTTGTTGGATTCGAGCAGGTGTTGTTTCGCGATAATTCGCTTGTTTGAAGCAATTTCACTCTAATTTCTGACATTCCTTGATTTTTGTAACACTTGTCTCAAAGCGTCTCTCAGGCTCGGTAGAGACAGCAGGGCACAGTATTTGTTGGATTCGAGCAGGTGTTTCGCGATAATTCGCTTATTCGAAGCAACTTCACTCTAATTTATGACATTCTCTGATTTTTGTAACACTTGTCTCAAAGCGTCTCTGAAGCTCAGTAGAGACGGCAGGGCACAGTTTTTGTTGGATTCGAGCAGGTGTTGTTCGCGATAATTCGCTTGTTTGAGGCAATTTCACTCTAATATCTCACATTCTCTGATTTTTGTAACACTTGTCTCAAAGCGTCTCTGAAGCTCAGTAGAGACGGCAGGGCACAGTTTTTGTTGGATTCGAGCAGGTGTTGTTTCGCGATAATTCGCTTATTTGAAGCAATTTCACTCTAATTTACGACATTCTCTGATTACTGTAACAATTGTTTCAAACCGTCTCTGAGGCTAAATAGAGACGCGAGGGCACAGTTTTTGTTCGATTCGAGCAGGTGTTGTTTCGCGATAATTCGCTTGTTTGAAGCAATTTCACTCTAATATCTCACATTCTCTGATTTTTGTCACACTTGTCTCAAAGCGTCTCTGAGGCTAGGTAGAGACAGCAGGGCACAGTCTTTGTTGGATACGAGCAGGTGTTGTTTCGCGATAATTCGCTTATTTGAAGCAATTTCACTTAAATTTTTGACATTGTCTGATTTCTGTAACAATTGTTTCAAACCGTCTCTGAGGCTAAATAGAGACGGCAGGGCACAGTTTTTGTTGGATTCGAGCAGGTGTTGTTTCGCGATAATTCGCTTATTTGAAGCAATTTCACTCTAATTTATGACATTCTCTGATTTCTGTAACAATTGTTTCAAACCGTCTCTGAGGCTAAATAGAGACGGCAGGGCACAGTTTTTGTTCGATTCGAGCAGGTGTTGTTTCGCGATAATTTGCTTGTTTGAAGCAATTTCACTCTAATCTTTGACATTCTCTGATTTTTGTAATACTTGTCACAACGCGTCTCTGAAGCTCAGTAGAGACGGCAGGGCAAAGTTTTTGTTGGATTCGAGCAGGTGTTGTTTCGCAATAATTCGTTGTTTGAAGTAATTTCACTCTAATTTCTGACTTTCCTTGATTTTTGTAACACTTTTCTCAAAGCGTTTCTGAGGCTCAGTAGAGACGGCAGGGCACAGTTTTTGTTGGATTCCAGCAGGTGTTGTTTGGCGATAATTCGCTTATTTGAAGCAATCTTACTCTAAATTTTTGACATTCTCTGATTTTTGTAACACTTGTCTCAAAGCGTCTCTGAGGCTCGGTAGAGACAGCAGGGCACAGTTTTTGTTGGATTCGAGCAGGTGTTGTTTCGCGATAATTCGCTTATTTGAAGCAATTTCACTCTAATTTATGACATTCTCTGATTTCTGTAACAATTGTTTCAAACCGTCTCTGAGGCTAAATAGAGACGGCAGGGCGCAGTTTTTGTTGGATTCGAGCAGGTGTTGTTTCGCGATAATTCGCTTGTTTGAAGCAATTTCACTCTAATTTCTGACATTCCTTGATTTTTGTAACACTTGTCTCAAAGCGTCTCTGAAGCTCAGTAGAGACGGCAGGGCACAGTTTTTGTTGGATTCGAGCAGGTGTTGTTTCGCGATAATTCGCTTATTTGAAGCAATTTCACTTAAATTTTTGACATTGTCTGATTTCTGTAACAATTGTTTCAATCCGTCTCTGAGGCTAAATAGAGACGGCAGGGCACAGTTTTTGTTGGATTCGAGCAGGTGTTGTTTCGCGATAATTCCTTATTTGAAGCAATTTCACTCTAATTTATGACATTCTCTGATTTCTGTAACAATTGTTTCAAACCGTCTCTGAGGCTAAATAGAGACGGCAGGGCACAGTATTTGTTGGATTCGAGCAGGTGTTGTTTCGCGATAATTCGCTTATTTGAAGCAATTTCACTCTAATTTATGACATTCTCTGATTTCTGTAACAATTGTTTCAAACCGTCTCTGAGGCTAAATAGAGACGCGAGGGCACAGTTTTTGTTGGATTCGAGCAGGTGTTGTTTCGCGATAATTCCTTATTTGAAGCAATTTCACTCTAATTTATGACATTCTCTGATTTCTGTAACAATTGTTTCAAACCGTCTCTGAGGCTAAATAGAGACAGCAGGATACAGGTTTTGTTGGATTCGAGCAGGTGTTGTTTCGCGATAATTCGCTTGTTTGAAGCAATTTCACTCTAATTTCTGACATTCCTTGATTTTTGTAACACTTGTCTCAAAGCGTCTCTCAGGCTCAGTAGAGACAGCAGGGCACAGTATTTGTTGGATTCGAGCAGGTGTTGTTTCGCGATAATTCGCTTATTTGAAGCAACTTCACTCTAATTTATGACATTCTCTGATTTTTGTAACACTTGTCGCAAAGCGTCTCTGAAGCTCAGTAGAGACGGCAGGGCACAGTTTTTGTTGGATTCGAGCAGGTGTTGTTTTGCGATAATTCGCTTGTTTGAAGCAATTTCACTCGAATATGTCACATTCTCTGCTTTTTGTAACACTTGTCTCAAAGCGTCTCTGAGGCTCGGTAGAGACAGCAGGGCACAGTTTTTGTTGGATTCGAGCAGGTGTTGTTCGCGATAATTCGCTTATTTGAAGCAGCTTCACTCTAATTTATGACATTCTCTGATTTTTGTAACACTTGTCGCAAAGCGTCTCTGAAGCTCAGTAGAGACGGCAGGGCACAGTTTTTGTTGGATTCGAGCAGGTGTTGTTTCGCGATAATTCGCTTGTTTGAAGCAATTTCACTCTAATATCTCACATTCTCTGATTTTTGTAACACTTGTCTCAAAGCGTCTCTGAAGCTCAGTAGAGACGGCAGGGCACAGTTTTTGTTGGATTCGAGCAGGTGCTGTTTCGCGATAATTCGCTTGGTTGAAGCAATTTCACTCTAATTTTTTACATTCTCTGATTTTTGTAACACTTGTCTCAAAGCGTCTCTGAGGCTCGGTAGAGACAGCAGGGCACAGTCTTTGTTGGATTCGAGCAGGTGTTGTTTCGCGATAATACGCTTGTTTGAAGCAATTTCACTCTAATATCTCACATTCTCTGATTTTTGTAACACTTGTCTCAAAGCGTCTCTGAAGCTCAGTAGAGACGGCAGGGCACAGTTTTTGTTGGATTCGAGCAGGTGTTGTTTGGCGATAATTCGCTTGTTTGAAGCAATTTCACTCTAATATCTCACATTCTCTGATTTTTGTAACACTTGTCTCAAAGCGTCTCTGAAGCTCAGTAGAGACGGCAGGGCACAGTTTTTGTTGGATTCGAGCAGGTGTTGTATCGCGATAATTCGCTTGTTTGAAGCAATTTCACTCTAATATCTCACATTCTCTGATTTTTGTAACACTTGTCTCAAAGCGTCTCTGAAGCTCAGTAGAGACGGCAGGGCACAGTTTTTGTTGGATTCGAGCAGGTGTTGTTTCGCGATAATTCGCTTGTTTGAAGCAATTTCACTCTAATATCTCACATTCTCTGATTTTTGTAACACTTGTCTCAAAGCGTCTCTGAGGCTCGGTAGAGAGAGCAGGGCACAGTTTTTGTTGGATTCGAGCAGGTGTTGTTTCGCGATAATTCGCTTATTTGAAGCAATTTCACTTAAATTTTTGACATTGTCTGATTTCTGTAACAATTGTTTCAAACCGTCTCTGAGGCTAAATAGAGACGGCAGGGCACAGTTTTTGTTGGATTCGAGCAGGTGTTGTTTCGCGATAATTCGCTTGTTTGAAGCAATTTCACTCTAATATCTCACATTCTCTGATTTTTGTAACACTTGTCTCAAAGCGTCTCTGAGGCTCGGTAGAGACAGCAGGGCACAGTTTTATTTGGATTCGAGCAGGTGTTGTCTCGCGATAATTCGCTTATTTGAAGCAATTTCACTTAAATTTTTGACATTGTCTGATTTCTGTAAAAATTGTTTCAAACCGTCTCTGAGGCTAAATAGAGACGGCAGGGCACAGTTTTTGTTGGATTCGAGCAGGTGTTGTTTCGCGATAATTCCTTATTTGAAGCAATTTCACTCTAATTTATGACATTCTCTGATTTCTGTAACAATTGTTTCAAACCGTCTCTGAGGCTAAATAGAGACGGCAGGGCACAGTATTTGTTGGATTCGAGCAGGTGTTGTTTCGCGATAATTCGCTTGTTTGAAGCAATTTCACTCTAATTTCTGACATTCCTTGATTTTTGTAACACTTGTCTCAAAGCGTCTCTCAGGCTCAGTAGAGACAGCAGGGCACAGTATTTGTTGGATTCGAGCAGGTGTTGTTTCGCGATTATTCGCTTATTTGAAGCAATTTCACTCTAATTTATGACATTCTCTGATTTCTGTAACAATTGTTTCAAACCGTCTCTGAGGCTAAACAGAGACGCGAGGGCACAGTTTTTGTTGGATTCGAGCAGGTGTTGTTTCGCGATAATTCGCTTGTTTGAAGCAATTTCACTCTAATATCTCACATTCTCTGATTTTTGTAACACTTGTCTCAAAGCGTCTCTGAGGCTCGGTAGAGACAGCAGGGCACAGTTTTTGTTGGATTCGAGCAGGTGTTGTTTCGTGATAATTCGCTTGTTTGAAGCAATTTCACTTAAATTTTTGACATTGGCTGATTTCTGTAACAGTTGTTTCAAACCGTCTCTGAGGCTAAATAGAGACGGCAGGGCACAGTTTTTGTTGGATTCGAGCAGGTGTTGTTTCGCGATAATTCGCTTATTTGAAGCAATTTCACTCAAATTAATGACATTCTCTGATTTCTGTAACAATTGTTTCAAACCGTCTCTGAGGCTAAATACAGACCGCAGGGCACAGTTTTTGTTGGATTCGAGCAGGTGTTGTTTCGCGATAATTCGCTTATTTGAAGCAATTTCACTCTAATTAATGACATTCTCTGATTTCTGTAACAATTGTTTCAAACCGTCTCTGAGGCTAAATACAGACCGCAGGGCACAGTTTTTGTTGGATTCGAGCAGGTGTTGTTTCGCGATAATTCGCTTGTTTGAAGCAATTTCACTCTAATTTCTGACATCCCTTGATTTTTGTAACACTTGTCTCAAAGCGTCTCTTAGGCTCAGTAGAGACAGCAGGGCACAGTATTTGTTTGATTCGAGCAGGTGTTGTTTCGCGATAATTCGCTTATTTGAAGCAACTTCACTCTAATTTATGACATTCCTTGATTTTTGTAACAATTGTTTGAAACCGTCTCTGAAGCTAAGTAGAGTCGGCAGGGCACAGTTTTTGTCGGATTCGAGCAGGTGTTGTTTCGCGATAATTCGCTTGTTGGAAACAATTTCACTCTAATTTTTTACATTCTCTGGTTTTTGTAACACTTGTCTCAAAGCGTCTCTGAGGCTCAGTAGAGACGGCAGGGCACAGTTTTTGTTGGAGTAGAGCAGGTGTTGTTTCGCGATAATTCGCTTGATTGAAGCAATTTCACTCTAATTTCTGATTTCCTTGATTTTTGTAACACTTGTCTCAAAGCGTCTCTGAGGCTCAGTAGAGACGGCAAGGCACAGTTTTTGTTGGATTCCAGCAGGTGTTGTTTGGCGATAATTCGCTTATTTGCAGCAATTTTACTCTAAATGTTTGACATTCTCTGATTTTTGTAACACGTGTCTCAAAGCGTCTCTGAAGCTCAGTAGAGACGGCAGGGCACAGTTATTGTTGGATACGAGCAGGTGTTGTTTCGCGATAATTCGCTTGTTTGAAGCAATTTCACTCTAATTTTTGACATTCTCTGATTTTTCTAATACTTGTCACAACGCGTCTCTGAAGCTCAGTAGAGACGGCAGGGCACAGTTTTTGTTGGATTCGAGCAGGTGTTGTTTCGCAATAATTCGTTGTTTGAAGCAATTTCACTCTAATTTTTGACATTCTCTGATTTTTGTAACACTTGTCTCAAAGCGTCTCTGAGCGTGAGTAGAGACGGCAGGGCAAGGTTATAGTTGGATTCGAGCAGGTGTTGTTTCGCGATAATTCGCATGTTTGAAGCAATTTCACTCTAATTTTTGACATTCTCTGATTTTTGTAACACTTGTCTCAAAGCGTCTCTGAGCGTGAGTAGAGACGGCAGGGCAAGGTTATAGTTGGATTCGAGCAGGTGTTGTTTCGCGATAATTCGCATGTTTGAAGCAATTTCACTCTAATTTTTTACATTCTCTGATTTTTGTAACACTTGTCTCAAAGCGTCTCTGAGGCTCAGTAGAGACAGCAGAGCACAGTTTTTGTTGGATTCGAGCAGGTGTTGTTTCGCGATAATTCGCTTGTTTGAAGCAATTTCACTTTAATATCTGCCATTCTCTGATTTTAGTAACACTTGTCTGAAGGCGTCTCTGAAGCTCAGTAGAGGTGACAGGGCACTGATTTTGTCGGATTCGAGCAGGTGTTGTTTCGCGATAATTCGCTTGGTTGAAGCAATTTCACTCTAATCTTTGACATTGTCTGATTTCTGCAGCAATTGTTTCAAACCGTCTCTGAGGCTAAATAGAGTCGGCAGGGCACAGTTTTTGTTGGATTCGAGCAGGTGTTGTTTCGCGATAATTCGCTTATTTGAAGCAATTTCACTCTAATTTAAGACATTCTCTGATTTCTGTAACAATTGTTTCAAACCGTCTCTGAGGCTAAATAGAGACGGCAGGGCACAGTTTTTGTTGGATTCGAGCAGGTGTTGTTTCGCGATAATTCGCTTGTTTGAAGCAATTTCACTCTAATTTCTGACATTCCTTGATTTTTGTAACACTTGTCTCAAAGCGTCTCTCAGGCTCGGTAGAGACAGCAGGGCACAGTATTTGTTGGATTCGAGCAGGTGTTTCGCGATAATTCGCTTATTTGAAGCAACTTCACTCTAATTTATTACATTCTCTGATTTTTGCAACACTTGTCTCAAAGCGTCTCTGAAGCGCAGTAGAGACGGCAGGGCACAGTTTTTGTTGGATTCGAGCAGGTGTTGTTCGCGATAATTCGCTTGTTTGAAGCAATTTCACTCTAATATCTCACATTCTCTGATTTTTGTAACACTTGTCTCAAAGCGTCTCTGAAGCTCAGTAGAGACGGCAGGGCACAGTTTTTGTTGGATTCGAGCAGGTGTTGTTTCGCGATAATTCGCTTATTTGAAGCAATTTCACTCTAATTTATGACATTCTCTGATTACTGTAACAATTGTTTCAAACCGTCTCTGAGGCTAAATAGAGACGCGAGGGCACAGTTTTTGTTCGATTCGAGCAGGTGTTGTTTCGCGATAATTCGCTTGTTTGAAGCAATTTCACTCTAATATCTCACATTCTCTGATTTTTGTCACACTTGTCTCAAAGCGTCTCTGAGGCTCGGTAGAGACAGCAGGGCACAGTCTTTGTTGGATTCGAGCAGGTGTTGTTTCGCGATAATTCGCTTATTTGAAGCAATTTCACTTAAATTTTTGACATTGTCTGATTTCTGTAACAATTGTTTCAAACCGTCTCTGAGGCTAAATAGAGACGGCAGGGCACAGTTTTTGTTGGATTCGAGCAGGTGTTGTTTCGCGATAATTCGCTTATTTGAAGCAATTTCACTCTAATTTATGACATTCTGTGATTTCTGTAACAATTGTTTCAAACCGTCTCTGAGGCTAAATAGAGACGGCAGGGCACAGTTTTTGTTGGATTCGAGCAGGTGTTGTTTCGCGATAATTCGCTTGTTTGAAGCAATTTCACTCTAATTTCTGACATTCCTTGATTTTTGTAACACTTGTCTCAAAGCGTCTCTCAGGCTCAGTAGAGACAGCAGGGCACAGTATTTGTTGGATTCGAGCAGGTGTTTCGCGATAATTCGCTTATTTGAAGCAACTTCACTCTAATTTATGACATTCTCTGATTTTGATAACACTGGTCTCAAAGCGTCTCTGAAGCTCAGTAGAGACGGCAGGGCACAGTTTTTGTTGGATTCGAGCAGGTGTTGTTTCGCGATAATTCGCTTGTTTGAAGCAATTTCACTCTAATATCTCACATTCTCTGATTTTTGTAACACTTGTCTCAAAGCGTCTCTGAAGCTCAGTAGAGACGGCAGGGCACAGTTTTTGTTGGATTCGAGCAGGTGTTGTTTCGCGATAATTTGCTTATTTGAAGCAATTTCACTCTAATTTGTGACATTCTCTGATTTCTGTAAAAATTGTTTCAAACCGTCTCTGAGGCTAAATAGAGACGCGAGGGCACAGTTTTTGTTGGATTCGAGCAGGTGTTGTTTCGCGATAATACGCTTGTTTGAAGCAATTTCACTCTAATATCTCACATTCTCTGATTTTTGTAACACTTGTCTCAAAGCGTCTCTGAAGCTCAGTAGAGACGGCAGGGCACAGTTTTTGTTGGATTCGAGCAGGTGTTGTTTCGCGATAATTCGCTTGTTTGAAGCAATTTCACTCTAATATCTCACATTCTCTGATTTTTGTAACACTTGTCTCAAAGCGTCTCTGAGGCTCGGTAGAGACAGCAGGGCACAGTTTTTGTTGGATTCGAGCAGGTGTTGTTTCGCGATAATTCGCTTATTTGAAGCAATTTCACTTAAATTTTTGACATTCTCTGATTTCTCTAACAATTGTTTCAAACCGTCTCTGAGGCTAAATAGAGACAGCAGGGCACAGTTTTTGTTGGATTCGAGCAGGTGTTGTTTCGCGATAATTCGCTTGTTTGAAGCAATTTCACTCTAATTTCTGACATTCCTTGATTTTTGTAACACTTGTCTCAAAGCGTCTCTCAGGCTCAGTAGAGACGCGAGGGCACAGTTTTTGTTGGATTCGAGCAGGTGTTGTTTCGCGATAATTCCTTATTTGAAGCAATTTCACTCTAATTTATGACATTCTCTGATTTCTGTAACAATTGTTTCAAACCGTCTCTGAGGCTAAATAGAGACAGCAGGGCACAGTTTTTGTTGGATTCGAGCAGGTGTTGTTTCGCGATAATTCGCTTGTTTGAAGCAATTTCACTCTAATTTCTGACATTCCTTGATTTTTGTAACACTTGTAACAAAGCGTCTCTCAGGCTCAGTAGAGACAGCAGGGCACAGTATTTGTTGGATTCGAGCAGGTGTTGTTTCGCGATAATTCGCTTATTTGAAGCAACTTCACTCTAATTTATGACATTCTCTGATTTTTGTAACACTTGTCGCAAAGCGTCTCTGAAGCTCAGTAGAGACGGCAGGGCACAGTTTTTGTTGGATTCGAGCAGGTGTTGTTTCGCGATAATTCGCTTGGTTGAAGCAATTTCACTCTAATATCTCACATTCTCTGATTTTTGTAACACTTGTCTCAAAGCGTCTCTGAAGCTCAGTAGAGACGGCAGGGCACGGTTTTTGTTGGATTCGAGCAGGTGCTGTTTCGCGATAATTCGCTTGGTTGAAGCAATTTCACTCTAATTTTTTACATTCTATGATTTTTGTAACACTTGTCTCAAAGCGTCTCTGAGGCTCGGTAGAGACAGCAGGGCACAGTCTTTGTTGGATTCGAGCAGGTGTTGTTTCGCCATAATTTGCGTATTTGAAGCAATTTCACTCTAATTTATGACATTCTATGATTTCTGTAACAATTGTTTCAAACCGTCTCTGAGGCTAAATAGAGACGCTAGGGCACAGTTTTTGTTGGATTCGAGCAGGTGTTGTTTCGCGATAACGCGCTTGTTTGAAGCAATTTCACTCTAATATCTCACATTCTCTGATTTTTGTAACACTTGTCTCAAAGCGTCTCTGAAGCTCAGTAGAGACGGCAGGGCACAGTTTTTGTTGGATTCGAGCAGGTGTTGTTTCGCGATAATTCGCTTGTTTGAAGCAATTTCACTCTAATATCTCACATTCTCTGATTTTTGTAACACTTGTCTCAAAGCGTCTCTCATGCTCGGTAGAGACAGCAGGGCACAGTATTTGTTGGATTCGAGCAGGTGTTGTTTCGCAATAATTCGCTTATTTGAAGCAATTTCACTTAAATTTTTGACATTGTCTGATTTCTGTAACAATTGTTTCAAACTGTCTCTGAGGCTAAATAGAGACGGCAGGGCACAGTTTTTGTTGGATTCGAGCAGGTGTTGTTTCGCGATAATTCGCTTGTTTGAAGCAATTTCACTCTAATATCTCACATTCTCTGATTTTTGTAACACTTGTCTCAAAGCGTCTCTGAGGCTCGGTAGAGACAGCAGGGCACAGTTTATGTTGGATTCGAGCAGGTGTTGTTTCACGATAATTCGCTTATTTGAAGCAATTTCACTTAAATTTTTGACATTGTCTGATTTCTGTAAAAATTGTTTCAAACCGTCTCTGAGACTAAATAGAGACGGCAGGGCACAGTTTTTGTTGGATTCGAGCAGGTGTTGTTTCGCAATAATTCCTTATTTGAAGCAATTTCACTCTAATTTATGACATTCTCTGATTTCTGTAACAATTGTTTCAAACCGTCTCTGAGGCTAAATAGAGACGGCAGGGCACAGTATTTGTTGGATTCGAGCAGGTGGTGTTTCGCGATAATTCGCTTGTTTGAAGCAATTTCACTCTAATTTCTGACATTCCTTGATTTTTGTAACACTTGTCTCAAAGCGTCTCTCAGGCTCAGTAGAGACAGCAGGGCACAGTATTTGTTGGATTCGAGCAGGTGTTGTTTCGCGATAATTCGCTTATTTGAAGCAATTTCACTCTAATTTATGACATTCTCTGATTTCTGTAACAATTGTTTCAAACCGTCTCTGAGGCTAAATAGAGACGCGAGGGCACAGTTTTTGTTGGATTCGAGCAGGTGTTGTTTCGGGATAATTCGCTTGTTTGAAGCAATTTCACTCTAATATCTCACATTCTCTGATTTTTGTAACACTTGTCTCAAAGCGTCTCTGAGGCTCGGTAGAGACAGCAGGGCACAGTTTTTTTGGATTCGAGCAGGTGTTGTTTCGCGATAATTCGCTTATTTGAAGCAATTGCACTTAAATTTTTGACATTGTCTGATTTCTGTAACAATTGTTTCAAACCGTCTCTGAGGCTAAATACAGACCGCAGGGCACAGTTTTTGTTGGATTCGAGCAGGTGTTGTTTCGCGATAATTCGCTTATTTGAAGCATCTTCACTCTAATTTATGACATTCTCTGATTTTTGTAACACTTGTCTCAAAGCGTCTCTGAGGCTCAGTAGAGACGGCAGGGCACAGTTTTTGTTGGAGTCGAGCAGGTGTTGATTCGCGATAATTCGCTTGATTGAAGCAATTTCACTCTAATTTCTGACTTTCCTTGATTTTTGTAACACTTGTCTCAAAGCGTCTCTGAGGCTCAGTAGAGACGGCAGGGCACAGTTTTTGTTGGATTCCAGCAGGTGTTGTTTGGCGATAATTCGCTTATTTGAAGCAATTTTACTCTAAATTTTTGACATTCTCTGATTTTTGTAACACTTGTCTCAAAGCGTCTCTGAAGCTCAGGAGAGACGGCAGGGCACAGTTATTGTTGGATTCGAGCAGGAGTTGTTTCGCGATAATTCGCTTGTTTGAAGCAATTTCACTCTAATTTTTGACATTCTCTGTTTTTTGTAATACTTGTCACAACGCGTCTCTGAAGCTCAGTAGAGACGGCAGGGCACAGTTTTTGTTGGATTCGAGCAGGTGTTGTTTCGCGATAATTCGCTTGTTTGAAGCAATTTCACTTTAATATCTGCCATTCTCTGATTTTAGTAACACTTGTCTGCAGGCGTCTCTGAAGCTCAGTAGAGGTGACAGGGCACTGATTTTGTCGGATTCGAGCAGGTGTTGTTTCGCGATAATTCGCTTGGTTGAAGCAATTTCACTCTAATCTTTGACACTCTGATTTCTGTAGCCATTGTTTCAAACCGTCTCTGAGGCTAAATAGAGTCGGCAGGGCACAGTTTTTGTCTGATTCGAGCAGGTGTTCTTTCGCAATAATTCGCTTGTTTGAGCAGTTTAACTCTAATATCTCACATTCTCTGATTTTTGTAACACTTGTCTCAAAGCGTCTCTGAAGCTCAGTAGAGACGGCAGGGCACAGTTTTTGTTGGATTCGAGCAGGTGTTGTTTCGCGATAATTCGCTTGGTTGAAGCAATTTCACTCTAATCTTTGACATTGTCTGATTTCTGTAACAATTGTTTCATACCGTCTCTGAGGCTAAATAGAGACGGCAGGGCGCAGTTTTTGTTGGATTCGAGCAGGTGTTGTTTCGCGATAATTCGCTTATTTGAAGCAATTTCACTCTAATTTATGACATCCTCTGATTTTTGTAATACTTGTCACAAAGCGTCTCTGAGCCTCAGTAGAGTAGGCAGGGCACAGTTTTTGTTGGATTCGAGGTGTTGTTTCGAGATAATTCGCTTGTTTGAAGCAATTTCACTTTAATATCTGCCATTCTCTGATTTTAGTAACACTTGTCTGAAGGCGTCTCTGAAGCTCAGTAGAGGTGACAGGGCACTGATTTTGTCGGATTCGAGCAGGTGTTGTTTCGCGATAATTCGCTTGGTTGAAGCAATTTCACTCTAATCTTTGACATTGTCTGATTTCTGTAGCAATTGTTTCAAACCGTCTCTGAGGCTAAATAGAGTCGGCAGGGCACAGTTTTTGTCTGATTCGAGCAGGTGTTGTTTCGCAATAATTCGCTTGTTTGAGCAGTTTAACTCTAATTTATGACATTCCTTGATTATTGTAACAATTGTTTCAAACCGTCTCTGAGGCTAAATAGAGTCGGCAGGGCACAGTTTTTGTCGGATTCGAGCAGGTGTTGTTTCGCGATAATTCGCTTGTTGGAAACAATTTCACTCTAATTTTTTACATTCTCTGGTTTTTGTAACACTTGTCTCAAAGCGTCTCTGAGGCTCGGTAGAGACAGCAGGGCACAGTTTTTGTTGGATTCGAGCAGGTGTTGTTTCGCGATTATTCGCTTATTTGAAGCAATTTCACTCTAATTTATGACATTCTCTGATTTCTGTAACAATTGTTTCAAACCGTCTCTGAGGCTAAATAGAGACGGCAGGGCACAGTTTTTGTTGGATTCGAGGTGTTGTTTCGAGATAATTCGCTTGTTTGAAGCAATTTCACTTTAATATCTGCCATTCTCTGATTTTAGTAACACTTGTCTGAAGGCGTCTCTGAAGCTCAGTAGTGGTGACAGGGCACTGATTTTGTCGGATTCGAGCAGGTGTTGTTTCGCGATAATTCGCTTGGTTGAAGCAATTTCACTCTAATCTTTGACATTGTCTGATTTCTGTAGCAATTGTTTCAAACCGTCTCTGAGGCTAAATAGAGTCGGCAGGGCACAGTTTTTCTCTGATTCGAGCAGGTGTTGTTTCGCAATAATTCGCTTGTTTGAGCAGTTTAACTCTAATTTATGACATTCCTTGATTTTTGTAACAATTGTTTCAAACCGTCTCTGAGGCTAAATAGAGTCGGCAGGGCACAGCTTTTGTCGGATTCGAGCAGGTGTTGTTTCGCGATAATTCGCTTGTTGGAAACAATTTCACTCTAATTTTTTACATTCTCTGGTTTTTGTAACACTTGTCTCAAAGCGTCTCTGAGGCTCGGTAGAGACAGCAGGGCACAGTTTTTGTTGGATTCGAGCAGGTGTTGGTTCGCGATAATTCGCTTATTTGAAGCAATTTCACTCTAATTTATGACATTCTCTGATTTCTGTAACAATTGTTTCAAACCGTCTCTGAGGCTAAATAGAGACGGCAGGGCACAGTTTTTGTTGGATTCGAGCAGGTGTTGTTTCGCGATAATTCGCTTGTTTGAAGCAATCTCACTCTAATTTCTGACATTCCTTGATTTTTGTAACACTTGTCTCAAAGCGTCTCTGAGGCTCAGTAGAGACAGCAGGGCACAGTATTTGTTGGATTCGAGCAGGTGTTGTTTCGCGATAATTCGCTTATTTGAAGCAACTTCACTCTAATTTATTACATTCTGTGATTTTTGTAACACTTGTCTCAAAGCGTCTCTGAAGCTCAGTAGAGACGGCAGGGCACAGTTTTTGTTGGATTCGAGCAGGTGTTGTTTCGCGATAATTCGCTTGTTTGAAGCAATTTCACTCTAATTTGTTACATTCTCTGATTTTTGTAACCCTTGTCTCAAAGCGTCTCTGAGGCTCAGTAGAGACGGCAGGGCACAGTTTTTGTTGGAGTCGAGCAGGTGTTGTTTCGCGATAATTCGCTTGATTGAAGCAATTTCACTCTAATTTCTGACTTTCCTTGATTTTTGTAACACTTGTCTCAAAGCGTCTCTGAGGCTCAGTAGAGACGGCAGGGCACAGTTTTTGTTGGATTCCAGCAGGTGTTGTTTGGCGATAATTCGCTTATTTGAAGCAATTTTACTCTAAATTTTTGACATTCTCTGATTTTTGTAACACTTGTCTCAAAGCGTCTCTGAAGCTCAGTAGAGACGGCAGGGCACAGTTATTGTTGGATTCGAGCAGGTGTTGTTTCGCGATAATTCGCTTGTTTGAAGCAATTTCACTTTAATTTTTGACATTCTCTGATTTTTGTAATACTTGTCACAACGCGTCTCTGAAGCTCAGTAGAGACGGCAGGGCACAGTTTTTGTTGGATTCGAGCAGGTGTTGTTTCGCAATAATTCGTTGTTTGAAGCAATTTCACTCTAATTTTTGACATTCTCTTATTTTTGTAACACTTGTCTCAAAGCGTCTCCGAGCGTGAGTAGAGACGGCAGGGCAAGGTTATAGTTGGATTCGAGCAGGTGTTGTTTCGCGATAATTCGCATGTTTGAAGCAATTTCACTCTAATTTTTGACAATCTCTGATTTTTGTAATACTTGTCTCAAAGCGTGTCTGAGACTCAGTAGAGAAGGCAGGGCACAGTTTTTGTTGGATTCGAGCAGTTGTTGTTTCGAGATAATTCGCTTGTTTGAAGCAATTTCACTCTAATTTCTGACATTCCTTGATTTTTGTAACACTTGTCTCAAAGCGTCTCTGAGGCTCAGTAGAGACAGCAGGGCACAGTATTTGTTGGATTCGAGCAGGTGTTGTTTCGCGATAATTCGCTTATCTGAAGCAACTTCACTCTAATTTATGACATTCTGTGATTTTTGTAACACTTGTCTCAAAGCGTCTCTGAAGCTCAGTAGAGACGGCAGGGCACAGTTTTTGTTGGATTCGAGCAGGTGTTGTTTCGCGATAATTCGCTTGTTTGAAGCAATTTCACTCTAATTTGTTACATTCTCTGATTTTTGTAACACTTGTCTCAAAGCGTCTCTGAGGCTCAGTAGAGACGGCAGGGCACAGTTTTTGTTGGAGTCGAGCAGGTGTTGTTTCGCGATAATTCGCTTGATTGAAGCAATTTCACTCTAATTTCTGACTTTCCTTGATTTCTGTAACACTTGTCTCAAAGCGTCTCTGAGGCTCAGTAGACACGGCAGGGCACAGTTTTTGTTGGATTCCAGCGGGTTATGTTTGGCGATAATTCCCTTATTTGAAGTAATTTTACTCTAAATTTTTGACATTCTCTGATTTTTGTAACACTTGTCTCAAAGCGTCTCTGAAGCTCAGTAGAGACGGCAGGGCACAGTTATTGTTGGATTCGAGCAGGGGTTGTTTCGCGATAATTCGCTTGTTTGAAGCAATTTCACTTTAATTTTTGACATTCTCTGATTTTTGTAATACTTGTCACAACGCGTCTCTGAAGCTCAGTAGAGACGGCAGGGCACAGTTTGTGTTGGATTCGAGCAGGTGTTGTTTCGCAATAATTCGTTGTTTGAAGCAATTTCACTCTAATTTTTGACATTCTCTGATTTTTGTAACACTTGTCTCAAAGCGTCTCTGAGCGTGAGTAGAGACGGCAGGGCAAGGTTATAGTTGGATTCGAGCAGGTGTTGTTTCGCGATAATTCGCATGTTTGAAGCAATTTCACTCTAATTTTTGACATTCTCTGATTTTTGTAATACTTGTCTCAAAGCGTGTCTGAGACTCAGTAGAGAAGGCAGGGCACAGTTTTTGTTGGATTCGAGCCTTTGTTGTTTCGAGATAATTCGCTTGTTTGAAGCAATTTCACTCTAATTTATGACATTCTTTGATTTTTGTAACACTTGTCTCAAAGCGTCTCTGAGCGTGAGTAGAGACGGCAGGGCAAGGTTATAGTTGGATTCGAGCAGGTGTTGTTTCGCGATAATTCGCATGTTTGAAGCAATTTCACTCTAATTTTTGACATTCTCTGATTTTTGTAATACTTGTCTCAAAGCGTGTCTGAGACTCAGTAGAGAAGGCAGGGCACAGTTTTTGTTGGATTCGAGCAGTTGTTGTTTCGAGATAATTAGCTTGTTTGAAGCAATTCCACTTTAATATCTGCCATTCTCTGATTTTAGTAACACTTGTCTGAAGGCGTCTCTGAAGCTCAGTAGAGGTGACAGGGCACTGATTTTGTCGGATTCGAGCAGGTGTTGTTTCGCGATAATTCGCTTGGTTGAAGCAATTTCACTCTAATCTTTGACATTGTCTGATTTCTGTAGCAATTGTTTCAAACCGTCTTTGAGGCTAAATAGAGTCGGCAGGGCACAGTTTTTGTCTGATTCGAGCAGGTGTTGTTTCGCAATAATTCGCTTGTTTGAAGCAATTTCACTTTAATATCTGCCATTCTCTGATTTTAGTAACACTTGTCTCAAGGCGTCTCTGAAGCTCAGTAGAGGTGACAGGGCACTGATTTTGTTGGATTCGAGTGGATGTTGTTTCGCGATAATTCGCTTGTTTGAAACAATTTCACTCTAATTTCCCACTTTCTCTGATTTTTGTAACACTTGTCTCAAAGCGTCTCTGAGGCACAGTTTTTGTAGGATTCGAGCAGGTGTTGTTTCCATATAATTAGCTTGTTAGAAGCAATTTCACCTTAATTTTTGACATTGATTTCTGTAACAATTGTTTCAAACCGTCTCTGAGGCTAAATAGAGACGGCAGGGCACAGTTTTTGTCGGATTCGAGCAGGTGTTGTTTCGCGATAATTCGCTTGTTTGAAGCAATTTCACTCTAATTTCTGACATTCCTTGATTTTTTTAATACTTGTCTCAAAGCGTCTCAGAGGCTCAGTAGAGACAGCAGGACACGGTATTTGTTGGATTCAAGCAGGTGTTGTTTCGCGATAATTCGCATATTTGAAGCAACTTCACTCTAATTTATGACATTCTCTGATTTTTGTAACACTTGTCTCAAAGCGTCTCTGAAGCTCAGTAGAGACGGCAGGGCACAGTTTTTGTTGGATTCGAGCAGGTGTTGTTTCGCGATAATTCGCTTATTTGAAGCAATTTTACTCTATCTCACATTCTCTGATTTTTGTAACACTTGTCTCAAAGCGTCTCTGAAGCTCAGTAGAGACGGCAGGGCACAGTTTTTGTTTAATTCGAGCAGGTGTTGTTTCGCGATAATTCGCTTGTTTGAAGCAATTTCACTCTAATATCTCACATTCCCTGATTTTTGTAACACTTGTCTCAAAGAGTCTCTGAGGCTCAGTAGAGACGGCAGGGCACTGTTTTTGTTGGATTCCAGCAGGTGTTGTTTTGCGATAATTCGCTTATTTGAAGCAATTTTTCTCTAAATTTTTGACATTCTCTCATTTTTGTAACACTTGTCTCAAAGCGTCTCTGAAGCTCAGTAGAGACGGCAGGGCACAGTTTTTGTTGGATTCGAGCAGGTGTTGTTTCGCGATAATTCGCTTGTTTGAAGCAATTTCACTTTAATATCTGCCATTCTCTGATTTTAGTAACACTTGTCTCAAAGCGTCTCTGAGGCTCGGTAGAGACAGCAGGGCACAGTTTTTGTTGGATTCGAGCAGGTGTTTTTTCGCGATAATTCGCTTATTTGAAGCAATTTCACTCTAATTTATGACATTCTCTGATTTCTGTAACAATTGTTTCAAACCGTCCCTGAGGCTAAATAGTTTTGGTTGGATTCGAGCAGGTGTTGTTTCGCGATACTTCGCTTGTTTGAAGCAATTTCACTCTAATTTCTGACATTCCTTGATCTTTGTAACACTTGTCTCAAAGCGTCTCTGAGGCTCAGTAGAGACAGCAGGGCACAGTATTTGTTGGATTCGAGCAGGTGTTGTTTCGCGATAATTCGCTTATTTGAAGCAACTTCACTCTAATTTATGACATTCTCTGATTTTAGTAACACTTGTCTGAAGGCGTCTCTGAAGCTCAGTAGAGGTGACAGGGCACTGATTTTGTCGGATTCGAGCAGGTGTTGTTTCGCGATAATTCGCTTGGTTGAAGCAATTTCACTCTAATCTTTGACATTGTCTGATTTCTGTAGCAATGGTCTCAAACCGTCTCTGAGGCTAAATAGAGACGGCAGGGCGCAGTTTTTGTTGGATTCGAGCAGGTGTTGTTTTGCGATAATTCGCTTATTTGAAGCAATTTGCTCTAAATTTTTGACATTCTCTGATTTTTGTAACACTTGTCTCAAAGCGTCTCTGAAGCTCAGTACAGACGGCAGGGCACAGTTTTTGTTGGATTCGAGCAGGTGTTGTTTCGCGATAATTCGCTTGGTTGAAGCAATTTCACTCTAATCTTTGACATTGTCTGATTTCTGTAACAATTGTTTCAAACCGTCTCTGAGGATAAATAGAGACGGCAGGGCGCAGTTTTTGTTGGATTCGAGCAGGTGTTGTTTCGCGATAATTCGCTTGTTTGAAGCAATTTCACTCTAATTTCTGACATTCCTTGATTTTTGTAACACTTGTCTCAAAGCGTCTCTGAGGCTCAGTAGAGAAACAGGACACAGTATTTGTTGGATTCGAGCAGGTGTTGTTTCGCGATAATTCGCTTATTTGAAGCAACTTCACTCTAATTTATGACATTCTCTGATTTTTGTAACACTTGTCTCAAAGAGTCTCTGAAGCTCAGTAGAGACGGCAGGGCACAGTTTTTGTTGGATTCGAGCAGGTGTTGTTTCGCGATAATTCGCTTGTTTGAAGCAATTTCACTATAATATATCACATTCTCTGATTTTTGTAACACTTGTCTCAAAGCGTCTCTGAGGCTCAGTAGAGACGGCAGGGCACAGTTTTTGTTGGATTCCAGCAGATGTTGTTTCGCGATAATTCGCTTGTTGGAAACAATTTCACTCTAATTTTTGACATTCTCTGATTTTTGTAATACTTGTCACAAAGCGTCTCTGAGCCTCAGTAGAGACGGCAGGGCACAGTTTTTGTTGGATTCGAGGTGTTGTTTCGAGATAATTCGCTTGTTTGAAGCAATTTCACTCTAATTTCTGACATTCTTTGATTTTTGTAACACTTGTCTCAAAGCGTCTCTGAAGCTCATTAGAGACGGCAGGGCACAGTTTTTCTTGGATTCGAGCAGGTGTTTTTTCGCGATAATTCGCTTATTTGAAGCAATTTCACTCTAATTTATGACATTCTCTGATTTCTGTCACAATTGTTTCAAACCGTCTCTGAGGCTAAATTGAGACGGCAGGGCACAGTTTTTGTTGGATTCGAGCAGGTGTTGTTTCGCGATAATTCGCTTGTTTGAAGCAATTTCACTCTAATTTCTGACATTCCTTGATTTTTGTAACACTTGTCTCAAAGCGTCTCTGAGGCTCAGTAGAGACAGCTGGGCACAGTGTTTGTTGGATTCGAGCAGGTGTTGTTTCGCGATAATTCGCTTATTTGAAGCAACTTCACTCTAATTTATGAGATTCTCTGATTTTTGTAATACTTGTCACAACGCGTCTCTGAAGCTCAGTAGAGACGGCAGGGCACAGTTTTTGTTGGATTCGAGCAGGTGTTGTTTCGCAATAATTCGTTGTTTGAAGCAATTTCACTCTAATTTTTTACATTCTCTTATTTTTGTAACACTTGTCTCAAAGCGTCTCCGAGCGTGAGTAGAGACGGCAGGGCAAGGTTATAGTTGGATTCGAGCAGGTGTTGTTTCGCGATAATTCGCATGTTTGAAGCAATTTCACTCTAATTTTTGACAATCTCTGATTTTTGTAATACTTGTCTCAAAGCGTGTCTGAGACTCAGTAGAGAAGGCAGGGCACAGTTTTTGTTGGATTCGAGCAGTTGTTGTTTCGAGATAATTCGCTTGTTTGAAGCAATTTCACTCTAATTTCTGACATTCCTTGATTTTTGTAACACTTGTCTCAAAGCGTCTCTGAGGCTCAGTAGAGACAGCAGGGCACAGTATTTGTTGGATTCGAGCAGGTGTTGTTTCGCGATAATTCGCTTATCTGAAGCAACTTCACTCTAATTTATGACATTCTGTGATTTTTGTAACACTTGTCTCAAAGCGTCTCTGAAGCTCAGTAGAGACGGCAGGGCACAGTTTTTGTTGGTTTCGAGCAGGTGTTGTTTCGCGATAATTCGCTTGTTTGAAGCAATTTCACTCTAATTTGTTACATTCTCTGATTTTTGTAACACTTGTCTCAAAGCGTCTCTGAGGCTCAGTAGAGACGGCAGGGCACAGTTTTTGTTGGAGTCGAGCAGGTGTTGTTTCGCGATAATTCGCTTGATTGAAGCAATTTCACTCTAATTTCTGACCTTCCTTGATTTTTGTAACACTTGTCTCAAAGCGTCTCTGAGGCTCAGTAGACACGGCAGGGCACAGTTTTTGTTGGATTCCAGCAGGTGTTGTTTGGCGATAATTCGCTTATTTGAAGTAATTTTACTCTAAATTTTTGACATTCTCTGATTTTTGTAACACTTGTCTCAAAGCGTCTCTGAAGCTCAGTAGAGACGGCAGGGCACAGTTATTGTTGGATTCGAGCAGGTGTTGTTTCGCGATAATTCGCTTGTTTGAAGCAATTTCACTTTAATTTTTGACATTCTCTGATTTTTGTAATACTTGTCACAACGCGTCTCTGAAGCTCAGTAGAGACGGCAGGGCACAGTTTGTGTTGGATTCGAGCAGGTGTTGTTTCGCAATAATTCGTTGTTTGAAGCAATGTCACTCTAATTTTTGACATTCTCTGATTTTTGTAACACTTGTCTCAAAGCGTCTCTGAGCGTGAGTAGAGACGGCAGGGCAAGGTTATAGTTGGATTCGAGCAGGTGTTGTTTCGCGATAATTCGCATGTTTGAAGCAATTTCACTCTAATTTTTGACATTCTCTGATTTTTGTAATACTTGTCTCAAAGCGTGTCTGAGACTCAGTAGAGAAGGCAGGGCACAGTTTTTGTTGGATTCGAGCAGTTGTTGTTTCGAGATAATTCGCTTGTTTGAAGCAATTTCACTCTAATTTATGACATTCTTTGATTTTTGTAACACTTGTCTCAAAGCGTCTCTGAGCGTGAGTAGAGACGGCAGGGCAAGGTTATAGTTGGATTCGAGCAGGTGTTGTTTCGCGATAATTCGCATGTTTGAAGAAATTTCACTCTAATTTTTGACATTCTCTGATTTTTGTAATACTTGTCTCAAAGCGTGTCCGAGACTCAGTAGAGAAGGCAGGGCACAGTTTTTGTTGGATTCGAGCAGTTGTTGTTTCGAGATAATTAGCTTGTTTGAAGCAATTCCACTTTAATATCTGCCATTCTCTGATTTTAGTAACACTTGTCTGAAGGCGTCTCTGAAGCTCAGTAGAGGTGACAGGGCACTGATTTTGTCGGATTCGAGCAGGTGTTTTTTCGCGATAATTCGCTTGGTTGAAGCAATTTCACTCTAATCTTTGACATTGTCTGATTTCTGTAGCAATTGTTTCAAACCGTCTTTGAGGCTAAATAGAGTCGGCAGGGCACAGTTTTTGTCTGATTCGAGCAGGTGTTGTTTCGCAATAATTCGCTTGTTTGAAGCAATTTCACTTTAATGTCTGCCATTCTCTGATTTTAGTAACACTTGTCTCAAGGCGTCTCTGAAGCTCAGTAGAGGTGACAGGGCACTGATTTTGTTGGATTCGAGTGGATGTTGTTTCGCGATAATTCGCTTGTTTGAAACAATTTCACTCTAATTTCCCACTTTCTCTGATTTTTGTAACACTTGTCTCAAAGCGTCTCTGAGGCACAGTTTTTGTAGGATTCGAGCAGGTGTTGTTTCCATATAATTAGCTTGTTAGAAGCAATTTCACCTTAATTTTTGACATTGATTTCTGTAACAATTGTTTCAAACCGTCTCTGAGGCTAAATAGAGACGGCAGGGCACAGTTTTTGTCGGATTCGAGCAGGTGTTGTTTCGCGATAATTCGCTTGTTTGAAGCAATTTCACTCTAATTTCTGACATTCCTTGATTTTTGTAATACTTGTCTCAAAGCGTCTCAGAGGCTCAGTAGAGACAGCAGGACACAGTATTTGTTGGATTCAAGCAGGTGTTGTTTCGCGATAATTCGCTTATTTGAAGCAACTTCACTCTAATTTATGACATTCTCTGATTTTTGTAACACTTGTCTCAAAGCGTCTCTGAAGCTCAGTAGAGACGGCAGGGCACAGTTTTTGTTGGATTCGAGCAGGTGTTGTTTCGCGATAATTCGCTTATTTGAAGCAATTTTACTCTATCTCACATTCTCTGATTTTTGTAACACTTGTCTCAAAGCGTCTCTGAAGCTGAGTAGAGACGGCAGGGCACAGTTTTTGTTTAATTCGAGCAGGTGTTGTTTCGCGATAATTCGCTTGTTTGAAGCAATTTCACTTTAATATCTGCCATTCTCTGATTTTAGTAACACTTGTCTCAAAGCGTCTCTGAGGCTCGGTAGAGACAGCAGGGCACAGTTTTTGTTGGATTCGAGCAGGTGTTTTTTCGCGATAATTCGCTTATTTGAAGCAATTTCACTCTAATTTATGACATTCTCTGATTTCTGTAACAATTGTTTCAAACCGTCCCTGAGGCTAAATAGTTTTGGTTGGATTCGAGCAGGTGTTGTTTCGCGATAATTCGCTTGTTTGAAGCAATTTCACTCTAATTTCTGACATTCCTTGATCTTTGTAACACTTGTCTCAAAGCGTCTCTGAGGCTCAGTAGAGACAGCAGGGCACAGTATTTGTTGGATTCGAGCAGTTGTTGTTTCGCGATAATTCGCTTATTTGAAGCAACTTCACTCTAATTTATGACATTCTCTGATTTTAGTAACACTTGTCTGAAGGCGTCTCTGAAGCTCAGTAGAGGTGACAGGGCACTGATTTTGTCGGATTCGAGCAGGTGTTGTTTCGCGATAATTCGCTTGGTTGAAGCAATTTCACTCTAATCTTTGACATTGTCTGATTTCTGTAGCAATGGTCTCAAACCGTCTCTGAGGCTAAATAGAGACGGCAGGGCGCAGTTTTTGTTGGATTCGAGCAGGTGTTGTTTTGCGATAATTCGCTTATTTGAAGCAATTTGCTCTAAATTTTTGACATTCTCTGATTTTTGTAACACTTGTCTCAAAGCGTCTCTGAAGCTCAGTACAGACGGCAGGGCACAGTTTTTGTTGGATTCGAGCAGGTGTTGTTTCGCGATAATTCGCTTGGTTGAAGCAATTTCACTCTAATCTTTGACATTGTCTGATTTCTGTAACAATTGTTTCAAACCGTCTCTGAGGCTAAATAGAGACGGCAGGGCGCAGTTTTTGTTGGATTCGAGCAGGTGTTGTTTCGCGATAATTCGCTTGTTTGAAGCAATTTCACTCTAATTTCTGACATTCCTTGATTTTTGAAACACTTGTCTCAAAGCGTCTCTGAGGCTCAGTAGAGAAACAGGACACAGTATTTGTTGGATTCGAGCAGGTGTTGTTTCGCGATAATTCGCTTATTTGAAGCAACTTCACTCTAATTTATGACATTCTCTGATTTTTGTAACACTTGTCTCAAAGAGTCTCTGAAGCTCAGTAGAGACGGCAGGGCACAGTTTTTGTTGGATTCGAGCAGGTGTTGTTTCGCGATAATTCGCTTGTTTGAAGCAATTTCACTATAATATATCACATTCTCTGATTTTTGTAACACTTGTCTCAAAGCGTCTCTGAGGCTCAGTAGAGACGGCAGGGCACAGTTTTTGTTGGATTCCAGCAGATGTTGTTTCGCGATAATTCGCTTGTTGGAAACAATTTCACTCTAATTTTTGACATTCTCTGATTTTTGTAATACTTGTCACAAAGCGTCTCTGAGCCTCAGTAGAGACGGCAGGGCACAGTTTTTGTTGGATTCGAGGTGTTGTTTCGAGATAATTCGCTTGTTTGAAGCAATTTCACTCTAATTTCTGACATTCTTTGATTTTTGTAACACTTGTCTCAAAGCGTCTCTGAAGCTCATTAGAGACGGCAGGGCACAGTTTTTCTTGGATTCGAGCAGGTGTTTTTTCGCGATAATTCGCTTATTTGAAGCAATTTCACTCTAATTTATGACATTCTCTGATTTCTGTCACAATTGTTTCAAACCGTCTCTGAGGCTAAATTGAGACGGCAGGGCACAGTTTTTGTTGGATTCGAGCAGGTGTTGTTTCGCGATAATTCGCTTGTTTGAAGCAATTTCACTCTAATTTCTGACATTCCTTGATTTTTGTAACACTTGTCTCAAAGCGTCTCTGAGGCTCAGTAGAGACAGCTGGGCACAGTGTTTGTTGGATTCGAGCAGGTGTTGTTTCGCGATAATTCGCTTATTTGAAGCAACTTCACTCTAATTTATGACATTCTCTGATTTTTGTAACACTTGTCTCAAAGCGGCTCTGAAGCTCAGTAGAGACGGCAGGGCACAGTTTTTGTGGGACTCGAGAGGTGTTGTTTCGCGATAATTCGCTTGTTTGAAGCAATTTCACTCTAATTTGTTACATTCTCTGATTTTTGTAACACTTGTCTCAAAGCGTCTCTGAGGCTCAGTAGAGACGGCAGGGCACAGTTTTTGTTGGAGTCGAGCAGGTGTTGTTTCGGGATAATTCGCTTGATTGAAGCAATTTCACTCTAATTTTTGACATTCTCTGATTTTTG
Source organism: Tenodera sinensis (assembly GCA_030765045.1). NCBI lineage: Eukaryota > Metazoa > Arthropoda > Insecta > Mantodea > Mantidae > Tenodera > Tenodera sinensis. The sequence goes on along the minus strand of CM060963.1, from coordinate 165,735,908 downwards.
TAATACTTGTCACAACGCGTCTCTGAAGCTCAGTAGAGACGGCAGGGCACAGTTTTTGTTGGATTCGAGCAGGTGTTGTTTCGCAATAATTCGCTTATTTGAAGCAATTTCACTTAAATTTTTGACATTGTCTGATTTCTGTAACAATTGTTTCAAACTGTCTCTGAGGCTAAATAGAGACGGCAGGGCACAGTTTTTGTTGGATTCGAGCAGGTGTTGTTTCGCGATAATTCGCTTGTTTGAAGCAATTTCACTCTAATATCTCACATTCTCTGATTTTTGTAACACTTGTCTCAAAGCGTCTCTGAGGCTCGGTAGAGACAGCAGGGCACAGTTTTTGTTGGATTCGAGCAGGTGTTGTTTCACGATAATTCGCTTATTTGAAGCAATTTCACTTAAATTTTTGACATTGTCTGATTTCTGTAAAAATTGTTTCAAACCGTCTCTGAGACTAAATAGAGACGGCAGGGCACAGTTTTTGTTGGATTCGAGCAGGTGTTGTTTCGCAATAATTCCTTATTTGAAGCAATTTCACTCTAATTTATGACATTCTCTGATTTCTGTAACAATTGTTTCAAACCGTCTCTGAGGCTAAATAGAGACGGCAGGGCACAGTATTTGTTGGATTCGAGCAGGTGGTGTTTCGCGATAATTCGCTTGTTTGAAGCAATTTCACTCTAATTTCTGACATTCCTTGATTTTTGTAACACTTGTCTCAAAGCGTCTCTCAGGCTCAGTAGAGACAGCAGGGCACAGTATTTGTTGGATTCGAGCAGGTGTTGTTTCGCGATAATTCGCTTGTTTGAAGCAATTTCACTCTAATTTCTGACATTCCTTGATTTTTGTAACACTTGTCTCAAAGCGTCTCTGAGGCTCAGTAGAGACAGCTGGGCACAGTGTTTGTTGGATTCGAGCAGGTGTTGTTTCGCGATAATTCGCTTATTTGAAGCAATTTCACTCTAATTTATGACATTCTCTGATTTCTGTAACAATTGTTTCAAACCGTCTCTGAGGGTAAATAGAGACGCGAGGGCACAGTTTTTGTTGGATTCGAGCAGGTGTTGTTTCGGGATAATTCGCTTGTTTGAAGCAATTTCACTCTAATATCTCACATTCTCTGATTTTTGTAACACTTGTCTCAAAGCGTCTCTGAGGCTCGGTAGAGACAGCAGGGCACAGTTTTTTTGGATTCGAGCAGGTGTTGTTTCGCGATAATTCGCTTATTTGAAGCAATTTCACTTAAATTTTTGACATTGTCTGATTTCTGTAACAATTGTTTCAAACCGTCTCTGAGGCTAAATACAGACCGCAGGGCACAGTTTTTGTTGGATTCGAGCAGGTGTTGTTTCGCGATAATTCGCTTATTTGAAGCAACTTCACTCTAATTTATGACATTCTCTGATTTTTGTAACACTTGTCTCAAAGCGTCTCTGAGGCTCAGTAGAGACGGCAGGGCACAGTTTTTGTTGGAGTCGAGCAGGTGTTGATTCGCGATAATTCGCTTGATTGAAGCAATTTCACTCTAATTTCTGACTTTCCTTGATTTTTGTAACACTTGTCTCAAAGCGTCTCTGAGGCTCAGTAGAGACGGCAGGGCACAGTTTTTGTTGGATTCCAGCAGGTGTTGTTTGGCGATAATTCGCTTATTTGAAGCAATTTTACTCTAAATTTTTGACATTCTCTGATTTTTGTAACACTTGTCTCAAAGCGTCTCTGAAGCTCAGGAGAGACGGCAGGGCACAGTTATTGTTGGATTCGAGCAGGAGTTGTTTCGCGATAATTCGCTTGTTTGAAGCAATTTCACTCTAATTTTTGACATTCTCTGTTTTTTGTAATACTTGTCACAACGCGTCTCTGAAGCTCAGTAGAGACGGCAGGGCACAGTTTTTGTTGGATTCGAGCAGGTGTTGTTTCGCGATAATTCGCTTGTTTGAAGCAATTTCACTTTAATATCTGCCATTCTCTGATTTTAGTAACACTTGTCTGAAGGCGTCTCTGAAGCTCAGTAGAGGTGACAGGGCACTGATTTTGTCGGATTCGAGCAGGTGTTGTTTCGCGATAATTCGCTTGGTTGAAGCAATTTCACTCTAATCTTTGACATTGTCTGATTTCTGTAGCAATTGTTGCAAACCGTCTCTGAGGCTAAATAGAGTCGGCAGGGCACAGTTTTTGTCTGATTCGAGCAGGTGTTGTTTCGCAATAATTCGCTTGTTTGAGCAGTTTAACTCTAATTTATGACATTCCTTGATTATTGTAACAATTGTTTCAAACCGTCTCTGAGGCTAAATAGAGTCGGCAGGGCACAGTTTTTGTCGGATTCGAGCAGGTGTTGTTTCGCGATAATTCGCTTGTTGGAAACAATTTCACTCTAATTTTTTACATTCTCTGGTTTTTGTAACACTTGTCTCAAAGCGTCTCTGAGGCTCGGTAGAGACAGCAGAGCACAGTTTTTGTTGGATTCGAGCAGGTGTTATTTCGCGATTATTCGCTTATTTGAAGCAATTTCACTCTAATTTATGACATTCTCTGATTTCTGTAACAATTGTTTCAAACCGTCTCTGAGGCTAAATAGAGACGGCAGGGCACAGTTTTTGTTGGATTCGAGGTGTTGTTTCGAGATAATTCGCTTGTTTGAAGCAATTTCACTTTAATATCTGCCATTCTCTGATTTTAGTAACACTTGTCTGAAGGCGTCTCTGAAGCTCAGTAGTGGTGACAGGGCACTGATTTTGTCGGATTCGAGCAGGTGTTGTTTCGCGATAATTCGCTTGGTTGAAGCAATTTCACTCTAATCTTTGACATTGTCTGATTTCTGTAGCAATTGTTTCAAACCGTCTCTGAGGCTAAATAGAGTCGGCAGGGCACAGTTTTTCTCTGATTCGAGCAGGTGTTGTTTCGCAATAATTCGCTTGTTTGAGCAGTTTAACTCTAATTTATGACATTCCTTGATTTTTGTAACAATTGTTTCAAACCGTCTCTGAGGCTAAATAGGGTCGGCAGGGCACAGCTTTTGTCGGATTCGAGCAGGTGTTGTTTCGCGATAATTCGCTTGTTGGAAACAATTTCACTCTAATTTTTTACATTCTCTGGTTTTTGTAACACTTGTCTCAAAGCGTCTCTGAGGCTCGGTAGAGACAGCAGGGCACAGTTTTTGTTGGATTCGAGCAGGTGTTGGTTCGCGATAATTCGCTTATTTGAAGCAATTTCACTCTAATTTATGACATTCTCTGATTTCTGTAACAATTGTTACAAACCGTCTCTGAGGCTAAATAGAGACGGCAGGGCACAGTTTTTGTTGGATTCGAGCAGGTGTTGTTTCGCGATAATTCGCTTGTTTGAAGCAATCTCACTCTAATTTCTGACATTCCTTGATTTTTGTAACACTTGTCTCAAAGCGTCTCTGAGGCTCAGTAGAGACAGCAGGGCACAGTATTTGTTGGATTCGAGCAGGTGTTGTTTCGCGGTAATTCGCTTATTTGAAGCAACTTCACTCTAATTTATGACATTCTGTGATTTTTGTAACACTTGTCTCAAAGCGTCTCTGAAGCTCAGTAGAGACGGCAGGGCACAGTTTTTGTTGGAGTCGAGCAGGTGTTGTTTCGCGATAATTCGCTTGATTGAAGCAATTTCACTCTAATTTCTGACTTTCCTTGATTTTTGTAACACTTGTCTCAAAGCGTCTCTGAGGCTCAGTAGAGACGGCAGGGCACAGTTTTTGTTGGATTCCAGCAGGTGTTGTTTGGCGATAATTCGCTTATTTGAAGCAATTTAACTCTAAATTTTTGACATTCTCTGATTTTTGTAACACTTGTCTCAAAGCGTCTCTGAGGCTCAGTAGAGACAGCAGGGCACAGTATTTGTTGGATTCGAGCAGGTGTTGTTTCGCGATAATTCGCTTATCTGAAGCAACTTCACTCTAATTTATGACATTCTGTGATTTTTGTAACACTTGTCTAAAAGCGTCTCTGAAGCTCAGTAGAGACGGCAGGGCACAGTTTTTGTTGGATTCGAGCAGGTGTTGTTTCGCGATAATTCGCTTGTTTGAAGCAATTTCACTCTAATTTGTTACATTCTCTGATTTTTGTAACACTTGTCTCAAAGCGTCTCTGAGGCTCAGTAGAGACGGCAGGGCACAGTTTTTGTTGGAGTCGAGCAGGTGTTGTTTCGCGATAATTCGCTTGATTGAAGCAATTTCACTCTAATTTCTGACTTTCCTTGATTTTTGTAACACTTGTCTCAAAGCGTCTCTGAGGCTCAGTAGACACGGCAGGGCACAGTTTTTGTTGGATTCCAGCAGGTGTTGATTCGCGATAATTCGCTTGATTGAAGCAATTTCACTCTAATTTCTGACTTTCCTTGATTTTTGTAACACTTGTCTCAAAGCGTCTCTGAGGCTCAGTAGAGACGGCAGGGCACAGTTTTTGTTGGATTCCAGCAGGTGTTGTTTGGCGATAATTCGCTTATTTGAAGCAATTTTACTCTAAATTTTTGACATTCTCTGATTTTTGTAACACTTGTCTCAAAGCGTCTCTGAAGCTCAGGAGAGACGGCAGGGCACAGTTATTGTTGGATTCGAGCAGGAGTTGTTTCGCGATAATTCGCTTGTTTGAAGCAATTTCACTCTAATTTTTGACATTCTCTGTTTTTTGTAATACTTGTCACAACGCGTCTCTGAAGCTCAGTAGAGACGGCAGGGCACAGTTTTTGTTGGATTCGAGCAGGTGTTGTTTCGCGATAATTCGCTTGTTTGAAGCAATTTCACTTTAATATCTGCCATTCTCTGATTTTAGTAACACTTGTCTGAAGGCGTCTCTGAAGCTCAGTAGAGGTGACAGGGCACTGATTTTGTCGGATTCGAGCAGGTGTTGTTTCGCGATAATTCGCTTGGTTGAAGCAATTTCACTCTAATCTTTGACATTGTCTGATTTCTGTAGCAATTGTTGCAAACCGTCTCTGAGGCTAAATAGAGTCGGCAGGGCACAGTTTTTGTCTGATTCGAGCAGGTGTTGTTTCGCAATAATTCGCTTGTTTGAGCAGTTTAACTCTAATTTATGACATTCCTTGATTATTGTAACAATTGTTTCAAACCGTCTCTGAGGCTAAATAGAGTCGGCAGGGCACAGTTTTTGTCGGATTCGAGCAGGTGTTGTTTCGCGATAATTCGCTTGTTGGAAACAATTTCACTCTAATTTTTTACATTCTCTGGTTTTTGTAACACTTGTCTCAAAGCGTCTCTGAGGCTCGGTAGAGACAGCAGAGCACAGTTTTTGTTGGATTCGAGCAGGTGTTATTTCGCGATTATTCGCTTATTTGAAGCAATTTCACTCTAATTTATGACATTCTCTGATTTCTGTAACAATTGTTTCAAACCGTCTCTGAGGCTAAATAGAGACGGCAGGGCACAGTTTTTGTTGGATTCGAGGTGTTGTTTCGAGATAATTCGCTTGTTTGAAGCAATTTCACTTTAATATCTGCCATTCTCTGATTTTAGTAACACTTGTCTGAAGGCGTCTCTGAAGCTCAGTAGTGGTGACAGGGCACTGATTTTGTCGGATTCGAGCAGGTGTTGTTTCGCGATAATTCGCTTGGTTGAAGCAATTTCACTCTAATCTTTGACATTGTCTGATTTCTGTAGCAATTGTTTCAAACCGTCTCTGAGGCTAAATAGAGTCGGCAGGGCACAGTTTTTCTCTTATTCGAGCAGGTGTTGTTTCGCAATAATTCGCTTGTTTGAGCAGTTTAACTCTAATTTATGACATTCCTTGATTTTTGTAACAATTGTTTCAAACCGTCTCTGAGGCTAAATAGGGTCGGCAGGGCACAGCTTTTGTCGGATTCGAGCAGGTGTTGTTTCGCGATAATTCGCTTGTTGGAAACAATTTCACTCTAATTTTTTACATTCTCTGGTTTTTGTAACACTTGTCTCAAAGCGTCTCTGAGGCTCGGTAGAGACAGCAGGGCACAGTTTTTGTTGGATTCGAGCAGGTGTTGGTTCGCGATAATTCGCTTATTTGAAGCAATTTCACTCTAATTTATGACATTCTCTGATTTCTGTAACAATTGTTACAAACCGTCTCTGAGGCTAAATAGAGACGGCAGGGCACAGTTTTTGTTGGATTCGAGCAGGTGTTGTTTCGCGATAATTCGCTTGTTTGAAGCAATCTCACTCTAATTTCTGACATTCCTTGATTTTTGTAACACTTGTCTCAAAGCGTCTCTGAGGCTCAGTAGAGACAGCAGGGCACAGTATTTGTTGGATTCGAGCAGGTGTTGTTTCGCGGTAATTCGCTTATTTGAAGCAACTTCACTCTAATTTATGACATTCTGTGATTTTTGTAACACTTGTCTCAAAGCGTCTCTGAAGCTCAGTAGAGACGGCAGGGCACAGTTTTTGTTGGAGTCGAGCAGGTGTTGTTTCGCGATAATTCGCTTGATTGAAGCAATTTCACTCTAATTTCTGACTTTCCTTGATTTTTGTAACACTTGTCTCAAAGCGTCTCTGAGGCTCAGTAGAGACGGCAGGGCACAGTTTTTGTTGGATTCCAGCAGGTGTTGTTTGGCGATAATTCGCTTATTTGAAGCAATTTAACTCTAAATTTTTGACATTCTCTGATTTTTGTAACACTTGTCTCAAAGCGTCTCTGAGGCTCAGTAGAGACAGCAGGGCACAGTATTTGTTGGATTCGAGCAGGTGTTGTTTCGCGATAATTCGCTTATCTGAAGCAACTTCACTCTAATTTATGACATTCTGTGATTTTTGTAACACTTGTCTAAAAGCGTCTCTGAAGCTCAGTAGAGACGGCAGGGCACAGTTTTTGTTGGATTCGAGCAGGTGTTGTTTCGCGATAATTCGCTTGTTTGAAGCAATTTCACTCTAATTTGTTACATTCTCTGATTTTTGTAACACTTGTCTCAAAGCGTCTCTGAGGCTCAGTAGAGACGGCAGGGCACAGTTTTTGTTGGAGTCGAGCAGGTGTTGTTTCGCGATAATTCGCTTGATTGAAGCAATTTCACTCTAATTTCTGACTTTCCTTGATTTTTGTAACACTTGTCTCAAAGCGTCTCTGAGGCTCAGTAGACACGGCTGGGCACAGTTTTTGTTGGATTCCAGCAGGTGTTGTTTGGCGATAATTCGCTTATTTGAAGTAATTTTACTCTAAATTTTTGACATTCTCTTATTTTTGTAACACTTGTCTCAAAGCGTCTCTGAAGCTCAGTAGAGACGGCAGGGCACAGTTATTGTTGGATTCGAGCAGGTGTTGTTTCGCGATAATTCGCTTGTTTGAAGCAATTTCACTTTAATTTTTGACATTCTCTGATTTTTGTAATACTTGTCACAACGCGTCTCTGAAGCTCAGTAGAGACGGCAGGGCACAGTTTGTGTTGGATTCGAGCAGGTGTTGTTTCGCAATAATTCGTTGTTTGAAGCAATTTCACTCTAATTTTTGACATTCTCTGATTTTTGTAACACTTGTCTCAAAGCGTCTCTGAGCGTGAGTAGAGACGGCAGGGCAAGGTTATAGTTGGATTCGAGCAGGTGTTGTTTCGCGATAATTCGCATGTTTGAAGCAATTTCACTCTAATTTTTGACATTCTCTGATTTTTGTAATACTTGTCTCAAAGCGTGTCTGAGACTCAGTAGAGAAGGCAGGGCACAGTTTTTGTTGGGTTCGAGCAGTTGTTGTTTCGAGATAATTCGCTTGTTTGAAGCAATTTCACTCTAATTTATGACATTCTTTGATTTTTGTAACACTTGTCTCAAAGCCTCTCTGAGCGTGAGTAGAGACGGCAGGGCAAGGTTATAGTTGGATTCGAGCAGGTGTTGTTTCGCGATAATTCGCATGTTTGAAGCAATTTCACTCTAATTTTTGACATTCTCTGATTTTTGTAATACTTGTCTCAAAGCGTGTCTGAGACTCAGTAGAGAAGGCAGGGCACAGTTTTTGTTGGATTCGAGCAGTTGTTGTTTCGAGATAATTAGCTTGTTTGAAGCAATTCCACTTTAATATCTGCCATTCTCTGATTTTTGTAACACTTGCCTGAAGGCGTCTCTGAAGCTCAGTAGAGGTGACAGGGCACTGATTTTGTCGGATTCGAGCAGGTGTTGTTTCGCGATAATTCGCTTGGTTGAAGCAATTTCACTCTAATCTTTGACATTGTCTGATTTCTGTAGCAATTGTTTCAAACCGTCTTTGAGGCTAAATAGAGTCGGCAGGGCACAGTTTTTGTCTGATTCGAGCAGGTGTTGTTTCGCAATAATTCGCTTGTTTGAAGCAATTTCACTTTAATATCTGCCATTCTCTGATTTTAGTAACACTTGTCTCAAGGCGTCTCTGAAGCTCAGTAGAGGTGACAGGGCACTGATTTTGTTGGATTCGAGTGGATGTTGTTTCGCGATAATTCGCTTGTTTGAAACAATTTCACTCTAATTTCCCACTTTCTCTGATTTTTGTAACACTTGTCTCAAAGCGTCTCTGAGGCACAGTTTTTGTAGGATTCGAGCAGGTGTTGTTTCCATATAATTAGCTTGTTAGAAGCAATTTCACCTTAATTTTTGACATTGATTTCTGTAACAATTGTTTCAAACCCTCTCTGAGGCTAAATAGAGACGGCAGGGCACAGTTTTTGTCGGATTCGAGCAGGTGTTGTTTCGCGATAATTCGCTTGTTTGAAGCAATTTCACTCTAATTTCTGACATTCCTTGATTTTTGTAGTACTTGTCTCAAAGCGTCTCAGAGGCTCAGTAGAGACAGCAGGACACAGTATTAGTTGGATTCAAGCAGGTGTTGTTTCGCGATAATTCGCTTATTTGAAGCAACTTCACTCTAATTTATGACATTCTCTGATTTTTGTAACACTTGTCTCAAAGCGTCTCTGAAGCTCAGTAGAGACGGCAGGGCACAGTTTTTGTTGGATTCGAGCAGGTGTTGTTTCGCGATAATTCGCTTATTTGAAGCAATTTTACTCTATCTCACATTCTCTGATTTTTGTAACACTTGTCTCAAAGCGTCTCTGAAGCTCAGTAGAGACGGCAGGGCACAGTTTTTGTTTAATTCGAGCAGGTGTTGTTTCGCGATAATTCGCTTGTTTGAAGCAATTTCACTCTAATATCTCACATTCCCTGATTTTTGTAACACTTGTCTCAAAGAGTCTCTGAGGCTCAGTAGAGACGGCAGGGCACAGTTTTTGTTGGATTCCAGCAGGTGTTGTTTTGCGATAATTCGCTTATTTGAAGCAATTTTTCTCTAAATTTTTGACATTCTCTCATTTTTGTAACACTTGTCTCAAAGCGTCTCTGAAGCTCAGTAGAGACGGCAGGGCACAGTTTTTGTTGGATTCGAGCAGGTGTTGTTTCGCGATAATTCGCTTGTTTGAAGCAATTTCACTTTAATATCTGCCATTCTCTGATTTTAGTAACACTTGTCTCAAAGCGTCTCTGAGGCTCGGTAGAGACAGCAGGGCACAGTTTTTGTTGGATTCGAGCAGGTGTTTTTTCGCGATAATTCGCTTATTTGAAGCAATTTCACTCTAATTTACGACATTCTCTGATTTCTGTAACAATTGTTTCAAACCGTCCCTGAGGCTAAATAGTTTTGGTTGGATTCGAGCAGGTGTTGTTTCGCGATAATTCGCTTGTTTGAAGCAATTTCACTCTAATTTCTGACATTCCTTGATCTTTGTAACACTTGTCTCAAAGCGTCTCTGAGGCTCAGTAGAGACAGCAGGGCACAGTATTTGTTGGATTCGAGCAGGTGTTGTTTCGCGATAATTCGCTTATTTGAAGCAACTTCACTCTAATTTATGACATTCTCTGATTTTAGTAACACTTGTCTGAAGGCGTCTCTGAAGCTCAGTAGAGGTGACAGGGCACTGATTTTGTCGGATTCGAGCAGGTGTTGTTTCGCGATAATTCGCTTGGTTGAAGCAATTTCACTCTAATCTTTGACATTGTCTGATTTCTGTAGCAATGGTTTCAAACCGTCTCTGAGGCTAAATAGAGACGGCAGGGCGCAGTTGTTGTTGGATTCGAGCAGGTGTTGTTTTGCGATAATTCGCTTATTTGAAGCAATTTGCTCTAAATTTTTGACATTCTCTGATTTTTGTAACACTTGTCTCAAAGCGTCTCTGAAGCTCAGTACAGACGGCAGGGCACAGTTTTTGTTGGATTCGAGCAGGTGTTGTTTCGCGATAATTCGCTTGGTTGAAGCAATTTCACTCTAATCTTTGACATTGTCTGATTTCTGTAACAACTGTTTCAAACCGTCTCTGAGGCTAAATAGAGACGGCAGGGCGCAGTTTTTGTTGGATTCGAGCAGGTGTTGTTTCGCGATAATTCGCTTGTTTGAAGCAATTTCACTCTAATTTCTGACATTCCTTGATTTTTGTAACACTTGTCTCAAAGCGTCTCTGAGGCTCAGTAGAGAAACAGGACACAGTATTTGTTGGATTCGAGCAGGTGTTGTTTCGCGATAATTCGCTTATTTGAAGCAACTTCACTCTAATTTATGACATTCTCTGATTTTTGTAACACTTGTCTCAAAGAGTCTCTGAAGCTCAGTAGAGACGGCAGGGCACAGTTTTTGTTGGATTCGAGCAGGTGTTGTTTCGCGATAATTCGCTTGTTTGAAGCAATTTCACTATAATATATCACATTCTCTGATTTTTGTAACACTTGTCTCAAAGCGTCTCTGAGGCTCAGTAGAGACGGCAGGGCACAGTTTTTGTTGGATTCCAGCAGATGTTGGTTCGCGATAATTCGCTTGTTGGAAACAATTTCACTCTAATTTTTGACATTCTCTGATTTTTGTAATACTTGTCACAAAGCGTCTCTGAGCCTCAGTAGAGACGGCAGGGCACAGTTTTTGTTGGATTCGAGGTGTTGTTTCGAGATAATTCGCTTGTTTGAAGCAATTTCACTCTAATTTCTGACATTCTTTGATTTTTGTAACACTTGTCTCAAAGCGTCTCTGAAGCTCATTAGAGACGGCAGGGCACAGTTTTTCTTGGATTCGAGCAGGTGTTTTTTCGCGATAATTCGCTTATTTGAAGCAATTTCACTCTAATTTATGACATTCTCTGATTTCTGTCACAATTGTTTCAAACCGTCTCTGAGGCTAAATAGAGACGGCAGGGCACAGTTTTTGTTGGATTCGAGCAGGTGTTGTTTCGCGATAATTCGCTTGTTTGAAGCAATTTCACTCTAATTTCTGACATTCCTTGATTTTTGTAACACTTGTCTCAAAGCGTCTCTGAGGCTCAGTAGAGACAGCTGGGCACAGTGTTTGTTGGATTCGAGCAGGTGTTGTTTCGCGATAATTCGCTTATTTGAAGCAACTTCACTCTAATTTATGACATTCTCTGATTTTTGTAACACTTGTCTCAAAGCGGCTCTGAAGCTCAGTAGAGACGGCAGGGCACAGTTTTTGTGGGACTCGAGAGGTGTTGTTTCGCGATAATTCGCTTGTTTGAAGCAATTTCACTCTAATTTGTTACATTCTCTGATTTTTGTAACACTTGTCTCAAAGCGTCTCTGAGGCTCAGTAGAGACGGCAGGGCACAGTTTTTGTTGGAGTCGAGCAGGTGTTGTTTCGGGATAATTCGCTTGATTGAAGCAATTTCACTCTAATTTCTGACTTTCCTTGATTTTTGTAACACTTGTCTCAAAGCGTCTCTGAGGCTCAGTAGAGACGGCAGGGCACAGTTATTGTTGGATTCGAGCTGGTGTTGTTTCGCGATAATTCGCTTGTTTGAAGCAATTTCACTCCAATTTTTGACATTCTCTGATTTTTGTAAAACTTGTCACAACGCGTCTCTGAAGCTCATTAGAGACGGCAGGGCACAGTTTTTGTTGGATTCGAGCAGGTGTTGTTTCGCAATAATTCGTTGTTTGAAGCAATTTCACTCTAATTTTTGACATTCTCTGATTTTTGTAATACTTGTCACAACGCGTCTCTGAAGCTCAGTAGAGACCACAGGGCACAGTTTTTGTTGGATTCGAGCAGGTGTTGTTTCGCAATAATTCGTTGTTTGAAGCAATTTCACTCTAATTTTTGACATTCTCTGATTTTTGTAACACTTGTCTCAAAGCATCTCTGCGCCTGAGTAGAGACGGCAGGGCACAGTTATTGTTGGATTCGAGCAGGGGTTGTTTCGCGATAATTCGCATGTTAGAAGCAATTTCACTCTAATTTCTGACATTCCTTGATCTTTGTAACACTTGTCTCAAAGCGTCTCTGAGGCTCAGTAGAGACAGCAGGGCACAGTATTTGTTGGATTCGAGCAGGTGTTGTTTCGCGATAATTCGCTTATTTGAAGCAACTACACTCTAATTTATGACATTCTCTAATTTTTGTAACACTTGTCTCAAAGCGTCTCTGAAGCTCAGTAGAGGCGGCAGGGCACAGTCTTTGTTGGATTCGAGCAGGTGTTGTTTCGCGATAATTCGCTTGTTTGAAGCAATTTCACTATATCTCACATTCTCTGATTTTTGTAACACTTGTCTCAAAGCGTCTCTGAAGCTCAGTAGAGACGGCAGGGCACAGGTTTTGTTGGATTCGAGCAGGTGTTGTTTCGCGATAATTCGCTTGTTTGAAGCAATTTCACTATAATATCTCACATTCTCTGATTTTTGTAAAACTTGTCTCAAAGCGTCTCTGAGGCTCAGTAGAGACGGCAGGGCACAGGTTTTGTTGGATTCCAGCAGGTGTTGTTTTGCGATAATTCGCTTATTTGAAGCAATTTGCTCCAAATTTTTGACATTCTCTGATTTTTGTAACACTTGTCTCAAAGCGTCTCTGAAGCTCAGTAGAGACGGCAGGGCACAGTTTTTGTTGGATTCGAGCAGGGGTTGTTTCGCGATAATTCGCTTGTTTGAAGCAATTTCACTCTAATTTTTGACATTCTCTGATTTTTGTAATACTTGTCACAAAGCGTCTCTGAGCCTCAGTAGAGACGGCAGGGCACAGTTTTTGTTGGATTCGAGGTGTTGTTTCGAGATAATTCGCTTGTTTGAAGCAATTTCACTTTAATATCTGCCATTCTCTGATTTTAGTAACACTTGTCTCAAGGCGTCTCTGAAGCTCAGTAGAGGTGACAGGGCACTGATTTTGTTGGATTCGAGCGGATGTTGTTTCGCGATAATTCGCTTGTTTGAAACAATTTCACTCTAATTTCCCACTTTCTCTGATTTTTGTAACACTTGTCTCAAAGCGTCTCTGAGGCACAGTAGAGACGGCAGGGCACAGTTTTCGTTGGATTCGAGCAGGTGTTGTTTCCATATAATTAGCTTGTTAGAAGCAATTTCACCTTAATTTTTGACATTGATTTCTGTAACAATTGTTTCAAACCGTCTCTGAGGCTAAATAGAGACGGCAGGGCACAGTTTTGTCGGATTCGAGCAGGTGTTGTTTCGCGATAATTCGCTTGTTTGAAGCAATTTCACTCTAATATCTCACATTCCCTGATTTTTGTAACACTTGTCTCAAAGAGTCTCTGAGGCTCAGTAGAGACGGCAGGGCACAGTTTTTGTTGGATTCCAGCAGGTGTTGTTTTGCGATAATTCGCTTATTTGAAGCAATTTTACTCTAAATTTTTGACATTCTCTCATTTTTGTAACACTTGTCTCAAAGCGTCTCTGAAGCTCAGTAGAGACAGCAGGGCACAGTATTTGTTGGATTCGAGCAGGTGTTGTTTCGCGATAATTCGCTTATTTGAAGCAACTTCACTCTAATTTATGACATTCTCTGATTTTAGTAACACTTGTCTGAAGGCGTCTCTGAAGCTCAGTAGAGGTGACAGGGCACTGATTTTGTCGGATTCGAGCAGGTGTTGTTTCGCGATAATTCGCTTGTTTGAAGCAATTTCACCATAATATCTCACATTCCCTGATTTTTGTAACACTTGTCTCAAAGAGTCTCTGAGGCTCAGTAGAGACGGCAGGGCACAGTTTTTGTTGGATTCCAGCAGGTGTTGTTTCGCGATAATTCGCTTGTTGGAAACAATTTCACTCTAATTTTTTACATTCTCTGATTTTTGTATCACTTGTCTCAAAGCGTCTCTGAGGCTCGGTAGAGACAGCAGGGCACAGTTTTTGTTGGATTCGAGCAGGTGTTGTTTCGCGATAATTCGCTTGTTTGAAACAATTTCACTCTAATTTTTGACATTCTCTGATTTTTGTAATACTTGTCACAAAGCGTCTCTGAGCCTCAGTAGAGACGGCAGGGCACAGTTTTTGTTGGATTCGAGGTGTTGTTTCGAGATAATTCGCTTGTTTGAAGCAATTTCACTTTAATTTATGACATTCTCTGATTTTTGTAACACTTGTCTCAAAGCGTCTCTGAAGCTCAGTAGAGACGGCAGGGCACAGTTTTTGTTGGATTCGAGCAGGTGTTGTTTCGCGATAATACGCTTGTTTGAAGCAATTTCACTCTAATTTGTTACATTCTCTGATTTTTGTAACACTTGTCTCAAAGCGTCTCTGAGGCTCAGTAGAGACGGCAGGGCACAGTTTTTGTTGGAGACGAGCAGGTGTTGTTTGGCGATAATTCGCTTATTTGAAGCAATTTTACTCTAAATTTTTGACATTCTCTGATTTTTGTAACACTTGTCTCAAAGCGTCTCTGAAGTTCAGTAGAGACGGCAGGGCACAGTTTTTGTTGGATTCGAGCAGGTGTTGTTTCGCGATAATTCGCTTGTTTGAAGCAATTTCACTCTAATTTTTGACATTCTCTGATTTTTGTAACACTTGTCTCAAAGCGTCTCTGAAGCTCAGTAGAGACGGCAGGGCACAGTTTTTGCTGGATTCGAGCAGGTGTTGTTTCGCGATAATTCGCTTGTTTGAAGCAATTTCACTCTAATCTTTGACATTCTCTGATTTTTGTAATACTTGTCACAACGCGTCTCTGAAGCTCAGTAGAGACGGCAGGGCAAAGTTTTTGTTGGATTCGAGCAGGTGTTGTTTCGCGATAATTCGCTTGTTTGAAGCAATTTCACTCTAATTTTTGACATTCTCTGATTTTTAATACTTGTCACAAAGCGTCTCTGAAGCTCAGTAGAGACGGCAGGGCACAGTTTTTGTTGGATTCGAGCAGGTGTTGTTTCGCGATAATTCGCTTGTTTGAAGCAATTTCACTTTAATATCTGCCATTCTCTGATTTTATTAACACTTGTCTCAAGGCGTCTCTGAAGCTCAGTAGAGACGGCAGGGCACAGTTTTTGTTGGATTCCAGCAGGTGTTGTTTGGCGATAATTCGCTTATTTGAAGCAATTTTACTCTAAATTTTTGACATTCTCTGATTTTTGTAACACTTGTCTCAAAGCGTCTCTGAAGTTCAGTAGAGACGGCAGGGCACAGTTTTTGTTGGATTCGAGCAGGTGTTGTTTCACGATAATTCGCTTGTTTGAAGCAATTTCACTCTAATTTTTGACATTCTCTGATTTTTGTAATACTTGTCACAAAGCGTCTCTGAGCCTCAGTAGAGACGGCAATGCACAGTTTTTGTTGGATTCGAGCAGGTGTTGTTTCCCAATAATTCGTTGTTTGAAGCAATTTCACTCTAGTTTTTGACATTCTCTTATTTTTGTAATACTTGTCACAAAGCGTCTCTGAGCCTCAGTAGAGACGGCAGGGCACAGTTATTGTTGGATTTGAGCAGGTGTTGTTTCGCGATAATTCGCATGTTTGAAGCAATTTCACTCTAATGTTTGTAATACTTGTCTCAAAGCGTGTGTGAGACTCAGTAGAGAAGGCAGGGCAAAGTTTTTGTTGGATTCGAGCAGGTATTGTTTCGAGATAATTCGCTTGTTTGAAGCAATTTCACTCTAATTTCTGACATTCTTTGATTTTTGTAACACTTGTCTCAAAGCGTCTCTGAGGCTCATTAGAGACGGCAGGGCACAGTTTTTCTTGGATTGGAGCAGGTGTTGTTTCGCGATAATTCGCTTGTTTGAAGCAATTTCACTCTAATTTCTGACATTCCTTGATTTTTGTAACAATTGTTTGAAACCGTCTCTGAGGCTAAATAGAGTCGGCAGGGCACAGTTTTTGTCGGATTCGAGCAGGTGTGGTTTCGCGATAATTAGCTTGTTGGAAACAATTTCACTCTAATTTTTTACATTCTCTGGTTTTTGTAACACTTGTCTCAAAGCGTCTCTGAGGCTCGGTAGAGACAGCAGGGCACAGTTTTTGTTGCATTCGAGCAGGTGTTTTTTCGCGATAATTCGCTTATTTGAAGCAATTTCACTCTAATTTATGACATTCTCTGATTTCTGTCACAATTGTTTCAAACCGTCTCTGAGGCTAAATAGAGACGGCAGGGCACAGTTTTTGTTGGATTCGAGCAGGTTTTGTTTCGCGATAATTCGCTTGTTTGAAGCAATTTCACTCTAATTTCTGACATTCCTTGATTTTTGTAACACTTGTCTCAAAGCGTCTCTGAGGCTCAGTAGAGACAGCAGGGCACAGTATTTGTTGGATTCGAGCAGGTGTTGTTTCGCGATAATTCGCTTATTTGAAGCAACTTCACTCTAATTTATGACATTCTCTGATTTTTGTTACACTTGTCTCAAAGCGGCTCTGAAGCTCAGTAGAGACGGCAGGGCACAGTTTTTGTGGGACTCGAGAGGTGTTGTTTCGCGATAATTCGCTTGTTTGAAGCAATTTCACTCTAATTTGTTACATTCTCTGATTTTTGTAACACTTGTCTCAAAGCGTCTCTGAGGCTCAGTAGAGACGGCAGGGCACAGTTTTTGTTGGAGTCGAGCAGGTGTTGTTTCGGGATAATTCGCTTGATTGAAGCAATTTCACTCTAATTTCTGACTTTCCTTGATTTTTGTAACACTTGTCTCAAAGCGTCTCTGAGGCTCAGTAGAGACGGCAGGGCACAGTTTTTGTTGGATTCCAGCAGGTGTTGTTTGGTGATAATTCGCTTATTTGAAGCAGTTTCACTCTAAATTTTTGACATTCTCTGATTTTTGTAACACTTGTCTCAAAGCGTCTCTGAAGCTCAGTAGAGACGGCAGGGCACAGTTATTGTTGGATTCGAGCTGGTGTTGTTTCGCGATAATTCGCTTGTTTGAAGCAATTTCACTCTAATTTTTGACATTCTCTGATTTTTGTAATACTTGTCACAACGCGTCTCTGAAGCTCAGTAGAGACGGCAGGGCACAGTTTTTGTTGGATTCGAGCAAGTGTTGTTTCGCAATAATTCGTTGTTTGAAGCAATTTCACTCTAATTTTTGACATTCTCTGATTTTTGTAACACTTGTCTCAAAGCGTCTCTGCGCCTGAGTAGAGACGGCAGGGCACAGTTATTGTTGGATTCGAGCAGGTGTTGTTTCGCGATAATTCGCATGTTAGAAGCAATTTCACTCTAATTTCTGACATTCCTTGATCTTTGTAACACTTGTCTCAAAGCGTCTCTGAGGCTCAGTAGAGACAGCAGGGCACAGTATTTGTTGGATTCGAGCAGGTGTTGTTTCGCGATAATTCGCTTATTTGAAGCAACTTCACTCTAATTTATGACATTCTCTGATTTTTGTAACACTTGTCTCAAAGCGTCTCTGAAGCTCAGTAGAGACGGCAGGGCACAGTTTTTGTTGGATTCGAGCAGGTGTTGTTTCGCGATAATTCGCTTGTTTGAAGCAATTTCACTATATGTCACATTCTCTGATTTTTGTAACACTTGTCTCAAAGCGTCTCTGAAGCTCAGTAGAGACAGCAGGGCACAGTATTTGTTGGATTCGAGCAGGTGTTGTTTCGCGATAATTCGCTTGTTTGAGCAGTTTAACTCTAATTTATGACATTCCTTGATTTTTGTAACAATTGTTTCAAACCGTCTCTGAGGCTAAATAGAGTCGGCAGGGCACAGTTTTTGTCGGATTCGAGCAAGTGTTGTTTCGCGATAATTCGCTTGTTGGAAACTATTTCACTCTAATTTTTTACATTCTCTGATTTTTGTAACACTTGTCTCAAAGCGTCTCTGAGGCTCGGTAGAGACAGCAGGGCACAGTTTTTGTTGGATTCGAGCAGGTGTTGTTTCGCGATAATTCGCTTATTTGAAGCAATTTCACTCTAATTTATGACATTCTCTGATTTCTGTAACAATTGTTTCAAACCGTCTCTGAGGCTAAATAGAGACGGCAGGGCACAGTTTTTGTTGGATTCGAGCAGGTGTTGTTTCGCGATAATTCGCTTGTTTGAAGCAATTTCACTCTAATTTCTGACATTCCTTGATTTTTGTAACACTTGTCTCAAAGCGTCTCTGAGGCTCAGTAGAGACAGCAGGACACAGTATTTGTTGGATTCGAGCAGGTGTTGTTTCGCGATAATTCGCTTATTTGAAGCAACTTCACTCTAATTTATGACATTCTCTGATTTTTGTAACACTTGTCTCAAAGCGTCTCTGAAGCTCAGTAGAGACGGCAGGGCACAGTTTTTGTTGGATTCGAGCAGGTGTTGTTTCGCGATAATTCGCTTGTTTGAAGCATTTTTCACTGTATCTCACATTCTCTGATTTTTGTAACACTTGTCTCAAAGCGTCTCTGAAGCTCAGTAGAGACGGCAGGGCACAGGGTTTGTTGGATTCGAGCAGGTGTTGTTTCGCGATAATTCGCTTGTTTGAAGCAATTTCACTATAATATCTCACATTCTCTGATTTTTGTAACACTTGTCTCAAAGCGCCTCTGAGGCTCAGTAGAGACGGCAGGGCACAGTTTTTGTTGGATTCCAGCAGGTGTTGTTTTGCGATAATTCGCTTATTTGAAGCAATTTGCTCTAAATTTTTGACATTCTCTGATTTTTGTAACACTTGTCTCAAAGCGTCTCTGAAGCTCAGTAGAGACGGCAGGGCACAGTTTTTGTTGGATTCCAGCAGGTGTTGTTTCGCGATAATTCGCTTGTTTGAAACAATTTCACTCTAATTTTTGACATTCTCTGATTTTTGTAATACTTGTCACAAAGCGTCTCTGAGCCTCAGTAGAGACGACAGGGCACAGTTTTTGTTGGATTCGAGGTGTTGTTTCGAGATAATTCGCTTGTTTGAAGCAATTTCACTTTAATATCTGCCATTCTCTGATTTTAGTAACACTTGTCTGAAGGCGTCTCTGAAGCTCAGTAGAGGTGACAGGGCACTGATTTTGTCGGATTCGAGCAGGTGTTGTTTCGCGATAATTCGCTTGGTTGAAGCAATTTCACTCTAATCTTTGACATTGTCTGATTTCTGTAGCAATTGTTTCAAACCGTCTCTGAGGCTAAATAGAGTCGGCAGGGCACAGTTTTTGTCTGATTCGAGCAGGTGTTGTTTCGCAATAATTCGCTTGTTTGAGCAGTTTAACTCTAATTTATGACATTCTTTGATTTTTGTAACAATTGTTTCAAACCGTCTCTGAGGCTAAATAGAGTCGGCAGGGCACAGTTTTTGTCGGATTCGAGCAGGTGTTGTTTCGCGATAATTCGCTTGTTGGAAACAATTTCACTCTAATTTTTTACATTCTCTGGTTTTTGTAACACTTGTATCAAAGCGTCTCAGAAGCTAAATAGAGACGGCAGGGCGCAGTTTATTTGGATTCGAGCAGGTGTTGTTTCGCGATAATTCGCTTGTTTGAAGCAATTTCACTCTAATTTCTGACATTCCTTGATTTTTGTAACACTTGTCTCAAAGCGTCTCTGAGGCTCAGTAGAGACAGCAGGACACAGTATTTGTTGGATTCGAGCAGGTGTTGTTTCGCGATAATTCGCTTATTTGAAGCAACTTCACTCTAATTTATGACATTCTCTGATTTTTGTAACACTTGTCTCAAAGAGTCTCTGAAGCTCAGTAGAGACGGCAGGGCACAGTTTTTGTTGGATTCGAGCAGGTGTTGTTTCGCGATAATTCGCTTGTTTGAAGCAATTTCACTATAATATATCACATTCTCTGATTTTTGTAACACTTGTCTCAAAGCGTCTCTGAGGCTCAGTAGAGACGGCAGGGCACAGTTTTTGTTGGATTCGAGCAGGTGTTGTTTCGCGATAATTCGCTTGTTTGAAACAATTTCACTCTAATTTTTGACATTCTCTGATTTTTGTAATACTTGTCACAAAGCGTCTCTGAGCCTCAGTAGAGACGGCAGGGCACAGTTTTTGTTGAAATCGAGGTGTTGTTTCGAGATAATTCGCTTGTTTGAAGCAATTTCACTTTAATTTATGACATTCTCTGATTTTTGTAACACTTGTCTCAAAGCGTCTCTGAAGCTCAGTAGAGACGGCAGGGCACAGTTTTTGTTGGATTCGAGCAGGTGTTGTTTCGCGATAATACGCTTGTTTGAAGCAATTTCACTCTAATTTGTTACATTCTCTGATTTTTGTAACACTTGTCTCAAAGCGTCTCTGAGGCTCAGTAGATACGGCAGGGCACAGTTTTTGTTGGAGTCGAGCAGGTGTTGTTTCGCGATAATTCGCTTGATTGAAGCAATTTCACTGTAATTTCTGACTTTCCTTGATTTTTGTAACACTTGTCTCAAAGCGTCTCTGAGGCTCAGTAGAGACGGCAGGGCACAGTTTTTGTTGGATTCCAGCAGGTGTTGTTTGGCGATAATTCGCTTATTTGAAGCAATTTTACTCTAAATTTTTGACATTCTCTGATTTTTGTAACACTTGTCTCAAAGCGTCTCTGAAGCTCAGTAGAGACGGCAGGGCACAGTTTTGTTGGATTCGAGCAGGTGTTGTTTCGCGATAATTCGCTTGTTTGAAGCTATTTCACTCTAATCTTTGACATTCTCTGATTTTTGTAATACTTGTCACAACGCGTCTCTGAAGCTCAGTAGAGACGGCAGGGCAAAGTTTTTGTTGGATTCGAGCAGGTGTTGTTTCGCAATAATTCGTTGTTTGAAGTAATTTCACTCTAATTTCTGACTTTCCTTGATTTTTGTAACACTTGTCTCAAAGCGTCTCTGAGGCTCAGTAGAGACAGCAGGACACAGTATTTGTTGGATTCGAGCAGGTGTTGTTTCGCGATAATTCGCTTATTTGAAGCAACTTCACTCTAATTTATGACATTCTCTGATTTTTGTAACACTTGTCTCAAAGCGTGTCTGAGGCTCGGTAGAGACAGCAGGGCACAGTATTTGTTGGATTCGAGCAGGTGTTGTTTCGCGATAATTCGCTTATTTGAAGCAATTTCACTCTAATTTATGACATTCTCTGATTTCTGTAACAATTGTTTCAAACCGTCTCTGAGGCTAAATAGAGACGGCAGGGCACAGTATTTGTTGGATTCGAGCAGGTGTTGTTTCGCGATAATTCGCTTGTTTGAAGCAATTTCACTCTAATTTCTGACATTCCTTGATTTTTGTAACACTTGTCTCAAAGCGTCTCTGAGGCTTAGTAGAGACAGCAGGACACAGTATTTGTTGGATTCGAGCAGGTGTTGTTTCGCGATAATTCGCTTATTTGAAGCATCTTCACTCTAATTTATGACATTCTCTGATTTTTGTAACACTTGTCTCAAAGCGTCTCTGAAGCTCAGTAGAGACGGCAGGGCACAGTTTTTGTTGGATTCGAGCAGGTGTTGTTTCGCGATAATTCGCTTGTTTGAAGCAATTTCACTCTATCTCACATTCTCTGATTTTTGTAACGCTTGTCTCAAAGCGTCTCTGAAGCTCAGTAGAGACGGCAGGCCACAGGGTTTGTTGGATTCGAGCAGGTGTTGTTTCGCGATAATTCGCTTGTTTGAAGCAATTTCACTATAATATCTCACATTTTCTGATTTTTGTAACACTTGTCTCAAAGCGTCTCTGAGGCTCAGTAGAGACGGTAGGGCACAGTTTTTGTTGGATTCCAACAGGTGTTGTTTTGCGATAATTCGCTTATTTGAAGCAATTTGCTCTAAATTTTTGACATTCTCTGATTTTTGTAACACTTGTCTCAAAGCGTCTCTGAAGCTCAGTAGAGACGGCAGGGCACAGTTTTTGTTGGATTCGAGCAGGTGTTGTTTCGCGATAATTCGCTTGTTTGAAACAATTTCACTCTAATTTTTGACATTCTGTGATTTTTGTAATACTTGTCACAAAGCGTCTCTGAAGCTCAGTAGAGACGGCAGGGCACAGTTTTTGTTGGATTCGAGCAGGTGTTGTTTCGCGATAATTCGCTTATTTGAAGCAATTTCACTCTAATTTATGACATTCTCTGATTTCTGTAACAATTGTTTCAAACCGTCTCTGAGGCTAAATAGAGACGCGAGGGCACAGTTTTTGTTGGATTGGAGCAGGTGTTGTTTCGCGATAATTCGCTTGTTTGAAGCAATTTCACTCTAATATCTCACATTCTCTGATTTTTGTAACACTTGTCTCAAAGCGTCTCTGAAGCTCAGTAGAGACGGCAGGGCACAGTTTTTGTTGGATTCGAGCAGGTGTTGTTTCGCGATAATTCGCTTGGTTGAAGCAATTTCACTCTAATCTTTGACATTGTCTGATTTCTGTAACAATTGTTTCAAACCGTCTCTGAGGCTAAATAGAGACGGCAGGGCGCAGTTTTTGTTGGATTCGAGCAGGTGTTGTTTCGCGATAATTCGCATGTTTGAAGCAATTTCACTCTAATTTCTGACATTCCTTGATTTTTGTAACACCGATCTCAAAGCGTCTCTGAGGCTCAGTAGAGACAGCAGGACACAGTTTTTGTTGGATTCGAGCAGGTGTTGTTTCGCGATAATTAGCTTGTTTGAAGCAATTTCACTCTAATTTCTGACATTCCTTGATTTTTGTAACACTTGTCTCAAAGCGTCTCTGAGGCTCAGTAGAGACAGCAGGACACAGTATTTGTTGGATTCGAGCAGGTGTTGTTTCGCGATAATTCGCTTATTTGAAGCAACTTCACTCTAATTTATGACATTCTCTGATTTTTGTAACACTTGTCTCAAAGCGTCTCTGAAGCTCAGTAGAGACGGCAGGGCACAGTTTTTGTTGGATTCGAGCAGGTGTTGTTTCGCGATAATTCGCTTGTTTGAAGCAATTTCACTGTATCTCACATTCTCTGATTTTTGTAACACTTGTCTCAAAGCGTCTCTGAAGCTCAGTAGAGACGGCAGGGCACAGGGTTTGTTGGATTCGAGCAGGTGTTGTTTCGCGATAATTCGCTTGTTTGAACCAATTTCACTATAATATCTCACATTCTCTGATTTTTGTAACACTTGTCTCAAAGCGCCTCTGAGGCTCAGTAGAGACGGCAGGGCACAGTTTTTGTTGGATTCCAGCAGGTGTTGTTTTGCGATAATTCGCTTATTTGAAGCAATTTGCTCTAAATTTTTGACATTCTCTGATTTTTGTAACACTTGTCTCAAAGCGTCTCTGAAGCTCAGTAGAGACGGCAGGGCACAGTTTTTGTTGGATTCCAGCAGGTGTTGTTTCGCGATAATTCGCTTGTTTGAAACAATTTCACTCTAATTTTTGACATTCTCTGATTTTTGTAATACTTGTCACAAAGCGTCTCTGAGCCTCAGTAGAGACGACAGGGCACAGTTTTTGTTGGATTCGAGGTGTTGTTTCGAGATAATTCGCTTGTTTGAAGCAATTTCACTTTAATATCTGCCATTCTCTGATTTTAGTAACACTTGTCTGAAGGCGTCTCTGAAGCTCAGTAGAGGTGACAGGGCACTGATTTTGTCGGATTCGAGCAGGTGTTGTTTCGCGATAATTCGCTTGGTTGAAGCAATTTCACTCTAATCTTTGACATTGTCTGATTTCTGTAGCAATTGTTTCAAACCGTCTCTGAGGCTAAATAGAGTCGGCAGGGCACAGTTTTTGTCTGATTCGAGCAGGTGTTGTTTCGCAATAATTCGCTTGTTTGAGCAGTTTAACTCTAATTTATGACATTCCTTGATTTTTGTAACAATTGTTTCAAACCGTCTCTGAGGCTAAATAGAGTCGGCAGGGCACAGTTTTTGTCGGATTCGAGCAGGTGTTGTTTCGCGATAATTCGCTTGTGGGAAACAATTTCACTCTAATTTTTTACATTCTCTGGTTTTTGTAACACTTGTCTCAAAGCGTCTCAGAAGCTAAATAGAGACGGCAGGGCGCAGTTTTTGTTGGATTCGAGCAGGTGTTGTTTCGCGATAATTCGCTTGTTTGAAGCAATTTCACTCTAATTTCTGACATTCCTTGATTTTTGTAACACTTGTCTCAAAGCGTCTCTGAGGCTCAGTAGAGACAGCAGGACACAGTATTTGTTGGATTCGAGCAGGTGTTGTTTCGCGATAATTCGCTTATTTGAAGCAACTTCACTCTAATTTATGACATTCTCTGATTTTTGTAACACTTGTCTCAAAGAGTCTCTGAAGCTCAGTAGAGACGGCAGGGCACAGTTTTTGTTGGATTCGTGCAGGTGTTGTTTCGCGATAATTCGCTTGTTTGAAGCAATTTCACTATAATATATCACATTCTCTGATTTTTGTAACACTTGTCTCAAAGCGTCTCTGAGGCTCAGTAGAGACGGCAGGGCACAGTTTTTTTTGGATTCGAGCAGGTGTTGTTTCGCGATAATTCGCTTGTTTGAAACAATTTCACTCTAATTTTTGACATTCTCTGATTTTTGTAATACTTGTCACAAAGCGTCTCTGAGCCTCAGTAGGGACGGCAGGGCACAGTTTTTGTTGGAATCGAGGTGTTGTTTCGAGATAATTCGCTTGTTTGAAGCAATTTCACTTTAATTTATGACATTCTCTGATTTTTGTAACACTTGTCTCAAAGCGTCTCTGAAGCTCAGTAGAGACGGCAGGGCACAGTTTTGTTGGATTCGAGCAGGTGTTGTTTCGCGATAATTCGCTTGTTTGAAGCAATTTCACTCTAATCTTTGACATTCTCTGATTTTTGTAATACTTGTCACAACGCGTCTCTGAAGCTCAGTAGAGACGGCAGGGCAAAGTTTTTGTTGGATTCGAGCAGGTGTTGTTTCGCAATAATTCGTTGTTTGAAGTAATTTCACTCTAATTTCTGACTTTCCTTGATTTTTGTAACACTTGTCTCAAAGCGTCTCTGAGGCTCAGTAGAGACAGCAGGACACAGTATTTGTTGGATTCGAGCAGGTGTTGTTTCGCGATAATTCGCTTATTTGAAGCAACTTCACTCTAATTTATGACATTCTCTGATTTTTGTAACACTTGTCTCAAAGCGTGTCTGAGGCTCGGTAGAGACAGCAGGGCACAGTTTTTGTTGGATTCGAGCAGGTGTTGTTTCGCGATAATTCGCTTATTTGAAGCAATTTCACTCTAATTTATGACATTCTCTGATTTCTGTAACAATTGTTTCAAACCGTCTCTGAGGCTAAATAGAGACGGCAGGGCACAGTATTTGTTGGATTCGAGCAGGTGTTGTTTCGCGATAATTCGCTTGTTTGAAGCAATTTCACTCTAATTTCTGACATTCCTTGATTTTTGTAACACTTGTCTCAAAGCGTCTCTGAGGCTCAGTAGAGACAGCAGGACACAGTATTTGTTGGATTCGAGCAGGTGTTGTTTCGCGATAATTCGCTTATTTGAAGCAACTTCACTCTAATTTATGACATTCTCTGATTTTTGTAACACTTGTCTCAAAGCGTCTCTGAAGCTCAGTAGAGACGGCAGGGCACAGTTTTTGTTGGATTCGAGCAGGTGTTGTTTCGCGATAATTCGCTTGTTTGAAGCAATTTCACTCTATCTCACATTCTCTGATTTTTGTAACACTTGTCTCAAAGCGTCTCTGAAGCTCAGTAGAGACGGCAGGCCACAGGGTTTGTTGGATTCGAGCAGGTGTTGTTTCGCGATAATTCGCTTGTTTGAAGCAATTTCACTATAATATCTCACATTCTCTGATTTTTGTAAC
Organism: Tenodera sinensis; assembly: GCA_030765045.1. NCBI lineage: Eukaryota > Metazoa > Arthropoda > Insecta > Mantodea > Mantidae > Tenodera > Tenodera sinensis. The sequence goes on along the minus strand of CM060963.1, from coordinate 165,710,081 downwards.
ACTTGTCTCGAAGCGTCTCTGAGGCTCAGTAGAGACGGCAGGGCACAGTTTTTGTTGGATTCCAACAGGTGTTGTTTTGCGATAATTCGCTTATTTGAAGCAATTTGCTCTAAATTTTTGACATTCTCTGATTTTTGTAACACTTGTCTCAAAGCGTCTCTGAAGCTCTGTAGAGACGGCAGGGCACAGTTTTTGTTGGATTCGAGCAGGTGTTGTTTCGCGATAATTCGCTTGTTTGAAACAATTTCACTCTAATTTTTGACATTCTGTGATTTTTGTAATACTTGTCACAAAGCGTCTCTGAAGCTCAGTAGAGACGGCAGGGCACAGTGTTTGTTGGATTCGAGCAGGTGTTGTTTCGCGATAATTCGCTTATTTGAAGCAATTTCACTCTAATTTATGACATTCTCTGATTTCTGTAACAATTGTTTCAAACCGTCTCTGAGGCTAAATAAAGACGCGAGGGCACAGTTTTTGTTGGATTGGAGCAGGTGTTGTTTCGCGATAATTCGCTTGTTTGAAGCAATTTCACTCTAATATCTCACATTCTCTGATTTTTGTAACACTTGTCTCAAAGCGTCTCTGAAGCTCAGTAGAGACGGCAGGGCACAGTTTTTGTTGGATTCGAGCAGGTGTTGTTTCGCGATAATTCGCTTGGTTGAAGCAATTTCACTCTAATCTTTGACATTGTCTGATTTCTGTAACAATTGTTTCATACCGTCTCTGAGGCTAAATAGAGACGGCAGGGCGCAGTTTTTGTTGGATTCGAGCAGGTGTTGTTTCGCGATAATTCGCTTGTTTGAAGCAATTTCACTCTAATTTCTGACATTCCTTGATTTTTGTAACACTTGTCTCAAAGCGTCTCTGAGGCTCAGTAGAGACAGCAGGACACAGTTTTTGTTGTATTCGAGCAGGTGTTGTTTCGCGATAATTCGCTTGTTTGAAGCAATTTCACTCTAATTTCTGACATTCCTTGATTTTTGTAACACTTGTCTCAAAGCGTCTCTGAGGCTCAGTAGAGACAGCAGGACACAGTATTTGTTGGATTCGAGCAGGTGTTGTTTCGCGATAATTCGCTTATTTGAAGCAACTTCACTCTAATTTATGACATTCTCTGATTTTTGTAACACTTGTCTCAAAGCGTCTCTGAAGCTCAGTAGAGACGGCAGGGCACAGTTTTTGTTGGATTCGAGCAGGTGTTGTTTCGCGATAATTCGCTTGTTTGAAGCAATTTCACTGTATCTCACATTCTCTGATTTTTGTAACACTTGTCTCAAAGCGTCTCTGAAGCTCAGTAGAGACGGCAGGGCACAGGGTTTGTTGGATTCGAGCAGATGTTGTTTCGCGATAATTCGCTTGTTTGAAGCAATTTCACTATAATATCTAACATTCTCTGATTTTTGTAACACTTGTCTCAAAGCGCCTCTGAGGCTCAGTAGAGACGGCAGGGCACAGTTTTTGTTGGATTCCAGCAGGTGTTGTTTTGCGATAATTCGCTTATTTGAAGCAATTTGCTCTAAATTTTTGACATTCTCTGATTTTTGTAACACTTGTCTCAAAGTGTCTCTGAAGCTCAGTAGAGACGGCAGGGCACAGTTTTTGTTGGATTCCAGCAGGTGTTGTTTCGCGATAATTCGCTTGTTTGAAACAATTTCACTCTAATTTTTGACATTCTCTGATTTTTGTAATACTTGTCACAAAGCGTCTCTGAGCCTCAGTAGAGACGACAGGGCACAGTTTTTGTTGGATTCGAGGTGTTGTTTCGAGATAATTCGCTTGTTTGAAGCAATTTCACTTTAATATCTGCCATTCTCTGATTTTAGTAACACTTGTCTGAAGGCGTCTCTGAAGCTCAGTAGAGGTGACAGGGCACTGATTTTGTCGGATTCGAGCAGGTGTTGTTTCGCGATAATTCGCTTGGTTGAAGCAATTTCACTCTAATCTTTGACATTGTCTGATTTCTGTAGCAATTGTTTCAAACCGTCTCTGAGGCTAAATAGAGTCGGCAGGGCACAGTTTTTGTCTGATTCGAGCAGGTGTTGTTTCGCAATAATTCGCTTGTTTGAGCAGTTTAACTCTAATTTATGACATTCCTTGATTTTTGTAACAATTGTTTCAAACCGTCTCTGAGGCTAAATAGAGTCGGCAGGGCACAGTTTTTGTCGGATTCGAGCAGGTGTTGTTTCGCGATAATTCGCTTGTTGGAAACAATTTCACTCTAATTTTTTACATTCTCTGGTTTTTGTAACACTTGTCTCAAAGCGTCTCAGAAGCTAAATAGAGACGGCAGGGCGCAGTTTATTTGGATTCGAGCAGGTGTTGTTTCGCGATAATTCGCTTGTTTGAAGCAATTTCACTCTAATTTCTGACATTCCTTGATTTTTGTAACACTTGTCTCAAAGCGTCTCTGAGGCTCAGTAGAGACAGCAGGACACAGTATTTGTTGGATTCGAGCAGGTGTTGTTTCGCGATAATTCGCTTATTTGAAGCAACTTCACTCTAATTTATGACATTCTCTGATTTTTGTAACACTTGTCTCAAAGAGTCTCTGAAGCTCAGTAGAGACGGCAGGGCACAGTTTTTGTTGGATTCGAGCAGGTGTTGTTTCGCGATAATTCGCTTGTTTGAAGCAATTTCACTATAATATATCACATTCTCTGATTTTTGTAACACTTGTCTCAAAGCGTCTCTGAGGCTCAGTAGAGACGGCAGGGCACAGTTTTTGTTGGATTCGAGCAGGTGTTGTTTCGCGATAATTCGCTTGTTTGAAACAATTTCACTCTAATTTTTGACATTCTCTGATTTTTGTAATACTTGTCACAAAGCGTCTCTGAGCCTCAGTAGAGACGGCAGGGCACAGTTTTTGTTGGAATCGAGGTGTTGTTTCGAGATAATTCGCTTGTTTGAAGCAATTTCACTTTAATTTATGACATTCTCTGATTTTTGTAACACTTGTCTCAAAGCGTCTCTGAAGCTCAGTAGAGACGGCAGGGCACAGTTTTTGTTGGATTCGAGCAGGTGTTGTTTCGCGATAATACGCTTGTTTGAAGCAATTTCACTCTAATTTGTTACATTCTCTGATTTTTGTAACACTTGTCTCAAAGCGTCTCTGAGGCTCAGTAGATACGGCAGGGCACAGTTTTTGTTGGAGTCGAGCAGGTGTTGTTTCGCGATAATTCGCTTGATTGAAGCAATTTCACTGTAATTTCTGACTTTCCTTGATTTTTGTAACACTTGTCTCAAAGCGTCTCTGAGGCTCAGTAGAGACGGCAGGGCACAGTTTTTGTTGGATTCCAGCAGGTGTTGTTTGGCGATAATTCGCTTATTTGAAGCAATTTTACTCTAAATTTTTGACATTCTCTGATTTTTGTAACACTTGTCTCAAAGCGTCTCTGAAGCTCAGTAGAGACGGCAGGGCACAGTTTTGTTGGATTCGAGCAGGTGTTGTTTCGCGATAAGTCGCTTGTTTGAAGCAATTTCACTCTAATCTTTGACATTCTCTGATTTTTGTAATACTTGTCACAACGCGTCTCTGAAGCTCAGTAGAGACGGCAGGGCAAAGTTTTTGTTGGATTCGAGCAGGTGTTGTTTCGCAATAATTCGTTGTTTGAAGTAATTTCACTCTAATTTCTGACTTTCCTTGATTTTTGTAACACTTGTCTCAAAGCGTCTCTGAGGCTCAGTAGAGACAGCAGGACACAGTATTTGTTGGATTCGAGCAGGTGTTGTTTCGCGATAATTCGCTTATTTGAAGCAACTTCACTCTAATTTATGACATTCTCTGATTTTTGTAACACTTGTCTCAAAGCGTGTCTGAGGCTCGGTAGAGACAGCAGGGCACAGTTTTTGTTGGATTCGAGCAGGTGTTGTTTCGCGATAATTCGCTTATTTGAAGCAATTTCACTCTAATTTATGACATTCTCTGATTTCTGTAACAATTGTTTCAAACCGTCTCTGAGGCTAAATAGAGACGGCAGGGCACAGTATTTGTTGGATTCGAGCAGGTGTTGTTTCGCGATAATTCGCTTGTTTGAAGCAATTTCACTCTAATTTCTGACATTCCTTGATTTTTGTAACACTTGTCTCAAAGCGTCTCTGAGGCTAAGTAGAGACAGCAGGACACAGTATTTGTTGGATTCGAGCAGGTGTTGTTTCGCGATAATTCGCTTATTTGAAGCAACTTCACTCTAATTTATGACATTCTCTGATTTCTGTAACACTTGTCTCAAAGCGTCTCTGAAGCTCAGTAGAGACGGCAGGGCACAGTTTTTGTTGGATTCGAGCAGGTGCTGTTTCGCGATAATTCGCTTGTTTGAAGCAATTTCACTCTATCTCACATTCTCTGATTTTTGTAACGCTTGTCTCAAAGCGTCTCTGAAGCTCAGTAGAGACGGCAGGCCACAGGGTTTGTTGGATTCGAGCAGGTGTTGTTTCGCGATAATTCGCTTGTTTGAAGCAATTTCACTATAATATCTCACATTCTCTGATTTTTGTAACACTTGTCTCAAAGCGTCTCTGAGGCTCAGTAGAGACGGCAGGGCACAGTTTTTGTTGGATTCCAACAGGTGTTGTTTTGCGATAATTCGCTTATTTGAAGCAATTTGCTCTAAATTTTTGACATTCTCTGATTTTTGTAACACTTGTCTCAAAGCGTCTCTGAAGCTCAGTAGAGACGGCAGGGCACAGTTTTTGTTGGATTCGAGCAGGTGTTGTTTCGCGATAATTCGCTTGTTTGAAACAATTTCACTCTAATTTTTGACATTCTGTGATTTTTGTAATACTTGTCACAAAGCGTCTCTGAAGCTCAGTAGAGACGGCAGGGCACAGTTTTTGTTGGATTCGAGCAGGTGTTGTTTCGCGATAATTCGCTTATTTGAAGCAATTTCACTCTAATTTATGACATTCTCTGATTTCTGTAACAATTGTTTCAAACCGTCTCTGAGGCTAAATAGAGACGCGAGGGCACAGTTTTTGTTGGATTGGAGCAGGTGTTGTTTCGCGATAATTCGCTTGTTTGAAGCAATTTCACTCTAATATCTCACATTCTCTGATTTTTGTAACACTTGTCTCAAAGCGTCTCTGAAGCTCAGTAGAGACGGCAGGGCACAGTTTTTGTTGGATTCGAGCAGGTGTTGTTTCGCGATAATTCGCTTGGTTGAAGCAATTTCACTCTAATCTTTGACATTGTCTGATTTCTGTAACAATTGTTTCAAACCGTCTCTGAGGCTAAATAGAGACGGCAGGGCGCAGTTTTTGTTGGATTCGAGCAGGTGTTGTTTCGCGATAATTCGCTTGTTTGAAGCAATTTCACTCTAATTTCTGACATTCCTTGATTTTTGTAACACTTGTCTCAAAGCGTCTCTGAGGCTCAGTAGAGACAGCAGGACACAGTTTTTGTTGGATTCGAGCAGGTGTTGTTTCGCGATAATTAGCTTGTTTGAAGCAATTTCACTCTAATTTCTGACATTCCTTGATTTTTGTAACACTTGTCTCAAAGCGTCTCTGAGGCTCAATAGAGACAGCAGGACACAGTATTTGTTGGATTCGAGCAGGTGTTGTTTCGCGATAATTCGCTTATTTGAAGCAACTTCACTCTAATTTATGACATTCTCTGATTTTTGTAACACTTGTCTCAAAGCGTCTCTGAAGCTCAGTAGAGACGGCAGGGCACAGTTTTTGTTGGATTCGAGCAGGTGTTGTTTCGCGATAATTCGCTTGTTTGAAGCAATTTCACTGTATCTCACATTCTCTGATTTTTGTAACACTTGTCTCAAAGCGTCTCTGAAGCTCAGTAGAGACGGCAGGGCACAGGGTTTGTTGGATTCGAGCAGGTGTTGTTTCGCGATAATTCGCTTGTTTGAACCAATTTCACTATAATATCTCACATTCTCTGATTTTTGTAACACTTGTCTCAAAGCGCCTCTGAGGCTCAGTAGAGACGGCAGGGCACAGTTTTTGTTGGATTCCAGCAGGTGTTGTTTTGCGATAATTCGCTTATTTGAAGCAATTTGCTCTAAATTTTTGACATTCTCTGATTTTTGTAACACTTGTCTCAAAGCGTCTCTGAAGCTCAGTAGAGACGGCAGGGCACAGTTTTTGTTGGATTCCAGCAGGTGTTGTTTCGCGATAATTCGCTTGTTTGAAACAATTTCACTCTAATTTTTGACATTCTCTGATTTTTGTAATACTTGTCACAAAGCGTCTCTGAGCCTCAGTAGAGACGACAGGGCACAGTTTTTGTTGGATTCGAGGTGTTGTTTCGAGATAATTCGCTTGTTTGAAGCAATTTCACTTTAATATCTGCCATTCTCTGATTTTAGTAACACTTGTCTGAAGGCGTCTCTGAAGCTCAGTAGAGGTGACAGGGCACTGATTTTGTCGGATTCGAGCAGGTGTTGTTTCGCGATAATTCGCTTGGTTGAAGCAATTTCACTCTAATCTTTGACATTGTCTGATTTCTGTAGCAATTGTTTCAAACCGTCTCTGAGGCTAAATAGAGTCGGCAGGGCACAGTTTTTGTCTGATTCGAGCAGGTGTTGTTTCGCAATAATTCGCTTGTTTGAGCAGTTTAACTCTAATTTATGACATTCCTTGATTTTTGTAACAATTGTTTCAAACCGTCTCTGAGGCTAAATAGAGTCGGCAGGGCACAGTTTTTGTCGGATTCGAGCAGGTGTTGTTTCGCGATAATTCGCTTGTGGGAAACAATTTCACTCTAATTTTTTACATTCTCTGGTTTTTGTAACACTTGTCTCAAAGCGTCTCAGAAGCTAAATAGAGACGGCAGGGCGCAGTTTTTGTTGGATTCGAGCAGGTGTTGTTTCGCGATAATTCGCTTGTTTGAAGCAATTTCACTCTAATTTCTGACATTCCTTGATTTTTGTAACACTTGTCTCAAAGCGTCTCTGAGGCTCAGTAGAGAGAGCAGGACACAGTATTTGTTGGATTCGAGCAGGTGTTGTTTCGCGATAATTCGCTTATTTGAAGCAACTTCACTCTAATTTATGACATTCTCTGATTTTTGTAACACTTGTCTCAAAGAGTCTCTGAAGCTCAGTAGAGACGGCAGGGCACAGTTTTTGTTGGATTCGAGCAGGTGTTGTTTCGCGATAATTCGCTTGTTTGAAGCAATTTCACTATAATATATCACATTCTCTGATTTTTGTAACACTTGTCTCAAAGCGTCTCTGAGGCTCAGTAGAGACGGCAGGGCACAGTTTTTTTTGGATTCGAGCAGGTGTTGTTTCGCGATAATTCGCTTGTTTGAAACAATTTCACTCTAATTTTTGACATTCTCTGATTTTTGTAATACTTGTCACAAAGCGTCTCTGAGCCTCAGTAGGGACGGCAGGGCACAGTTTTTGTTGGAATCGAGGTGTTGTTTCGAGATAATTCGCTTGTTTGAAGCAATTTCACTTTAATTTATGACATTCTCTGATTTTTGTAACACTTGTCTCAAAGCGTCTCTGAAGCTCAGTAGAGACGGCAGGGCACAGTTTTGTTGGATTCGAGCAGGTGTTGTTTCGCGATAATTCGCTTGTTTGAAGCAATTTCACTCTAATCTTTGACATTCTCTGATTTTTGTAATACTTGTCACAACGCGTCTCTGAAGCTCAGTAGAGACGGCAGGGCAAAGTTTTTGTTGGATTCGAGCAGGTGTTGTTTCGCAATAATTCGTTGTTTGAAGTAATTTCACTCTAATTTCTGACTTTCCTTGATTTTTGTAACACTTGTCTCAAAGCGTCTCTGAGGCTCAGTAGAGACAGCAGGACACAGTATTTGTTGGATTCGAGCAGGTGTTGTTTCGCGATAATTCGCTTATTTGAAGCAACTTCACTCTAATTTATGACATTCTCTGATTTTTGTAACACTTGTCTCAAAGCGTGTCTGAGGCTCGGTAGAGACAGCAGGGCACAGTTTTTGTTGGATTCGAGCAGGTGTTGTTTCGCGATAATTCGCTTATTTGAAGCAATTTCACTCTAATTTATGACATTCTCTGATTTCTGTAACAATTGTTTCAAACCGTCTCTGAGGCTAAATAGAGACGGCAGGGCACAGTATTTGTTGGATTCGAGCAGGTGTTGTTTCGCGATAATTCGCTTGTTTGAAGCAATTTCACTCTAATTTCTGACATTCCTTGATTTTTGTAACACTTGTCTCAAAGCGTCTCTGAGGCTAAGTAGAGACAGCAGGACACAGTATTTGTTGGATTCGAGCAGGTGTTGTTTCGCGATAATTCGCTTATTTGAAGCAACTTCACTCTAATTTATGACATTCTCTGATTTTTGTAACACTTGTCTCAAAGCGTCTCTGAAGCTCAGTAGAGACGGCAGGGCACAGTTTTTGTTGGATTCGAGCAGGTGCTGTTTCGCGATAATTCGCTTGTTTGAAGCAATTTCACTCTATCTCACATTCTCTGATTTTTGTAACGCTTGTCTCAAAGCGTCTCTGAAGCTCAGTAGAGACGGCAGGCCACAGGGTTTGTTGGATTCGAGCAGGTGTTGTTTCGCGATAATTCGCTTGTTTGAAGCAATTTCACTATAATATCTCACATTCTCTGATTTTTGTAACACTTGTCTCAAAGCGTCTCTGAGGCTCAGTAGAGACGGCAGGGCACAGTTTTTGTTGGATTCCAACAGGTGTTGTTTTGCGATAATTCGCTTATTTGAAGCAATTTGCTCTAAATTTTTGACATTCTCTGATTTTTGTAACACTTGTCTCAAAGCGTCTCTGAAGCTCAGTAGAGACGGCAGGGCACAGTTTTTGTTGGATTCGAGCAGGTGTTGTTTCGCGATAATTCGCTTGTTTGAAACAATTTCACTCTAATTTTTGACATTCTGTGATTTTTGTAATACTTGTCACAAAGCGTCTCTGAAGCTCAGTAGAGACGGCAGGGCACAGTTTTTGTTGGATTCGAACAGGTGTTGTTTCGCGATAATTCGCTTATTTGAAGCAATTTCACTCTAATTTATGACATTCTCTGATTTCTGTAACAATTGTTTCAAACCGTCTCTGAGGCTAAATAGAGACGCGAGGGCACAGTTTTTGTTGGATTGGAGCAGGTGTTGTTTCGCGATAATTCGCTTGTTTGAAGCAATTTCACTCTAATATCTCACATTCTCTGATTTTTGTAACACTTGTCTCAAAGCGTCTCTGAAGCTCAGTAGAGACGGCAGGGCACAGTTTTTGTTGGATTCGAGCAGGTGTTGTTTCGCGATAATTCGCTTGGTTGAAGCAATTTCACTCTAATCTTTGACATTGTCTGATTTCTGTAACAATTGTTTCAAACCGTCTCTGAGGCTAAATAGAGACGGCAGGGCGCAGTTTTTGTTGGATTCGAGCAGGTGTTGTTTCGCGATAATTCGCTTGTTTGAAGCAATTTCACTCTAATTTCTGACATTCCTTGATTTTTGTAACACTTGTCTCAAAGCGTCTCTGAGGCTCAGTAGAGACAGCAGGACACAGTTTTTGTTGGATTCGAGCAGGTGTTGTTTCGCGATAATTAGCTTGTTTGAAGCAATTTCACTCTAATTTCTGACATTCCTTGATTTTTGTAACACTTGTCTCAAAGCGTCTCTGAGGCTCAATAGAGACAGCAGGACACAGTATTTGTTGGATTCGAGCAGGTGTTGTTTCGCGATAATTCGCTTATTTGAAGCAACTTCACTCTAATTTATGACATTCTCTGATTTTTGTAACACTTGTCTCAAAGCGTCTCTGAAGCTCAGTAGAGACGGCAGGGCACAGTTTTTGTTGGATTCGAGCAGGTGTTGTTTCGCGATAATTCGCTTGTTTGAAGCAATTTCACTGTATCTCACATTCTCTGATTTTTGTAACACTTGTCTCAAAGCGTCTCTGAAGCTCAGTAGAGACGGCAGGGCACAGGGTTTGTTGGATTCGAGCAGGTGTTGTTTCGCGATAATTCGCTTGTTTGAACCAATTTCACTATAATATCTCACATTCTCTGATTTTTGTAACACTTGTCTCAAAGCGCCTCTGAGGCTCAGTAGAGACGGCAGGGCACAGTTTTTGTTGGATTCCAGCAGGTGTTGTTTTGCGATAATTCGCTTATTTGAAGCAATTTGCTCTAAATTTTTGACATTCTCTGATTTTTGTAACACTTGTCTCAAAGCGTCTCTGAAGCTCAGTAGAGACGGCAGGGCACAGTTTTTGTTGGATTCCAGCAGGTGTTGTTTCGCGATAATTCGCTTGTTTGAAACAATTTCACTCTAATTTTTGACATTCTCTGATTTTTGTAATACTTGTCACAAAGCGTCTCTGAGCCTCAGTAGAGACGACAGGGCACAGTTTTTGTTGGATTCGAGGTGTTGTTTCGAGATAATTCGCTTGTTTGAAGCAATTTCACTTTAATATCTGCCATTCTCTGATTTTAGTAACACTTGTCTGAAGGCGTCTCTGAAGCTCAGTAGAGGTGACAGGGCACTGATTTTGTCGGATTCGAGCAGGTGTTGTTTCGCGATAATTCGCTTGGTTGAAGCAATTTCACTCTAATCTTTGACATTGTCTGATTTCTGTAGCAATTGTTTCAAACCGTCTCTGAGGCTAAATAGAGTCGGCAGGGCACAGTTTTTGTCTGATTCGAGCAGGTGTTGTTTCGCAATAATTCGCTTGTTTGAGCAGTTTAACTCTAATTTATGACATTCCTTGATTTTTGTAACAATTGTTTCAAACCGTCTCTGAGGCTAAATAGAGTCGGCAGGGCACAGTTTTTGTCGGATTCGAGCAGGTGTTGTTTCGCGATAATTCGCTTGTGGGAAACAATTTCACTCTAATTTTTTACATTCTCTGGTTTTTGTAACACTTGTCTCAAAGCGTCTCAGAAGCTAAATAGAGACGGCAGGGCGCAGTTTTTGTTGGATTCGAGCAGGTGTTGTTTCGCGATAATTCGCTTGTTTGAAGCAATTTCACTCTAATTTCTGACATTCCTTGATTTTTGTAACACTTGTCTCAAAGCGTCTCTGAGGCTCAGTAGAGAGAGCAGGACACAGTATTTGTTGGATTCGGCAGGTGTTGTTTCGCGATAATTCGCTTATTTGAAGCAACTTCACTCTAATTTATGACATTCTCTGATTTTTGTAACACTTGTCTCAAAGAGTCTCTGAAGCTCAGTAGAGACGGCAGGGCACAGTTTTTGTTGGATTCGAGCAGGTGTTGTTTCGCGATAATTCGCTTGTTTGAAGCAATTTCACTATAATATATCACATTCTCTGATTTTTGTAACACTTGTCTCAAAGCGTCTCTGAGGCTCAGTAGAGACGGCAGGGCACAGTTTTTTTTGGATTCGAGCAGGTGTTGTTTCGCGATAATTCGCTTGTTTGAAACAATTTCACTCTAATTTTTGACATTCTCTGATTTTTGTAATACTTGTCACAAAGCGTCTCTGAGCCTCAGTAGGGACGGCAGGGCACAGTTTTTGTTGGAATCGAGGTGTTGTTTCGAGATAATTCGCTTGTTTGAAGCAATTTCACTTTAATTTATGACATTCTCTGATTTTTGTAACACTTGTCTCAAAGCGTCTCTGAAGCTCAGTAGAGACGGCAGGGCACAGTTTTGTTGGATTCGAGCAGGTGTTGTTTCGCGATAATTCGCTTGTTTGAAGCAATTTCACTCTAATCTTTGACATTCTCTGATTTTTGTAATACTTGTCACAACGCGTCTCTGAAGCTCAGTAGAGACGGCAGGGCAAAGTTTTTGTTGGATTCGAGCAGGTGTTGTTTCGCAATAATTCGTTGTTTGAAGTAATTTCACTCTAATTTCTGACTTTCCTTGATTTTTGTAACACTTGTCTCAAAGCGTCTCTGAGGCTCAGTAGAGACAGCAGGACACAGTATTTGTTGGATTCGAGCAGGTGTTGTTTCGCGATAATTCGCTTATTTGAAGCAACTTCACTCTAATTTATGACATTCTCTGATTTTTGTAACACTTGTCTCAAAGCGTGTCTGAGGCTCGGTAGAGACAGCAGGGCACAGTTTTTGTTGGATTCGAGCAGGTGTTGTTTCGCGATAATTCGCTTATTTGAAGCAATTTCACTCAAATTTATGACATTCTCTGATTTCTGTAACAATTGTTTCAAACCGTCTCTGAGGCTAAATAGAGACGGCAGGGCACAGTATTTGTTGGATTCGAGCAGGTGTTGTTTCGCGATAATTCGCTTGTTTGAAGCAATTTCACTCTAATTTCTGACATTCCTTGATTTTTGTAACACTTGTCTCAAAGCGTCTCTGAGGCTCAGTAGAGACAGCAGGACACAGTATTTGTTGGATTCGAGCAGGTGTTGTTTCGCGATAATTCGCTTATTTGAAGCAACTTCACTCTAATTTATGACATTCTCTGATTTTTGTAACACTTGTCTCAAAGCGTCTCTGAAGCTCAGTAGAGACGGCAGGGCACAGTTTTTGTTGGATTCGAGCAGGTGTTGTTTCGCGATAATTCGCTTGTTTGAAGCAATTTCACTCTATCTCACATTCTCTGATTTTTGTAACACTTGTCTCAAAGCGTCTCTGAAGCTCAGTAGAGACGGCAGGCCACAGGGTTTGTTGGATTCGAGCAGGTGTTGTTTCGCGATAATTCGCTTGTTTGAAGCAATTTCACTATAATATCTCACATTCTCTGATTTTTGTAACACTTGTCTCAAAGCGTCTCTGAGGCTCAGTAGAGACGGCAGGGCACAGTTTTTGTTGGATTCCAACAGGTGTTGTTTTGCGATAATTCGCTTATTTGAAGCAATTTGCTCTAAATTTTTGACATTCTCTGATTTTTGTAACACTTGTCTCAAAGCGTCTCTGAAGCTCTGTAGAGACGGCAGGGCACAGTTTTTGTTGGATTCGAGCAGGTGTTGTTTCGCGATAATTCGCTTGTTTGAAACAATTTCACTCTAATTTTTGACATTCTGTGATTTTTGTAATACTTGTCACAAAGCGTCTCTGAAGCTCAGTAGAGACGGCAGGGCACAGTTTTTGTTGGATTCGAGCAGGTGTTGTTTCGCGATAATTCGCTTATTTGAAGCAATTTCACTCTAATTTATGACATTCTCTGATTTCTGTAACAATTGTTTCAAACCGTCTCTGAGGCTAAATAGAGACGCGAGGGCACAGTTTTTGTTGGATTCGAGCAGGTGTTGTTTCGCGATAATTCGCTTGTTTTAAGCAATTTCACTCTAATATCTCACATTCTCTGATTTTTGTAACACTTGTCTCAAAGCGTCTCTGAGGCTCGGTAGAGACAGCAGGGCACAGTCTTTGTTGGATTCGAGCAGGTGTTGTTTCGCGATAATTCGCTTATTTGAAGCAATTTCACTCTAATTTATGACATTCTCTGATTTCTGTAACAATTGTTTCAAACCGTCTCTGAGGCTAAATAGAGACGCGAGGGCACAGTTTTTGTTGGATTCGAGCAGGTGTTGTTTCGCGATAATTCGCTTGTTTGAAGCAATTTCACTCTAATATCTCACATTCTCTGATTTTTGTAACACTTGTCTCAAAGCGTCTCTGAAGCTCAGTAGAGACGGCAGGGCACAGTTTTTGTTGGATTCGAGCAGGTGTTGTTTCGCGATAATTCGCTTGTTTCAAGCAATTTCACTCTAATATCTCACATTCTCTGATTTTTGTAACACTTGTCTCAAAGCGTCTCTGAAGCTCAGTAGAGACGGCAGGGCACAGTTTTTGTTGGATTCGAGCAGGTGTTGTTTCGCGATAATTCGCTTCTTTGAAGCAATTTCACTCTATCTCACATTCTCTGATTTTTGTAACACTTGTCTCAAAGCGTCTCTGAAGCTCAGTAGAGACGGCAGCGCACAGTTTTTGTTGGATTCGAGCAGGTGTTGTTTCGCGATAATTCGCTTATTTGAAGCAATTTCACTTAAATTTTTGACATTGTCTAATTTCTGTAACAATTGTTTCAAACCGTCTCTGAGGCTAAATAGAGACGGCAGGGCACAGTTTTTGTTGGATTGGAGCAGGTGTTGTTTCGCGATAATTCGCTTGTTTGAAGCAATTTCACTCTAATATCTCACATTCTCTGATTTTTGTAACACTTGTCTCAAAGCGTCTCTGAAGCTCAGTAGAGACGGCAGGGCACAGTTTTTGTTGGATTCGAGCAGGTGTTGTTTCGCGATAATTCGCTTGGTTGAAGCAATTTCACTCTAATCTTTGACATTGTCTGATTTCTGTAACAATTGTTTCATACCGTCTCTGAGGCTAAATAGAGACGGCAGGGCGCAGTTTTTGTTGGATTCGAGCAGGTGTTGTTTCGCGATAATTCGCTTGTTTGAAGCAATTTCACTCTAATTTCTGACATTCCTTGATTTTTGTAACACTTGTCTCAAAGCGTCTCTGAGGCTCAGTAGAGACAGCAGGACACAGTTTTTGTTGGATTCGAGCAGGTGTTGTTTCGCGATAATTCGCTTGTTTGAAGCAATTTCACTCTAATTTCTGACATTCCTTGATTTTTGTAACACTTGTCTCAAAGCGTCTCTGAAGCTCAGTAGAGACGGCAGGGCACAGTTTTTGTTGGATTCGAGCAGGTGTTGTTTCGCGATAATTCGCTTGTTTGAAGCAATTTCACTGTATCTCACATTCTCTGATTTTTGTAACACTTGTCTCAGAGCGTCTCTGAAGCTCAGTAGAGACGGCAGGGCACAGGGTTTGTTGGATTCGAGCAGGTGTTGTTTCGCGATAATTCGCTTGTTTGAAGCAATTTCACTATAATATCTAACATTCTCTGATTTTTGTAACACTTGTCTCAAAGCGCCTCTGAGGCTCAGTAGAGACGGCAGGGCACAGTTTTTGTTGGATTCCAGCAGGTGTTGTTTTGCGATAATTCGCTTATTTGAAGCAATTTGCTCTAAATTTTTGACATTCTCTGATTTTTGTAACACTTGTCTCAAAGTGTCTCTGAAGCTCAGTAGAGACGGCAGGGCACAGTTTTTGTTGGATTCCAGCAGGTGTTGTTTCGCGATAATTCGCTTGTTTGAAACAATTTCACTCTAATTTTTGACATTCTCTGATTTTTGTAATACTTGTCACAAAGCGTCTCTGAGCCTCAGTAGAGACGACAGGGCACAGTTTTTGTTGGATTCGAGGTG
The DNA here is from genome assembly GCA_030765045.1 of Tenodera sinensis. Taxonomy (NCBI): domain Eukaryota; kingdom Metazoa; phylum Arthropoda; class Insecta; order Mantodea; family Mantidae; genus Tenodera; species Tenodera sinensis. The sequence goes on along the minus strand of CM060963.1, from coordinate 165,694,978 downwards.
TTGTTTCGAGATAATTCGCTTGTTTGAAGCAATTTCACTTTAATATCTGCCATTCTCTGATTTTAGTAACACTTGTCTGAAGGCGTCTCTGAAGCTCAGTAGAGGTGACAGGGCACTGATTTTGTCGGATTCGAGCAGGTGTTGTTTCGCGATAATTCGCTTGGTTGAAGCAATTTCACTCTAATCTTTGACATTGTCTGATTTCTGTAGCAATTGTTTCAAACCGTCTCTGAGGCTAAATAGAGTCGCCAGGGCACAGTTTTTGTCTGATTCGAGCAGGTGTTGTTTCGCAATAATTCGCTTGTTTGAGCAGTTTAACTCTAATTTATGACATTGCTTGATTTTTGTAACAATTGTTTCAAACCGTCTCTGAGGCTAAATAGAGTCGGCAGGGCACAGTTTTTGTCGGATTCGAGCAGGTGTTGTTTCGCGATAATTCGCTTGTTGGAAACAATTTCACTCTAATTTTTTACATTCTCTGGTTTTTGTAACACTTGTCTCAAAGCGTCTCAGAAGCTAAATAGAGACGGCAGGGCGCAGTTTTTGTTGGATTCGAGCAGGTGTTGTTTCGCGATAATTCGCTTGTTTGAAGCAATTTCACTCTAATTTCTGACATTCCTTGATTTTTGTAACACTTGTCTCAAAGCGTCTCTGAGGCTCAGTAGAGACAGCAGGACACAGTATTTGTTGGATTCGAGCAGGTGTTGTTTCGCGATAATTCGCTTATTTGAAGCAACTTCACTCTAATTTATGACATTCTCTGATTTTTGTAACACTTGTCTCAAAGAGTCTCTGAAGCTCAGTAGAGACGGCAGGGCACAGTTTTTGTTGGATTCGAGCAGGTGTTGTTTCGCGATAATTCGCTTGTTTGAAGCAATTTCACTATAATATATCACATTCTCTGATTTTTGTAACACTTGTCTCAAAGCGTCTCAGAAGCTAAATAGAGACGGCAGGGCGCAGTTTTTGTTGGATTCGAGCAGGTGTTGTTTCGCGATAATTCGCTTGTTTGAAGCAATTTCACTCTAATTTCTGACATTCCTTGATTTTTGTAACACTTGTCTCAAAGCGTCTCTGAGGCTCAGTAGAGAGAGCAGGACACAGTATTTGTTGGATTCGAGCAGGTGTTGTTTCGCGATAATTCGCTTATTTGAAGCAACTTCACTCTAATTTATGACATTCTCTGATTTTTGTAACACTTGTCTCAAAGAGTCTCTGAAGCTCAGTAGAGACGGCAGGGCACAGTTTTTGTTGGATTCGAGCAGGTGTTGTTTCGCGATAATTCGCTTGTTTGAAGCAATTTCACTATAATATATCACATTCTCTGATTTTTGTAACACTTGTCTCAAAGCGTCTCTGAGGCTCAGTAGAGACGGCAGGGCACAGTTTTTTTTGGATTCGAGCAGGTGTTGTTTCGCGATAATTCGCTTGTTTGAAACAATTTCACTCTAATTTTTGACATTCTCTGATTTTTGTAATACTTGTCACAAAGCGTCTCTGAGCCTCAGTAGGGACGGCAGGGCACAGTTTTTGTTGGAATCGAGGTGTTGTTTCGAGATAATTCGCTTGTTTGAAGCAATTTCACTTTAATTTATGACATTCTCTGATTTTTGTAACACTTGTCTCAAAGCGTCTCTGAAGCTCAGTAGAGACGGCAGGGCACAGTTTTGTTGGATTCGAGCAGGTGTTGTTTCGCGATAATTCGCTTGTTTGAAGCAATTTCACTCTAATCTTTGACATTCTCTGATTTTTGTAATACTTGTCACAACGCGTCTCTGAAGCTCAGTAGAGACGGCAGGGCAAAGTTTTTGTTGGATTCGAGCAGGTGTTGTTTCGCAATAATTCGTTGTTTGAAGTAATTTCACTCTAATTTCTGACTTTCCTTGATTTTTGTAACACTTGTCTCAAAGCGTCTCTGAGGCTCAGTAGAGACAGCAGGACACAGTATTTGTTGGATTCGAGCAGGTGTTGTTTCGCGATAATTCGCTTATTTGAAGCAACTTCACTCTAATTTATGACATTCTCTGATTTTTGTAACACTTGTCTCAAAGCGTGTCTGAGGCTCGGTAGAGACAGCAGGGCACAGTTTTTGTTGGATTCGAGCAGGTGTTGTTTCGCGATAATTCGCTTATTTGAAGCAATTTCACTCTAATTTATGACATTCTCTGATTTCTGTAACAATTGTTTCAAACCGTCTCTGAGGCTAAATAGAGACGGCAGGGCACAGTATTTGTTGGATTCGAGCAGGTGTTGTTTCGCGATAATTCGCTTGTTTGAAGCAATTTCACTCTAATTTCTGACATTCCTTGATTTTTGTAACACTTGTCTCAAAGCGTCTCTGAGGCTCAGTAGAGACAGCAGGACACAGTATTTGTTGGATTCGAGCAGGTGTTGTTTCGCGATAATTCGCTTATTTGAAGCAACTTCACTCTAATTTATGACATTCTCTGATTTTTGTAACACTTGTCTCAAAGCGTCTCTGAAGCTCAGTAGAGACGGCAGGGCACAGTTTTTGTTGGATTCGAGCAGGTGTTGTTTCGCGATAATTCGCTTGTTTGAAGCAATTTCACTCTATCTCACATTCTCTCATTTTTGTAACACTTGTCTCAAAGCGTCTCTGAAGCTCAGTAGAGACGGCAGGCCACAGGGTTTGTTGGATTCGAGCAGGTGTTGTTTCGCGATAATTCGCTTGTTTGAAGCAATTTCACTATAATATCTCACATTCTCTGATTTTTGTAACACTTGTCTCAAAGCGTCTCTGAGGCTCAGTAGAGACGGCAGGGCACAGTTTTTGTTGGATTCCAACAGGTGTTGTTTTGCGATAATTCGCTTATTTGAAGCAATTTGCTCTAAATTTTTGACATTCTCTGATTTTTGTAACACTTGTCTCAAAGCGTCTCTGAAGCTCTGTAGAGACGGCAGGGCACAGTTTTTGTTGGATTCGAGCAGGTGTTGTTTCGCGATAATTCGCTTGTTTGAAACAATTTCACTCTAATTTTTGACATTCTGTGATTTTTGTAATACTTGTCACAAAGCGTCTCTGAAGCTCAGTAGAGACGGCAGGGCACAGTTTTTGTTGGATTCGAGCAGGTGTTGTTTCGCGATAATTCGCTTATTTGAAGCAATTTCACTCTAATTTATGACATTCTCTGATTTCTGTAACAATTGTTTCAAACCGTCTCTGAGGCTAAATAAAGACGCGAGGGCACAGTTTTTGTTGGATTGGAGCAGGTGTTGTTTCGCGATAATTCGCTTGTTTGAAGCAATTTCACTCTAATATCTCACATTCTCTGATTTTTGTAACACTTGTCTCAAAGCGTCTCTGAAGCTCAGTAGAGACGGCAGGGCACAGTTTTTGTTGGATTCGAGCAGGTGTTGTTTCGCGATAATTCGCTTGGTTGAAGCAATTTCACTCTAATCTTTGACATTGTCTGATTTCTGTAACAATTGTTTCATACCGTCTCTGAGGCTAAATAGAGACGGCAGGGCGCAGTTTTTGTTGGATTCGAGCAGGTGTTGTTTCGCGATAATTCGCTTGTTTGAAGCAATTTCACTCTAATTTCTGACATTCCTTGATTTTTGTAACACTTGTCTCAAAGCGTCTCTGAGGCTCAGTAGAGACAGCAGGACACAGTTTTTGTTGGATTCGAGCAGGTGTTGTTTCGCGATAATTCGCTTGTTTGAAGCAATTTCACTCTAATTTCTGACATTCCTTGATTTTTGTAACACTTGTCTCAAAGCGTCTCTGAGGCTCAGTAGAGACAGCAGGACACTGTATTTGTTGGATTCGAGCAGGTGTGGTTTCGCGATAATTCGCTTATTTGAAGCAACTTCACTCTAATTTATGACATTCTCTGATTTTTGTAACACTTGTCTCAAAGCGTCTCTGAAGCTCAGTAGAGACGGCAGGGCACAGTTTTTGTTGGATTCGAGCAGGTGTTGTTTCGCGATAATTCGCTTGTTTGAAGCAATTTCACTGTATCTCACATTCTCTGATTTTTGTAACACTTGTCTCAGAGCGTCTCTGAAGCTCAGTAGAGACGGCAGGGCACAGGGTTTGTTGGATTCGAGCAGGTGTTGTTTCGCGATAATTCGCTTGTTTGAAGCAATTTCACTATAATATCTAACATTCTCTGATTTTTGTAACACTTGTCTCAAAGCGCCTCTGAGGCTCAGTAGAGACGGCAGGGCACAGTTTTTGTTGGATTCCAGCAGGTGTTGTTTTGCGATAATTCGCTTATTTGAAGCAATTTGCTCTAAATTTTTGACATTCTCTGATTTTTGTAACACTTGTCTCAAAGTGTCTCTGAAGCTCAGTAGAGACGGCAGGGCACAGTTTTTGTTGGATTCCAGCAGGTGTTGTTTCGCGATAATTCGCTTGTTTGAAACAATTTCACTCTAATTTTTGACATTCTCTGATTTTTGTAATACTTGTCACAAAGCGTCTCTGAGCCTCAGTAGAGACGACAGGGCACAGTTTTTGTTGGATTCGAGGTGTTGTTTCGAGATAATTCGCTTGTTTGAAGCAATTTCACTTTAATATCTGCCATTCTCTGATTTTAGTAACACTTGTCTGAAGGCGTCTCTGAAGCTCAGTAGAGGTGACAGGGCACTGATTTTGTCGGATTCGAGCAGGTGTTGTTTCGCGATAATTCGCTTGGTTGAAGCAATTTCACTCTAATCTTTGACATTGTCTGATTTCTGTAGCAATTGTTTCAAACCGTCTCTGAGGCTAAATAGAGTCGGCAGGGCACAGTTTTTGTCTGATTCGAGCAGGTGTTGTTTCGCAATAATTCGCTTGTTTGAGCAGCTTAACTCTAATTTATGACATTCCTTGATTTTTGTAACAATTGTTTCAAACCGTCTCTGAGGCTAAATAGAGTCGGCAGGGGACAGTTTTTGTCGGATTCGAGCAGGTGTTGTTTCGCGATAATTCGCTTGTTGGAAACAATTTCACTCTAATTTTTTACATTCTCTGGTTTTTGTAACACTTGTCTCAAAGCGTCTCAGAAGCTAAATAGAGACGGCAGGGCGCAGTTTTTGTTGGATTCGAGCAGGTGTTGTTTCGCGATAATTCGCTTGTTTGAAGCAATTTCACTCTAATTTCTGACATTCCTTGATTTTTGTAACACTTGTCTCAAAGCGTCTCTGAGGCTCAGTAGAGACAGCAGGACACAGTATTTGTTGGATTCGAGCAGGTGTTGTTTCGCGATAATTCGCTTATTTGAAGCAACTTCACTCTAATTTATGACATTCTCTGATTTTTGTAACACTTGTCTCAAAGAGTCTCTGAAGCTCAGTAGAGACGGCAGGGCACAGTTTTTGTTGGATTCGAGCAGGTGTTGTTTCGCGATAATTCGCTTGTTTGAAGCAATTTCACTATAATATATCACATTCTCTGATTTTTGTAACACTTGTCTCAAAGCGTCTCTGAGGCTCAGTAGAGACGGCAGGGCACAGTTTTTGTTGGATTCGAGCAGGTGTTGTTTCGCGATAATTCGCTTGTTTGAAACAATTTCACTCTAATTTTTGACATTCTCTGATTTTTGTAATACTTGTCACAAAGCGTCTCTGAGCCTCAGTAGAGACGGCAGGGCACAGTTTTTGTTGGAATCGAGGTGTTGTTTCGAGATAATTCGCTTGTTTGAAGCAATTTCACTTTAATTTATGACATTCTCTGATTTTTGTAACACTTGTCTCAAAGCGTCTCTGAAGCTCAGTAGAGACGGCAGGGCACAGTTTTTGTTGGATTCGAGCAGGTGTTGTTTCGCGATAATACGCTTGTTTGAAGCAATTTCACTCTAATTTGTTACATTCTCTGATTTTTGTAACACTTGTCTCTAAGCGTCTCTGAGGCTCAGTAGATACGGCAGGGCACAGTTTTTGTTGGAGTCGAGCAGGTGTTGTTTCGCGATAATTCGCTTGATTGAAGCAATTTCACTCTAATTTCTGACTTTCCTTGATTTTTGTAACACTTGTCTCAAAGCGTCTCTGAGGCTCAGTAGAGACGGCAGGGCACAGTTTTTGTTGGATTCCAGCAGGTGTTGTTTGGCGATAATTCGCTTATTTGAAGCAATTTTACTCTAAATTTTTGACATTCTCTGATTTTTGTAACACTTGTCTCAAAGCGTCTCTGAAGCTCAGTAGAGACGGCATTGCACAGTTTTGTTGGATTCGAGCAGGTGTTGTTTCGCGATAATTCGCTTGTTTGAAGCAATTTCACTCTAATCTTTGACATTCTCTGATTTTTGTAATACTTGTCACAACGCGTCTCTGAAGCTCAGTAGAGACGGCAGGGCAAAGTTTTTGTTGGATTCGAGCAGGTGTTGTTTCGCAATAATTCGTTGTTTGAAGTAATTTCACTCTAATTTCTGACTTTCCTTGATTTTTGTAACACTTGTCTCAAAGCGTCTCTGAGGCTCAGTAGAGACGGCAGGGCACAGTTTTTGTTGGATTCCAGCAGGTGTTGTTTGGCGATAATTCGCTTATTTGAAGCAATCTTACTCTAAATTTTTGACATTCTCTGATTTTTGTAACACTTGTCTCAAAGCGTCTCTGAGGCTCGGTAGAGACAGCAGGGCACAGTTTTTGTTGGATTCGAGCAGGTGTTGTTTCGCGATAATTCGCTTATTTGAAGCAATTTCACTCTAATTTATGACATTCTCTGATTTCTGTAACAATTGTTTCAAACCGTCTCTGAGGCTAAATAGAGACGGCAGGGCGCAGTTTTTGTTGGATTCGAGCAGGTGTTGTTTCGCGATAATTCGCTTGTTTGAAGCAATTTCACTCTAATTTCTGACATTCCTTGATTTTTGTAACACTTGTCTCAAAGCGTCTCTGAGGCTCAGTAGAGACAGCAGGACACAGTATTTGTTGGATTCGAGCAGGTGTTGTTTCGCGATAATTCGCTTATTTGAAGCAACTTCACTCTAATTTATGACATTCTCTGATTTTTGTAACACTTGTCTCAAAGCGTCTCTGAAGCTCAGTAGAGACGGCAGGGCACAGTTTTTGTTGGATTCGAGCAGGTGTTGTTTCGCGATAATTCGCTTGTTTGAAGCAATTTCACTCTATCTCACATTCTCTGATTTTTGTAACACTTGTCTCAAAGCGTCTCTGAAGCTCAGTAGAGACGGCAGGCCACAGGGTTTGTTGGATTCGAGCAGGTGTTGTTTCGCGATAATTCGCTTGTTTGAAGCAATTTCACTATAATATCTCACATTCTCTGATTTTTGTAACACTTGTCTCAAAGCGTCTCTGAGGCTCAGCAGAGACGGCAGGGCACAGTTTTTGTTGGATTCCAACAGGTGTTGTTTTGCGATAATTCGCTTATTTGAAGCAATTTGCTCTAAATTTTTGACATTCTCTGATTTTTGTAACACTTGTCTCAAAGCGTCTCTGAAGCTCAGTAGAGACGGCAGGGCACAGTTTTTGTTGGATTCGAGCAGGTGTTGTTTCGCGATAATTCGCTTGTTTGAAGCAATTTCACTCTAATATCTCACATTCTCTGATTTTTGTAACACTTGTCTCAAAGCGTCTCTGAAGCTCAGTAGAGACGGCAGGGCACAGTTTTTGTTGGATTCGAGCAGGTGTTGTTTCGCGATAATTCGCTTGGTTGAAGCAATTTCACTCTAATCTTTGACATTGTCTGATTTCTGTAACAATTGTTTCAAACCGTCTCTGAGGCTAAATAGAGACGGCAGGGCGCAGTTTTTGTTGGATTCGAGCAGGTGTTGTTTCGCGATAATTCGCTTGTTTGAAGCAATTTCACTCTAATTTCTGACATTCCTTGATTTTTGTAACACTTGTCTCAAAGCGTCTCTGAGGCTCAGTAGAGACAGCAGGACACAGTTTTTGTTGGATTCGAGCAGGTGTTGTTTCGCGATAATTAGCTTGTTTGAAGCAATTTCACTCTAATTTCTGACATTCCTTGATTTTTGTAACACTTGTCTCAAAGCGTCTCTGAGGCTCAATAGAGACAGCAGGACACAGTATTTGTTGGATTCGAGCAGGTGTTGTTTCGCGATAATTCGCTTATTTGAAGCAACTTCACTCTAATTTATGACATTCTCTGATTTTTGTAACACTTGTCTCAAAGCGTCTCTGAAGCTCAGTAGAGACGGCAGGGCACAGTTTTTGTTGGATTCGAGCAGGTGTTGTTTCGCGATAATTCGCTTGTTTGAAGCAATTTCACTGTATCTCACATTCTCTGATTTTTGTAACACTTGTCTCAAAGCGTCTCTGAAGCTCAGTAGAGACAGCAGGACACAGTATTTGTTGGATTCGAGCAGGTGTTGTTTCGCGATAATTCGCTTATTTGAAGCAACTTCACTCTAATTTATGACTTTCTCTGATTTTAGTAACACTTGTCTGAAGGCGTCTCTGAAGCTCAGTAGAGGTGACAGGGCACTGATTTTGTCGGATTCGAGCAGGTGTTGTTTCGCGATAATTCGCTTGGTTGAAGCAATTTCACTCTAATCTTTGACATTGTCTGATTTCTGTAGCAATTGTTTCAAACCGTCTCTGAGGCTAAATAGAGTCGGCAGGGCACAGTTTTTGTCGGATTCGATCAAGTGTTGTTTCGCGATAATTCGCTTGTTGGAAACTATTTCACTCTAATTTATGACATTCTCTGATTTTTGTAACACTTGTCTCAAAGCGTCTCTGAAGCTGAGTAGAGACGGCAGGGCACAGTTTTTGTTGGATTCGAGCAGGTGTTGTTTCGCGATAATTCGCTTGTTTGAAGCAATTTCACTCTATCTCACATTCTCTGATTTTTGTAACACTTGTCTCAAAGCGTCTCTGAAGCTCAGTAGAGACGGCAGGCCACAGGGTTTGTTGGATTCGAGCAGGTGTTGTTTCGCGATAATTCGCTTGTTTGAAGCAATTTCACTATAATATCTCACATTCTCTGATTTTTGTAACACTTGTCTCAAAGCGTCTCTGAGGCTCAGTAGAGACGGCAGGGCACAGTTTTTGTTGGATTCCAACAGGTGTTGTTTTGCGATAATTCGCTTATTTGAAGCAATTTGCTCTAAATTTTTGACATTCTCTGATTTTTGTAACACTTGTCTCAAAGCGTCTCTGAAGCTCAGTAGAGACGGCAGGGCACAGTTTTTGTTGGATTCGAGCAGGTGTTGTTTCGCGATAATTCGCTTGTTTGAAACAATTTCACTCTAATTTTTGACATTCTGTGATTTTTGTAATACTTGTCATAAAGCGTCTCTGAAGCTCAGTAGAGACGGCAGGGCACAGTTTTTGTTGGATTCGAGCAGGTGTTGTTTCGCGATAATTCGCTTATTTGAAGCAATTTCACTCTAATTTATGACATTCTCTGATTTCTGTAACAATTGTTTCAAACCGTCTCTGAGGCTAAATACAGACGCGAGGGCACAGTTTTTATTTGATTGGAGCAGGGGTTGTTTCGCGATAATTCGCTTGTTTGAAGCAATTTCACTCTAATATCTCACATTCTCTGATTTTTGTAACACTTGTCTCAAAGCGTCTCTGAAGCTCAGTAGAGACGGCAGGGCACAGTTTTTGTTGGATTCGAGCAGGTGTTGTTTCGCGATAATTCGCTTGGTTGAAGCAATTTCACTCTAATCTTTGACATTGTCTGATTTCTGTAACAATTGTTTCAAACCGTCTCTGAGGCTAAATAGAGACGGCAGGGCGCAGTTTTTGTTGGATTCTAGAAGGTGTTGTTTCGCGATAATTCGCTTGTTTGAAGCAATTTCACTCTAATTTCTGACATTCCTTGATTTTTGTAACACTTGTCTCAAAGCGTCTCTGAGGCTCAGTAGAGACGCGAGGGCACAGTTTTTGTTGGATTGGAGCAGGTGTTGTTTCGCGATAATTCGCTTGTTTGAAGCAATTTCACTCTAATATCTCACATTCTCTGATTTTTGTAACACTTGTCTCAAAGCGTCTCTGAAGCTCAGTAGAGACGGCAGGGCACAGTTTTTGTTCTATTCGAGCAGGTGTTGTTTCGCGATAATTCGCTTGGTTGAAGCAATTTCACTCTAATCTTTGACATTGTCTGATTTCTGTAACAATTGTTTCAAACCGTCTCTGAGGCTAAATAGAGACGGCAGGGCGCAGTTTTTGTTGGATTCGAGAAGGTGTTGTTTCGCGATAATTCGCTTGTTTGAAGCAATTTCACTCTAATTTCTGACATTCCTTGATTTTTGTAACACTTGTCTCAAAGCGTCTCTGAGGCTCAGTAGAGACAGCAGGACACAGTATTTGTTGGATTCGAGCAGGTGTTGTTTCGCGATAATTCGCTTATTTGAAGCAACTTCACCCTAATTTATGACATTCTCTGATTTTAGTAACACTTGTCTGAAGGCGTCTCTGAAGCTCAGTAGAGGTGACAGGGCACTGATTTTGTCGGATTCGAGCAGGTGTTGTTTCGCGATAATTCGCTTGGTTGAAGCAATTTCACTCTAATCTTTGACATTGTCTGATTTCTGTAGCAATTGTTTCAAACCGTCTCTGAGGCTAAATAGAGTCGGCAGGGCACAGTTTTTGTCTGATTCGAGCAGGTGTTGTTTCGCAAAAATTCGCTTGCTTGAGCACTTTAACTCTAATTTATGACATTCCTTGATTTTTGTAACAATTGTTTCCAACCGTCTCTGAGGCTAAATAGAGTCGGCAGGACACAGTTTTTGTCGGATTCGAGCAAGTGTTGTTTCGCGATAATTCGCTTGTTGGAAACTATTTCACTCTAATTTTTTACATTCTCTGATTTCTGTAACAATTGCTTCAAACCGTCTCTGAGGCTAAATAGAGACGCGAGGGCACAGTTTTTGTTGGATTCGAGCAGGTGTTGCTTCGCGATAATTCGCTTGTTTGAAGCAATTTCACTCTAATTTCTGACATTCCTTGATTTTTGTAACACTTGTCTCAAAGCGTCTCTGAGGCTCAGTAAAGACAGCAGGACACAGTATTTGTTGGATTCGAGCAGGTGTTGTTTCGCGATAATTCGCTTATTTGAAGCAACTTCACTCTAATTTATGACATTCTCTGATTTTTGTAACACTTGTCTCAAAGAGTCTCTGAAGCTCAGTAGAGACGGCAGGGCACAGTTTTTGTTGGATTCGAGCAGGTGTTGTTTCGCGATAATTCGCTTGTTTGAAGCAATTTCACTATAATATATCACATTCTCTGAGTTTTGTAACACTTGTCTCAAAGCGTCTCTGAGGCTCAGTAGAGACGGCAGGGCACAGTTTTTGTTGGATTCGAGCAGGTGTTGTTTCGCGATAATTCGCTTGGTTGAAGCAATTTCACTCTAATCTTTGACATTGTCTGATTTCTGTAACAATTGTTTCAAACCGTCTCTGAGGCTAAATAGAGACGGCAGGGCGCAGTTTTTGTTGGATTCGAGCAGGTGTTGTTTCGCGATAATTCGCTTGTTTGAAGCAATTTCACTCTAATTTCTGACATTCCTTGATTTTTGTAACACTTGTCTCAAAGCGTCTCTGAGGCTCAGTAGAGACAGCAGGACACAGTTTTTGTTGGATTCGAGCAGGTGTTGTTTCGCGATAATTAGCTTGTTTGAAGCAATTTCACTCTAATTTCTGACATTCCTTGATTTTTGTAACACTTGTCTCAAAGCGTCTCTGAGGCTCAATAGAGACAGCAGGACACAGTATTTGTTGGATTCGAGCAGGTGTTGTTTCGCGATAATTCGCTTATTTGAAGCAACTTCACTCTAATTTATGACATTCTCTGATTTTTGTAACACTTGTCTCAAAGCGTCTCTGAAGCTCAGTAGAGACGGCAGGGCACAGTTTTTGTTGGATTCGAGCAGGTGTTGTTTCGCGATAATTCGCTTGTTTGAAGCAATTTCACTGTATCTCACATTCTCTGATTTTTGTAACACTTGTCTCAAAGCGTCTCTGAAGCTCAGTAGAGACGGCAGGGCACAGTTTTTGTTGGATTCGAGCAGGTGTTGTTTCGCGATAATTCGCTTGTTTGAAGCAATTTCACTGTATCTCACATTCTCTGATTTTTGTAACACTTGTCTCAAAGCGTCTCTGAAGCTCAGTAGAGACAGCAGGGCACAGTTTTTGTTGGATTCGAGCAGGTGTTGTTTCGCGATAATTCGCTTGGTTGAAGCAATTTCACTCTAATCTTTGACATTGTCTGATTTCTGTAGCAATTGTTTCAAACCGTCTCTGAGGCTAAATAGAGTCGGCAGGGCACAGTTTTTGTCGGATTCGATCAAGTGTTGTTTCGCGATAATTCGCTTGTTGGAAACTATTTCACTCTAATTTATGACATTCTCTGATTTTTGTAACACTTGTCTCAAAGCGTCTCTGAAGCTGAGTAGAGACGGCAGGGCACAGTTTTTGTTGGATTCGAGCAGGTGTTGTTTCGCGATAATTCGCTTGTTTGAAGCAATTTCACTCTATCTCACATTCTCTGATTTTTGTAACACTTGTCTCAAAGCGTCTCTGAAGCTCAGTAGAGACGGCAGGCCACAGGGTTTGTTGGATTCGAGCAGGTGTTGTTTCGCGATAATTCGCTTGTTTGAAGCAATTTCACTATAATATCTCACATTCTCTGATTTTTGTAACACTTGTCTCAAAGCGTCTCTGAGGCTCAGTAGAGACGGCAGGGCACAGTTTTTGTTGGATTCCAACAGGTGTTGTTTTGCGATAATTCGCTTATTTGAAGCAATTTGCTCTAAATTTTTGACATTCTCTGATTTTTGTAACACTTGTCTCAAAGCGTCTCTGAAGCTCAGTAGAGACGGCAGGGCACAGTTTTTGTTGGATTCGAGCAGGTGTTGTTTCGCGATAATTCGCTTGTTTGAAACAATTTCACTCTAATTTTTGACATTCTGTGATTTTTGTAATACTTGTCATAAAGCGTCTCTGAAGCTCAGTAGAGACGGCAGGGCACAGTTTTTGTTGGATTCGAGCAGGTGTTGTTTCGCGATAATTCGCTTATTTGAAGCAATTTCACTCTAATTTATGACATTCTCTGATTTCTGTAACAATTGTTTCAAACCGTCTCTGAGGCTAAATAGAGACGCGAGGGCACAGTTTTTATTTGATTGGAGCAGGGGTTGTTTCGCGATAATTCGCTTGTTTGAAGCAATTTCACTCTAATATCTCACATTCTCTGATTTTTGTAACACTTGTCTCAAAGCGTCTCTGAAGCTCAGTAGAGACGGCAGGGCACAGTTTTTGTTGGATTCGAGCAGGTGTTGTTTCGCGATAATTCGCTTGGTTGAAGCAATTTCACTCTAATCTTTGACATTGTCTGATTTCTGTAACAATTGTTTCAAACCGTCTCTGAGGCTAAATAGAGACGGCAGGGCGCAGTTTTTGTTGGATTCTAGAAGGTGTTGTTTCGCGATAATTCGCTTGTTTGAAGCAATTTCACTCTAATTTCTGACATTCCTTGATTTTTGTAACACTTGTCTCAAAGCGTCTCTGAGGCTCAGTAGAGACGCGAGGGCACAGTTTTTGTTGGATTGGAGCAGGTGTTGTTTCGCGATAATTCGCTTGTTTGAAGCAATTTCACTCTAATATCTCACATTCTCTGATTTTTGTAACACTTGTCTCAAAGCGTCTCTGAAGCTCAGTAGAGACGGCAGGGCACAGTTTTTGTTCTATTCGAGCAGGTGTTGTTTCGCGATAATTCGCTTGGTTGAAGCAATTTCACTCTAATCTTTGACATTGTCTGATTTCTGTAACAATTGTTTCAAACCGTCTCTGAGGCTAAATAGAGACGGCAGGGCGCAGTTTTTGTTGGATTCGAGAAGGTGTTGTTTCGCGATAATTCGCTTGTTTGAAGCAATTTCACTCTAATTTCTGACATTCCTTGATTTTTGTAACACTTGTCTCAAAGCGTCTCTGAGGCTCAGTAGAGACAGCAGGACACAGTATTTGTTGGATTCGAGCAGGTGTTGTTTCGCGATAATTCGCTTATTTGAAGCAACTTCACCCTAATTTATGACATTCTCTGATTTTAGTAACACTTGTCTGAAGGCGTCTCTGAAGCTCAGTAGAGGTGACAGGGCACTGATTTTGTCGGATTCGAGCAGGTGTTGTTTCGCGATAATTCGCTTGGTTGAAGCAATTTCACTCTAATCTTTGACATTGTCTGATTTCTGTAGCAATTGTTTCAAACCGTCTCTGAGGCTAAATAGAGTCGGCAGGGCACAGTTTTTGTCTGATTCGAGCAGGTGTTGTTTCGCAAAAATTCGCTTGCTTGAGCACTTTAACTCTAATTTATGACATTCCTTGATTTTTGTAACAATTGTTTCCAACCGTCTCTGAGGCTAAATAGAGTCGGCAGGACACAGTTTTTGTCGGATTCGAGCAAGTGTTGTTTCGCGATAATTCGCTTGTTGGAAACTATTTCACTCTAATTTTTTACATTCTCTGATTTCTGTAACAATTGCTTCAAACCGTCTCTGAGGCTAAATAGAGACGCGAGGGCACAGTTTTTGTTGGATTCGAGCAGGTGTTGCTTCGCGATAATTCGCTTGTTTGAAGCAATTTCACTCTAATTTCTGACATTCCTTGATTTTTGTAACACTTGTCTCAAAGCGTCTCTGAGGCTCAGTAAAGACAGCAGGACACAGTATTTGTTGGATTCGAGCAGGTGTTGTTTCGCGATAATTCGCTTATTTGAAGCAACTTCACTCTAATTTATGACATTCTCTGATTTTTGTAACACTTGTCTCAAAGAGTCTCTGAAGCTCAGTAGAGACGGCAGGGCACAGTTTTTGTTGGATTCGAGCAGGTGTTGTTTCGCGATAATTCGCTTGTTTGAAGCAATTTCACTATAATATATCACATTCTCTGAGTTTTGTAACACTTGTCTCAAAGCGTCTCTGAGGCTCAGTAGAGACGGCAGGGCACAGTTTTTGTTGGATTCGAGCAGGTGTTGTTTCGCGATAATTCGCTTGTTTGGAACAATTTCACTCTAATTTTTGACATTCTCTGATTTTTGTAATACTTGTCACAAAGCGTCTCTGAGCCTCAGTAGAGACGGCAGGACACAGTTTTTGTTGGAATCGAGGTGTTGTTTCGAGATAATTCGCTTGTTTGAAGCAATTTCACTTTAATTTATGACATTCTCTGATTTTTGTAACACTTGTCTCAAAGCGTCTCTGAAGCTCAGTAGAGACGGCAGGGCACAGTTTTTGTTGGATTCGAGCAGGTGTTGTTTCGCGATAATACGCTTGTTTGAAGCAATTTCACTCTAATTTGTTACATTCTCTGATTTTTGTAACACTTGTCTCAAAGCGTCTCTGAGGCTCAGTAGAGACGGCAGGGCACAGTTTTTGTTGGAGTCGAGCAGGTGTTGTTTCGCGATAATTCGCTTGATTGAAGCAATTTCACTCTAATTTCTGACTTTCCTTGATTTTTGTAACACTTGTCTCAAAGCGTCTCTGAGGCTCAGTAGAGACGGCAGGGCACAGTTTTTGTTGGATTCCAGCAGGTGTTGTTTGGCGATAATTCGCTTATTTGAAGCAATTTTACTCTAAATTTTTGACATTCTCTGATTTTTGTAACACTTGTCTCAAAGCGTCTCTGAAGCTCAGTAGAGACGGCAGGGCACAGTTTATGTTGGATTCGAGCAGGTGTTGTTTCGCGATAATTCGCTTGTTTGAAGCAATTTCACTCTAATCTTTGACATTCTCTGATTTTTGTAATACTTGTCACAACGCGTCTCTGAAGCTCAGTAGAGACGGCAGGGCAAAGTTTTTGTTGGATTCGAGCAGGTGTTGTTTCGCAATAATTCGTTGTTTGAAGTAATTTCACTCTAATTTCTGACTTTCCTTGATTTTTGTAACACTTGCCTCAAAGCGTCTCTGAGGCTCAGTAGAGACGGCAGGGCACAGTTTTTGTTGGATTCCAGCAGGTGTTGTTTCGCGATAATTCGCTTGTTTGAAGCAATTTCACTATAATATATCACATTCTCTGATTTTTGTAACACTTGTCTCAAAGCGTCTCTGAAGCTCAGTAGAGACGGCAGGCCACAGGGTTTGTTGGATTCGAGCAGGTGTTGTTTCGCGATAATTGGCTTGGTAGAAGCAATTTCACTCTAATCTTTGACATTGTCTGATTTCTGTAACAATTGTTTCAAACCGTCTCTGAGGCTAAATAGAGACGGCAGGGCGCAGTTTTTGTTGGATTCGAGCAGGTGTTGTTTCGCGATAATTCGCTTGTTTGAAGCAATTTCACTCTAATTTCTGACATTCCTTGATTTTTGTAACACTTGTCTCAAAGCGTCTCTGAGGCTCAGTAGAGACAGCAGGACACAGTATTTGTTGGATTCGAGCAGGTGTTGTTTCGCGATAATTCGCTTATTTGAAGCAACTTCACTCTAAATTATGACATTCTCTGATTTTTGTAACACTTGTCTCAAAGAGTCTCTGAAGCTCAGTAGAGACGGCAGGGCACAGTTTTTGTTGGATTCGAGCAGGTGTTGTTTCGCGATAATTCGCTTATTTGAAGCAATTTCACTCTAATTTATGACATTCTCTGATTTCTGTAACAATTGTTTCAAACCGTCTCTGAGGCTAAATAGAGACGGAAGGGCGCAGTTTTTGTTGGATTCGAGCAGGTGTTGTTTCGCGATAATTCGCTTATTTGAAGCAATTTCACTCTAATTTCTGACATTCCTTGATTTTTGTAACACTTGTCTCAAAGCGTCTCTGAGGCTCAGTAGAGACAGCAGGACACAGTATTTGTTGGATTCGAGCAGGTGTTGTTTCGCGATAATTCGCTTATTTGAAGCAACTTCACTCTAATTTATGACATTCTCTGATTTTTGTAACACTTGTCTCAAAGAGTCTCTGAAGCTCAGTAGAGACGGCAGGGCACAGTTTTTGTTGGATTCGAGCAGGTGTTGTTTCGCGATAATTCGCTTGTTTGAAGCAATTTCACTATAATATATCACATTCTCTGATTTTTGTAACACTTGTCTCAAAGCGTCTCTGAGGCTCAGTAGAGACGGCAGGGCACAGTTTTTGTTGGATTCGAGCAGGTGTTGTTTCGCGATAATTCGCTTGTTTGAAACAATTTCACTCTAATTTTTGACATTCTCTGATTTTTGTAATACTTGTCACAAAGCGTCTCTGAGCCTCAGTAGAGACGGCAGGGCACAGTTTTTGTTGGATTCGAGCAGGTGTTGTTTCGAGATAATTCGCTTGTTTGAAGCAATTTCACTTTAATTTATGACATTCTCTGATTTTTGTAACACTTGTCTCAAAGCGTCTCTGAAGCTCAGTAGAGACGGCAGGGCACAGTTTTTGTTGGATTCGAGCAGGTGTTGTTTCGCTATAATACGCTTGTTTGAAGCAATTTCACTCTAATTTGTTACATTCTCTGATTTTTGTAACACTTGTCTCAAAGCGTCTCTGAGGCTCAGTAGAGACGGCAGGGCACAGTTTTTGTTGGAGTCGAGCAGGTGTTGTTTCGCGATAATTCGCTTGATTGAAGCAATTTCACTCTAATTTCTGACTTTCCTTGATGTTTGTAACACTTGTCTCAAAGCGTCTCTGAGGCTCAGTAGAGACGGCAGGGCACAGTTTTTGTTGGATTCCAGCAGGTGTTGTTTGGCGATAATTCGGTTATTTGAAGCAATTTTACACTAAATTTTTGACATTCTCTGATTTTTGTAACACTTGTCTCAAAGCGTCTCTGAAGCTCAGTAGAGACGGCAGGGCACAGTTTTTGTTGGATTCGAGCAGGTGTCGTTTCGCGATAATTCGCTTGTTTGAAGCAATTTCACTCTAATCTTTGACATTCTCTGATTTTTGTAATACTTGTCACAACGCGTCTCTGAAGCTCAGTAGAGACGGCAGGGTAAAGTTTTTGTTGGATTCGAGCAGGTGTTGTTTCGCAATAATTCGTTGTTTGAAGTAATTTCACTCTAATTTCTGACTTTCCTTGATTTTTGTAACACTTGTCTCAAAGCGTTTCTGAGGCTCAGTAGAGACGGCAGGGCACAGTTTTTGTTGGATTCCAGCAGGTGTTGTTTGGCGATAATTCGCTTATTTGAAGCAATCTTACTCTAAATTTTTGACATTCTCTGATTTTTGTAACACTTGTCTCAAAGCGTCTCTGAGGCTCGGTAGAGACAGCAGGGCACAGTTTTTGTTGGATTCGAGCAGGTGTTGTTTCGCGATAATTCGCTTATTTGAAGCAATTTCACTCTAATTTATGACATTCTCTGATTTCTGTAACAATTGTTTCAAACCGTCTCTGAGGCTAAATAGAGACGGCAGGGCGCAGTTTTTGTTGGATTCGAGCAGGTGTTGTTTCGCGATAATTCGCTTGTTTGAAGCAATTTCACTCTAATTTCTGACATTCCTTGATTTTTGTAACACTTGTCTCAAAGCGTCTCTGAGGCTAAGTAGAGACAGCAGGACACAGTATTTGTTGGATTCGAGCAGGTGTTGTTTCGCGATAATTCGCTTATTTGAAGCAACTTCACTCTAATTTATGACATTCTCTGATTTTTGTAACACTTGTCTCAAAGCGTCTCTGAAGCTCAGTAGAGACGGCAGGGCACAGTTTTTGTTGGATTCGAGCAGGTGTTGTTTGGCGATAATTCGCTTGTTTGAAGCAATTTCACTCTATCTCACATTCTCTGATTTTTGTAACACTTGTCTCAAAGCGTCTCTGAAGCTCAGTAGAGACGGCAGGCCACAGGGTTTGTTGGATTCGAGCAGGTGTTGTTTCGCGATAATTCGCTTGTTTGAAGCAATTTCACTATAATATCTCACATTCTCTGATTTTTGTAACACTTGTCTCAAAGCGTCTCTGAGGCTCAGTAGAGACGGCAGGGCGCAGTTTTTGTTGGATTCCAGCAGGTGTTGTTTTGCGATAATTCGCTTATTTGAAGCAATTTGCTCTAAATTTTTGACATTCTCTGATTTTTGTAACACTTGTCTCAAAGCGTCTCTGAAGCTCAGTAGAGACGGCAGGGCACAGTTTTTGTTGGATTCGAGCAGGTGTTGTTTCGCGATAATTCGCTTGTTTGAAACAATTTCACTCTAATTTTTGACATTCTCTGATTTTTGTAATACTTGTCACAAAGCGTCTCTGAAGCTCAGTAGAGACGGCAGGGCACAGTTTTTTTTGGATTCGAGCAGGTGTTGTTTCGCGATAATTCGCTTATTTGAAGCAATCTTACTCTAAATTTTTGACATTCTCTGATTTTTGTAACACTTGTCTCAAAGCGTCTCTGAGGCTCGGTAGAGACAGCAGGGCACAGTTTTTGTTGGATTCGAGCAGGTGTTGTTTCGGGATAATTCGCTTATTTGAAGCAATTTCACTCTAATTTATGACATTCTCTGATTTCTGTAACAATTGTTTCAAACCGTCTCTGAAGCTAAATAGAGACGGCAGGGCGCAGTTTTTGTTGGATTCCAGCAGGTGTTGTTTCGCGATAATTCGCTTGTTTGAAGCAATTTCACTATAATATATCACATTCTCTGATTTTTGTAACACTTGTCTCAAAGCGTCTCTGAAGCTCAGTAGAGACGGCAGGCCACAGGGTTTGTTGGATTCGAGCAGGTGTTGTTTCGCGATAATTCGCTTGCTAGAAGCAATTTCACTCTAATCTTTCACATTGTCTGATTTCTGTAACAATTGTTTCAAACCGTCTCTGAGGCTAAATAGAGACGGCAGGGCGCAGTTTTTGTTGGATTCGAGCAGGTGTTGTTTCGCGATAATTCGCTTGTTTGAAGCAATTTCACTCTAATTTCTGACATTCCTTGATTTTTGTAACACTTGTCTCAAAGCGTCTCTGAGGCTCAGTAGAGACAGCAGGACACAGTATTTGTTGGATTCGAGCAGGTGTTGTTTCGCGATAATTCGCTTATTTGAAGCAACTTCACTCTAATTTATGACATTCTCTGATTTTTGTAACACTTGTCTCAAAGAGTCTCTGAAGCTCAGTAGAGACGGCAGGGCACAGTTTTTGTTGGATTCGAGCAGGTGTTGTTTCGCGATAATTCGCTTATTTGAAGCAATTTCACTCTAATTTATGACATTCTCTGATTTCTGTAACAATTGTTTCAAACCGTCTCTGAGGCTAAATAGAGACGGAAGGGCGCAGTTTTTGTTGGATTCGAGCAGGTGTTGTTTCGCGATAATTCGCTTATTTGAAGCAATTTCACTCTAATTTCTGACATTCCTTGATTTTTGTAACACTTGTCTCAAAGCGTCTCTGAGGCTCAGTAGAGACAGCAGGACACAGTATTTGTTGGATTCGAGCAGGTGTTGTTTCGCGATAATTCGCTTATTTGAAGCAACTTCACTCTAATTTATGACATTCTCTGATTTTTGTAACACTTGTCTCAAAGAGTCTCTGAAGCTCAGTAGAGACGGCAGGGCACAGTTTTTGTTGGATTCGAGCAGGTGTTGTTTCGCGATAATTCGCTTGTTTGAAGCAATTTCACTATAATATATCACATTCTCTGATTTTTGTAACACTTGTCTCAAAGCGTCTCTGAGGCTCAGTAGAGACGGCAGGGCACAGTTTTTGTTGGATTCGAGCAGGTGTTGTGTCGCGATAATTCGCTTGTTTGAAACAATTTCACTCTAATTTTTGACATTCTCTGATTTTTGTAATACTTGTCACAAAGCGTCTCTGAGCCTCAGTAGAGACGGCAGGGCACAGTTTTTGTTGGATTCGAGCAGGTGTTGTTTCGAGATAATTCGCTTGTTTGAAGCAATTTCACTTTAATTTATGACATTCTCTGATTTTTGTAACACTTGTCTCAAAGCGTCTCTGAAGCTCAGTAGAGACGGCAGGGCACAGTTTTTGTTGGATTCGAGCAGGTGTTGTTTCGCGATAATACGCTTGTTTGAAGCAATTTCACTCTAATTTGTTACATTCTCTGATTTTTGTAACACTTGTCTCAAAGCGTCTCTGAGGCTCAGTAGAGACGGCAGGGCACAGTTTTTGTTGGAGTCGAGCAGGTGTTGTTTCGCGATAATTCGCTTGATTGAAGCAATTTCACTCTAATTTCTGACTTTCCTTGATTTTTGTAACACTTGTCTCAAAGCGTCTCTGAGGCTCAGTAGAGACGGCAGGGCAGAGTTTTTGTTGGATTTCAGCAGGTGTTGTTTGGCGATAATTCGCTTATTTGAAGCAATTTTACTCTAAATTTTTGACATTCTCTGATGTTTGTAACACTTGTCTCAAAGCGTCTCTGAGGCTCGGTAGAGACAGCAGGGCACAGTTTTTGTTGGATTCGAGCAGGTGTTGTTTCGCGATAATTCGCTTATTTGAAGCAATTTCACTCTAATTTATGACATTCTCTGATTTCTGTAACAATTGTTTCAAACCGTCTCTGAGGCTAAATAGAGACGGCAGGGCGCAGTTTTTGTTGGATTCGAGCAGGTGTTGTTTCGCGATAATTCGCTTGTTTGAAGCAATTTCACTCTAATTTCTGACATTCCTTGATTTTTGTAACACTTGTCTCAAAGCGTCTCTGAGGCTCAGTAGAGACAGCAGGACACAGTATTTGTTGGATTCGAGCAGGTGTTGTTTCGCGATAATTCGCTTATTTGAAGCAACTTCACTCTAATTTATGACATTCTCTGATTTTTGTAACACTTGTCTCAAAGCGTCTCTGAAGCTCAGTAGAGACGGCAGGGCACAGTTTTTGTTGGATTCGAGCAGGTGTTGTTTCGCGATAATTCGCTTGTTTGAAGCAACTTCACTCTATCTCACATTCTCTGATTTTTGTAACACTTGTCTCAAAGCGTCTCTGAAGCTCAGTAGAGACGGCAGGCCACAGGGTTTGTTGGATTCGAGCAGGTGTTGTTTCGCGATAATTCGCTTGTTTGAAGCAATTTCACTATAATATCTCACATTCTCTGATTTTTGTAACACTTGTCTCAAAGCGTCTCTGAGGCTCAGTACAGACGGCAGGGCGCAGTTTTTGTTGGATTCCAGCAGGTGTTGTTTTGCGATAATTCGCTTATTTGAAGCAATTTGCTCTAAATTTTTGACATTCTCTGATTTTTGTAACACTTGTCTCAAAGCGTCTCTGAAGCTCAGTAGAGACGGCAGGGCATAGTTTTTGTTGGATTCGAGCAGGTGTTGTTTCGGGATAATTCGCTTGTTTGAAACAATTTCACTCTAATTTTTGACATTCTCTGATTTTTGTAATACTTGTCACAAAGCGTCTCTGAAGCTCAGTAGAGACGGCAGGGCACAGTTTCTTTTGGATTCGAGCAGGTGTTGTTTCGTGATAATTCGCTTGTTTGAAGCAATTTCACTATAATATATCACATTCTCTGATTTTTGTAACACTTGTCTCAAAGCGTCTCTGAGGCTCAGTAGAGACGGCAGGGCACAGTTTTTGTTGGATTCGAGCAGGTGTTGTTTCGCGATAATTCGCTTGTTTGAAACAATTTCGCTCTAATTTTTGACATTCTCTGATTTTTGTAATACTTGTCACAAAGCGTCTCTGAGCCTCAGTAGAGACGGCAGGGCACAGTTTTTGTTGGATTCGAGCAGGTGTTGTTTCGAGATAATTCGCTTGTTTGAAGCAATTTCACTTTAATTTATGACATTCTCTGATTTTTGTAACACTTGTCTCAAAGCGTCTCTGAAGCTCAGTAGAGACGGCAGGGCACAGTTTTTGTTGGATTCGAGCAGGTGTTGTTTCGCTATAATACGCTTGTTTGAAGCAATTTCACTCTAATTTGTTACATTCTCTGATTTTTGTAACACTTGTCTCAAAGCGTCTCTGAGGCTCAGTAGAGACGGCAGGGCACAGTTTTTGTTGGAGTCGAGCAGGTGTTGTTTCGCGATAATTCGCTTGATTGAAGCAATTTCACTCTAATTTCTGACTTTCCTTGATGTTTGTAACACTTGTCTCAAAGCGTCTCTGAGGCTCAGTAGAGACGGCAGGGCACAGTTTTTGTTGGATTCCAGCAGGTGTTGTTTGGCGATAATTCGGTTATTTGAAGCAATTTTACACTAAATTTTTGACATTCTCTGATTTTTGTAACACTTGTCTCAAAGCGTCTCTGAAGCTCAGTAGAGACGGCAGGGCACAGTTTTTGTTGGATTCGAGCAGGTGTTGTTTCGCGATAATTCGCTTGTTTGAAGCAATTTCACTCTAATCTTTGACATTCTCTGATTTTTGTAATACTTGTCACAACGCGTCTCTGAAGCTCAGTAGAGACGGCAGGGCAAAGTTTTTGTTGGATTCGAGCAGGTGTTGTTTCGCAATAATTCGTTGTTTGAAGTAATTTCACTCTAATTTCTGACTTTCCTTGATTTTTGTAACACTTGTCTCAAAGCGTTTCTGAGGCTCAGTAGAGACGGCAGGGCACAGTTTTTGTTGGATTCCAGCAGGTGTTGTTTGGCGATAATTCGCTTATTTGAAGCAATCTTACTCTAAATTTTTGACATTCTCTGATTTTTGTAACACTTGTCTCAAAGCGTCTCTGAGGCTCGGTAGAGACAGCAGGGCACAGTTTTTGTTGGATTCGAGCAGGTGTTGTTTCGCGATAATTCGCTTATTTGAAGCAATTTCACTCTAATTTATGACATTCTCTGATTTCTGTAACAATTGTTTCAAACCGTCTCTGAGGCTAAATAGAGACGGCAGGGCGCAGTTTTTGTTGGATTCGAGCAGGTGTTGTTTCGCGATAATTCGCTTGTTTGAAGCAATTTCACTCTAATTTCTGACATTCCTTGATTTTTGTAACACTTGTCTCAAAGCGTCTCTGAGGCTCAGTAGAGACAGCAGGACACAGTATTTGTTGGATTCGAGCAGGTGTTGTTTCGCGATAATTCGCTTATTTGAAGCAACTTCACTCTAATTTATGACATTCTCTGATTTTTGTAACACTTGTCTCAAAGCGTCTCTGAAGCTCAGTAGAGACGGCAGGGCACAGTTTTTGTTGGATTCGAGCAGGTGTTGTTTCGCGATAATTCGCTTGTTTGAAGCAATTTCACTCTATCTCACATTCTCTGATTTTTGTAACACTTGTCTCAAAGCGTCTCTGAAGCTCAGTAGAGACGGCAGGCCACAGGGTTTGTTGGATTCGAGCAGGTGTTGTTTCGCGATAATTCGCTTGTTTGAAGCAATTTCACTATAATATCTCACATTCTCTGATTTTTGTAACACTTGTCTCAAAGCGTCTCTGAGGCTCAGTAGAGACGGCAGGGCGCAGTTTTTGTTGGATTCCAGCAGGTGTTGTTTTGCGATAATTCGCTTATTTGAAGCAATTTGCTCTAAATTTTTGACATTCTCTGATTTTTGTAACACTTGTCTCAAAGCGTCTCTGAAGCTCAGTAGAGACGGCAGGGCACAGTTTTTGTTGGATTCGAGCAGGTGTTGTTTCGCGATAATTCGCTTGTTTGAAGCAATTTCACTCTAATATTTCACATTCCCTGATTTTTGTAACACTTGTCTCAAAGAGTCTCTGAGGCTCAGTAGAGACGGCAGGGCACAGTTTTTGTTGGATTCCAGCAGGTGTTGTTTTGCGATAATTCGCTTATTTGAAGCAATTTTACTCTAAATTTTTGACATTCGCTCATTTTTGTAACACTTGTCTCAAAGCGTCTCTGAAGCTCAGTAGAGACGGCAGGGCACAGTTTTTGTTGGATTCCAGCAGGTGTTGTTTTGCGATAATTCGCTTATTTGAAGCAATTTGCTCCAAATTTTTGACATTCTCTGATTTTTGTAACACTTGTCTCAAAGCGTCTCTGAAGCTCAGTAGAGACGGCAGGGCACAGTTTTTGTTGGATTCGAGCAGGTGTTGTTTCGCGATAATTCGCTTGTTTGAAGCAATTTCACTCTAATTTTTGACATTCTCTGATTTTTGTAATACTTGTCACAAAGCGTCTCTGAGCCTCAGTAGAGACGGCAGGGCACAGTTTTTGTTGGATTCGAGGTGTTGTTTCCAGATTATTCGCTTGTTTGAAGCAATTTCACTTTAATATATGCCATTCTGTGATTTTAGTAACACTTGTCGCAAGGCGTGGCTGAAGCTCAGTAGAGGTGACAGGGCACTGATTTTGTTGGATTCGAGCGGATGTTGTTTCGCGATAATTCGCTTGTTTGAAACAATTTCACTCTAATTTCTCACTTTCTCTGATTTTTGTAACACTTGTTTCAAAGCGTCTCTGAGGCACAGTAGAGACGGCAGGGCACAGTTTTTGTTGGATTCGAGCAGGTGTTGTTTCGAGATAGTTCGCTTGTTTGAAGCAATTTCACTTTAATATCTGCCATTCTCTGATTTTAGTAACACTTGTCTCAAGGCGTCTCTGAAGCTCAGTAGAGGTGACAGGGCACTGATTTTGTTGGATTCGAGCGGATGTTGTTAAGCGATAATTCGCTTGTTTGAAACAATTTCACTCTAATTTCCCACTTTCTCTGATTTTTGTAACACTTGTCTCAAAGCGTCTCTGAGGCACAGTAGAGACGGCAGGGCACAGTTTTTGTTGGATTCGAGCAGGTGTTGTTTCCATATAATTAGCTTGTTAGAAGCAATTTCACCTTAATTTTTGACATTGATTTCTGTAACAATTGTTTCAAACCGTCTCTGAGGCTAAATAGAGACGGCAGGGCACAGTTTTTGTCGGATTCGAGCAGGTGTTTCGCGATAATTCGCGTGTTTGAAGCAATTTCACTCTAATTTCTGACATTCCTTGATTTTTGTAGTACTTGTCTCAAAGCGTCTCAGAGGCTCCGTAGAGACAGCAGGACACAGTATTTGTTGGATTCGAGCAGGTGTTGTTTCGCGAAAATTCGCTTATTTGAAGCAACTTCACTCTAATTTATGACATTCTCTGATTTTTGTAACACTTGTCTCAAAGCGTCTCTGAAGCTCATTAGAGACGGCAGGGCACAGTTTTTGTTGGATTCGAGCAGGTGTTGTTTCGCGATAATTCGCTTGTTTGAAGCAATTTCACTCTATCTCACATTCTCTGATTTTTGTAACACTTGTCTCAAAGCGTCTCTGAAGCTCAGTAGAGACGGCAGGGCACAGTTTTTGTTTAATTCGAGCAGGTGTTGTTTCGCGATAATTCGCTTGTTTGAAGCAATTTCACTCTAATATCTCACATTCCCTGATTTTTGTAACACTTGTCTCAATGAGTCTCTGAGGCTCAGTAGAGACGGCAGGGCACAGTTTTTGTTGGATTCCAGCAGGTGTTGTTTTGCGATAATTCGCTTATTTGAAGCAATTTTACTCTAAATTTTTGACATTCGCTCATTTTTGTAACACTTGTCTCAAAGCGTCTCTGAAGCTCAGTAGAGACGGCAGGGCACAGTTTTTGTTGGATTCGAGCAGGTGTTGTTTCGCGATAATTCGCTTGTTTGAAGCAATTTCACTTTAATATCTGCCATTCTCTGATTTTAGTAACACTTGTCTCAAAGCGTCTCTGAGGATCGGTAGAGACAGCAGGGCACAGTTTTTGTTGGATTCGAGCAGGTGTTTTTTCGCGATAATTCGCTTATTTGAAGCAATTTCACTCTAATTTATGACATTCTCTGATTTCTGTAACAATTGCTTCAAACCGTCCCTGAGGCTAAATAGAGACGGCAGGGCACAGTTTTGGTTGGATTCGAGCAGGTGTTGTTTCGCGATAATTCGCTTGTTTGAAGCAATTTCACTCTAATTTCTGACATTCCTTGATCTTTGTAACACTTGTCTCAAAGCGTCTCTGAGGCTCAGTAGAGACAGCAGGGCACAGTATTTGTTGGATTCGAGCAGGTGTTGTTTCGCGATAATTCGCTTATTTGAAGCAACTTCACTCTAATTTATGACATTCTCTGATTTTTGTAACACTTGTCTCAAAGCGTCTCTGAAGCTCAGTAGAGACGGCAGGGCACAGTTTTTGTTGGATTCGAGCAGGTGTTGTTTCGCGATAATACGCTTGTTTGAAGCAATTTCACTCTAATTTGTTACATTCTCTGATTTTTGTAACACTTGTCTCAAAGCGTCTCTGAGGCTCAGTAGAGACGGCAGGGCACAGTTTTTGTTGGAGTCGAGCAGGTGTTGTTTCGCGATAATTCGCTTGATTGAAGCAATTTCACTCTAATTTCTGACTTTCCTTGATTTTTGTAACACTTGTCTCAAAGCGTCTCTGAGGCTCAGTAGAGACGGCAGGGCACAGTTTTTGTTGGATTCCAGCAGGTGTTGTTTGGCGATAATTCGCTTATTTGAAGCAATTTTACTCTAAATTTTTGACATTCTCTGATTTTTGTAACACTTGTCTCAAAGCGTCTCTGAAGCTCAGTAGAGACGGCAGGGCACAGTTTTTGTTAGATTCGAGCAGGTGTTGTTTCGCGATAATTCGTTGTTTGAAGCAATTTCACTCTAATTTTTGACATTCTCTGATTTTTGTAACACTTGTCTCAAAGCGTCTCTGCGCCTGAGTAGAGACGGCAGGGCACAGTTATTGTTGGATTCGAGCAGGTGTTGTTTCGCGATAATTCGCATGTTAGAAGCAATTTCACTCTAATTTCTGACATTCCCTTATCTTTGTAACACTTGTCTCAAAGCGTCTGTGAGGCTCAGTAGAGACAGCAGGGCACAGTATTTGTTGGATTCGAGCAGGTGTTGTTTCGCGATAATTCGCTTATTTGAAGCAACTTCACTCTAATTTATGACATTCTCTGATTTTTGTAACACTTGTCTCAAAGCGTCTCTTAAGCTCAGTAGAGGCGGCAGGGCACAGTTTTTGTTGGATTCGAGCAGGTGTTATTTCGCGATAATACGCTTGTTTGAAGCAATTTCACTCTAATATCTCACATTCTCTGATTTTTGTAACACTTGTCTCAAAGCGTCTCTGAAGCTCAGTAGAGACGGCAGGGCACACAGGTTTTGTTGGATTCGAGCAGGTGTTGTTTCGCGATAATTCGCTTGTTTGAAGCAATTTCACTATAATATCTCACATTCTCTGATTTTTGTAAAACTTGTCTCAAAGCGTCTCTGAGGCTCAGTAGAGACGGCAGGGCACAGTTTTTGTTGGATTCCAGCAGGTGTTGTTTTGCGATAATTCGCTTATTTGAAGCAATTTGCTCCAAATTTTTGACATTCTCTGATTTTTGTAACACTTCTCTCAAAGCGTCTCTGAAGCTCAGTAGAGACGGCAGGGCACAGTTTTTGTTGGATTCGAGCAGGTGTTGTTTCGCGATAATTCGCTTGTTTGAAGCAATTTCACTCTAATTTTTGACATTCTCTGATTTTTGTAATACTTGTCACAAAGCGTCTCTGAGCCTCAGTAGAGACGGCAGGGCACAGTTTTTGTTGGATTCGAGGTATTGTTTCGAGATTATTCGCTTGTTTGAAGCAATTTCACTTTAATATATGCCATTCTGTGATTTTAGTAACACTTGTCGCAAGGCGTGTCTGAAGCTCAGTAGAGGTGACAGGGCACTGATTTTGTTGGATTCGAGCGGATGTTGTTTCGCGATAATTCGCTTGTTTGAAACAATTTCACTCTAATTTCTCACTTTCTCTGATTTTTGTAACACTTGTTTCAAAGCGTCTCTGAGGCACAGTAGAGACGGCAGGGCACAGTTTTTGTTGGATTCGAGCAGGTGTTGTTTCGAGATAGTTCGCTTGTTTGAAGCAATTTCACTTTAATATCTGCCATTCTCTGATTTTAGTAACACTTGTCTCAAGGCGTCTCTGAAGCTCAGTAGAGGTGACAGGGCACTGATTTTGTTGGATTCGAGCGGATGTTGTTTCGCGATAATTCGCTTGTTTGAAACAATTTCACTCTAATTTCCCACTTTCTCTGATTTTTGTAACACTTGTCTCAAAGCGTCTCTGAGGCACAGTAGAGACGGCAGGGCACAGTTTTTGTTGGATTCGAGCACGTGTTGTTTCCATATAATTAGCTTGTTAGAAGCAATTTCACCTTAATTTTTGACATTGATTTCTGTAACAATTGTTTCAAACCGTCTCTGAGGCTAAATAGAGACGGCAGGGCACAGTTTTTGTCGGATTCGAGCAGGTGTTGTTTCGCGATAATTCGGGTGTTTGAAGCAATTTCACTCTAATTTCTGACATTCCTTGATTTTTGTAGTACTTGTCTCAAAGCGTCTCAGAGGCTCGGTAGAGACAGCAGGACACAGTATTTGTTGGATTCGAGCAGGTGTTGTTTCGCGATAATTCGCTTATTTGAAGCAACTTCACTCTAATTTATGACATTCTCTGATTTTTGTAACACTTGTCTCTAAGCGTCTCTGAAGCTCATTAGAGACGGCAGGGCACAGTTTTTGTTGGATTCGAGCAGGTGTTGTTTCGCGATAATTCGCTTGTTTGAAGCAATTTCACTCTATCTCACATTCTCTGATTTTTGTAACACTTGTCTCAAAGCGTCTCTGAAGCTCAGTAGAGACGGCAGGGCACAGTTTTTGTTTAATTCGAGCAGGTGTTGTTTCGCGATAATTCGCTTGTTTGAAGCAATTTCACTCTAATATCTCACATTCCCTGATTTTTGTAACACTTGTCTCAAAGAGTCTCTGAGGCTCAGTAGAGACGGCAGGGCACAGTTTTTGTTGGATTCCAGTAGGTGTTGTTTTGCGATAATTCGCTTATTTGAAGCAATTTTACTCTAAATTTTTGACATTCGCTCATTTTTGTAACACTTGTCTCAAAGCGTCTCTGAAGCTCAGTAGAGACGGCAGGGCACAGTTTTTGTTGGATTCGAGCAGGTGTTGTTTCGCGATAATTCGCTTGTTTGAAGCAATTTCACTTTAATATCTGCCATTCTCTGATTTTAGTAACACTTGTCTCAAAGCGTCTCTGAGGATCGGTAGAGACAGCAGGGCACAGTTTTTGTTGGATTCGAGCAGGTGTTTTTTCGCGATAATTCGCTTATTTGAAGCAATTTCACTCTAATTTATGACATTCTCTGATTTCTGTAACAATTGTTTCAAACCGTCTCTGAGGCTCAGTAGAGACAGCAGGGCACAGTATTTGTTGGATTCGAGCAGGTGTTGTTTCGCGATAATTCGCTTATTTGAAGCAACTTCACTCTAATTTATGACATTCTCTGATTTTTGTAACACTTGTCTCAAAGCGTCTCTGAAGCTCAGTAGAGACGGCAGGGCACAGTTTTTGTTTGATTCGAACAGGTGTTGTTTCGCGAAAATTCGCTTGTTTGAAGCAATTTCACTCTAATTTGTTACATTCTCTGATTTTTGTAACACTTGTCTCAAAGCGTCTCTGAGGCTCAGTAGAGACGGCAGGGCACAGTTTTTGTTGGAGTCGAGCAGGTGTTGTTTCGCGATAATTCGCTTGATTGAAGCAATTTCACTTTAATATCTGCCATTCTCTGATTTTAGTAACACTTGTCTCAAGGCGTCTCTGAGGCTCAGTAGAGACGGGAGGGCACAGTTTTTGTTGGATTCCAGCAGGTGTTGTTTGGCGATAATTCGCTTATTTGAAGCAATTTTTCTCTAAATTTTTGACATTCTCTGATTTTTGTAACACTTGTCTCAAAGCGTCTCTGAAGTTCAGTAGAGACGGCAGGGCACAGTTTTTGTTGGATTCGAGCAGGTGTTGTTTCGCGATAATTCGCTTGTTTGAAGCAATTTCACTCTAATGTTTGACATTCTCTGATTTTTGTAATACTTGTCACAAAGCGTCTCTGAGCCTCAGTAGAGACGGCAATGCACAGTTTTTGTTGGATTCGAGCAGGTGTTGTTTCGCAATAATTCGTTGTTTGAAGCAATTTCACTCTAATTTTTGACATTCTCTGATTTTTGTAATACTTGTCACAAAGCGTCTCTGAGCCTCAGTAGAGACGGCAGGGCACAGTTATTGTTGGATTCGAACAGGTGTCGTTTCGCGATAATTCGCATGTTTGAAGCTATTTCACTCTAATTTTTGTAATACTTGTCTCAAAGCGTGTGTGAGACTCAGTAGAGAAGGCAGGGCACAGTTTTTGTTGGATTCGAGCAGGTGTTGTTTCGAGATAATTCGCTTGTTTGAAGCAATTTCACTCTAATTTCTGACATTCTTTGATTTTTGTAACACTTGTCTCAAAGCGTCTCTGAGTCTCAGTAGAGACAGCAGAGCACAGTTTTTGTTGGATTCGAGCAGGTGTTGTTTCGCGATAATTCGCTTGTTTGAGCAATTTAACTCTAATTTATGACATTCTCTGATTTTTGTAACACTTGTCTCAAAGCGTCTCTGAAGCTCATTAGAGACGGCAGGGCACAGTTTTTCTTGGATTCGAGCAGGTGTTGTTTCGCGATATCGCTTGTTTGAAGCAATTTTACTCTAATTTCTGACATTCCTTGATTTTTGTAACAATTGTTTGAAACCGTCTCTGAGGCTAAATAGAGTCGGCAGGGCACAGTTTTTGTCGGATTCGAGCAGGTGTTGTTTCGCGATAATTCGCTTGTTGGAAACAATTTCACTCTATTTTTTTACATTCTCTGATTTTTGTAACACTTGTCTCAAAGCGTCTCTGAGGCTCGGTAGAGACAGCAGGGCACAGTTTTTGTTGCATTCGAGCAGGTGTTTTTTCGCGATAATTCGCTTATTTGAAGCAATTTCACTCTAATTTATGACATTCTCTGATTTCTGTAACAATTGTTTCAAACCGTCTCTGAGGCTAAATAGAGACGGCAACGGCAGGGCACAGTTTTTGTTGGATTCGAGCAGGTGTTGTTTCGCGATAATTCGCTTGTTTGAAGCAATTTCACTCTAATCTCTGACATTCCTTGATTTTTTGTAACACTTGTCTCAAAGCGTCTCTGAGGCTCAGTAGAGACAGCAGGGCACAGTATTTGTTGGATTCGAGCAGGTGTTGTTTCGCGATAATTCGCTTATTTGAAGCAACTTCACTCTAATTTATGACATTCTCTGATTTTAGTAACACTTGTCGCAAGGCGTCTCTGAAGCTCAGTGGAGGTGACAGGGCACGTATTTTGTTGGATTCGAGCGGATGTTGTTTCGCGATAATTCGCTTGTTTGAAACAATTTCACTCTAATTTCTCACTTTCTCTGATTTTTGTAACACTTGTCTCAAAGCTTCTCTGAGGCACAGTGGAGACGGCAGGGCACAGTTTTTGTTGGATTCGAGCAGGTGTTGTTTCGAGATAATTCGCTTGTTTGAAGCAATCTCACTTTAATATCTGCCATTCTCTGATTTTAGTAACACTTGTCTCAAAGCGTCTCTGAGGCACAGTAGAGACGGCAGGGCACAGTTTTTGTTGGATTCGAGCAGGTGTTGTTTCCATATAATTAGCTTGTTAGAAGCAATTTCACCTTAATTTTTGACATTGATTTCTGTAACAATTGTTTCAAACCGTCTCTGAGGCTAAATAGAGACGGCAGGGCACAGTTTTTGTCGGATTCGAGCAGGTGTTGTTTCGCGATAATTCGCTTGTTTGAAGCAATTTCACTCTAATTTCTGACATTCCTTGATTTTTGTAACACTTGTCTCAAAGCGTCCCTGAGGCTCAGTAGAGACAGCAGGACACAGTATTTGTTGGAGTCGAGCAGGTGTTGTTTCGCGATAATTCGCTTATTTGAAGCAACTTCACTCTAATTTATGACATTCTCTGATTTTTGTAACACTTGTCTCAAAGCGTCTCTGAAGCTCAGTAGAGACGGCGGGGCACAGTTTTTGTTGGATTCGAGCAGGTGTTGTTTCGCAATAATTCGTTGTTTGAAGTAATTTCACTCTAATTTATGACATTCTCTGATTTTTGTAATGCTTGTCTCAAAGCGTCTCTGGAGCTCAGTAGAGACGGCAGGGCACAGTTTTTGTTGGTTTCGAGCAGGTGTTGTTTCGCGATAATTCGCTTGTTTGAAGCAATTTCACTCTAATTTTTGACATTCTCTGATTTTTGTAATACTTGTCACAAAGCGTCTCTGAGCCTCAGTAGAGACGGCAGGGCACAGTTTTTGTTTGATTCGAGCAGGTGTTGTTTCGCAATAATTCGTTATTTGAAGCAATTTCACTCTAATTTATGACATTCTCTGATTTTTGTAATACTTGTCACAAAGCGTCTCTGAGCCTCAGTAGAGACGGCATGGCACAGTTATTGTTGGATTCGAGCAGGTGTTGTTTCGCGATAATTCGCATGCTTGAAGCAATTTCACTCTAATTTTTGTAATACTTGCCTCAAAGCGTGTCTGAGACTCAGTAGAGAAGGCAGGGCATAGTTTTTGTTGGATTCGAGCAGGTGTTGTTTCGAGATAATTCGCTTATTTGAAGCAATTTCACTCTAATTTCTGACATTCTTTGATTTTTGTAATACTTGTCTCAAAGCGTCTCTGAGGCTCAGTAGAGACAGCAGAGCACAGTTTTTGTTGGATTCGAGCAGGTGTTGTTTCGCAATAATTCGTTGTTTGAAGCAATTTCACTCTAATTTATGACATTCTCTGATTTTTGTAATACTTGTCACAAAGCGTCTCTGAGCCTCAGTAGAGACGGCATGGCACAGTTATTGTTGGATTCGAGCAGGTGTTGTTTCGCGATAATTCGCATGTTTGAAGCAATTTCACTCTAATTTTTGTAATACTTGCCTCAAAGCGTGTCTGAGACTCAGTAGAGAAGGCAGGGCATAGTTTTTGTTGGATTCGAGTGGATGTTGCTTCGCGATAATTCGCTTGTTTGAAACAATTTCACTCTAATTTCTCACTTTCTCTGATTATTGTAACACTTGTCTCAAAGCGTCTCTGAGGCACAGTAGAGACGGCAGGGAACAGTTTTTGTTGGATTCGAGCAGGTGTTTTTTCGAGATAATTCGCTTGTTTGAAGCAATTTCACCTTAATTTTTGACATTGATTTCTGTAACAATTGTTTCAAACCGTCTCTGAGGCTAAATAGAGTCGGCAGGGCACAGTTTTTGTCGGATTCGAACAGGTGTTGTTTCGCGATAATTCGCTTGTTTGAAGCAATTTCACTCTAATTTATGACATTCTCTGATTTCTGTAACAATTGTTTCAAACCGTCTCTGAGGCTAAATAGAGACGGCAACGGCAGGGCACAGTTTTTGTTGGATTCGAGCAGGTGTTGTTTCGCGATAATTCGCTTGTTTGAAGCAATTTCACTCTAATCTCTGACATTCCTTGATTTTTGTAACACTTGTCTCAAAGCGTCTCTGAGGCTCAGTAGAGACAGCAGGGCACAGTATTTGTTGGATTCGAGCAGGTGTTGTTTCGCGATAATTCGCTTATTTGAAGCAACTTCACTCTAATTTATGACATTCTCTGATTTTTGTAACACTTGTCTCAAAGCGTCTCTGAAGCTCAGTAGAGACGGCAGGGCACAGTTTTTGTTGGATTCGAGCAGGTGTTGTTTCGCGATAATTAGCTTGTTTGAAGCAATTTCACTCTAATTTGTTACATTCTCTGATTTTTGTAACACTTGTCTCAAAGCGTCTCTGAGGCTCAGTAGAGACGGCAGGGCACAGTTTTTGTTGGAGTCGAGCAGGTGTTGTTTCGCGATAATTCGCTTGATTGAAGCAATTTCACTCTAATTTCTGACTTTCCTTGATTTTTGTAACACTTGTCTCAAAGCGTCTCTGAGGCTCAGTAGAGACGGCAGGGCACAGTTATTGTTGGATTCGAGCAGGTGTTGTTTTGCGATAATTCGCTTATTTGAAGCAATTTGCTCTAAATTTTTGACATTCTCTGATTTTTGTAACACTTGTCTCAAAGCGTCTCTGAAGCTCAGTAGAGACGGCAGGGCACAGTTTTTGTTGGATTTGAGCAGTCGTTGTTTCGCGATAATTCGCTTGTTTGAAGCAATTTCACTCTAATTTTTGACATTCTCTGATTTTTGTAATACTTGTCACAAAGCGTCTCTGAGCCTCAGTAGAGACGGCAGGGCACAGTTTTTGTTGGATTCGAGGTGTTGTTTCGAGATAATTCGCTTGTTTGAAGCAATTTCACTTTAATATCTGCCATTCTCTGATTTTAGTAACACTTGTCGCAAGGCGTCTCTGAAGCTCAGTAGAGGTGACAGGGCACGTATTTTGTTGGATTCGAGCGGATGTTGTTTCGCGATAATTCGCTTGTTTGAAACAATTTCACTCTAATTTCTCACTTTCTCTGATTTTTGTAACACTTGTCTCAAAGCTTCTCTGAGGCACAGTGGAGACGGCAGGGCACAGTTTTTGTTGGATTCGAGCAGGTGTTGTTTCGAGATAATTCGCTTGTTTGAAGCAATCTCACTTTAATATCTGCCATTCTCTGATTTTAGTAACACTTGTCTCAAAGCGTCTCTGAGGCACAGTAGAGACGGCAGGGCACAGTTTTTGTTGGATTCGAGCAGGTGTTGTTTCCATATAATTAGCTTGTTAGAAGCAATTTCACCTTAATTTTTGACATTGATTTCTGTAACAATTGTTTCAAACCGTCTCTGAGGCTAAATAGAGACGGCAGGGCACAGTTTTTGTCGGATTCGAGCAGGTGTTGTTTCGCGATAATTCGCTTGTTTGAAGCAATTTCACTCTAATTTCTGACATTCCTTGATTTTTGTAACACTTGTCTCAAAGCGTCTCTGAGGCTCAGTAGAGACAGCAGGACACAGTATTTGTTGGAGTCGAGCAGGTGTTGTTTCGCGATAATTCGCTTATTTGAAGCAACTTCACTCTAATTTATGACATTCTCTGATTTTTGTATCACTTGTCTCAAAGCGTCTCTGAAGCTCAGTAGAGACGGCGGGGCACAGTTTTTGTTGGATTCGAGCAGGTGTTGTTTCGCAATAATTCGTTGTTTAAAGCAATTTCACTCTAATTTATGACATTCTCTGATTTTTGTAATACTTGTCTCAAAGCGTCTCTGGAGCTCAGTAGAGACGGCAGGGCACAGTTTTTGTTGGTTTCGAGCAGGTGTTGTTTCGCGATAATTCGCTTGTTTGAAGCAATTTCACTCTAATTTTTGACATTCTCTGATTTTTGTAATACTTGTCACAAAGCGTCTCTGAGCCTCAGTAGAGACGGCAGGGCACAGTTTTTGTTGGATTCGAGCAGGTGTTGTTTCGCAATAATTCGTTATTTGAAGCAATTTCACTCTAATTTATGACATTCTCTGATTTTTGTAATACTTGTCACAAAGCGTCTCTGAGCCTCAGTAGAGACGGCATGGCACAGTTATTGTTGGATTCGAGCAGGTGTTGTTTCGCGATAATTCGCATGTTTGAAGCAATTTCATTCTAATTTTTGTAATACTTGCCTCAAAGCGTGTCTGAGACTCAGTAGAGAAGGCAGGGTATAGTTTTTGTTGGATTCGAGCAGGTGTTGTTTCGAGATAATGCGCTTATTTGAAGCAATTTCACTCTAATTTCTGACATTCTTTGATTTTTGTAACACTTGTCTCAAAGCGTCTCTGAGGCTCAGTAGAGACAGCAGAGCACAGTTTTTGTTGGATTCGAGCAGGTGTTGTTTCGCAATAATTCGTTGTTTGAAGCAATTTCACTCTAATTTATGACATTCTCTGATTTTTGTAATACTTGTCACAAAGCGTCTCTGAGCCTCAGTAGAGACGGCATGGCACAGTTATTGTTGGATTCGAGCAGGTGTTGTTTCGCGATAATTCGAATGTTTGAAGCAATTTCACTCTAATTTTTGTAATACTTGCCTCAAAGCGTGTCTGAGACTCAGTAGAGAAGGCAGGGCATAGTTTTTGTTGGATTCGAGTGGATGTTGCTTCGCGATAATTCGCTTGTTTGAAACAATTTCACTCTAATTTCTCACTTTCTCTGATTATTGTAACACTTGTCTCAAAGCGTCTCTGAGGCACAGTAGAGACGGCTGGGAACAGTTTTTGTTGGATTCGAGCAGGTGTTTTTTCGAGATAATTCGCTTGTTTGAAGCAATTTCACCTTAATTTTTGACATTGATTTCTGTAACAATTGTTTCAAACCGTCTCTGAGGCTAAATAGAGTCGGCAGGGCACAGTTTTTGTCGGATTCGAACAGGTGTTGTTTCGCGATAATTCGCTTGTTTGAAGCAATTTCACTCTAATTTCTGACATTCCTTGATTTTTGTAACACTTGTATCAAAGCGTCTCTGAGGCTCAGTAGAGACGGCAGGGCACAGTTTTTGTTGGATTCGAGCAGGTGTTGTTTCGCGATAATTCGCTTGTTTGAGCAATTTCACTCTAATTTACGACATTCTATGATTTTTGTAACAGTTGTCTCAAAGCATCTCTGAAGCTCGTTAGAGACGGCAGGGCACAGTTTTTGTTGGATTCGAGGAGGTGTTGTTTCGCGATAATTCGCTTATGTGAAGCAATTTCACTCTAATTTTTGACATTGTCTGATTTCTGTAACAATTGTTTCAAACCATCTCTGAGGCTAAATAGAGACGGCAGGGCACAGTTTTTGTTGGATTCGAGCAGGTGTTGTGTCGCGATAATTCGCTTGTTTGAAGCAATTTCACTCTAATTTCTGACATTCCTTGATTTTTGTAACACTTGTCTCAAAGCGTCTCTGAGGCTCAGTAGAGACAGCAGGGCACAGTATTTGTTGGATTCCAGCAGGTGTTGTTTCGCGATAATTCGCTTATTTGAAGCAACTTCACTCTAATTTATGACATTCTCTGATTTTTGTAACACTTGTCTCAAAGGGTCTCTGAAGCTCAGTAGAGACGGCAGGGCACAGTTTTTGTTGGATTCGAGCAGGTGTTGTTTCGCGATAATTCGCTTGTTCGAAGCAATTTCACTCTAATATCTCACATTCTCTGATATTTGTAACACTTGTCTCAAAGCGTCTCTGAAGCTCAGTAGAGACGGCAGGGCACAGTTTTTGTTGGATTCGAGCAGGTGTTGTTTTGCGAAAATTCGCTTGTTTGAAGCAATTTCACTCTAATATCTCACATTCTCTGATTTTTGTAACACTTGTCTCAAAGCGTCTCTGAAGCTAAGTAGAGGCGGCAGGGCACAGTTTTTGTTGGATTCGTGCAGGTGTTGTTTCGCGATAATTCGCTTATTTGAAGCAATTTCACTCTAATTTGTGACATTGTCTGATTTCCGTAACAATTGTTTCAAACCTTCTCTGAGGCTAAATAGAGTGGGCAGGGCACAGTTTTTGTTGGATTCGAGCAGGTGTTCTTTCGCGATAGTTCGCTTGTTTGAGCAATTTCACTCTAAGTTATGACATTCTTTGATTTTTGTAACACTTGTCTCAAAGCGTCTCTGAAGCTCAGTAGAAACGGCAGGGCACACTTTTTGTTGGATTCCAGCAGGTGTCATTTTGCGATAATTCGCTTATTTGAAGCAATTTTACTCTAAATTTTTGACATTCTCTGATTTTTGTAACACTTGTCTCAAAGCGTCTCTGAAGCTCAGTTGAGACGGCAGGGCACAGTTTTTGTTGGATTCGAGCAGGTGTTGTTTCGAGATAATTCGCTTGTTTGAAGCAATTTCACCTTAATTTTTGACATTGATTTCTGTAACAATTGTTTCAAACCGTCTCTGGGGCTAAATAGAGTCGGCAGGGCACAGTTTTTGTCGGATTCGAACAGGTGTTGTTTCGCGATAATTCGCTTGATTGAAGCAATTTCACTCTAATTTCTGACTTTCCTTGTAACAATTGTTTCAAACCGTCTCTCAGGCTAAATAGAGTCGGCAGCGCACAGTTTTTGTCGGATTCGAGCAGGTGTTGTTTCGCGATAATTCGCTTGTTGGAAGCAATTTCACTCTAATTTTTTACATTCTCTGATTTTTGTAACACGTCTCAAAGCGTCTCTGAGGCTCGTTAGAGACAGCAGGGCACAGTTTTTGTTAGATTCGAGCAGGTGTTGTTTCGCAATAACTCGCTTATGTGAAGCAATTTCACTCTAATTTTTGACATTGTCTGATTTCTGTAACAATTGTTTCAAACCGTCTCTGAGGCTAAATAGAGACGGCAGGGCACAGTTTTTGTTGGATTCGAACACGTGTTGTTTCGCGATAATTCGCTAATTTGAAGCGATTTCACTCTAATTTCTGACATTCCTT
Organism: Tenodera sinensis; assembly: GCA_030765045.1. Taxonomy (NCBI): domain Eukaryota; kingdom Metazoa; phylum Arthropoda; class Insecta; order Mantodea; family Mantidae; genus Tenodera; species Tenodera sinensis. Next base: position 165,656,042 of record CM060963.1, on the reverse strand, counting down.
GAATTTTGTAACACTTGTCTCAAAGCGTCTCTGAGGCTCAGTAGAGACAGCAGGGCACAGTATTTGTTGGATTCGAGCAGGTGTTGTTTCGCTATAATTCGCTTATTTGAAGCAACTTCACTCTAATTTATGACATTCTCTGATTTTTGTAACACTTGTCTCAAAGCGTCTCTGAGGCTCAGTACAGATGGCAGGGCACAGTTTTTGTTGGATTCGAGCAGGTGTTGTTTCGCGATAATTCGCTTGTTTGAAGCAATTTCACTCTAATATCTCACATTCTCTGATTTTTGTAACACTTGTCTCAAAGCGTCTCTGAAGCTCAGTAGAGACGGCAGGGCACAGTTTTTGTTGGATTCGAGCAGGTGTTTTGCGATAATTCGCTTGTTTGAAGCAATTTCACTCTAATATCTCACATTCTCTGATTTTTGTAACACTTGTCTCAAAGCGTCTCTGAAGCTCAGTAGAGACGGCAGGGCACAGTTTTTGTTGGATTCGTGCAGGTGTTGTTTCGCGATAATTCGCTTGTTTGAAGCAATTTCACTCTAATTTGTTACATTCTCTGATTTTTGTAACACTTGTCTCAAAGCGTCTCTGAGGCTCAGTAGAGACGGCAGGGCACAGTTTTTGTTGGAGTCGAGCAGGTGTTGTTTCGCGATAATTCGCTTGATTGAAGCAATTTCCCTCTAATTAGTGACTTTCCTTGATTTTTGTAACACTTGTCTCAAACCGTCTCTGAAGCTCAGTAGAGACGGCAGGGCACAGTTTTTGTTGGTTTCGAGCAGGTGTTGTTTCGCGATAATTCGCTTGTTTGAAGCAATTTCACTCTAATTTTTGACATTCTCTGATTTTTGTAATACTTGTCACAAAGCGTCTCTGAGCCTCAGTAGAGACGGCAGGGCACAGTTTTTGTTGGATTCGAGCAGGTGTTGTTTCGCAATAATTCGTTGTTTGAAGCAATTTCACTCTAATTTATGACATTCTCTGATTTTTGTAATACTTGTCACAAAGCGTCTCTGAGCCTCAGTAGAGACGGCATGGCACAGTTATTGTTGGATTCGAGCAGGTGTTGTTTCGCGATAATTCGCATGTTTGAAGCAATTTCACTCTAATTTTTGTAATACTTGCCTCAAAGCGTGTCTGAGACTCAGTAGAGAAGGCAGGGCACAGTTTTTGTTGGATTCGAGCACGTGTTGTTTCGAGATAATTCGCTTATTTGAAGCAATTTCACTCTAATTTCTGACATTCTTTGATTTTTGTAACACTTGTCTCAAAGCGTCTCTGAGGCTCAGTAGAGACAGCAGAGCACAGTTTTTGTTGGATTCGAAGAGGTGTTGTTTCGAGATAATTCGCTTGTTTGAAGCAATTTCACTTTAATATCTGCCATTCTCTGATTTTAGTAACACTTGTCTCAAGGCGTCTCTGAAGCTCAGTAGAGGTGACAGGGCACTGATTTTGTTGGATTCGAGCGGATGTTGCTTCGCGATAATTCGCTTGTTTGAAACAATTTCACTCTAATTTCTCACTTTCTCTGATTATTGTAACACTTGTCTCAAAGCGTCTCTGAGGCACAGTAGAGACGGCAGGGCACAGTTTTTGTTGGATTCGAGCAGGTGTTGTTTCGAGATAATTCGCTTGTTTGAAGCAATTTCACCTTAATTTTTGACATTGATTTCTGTAACAATTGTTTCAAACCGTCTCTGAGGCTAAATAGAGTCGGCAGGGCACAGTTTTTGTCGGATTTGAACAGGTGTTGTTTCGCGATAAAACGCTTGTTTGAAGCAATTTCACTCTAATTTCTGACATTCCTTGATTTTTGTAACACTTGTCTCAAAGCGTCTCTGAGAATCAGTAGAGACAGCAGGGCACAGTATTTGTTGGATTCCAGCAGGTGTTGTTTCGCGATAATTCGCTTATTTGAAGCAACTTCACTCTAATTTATGACATTCTCTGATTTTTGTAACACTTGTCTCAAAGCGTCTCTGAAGCTCAGTAGAGACGGCAGGGCACAGTTTTTTTTTGGATTCGAGCAGGTGTTGTTTCGCGATAATTCGCTTGTTCGAAGCAATTTCACTCTAATATCTCACATTCTCTGATATTTGTAACACTTGTCTCAAAGCGTCTCTGAAGCTCAGTAGAGACGGCAGGGCACAGTTTTTGTTGGATTCGAGCAGGTGTTGTTTGGCGAAAATTCGCTTGTTTGAAGCAATTTCACTCTAATATCTCACATTCTCTGATTTTTGTAACACTTGTCTCAAAGCGTCTCTGAAGCTAAGTAGAGGCGGCAGGGCACAGTTTTTGTTGGATTCGTGCAGGTGTTGTTTCGCGATAATTCGCTTATTTGAAGCAATTTCACTCTAATTTATGACATTCTTTGATTTTTGTAACACTTGTCTCAAAGCGTCTCTGAAGCTCAGTAGAAACGGCAGGGCACACTTTTTGTTGGATTCCAGCAGGTGTTATTTTGCGATAATTCGCTTATTTGAAGCAATTTTACTCTAAATTTTTGACATTCTCTGATTTTTGTAACACTTGTCTCAAAGCGTCTCTGAAGCTCAGTTGAGACGGCAGGGCACAGTTTTTGTTGGATTCGAGCAGGTGTTGTTTCGAGATAATTCGCTTGTTTGAAGCAATTTCACCTTAATTTTTGACATTGATTTCTGTAACAATTGTTTCAAACCGTCTCTGGGGCTAAATAGAGTCGGCAGGGCACAGTTTATGTCGGATTCGAACAGGTGTTGTTTCGCTATAATTCGCTTGATTGAAGCAATTTCACTCTAATTTCTGACTTTCCTTGTAACAATTGTTTCAAACCGTCTCTCAGGCTAAATAGAGTCGGCAGCGCACAGTTTTTGTCGGATTCGAGCAGGTGTTGTTTCGCGATAATTCGCTTGTTGGAAGCAATTTCACTCTAATTTTTTACATTCTCTGATTTTTGTATCACGTCTCAAAGCGTCTCTGAGGCTCGTTAGAGACAGCAGGGCACAGTTTTTGTTAGATTCGAGCAGGTGTTGTTTCGCAATAATTCGGTTATGTGAAGCAATTTCACTCTAATTTTTGACATTGTCTGATTTCTCTAACAATTGTTTCAAACCGTCTCTGAGGCTAAATAGAGACGGCAGGGCACAGTTTTTGTTGGATTCGAACAGGTGTTGTTTCGCGATAATTCGCTTGTTTGAAGCGATTTCACTCTAATTTCTGACATTCCTTGAATTTTGTAACACTTGTCTCAAAGCGTCTCTGAGGCTCAGGAGAGACGGCAGGGCACAGTTTTTGTTGGACTCGAACAGGTGTTGTTTCGCGATAATTCGCTTGTTTGAAGCAATTTCACTCTAATATCTCACATTCTCTGATTTTTGTAACACTTGTCTCAAAGCGTCTCTGAAGCTCAGTAGAGACGGCAGGGCACAGTTTTTGTTGGATTCGAGCAGGTGTTTTGCGATAATTCGCTTGTTTGAAGCAATTTCACTCTAATATCTCACATTCTCTGATTTTTGTAACACTTGTCTCAAAGCGTCTCTGAAGCGCAGTAGAGACGGCAGGGCACAGTTTTTGTTGGATTCGTGCAGGTGTTGTTTCGCGATAATTCGCTTGTTTGAAGCAATTTCACTCTAATTTGTTACATTCTCTGATTTTTGTAACACTTGTCTCAAAGCGTCTCTGAGGCTCAGTAGAGACGGCAGGGCACAGTTTTTGTTGGAGTCGAGCAGGTGTTGTTTCGCGATAATTCGCTTGATTGAAGCAATTTCCCTCTAATTAGTGACTTTCCTTGATTTTTGTAACACTTGTCTCAAACCGTCTCTGAAGCTCAGTAGAGACGGCAGGGCACAGTTTTTGTTGGATTCCAGCAGGTGTTGTTTTGCGATAATTCGCTAATTTGAAGCAATTTTACTCTAAATTTTTGACATTCTCTGATTTTTGTAACACTTGTCTCAAAGCGTCTCTGAAGCTCAGTAGAGACGGCAGGGCTCAGTTTTTGTTGGATTCGAGCAGGTGTTGTTTGGCGATAATTCGCTTGTTTGAAGCAATTTGACTCTAATTTTTGACATTCTCTGATTTTTGTAATACTTGTCACAAAGCGTCTCTGAAGCTCAGTAGAGACGGCAGGGCACAGTTCTTGTTGGATTCGAGCAGGTGTTGTTTCGCAATAATTCGTTGTTTGAAGCAATTTCACTCTAATTTTTGACATTCTCTGATTTTTGTAACACTTGTCTCAAAGCGTCTCTGAGCCTGAGTAGAGACGGCAGGGCACAGTTATTGTTGGATTCGAGCAGGTGTTGTTTCGCGATAATTCGCATGTATGAAGCAATTTCACTCTAATTTTTGACATTCTCTGATTTTTCAAATACTTGTCTCAAAGCGTGTCTGAGACTCAGTAGAGAAGGCAGGGCACAGTTTTTGTTGGATTCGAGCAGGTGTTGTTTCGAGATCATTCGCTTGTTTGAAGCAATTTCACTCTAATTTCTGACATTCTTTGATTTTTGTAACACTTGTCTCAAAGCGTCTCTGAGGCTCAGTAGAGGCAGCAGAGCACAGTTTTTGTTGGATTCGAGGAGGTGTTGTTTCGCGATAATTCGCTTGTTTGAAGCAATTTCACTTTAATATCTGCCATTCTCTGATTTTAGTAACACTTGTCTCAAGGCGTCTCTGAAGCTCAGTAGAGGTGACAGGGCATTGATTTTGTTGGATTCGAGCGGATGTTGTTTCGCGATAATTCGCTTGTTTGAAACAATTTCACTCTAATTTCTCACTTTCTCTTATTTTTGTAACACTTGTCTCAAAGCGTCTCTGAGGCTCAGTAGAGACGGCAGGGCACAGTTTTTGTTGGATTCGAGCAGGTGTTGTTTCCCGAAAATTAGCTTGTTAGAAGCAATTTCACCTTAATTTTTGACATTGTCTGATTTCTGTAACAATTGTTTCTAACCGTCTCTGAGGCTAAAGAGAGTCGGCAGGGCACAGTTTTTGTGGGATTCGAACAGGTGTTGTTTCGCGATAATTCGCTTGTTTGAAGCAATTTCACTCTAATTTCTGACATTTCTTGATTTTTGTAACACTTGTCTCAAAGCGTCTCTGAGGCTCAGTAGAGACGGCAAGGCACAGTTTTTGTTGGATTCGAGCAGGTGTTGTTTCGGGTTAATTCGCTTATTTGAGCAATTTCACTCTAATTTATGACATTCTCTGACTTTTGTAACACTTGTCTCAAAGCGTCTCTGAAGGTCAGTAGAAACGGCAGGGAACAGTTTTTGTTGGATTCGAGCAGGTGTTGTTTCGCGATAATTCGCTTGTTTGAAGCAAATTTCACTCTAGTTTTTTACATTCTCTGATTTTTGTAACACTTGTCTCAAAGCGTCTCTGAGGCTCAGTAGAGACAGCAGGGCACAGTTTTTGTTGGATTCGAGCAGGTGTTGTTTCGCGATAATTCGCTTATTTGAAGCAATTTCACTGTAAATTTTTGACATTGTCAGATTTCTGTAACAATTGTTTCAAACCGTCTCTGAGGCTAGAGTCGGCAGGACACAGTTTTTGTTGGATTCGAGCAGGTGTTGTTTCGCGATAATTCGTTTGTTTGAGCAATTTCACTCTGATTTATGACATTCTCTAATTTTTGTAACACTTGTCTCAGAGCGTCTCTGAAGCTTGGTAGAGAAGGCAGGGCACAGTTTTTGTTGGATTCGAGCAGGTGTTGTTTCGAGATAATTCGCTTGTTTGAAGCAATTTCACTCTAATTTATGACATTCTCTGATTTTTGTAACACTTGTCTCAGAGCGTCTCTGAAGCTCAGTAGAGAAGGCAGGGCACAGTTTTTGTTGGATTCGAGCAGGAGTTGTTTCGCGATAATTCGCATGTTTGAAACAATTTCACTCTAATTTCTCACTTATTCTGATTTTTGTAACACTTGTCTCAAAGCGTCTCTGAGGCACAGTAGAGACGGCAGGGCACAGTTTTTGTTGGATTCGAGCAGGTGTTATTTCCCGATAATTAGCTTGTTAGAAGCAATTTCACCTTAATTTTTGACATTGACTGATTTCTGTAACAATTGTTTCAAACCGTCTCTGAGGCTAAATACAGTCGGCAGGGCACAATTTTTGTCGGATTCGAGCAGGTGTTGTTTCGCGATAATTCGCTTGGTTGAAGCAATTTCACTTAAATTTTTGACATTCTCTGATTTTTGTAACAATTGTTTCAAACCGTCTCTGAGGCTAAATAGAGACGGCAGGGCACAGTTTTTGTTGGATTCGAGCAGGTGTTGTTTCGCGATAATTCGCTTGTTTGAAGCAATTTCACTCTAATTTCTGACATTCGTTGATTTTTGTAACACTTGTCTCAAAGCGTCTCTGAGGCTCAGTAGAGACAGCAGGGCACAGTATTTGTTGGATTCGAGCAGGTGTTGTTTCTCGATAATTCGCTTATTTGAAGCAATTTCACTCTAATTTCTGACATTCGTTGATTTTTGTAACACTTGTCTCAAAGCGTCTCTGAGGCTCAGTAGAGACAGCAGGGCACAGTATTTGTTGGATTCGAGCAGGTGTTGTTTCTCGATAATTCGCTTATTTGAAGCAATTTCACTCTAATTTCTGACATTCGTTGATTTTTGTAACACTTGTCTCAAAGCGTCTCTGAGGCTCAGTAGAGACAGCAGGGCACAGTATTTGTTGGATTGGAGCAGGTGTTGTTTCGCGATAATTCGCTTGTTTGAAGCAACTTCACTCTAATTTATGACATTCCCTGATTTTTGTAACACTTGTCTCAAAGCGTCTCTGAAGCTCAGTAGAGACGGCAGGGCACAGTTTTTGTTGGATTCGAGCAGGTGTTGTTTCACGATAATTCGCTTATTTGAAGCAATTTTACTCTAATTTTTGACATTCTGTGATTCTTGTAACAATTGTTTCAAACCGTCTCTGAGGCTAAACAGGGTCGGCAGGGCACAATTTTTGTCGGATTCGAGCAGGTGTTGTTTCGCGGTAATTCGCTTGGTTGAAGCAATTTCACTCTAATTTCTGACATTCTCTGATTTTTGTAACAATTGTTTCAAACCGTCTCTGAGGCTAAATAGAGTCGGCAGGGCACAGTTTTTGTCTGATTAGAGCAGGTGTTGTTTCGCGATAATTCGCTTGTTTGAGCAATTTCACTCTAATTTACGACATTCTCTGATTTTTGTAACACTTGTCTCAAAGCGTCTCTGAAGCTCATTAGAGACGGCAGGGCACAGTTTTTCTTGGATTCGAGCAGGTGTTGTTTCGCGATAATTCGCTTGTTTGAAGCAATTTCACTCTAATTTCTGACATTCCTTGATTTTTGTAACAATTGTTTCAAACCGTCTCTGAGGCTAAATAGAGACGGCAGGGCACAGTTTTTGTTGGATTCGAGCAGGTGTTGTTTCGCGATAATTCGCTTGTTTGAAGCAATTTCACTCTAATTTCTGACATTCGTTGATTTTTGTAACACTTGTCTCAAAGCGTCTCTGAGGCTCAGTAGAGACAGCAGGGCACAGTATTTGTTGGATTGGAGCAGGTGTTGTTTCGCGATAATTCGCTTGTTTGAAGCAACTTCACACTAATTTATGACATTCCCTGATTTTTGTAACACTTGTCTCAAAGCGTCTCTGAAGCTCAGTAGAGACGTCAGGGCACAGTTTTTGTTGGATTCGAGCAGGTGTTGTTTCACGATAATTCGCTTATTTGAAGCAATTTTACTCTAATTTTTGACATTCTGTGATTCTTGTAACAATTGTTTCAAACCGTCTCTGAGGCTAAATAGAGCCGGCAGGGCACAGTTTTTGTCGGATTCGAGCAGGTGTTGCTTCGCGATAATTCGCTTGTTGGAAGCAATTTCACTCTAATTATTTACATTCTCTGATTTTTGTAACACTTGTCTCAAAGCGTCTCTGAGGCTCGGTAGGGTCAGCAGGGAGCAGTTTTTGTTGGATTCGAGCAGGTGTTGTTTCGCGATAATTCGCTTATGTGAAGCAATTTCACTCTAATTTTTGACAGTGTCGGATTTCTGTAACAATTGTTTCAAACCGTCTCTGAGGCTAAATAGAGACGGCAGGGCACAGTTTTTGTTGGATTCGAGCAGGTGTTGTTTCGCGATAATTCGCTTATTTGAAGCAATTTCACTCTAATTTTTGACATTGTCAAATTTCTGTAACAATTGTTTCAAACCGTCTCTGAGGCTAAATAGAGACGGCAGGGCACAGTTTTTGTTGGATTCGAGCAGGTGTTGTTTCGCGATAATTCGCTTATTTGAAGCAATTTCACTCCAATTTTTGACATTGTCAAATTTCTGTAACAATTGTCTCAAAGCGTCTCTGAGGCACAGTAGAGACGGCAGGGGACAGTTTTTGTTGGATTCGAGCAGGTGTTGTTTCGAGATAATTCGCTTGTTTGAAGCAATTTCACTCTAATTTCTGACATTCCTTGATTTTTGTAACACTTGTCTCAAAGCGTCTCTGAGGCTCAGTAGAGACAGCAGGGCACAGTATTTGTTGGATTCCAGCAGGTGTTGTTTCGCGATAATTCGCTTATTTGAAGCAACTTCACTCTAATTTATGACATTCTCTGATTTTATAACACTTGTCTCAAAGCGTCTCTGAAGCTCAGTAGAGACGGCAGGGCACAGTTTTTTTTTGGATTCGAGCAGGTGTTGTTTCGCGATAATTCGCTTGTTCGAAGCAATTTCACTCTAATATCTCACATTCTCTGATATTTGTAACACTTGTCTCAAAGCGTCTCTGAAGCTCAGTAGAGACGGCAGGGCACAGTTTTTGTTGGATTCGAGCAGGTGTTGTTTTGCGAAAATTCGCTTGTTTGAAGCAATTTCACTCTAATATCTCACATTCTCTGATTTTTGTAACACTTGTCTCAAAGCGTCTCTGAAGCTAAGTAGAGGCGGCAGGGCACAGTTTTTGTTGGATTCGTGCAGGTGTTGTTTCGCGATAATTCGCTTATTTGAAGCAATTTCACTCTAATTTATGACATTCTTTGATTTTTGTAACACTTGTCTCAAAGCGTCTCTGAAGCTCAGTAGAAACGGCAGGGCACACTTTTTGTTGGATTCCAGCAGGTGTTATTTTGCGATAATTCGCTTATTTGAAGCAATTTTACTCTAAATTTTTGACATTCTCTGATTTTTGTAACACTTGTCTCAAAGCGTCTCTGAAGCTCAGTTGAGACGGCAGGGCACAGTTTTTGTTGGATTCGAGCAGGTGTTGTTTCGAGATAATTCGCTTGTTTGAAGCAATTTCACCTTAATTTTTGACATTGATTTCTGTAACAATTGTTTCAAACCGTCTCTGGGGCTAAATAGAGTCGGCAGGGCACAGTTTTTGTCGGATTCGAACAGGTGTTGTTTCGCTATAATTCGCTTGATTGAAGCAATTTCACTCTAATTTCTGACTTTCCTTGTAACAATTGTTTCAAACCGTCTCTCAGGCTAAATAGAGTCGGCAGCGCACAGTTTTTGTCGGATTCGAGCAGGTGTTGTTTCGCGATAATTCGCTTGTTGGAAGCAATTTCACTCTAATTTTTTACATTCTCTGATTTTTGTAACACGTCTCAAAGCGTCTCTGAGGCTCGTTAGAGACAGCAGGGCACAGTTTTTGTTAGATTCGAGCAGGTGTTGTTTCGCAATAATTCGGTTATGTGAAGCAATTTCACTCTAATTTTTGACATTGTCTGATTTCTCTAACAATTGTTTCAAACCGTCTCTGAGGCTAAATAGAGACGGCAGGGCACAGTTTTTGTTGGATTCGAGCAGGTGTTGTTTCGCGATAATTCGCTTATTTGAAGCAATTTCACTCTAATTTTTGACATTGTCAAATTTCTGTAACAATTGTCTCAAAGCGTCTCTGAGGCACAGTAGAGACGGCAGGGGACAGTTTTTGTTGGATTCGAGCAGGTGTTGTTTCGAGATAATTCGCTTGTTTGAAGCAATTTCACTCTAATTTCTGACTTTCCTTGATTTTTGTAACACTTGTCTCAAAGCGTCTCTGAGGCTCAGTAGAGACAGCAGGGCACAGTATTTGTTGGATTCCAGCAGGTGTTGTTTCGCGATAATTCGCTTATTTGAAGCAACTTCACTCTAATTTATGACATTTTCTGATTTTTGTAACACTTGTCTCAAAGCGTCTCTGAAGCTCAGTAGAGACGGCAGGGCACAGTTTTTTTTTGGATTCGAGCAGGTGTTGTTTCGCGATAATTCGCTTGTTCGAAGCAATTTCACTCTAATATCTCACATTCTCTGATATTTGTAACACTTGTCTCAAAGCGTCTCTGAAGCTCAGTAGAGACGGCAGGGCACAGTTTTTGTTGGATTCGAGCAGGTGTTGTTTTGCGAAAATTCGCTTGTTTGAAGCAATTTCACTCTAATATCTCACATTCTCTGATTTTTGTAACACTTGTCTCAAAGCGTCTCTGAAGCTAAGTAGAGGCGGCAGGGCACAGTTTTTGTTGGATTCGTGCAGGTGTTGTTTCGCGATAATTCGCTTATTTGAAGCAATTTCACTCTAATTTATGACATTCTTTGATTTTTGTAACACTTGTCTCAAAGTGTCTCTGAAGCTCAGTAGAAACGGCAGGGCACACTTTTTGTTGGATTCCAGCAGGTGTTATTTTGCGATAATTCGCTTATTTGAAGCAATTTTACTCTAAATTTTTGACATTCTCTGATTTTTGTAACACTTGTCTCAAAGCGTCTCTGAAGCTCAGTTGAGACGGCAGGGCACAGTTTTTGTTGGATTCGAGCAGGTGTTGTTTCGAGATAATTCGCTTGTTTGAAGCAATTTCACCTTAATTTTTAACATTGATTTCTGTAACAATTGTTTCAAACCGTCTCTGGGGCTAAATAGAGTCGGCAGGGCACAGTTTTTGTCGGATTCGAACAGGTGTTGTTTCGCTATAATTCGCTTGATTGAAGCAATTTCACTCTAATTTCTGACTTTCCTTGTAACAATTGTTTCAAACCGTCTCTCAGGCTAAATAGAGTCGGCAGCGCACAGTTTTTGTCGGATTCGAGCAGGTGTTGTTTCGCGATAATTCGCTTGTTGGAAGCAATTTCACTCTAATTTTTTACATTCTCTGATTTTTGTAACACGTCTCAAAGCGTCTCTGAGGCTCGTTAGAGACAGCAGGGCACAGTTTTTGTTAGATTCGAGCAGGTGTTGTTTCGCAATAATTCGGTTATGTGAAGCAATTTCACTCTAATTTTTGACATTGTCTGATTTCTCTAACAATTGTTTCAAACCGTCTCTGAGGCTAAATAGAGACGGCAGGGCACAGTTTTTGTTGGATTCGAACAGGTGTTGTTTCGCAATAATTCGCTTGTTTGAAGCGATTTCACTCTAATTTCTGACATTCCTTGAATTTTGTAACACTTGTCTCAAAGCGTCTCTGAGGCTCAGTAGAGACGGCAGGGCACAGTTTTTGTTGGATTCGAGCAGGTGTTTTGCGATAATTCGCTTGTTTGAAGCAATTTCACTCTAATATCTCACATTCTCTGATTTTTGTAACACTTGTCTCAAAGCGTCTCTGAAGCGCAGTAGAGACGGCAGGGCACAGTTTTTGTTGGATTCGTGCAGGTGTTGTTTCGCGATAATTCGCTTGTTTGAAGCAATTTCACTCTAATTTGTTACATTCTCTGATTTTTGTAACACTTGTCTCAAAGCGTCTCTGAGGCTCAGTAGAGACGGCAGGGCAGAGTTTTTGTTGGAGTCGAGCAGGTGTTGTTTCGCGATAATTCGCTTGATTGAAGCAATTTCCCTCTAATTAGTGACTTTCCTTGATATTTGTAACACTTGTCTCAAACCGTCTCTGAAGCTCAGTAGAGACGGCAGGGCACAGTTTTTGTTGGATTCCAGCAGGTGTTGTTTTGCGATAATTCGCTAATTTGAAGCAATTTTACTCTAAATTTTTGACATTCTCTGATTTTTGTAACACTTGTCTCAAAGCGTCTCTGAAGCTCAGTAGAGACGGCAGGGCTCAGTTTTTGTTGGATTCGAGCAGGTGTTGTTTGGCGATAATTCGCTTGTTTGAAGCAATTTGACTCTAATTTTTGACATTCTCTGATTTTTGTAATACTTGTCACAAAGCGTCTCTGAAGCTCAGTAGAGACGGCAGGGCACAGTTCTTGTTGGATTCGAGCAGGTGTTGTTTCGCAATAATTCGTTGTTTGAAGCAATTTCACTCTAATTTTTGACATTCTCTGATTTTTGTAACACTTGTCTCAAAGCGTCTCTGAGCCTGAGTAGAGACGGCAGGGCACAGTTATTGTTGGATTCGAGCAGGTGTTGTTTCGCGATAATTCGCATGTATGAAGCAATTTCACTCTAATTTTTGACATTCTCTGATTTTTGAAATACTTGTCTCAAAGCGTGTCTGAGGCTCAGTAGAGGCAGCAGAGCACAGTTTTTGTTGGATTCGAGGAGGTGTTGTTTCGCGATAATTCGCTTGTTTGAAGCAATTTCACTTTAATATCTGCCATTCTCTGATTTTAGTAACACTTGTCTCAAGGCGTCTCTGAAGCTCAGTAGAGGTGACAGGGCATTGATTTTGTTGGATTCGAGCGGATGTTGTTTCGCGATAATTCGCTTGTTTGAAACAATTTCACTCTAATTTCTCACTTTCTCTTTATTTTGTAACACTTGTCTCAAAGCGTCTCTGAGGCTCAGTAGAGACGGCAGGGCACAGTTTTTGTTGGATTCGAGCAGGTGTTGTTTCCCGAAAATTAGGTTGTTAGAAGCAATTTCACCTTAATTTTTGACATTGTCTGATTTCTGTAACAATTGTTTCTAACCGTCTCTGAGGCTAAAGAGAGTCGGCAGGGCACAGTTTTTGTGGGATTCGAACAGGTGTTGTTTCGCGATAATTCGCTTGTTTGAAGCAATTTCACTCTAATTTCTGACATTTCTTGATTTTTGTAACACTTGTCTCAAAGCGTCTCTGAGGCTCAGTAGAGACGGCAAGGCACAGTTTTTGTTGGATTCGAGCAGGTGTTGTTTCGGGATAATTCGCTTATTTGAGCAATTTCACTCTAATTTATGACATTCTCTGATTTTTGTAACACTTGTCTCAAAGCGTCTCTGAAGCTCAGTAGAAACGGCTGGGAACAGTTTTTGTTGGATTCGAGCAGGTGTTGTTTCGCGATAATTCGTTTGTTTGAGCAATTTCACTCTGATTTATGACATTCTCTAATTTTTGTAACACTTGTCTCAGAGCGTCTCTGAAGCTTGGTAGAGAAGGCAGGGCACAGTTTTTGTTGGATTCGAGCAGGTGTTGTTTCGAGGTAATTCGCTTGTTTGAAGCAATTTCACTCTAATTTATGACATTCTCTGATTTTTGTAACACTTGTCTCAGAGCGTCTCTGAAGCTCAGTAGAGAAGGCAGGGCACAGTTTTTGTTGGATTCGAGCAGGTGTTGTTTCGCGATAATTCGCATGTTTGAAACAATTTCACTCTAATTTCTCACTTATTCTGATTTTTGTAACACTTGTCTCAAAGCGTCTCTGAGGCACAGTAGAGACGGCAGGGCACAGTTTTTGTTGGATTCGAGCAGGTGTTAGCTTGTTAGAAGCAATTTCACCTTAATTTTTGACATTGACTGATTTCTGTAACAATTGTTTCAAACCGTCTCTGAGGCTAAATAGAGTCGGCAGGGCACAGTTTTTGTCGGATTCGAACAGGTGTTTTTTCGCGATAATTCGCTTGTTTGAAGCAATTTCACTCTAATTCCTGACATTCCTTGATTTTTGTAACACTTGTCTCAAAGCGTCTCTGAGGCTCTGTAGAGACGGCAGGGCACAGTTTTTGTTGGATTCGAGCAGGTGTTGTTTCGCGATAATTCCCTTATTTGAAGCAATTTTACTCTATTTTTTGACATTCTGTGATTCTTGTAACAATTGTTTCAAACCGTCTCTGAGGCTAAATAGGGTCGGCAGGGCACAATTTTTGTCGGATTCGAGCAGGTGTTGTTTCGCGATAATTCGCTTGGTTGAAGCAATTTCACTCTAATTTTTGACATTCTCTGATTTTTGTAACAATTGTTTCAAACCGTCTCTGAGGCTAAAGAGAGTCGGCAGGGCACAGTTTTTGTGGGATTCGAACAGGTGTTGTTTCGCGATAATTCGCTTGTTTGAGCAATTTCACTCTAATTTACGACATTCTCTGATTTTTGTAGCACTTGTCTCAAAGCGTCTCTGAAGCACATTAGAGACGGCAGGGCACAGTTTTTCTTGGATTCGAGCAAGCGTTGTTTCGCGATAATTCGCTTGTTTGAAGCAATTTCACTCTAATTTCTGACATTCCTTGATCTTTGTAACAATTGTTTCAAACCGTCTCTGAGGCTAAATAGAGTCGGCAGGGCACAGTTTTTGTCGGATTCGAGCAGGTGTTGTTTCGCGATAATTCGCTTGTTGGAAGCAATTTCCCTCTAATTTTTTACATTCTCTGATTTTTGTAACACTTGTCTCAAAGCGTCTCTGAGGCTCGGTATAGTCAGCAGGGCACAGTTTTTGTTGGATTCGAGCAGGTGTTGTTTCGCGATAATTCGCTTATTTGAAGCAATTTCACTTAAATTTTTGACATTGTCTGATTTCTGTAACAATTGTTTCAAACCGTCTCTGAGGCTAAATAGAGACGGCAGGGCACAGTTTTTGTTGGATTCGAGCAGGTGTTGTTTCGCGATAATTCGCTTGTTTGAAGCAATTTCACTCTAATTTCTGACATTCGTTGATTTTTGTAACACTTGTCTCAAAGCGTCTCTGAGGCTCAGTAGAGACAGCAGGGCACAGTATTTGTTGGATTGGAGCAGGTGTTGTTTCGCGATAATTCGCTTGTTTGAAGCAACTTCACTCTAATTTATGACGTTCCCTGATTTTTGTAACACTTGTCTCAAAGCGTCTCTGAAGCTCAGTAGAGACGGCAGGGCACAGTTTTTGTTGGATTCGAGCAGGTGTTGTTTCTCGATAATTCGCTTATTTGAAGCAATTTTACTCTAATTTTTGACATTCTGTGATTCTTGTAACAATTGCTTCAAACCGTCTCTGAGGCTAAACAGGGTCGGCAGGGCACAATTTTTGTCGGATTCGAGCAGGTGTTGTTTCGCGGTAATTCGCTTGGTTGAAGCAATTTCACTCTAATTTCTGACATTCTCTGATTTTTGTAACAATTGTTTCAAACCGTCTCTGAGGCTAAACAGAGTCGGCAGGGGACAGTTTTTGTCTGATTCGAGCAGGTGTTGTTTCGCGATAATTCGCTTGTTTGAGCAATTTCACTCTAATTTACGACATTCTCTGATTTTTGTAACACTTGTCTCAAAGCGTCTCTGAAGCTCATTAGAGACGGCAGGGCACAGTTTTTCTTGGATTCGAGCAGGTGTTGTTTCGCGATAATTCGCTTGTTTGAAGCAATTTCACTCTAATTTCTGACATTCCTTGATTTTTGTAACAATTGTTTCAAACCGTCTCTGAGGCTAAATAGAGACGGCAGGGCACAGTTTTTGTTGGATTCGAGCAGGTGTTGTTTCGCGATAATTCGCTTGTTTGAAGCAATTTCACTCTAATTTCTGACATTCGTTGATTTTTGTAACACTTGTCTCAAAGCGTCTCTGAGGCTCAGTAGAGACAGCAGGGCACAGTATTTGTTGGATTGGAGCAGGTGTTGTTTCGCGATAATTCGCTTGTTTGAAGCAACTTCACTCTAATTTATGACATTCCCTGATTTTTGTAACACTTGTCTCAAAGCGTCTCTGAAGCTCAGTAGAGACGGCAGGGCACAGTTTTTGTTGGATTCGAGCAGGTGTTGTTTCACGATAATTCGCTTATTTGAAGCAATTTTACTCTAATTTTTGACATTCTGTGATTCTTGTAACAATTGTTTCAAACCGTCTCTGAGGCTAAACAGGGTCGGCAGGGCACAATTTTTGTCGGATTCGAGCAGGTGTTGTTTCGCGGTAATTCGCTTGGTTGAAGCAATTTCACTCTAATTTCTGACATTCTCTGATTTTTGTAACAATTGTTTCAAACCGTCTCTGAGGCTAAATAGAGTCGGCAGGGCACAGTTTTTGTCTGATTCGAGCAGGTGTTGTTTCGCGATAATTCGCTTGTTTGAGCAATTTCACTCTAATTTACGACATTCTCTGATTTTTGTAACACTTGTCTCAAAGCGTCTCTGAAGCTCATTAGAGACGGCAGGGCACAGTTTTTCTTGGATTCGAGCAGGTGTTGTTTCGCGATAATTCGCTTGTTTGAAGCAATTTCACTCTAATTTCTGACATTCCTTGATTTTTGTAACAATTGTTTCAAACCGTCTCTGAGGCTAAATAGAGACGGCAGGGCACAGTTTTTGTTGGATTCGAGCAGGTGTTGTTTCGCGATAATTCGCTTGTTTGAAGCAATTTCACTCTAATTTCTGACATTCGTTGATTTTTGTAACACTTGTCTCAAAGCGTCTCTGAGGCTCAGTAGAGACAGCAGGGCACAGTATTTGTTGGATTGGAGCAGGTGTTGTTTCGCGATAATTCGCTTGTTTGAAGCAACCTCACACTAATTTATGACATTCCCTGATTTTTGTAACACTTGTCTCAAAGCGTCTCTGAAGCTCAGTAGAGACGGCAGGGCACAGTTTTTGTTGGATTCGAGCAGGTGTTGTTTCACGATAATTCGCTTATTTGAAGCAATTTTACTCTAATTTTTGACATTCTGTGATTCTTGTAACAATTGTTTCAAACCGTCTCTGAGGCTAAATAGAGCCGGCAGGGCACAGTTTTTGTCGGATTCGAGCAGGTGTTGTTACGCAATAATTCGCTTGTTTGAAGCAATTTCACTCTAATATAACACATTCTCTGATTTTTGTAACACTTGTCTCAAAGCGTCTCTGAAGCTCAGTAGAGACGGCAGGGCACAGTTTTTGTTGGAGTCGAGCAGGTGTTGTTTCGCGATAGTTCGCTTGATTGAAGCAATTTCACTCTAATTTCTGACTTTCCTTGATTTTTGTAACACTTGTCTCAAAGCGTCTCTGAGGCTCAGTAGAGACGGCAGGGCACAGTTTTTGTTGGATTCGAGCAGGTGTTGTTTCGCGATAATTCGCTTGTTTGAAGTAATTTCACTCTAATTTTTGACATTCTCTGATTTTTGTAACACTTGTCTCAAAGCGTCTCTGAGGCTCAGTAGAGACGGCAGGGCACACTTTTTGTTGGAGTCGAGCAGGTGTTGTTTCGCGATAATTCGCTTGATTGAAGCAATTTCACTCTAATTTCTGACTTTCCTTGATTTTTGTAACACTTGTCTCAAAGCGTCTCTGAGGCTCGGTAGAGTCAGCAGGGCACAGTTTTTGTTGGATTCGAGCAGGTGTTGTTTCGCGATAATTCGCTTATGTGAAGCAATTTCACTCTAATTTTTGACATTGTCGGATTTCTGTAACAATTGTTTCAAACCGTCTCTGAGGCTAAATAGAGACGGCAGGGCACAGTTTTTGTTGGATTCGAGCAGGTGTTGTTTCGCGATAATTCGCTTATTTGAAGCAATTTCACTCTAATTTTTGACATTGTCAAATTTCTGTAACAATTGTTTCAAACCGTCTCTGAGGCTAAATAGAGACGGCAGGGCACAGTTTTTGTTGGATTCGAGCAGGTGTTGTTTCGCGATAATTCGCTTGTTTGAAGCAATTTCACTCTAATTTCTGACATTCTTTGATTTTTGTAACACTTGTCTCAAAGCGTCTCTGAGGCTCAGTAGAGACAGCAGGGCACAGTATTTGTTGGATTCGAGCAGGTGTTGTTTCGCGATAATTCGCTTATTTGAAGCAACTTCACTCTAATTTATGACAATCCCTGATTTCTTAACACTTGTCTCAAAGCGTCTCTGAAGCTCAGTAGAGACGGCAGGGCACAGTTTTTGTTGGATCCGAGCAGATTTTCGTGATAATTCGCTTGTTTGAAGCAATTTCACTCTAATATCTCACATTCTCTGATTTTTGTAACACTTGTCTCAAAGCGTCTCTGAAGCTCAGTAGAGACGGCAGGGCACAGTTTTTGTTGGATTCGAGCAGGTGTTGTTTCGCAATAATTCGCTTGTTTGAAGCAATTTCACTCTAATATATCACATTCTCTGATTTTTGTAACACATGTCTCAAAGCGTCTCTGAAGCTCAGTAGAGACGGCAGGGCACAGTTTTTGTTGGATTCGAGCAGGTGTTGTTTCGCGATAATTCGCTTGTTTGAAGCAATTTCACTCTAATTTTTTACATTCTCTGATTTTTGTAACACTTGTCGCAAAGCGACTCTGAGGCTCAGTAGAGACGGCAGGGCACACTTTTTGTTGGAGTCGAGCAGGTGTTGTTTCGCGATAATTCGCTTGCTTGAAGCAATTTCACTCTAATTTCTGACTTTCCTTGATTTTTGTAACACTTGTCTCAAAGCGTCTCTGAGGCTCAGTAGAGACGGCAGGGCACAGTTTTTGTTGGATTCGAGCAGGTGTTGTTTCGCGATAATTCGCTTGTTTGAAGCAATTTCACTCTAATTTTTGACATTCTCTGATTTTTGTAACACTTGTCTCAAAGCGTCTCTGAGCCTCAGTAGAGACGGAAGGGCACAGTTATTGTTGGATTCGAGCAGGTGATGTTTCGCGATAATTCGCATGTGTGAAGCAATTTCACTCTAATTTTTGACATTCTCTGATTTTTGTAATACTTGTCTCAAAGCGTGTCTGAGACTCAGTAGAGAAGGCAGGGCACGGTTTTTGTTGAATTCGAGCAGGTGTTGTTTCGAGATAATTCGCTTGTTTGAAGCAATTTCACTCTAATTTTTGACATTCTTTGATTTTTGTAACACTTGTCTCAAAGCGTCTCTGAAGCTCATTAGAGACGGCAGGGCACAGTTTTTCTTGGATTCGAGCAGGTGTTGTTTCGCGATAATTCGCTTGTTTGAAGCAATTTCACTCTAATTTCTGACATTCCTTGATTTTTGTAACAATTGTTTCAAACCGTCTCTGAGGCTAAATAGAGACGGCAGGGCACAGTTTTTGTTGGATTCGAGCAGGTGTTGTTTCGCGATAATTCGCTTGTTTGAAGCAATTTCACTCGAATTTTTGACATTCTCTGATTTTTGAAACGCTTGTCTCAAAGCGTCTCTGAGCCTCAGTAGAGACGGCAGGGCACAGTTATTGTTGGATTCGAGCAGGTGATGTTTCGCGATAATTCGCATGTTTGAAGCAATTTCACTCTAATTTTTGACATTCTCTGATTTTTGTAATACTTGTCTCAAAGCGTGTCTGAGACTCAGTAGAGAATGCAGGGCACAGTTTTTGTTGGAGTCGAGCAGGTGTTATTTCGCGATAATTCGCTTGATTGAAGCAATTTCACTCTAATTTTTGACATTCTCTGATTTTTGTAACACTTGTCTCAAAGCGTCTCTGAGCCTCAGTAGAGACGGCAGTGCACACTTATTGTTGGATTCGAGCAGCTGATGTTTCGCGATAATTCGCATGTTTGAAGCAATTTCACTCTAATTTTTGACATTCTTTGATTTTGTAACACTTGTCTCAAAGCGTCTCTGAGGCTCAGTAGAGACAGCGGAGCACAGTTTTTGTTGTATTCGAGCAGGTGTTGTTTCGCGATAATTCGCTTGTTTGAAGCTATTTCACTTTAATATCTGCCATTCTCTGATTTTAGTAACACTTGTCTTAAGGCGTCTCTGAAGCTCAGTAGAGGTGAGAGGGCACTGATTTTGTTGGATTCGAGCGGATGTTGTTTCGCGATAATTCGCTTGTTTGAAACAATTTCACTCTAATTTCTCACTGTTTCTGATTTTTGTAACACCTTTCTCAAAGCGTCTCTGAGGCTCAGTAGAAACGGCAGGGCACAGTTTTTGTTGGATTCGAGCAGGTGTTGTTTCCCGATAATTAGCTTGTTAGAAGCAATTTCACCTTAATTTTTGACATTGTCTGATTTCTGTAACAATTGTTTCAAACCGTCTCTGAGGCTAAATAGAGTCGGCAGGGCACAGTTTTTGTCGGATTCGAACAGGTGTTGTTTCGCGATAATTCGCTTGTTTGAAGCATTTTCACTCTAATTTCTGACATTCCTTGATTTTTGTAACACTTGTCTCAAAGCGTCTCTGAGGCTCAGTAGAGACGGCAGGGCACAGTTTTTGTTGGATTCGAGCAGGTGTTGTTTCGCGATAATTCGCTTATTTGAAGCAATTTTACTCTAATTTTTGACATTCTGTATTTCTTGTAACAATTGTTTCAAACCGTCTCTGAGGCTAAATAGGGTCGGCAGGGCACAGTTTTTGTTGGATTCGAGCAGGTGTTGTTTCGCGATAATTCGCTTGTTTGAGCAATTAAACTCTAATTTATGACATTCTCTTATTTTTGTAACACTTGTCTCAAAGCGTCTCTGAAGCTCAGTAGAGAAGGCAGGGCACAGTTATTATTGGATTCGAGCAGGTGTTGTTTCGCGATAATTCGCTCTTTTGAAGCAATTTCACTCTAATTTCTGACATTCCTTGATTTATGTAACACTTGTCTCAAAGCGTCTCTGAGGCTGAGTAGAGACGGCAGGGCACAGTTTTTGTTGGATTCGAGCAGGTGTTGTTTCGCGATAGTTCGCTTGTTTGAGCAATTTCACTCTAATTTATGACATTCTCTGATTTTTGTAACACTTGTCTCAAAGCGTCTCTGAAGCTCAGTAGAGACGGCAGGACACAGTTTTTGTTGGATTCGAGCAGGTGTTGTTTCGCGATAATTCGCTTGTTTGAGCAATTTCACCCTAATTTATGACATTCTCTGATTTTTGCAACACTTGTCAAGAAGCGTCTCTGAAGCTCAGTAGAGAAGGCAGAGCACAGTTTTTGTTGGATTCGAGCAGGTGTTGTTTCGCGATAATTCGCTTGTTTGAAGCAATTTCACTCTAATGTTTGACATTCTCTGATTTTTGTAACACTTGTCACAAAGCGTCTCTGAAGCTCAGTAGAGGCGGCAGGGCACAGTTTTTGTTGGATTCGAGCAGGTGTTGTTTCGCGATAATTCGTTGTTTGAAGCAATTTTACTCTAAATTTTTGACATTGTCTGATTTCTGTAACAATTGTTTCAAACCGTCTCTGAGCCTAAATAGAGTCGGCAGGGCACAGTTTTTGTCTGATTCGAGCAGGTGTTGTTTCGCGATAATTCGCTTGTTTGAGCAATTTCACTCTAATTTACGACATTCTCTGATTTTTGTAACACTTGTCTCAAAGCGTCTCTGAAGCTCATTAGAGACGGCAGGGCACAGTTTTTCTTGGATTCGAGCAGGTGTTGTTTCGCGATAATTCGCTTGTTTGAAGCAATTTCACTCTAATTTCTGACATTCCTTGATTTTTGTAACAATTGTTTCAAACCGTCTCTGAGGCTAAATAGAGACGGCAGGGCACAGTTTTTGTTGGATTCGAGCAGGTGTTGTTTCGCGATAATTCGCTTGTTTGAAGCAATTTCACTCTAATTTCTGACATTCCTTGATTTTTGTAACACTTGTCTCAAAGCGTCTCTGAGGCTCAGTAGAGACAGCAGGGCACAGTATTTGTTGGATTGGAGCAGGTGTTGTTTCGCGATAATTCGCTTGTTTGAAGCAACCTCACACTAATTTATGACATTCCCTGATTTTTGTAACACTTGTCTCAAAGCGTCTCTGAAGCTCAGTAGAGACGGCAGGGCACAGTTTTTGTTGGATTCGAGCAGGTGTTGTTTCACGATAATTCGCTTATTTGAAGCAATTTTACTCTAATTTTTGACATTCTGTGATTCTTGTAACAATTGTTTCAAACCGTCTCTGAGGCTAAATAGAGCCGGCAGGGCACAGTTTTTGTCGGATTCGAGCAGGTGTTGTTACGCAATAATTCGCTTGTTTGAAGCAATTTCACTCTAATATAACACATTCTCTGATTTTTGTAACACTTGTCTCAAAGCGTCTCTGAAGCTCAGTAGAGACGGCAGGGCACAGTTTTTGTTGGATTCGAGCAGGTGTTGTTTCGCGATAATTCGCTTGTTTGAAGCAATTTCACTCTAATTTTTTACATTCTCTGATTTTTGTAACACTTGTCGCAAAGCGTCTCTGAGGCTCAGTAGAGACGGCAGGGCACACTTTTTGTTGGAGTCGAGCAGGTGTTGTTTCGCGATAATTCGCTTGATTGAAGCAATTTCACTCTAATTTCTGACTTTCCTTGATTTTTGTAACACTTGTCTCAAAGCGTCTCTGAGGCTCAGTAGAGACGGCAGGGCACAGTTTTTGTTGGATTCGAGCAGGTGTTGTTTCGCGATAATTCGCTTGTTTGAAGTAATTTCACTCTAATTTTTGACATTCTCTGATTTTTGTAACACTTGTCTCAAAGCGTCTCTGAGCCTCAGTAGAGACGGCAGGGCACAGTTATTGTTGGATTCGAGCAGGTGATGTTTCGCGATAATTCGCATGTGTGAAGCAATTTCACTCTAATTCTTTACATTCTCTGATTTTTGTAACACTTGTCTCAAAGCGTCTCTGAGGCTCGGTAGAGTCAGCAGGGCACAGTTTTTGTTGGATTCGAGCAGGTGTTGTTTCGCGATAATTCGCTTATGTGAAGCAATTTCACTCTAATTTTTGACATTGTCGGATTTCTGTAACAATTGTTTCAAACCGTCTCTGAGGCTAAATAGAGACGGCAGGGCACAGTTTTTGTTGGATTCGAGCAGGTGTTGTTTCGCGATAATTCGCTTATTTGAAGCAATTTCACTCTAATTTTTGACATTGTCAAATTTCTGTAACAATTGTTTCAAACCGTCTCTGAGGCTAAATAGAGACGGCAGGGCACAGTTTTTGTTGGATTCGAGCAGGTGTTGTTTCGCGATAATTCGCTTGTTTGAAGCAATTTCACTCTAATTTCTGACATTCTTTGATTTTTGTAACACTTGTCTCAAAGCGTCTCTGAGGCTCAGTAGAGACAGCAGGGCACAGTATTTGTTGGATTCGAGCAGGTGTTGTTTCGCGATAATTCGCTTATTTGAAGCAACTTCACTCTAATTTATGACAATCCCTGATTTCTTAACACTTGTCTCAAAGCGTCTCTGAAG
The DNA here is from genome assembly GCA_030765045.1 of Tenodera sinensis. NCBI lineage: Eukaryota > Metazoa > Arthropoda > Insecta > Mantodea > Mantidae > Tenodera > Tenodera sinensis. The sequence continues at coordinate 165,632,982 of CM060963.1, read as the reverse complement.
CTCAGTAGAGACGGCAGGGCACAGTTTTTGTTGGATCCGAGCAGATTTTCGTGATAATTCGCTTGTTTGAAGCAATTTCACTCTAATATCTCACATTCTCTGATTTTTGTAACACTTGTCTCAAAGCGTCTCTGAAGCTCAGTAGAGACGGCAGGGCACAGTTTTTGTTGGATTCGAGCAGGTGTTGTTTCGCAATAATTCGCTTGTTTGAAGCAATTTCACTCTAATATATCACATTCTCTGATTTTTGTAACACTTGTCTCAAAGCGTCTCTGAAGCTCAGTAGAGACGGCAGGGCACAGTTTTTGTTGGATTCGAGCAGGTGTTGTTTCGCGATAATTCGCTTGTTTGAAGCAATTTCACTCTAATTTTTTACATTCTCTGATTTTTGTAACACTTGTCGCAAAGCGACTCTGAGGCTCAGTAGAGACGGCAGGGCACACTTTTTGTTGGAGTCGAGCAGGTGTTGTTTCGCGATAATTCGCTTGCTTGAAGCAATTTCACTCTAATTTCTGACTTTCCTTGATTTTTGTAACACTTGTCTCAAAGCGTCTCTGAGGCTCAGTAGAGACGGCAGGGCACAGTTTTTGTTGGATTCGAGCAGGTGTTGTTTCGCGATAATTCGCTTGTTTGAAGCAATTTCACTCTAATTTTTGACATTCTCTGATTTTTGTAACACTTGTCTCAAAGCGTCTCTGAGCCTCAGTAGAGACGGAAGGGCACAGTTATTGTTGGATTCGAGCAGGTGATGTTTCGCGATAATTCGCATGTGTGAAGCAATTTCACTCTAATTTTTGACATTCTCTGATTTTTGTAATACTTGTCTCAAATTGTGTCTGAGACTCAGTAGAGAAGGCAGGGCACGGTTTTTGTTGAATTCGAGCAGGTGTTGTTTCGAGATAATTCGCTTGTTTGAAGCAATTTCACTCTAATTTTTGACATTCTTTGATTTTTGTAACACTTGTCTCAAAGCGTCTCTGAAGCTCATTAGAGACGGCAGGGCACAGTTTTTCTTGGATTCGAGCAGGTGTTGTTTCGCGATAATTCGCTTGTTTGAAGCAATTTCACTCTAATTTCTGACATTCCTTGATTTTTGTAACAATTGTTTCAAACCGTCTCTGAGGCTAAATAGAGACGGCAGGGCACAGTTTTTGTTGGATTCGAGCAGGTGTTGTTTCGCGATAATTCGCTTGTTTGAAGCAATTTCACTCGAATTTTTGACATTCTCTGATTTTTGAAACGCTTGTCTCAAAGCGTCTCTGAGCCTCAGTAGAGACGGCAGGGCACAGTTATTGTTGGATTCGAGCAGGTGATGTTTCGCGATAATTCGCATGTTTGAAGTAATTTCACTCTAATTTTTGACATTTTCTGATTTTTGTAATACTTGTCTCAAAGCGTGTCTGAGACTCAGTAGAGAATGCAGGGCACAGTTTTTGTTGGAGCCGAGCAGGTGTTATTTCGCGATAATTCGCTTGATTGAAGCAATTTCACTCTAATTTTTGACATTCTCTGATTTTTGTAACACTTGTCTCAAAGCGTCTCTGAGCCTCAGTAGAGACGGCAGTGCACACTTATTGTTGGATTCGAGCAGCTGATGTTTCGCGATAATTCGCATGTTTGAAGCAATTTCACTCTAATTTTTGACATTCTTTGATTTTGTAACACTTGTCTCAAAGCGTCTCTGAGGCTCAGTAGAGACAGCGGAGCACAGTTTTTGTTGTATTCGAGCAGGTGTTGTTTCGCGATAATTCGCTTGTTTGAAGCTATTTCACTTTAATATCTGCCATTCTCTGATTTTAGTAACACTTGTCTTAAGGCGTCTCTGAAGCTCAGTAGAGGTGAGAGGGCACTGATTTTGTTGGATTCGAGCGGATGTTGTTTCGCGATAATTCGCTTGTTTGAAACAATTTCACTCTAATTTCTCACTGTTTCTGATTTTTGTAACACCTTTCTCAAAGCGTCTCTGAGGCTCAGTAGAAACGGCAGGGCACAGTTTTTGTTGGATTCGAGCAGGTGTTGTTTCCCGATAATTAGCTTGTTAGAAGCAATTTCACCTTAATTTTTGACATTGTCTGATTTCTGTAACAATTGTTTCAAACCGTCTCTGAGGCTAAATAGAGTCGGCAGGGCACAGTTTTTGTCGGATTCGAACAGGTGTTGTTTCGCGATAATTCGCTTGTTTGAAGCATTTTCACTCTAATTTCTGACATTCCTTGATTTTTGTAACACTTGTCTCAAAGCGTCTCTGAGGCTCAGTAGAGACGGCAGGGCACAGTTTTTGTTGGATTCGAGCAGGTGTTGTTTCGCGATAATTCGCTTATTTGAAGCAATTTTACTCTAATTTTTGACATTCTGTATTTCTTGTAACAATTGTTTCAAACCGTCTCTGAGGCTAAATAGGGTCGGCAGGGCACAGTTTTTGTTGGATTCGAGCAGGTGTTGTTTCGCGATAATTCGCTTGTTTGAGCAATTAAACTCTAATTTATGACATTCTCTTATTTTTGTAACACTTGTCTCAAAGCGTCTCTGAAGCTCAGTAGAGAAGGCAGTTCACAGTTATTATTGGATTCGAGCAGGTGTTGTTTCGCGATAATTCGCTCTTTTGAAGCAATTTCACTCTAATTTCTGACATTCCTTGATTTATGTAACACTTGTCTCAAAGCGTCTCTGAGGCTGAGTAGAGACGGCAGGGCACAGTTTTTGTTGGATTCGAGCAGGTGTTGTTTCGCGATAGTTCGCTTGTTTGAGCAATTTCACTCTAATTTATGACATTCTCTGATTTTTGTAACACTTGTCCCAAAGCGTCTCTGAAGCTCAGTAGAGACGGCAGGACACAGTTTTTGTTGGATTCGAGCAGGTGTTGTTTCGCGATAATTCGCTTGTTTGAGCAATTTCACCCTAATTTATGACATTCTCTGATTTTTGCAACACTTGTCAAGAAGCGTCTCTGAAGCTCAGTAGAGAAGGCAGAGCACAGTTTTTGTTGGATTCGAGCAGGTGTTGTTTCGCGATAATTCGCTTGTTTGAAGCAATTTCACTCTAATTTTTGACATTCTCTGATTTTTGTAACACTTGTCACAAAGCGTCTCTGAAGCTCAGTAGAGGCGGCAGGGCACAGTTTTTGTTGGATTCGAGCAGGTGTTGTTTCGCGATAATTCGTTATTGAAGCAATTTTACTCTAAATTTTTGACATTGTCTGATTTCTGTAACAATTGTTTCAAACCGTCTCTGAGCCTAAATAGAGTCGGCAGGGCACAGTTTTTGTCGGATTCGAACAGGTGTTGTTTCGCGATAATTCGCTTGTTTGAAGCATTTTCACTCTAATTTCTGAAATTCCTTGATTTTTGTAACACTTGTCTCAAAGCGTCTCTGAGGCTCAGTAGAGACGGCAGGGCACAGTATTTGTTGGATTCGAGCAGGTGTTGTTTCGCGATAATTCGCTTATTTGAAGCAATTTTACTCTAATTTTTGACATTCTGTATTTCTTGTAACAATTGTTTCAAACCGTCTCTGAGGCTAAATAGGGTCGGCAGGGCACAATTTTTGTCGGATTCGAGCAGGTGTTGTTTCGCGATAGTTCGCTTGGTTGAAACAATTTCACTCTAATTTTTTGACATTCTCTGATTTTTGTAACAATTGTTTCAAACCGTCTCTGAGGTTAAATAGAGTCGGCAGGGCACAGTTTTTGTCGGATACGAGCAGGTGTTGTTTCGGGATAATTCGCTTATTTGAGCAATTTCACTCTAATTTATGACATTGTCTTATTTTTGTAACACTTGTCTCAAAGCGTCTCTGAGGCTCAGTAGAGACAGCAGGGCACAGTTTTTGTTGGATTCGAGCAGGTGTTGTTTCGCGATAATTCGCTTATTTGAAGCAATTTCACTCTAATTCTTGACATTGTCAGATTTCTGTAACAATTGTTTCAAACCGTCTCTGAGGCTAAATAGAGTCGGCAGGACACAGTTTTTGTTGGATTCGAGCAGGTGTTGTTTCGCGATAATTCGCATGTTTGAAGCAATTTCACTCTAATTTTTGACATTCTCTGATTTTTGTAATACTTGTCTCAAAGCGAGTCTGAGACTCAGTAGAGAAGGCAGGGCACAGTTTTTGTTGGATTCAAGCAGGTGTTGTTTCGAGATAATTCGCTTGTTTGAAGCATTTTCACTCTAATTTCTGACATTCCTTGATTTTTGTAACACTTGTCTCAAAGCGTCTCTGAGGCTCAGTAGAGACGGCAGGGCACAGTTTTTGTTGGATTCGAGCAGGTGTTGTTTCGCGATAATTCGCTTATTTGAAGCAATTTTACTCTAATTTTTGACATTCTGTATTTCTTGTAACAATTGTTTCAAACCGTCTCTGAGGCTAAATAGGGTCGGCAGGGCACAGTTTTTGTTGGATTCGAGGAGGTGTTGTTTCGCGATAATTCGCTTGTTTGAGCAATTAAACTCTAATTTATGACATTCTCTTATTTTTGTAACACTTGTCTCAAAGCGTCTCTGAAGCTCAGTAGAGAAGGCAGGGCACAGTTATTATTGGATTCGAGCAGGTGTTGTTTCGCGATAATTCGCTCTTTTGAAGCAATTTCACTCTAATTTCTGACATTCCTTGATTTATGTAACACTTGTCTCAAAGCGTCTCTGAGGCTGAGTAGAGACGGCAGGGCACAGTTTTTGTTGGATTCGAGCAGGTGTTGTTTCGCGATAGTTCGCTTGTTTGAGCAATTTCACTCTAATTTATGACATTCTCTGATTTTTGTAACACTTGTCTCAAAGCGTCTCTGAAGCTCAGTAGAGACGGCAGGACACAGTTTTTGTTGGATTCGAGCAGGTGTTGTTTCGCGATAATTCGCTTGTTTGAGCAATTTCACCCTAATTTATGACATTCTCTGATTTTTGCAACACTTGTCAAGAAGCGTCTCTGAAGCTCAGTAGAGAAGGCAGAGCACAGTTTTTGTTGGATTCGAGCAGGTGTTGTTTCGCGATAATTCGCTTGTTTGAAGCAATTTCACTCTAATTTTTGACATTCTCTGATTTTTGTAACACTTGTCACAAAGCGTCTCTGAAGCTCAGTAGAGGCGGCAGGGCACAGTTTTTGTTGGATTCGAGCAGGTGTTGTTTCGCGATAATTCGTTGTTTGAAGCAATTTTACTCTAAATTTTTGACATTGTCTGATTTCTGTAACAATTGTTTCAAACCGTCTCTGAGGCTAAATAGAGTCGGCAGGGCACAGTTTTTGTCGGATTCGAACAGGTGTTGTTTCGCGATAATTCGCTTGTTTGAAGCATTTTCACTCTAATTTCTGACATTCCTTGATTTTTGTAACACTTGTCTCAAAGCGTCTCTGAGGCTCAGTAGAGACGGCAGGGCACAGTATTTGTTGGATTCGAGCAGGTGTTGTTTCGCGATAATTCGCTTATTTGAAGCAATTTTACTCTAATTTTTGACATTCTGTATTTCTTGTAACAATTGTTTCAAACCGTCTCTGAGGCTAAATAGGGTCGGCAGGGCACAATTTTTGTCGGATTCGAGCAGGTGTTGTTTCGCGATAGTTCGCTTGGTTGAAGCAATTTCACTCTAATTTTTTGACATTCTCTGATTTTTGTAACAATTGTTTCAAACCGTCTCTGAGGTTAAATAGAGTCGGCAGGGCACAGTTTTTGTCGGATACGAGCAGGTGTTGTTTCGGGATAATTCGCTTATTTGAGCAATTTCACTCTAATTTATGACATTGTCTTATTTTTGTAACACTTGTCTCAAAGCGTCTCTGAGGCTCAGTAGAGACAGCAGGGCACAGTTTTTGTTGGATTCGAGCAGGTGTTGTTTCGCGATAATTCGCTTATTTGAAGCAATTTCACTCTAATTCTTGACATTGTCAGATTTCTGTAACAATTGTTTCAAACCGTCTCTGAGGCTAAATAGAGTCGGCAGGGCACAGTTTTTGTTGGATTCGAGCAGGTGTTGTTTCGCGATAATTCGCATGTTTGAAGCAATTTCACTCTAATTTTTGACATTCTCTGATTTTTGTAATACTTGTCTCAAAGCGAGTCTGAGACTCAGTAGAGAAGGCAGGGCACAGTTTTTGTTGGATTCAAGCAGGTGTTGTTTCGAGATAATTCGCATGTTTGAAGCAATTTCACTCTAATTTCTGACATTCCTTGATTTTTGTAACACTTGTCTCAAAGCGTCTCTGAGGCTGAGTAGAGACGGAAGGGCACAGTTTTTGTTGGATTCGAGCAGGTGTTGTTTCGCGATGGTTCGCTTGTTTGAGCAATTTCACTCTAATTTATGACATTCTCTGATTTTTGTAACACTTGTCTCAAAGCGTCTCTGAAGCTCAGTAGAGACGGCAGGACACAGTTTTTGTTGGATTCGAGCAGGTGTTGTTTCGCGATAATTCTCTTGTTTGAGCAATTTCACCCTAATTTATGACATTCTCTGATTTTTGCAACACTTGTCACAAAGCGTCTCTGAAGCTCAGTAGAGAAGGCAGAGCACAGTTTTTGTTGGATTCGAGCAGGTGTTGTTTCGCGATAATTCGCTTGTTTGAAGCAATTTCACTCTAAATTTTTGACATTGTCTGATTTCTGTAACAATTGTTTCAAACCGTCTCTGAGGCTAAATAGAGTCGGCAGGGCACAGTTTTTGTCGGATTCGAACAGGTGTTGTTTCGCGATAATTCGCTTGTTTGAAGCATTTTCACTCTAATTTCTGACATTCCTTGATTTTTGTAACACTTGTCTGAAAGCGTCTCTGAGGCTCAGTAGAGAAGGCAGAGCACAGTTTTTGTTGGATTCGAGCAGGTGTTGTTTCGCGATAATTCGCTTGTTTGAAGCAATTTCACTCTAAATTTTTGACATTGTCTGATTTCTGTAACAATTGTTTCAAACCGTCTCTGAGGCTAAATAGGGTCGGCAGGGCACAATTTTTGTCGGATTTGAGCAGGTGTTGTTTCGTGATAGTTCGCTTGGTTGAAGCAATTTCACTCTAATTTTTTGACATTCTCTGATTTTTGTAACAATTGTTTCAAACCGTCTCTGAGGTTAAATAGAGTCGGCAGGGCACAGTTTTTGTCGGATTCGAGTAGGTGTTGTTTCGGGATACTTCGCTTATTTGAGCAATTTCACTCTAATTTATGACATTGTCTTATTTTTGTAACACTTGTCTCAAAGCGTCTCTGAAGCTCAGTAGAGACGGCAGGGCACAGTTTTTTTTGGATTCGAGCAGGTGTTGTTTCACGATAATTCGCTTGTTTGAAGCAACTTCACTCTAATTTTTTACATTGTCTGATTTTTGTAACACTTGTCTCAAAGCGTCTCTGAGGCTCAGTAGAGACAGCAGGGCACAGTTTTTGTTGGATTCGAGCAGGTGTTGTTTCGAGATAATTCGCTTGTTTGAAGCAATTTCACTCTAATTTCTGACATTCCTTGATTTTTGTAACACTTGTCTCAAAGCGTCTCTGAGGCTGAGTAGAGACGGCAGGGCACAGTTTTTGTTGGATTCGAGCAGGTGTTGTTTCGCGATAGTTCGCTTGTTTGAGCAATTTCACTCTAATTTATGACATTCTCTGATTTTTGTAACACTTGTCTCAAAGCGTCTCTGAAGCTCAGTAGAGAAGGCAGAGCACAGTTTTTGTTGGATTCGAGCAGGTGTTTTTTCGCGATAACTCGCTTATTTGAAGCAACTTCACTCTAATTAATGACATTCCCTGATTTCTTAACACTTGTCTCAAAGCGTCTCTGAAGCTCAGTAGAGACGGCAGGGCACAGTTTTTGTTGGATTCGTGCAGGTTTTCGCGATAATTCGCTTGTTTGAAGCAATTTCGCTCTAATATCTAACATTCTCAGATTTTTGTAACACTTGTCTCAAAGCGTCTCTGAAGCTCAGTAGAGACGGCAGGGCACAGTTTTTGTTGGATTCGAGCAGGTGTTGTTTCACGATAATTCGCTTATTTGAAGCAATTTTACTCTAATTTTTGACATTCTGTGATTCTTGTAACAATTGTTTCAAACCGTCTCTGAGGCTAAATAGAGTCGGCAGGGCACAGTTTTTGTCTGATTCGAGCAGGTGTTGTTTCGCGATAATTCGCTTGTTTGAGCAATTGCACTCTAATTTACGACATTCTCTGATTTTTGTAACACTTGTCTCAAAGCGTCTCTGAAGCTCATTAGAGACGGCAGGGCACTGTTTTTCTTGGATTCGAGCAGGTGTTGTTTCGCGATAATTCGCTTGTTTGAAGCAATTTCACTCTAATTTCTGACATTCCTTGATTTTTGTAACAATTGTTTCAAACCGTCTCGAGGCTAAATAGAGCCGGCAGGGCACAGTTTTTGTTGGATTCGAGCAGGTGTTGCTTCGCGATAATTTGCTTGTTGGAAGCAATTTCACTCTAATTCTTTACATTCTCTGATTTTTGTAACACTTGTCTCAAAGCGTCTCTGAGGCTCGGTAGAGTCAGCAGGGCACAGTTTTTGTTGGAGTCGAGCAGGTGTTGTTTCGCGATAATTCGCTTGATTGAAGCAATTTCACTCTAATTTCTGACTTTCCTTGGTTTTTGTAACACTTGTCTCAAAGCGTCTCTGAGGCTCAGTAGAGACGGCAGGGCACAGTTTTTGTTGGATTCGAGCAGGTGTTGTTTCGCGATAATTCGCTTGTTAGAAGCAATTTCACTCTAATTTTTGACATTCTCTGATTTTTGTAACACTTGTCTCAAAGCGTGTCTGAGCCTCAGTAGAGACGGCAGGGCACAGTTATTTTTGGATTCGAGCAGGTGATGTTTCGCGATAATTCGCATGTTTGAAGCAATATCACTCTAATTTTTGACATTCTTTGATTTTTGTAACACTTGTCTCAAAGTGTCTCTGAGGCTCAGTAGAGACAGCGGAGCACAGTTTTTGTTGGATTCGAGCAGGTGTTGTTTCGCGATAATTCGCTTGTTTGAAGCAATTTCACTTTAATATCTGCCATTCTCTGATTTTAGTAACACTTGTCTCAAGGCGTCTCTGAAGCTCAGTAGAGGTGAGAGGGCACTGATTTTGTTGGATTCGAGCGGATGTTGTTTCGCGATAATTCGCTTGTTTGAAACAATTTCTCTCTAATTTCTCACTTTCTCTGATTTTTGTAACACCCTTCTCAAAGCGTCTCTGAGGCTCAGTAGAAACGGCAGGGCAGTTTTTGTTGGATTCGAGCAGGTGTTGTTTCGCGATAATTCGCTTATTTGAAGCAACTTCACTCTAATTTATGACATTCCCTGATTTCTTAACACTTGTCTCAAAGCGTCTCTGAAGCTCAGTAGAGACGGCAGGGCACAGTTTTTCTTGGATTCGAGCAGGTTTTCGCGATAATTCGCTTGTTTGAAGCAATTTCACTCTAATATCTAACATTCTCTGATTTTTGTAACACTTGTCTCAAAGCGTTTCTGAAGCTCAGTAGAGACGGCAGGGCACAGCTTTTGTTGGATTCGAGCAGGTGTTGTTTCGCGATAATTCGCTTGTTTGAAGCAATTTCACTCTACTTTTTTACATTCTCTGATTTTTGTAACACTTGTCTCAAAGCGTCTCTGAGGCTCAGTAGAGACGGCAGGGCACAGTTTTTGTTGGAGTCGAGCAGGTGTTGTTTCGAGATAATTCGCTTGTTTGAAGCAATTTCACTCTAATTTCTGACATTCCTTGATTTTTGTAACACTTGTCTCAAAGCGTCTCTGAGGCTGAGTAGAGACGGCAGGGCACAGTTTTTGTTGGATTCGAGCAGGTGTTGTTTCGCGATAGTTCGCTTGTTTGAGCAATTTCACTCTAATTTATGACATTCTCTGATTTTTGTAACACTTGTCTCAAAGCGTCTCTGAAGCTCAGTAGAGAAGGCAGAGCACAGTTTTTGTTGGATTCGAGCAGGTGTTTTTTCGCGATAACTCGCTTATTTGAAGCAACTTCACTCTAATTAATGACATTCCCTGATTTCTTAACACTTGTCTCAAAGCGTCTCTGAAGCTCAGTAGAGACGGCAGGGCACAGTTTTTGTTGGATTCGTGCAGGTTTTCGCGATAATTCGCTTGTTTGAAGCAATTTCGCTCTAATATCTAACATTCTCAGATTTTTGTAACACTTGTCTCAAAGCGTCTCTGAAGCTCAGTAGAGACGGCAGGGCACAGTTTTTCTTGGATTCGAGCAGGTTTTCGCGATAATTCGCTTGTTTGAAGCAATTTCACTCTAATATCTAACATTCTCTGATTTTTGTAACACTTGTCTCAAAGCGTTTCTGAAGCTCAGTAGAGACGGCAGGGCACAGCTTTTGTTGGATTCGAGCAGGTGTTGTTTCGCGATAATTCGCTTGTTTGAAGCAATTTCACTCTACTTTTTTACATTCTCTGATTTTTGTAACACTTGTCTCAAAGCGTCTCTGAGGCTCAGTAGAGACGGCAGGGCACAGTTTTTGTTGGAGTCGAGCAGGTGTTGTTTCGCGATAATTCGCTTGATTGAAGCAATTTCACTCTAATTTCTGACTTTCCTTGATTTTTGTAACACTTGTCTCAAAGCGTCTCTGAGGCTCAGTAGACACGGCAGGGCACAGTTTTTGTTGGATGCGAGCAGGTGTTGTTTCGCGATAATTCGCTTGTTTGAAGCAATTTCACTCTAATTTTTGACATACTCTGACTTTTGTAACACTTGTCTCAAAGCGTCTCTGAGGCTCAGTAGAGACGGCAGGGCACAGTTTTTGTTGGAGTCGAGCAGTTGTTGTTTCGCGATAATTCGCTTGATTGAAGCAATTTCACTCTAATGTCTGACTTTCCTTGATTTTTGTAACACTTGTCTCAAAGCGTCTCTGAGGCTCAGTAGAGACGGCAGGGCACAGTTTTTGTTGGATGCGAGCAGGTGTTGTTTCCCGATAATTAGCTTATTTGAAGCAATTTTACTCTAATTTTTTACATTCTGTATGTCTTGTAACAATTGTTTCAAACCGTCTCTGAGGCTAAATAGAGTCGGCAGGGCACAGTTTTTGTCGGATTCGAACAGGTGTTGTTTCGCGATAATTCGCTTATTTGAAGCAATTTTACTCTAATTTTTTACATTCTGTATGTCTTGTAACAATTGTTTCAAACCGTCTCTGAGGCTAAATAGGGTCGGCAGGGCACAGTTTTTGTTGGATTCGAGCAGGTGTTGTTTCGCGATAATTCGCTTGTTTGAGCAATTTCACTCTAATTTATGACATTCTCTGATTTTTGTAACACTTGTCTCAAAGCGTCTCTGAAGCTCAGTAGAGAAGGCAGGGCACAGTTATTATTGGATTCGAGCAGGTGTTGTTTCGCGATAATTCGCTCTTTTGAAGCAATTTCACTCTAATTTCTGACATTCCTTGATTTTTGTAACACTTGTCTCAAAGCGTCTCTGAGGCTGAGTAGAGACGGCAGGGCACAGTTTTTGTTGGATTCGAGCAGGTGTTGTTTCGCGATAGTTCGCTTGTTTGAGCAGTTTCACTCTAATTTATGACATTCTCTGATTTTTGTAACACTTGTCTCAAAGCGTCTCTGAAGCTCAGTAGAGACGGCAGGGCACAGTTTTTGTTGGATTCGAGCAGGTGTTGTTTCGCGATAATTCGCTTGTTTGAGCAATTTCACTCTAATTTATGACATCCTCTGATTTTTGCAACACTTGTCACAAAGCGTCTCTGAGCCTCAGTAGAGACGGCAGGGCACAGCTATTGTTGGATTCGAGCAGGTGTTGTTTCGCGATAATTCGCATGTTTGATGCAATTTCACTCTAATTTTTGACATTCTCTGATTTTTGTAATACTTGTCTCAAAGCGTGTCTGAGACTCAGTGGAGAAGGCAGGGCACAGTTTTTGTTGGAGTCGAGCAGGTGTTGTATCGCGATAATTCGCTTGATTGAAGCAATTTCACTCTAATTTCTGACTTTCCTTGATTTTTGTAACACTTGTCTCAAAACGTCTCTGAGGCTCAGTAGAGACGGCAGGGCACAGTTTTTGTTGGATTCGAGCAGGTGTTGTTTCGCGATAATTCGCTTGTTTGAAGCATTTTCACTCTAATTTTTGACATTCTCTGATTTTTGTAACACTTGTCTCAAAGCGTCTCTGAGCTTCAGTAGAGACGGCAGGGCACAGTTATTGTTGGATTCGAGCAGGTGATGTTTCGCGATAATTCGCATGTTTGAAGCAATTTCACTCTAATTTTTGACATTCTTTGATTTTTGTAACACTTGTCTCAAAGCGTCTCTGAGGCTCAGTAGAGACAGCGGAGCACAGTTTTTGTTGGATTCGAGCAGGTGTTGTTTCGCGATAATTCGCTTGTTTGAAGCAATTTCACTTTAATATCTGCCATTCTCTGATTTTAGTAACACTTGTCTCAAGGCGTCTCTAAAGCTCAGTAGAGGTGAGAGGGCACTGATTTTGTTTGATTCGAGCGGATGTTGTTTCGCGATAATTCGCTTGCTTGAAACAATTTCACTCTAATTTCTCACTTTCTCTGATTTTTGTAACACCCTTCTCAAAGCGTCTCTGAGGCTCAGTAGAAACGGCAGGGCACAGTTTTTGTTGGATTCGAGCAGGTGTTGTTTCCCGATAATTAGCTTGTTAGAAGCAATTTCACCTTAATTTTTGACATTGTATGATTTCTGTAACAATTGTTTCAAACCGTCTCTGAGGCTAAATAGAGTCGGCAGGGCACAGTTTTTGTCGGATTCGAACAGGTGTTGTTTCGCGATAATTCGCTTGTTTGAAGCATTTTTACTCTAATTTCTGACATTCCTTGATTTTTGTACCACTTGTCTCAACGCGTCTCTGAGGCTCAGTAGAGTCGGCAGGGCACAGTTTTTGTCGGATTCGAACAGGTGTTGTTTCGCGATAATTCGCTCTTTTGAAGCAATTTCACTCCAATTTCTGACATTCCTTGATTTTTCTAACACTTGTCTCAAAGCGTCTCTGAGGCTGAGTAGACACGGCAGGGCACAGTTTTTGTTGGATTCGAGCAGGTGTTGTTTCGCGATAGTTCGCTTGTTTGAGCAATTTCACTCTAATTTATGACATTCTCTGATTTTTGTAACACTTGTCTCAAAGCGTCTCTGAAGCTCAGTAGAGACGGCAGGGCGCAGTTTTTGTTGGATTCGAGCAGGTGTTGTTTCGCGATAATTCGCTTGTTTGAGCAATTTCACTCTAATTTATAACATCCTCTGATTTTTGCAACACTTGTCACAAAGCGTCTCTGAAGCTCAGTAGAGAAGGCAGAGCACAGTTTTTGTTGGATTTGAGCAGGTGTTGTTTCGCGATAATTCGCTTGTTTGAAGCAATTTCACTCTAATTTTTGACATTCTCTGATTTTTGTAAGACTTGTCACAAAGCGTCTCTGAAGCTCAGTAGAGACGGCAGGGCACAGTTTTTGTTGGATTCGAGTAGGTGTTGTTTCGCGATAATTCGCTTATTTGAAGCAATTTTACTCTAATTTTTGACATTCTGTATTTCTTGTAACAATTGTTTCAAACCGTCTCTGAGGCTAAATAGGGTCGGCAGGGCACAATTTTTGTCGGATTCGAGCAGGTTTTGTTTCGGGATAATTCGCTTATTTGAGCAATTTCACTCTAATTTATGACATTCTCTTATTTTTGTAACACTTGTCTCAAAGCGTCTCTGAAGCTCAGTAGAGACGGCAGGGCACAGTTTTTGTTGGATTCGAGCAGGTGTTGTTTCGCGATAATTCGCTTGTTTGAAGCAATTTCACTCTAATTTTTTACATTGTATGATTTCTGTAACAATTGTTTCAAAGCGTCTCTGAGGCTCAGTAGAGACAGCAGGGCACAGTTTTTGTTGGATTCGAGCAGGTGTTGTTTCGCGATAATTCGCTTATTTGAAGCAATTTCACTCTAATTTTTGACATTGTCAGATTTCTGTAACAATTGTTTCAAACCGTCTCTGAGGCTAAATAGAGTCGGCAGGACACAGTTTTTGTTGGATTCGAGCAGGTGTTGTTTCACGATAATTCGCTTGTTTGAGCAATTTCACTCTAATTTATGACATTCTCTGATTTTTGTAACACTTGTCTCAAAGCGTCTCTGAAGCTCAGCAGAGAAGGCAGGGCACAGTAATTATTGGATTCGAGAAGGTGTTGTTTCGCGATAATTCGCTCTTTTGAAGCAATTTCACTCTAATTTCTGACATTCCTTGATTTTTGTAACACTTGTCTCAAAGCGTCTCTGAGGCTCAGTAGAGACAGCAGGGCACAGTTTTTGTTGGATTCGAGCAGGTGTTGTTTCGCGATAGTTCGCTTGTTTGAGCAATTTCACTCTAATTTATGACATTCTCTGATTTTTGTAACACTTGTCTCAAAGCGTCTCTGAAGCTCAGTAGAGACGGCAGGGCACAGTTTTTGTGGGATTCGAGCAGGTGTTGTTTCGCGATAATTCGCTTGTTTGAGCAATTTCACTCTAATTTATGACATCCTCTGATTTTTGCAACACTTGTCACAAAGCGTCTCTGAGCCTCAGTAGAGTCGGCAGGGCACAGTTTTTGTTGGATTCCAGCAGGTGTTGTTTCGCGATAATTCGCTTGTTTGAAGCAATTTCACTCTAATTTATGACATTCTCTGATTTTTGTAACACTTGTCACAAAGCGTCTCTGAGCCTCAGTAGAGTCGGCAGGGCACAGTTTTTGTTGGATTCCAGCAGGTGTTGTTTCGCGATAATTCGCTTGTTTGAAGCAATTTCACTCTAATTTATGACATTCTCTGATTTTTGTAACACTTGTCTCAAAGCGTCTCTGAAGCTCAGTAGAGACGGCAGGGCACAGTTTTTGTTGGATTCGAGAAGGTGTTGTTTCGCGATAATTCGCATGTTTGAAGCAATTTCACTCTAATTTTTGACATTCTCTGATTTTTGTAATACTTGTCTCAAAGCGTGTCTGAGACTCAGTAGAGAAGGCAGGGCACAGTTTTTGTTGGAGTCGAGCAGGTGTTGTATCGCAATAACTCGCTTGATTGAAGCAATTTCACTCTAATTTCTGACTTTCCTTGATTTTTGTAACACTTGTCTCAAAGCGTCTCTGAGGCTCAGTAGAGACGGCAGGGCACAGTTTTTGTTGGATTCGAGCAGGTGTTGTTTCGCGATAATTCGCTTGTTTGAAGCAATTTAACTCTAATTTTTGACATTCTCTGATTTTTGTAACACTTGTCTCAAAGCGTCTCTGAGCATCAGTAGAGACGGCAGGGCACAGTTATTGTTGGATTCGAGCAGGTGATGTTTCGCGATAATTCGCATGTTTGAAGCAATTTCACTCTAATTTTTGACATTCTTTGATTTTTGTAACACTTGTCTCAAAGCGTCTCTGAGGCTCAGTAGAGACAGCGGAGCACAGTTTTTGTTGGATTCGAGCAGGTGTTGTTTCGCGATAATTCGCTTGTTTGAAGCAATTTCACTTTAATATCTGCCATTCTCTGATTTTAGTAACACTTGTCTCAAGGCGTCTCTAAAGCTCAGTAGAGGTGAGAGGGCACTGATTTTGTTTGATTCGAGCGGATGTTGTTTCGCGATAATTCGCTTGTTTGAAACAATTTCACTCTAATTTCTCACTTTCTCTGATTTTTGTAACACCCTTCTCAAAGCGTCTCTGAGGCTCAGTAGAAACGGCAGGGCACAGTTTTTGTCGGATTCGAACAGGTGTTGTTTCGCGATAATTCGCTTGTTTGAAGCATTTTCACTCTAATTTCTGACATTCCTTGATTTTTGTAACACTTGTCTCAACGCGTCTCTGAGGCTCAGTAGAGACGGCAGGGCACAGTTTTTGTTGGATTCGAGCAGGTGTTGTTTCGCGATAATTCGCTTATTTGAAGCAATTTTACTCTAATTTTTTACATTCTGTATGTCTTGTAACAATTGCTTCAAACCGTCTCTGAGGCTAAATAGGGTCGGCAGGGCACAGTTTTTGTTGGATTCGAGCAGGTGTTGTTTCGCGATAATTCGCTTGTTTGAGCAATTTCACTCTTATTTATGACATTCTCTGATTTTTGTAACACTTGTCTCAAAGCGTCTCTGAAGCTCAGTAGAGAAGGCAGGGCACAGTTATTATTGGATTCGAGCAGGTGTTGTTTCGCGATAATTCGCTCTTTTGAAGCAATTTCACTCTAATTTCTGACATTCCTTGATTTTTCTAACACTTGTCTCAAAGCGTCTCTGAGGCTGAGTAGACACGGCAGGGCACAGTTTTTGTTGGATTCGAGCAGGTGTTGTTTCGCGATAGTTCGCTTGTTTGAGCAATTTCACTCTAATTTATGACATTCTCTGATTTTTGTAACACTTGTCTCAAAGCGTCTCTGAAGCTCAGTAGAGACGGCAGGGCGCAGTTTTTGTTGGATTCGAGCAGGTGTTGTTTCGCGATAATTCGCTTGTTAGAGCAATTTCACTCTAATTTATGACATCCTCTGATTTTTGCAACACTTGTCACAAAGCGTCTCTGAAGCTCAGTAGAGAAGGCAGAGCACAGTTTTTGTTGGATTCGAGCAGGTGTTGTTTCGCGATAATTCGCTTGTTTGAGCAATTTCACTCTAATTTATGACATTCTCTGATTTTTGTAACACTTGTCTCAAAGCGTCTCTGAAGCTCAGTAGAGACGGCAGGGCACAGTTTTTGTTGGATTCGAGCAGGTGTTGTTTCGCGATAATTCGCTTGTTTGAGCAATTTCACTCTAATTTCTGACATTCCTTGATTTTTGTAACACTTGTCTCAAAACGTCTCTGAGGCTGAGTAGAGACGGCAGGGCACAGTTTTTGTTGGATTCGAGCAGGTGTTGTTTCGCGATAGTTCGCTTGTTTGAGCAGTTTCACTCTAATTTATGACATTCTCTGATTTTTGTAACACTTGTCTCAAAGCGTCTCTGAAGCTCAGTAGAGACGGCAGGGCACAGTTTTTGTTGGATTCGAGCAGGTGTTGTTTCGCGATAATTCGCTTGTTTGAGCAATTTCACTCTAATTTATGACATCCTCTGATTTTTGCAACACTTGTCACAAAGCGTCTCTGAGCCTCAGTAGAGACGGCAGGGCACAGCTATTGTTGGATTCGAGCAGGTGTTGTTTCGCGATAATTCGCATGTTTGATGCAATTTCACTCTAATTTTTGACATTCTCTGATTTTTGTAATACTTGTCTCAAAGCGTGTCTGAGACTCAGTGGAGAAGGCAGGGCACAGTTTTTGTTGGAGTCGAGCAGGTGTTGTATCGCGATAATTCGCTTGATTGAAGCAATTTCACTCTAATTTCTGACTTTCCTTGATTTTTGTAACACTTGTCTCAAAGCGTCTCTGAGGCTCAGTAGAGACGGCAGGGCACAGTTTTTGTTGGATTCGAGCAGGTGTTGTTTCGCGATAATTCGCTTGTTTGAAGCATTTTCACTCTAATTTTTGACATTCTCTGATTTTTGTAACACTTGTCTCAAAGCGTCTCTGAGCTTCAGTAGAGACGGCAGGGCACAGTTATTGTTGGATTCGAGCAGGTGATGTTTCGCGATAATTCGCATGTTTGAAGCAATTTCACTCTAATTTTTGACATTCTTTGATTTTTGTAACACTTGTCTCAAAGCGTCTCTGAGGCTCAGTAGAGACAGCGGAGCACAGTTTTGGTTGGATTCGAGCAGGTGTTGTTTCGCGATAATTCGCTTGTTTGAAGCAATTTCACTTTAATATCTGCCATTCTCTGATTTTAGTAACACTTGTCTCAAGGCGTCTCTAAAGCTCAGTAGAGGTGAGAGGGCACTGATTTTGTTTGATTCGAGCGGATGTTGTTTCGCGATAATTCGCTTGCTTGAAACAATTTCACTCTAATTTCTCACTTTCTCTGATTTTTGTAACACCCTTCTCAAAGCGTCTCTGAGGCTCAGTAGAAACGGCAGGGCACAGTTTTTGTTGGATTCGAGCAGGTGTTGTTTCCCGATAATTAGCTTGTTAGAAGCAATTTCACCTTAATTTTTGACATTGTATGATTTCTGTAACAATTGTTTCAAACCGTCTCTGAGGCTAAATAGAGTCGGCAGGGCACAGTTTTTGTCGGATTCGAACAGGTGTTGTTTCGCGATAATTCGCTTGTTTGAAGCATTTTTACTCTAATTTCTGACATTCCTTGATTTTTGTAACACTTGTCTCAACGCGTCTCTGAGGCTCAGTAGAGTCGGCAGGGCACAGTTTTTGTCGGATTCGAACAGAAGTTGTTTCGCGATAATTCGCTCTTTTGAAGCAATTTCACTCCAATTTCTGACATTCCTTGATTTTTCTAACACTTGTCTCAAAGCGTCTCTGAGGCTGAGTAGACACGGCAGGGCACAGTTTTTGTTGGATTCGAGCAGGTGTTGTTTCGCGATAGTTCGCTTGTTTGAGCAATTTCACTCTAATTTATGACATTCTCTGATTTTTGTAACACTTGTCTCAAAGCGTCTCTGAAGCTCAGTAGAGACGGCAGGGCGCAGTTTTTGTTGGATTCGAGCAGGTGTTGTTTCGCGATAATTCGCTTGTTTGAGCAATTTCACTCTAATTTATAACATCCTCTGATTTTTGCAACACTTGTCACAAAGCGTCTCTGAAGCTCAGTAGAGAAGGCAGAGCACAGTTTTTGTTGGATTTGAGCAGGTGTTGTTTCGCGATAATTCGCTTGTTTGAAGCAATTTCACTCTAATTTTTGACATTCTCTGATTTTTGTAACACTTGTCACAAAGCGTCTCTGAAGCTCAGTAGAGACGGCAGGGCACAGTTTTTGTTGGATTCGAGTAGGTGTTGTTTCGCGATAATTCGCTTATTTGAAGCAATTTTACTCTAATTTTTGACATTCTGTATTTCTTGTAACAATTGTTTCAAACCGTCTCTGAGGCTAAATAGGGTCGGCAGGGCACAATTTTTGTCGGATTCGAGCAGGTTTTGTTTCGGGATAATTCGTTTATTTGAGCAATTTCACTCTAATTTATGACATTCTCTTATTTTTGTAACACTTGTCTCAAAGCGTCTCTGAAGCTCAGTATAGACGGCAGGGCACAGTTTTTGTTGGATTCGAGCAGGTGTTGTTTCGCGATAATTCGCTTGTTTGAAGCAATTTCACTCTAATTTTTTACATTGTATGATTTCTGTAACAATTGTTTCAAAGCGTCTCTGAGGCTCAGTAGAGACAGCAGGGCACAGTTTTTGTTGGATTCGAGCAGGTGTTGTTTCGCGATAATTCGCTTATTTGAAGCAATTTCACTCTAATTTTTGACATTGTCAGATTTCTGTAACAATTGTTTCAAACCGTCTCTGAGGCTAAATAGAGTCGGCAGGACACAGTTTTTGTTGGATTCGAGCAGGTGTTGTTTCACGATAATTCGCTTGTTTGAGCAATTTCACTCTAATTTATGACATTCTCTGATTTTTGTAACACTTGTCTCAAAGCGTCTCTGAAGCTCAGCAGAGAAGGCAGGGCACAGTAATTATTGGATTCGAGAAGGTGTTGTTTCGCGATAATTCGCTCTTTTGAAGCAATTTCACTCTAATTTCTGACATTCCTTGATTTTTGTAACACTTGTCTCAAAGCGTCTCTGAGGCTCAGTAGAGACAGCAGGGCACAGTTTTTGTTGGATTCGAGCAGGTGTTGTTTCGCGATAGTTCGCCTGTTTGAGCAATTTCACTCTAATTTATGACATTCTCTGATTTTTGTAACACTTGTCTCAAAGCGTCTCTGAAGCTCAGTAGAGACGGCAGGGCACAGTTTTTGTGGGATTCGAGCAGGTGTTGTTTCGATATAATTCGCTTGTTTGAGCAATTTCACTCTAATTTATGACATCCTCTGATTTTTGCAACACTTGTCACAAAGCGTCTCTGAGCCTCAGTAGAGTCGGCAGGGCACAGTTTTTGTTGGATTCCAGCAGGTGTTGTTTCGCGATAATTCGCTTGTTTGAAGCAATTTCACTCTAATTTATGACATTCTCTGATTTTTGTAACACTTGTCACAAAGCGTCTCTGAGCCTCAGTAGAGTCGGCAGGGCACAGTTTTTGTTGGATTCCAGCAGGTGTTGTTTCGCGATAATTCGCTTGTTTGAAGCAATTTCACTCTAATTTATGACATTCTCTGATTTTTGTAACACTTGTCTCAAAGCGTCTCTGAAGCTCAGTAGAGACGGCAGGGCACAGTTTTTGTTGGATTCGAGAAGGTGTTGTTTCGCGATAATTCGCATGTTTGAAGCAATTTCACTCTAATTTTTGACATTCTCTGATTTTTGTAATACTTGTCTCAAAGCGTGTCTGAGACTCAGTAGAGAAGGCAGGGCACAGTTTTTGTTGGAGTCGAGCAGGTGTTGTATCGCGATAACTCGCTTGATTGAAGCAATTTCACTCTAATTTCTGACTTTCCTTGATTTTTGTAACACTTGTCTCAAAGCGTCTGTGAGGCTCAGTAGAGACGGCAGGGCACAGTTTTTGTTGGATTCGAGCAGGTGTTGTTTCGCGATAATTCGCTTGTTTGAAGCAATTTAACTCTAATTTTTGACATTCTCTGATTTTTGTAACACTTGTCTCAAAGCGTCTCTGAGCATCAGTAGAGACGGCAGGGCACAGTTATTGTTGGATTCGAGCAGGTGATGTTTCGCGATAATTCGCATGTTTGAAGCAATTTCACTCTAATTTTTGACATTCTTTGATTTTTGTAACACTTGTCTCAAAGCGTCTCTGAGGCTCAGTAGAGACAGCGGAGCACAGTTTTTGTTGGATTCGAGCAGGTGTTGTTTCGCGATAATTCGCTTGTTTGAAGCAATTTCACTTTAATATCTGCCATTCTCTGATTTTAGTAACACTTGTCTCAAGGCGTCTCTAAAGCTCAGTAGAGGTGAGAGGGCACTGATTTTGTTTGATTCGAGCGGATGTTGTTTCGCGATAATTCGCTTGTTTGAAACAATTTCACTCTAATTTCTCACTTTCTCTGATTTTTGTAACACCCTTCTCAAAGCGTCTCTGAGGCTCAGTAGAAACGGCAGGGCACAGTTTTTGTCGGATTCGAACAGGTGTTGTTTCGCGATAATTCGCTTGTTTGAAGCATTTTCACTCTAATTTCTGACATTCCTTGATTTTTGTAACACTTGTCTCAACGCGTCTCTGAGGCTCAGTAGAGACGGCAGGGCACAGTTTTTGTTGGATTCGAGCAGGTGTTGTTTCGCGATAATTCGCTTATTTGAAGCAATTTTACTCTAATTTTTTACATTCTGTATGTCTTGTAACAATTGTTTCAAACCGTCTCTGAGGCTAAATAGGGTCGGCAGGGCACAGTTTTTGTTGGATTCGAGCAGGTGTTGTTTCGCGATAATTCGCTTGTTTGAGCAATTTCACTCTAATTTATGACATTCTCTGATTTTTGTAACACTTGTCTCAAAGCGTCTCTGAAGCTCAGTAGAGAAGGCAGGGCACAGTTATTATTGGATTCGAGCAGGTGTTGTTTCGCGATAATTCGCTCTTTTGAAGCAATTTCACTCTAATTTCTGACATTCCTTGATTTTTCTAACACTTGTCTCAAAGCGTCTCTGAGGCTGAGTAGACACGGCAGGGCACAGTTTTTGTTGGATTCGAGCAGGTGTTGTTTCGCGATAGTTCGCTTGTTTGAGCAATTTCACTCTAATTTATGACATTCTCTGATTTTTGTAACACTTGTCTCAAAGCGTCTCTGAAGCTCAGTAGAGACGGCAGGGCGCAGTTTTTGTTGGATTCGAGCAGGTGTTGTTTCGCGATAATTCGCTTGTTAGAGCAATTTCACTTTAATTTATGACATCCTCTGATTTTTGCAACACTTGTCACAAAGCGTCTCTGAAGCTCAGTAGAGAAGGCAGAGCACAGTTTTTGTTGGATTCGAGCAGGTGTTGTTTCGCGATAATTCGCTTGTTTGAAGCAATTTCACTCTAATTTTTGACATTCTCTGATTTTTGTAACACTTGTCACAAAGCGTCTCTGAAGCTCAGTAGAGACGGCAGGGCGCAGTTTTTGTTGGATTCGAGCAGGTGTTGTTTCGCGATAATTCGCTTGTTAGAGCAATTTCACTCTAAATTATGACATCCTCTGATTTTTGCAACACTTGTCACAAAGCGTCTCTGAAGCTCAGTAGAGAAGGCAGAGCACAGTTTTTGTTGGATTCGAGCAGGTGTTGTTTCGCGATAATTCGCTTATTTGAAGCAATTTTACTCTAATTTTTGACATTCTGTATTTCTTGTAACAATTGTTTCAAACCGTCTCTGAGGCTAAATAGGGTCGGCAGGGCACAATTTTTGTCGGATTCGAGCAGGTGTTGTTTCGGGATAATTCGCTTATTTGAGCAATTTCACTCTAATTTATGACATTCTCTTATTTTTGTAACACTTGTCTCAAAGCGTCTCTGAAGCTCAGTAGAGACGGCAGGGCACAGTTTTTGTTGGATTCGAGCAGGTGTTGTTTCGCGATAATTCGCTTGTTTGAAGCAATTTCACTCTAATTTTTTACATTGTATGATTTCTGTAACAATTGTTTCAAAGCGTCTCTGAGGCTCAGTAGAGACAGCAGGGCACAGTTTTTGTTGGATTCGCGCAGGTGTTGTTTCGCGATAGTTCGCTTATTTGAAGCAATTTCACTCTAATTTTTGACATTGTCAGATTTCTGTAACAATTGTTTCAAACCGTCTCTGAGGCTAAATAGAGTCGGCAGGACACAGTTTTTGTTGGATTCGAGCAGGTGTTGTTTCACGATAATTCGCTTGTTTGAGCAATTTCACTCTAATTTATGACATTCTCTGATTTTTGTAACACTTGTCTCAAAGCGTCTCTGAAGCTCAGCAGAGAAGGCAGGGCACAGTTATTATTGGATTCGAGAAGGTGTTGTTTCGCGATAATTCGCATGTTTGAAGCAATTTCACTCTAATTTTTGACATTCTCTGATTTTTGTAATACTTGTCTCAAAGCGTGTCTGAGACTCAGTAGAGAAGGCAGGGCACAGTTTTTGTTGGAGTCGAGCAGGTGTTGTATCGCGATAACTCGCTTGATTGAAGCAATTTCACTCTAATTTCTGACTTTCCTTGATTTTTGTAACACTTGTCTCAAAGCGTCTCTGAGGCTCAGTAGAGACGGCAGGGCACAGTTTTTGTTGGATTCGAGCAGGTGTTGTTTCGCGATAATTCGCTTGTTAGAAGCAATTTAACTCTAATTTTTGACATTCTCTGATTTTTGTAACACTTGTCTCAAAGCGTCTCTGAGCTTCAGTAGAGACGGCAGGGCACAGTTATTGTTGGATTCGAGCAGGTGATGTTTCGCGATAATTCGCATGTTTGAAGCAATTTCACTCTAATTTTTGACATTCTTTGATTTTTGTAACACTTGTCTCAAAGCGTCTCTGAGGCTCAGTAGAGACAGCGGAGCACAGTTTTTGTTGGATTCGAGCAGGTGTTGTTTCGCGATAATTCGCTTGTTTGAAGCAATTTCACTTTAATATCTGCCATTCTCTGATTTTAGTAACACTTGTCTCAAGGCGTCTCTAAAGCTCAGTAGAGGTGAGAGGGCACTGATTTTGTTTGATTCGAGCGGATGTTGTTTCGCGATAATTCGCTTGTTTGAAACAATTTCACTCTAATTTCTCACTTTCTCTGATTTTTGTAACACCCTTCTCAAAGCGTCTCTGAGGCTCAGTAGAAACGGCAGGGCACAGTTTTTGTCGGATTCGAACAGGTGTTGTTTCGCGATAATTCGCTTGTTTGAAGCATTTTCACTCTAATTTCTGACATTCCTTGATTTTTGTAACACTTGTCTCAACGCGTCTCTGAGGCTCAGTAGAGACGGCAGGGCACAGTTTTTGTTGGATTCGAGCAGGTGTTGTTTCGCGATAATTCGCTTATTTGAAGCAATTTTACTCTAATTTTTTACATTCTGTATGTCTTGTAACAATTGTTTCAAACCGTCTCTGAGGCTAAATAGGGTCGGCAGGGCACAGTTTTTGTTGGATTCGAGCAGGTGTTGTTTCGCGATAATTCGCTTGTTTGAGCAATTTCACTCTAATTTATGACATTCTCTGATTTTTGTAACACTTGTCTCAAAGCGTCTCTGAAGCTCAGTAGAGAAGGCAGGGCACAGTTATTATTGGATTCGAGCAGGTGTTGTTTCGCGATAATTCGCTCTTTTGAAGCAATTTCACTCTAATTTCTGACATTCCTTGATTTTTCTAACACTTGTCTCAAAGCGTCTCTGAGGCTGAGTAGACACGGCATGGCACAGTTTTTGTTGGATTCGAGCAGGTGTTGTTTCGCGATAGTTCGCTTGTTTGAGCAATTTCACTCTAATTTATGACATTCTCTGATTTTTGTAACACTTGTCTCAAAGCGTCTCTGAAGCTCAGTAGAGACGGCAGGGCACAGTTTTTGTGGGATTCGAGCAGGTGTTGTTTCGCGATAATTCGCTTGTTTGAGCAATTTCACTCTAATTTATGACATCCTCTGATTTTTGCAACACTTGTCACAAAGTGTCTCTGAGCCTCAGTAGAGTCGGCAGGGCACAGTTTTTGTTGGATTCCAGCAGGTGTTGTTTCGCGATAATTCGCTTGTTTGAAGCAATTTCACTCTAATTTATGACATTCTCTGATTTTTGTAACACTTGTCACAAAGCGTCTCTGAGCCTCAGTAGAGTCGGCAGGGCACAGTTTTTGTTGGATTCCAGCAGGTGTTGTTTCGCGATAATTCGCTTGTTTGAAGCAATTTCACTCTAATTTATGACATTCTCTGATTTTTGTAACACTTGTCTCAAAGCGTCTCTGAAGCTCAGTAGAGACGGCAGGGCACAGTTTTTGTTGGATTCGAGAAGGTGTTGTTTCGCGATAATTCGCATGTTTGAAGCAATTTCACTCTAATTTTTGACATTCTCTGATTTTTGTAATACTTGTCTCAAAGCGTGTCTGAGACTCAGTAGAGAAGGCAGGGCACAGTTTTTGTTGGAGTCGAGCAGGTGTTGTATCGCGATAACTCGCTTGATTGAAGCAATTTCACTCTAATTTCTGACTTTCCTTGATTTTTGTAACACTTGTCTCAAAGCGTCTCTGAGGCTCAGTAGAGACGGCAGGGCACAGTTTTTGTTGGATTCGAGCAGGTGTTGTTTCGCGATAATTCGCTTGTTTGAAGCAATTTAACTCTAATTTTTGACATTCTCTGATTTTTGTAACACTTGTCTCAAAGCGTCTCTGAGCATCAGTAGAGACGGCAGGGCACAGTTATTGTTGGATTCGAGCAGGTGATGTTTCGCGATAATTCGCATGTTTGAAGCAATTTCACTCTAATTTTTGACATTCTTTGATTTCTGTAACACTTGTCTCAAAGCGTCTCTGAGGCTCAGTAGAGACAGCGGAGCACAGTTTTTGTTGGATTCGAGCAGGTGTTGTTTCGCGATAATTCGCTTGTTTGAAGCAATTTCACTTTAATATCTGCCATTCTCTGATTTTAGTAACACTTGTCTCAAGGCGTCTCTAAAGCTCAGTAGAGGTGAGAGGGCACTGATTTTGTTTGATTCGAGCGGATGTTGTTTCGCGATAATTCGCTTGTTTGAAACAATTTCACTCTAATTTCTCACTTTCTCTGATTTTTGTAACACCCTTCTCAAAGCGTCTCTGAGGCTCAGTAGAAACGGCAGGGCACAGTTTTTGTCGGATTCGAACAGGTGTTGTTTCGCGATAATTCGCTTGTTTGAAGCATTTTCACTCTAATTTCTGACATTCCTTGATTTTTGTAACACTTGTCTCAACGCGTCTCTGAGGCTCAGTAGAGACGGCAGGGCACAGTTTTTGTTGGATTCGAGCAGGTGTTGTTTCGCGATAATTCGCTTATTTGAAGCAATTTTACTCTAATTTTTTACATTCTGTATGTCTTGTAACAATTGCTTCAAACCGTCTCTGAGGCTAAATAGGGTCGGCAGGGCACAGTTTTTGTTGGATTCGAACAGGTGTTGTTTCGCGATAATTCGCTTGTTTGAGCAATTTCACTCTAATTTATGACATTCTCTGATTTTTGTAACACTTGTCTCAAAGCGTCTCTGAAGCTCAGTAGAGAAGGCAGGGCACAGTTATTATTGGATTCGAGCAGGTGTTGTTTCGCGATAATTCGCTCTTTTGAAGCAATTTCACTCTAATTTCTGACATTCCTTGATTTTTCTAACACTTGTCTCAAAGCGTCTCTGAGGCTGAGTAGACACGGCAGGGCACAGTTTTTGTTGGATTCGAGCAGGTGTTGTTTCGCGATAGTTCGCTTGTTTGAGCAATTTCACTCTAATTTATGACATTCTCTGATTTTTGTAACACTTGTCTCAAAGCGTCTCTGAAGCTCAGTAGAGACGGCAGGGCGCAGTTTTTGTTGGATTCGAGCAGGTGTTGTTTCGCGATAATTCGCTTGTTAGAGCAATTTCACTCTAATTTATGACATCCTCTGATTTTTGCAACACTTGTCACAAAGCGTCTCTGAAGCTCAGTAGAGAAGGCAGAGCACAGTTTTTGTTGGATTCGAGCAGGTGTTGTTTCGCGATAATTCGCTTGTTTGAGCAATTTCACTCTAATTTATGACATTCTCTGATTTTTGTAACACTTGTCTCAAAGCGTCTCTGAAGCTCAGTAGAGAAGGCAGGGCACAGTTATTATTGGATTCGAGCAGGTGTTGTTTCGCGATAATTCGCTCTTTTGAAGCAATTTCACTCTAATTTCTGACATTCCTTGATTTTTGTAACACTTGTCTCAAAGCGTCTCTGAGGCTGAGTAGAGACGGCAGGGCACAGTTTTTGTTGGATTCGAGCAGGTGTTGTTTCGCGATA
The DNA here is from genome assembly GCA_030765045.1 of Tenodera sinensis. NCBI lineage: Eukaryota > Metazoa > Arthropoda > Insecta > Mantodea > Mantidae > Tenodera > Tenodera sinensis. The sequence goes on along the minus strand of CM060963.1, from coordinate 165,606,204 downwards.
GTTCGCTTGTTTGAGCAGTTTCACTCTAATTTATGACATTCTCTGATTTTTGTAACACTTGTCTCAAAGCGTCTCTGAAGCTCAGTAGAGACGGCAGGGCACAGTTTTTGTTGGATTCGAGCAGGTGTTGTTTCGCGATAATTCGCTTGTTTGAGCAATTTCACTCTAATTTATGACATCCTCTGATTTTTGCAACACTTGTCACAAAGCGTCTCTGAGCCTCAGTAGAGACGGCAGGGCACAGCTATTGTTGGATTCGAGCAGGTGTTGTTTCGCGATAATTCGCATGTTTGATGCAATTTCACTCTAATTTTTGACATTCTCTGATTTTTGTAATACTTGTCTCAAAGCGTGTCTGAGACTCAGTGGAGAAGGCAGGGCACAGTTTTTGTTGGAGTCGAGCAGGTGTTGTATCGCGATAATTCGCTTGATTGAAGCAATTTCACTCTAATTTCTGACTTTCCTTGATTTTTGTAACACTTGTCTCAAAGCGTCTCTGAGGCTCAGTAGAGACGGCAGGGCACAGTTTTTGTTGGATTCGAGCAGGTGTTGTTTCGCGATAATTCGCTTGTTTGAAGCATTTTCACTCTAATTTTTGACATTCTCTGATTTTTGTAACACTTGTCTCAAAGCGTCTCTGAGCTTCAGTAGAGACGGCAGGGCACAGTTATTGTTGGATTCGAGCAGGTGATGTTTCGCGATAATTCGCATGTTTGAAGCAATTTCACTCTAATTTTTGACATTCTTTGATTTTTGTAACACTTGTCTCAAAGCGTCTCTGAGGCTCAGTAGAGACAGCGGAGCACAGTTTTTGTTGGATTCGAGCAGGTGTTGTTTCGCGATAATTCGCTTGTTTGAAGCAATTTCACTTTAATATCTGCCATTCTCTGATTTTAGTAACACTTGTCTCAAGGCGTCTCTAAAGCTCAGTAGAGGTGAGAGGGCACTGATTTTGTTTGATTCGAGCGGATGTTGTTTCGCGATAATTCGCTTGCTTGAAACAATTTCACTCTAATTTCTCACTTTCTCTGATTTTTGTAACACCCTTCTCAAAGCGTCTCTGAGGCTCAGTAGAAACGGCAGGGCACAGTTTTTGTTGGATTCGAGCAGGTGTTGTTTCCCGATAATTAGCTTGTTAGAAGCAATTTCACCTTAATTTTTGACATTGTATGATTTCTGTAACAATTGTTTCAAACCGTCTCTGAGGCTAAATAGAGTCGGCAGGGCACAGTTTTTGTCGGATTCGAACAGGTGTTGTTTCGCGATAATTCGCTTGTTTGAAGCATTTTTACTCTAATTTCTGACATTCCTTGATTTTTGTAACACTTGTCTCAACGCGTCTCTGAGGCTCAGTAGAGTCGGCAGGGCACAGTTTTTGTCGGATTCGAACAGGTGTTGTTTCGCGATAATTCGCTCTTTTGAAGCAATTTCACTCCAATTTCTGACATTCCTTGATTTTTCTAACACTTGTCTCAAAGCGTCTCTGAGGCTGAGTAGACACGGCAGGGCACAGTTTTTGTTGGATTCGAGCAGGTGTTGTTTCGCGATAGTTCGCTTGTTTGAGCAATTTCACTCTAATTTATGACATTCTCTGATTTTTGTAACACTTGTCTCAAAGCGTCTCTGAAGCTCAGTAGAGACGGCAGGGCGCAGTTTTTGTTGGATTCGAGCAGGTGTTGTTTCGCGATAATTCGCTTGTTTGAGCAATTTCACTCTAATTTATAACATCCTCTGATTTTTGCAACACTTGTCACAAAGCGTCTCTGAAGCTCAGTAGAGAAGGCAGAGCACAGTTTTTGTTGGATTTGAGCAGGTGTTGTTTCGCGATAATTCGCTTGTTTGAAGCAATTTCACTCTAATTTTTGACATTCTCTGATTTTTGTAACACTTGTCACAAAGCGTCTCTGAAGCTCAGTAGAGACGGCAGGGCACAGTTTTTGTTGGATTCGAGTAGGTGTTGTTTCGCGATAATTCGCTTATTTGAAGCAATTTTACTCTAATTTTTGACATTCTGTATTTCTTGTAACAATTGTTTCAAACCGTCTCTGAGGCTAAATAGGGTCGGCAGGGCACAATTTTTGTCGGATTCGAGCAGGTTTTGTTTCGGGATAATTCGTTTATTTGAGCAATTTCACTCTAATTTATGACATTCTCTTATTTTTGTAACACTTGTCTCAAAGCGTCTCTGAAGCTCAGTAGAGACGGCAGGGCACAGTTTTTGTTGGATTCGAGCAGGTGTTGTTTCGCGATAATTCGCTTGTTTGAAGCAATTTCACTCTAATTTTTTACATTGTATGATTTCTGTAACAATTGTTTCAAAGCGTCTCTGAGGCTCAGTAGAGACAGCAGGGCACAGTTTTTGTTGGATTCGAGCAGGTGTTGTTTCGCGATAATTCGCTTATTTGAAGCAATTTCACTCTAATTTTTGACATTGTCAGATTTCTGTAACAATTGTTTCAAACCGTCTCTGAGGCTAAATAGAGTCGGCAGGACACAGTTTTTGTTGGATTCGAGCAGGTGTTGTTTCACGATAATTCGCTTGTTTGAGCAATTTCACTCTAATTTATGACATTCTCTGATTTTTGTAACACTTGTCTCAAAGCGTCTCTGAAGCTCAGCAGACAAGGCAGGGCACAGTAATTATTGGATTCGAGAAGGTGTTGTTTCGCGATAATTCGCTCTTTTGAAGCAATTTCACTCTAATTTCTGACATTCCTTGATTTTTGTAACACTTGTCTCAAAGCGTCTCTGAGGCTCAGTAGAGACAGCAGGGCACAGTTTTTGTTGGATTCGAGCAGGTGTTGTTTCGCGATAGTTCGCTTGTTTGAGCAATTTCACTCTAATTTATGACATTCTCTGATTTTTGTAACACTTGTCTCAAAGCGTCTCTGAAGCTCAGTAGAGACGGCAGGGCACAGTTTTTGTGGGATTCGAGCAGGTGTTGTTTCGATATAATTCGCTTGTTTGAGCAATTTCACTCTAATTTATGACATCCTCTGATTTTTGCAACACTTGTCACAAAGCGTCTCTGAGCCTCAGTAGAGTCGGCAGGGCACAGTTTTTGTTGGATTCCAGCAGGTGTTGTTTCGCGATAATTCGCTTGTTTGAAGCAATTTCACTCTAATTTATGACATTCTCTGATTTTTGTAACACTTGTCACAAAGCGTCTCTGAGCCTCAGTAGAGTCGGCAGGGCACAGTTTTTGTTGGATTCCAGCAGGTGTTGTTTCGCGATAATTCGCTTGTTTGAAGCAATTTCACTCTAATTTATGACATTCTCTGATTTTTGTAACACTTGTCTCAAAGCGTCTCTGAAGCTCAGTAGAGACGGCAGGGCACAGTTTTTGTTGGATTCGAGAAGGTGTTGTTTCGCGATAATTCGCATGTTTGAAGCAATTTCACTCTAATTTTTGACATTCTCTGATTTTTGTAATACTTGTCTCAAAGCGTGTCTGAGACTCAGTAGAGAAGGCAGGGCACAGTTTTTGTTGGAGTCGAGCAGGTGTTGTATCGCGATAACTCGCTTGATTGAAGCAATTTCACTCTAATTTCTGACTTTCCTTGATTTTTGTAACACTTGTCTCAAAGCGTCTGTGAGGCTCAGTAGAGACGGCAGGGCACAGTTTTTGTTGGATTCGAGCAGGTGTTGTTTCGCGATAATTCGCTTGTTTGAAGCAATTTAACTCTAATTTTTGACATTCTCTGATTTTTGTAACACTTGTCTCAAAGCGTCTCTGAGCATCAGTAGAGACGGCAGGGCACAGTTATTGTTGGATTCGAGCAGGTGATGTTTCGCGATAATTCGCATGTTTGAAGCAATTTCACTCTAATTTTTGACATTCTTTGATTTTTGTAACACTTGTCTCAAAGCGTCTCTGAGGCTCAGTAGAGACAGCGGAGCACAGTTTTTGTTGGATTCGAGCAGGTGTTGTTTCGCGATAATTCGCTTGTTTGAAGCAATTTCACTTTAATATCTGCCATTCTCTGATTTTAGTAACACTTGTCTCAAGGCGTCTCTAAAGCTCAGTAGAGGTGAGAGGGCACTGATTTTGTTTGATTCGAGCGGATGTTGTTTCGCGATAATTCGCTTGTTTGAAACAATTTCACTCTAATTTCTCACTTTCTCTGATTTTTGTAACACCCTTCTCAAAGCGTCTCTGAGGCTCAGTAGAAACGGCAGGGCACAGTTTTTGTCGGATTCGAACAGGTGTTGTTTCGCGATAATTCGCTTGTTTGAAGCATTTTCACTCTAATTTCTGACATTCCTTGATTTTTGTAACACTTGTCTCAACGCGTCTCTGAGGCTCAGTAGAGACGGCAGGGCACACTTTTTGTTGGATTCGAGCAGGTGTTGTTTCGCGATAATTCGCTTATTTGAAGCAATTTTACTCTAATTTTTTACATTCTGTATGTCTTGTAACAATTGTTTCAAACCGTCTCTGAGGCTAAATAGGGTCGGCAGGGCACAGTTTTTGTTGGATTCGAGCAGGTGTTGTTTCGCGATAATTCGCTTGTTTGAGCAATTTCACTCTAATTTATGACATTCTCTGATTTTTGTAACACTTGTCTCAAAGCGTCTCTGAAGCTCAGTAGAGAAGGCAGGGCACAGTTATTATTGGATTCGAGCAGGTGTTGTTTCGCGATAATTCGCTCTTTTGAAGCAATTTCACTCTAATTTCTGACATTCCTTGATTTTTCTAACACTTGTCTCAAAGCGTCTCTGAGGCTGAGTAGACACGGCAGGGCACAGTTTTTGTTGGATTCGAGCAGGTGTTGTTTCGCGATAGTTCGCTTGTTTGAGCAATTTCACTCTAATTTATGACATTCTCTGATTTTTGTAACACTTGTCTCAAAGCGTCTCTGAAGCTCAGTAGAGACGGCAGGGCGCAGTTTTTGTTGGATTCGAGCAGGTGTTGTTTCGCGATAATTCGCTTGTTAGAGCAATTTCACTCTAATTTATGACATCCTCTGATTTTTGCAACACTTGTCACAAAGCGTCTCTGAAGCTCAGTAGAGAAGGCAGAGCACAGTTTTTGTTGGATTCGAGCAGGTGTTGTTTCGCGATAATTCGCTTGTTTGAAGCAATTTCACTCTAATTTTTGACATTCTCTGATTTTTGTAACACTTGTCACAAAGCGTCTCTGAAGCTCAGTAGAGACGGCAGGGCGCAGTTTTTGTTGGATTCGAGCAGGTGTTGTTTCGCGATAATTCGCTTGTTAGAGCAATTTCACTCTAAATTATGACATCCTCTGATTTTTGCAACACTTGTCACAAAGCGTCTCTGAAGCTCAGTAGAGAAGGCAGAGCACAGTTTTTGTTGGATTCGAGCAGGTGTTGTTTCGCGATAATTCGCTTATTTGAAGCAATTTTACTCTAATTTTTGACATTCTGTATTTCTTGTAACAATTGTTTCAAACCGTCTCTGAGGCTAAATAGGGTCGGCAGGGCACAATTTTTGTCGGATTCGAGCAGGTGTTGTTTCGGGATAATTCGCTTATTTGAGCAATTTCACTCTAATTTATGACATTCTCTTATTTTTGTAACACTTGTCTCAAAGCGTCTCTGAAGCTCAGTAGAGACGGCAGGGCACAGTTTTTGTTGGATTCGAGCAGGTGTTGTTTCGCGATAATTCGCTTGTTTGAAGCAATTTCACTCTAATTTTTTACATTGTATGATTTCTGTAACAATTGTTTCAAAGCGTCTCTGAGGCTCAGTAGAGACAGCAGGGCACAGTTTTTGTTGGATTCGCGCAGGTGTTGTTTCGCGATAGTTCGCTTATTTGAAGCAATTTCACTCTAATTTTTGACATTGTCAGATTTCTGTAACAATTGTTTCAAACCGTCTCTGAGGCTAAATAGAGTCGGCAGGACACAGTTTTTGTTGGATTCGAGCAGGTGTTGTTTCACGATAATTCGCTTGTTTGAGCAATTTCACTCTAATTTATGACATTCTCTGATTTTTGTAACACTTGTCTCAAAGCGTCTCTGAAGCTCAGCAGAGAAGGCAGGGCACAGTTATTATTGGATTCGAGAAGGTGTTGTTTCGCGATAATTCGCATGTTTGAAGCAATTTCACTCTAATTTTTGACATTCTCTGATTTTTGTAATACTTGTCTCAAAGCGTGTCTGAGACTCAGTAGAGAAGGCAGGGCACAGTTTTTGTTGGAGTCGAGCAGGTGTTGTATCGCGATAACTCGCTTGATTGAAGCAATTTCACTCTAATTTCTGACTTTCCTTGATTTTTGTAACACTTGTCTCAAAGCGTCTCTGAGGCTCAGTAGAGACGGCAGGGCACAGTTTTTGTTGGATTCGAGCAGGTGTTGTTTCGCGATAATTCGCTTGTTAGAAGCAATTTAACTCTAATTTTTGACATTCTCTGATTTTTGTAACACTTGTCTCAAAGCGTCTCTGAGCTTCAGTAGAGACGGCAGGGCACAGTTATTGTTGGATTCGAGCAGGTGATGTTTCGCGATAATTCGCATGTTTGAAGCAATTTCACTCTAATTTTTGACATTCTTTGATTTTTGTAACACTTGTCTCAAAGCGTCTCTGAGGCTCAGTAGAGACAGCGGAGCACAGTTTTTGTTGGATTCGAGCAGGTGTTGTTTCGCGATAATTCGCTTGTTTGAAGCAATTTCACTTTAATATCTGCCATTCTCTGATTTTAGTAACACTTGTCTCAAGGCGTCTCTAAAGCTCAGTAGAGGTGAGAGGGCACTGATTTTGTTTGATTCGAGCGGATGTTGTTTCGCGATAATTCGCTTGTTTGAAACAATTTCACTCTAATTTCTCACTTTCTCTGATTTTTGTAACACCCTTCTCAAAGCGTCTCTGAGGCTCAGTAGAAACGGCAGGGCACAGTTTTTGTCGGATTCGAACAGGTGTTGTTTCGCGATAATTCGCTTGTTTGAAGCATTTTCACTCTAATTTCTGACATTCCTTGATTTTTGTAACACTTGTCTCAACGCGTCTCTGAGGCTCAGTAGAGACGGCAGGGCACAGTTTTTGTTGGATTCGAGCAGGTGTTGTTTCGCGATAATTCGCTTATTTGAAGCAATTTTACTCTAATTTTTTACATTCTGTATGTCTTGTAACAATTGTTTCAAACCGTCTCTGAGGCTAAATAGGGTCGGCAGGGCACAGTTTTTGTTGGATTCGAGCAGGTGTTGTTTCGCGATAATTCGCTTGTTTGAGCAATTTCACTCTAATTTATGACATTCTCTGATTTTTGTAACACTTGTCTCAAAGCGTCTCTGAAGCTCAGTAGAGAAGGCAGGGCACAGTTATTATTGGATTCGAGCAGGTGTTGTTTCGCGATAATTCGCTCTTTTGAAGCAATTTCACTCTAATTTCTGACATTCCTTGATTTTTCTAACACTTGTCTCAAAGCGTCTCTGAGGCTGAGTAGACACGGCATGGCACAGTTTTTGTTGGATTCGAGCAGGTGTTGTTTCGCGATAGTTCGCTTGTTTGAGCAATTTCACTCTAATTTGTGACATTCTCTGATTTTTGTAACACTTGTCTCAAAGCGTCTCTGAAGCTCAGTAGAGACGGCAGGGCGCAGTTTTTGTTGGATTCGAGCAGGTGTTGTTTCGCGATAATTCGCTTGTTTGAAGCAATTTCACTCTAATTTTTGACATTCTCTGATTTTTGTAACACTTGTCACAAAGCGTCTCTGAAGCTCAGTAGAGACGGCAGGGCGCAGTTTTTGTTGGATTCGAGCAGGTGTTGTTTCGCGATAATTCGCTTGTTAGAGCAATTTCACTCTAATTTATGACATCCTCTGATTTTTGCAACACTTGTCACAACGCGTCTCTGAAGCTCAGTAGAGAAGGCAGAGCACAGTTTTTGTTGGATTCGAGCAGGTGTTGTTTCGCGATAATTCGCTTATTTGAAGCAATTTTACTCTAATTTTTGACATTCTGTATTTCTTGTAACAATTGCTTCAAACCGTCTCTGAGGCTAAATAGGGTCGGCAGGGCACAATTTTTGTCGGATTCGAGCAGGTGTTGTTTCGGGATAATTCGCTTATTTGAGCAATTTCACTCTAATTTATGACATTCTCTTATTTTTGTAACACTTGTCTCAAAGCGTCTCTGAAGCTCAGTAGAGACGGCAGGGCACAGTTTTTGTTGGATTCGAGCAGGTGTTGTTTCGCGATAATTCGCTTGTTTGAAGCAATTTCACTCTAATTTTTTACATTGTATGATTTCTGTAACAATTGTTTCAAAGCGTCTCTGAGGCTCAGTAGAGACAGCAGGGCACAGTTTTTGTTGGATTCGCGCAGGTGTTGTTTCGCGATAGTTCGCTTATTTGAAGCAATTTCACTCTAATTTTTGACATTGTCAGATTTCTGTAACAATTGTTTCAAACCGTCTCTGAGGCTAAATAGAGTCGGCAGGACACAGTTTTTGTTGGATTCGAGCAGGTGTTGTTTCACGATAATTCGCTTGTTTGAGCAATTTCACTCTAATTTATGACATTCTCTGATTTTTGTAACACTTGTCTCAAAGCGTCTCTGAAGCTCAGCAGAGAAGGCAGGGCACAGTTATTATTGGATTCGAGAAGGTGTTGTTTCGCGATAATTCGCTCTTTTGAAGCAATTTCACTCTAATTTCTGACATTCCTTGATTTTTGTAACACTTGTCTCAAAGCGTCTCTGAGGCTCAGTAGAGACGGCAGGGCACAGTTTTTGTTGGATTCGAGCAGGTGTTGTTTCGCGTTAGTTCGCTTGTTTGAGCAATTTCACTCTAATTTATGACATTCTCTGATTTTTGTAACACTTGTCTCAAAGCGTCTCTGAAGCTCAGTAGAGACGGCAGGGCACAGTTTTTGTGGGATTCGAGCAGGTGTTGTTTCGCGATAATTCGCTTGTTTGAGCAATTTCACTCTAATTTATGTCATTCTCTGATTTTTGCAACACTTGTCACAAAGCGTCTTTGAAGCTCAGTAGAGAAGGCAGGGCACAGTTTTTGTTGGATTCGAGCAGGTGTTGTTTCCCGATAATTCGCTTGTTTGAAGCAATTTCACTCTAATTTTTGACGTTCCCTGATTTTTGTAACACTTGTCACAAAGCGTCTCTGAAGCTCAGTAGAGACGGCAGGGCACAGTTTTTGTTGGATTCGAGCAGGTGTTGTTTCGCGATAATTCGTTGTTTGAAGCAATTTTACTCTAAATTTTTGACATTCTCTGATTTTTGTAACACTTGTCTCAAAGCGTCTGTGAAGCTCAGAAGAGACGGCAGGGAACAGTTTTTGTTGGATTCGAGCAGGTGTTGTTTCGAGATAATTCGCTTGTTTGAAGCAATTTCACTCCAATTCCTGACATTCTTTGATTTTTGTAACACTTGTCTCAAAGCGTCTCTGAGGAACAGTAGAGACAGCAGAGCACAGTTTTTGTTGGATTCGAGCAGGTGTTGTTTCGCGATAATTCGCTTGTTTGAAGCAATTTCACTTTAATATCTGCCATTCTCTGATTTTTGTAACACTTGTCTCAAAACGTCTCTGATGCTCAGTAGAGGTAACAGGGCACTGTTTTAGTTGGATTCAAGTGGATGTTGTTTCGCGATAATTTGCTTGTTTGAAACAATTTCACTCTAATTTCTCACTTTCTTTGATTTTTGTAACACTTGTCTCAAAGCGTCTCTGAGGAACAGTAGAGACAGCAGAGCACAGTTTTTGTTGGATTCGAGCAGGTGTTGTTTCGCGATAATTCTCTTGTTTGAAGCAATTTCACTTTAATATCTGCCATTCTCTGATTTTTGTAACACTTGTCTCAAAGCGTCTCTGAAGCTCAGTAGAGGTGACAGGGCACTGTTTTAGTTGGATTCGAGCGGATGTTGTTTCGCGATAATTCGCTTGTTTGAAACAATTTCACTCTAATTTCTCACTTTCTCTGATCTTTGTAACACTTGTCTCAAAGCGTCTCTGAGGCTCAGTAGAGTCTTCAGGGCACAGCTTTTGTAGGATTCGAGCAGGTGTTGTTTCCCGATAATTCGCTTGTTTGAGCTACTTCACTCAAATTTTCGATACTCTCTGATATTTGTAACACTTGTCTCAAACGGTTTCTTAGGCTTCATAGAGACAACTGAGCAGAGTTTAATTTGGCTTAGAACAACTCGTTGTTTCGCAATAATTCGCTCATTTGAAGCAACTTGACTCAAATTGTCGATAATCTCTGATATTTGTAACACTTGTCTCAAACGGTTTCTGAAACTCCCTACCTAAGGGCAGTTTAGTTTGGATTCGAACAGGTCGTTCTTTCGCGATAATTCGCTTCTTTGAAGCAACTTAACTCAAATTTTCGATATTCTCTGATATTTGTAACACTTGTCTCAAACTGTTTCTGAGGCTCCATAGAGACACCTGAGCGCAGTTTAGTTTGGCTTCCAACAACTCGTGGTTTCGCAATAATTCGCTTCTTTGAAGCAACTTCTCTCATATTTTCGATATTCTCTGATATTTGTAACACTTGTTTCAAACGGTTTCTGAGAATCCATAGACACCTGAGCACAGTTATGTTTGGCTTCGGACAACTCGTTGTTTCGCGATAATTTGCTTCTTTGAAGCAACTTCACGCAAATTTTCGTTATTCTCAGATATTTGTAACACTTGTCTCAAAGCGTTTCAGAGAGCCCATAAAGACGTTTGAGCGCAGTTTAGTTTGGACTCGAACAGCTCGTTTCGCAATAATTCGCTTCTTTGATGCAACTTCACTCATATTTTCGATATTCTCTCATATTTGTAACACTTGTCTCAAACTGTTTCTGAGGCTCCATAGAGACACCTGAGCACAGTTTAGTTTGGCTTTGAGTAACTCGTTTCGCGATAATTCGCTTCTTTTAAGCAACTTCACGCAAATTTTCGATATTCTCTGATATTTGTAACACTTGTCACAAACGCTTTCTGAGGCTCCATAGAGACACCTGAGCACAGTTTAGTTTGGCTTCGAACCACTCGTTGTTTCGTAATAATTCGCTTCTTTGAAGCATCTATACTACTATTTTCGATATTCTCTGATATTTGTAACACTTGTCTCAAACGGTTTCTTTGGCTTCATAGAGACACCTGAAAACAGTTTAGTTTGGCTTCGAACAGGTCGTTCTTTCGCGATATTTCGCTTCTTAGAAGCTACATCACTCAAATTTTCGATATTCACTGATATTTGTAACACTTGTCTCAGACGGTTTCTGAGGCTCCATAGAGACACCTAAGCACAGTTTAGTTTGGCTTCGGACAACTCGTTGTTTCGCGATAATTCGCTTCTTTGAAGCAACTTCACTCCTATTTTCAATAATCTCTGATATTTTAACACTTGTCTCAAACGGTTTCTGAGAATCCATAGAAACAACTGAGCACAGTTATGTTTGGCTGCGGACAACTCCTTGTTTCACGATAATTCGCTTCTTTGAAGCAACTTCACGCAAATTTTCGGTATTCTCAGATATTTGTAACACTTGTCTCAAAGCGTTTCAGAGACCCCAAAAAGACGTTTGAGCGCAGTTTAATTTGGATTCGAACAGGTCGTTCTTTCGCGATAATTCGCTTCTTTGAAGCAACTTCACGCAAATTTTCGATATTCTCAGATATTTGTAACACCTGTCTCAAAACGATTCAGAGACCGCATAAGACGTTTGAGCGTAAGTAGTGATATACTGTATGTTCTGGCCCACTTAGCATAAATATCCCATTAATCAAATCCTGTCACGCCCCCCCCCTCCCCCTCCCCCCTCCCCCCTCCACTCGCACATGTGGGGAATTTCCAAAAAGGTATGAGCTTTCTGCTCCACTTAACATAATTTCCCCATTAATAATCCGCCCCCTCACACTCCTCTCCCCCCCCCCCTTAAGTGACATGGGTATTTCTTTGGACACGTGGGAATTCCGAAAAGAGAGGTTGGATGGGCTGTCGCGATCAGGATGACAAAGGAAGGGTAATTAATGACCCCCGTCCCCCCTGACCCTCCTATTCTAGTGTCTGCATGTGTTTTCGAAAGAAGAACGTGAGGGTAAGAAACCCTACAATGAATGGCCCCTTTCAGATTTTGATATATTTATGTGACAGTTGGAAATGTTTCCCTCTGACAGTTTTTGAAAAGAACAAGCTTCATCTTGCAAGGGGGGCGAGCATAGACACCCCCCATTTTCCTGTCTGAACAGGCCTAGTGTTTTTCTCTTAACATAACAGCCAAAGATCGCCCACCTGCAGGAAGAAACCTTTTCAATAGCGAAAGAATACTTCTGCATTGACACGAGGACCACCCATGTGGTCCCCCACTGCGAGGGTTCCCTGCCTTCCCTCACAATGACCGTATTGTGCGGAAATGGGGTACGGTGGTCTTGGGCACACTTGAATGACATTCCCTACTCAGTCTTTTACAAACATTTCTTACCAGCTCTTATGCCTATATCTTCATCGTGCTAGTTGAAATAAGCATTTGTACAAATTATCCTATTACTTATTTCGGTGAGATTCGGGCTACTTCTTGAGGCTTTTACATTCACAAGGCTTTATCGGTCCACTTTTCCTGTGTCATGTTTTCTAGTTTTTTGTTCTTTATTTATCTATTTTGTTTATTTTGGATTCCTTATGGACTTCAATGATGTTCCGCACAATCAACGCAAGCACTATCTCACGATCTTTTACGCTCATAGAGTTCTCTCTACACACGTTTCTTACTGTGACATGATTGTTTGCATTCTGTTAATCCTCATGAAAATACTGGCTTATACTTCCATTTAATTTCAGTATCATTCTATAAATAACGTTATTTTATACTTGCAACATTCATTTTGTGTATAGTATCATGTTCGACGATCAGAGAGGCTGTTTCTCGTTTCTTTCAAGCAAATTTAAGCTTTGACAACATGTTACTTAAGCTGAAAATATTGTCTCGTCTGTTACCCTCACGCAACTTTCTCTACTCTTGCCCTAACAATTAATACAAAATGTTATTTGCACTAACATCTTCGTGTTAGCTGAGATAAACGTTTTCACAAATTATCTCACTGCTTATTTCCTTTTATGTGCAAGGGGGGATATTAGAGTAAGGAAGGCTTTGTGTACTGATCAAAAGCTACACGCAATTCTACTGAAAAAACATTCCCAACGGAATTTTTTGGTCCATCCACATCTCTTGACTTCGCATTTGTTTATGTTCCCAAAACTCAACTAATATCATGGAAATATCTCCAAAAATCCTACAGTCACACACACACACACACCTACACACATGAATGCACAACCACACACACACACACACACAAACAGACATACATACGCGCAAACACACGCACAAAACCGCATAAGCTTCATTTATAATTTCCTTAAATTAAGGACTTTATGTTAGCCAATGCATCACTTTTCACAAGGATACTCTACTCAGTTTTCTTTGTGAAATATCCGGGTGTTTAAGAGGACACTTATTTATACATTTATTTTCTTGTTTATAGTATCTTACGAGATTACTATGCTTGTTTAATCCTAGCAAGTAATATTTTTTAAATCGCACCAAAGAATAACGATACCACAATGCACCAACAGTAAGCACCCGAGGAACGTAGCTGAATCATTGAACCATCAGCAATACAGGTTATTATTGTTATTACATCATAAAATAGAAGCAAAATTGCATAAGGGCGCATTTTCAAAGAAATGGACAAATTTCAGACACTAAGTAGTATCTCGCCTTATTATTAGTTTCTTTATTGACAAATTCGAGAGTTCTGGTCAAAGTAATTACTGGAATAACCTTCAATCTTACAGAAAATTCTTTTGACTTCATTTCTACATAAACACAAATATTAAAAATCTGATGTTACACTCACGTGACTTTCTCCCCTCTTGTACTTCCCATTCTTACAAAATCTTATTCCTATATCTTCTTCGTGTTAGTTGAGATAAACATTTGTACAAATTATCTTATTGCTTATTTCCTTGCAGGTGCAAGGAGAATGTTAGAATACTGCAGGCTTTTCTGCCATAGTCTAATGTTTAAAAGCTTTGAAATTCTGTTGTCTTTGCACACTTAAGATATAAAAAATGAACAACAATGATCCATTTCACGAAAGTTCTAAGTTTTTCCGAAACTCACACACATAACAAGGAATATCTCCGAAATGATTCACACTACAAGAAAATTTACTCAGTCAAAAATTGTGTATTTTAGCAAGATCTATATTCTCTATAGTATGATTTGGTCCATCTCTAACGGTTTACCAGTTATGCAAAAGTCGCCCAGAATAAATACGACTACAGGGGCTTCACCCAGAAAATTCAAGATATACATTTCATTTATCAAAAAAATATCTCAAACATATGACATTTTAATCAAATCGTTAGAGCAATTTCCAAGAAAGTCAAAATTTTCGAAAAATGTTCCAGGTAAAGGGTAGTTAAGGGGGGATATTTTCTTTTCAAATTCTTCGTGGCGCATCCTTGAAAGACATTAAACTTAAAAACTGACTTTGGTTTAACCGAATTTTCGTTTTGAGTTATGCTGAGCACAGACTGACACACACACACACACACATGCCTACACATACACACACACACACATTTTTAGCAAACACACCTACACTCACACACACATTTAGACATACACACACGCACACATACACACACGAGCATACACACACATACACACACTCACACACGCGCAGACACCCACACTTACACACATACACTCACACACATGCACCCAAGCACACACATACACGCACCTTTTTGTAAACCTGCTTTTTTGGATTCAGGGGGCCTCAAACATATATTTCCGGTGAAATCTTGACTTCGAATTTTTGGGTGGAGTACGATACTTCCCCTATTGACCAGTAGAGAAAGTAAAAATAGAGGTTGCGACAACTGAGCATAAAAAATACACAACGCTAATTTCATTTCAATATATGAAACTCCTGATATTATTCTTTGTTATCAAATGATTAAAAATTGAAGAGACAGAATAATGAAAATTTCATTCATCTTACCCTTGCTATTGAATAAAGTTAGTGAATGAGACCTGATGCTCTGAAAGTATTTATTTTTTCTCAAGTAGTAATACATAATGGGTTAATAAAATCTCAACAGGAACTTTTTGTCACTAGATGTAAGTTTATTTAATAAGTTTGCCAGTTTATAGCAGGTTTGTATAAAACAATTGTACTATTAAATCTTACAATCCAGAGGCTTTTAAGGGGAGAATATGTTTGGAAACAACTCAAAGAATGAGTGAAAACTGCGTACCAATATTCATTACAAATACAACCCAAAACGGATAAGTGGGGCTTGTAGACAGAATACAAAACGAGCTCTATGGTGTTAAAGGAAATTAAAGGCGCAAAACTCCTTATGTGACTTAATCCCAGGGAATGACTGATGGTAGCATGGAGATGGGAACAATAACAATGATAATGAATAGGAATCCCGCCAGCCTATATTTTAAACATTTTGTTCGGTGTTATTCATCTTTATTTTTTTATTGAAGCATAACATTTCTTGTCATTTCTTACTGAACCTTCAGCATTCAGTTCATTGAATAAGAAAAGAGAATAAAGACATCTTTCAGATGTTCATACATTCATTTTAAATTACATTAAAGGCTGGCTTTGTCACTTTCATTATAAAACAAGCTATTATGTATATCATTTCACAGTATCCAAATATTGGAAAGAAAGCTAACTTCTTAGTTTAGCCAATAGAAACAAAGTTCGGCGGGGGGGGGGTAGCTGTTTTACTGCGCAGCTGCACAGGTGTGGTGGGGGAAAGCATTCTAACCTATAAAAGGGTACACCGGCCGCAGGAGTGATTGCAGTTCTAGAGGGCGAAACATCAGTTGGCATTTACACATCACTGCAAGAATAACATACATTCCATAATGGCAGGTAAGCCCATTTTATTATACTTTAAAGAAACATTTTGGTGTCTTTCTACGAGTGAAAGTTATTAAATAGGAACAAAATACGCAGAAAAAAGTTTTTATATGTTAAATGGCATGTATTTCCTTACAATGGACTTGAAATTATCAGCTCATCATTCATTGCCTTTACACATTGAAAGATTAAGTCAAAGTGGAAATCCGAACTAACGATGAAATTGCCAAATGTAGGAAAACACGATAACTTTTTTTCCCACTATTCATTAAATGTTTTCTTTTGTTGTTATTTTTATTATTATTCTTTTATTCTTTTGTAGGAAACATCGACAGGGCAAATGAATCTAACACGAGCATCAATGGCTCGCCCCCTGGACGTTGCACAACACGACTTGACAAAGTTACAACGCCAGTTAGGCCCAATAAATGCAGTTGTGATAGTTGTAAAAATATTTCATCACTGAAAAGTCTACTGGGGGAAATTCAAGGTAAGAATTATTAAATATTGAAATGCTAGTTTATATTGTTCCTTATTTGTCTCATTGTAGGAATTCCATCGTAAGCAATTTTTGTGTACATTCTGTCTTCCAGCGTTAGCATTACAGCTCCAAACCATATGTTCAATCGAAATATCATATATGATATTTTGTTTTTCATCATTCATCTGACTTATAATATCCCTTTTAATACTCTCTTCTTCATATCAAAGTGACTTAACTCAAATAATCTGTCTCTAAGCCAAAAACATTTTCTTTTATACCTGAATTAAATATAGTCTTTTATTCAATCTTTAATAAATGTTCACTTGCTGAATATGAATATCCACTTCAAATATTATAACACCATTAATTAATTTTATTGTTTCATCTTACTTCAGGCCCATATGAACCAATGGACCTTTCATTGAATCGCCAGCCTAAGGAGCAGCACACCATGAGACCTTCACAAACAGCTTTACACAGAGAATCAGCGCAAAAGAGGGAATTATACCATAAATCACTTTGCGATTGCAAGATCGCTAATCAAGCTGGGAAGAGCACATCTTCTTCAATATCGCAGAGTAATAAGCAGCCGCAAGAAAACACCCATCAGATTACAGATGAACAATTATATCAACAACGCAAGTACAGCTGGGAACCTTCAAATAAAAGATGTCATACTCATACAAGGGAGCAATTCAACAGCCCGCAGCAAAGAACTCAACAAAACTTAAAGGAATTGATCGAAAACAAGACAAGGATATGTATTCATACCTGTGAAACTATGAAATGTGATACTTTGAAAATTGCCATAGAACTTATTTTATAATTCAATAAGATTTCTTAGAACAGATAACCAGCTCTTATAGAGATACGTTATTGACTTTGGCAGGGACTCTAGGTCATATCTAACGACAGTAACAATCATTCATCATGTAATTCATGCTTAGCCTGCAGAGTCGCAGTTATCAGAAGTAACAGGTATTCTATTTTATTCCAAGGGCGGAAAAACAGCGTGATAGACAGAGAGAGAGAGAGAGAGAGAGAGAGAGAGAGAGACTGACTGTTATGTGCAGGTGTTTTACCCATATTTATGAATTCTGAATAATATCCACAGGCATTTAGCCTGAAGCAGTATCTACTTATATTGTGAAATCATCAATTATGTTGAAATGTAAAAACGATTTTGATTCATTTAATAAAATTTATGAAGAGAAATATCAGCGTTATCATTTAACCTGTCGTAACCTATCCTAGCCTAAGCAAGCCTACCCTATCCAAATTTAGCCTATCTTAACTAGGAATGCATGCAGGAATAACATAATGCATGATATAAATTAACAAAAGAACATAATTACAATCAGATAATTTTATTTAACTTATAAAGATGAATACACTACCATTACCATTCAGAAAGCAAGCATATACTATTGAAAGACAATACATATATATTCATTTCATTTCTTAATCATTCAATGATGCCAGTCGATTTCAGTTCATTGATAATTCCTTGAATTTCCTTATAGTGATTCTGTCCGGTCGATTCTTGTGACATGATTAATAATCTTAAACGTTTTACTAATTCATTTGGGTCGAACCAAGGATATTCCAGACGAAAAGCAGCATTTGATGAAGGAGCATCTTGCATGTTATTGGATACTTGGAGATTATTACTTTCTTCCAATGATGTCATGTTTCGAGATGTTTTTACAAGGACGCTTAGCGTTGATTTTCCATCTTCATTATTAGATGATTCATCAATTCCAGATTTTTCACTCTCTTGCAACGGAAATGCCCCAGATTCAGAATTAGCTATATTGTTCACAGGACCATTAGAAACCTCTTTCTTGCATATTTTATTATGGCGTTGAAGCCTACTCGTTGTCCTATTCTTTAAAGTCTGCCCACACTCACAGCATTTGAGGAAACGATCTTTTCCAAGACTAATATATGAAAAATTAAGTCAAGCGTATTTTGAGCAATACAACCTTTTACTGTGATCACTCATTGTGAAAATGCAACTGAAGCTGACAATAACCGTTTAAGCAAAAGTTAGAGATCTCGATATTTTATACATTGATTGTTCATATGTCAAATATAAACTCGCAACAATGCAAAACAATTTAGTGTAGGCAGACACCCTAAGTAACCACAGGTGAGCTTTCTTTCCAATATTTGGATACTGTGAAATGATATACATAATAGCTTGTTTTATAATGAAAGTGACAAAGCCAGCCTTTAATGTAATTTAAAATGAATGTATGAACATCTGAAAGATGTCTTTATTCTCTTTTCTTATTCAATGAACTGAATGCTGAAGGTTCAGTAAGAAATGACAAGAAATGTTATGCTTCAATAAAAAAATAAAGATGAATAACACCGAACAAAATGTTTAAAATATAGGCTGGCGGGATTCCTATTCATTATCATTGTTATTGTTCCCATCTCCATGCTACCATCAGTCATTCCCTGGGATTAAGTCACATAAGGAGTTTTGCGCCTTTAATTTCCTTTAACACCATAGAGCTCGTTTTGTATTCTGTCTACAAGCCCCACTTATCCGTTTTGGGTTGTATTTGTAATGAATATTAGTACGCAGTTTTCACTCATTCTTTGAGTTTTTTCCAAACATATTCTCCCCTTAAAAGCCTCTGGATTGTAAGATTTAATAGTACAATTGTTTTATACAAACCTGCTATAAACTGGCAAACTTATTAAATAAACTTACATCTAGTGACAAAAAGTTCCTGTTGAGATTTTATTAACCCATTATGTATTACTACTTGAGAAAAAATAAATACTTTCAGAGCATCAGGTCTCATTCACTAACTTTATTCAATAGCAAGGGTAAGATGAATGAAATTTTCATTATTCTGTCTCTTCAATTTTTAATCATTTGATAACAAAGAATAATATCAGGAGTTTCATATATTGAAATGAAATTAGCGTTGTGTATTTTTTATGCTCAGTTGTCGCAACCTCTATTTTTACTTTCTCTACTGGTCAATAGGGGAAGTATCGTACTCCACCCAAAAATTCGAAGTCAAGATTTCACCGGAAATATATGTTCGAGGCCCCCTGAATCCAAAAAAGCAGGTTTACAAAAAGGTGCGTGTATGTGTGTGCTTGGGTGCATGTGTGTGAGTGTATGTGTGTAAGTGTGGGTGTCTGCGCGTGTGTGAGTGTGTGTATGTGTGTGTATGCTCGTGTGTGTATGTGTGCGTGTGTGTGTATGTCTAAATGTGTGTGTGAGTGTAGGTGTGTTTGCTAAAAATGTGTGTGTGTGTATGTGTAGGCATGTGTGTGTGTGTGTCAGTCTGTGCTCAGCATAACTCAAAACGAAAATTCGGTTAAACCAAAGTCAGTTTTTAAGTTTAATGTCTTTCAAGGATGCGCCACGAAGAATTTGAAAAGAAAATATCCCCCCTTAACTACCCTTTACCTGGAACATTTTTCGAAAATTTTGACTTTCTTGGAAATTGCTCTAACGATTTGATTAAAATGTCATATGTTTGAGATATTTTTTTGATAAATGAAATGTATATCTTGAATTTTCTGGGTGAAGCCCCTGTAGTCGTATTTATTCTGGGCGACTTTTGCATAACTGGTAAACCGTTAGAGATGGACCAAATCATACTATAGAGAATATAGATCTTGCTAAAATACACAATTTTTGACTGAGTAAATTTTCTTGTAGTGTGAATCATTTCGGAGATATTCCTTGTTATGTGTGTGAGTTTCGGAAAAACTTAGAACTTTCGTGAAATGGATCATTGTTGTTCATTTTTTATATCTTAAGTGTGCAAAGACAACAGAATCTCAAAGCTTTTAAACATTAGACTATGGCAGAAAAGCCTGCAGTATTCTAACATTCTCCTTGCACCTGCAAGGAAATAAGCAATAAGATAATTTGTACAAATGTTTATCTCAACTAACACGAAGAAGATATAGGAATAAGATTTTGTAAGAATGGGAAGTACAAGAGGGGAGAAAGTCACGTGAGTGTAACATCAGATTTTTAATATTTGTGTTTATGTAGAAATGAAGTCAAAAGAATTTTCTGTAAGACTGAAGGTTATTCCAGTAATTACTTTGACCAGAACGCTCGAATTTGTCAATAAAGAAACTAATAATAAGGCGAGATACTACTTAGTGTCTGAAATTTGTCCATTTCATTGAAAATGCGCCCTTATGCACTTTTGCTTCTATTTTATGATGTAATAACAATAATAACCTGTATTGCTGATGGTTCAATGATTCAGCTACGTTCCTCGGGTGCTTACTGTTGCTGCATTGTGGTATCGTTATTCTTTGGTGCGATTTAAAAAATATTACTTGCTAGGATTAAACAAGCATAGTAATCTCGTAAGATACTATAAACAAGAAAATAAATGTATAAATAAGTGTCCTCTTAAACACCCGGATATTTCACAAAGAAAACTGAGTAGAGTATCCTTGTGAAAAGTGATGCATTGGCTAACATAAAGTCCTTAATTTAAGGAAATTATAAATGAAGCTTATGCGGTTTTGTGCGTGTGTTTGCGCGTATGTATGTCTGTTTGTGTGTGTGTGTGTGTGTGGTTGTGCATTCATGTGTGTAGGTGTGTGTGTGTGTGTGTGTGACTGTAGGATTTTTGGAGATATTTCCATGATATTAGTTGAGTTTTGGGAACATAAACAAATGCGAAGTCAAGAGATGTGGATGGACCAAAAAATTCCGTTGGGAATGTTTTTTCAGTAGAATTGCGTGTAGCTTTTGATCAGTACACAAAGCCTTCCTTACTCTAATATCCCCCCTTGCACATAAAAGGAAATAAGCAGTGAGATAATTTGTGAAAACGTTTATCTCAGCTAACACGAAGATGTTAGTGCAAATAACATTTTGTATTAATTGTTAGGGCAAGAGTAGAGAAAGTTGCGTGAGGGTAACAGACGAGACAATATTTTCAGCTTAAGTAACATGTTGTCAAAGCTTAAATTTGCTTGAAAGAAACGAGAAACAGCCTCTCTGATCGTCGAACATGATACTATACACAAAATGAATGTTGCAAGTATAAAATAACGTTATTTATAGAATGATACTGAAATTAAATGGAAGTATAAGCCAGTATTTTCATGAGGATTAACAGAATGCAAACAATCATGTCACAGTAAGAAACGTGTGTAGAGAGAACTCTATGAGCGTAAAAGATCGTGAGATAGTGCTTGCGTTGATTGTGCGGAACATCATTGAAGTCCATAAGGAATCCAAAATAAACAAAATAGATAAATAAAGAACAAAAAACTAGAAAACATGACACAGGAAAAGTGGACCGATAAAGCCTTGTGAATGTAAAAGCCTCAAGAAGTAGCCCGAATCTCACCGAAATAAGTAATAGGATAATTTGTACAAATGCTTATTTCAACTAGCACGATGAAGATATAGGCATAAGAGCTGGTAAGAAATGTTTGTAAAAGACTGAGTAGGGAATGTCATTCAAGTGTGCCCAAGACCACCGCACCCCATTTCCGCACAATACGGTCATTGTGAGGGAAGGCAGGGAACCCTCGCAGTGGGGGACCACATGGGTGGTCCTCGTGTCAATGCAGAAGTATTCTTTCGCTATTGAAAAGGTTTCTTCCTGCAGGTGGGCGATCTTTGGCTGTTATGTTAAGAGAAAAACACTAGGCCTGTTCAGACAGGAAAATGGGGGGTGTCTATGCTCGCCCCCCTTGCAAGATGAAGCTTGTTCTTTTCAAAAACTGTCAGAGGGAAACATTTCCAACTGTCAAATAAATATATCAAAATCTGAAAGGGGCCATTCATTGTAGGGTTTCTTACCCTCACGTTCTTCTTTCGAAAACACATGCAGACACTAGAATAGGAGGGTCAGGGGGGACGGGGGTCATTAATTACCCTTCCTTTGTCATCCTCTATGCTCACCGTTGCAAGTTGTAGCGTGTTCTTTTCAAAAACTGTCAGAGGGGAACATTTCCAACTGTCACATAAATATATCAAGATCTGTAAGGGGGCATTCATTGCAGGGTTTCTTACCCTCACGTTCTTCTTTCGAAAACACATGCAGACACTAGAATAGGAGGGTCAGGGGGGACGGGGGTCATTAATTACCCTTCCTTTGTCATCCTGATCGCGACAGCCCATCCAACCTCTCTTTTCGGAATTCCCACGTGTCCAAAGAAATACCCATGTCACTTAAGGGGGGGGGGGAGAGGAGTGTGAGGGGGCGGATTATTAATGGGGAAATTATGTTAAGTGGAGCAGAAAGCTCATACCTTTTTGGAAATTCCCCACATGTGCGAGTGGAGGGGGGAGGGGGAGGGGGGGAGGGGGGGGCGTGACAGGATTTGATTAATGGGATATTTATGCTAAGTGGGCCAGAACATACAGTATATCACTACTAGCGCAGTTTAGTTTGGATTCGAATAGGTCGTTCTTTCGCGATAATTCGCTCTTTTCAAGCAACTTGACTCAAATTTTCGATATTCTCTGATATTTGCAACACTTGTCTAAACGGTTTCTCAAACTCCCTACCTAAGGACAGTTTAGTTTGGATTCGAACAGGTCGTTCTTTCGCGATAATTCGCTTCTTTGAAGCAACTTCACTCCTATTTTCGATATTCTCTGATATTTGTAACACTTGTCTCAAAACGATTCAGAGACCCCATTAGACGTTCGAGCGCAGTTTAGTTTGGATTCGAACAGGTCGTTCTTTCACGATAATTCGCTTCTTTGAAGCAACTTCACTCATATTTTCGATATTCTCTGATATTTGTAACACCTGTCTCAAACGTTTTCTGAGGCTCTATAGAGACACCTGAGCGCAGTTTAGTTTGGCTTCGAACCACTCGTTCCGCAATAATTCGCTTCTTTGAAGCAACTTCACTCCTATTTTCGATATTCTCTGATATTTGTAGCACTGTCATAAACTGTTTCTGAGGCTCCACATAGACACCTGAGCACAGTTTAGTTTGGCTTCGAACAAACCGTTGTTTCGCCATAATTCGCTTCTTTGAAGCAAGTATACTCACATTTTCTATATTCTCTGATATTCGTATCAGTTGTCTCAAACGGTTTCTGAGGCTCCCTACCTAAGGACAGTTTAGTTTTGCTTCGAACAACTCGTTGTTTCGCGGTAATTCGCTTCTTTGAAGCAACTTGACGCAAATTTTCGATATTCTCAGATATATGTAGCACTTGTCTCAAAACGTTTCAGAGACCCCATAAGACGTTTGAGCGCAGTTTAGTTTGGATTCGAACAGGTCGTTCTTTCGCGATATTTCGCTTCTTAGAAGCTACTTCACTCAAATATTCGATATTCTCTGATATTTGTAACACCTGTCTCAAACGGTTTCTGAGGCTCCATAGAGACGCCTGAGCATTGTTTAGTTTGGCTTCGAACAACTCGTTGTTTCGCAAAAATTTGCTTCTTTGAAGCAACCTCACTCATATTTTCGATATTCTCTGATATTTGTAACACTTGTCTCAAACGTTTTCTGAGGCTCTATAGAGACACCTAAGCGCAGTTTAGTTTGGCTTCGAACCACTCGTTCCGCAATAATTCGCTTCTTTGAAGCAAGTTCACTCCTATTTTCGATATTCTCTGATATTTTTAGCACTTGTCTCAAACTGTTTCTGAGGCTCCACATAGACACCTGAGCACAGTTTAGTGTGGCTTCGAACAACTCGTTGTTTCGCGATAATTTGCTTCTTTGAAGCAACTTCAGGCAAATTTTCGATATTCTCAGAGCTATGTAACACATGTCGCAAAACGTTACAGAGACCCCATAAAACGTTTGAGCGCAGTTTAGTTTGGATTCGAACAGGTCGTTCTTTCGCGATAATTCGCTTCTTAGAAGCTACTTCACTCTAAATTTCGATGTTCTCTGATATTTGTAACACTTGTCTCAAACGGTTTCCGAGGCTCCATAGAGACACCTGAGCGCAGTTTAATTTGGCTTCGAACAACTCGTTATTTCGCAATAATTCGCTCTTTTGAAGCAACTTGAGTCAAATTTTCGATATTCTCTGATATTTGTAACACTTGTGTCAAACGTATTCTGAGGCTCCATAGAGACACCTGAGCAGAGATTAGTTTGGCTTCGGACGACTCGTTGTTTCGCGATAATTCGCTTCTTTGAAGCAACTTGACGCAAATTTGCGATATTCTCAGATATATGTAGCACTTGTCTCAAAACGTTTCAGAGATCCCATAAGACCTTTGAGCGCAGTTTAGTTTGGATTCGAACAGGTCGTTCTTTCGCGATATTTCGCTTCTTAGAAGCTACATCACTCAAATTTTCGATATTCACTGATATTTGTAACACTTGTCTCAAACGGTTTCTGAGGCTCCATAGAGACACCTGAGCACAGTTTAGTTTGGCTTCGGACAACTCGTTGTTTCGCGATAATTCGCTTCTTTGAAGCAACTTCACTCCTATTTTCGATAATCTCTGATATTTTAACACTTGTCTCAAACGGTTTCTGAGAATCCATAGAGACAACTGAGCACAGTTATGTTTGGCTTCGGACAACTCCTTGTTTCACGATAATTCGCTTCTTTGAAGCAACTTCACGCAAATTTTCGGTATTCTCAGATATTTGTAACACTTGTCTCAAAACGATTCAGAGACCGCATAAGACGTTTGAGCGCAGTTTAGTTTGGATTCGAATAGGTCGTTCTTTCGCGATTATTCGCTTCTTTGAAGCAGCTTCGCTCAAATTTTCGATATTCTCTGATATTTGCAACACTTGTCTGAAACGGTTTCTCAAACTCCCTACCTAAGGACAGTTTAGTTTAGATTCGAACAGGTCGTACTTTCGCGATAATTCGCTCTTTTCAAGCAACTTGACTCAAATTTTCGATATCCTCTGATATTTGCAACACTTGTCTCAAACGGTTTCTGAAACTCCCTACCTAAGGACAGTTTAGTTTGGATTCGAATAGGTCGTTCTTTCGCGATAATTCGCTCTTTTGAAGCAACTTGACTCAAATTTTCGATATTCTCTGATATTTGCAACACTTGTCTAAACGGTTTCTCAAACTCCCTACCTAAGGACAGTTTAGTTTGGATTCGAACAGGTCGTTCTTTCGCGATAATTCGCTTCTTTGAAGCAACTTCACTCCTATTTTCGATATTCTCTGATATTTGTAACACTTGTCTCAAAACGATTCAGAGACCCCATTAGACGTTCGAGCGCAGTTTAGTTTGGATTCGAACAGGTCGTTCTTTCACGATAATTCGCTTCTTTGAAGCAACTTCACTCATATTTTCGATATTCTCTGATATTTGTAACACCTGTCTCAAACGTTTTCTGAGGCTCTATAGAGACACCTGAGCGCAGTTTAGTTTGGCTTCGAACCACTCGTTCCGCAATAATTCGCTTCTTTGAAGCAACTTCACTCCTATTTTCGATATTCTCTGATATTTGTAGCACTGTCATAAACTGTTTCTGAGGCTCCACATAGACACCTGAGCACAGTTTAGTTTGGCTTCGAACAAACCGTTGTTTCGCCATAATTCGCTTCTTTGAAGCAAGTATACTCACATTTTCTATATTCTCTGATATTCGTATCAGTTGTCTCAAACGGTTTCTGAGGCTCCCTACCTAAGGACAGTTTAGTTTTGCTTCGAACAACTCGTTGTTTCGCGGTAATTCGCTTCTTTGAAGCAACTTGACGCAAATTTTCGATATTCTCAGATATATGTAGCACTTGTCTCAAAACGTTTCAGAGACCCCATAAGACGTTTGAGCGCAGTTTAGTTTGGATTCGAACAGGTCGTTCTTTCGCGATATTTCGCTTCTTAGAAGCTACTTCACTCAAATATTCGATATTCTCTGATATTTGTAACACCTGTCTCAAACGGTTTCTGAGGCTCCATAGAGACGCCTGAGCATTGTTTAGTTTGGCTTCGAACAACTCGTTGTTTCGCAAAAATTTGCTTCTTTGAAGCAACCTCACTCATATTTTCGATATTCTCTGATATTTGTAACACTTGTCTCAAACGTTTTCTGAGGCTCTATAGAGACACCTAAGCGCAGTTTAGTTTGGCTTCGAACCACTCGTTCCGCAATAATTCGCTTCTTTGAAGCAAGTTCACTCCTATTTTCGATATTCTCTGATATTTTTAGCACTTGTCTCAAACTGTTTCTGAGGCTCCACATAGACACCTGAGCACAGTTTAGTGTGGCTTCGAACAACTCGTTGTTTCGCGATAATTTGCTTCTTTGAAGCAACTTCAGGCAAATTTTCGATATTCTCAGAGCTATGTAACACATGTCGCAAAACGTTACAGAGACCCCATAAAACGTTTGAGCGCAGTTTAGTTTGGATTCGAACAGGTCGTTCTTTCGCGATAATTCGCTTCTTAGAAGCTACTTCACTCTAAATTTCGATGTTCTCTGATATTTGTAACACTTGTCTCAAACGGTTTCCGAGGCTCCATAGAGACACCTGAGCGCAGTTTAATTTGGCTTCGAACAACTCGTTGTTTCGCAATAATTCGCTCTTTTGAAGCAACTTGAGTCAAATTTTCGATATTCTCTGATATTTGTAACACTTGTGTCAAACGTATTCTGAGGCTCCATAGAGACACCTGAGCAGAGATTAGTTTGGCTTCGGACGACTCGTTGTTTCGCGATAATTCGCTTCTTTGAAGCAACTTGACGCAAATTTGCGATATTCTCAGATATATGTAGCACTTGTCTCAAAACGTTTCAGAGATCCCATAAGACCTTTGAGCGCAGTTTAGTTTGGATTCGAACAGGTCGTTCTTTCGCGATATTTCGCTTCTTAGAAGCTACATCACTCAAATTTTCGATATTCACTGATATTTGTAACACTTGTCTCAAACGGTTTCTGAGGCTCCATAGAGACACCTGAGCACAGTTTAGTTTGGCTTCGGACAACTCGTTGTTTCGCGATAATTCGCTTCTTTGAAGCAACTTCACTCCTATTTTCGATAATCTCTGATATTTTAACACTTGTCTCAAACGGTTTCTGAGAATCCATAGAGACAACTGAGCACAGTTATGTTTGGCTTCGGACAACTCCTTGTTTCACGATAATTCGCTTCTTTGAAGCAACTTCACGCAAATTTTCGGTATTCTCAGATATTTGTAACACTTGTCTCAAAACGATTCAGAGACCGCATAAGACGTTTGAGCGCAGTTTAGTTTGGATTCGAATAGGTCGTT
Source organism: Tenodera sinensis (assembly GCA_030765045.1). Lineage (NCBI taxonomy): Eukaryota > Metazoa > Arthropoda > Insecta > Mantodea > Mantidae > Tenodera > Tenodera sinensis. The sequence goes on along the minus strand of CM060963.1, from coordinate 165,578,665 downwards.
CTTTCGCGATTATTCGCTTCTTTGAAGCAGCTTCGCTCAAATTTTCGATATTCTCTGATATTTGCAACACTTGTCTGAAACGGTTTCTCAAACTCCCTACCTAAGGACAGTTTAGTTTAGATTCGAACAGGTCGTACTTTCGCGATAATTCGCTCTTTTCAAGCAACTTGACTCAAATTTTCGATATCCTCTGATATTTGCAACACTTGTCTCAAACGGTTTCTGAAACTCCCTACCTAAGGACAGTTTAGTTTGGATTCGAATAGGTCGTTCTTTCGCGATAATTCGCTCTTTTGAAGCAACTTGACTCAAATTTTCGATATTCTCTGATATTTGCAACACTTGTCTAAACGGTTTCTGAAACTCCCTACCTAAGGACAGTTTAGTTTGGATTCGAACAGGTCGTACTTTCGCGATAATTCGCTTCTTTGAAGCAACTTCACACATATTTTCGATATTCTCTGATATTTGTAACAGTTGTCTCAAACGCTCTCTGAAGCTCCATAGAGACACCTGAGCACAGTTTAGTTTTGCTTCGAACAACTCGTTTCGCGATAACTCGCTTCTTTGAAGAAACTTCACTCCTATTTTCGATATTCTCTGATATTTGTAACACTTGTCTCAAAACGTTTCAGAGACCCCATAAGACGTTTGAGCGCAATTTAGTTTGGATTCGAACAGGTCGTTCTTTCGCGATAATTCGCTTCTTTGAAGCAACTTCACTCAAATTTTAGATATTCTCTGATATTTGTAACACTTGTCTCAAACGGTTTCTTAGGCTCCATAGAGACACCTGAGCACAGTTTAGTTTGGCTTCGAACAAACCGTTGTTTCGCCATAATTCGCTTCTTTGAAGCAAGTATACTCATATTTTCGATATTCTCTGATATTCGTAACACTTGTCTCAAGCGGTTTCTGAGGCTCCCTACCTAAGGACAGTTTAGTTTGGATTCGAACCGGTCGTACTTTCGCGATAATTCGCTTCTTTGGAGCAACTTCACACATATTTTCGATATTCTCTGAGATTTGTAACAGTTGTCTCAAACGCTTTCTGAGGCTCCATAGAGACCTGAGCACAGTTTAGTTTTGCTTCGAACAACTCGTTGTTTCGCGGTAATTCGCTTCTTTGAAGCAACTTGACGCAAATTTTCGATATTCTCAGATATATGTATCACTTGTCTCAAAACGTTTCAGAGACCCCATAAGACGTTTGAGCGCAGTTTAATTTGGATTCGAACAGGTCGTTCTTTCGCGATATTTCGCTTCTTAGAAGCTACTTCACTCAAACATTCGATATTCTCTGATATTTGTAACACCTGTCTCAAACGGTTTCTGAGGCTCCATAGAGACACCTCAGCATTGTTTAGTTTGGCTTCGAACAACTCGTTGTTTCGCAAATATTCGCTTCTTTGAAGCAACTTCACTCCTATTTTCGATAATCTCTGATATTTTAACACTTGGCTCAAAACGTTTCAGAGACCCCATAAGACGTTTGAGCGCAGTTTAGTTTGGATTCGAACAGGTCGTTCTTTCGCGATAATTCGCTTCTTTGAAGCAACTTCACTCAAATTTTCGATACTCTCTGATATTTGTAACACTTGTCTCAAACGGTTTCTTAGGCTCCATAGAGACACCTGAGCACAGTTTAGTTTGGCCTCGTACAAATCGTTTCGCAATAATTCGCTTCTTTGAAGCAACTTCACTCAGATTTTTGATATTCTCTGATATTTGAAACACTTGTCTCAAACGGTTTCTGAGGCTCCATAGAGACACCTGAGCACAGTTTAGTTTGCCTTCGAACAACTCGTTGTTTCGCGATAATTTGCTTCTTTGAAGCAACTTCACGCAAATTTTCGATATTCTCAGATATTTGTAACACTTGTCTCAAAGCGTTTCAGAGACCCCAAAAAGACGTTTGAGCGCAGTTTAGTTTGGATTCGAACAGGTCGTTCTTTCGCGATAATTCGCTTCTTTGAAGCAACTTCACTCAAATTTTCGATATTCTCTGATATTTGTAACACTTGTCTCAAACTGTTTCTGAGGCTCCTTAGAGACACCTGAGCACGGTTTATTTTGGCTTCGAACAACTCGTTTCGCAATAATTCGCTTCTTTGAAGCAGTTTCACTCATATTTTCGATATTCTCAGATATTTGTAACACTTGTATCAAAGCGTTTCTGAGGCGCCCTATAGTTGCTTTAGCACAGTTTAGTTTAGATTCGAACACCACGTTGTTTTGCGATAATTTGCTTCTTTGAAGCAACTTCAGGGAAATTTTCGATATTCTCAGATATTTGTAACACTTGTCTCAAAGCGTTTCAGAGACCCCATAAAGACGTTTGAGTGCAGTTTAATTATGATTCGATCAGGTCGGTCTTTCGCGATAATTCGCTTCTTTGAAGCAATATCAGTCAAATTTTCGATATTCTCTGATATTTGTAACACTTGTCTCAAATGGTTTCTGAGGCTCCATAAAGACACCTGAGCACAGTTTAGTTTGGCTTCGAAAAACTCGTTGTTTCGCAATAATTCGCTTCTTTGAAGCAACTTCACTCCTATTTTCGATATTTTCTGATATTTGTAACACTTGTCTCAAACGGTTTCTGAGGCTCCATAGAGACACCTGAGCAGTTTAGTTTGGCTTCGAACAACTCGTCGTTTCGCAATAATTCGCTTCTTTGAAGCAACTTCACTCCTATTTTCGATATTTTCTGATATTTGTAACACTTGTCTCAAACGGTTTCTGAGGCTCCATAGAGACACCTCAGCAGTTTAGTTTGGCTTCGAATAACGCGTTGTTTCGCGATAATTCGCTTCTTTGAAGCAACTTCACTCCTATTTTCGATATTTCCTCATATTTGTAACACTTGTCTAAAACGGTTTCTGAGGCTCCATGGAGACACCTGAGCACAGTTTAGTTTGGCTTCGAACAACTCGTGTTTTCGCAATTATTCGCTTCTTTGAAGCAACTTCACTCCTATTTTCGATATTCTCTGATATTTGTAACACTTGTCTCAAACGGTTTCTGAGGCTCCATAGAGACATTTGAGCACAGTTTAGTTTGGCTTCGAATAACTCGTTTCGCGATAATTCGCTTCTTTGAAGCAACTTCACGCAAATTTTCGATATTCTCAGATATTTGTAACACTTGTATCAAAGTGTTTCAGAGAGCCCATAAAGACGTTTGAGTGCAGTTTATTTTGGATTCGAACAGGTCGTTCTTTCGCGATAATTCGCTTCTTTGAAGCAACTTCACTCAAATTTTCGATATTCTCTGATATTTGTAACACTTGTCTCAAACGGTTTCTGAGGCTCTATAGAGGCACTTGAACACAGTTTAATTTGGCTTCGAACAACTCGTTGTTTCGCAATAATTCGCTCTCTTGAAGCAACTTGACTCAAATTTTCGATATTCACTGATATTTGCAATACTTGTCTCAAACGGTTTCTGAAACTCCCTAGAGACACCTGAGCACAGTTTGGTTTGGCTTCGAACAACTCGTTGTTTCGCAATAATTCGCTTCTTTGAAGCAACTTCACTCCTATTTTCGATATTCTCTGATATTTGTAACACTTGTCTCAAACGGTTTCTGAGGATCCATAGAGACACCTGAGCACAGTTTAGTTTGGCTTCGAACAACTCGTTGTTTCGCGAGAATTCGCTTCTTTGAGGCAACTTCGCGCAAATTTTCGATATTCTCAGATATTTGTAGCACTTGTCTCAAAGCGTTTCAGAGACCCCATAAAGACGTTTGAGCGCAGTTTAGTTATGATTCGAACAGGTCGTTCTATCGCGATAATTCGCTTCTTTGAAGCATCTTCACTCAAATTTACCATATTCTCAGATATTTGTAACGCTTGTCTCAAAGCGCTTCAGAGTCCCATAAAGACGTTTGTGCGCAGTTTAGTTTGGATTCGAACAGGTCGTTCATTCGCGATAATTTGCTTCTTTGAAGCAACTTCAGGCAAATTTTCGATATTCTCAGATATTTGTAACACTTGTCTCAAACGGTTTCTGAGGCTCCATAAAGACACCTGAGCATAGTTTAGTTTGGCTTCAAACAACTCGTTATTTCGCGATAATTCGCCTCTTTGAAGCAACTTCACGCAAATTTTCGATATTCTCAGATATTTGTAACACTTGTCTCAAAGCGCTTCAGAGTCCCATAAAGACGTTTGAGCGCAGTTTAGTTGGATTCGAACAGGTCGTTGTTTCGCGATAATTCGCTTCTTTGAAGCAACTTCACTCGTATTTTCGATATTTTCTGATATTTGTAACACTTGTCTCAAACGGTTTCTGAGGCTCCATAGAGACACCTGAGCAGTTTAGTTTGGCTTCGAACAACTCGTCGTTTCGCAATAATTCGCTTCTTTGAAGCAACTTCACTCCTATTTTCGATATTTTCTGATATTTGTAACACTTGTTTAAAACGGTTTCTGAGGCTCCATAGAGACACCTGAGCACAGTTTAGTTTGGCTTCGAACAACTCGTTTTCGCGATAATTCGCTTCTTGGAAGCAACTTCACGCAAATTTTCGATATTCTCAGAAATTTGTCACACTTGTCTCAAAGAGTTTCAGAGAGCCCATAAAGACGTTTGAGTGCAGTTTATTTTGGATTCGAACAGGTTGTTCTTTCGCGATAATTCGCTTCTTTGAAGCAACTTCACTCAAATTTTCGATATTCTCTGATATTTGTAACACTTGTCTCAAACGGTTTCTGAGGCTCCATAGACACCTGAGCACAGTTTAGTTTGTCTTCGAACAACTCGCTGTTTCGCAATAATTCGCTTCCTTGAAGCAACTTCACTCCTATTTTCGATATTCTCTGATATTTGTAACACTTGTCTCAAAGTGTTTCAGAGAGCCCATAAAGACGTTTGAGTACAGTTTATTTTGGATTCGAACACGTCGTTCTTTCGCGATAATTCGCTTCTTTGAAGCAACTTCAGTCAAATTTTCGATATTCTCTGATATTTGTAACACTTGTCTCAAACGGTTTCTGAGGCTCTATAGAGCAACTTGAACACAGTTTAATTTGGCTTCGAACAACTCGTTGTTTCGCAATAATTCGCTCTCTTGAAGCAACTTGCCTCAAAATATCGATATTCACTGATATTTGCAATACTTGTCTCAAACGGTTTCTTAAACTCCCTAGAGACACCTGAGCACAGTTTAGTTTGGCTTCGAACAACTCGTTGTTTCGCAATAATTCGCTTCTTTGAAGCAACTTCACCCCTATTTTCTATATTTCCTGATATTTGTAACTCTTGCCTCAAACGGTTTCTGAGGATCCATAGAGACACCTGAGCACAGTTTAGTTTGGCTTCGAACAACTCGTTTCGCGATAATTCGCTTCTTTGAAGCAACTTCACGCAAATTTTCGATATTCTCAGATATTTGTAGCACTTGTCTCAAAGCGATTCAGAGACCCCATAAAGACGTTTTAGCGCAGTTTAGTTATGATTCGAACAGGTCGTTCTTTCGCGATAATTCGCTTCTTTGAAGCATCTTCACTAAAATTTTCGATATTCTCAGATATTTGTAACGCTTGTCTCAAACGGTTTCTGAGACTCCATAGACACCTGAGCGCAGTTTAGTTTGGCTTCGAACAATTCGTTGTTTCGCAATAATTCGCTCTTTTGAACTAACTTGACTCAATGTTTCGATATTCTCTGATATTTGCAATACTTGTCTCAAACGGTTTCTGAGGCTCCATAGAGACACCTGAGCACAGTTTAGTTTGGCTTCGAACAACTCGTTGTTTCGCAATAATTCGCTTCTTTGAAGCAACTTCACGCAAATTTTCGATATTCTCAGATATTTGTAACACTTGTCTCAAAGCGTTTCCGAGATCCCATAAAGACGTTTGAGTGCAGTTTATTTTGGATTCGAACAGGTCGTTCTTTCGCGATAATTCGCTTCTTTGAAGCAACTTCACTCAAATTTTCGATATTCTCTGATATTTGTAACACTTGTCTCAAACGGTTTCTGAGGCTCTATAGAGACACCTGAACACAGTTTAATTTGGCTTCGAACAACTCGTTGTTTCGCAATAATTCGCTCTCTTGAAGCAACTTGACTCAAATTTTCGATATTCACTGATATTTTCAATACTTGTCTCAAACGGTTTCTGAAACTCCCTACAGACACCTGAGCACAGTTTAGTTTGGCTTCGAACAACTCGTTGTTTCGCAATAATTCGCTCTTTTGAAGCAACTTGAGTCAAATTTTCGATATTCTCTGATATTTGTAACACTTGTGTCAAACGTATTCTGAGGCTCCATAGAGACACCTGAGCAGAGTTTAGTTTGGCTTCGGACGACTCGTTGTTTCGCGATAATTCGCTTCTTTGAAGCAACTTGACGCAAATTTTCGATATTCTCAGATATATGTAGCACTTGTCTCAAAACGTTTCAGAGATCCCATAAGACGTTTGAGCGCAGTTTAGTTTGGATTCGAACAGGTCGTTCTTTCGCGATATTTCGCTTCTTAGAAGCTACATCACTCAAATTTTCGATATTCACTGATATTTGTAACACTTGTCTCAGACGGTTTCTGAGGCTCCACAGAGACACCTGAGCACAGTTTAGTTTAACTTCGGACAACTCGTTGTTTCGCGATAATTCGCTTCTTTGAAGCAACTTCACTCCTATTTTCGATAATCTCTGATATTTTAACACTTGTCTCAAACGGTTTCTGAGAATCCATAGAGACAACTGAGCACAGTTATGTTTGGCTTCGGACAACTCCTTGTTTCACGATAATTCGCTTCTTTGAAGCAACTTCACGCAAATTTTCGGTATTCTCAGATATTTGTAACACTTGTCTCAAAGCGTTTCAGAGACCCCAACAAGACGTTTGAGCGCAGTTTAATTTGGATTCGAACAGGGCGTTCTTTCGCGATAATTCGCTTCTTTGAAGCAACTTCACACATATTTTCGATATTCTCTGATATTTGTAACAGTTGTCTCAAACGCTTTCTGAGGCTCCATAGAGACACCTGAGCACAGTTTAGTTTTGCTTCGAACAAATCGTTGTTTCGCGATAACTCGCTTCTTTGAAGAAACTTCACTCCTATTTTCGATATTCTCTGATATTTGTAACACTTGTCTTAAAACGTTTCAGAGACCCCATAAGACGTTTGAGCGCAGTTTAGTTTGGATTCGAACAGGTCGTTCTTGCGCGATATTTCGCTTCTTAGAAGCTACTTCACTCAAATATTCGATATTCTCTGATATTTGTAACACCTGTCTCAAACGGTTTCTGAGGCTCCATAGAGACACCTCAGCATTGTTTAGTTTGGCTTCGAACAACTCGTTGTTTCGCAAATATTCGCTTCTTTGAAGCAACTTCACTCCTATTTTCGATAATCTCTGATATTTTAACACTTGTCTCAAAACGTTTCAGAGACCCCATAAGACGTTTGAGCGCAGTTTAATTTGGATTCGAACAGGTCGTTCTTTCGCGATAATTCGCTTCTTTGAAGCAACTTCGCTCAAATTTTCGATATTCTCTGATATTTGCAACACTTGTCTCAAACGGTTTCTTAGGCTCCATAGAGACACCTGAGCACAGTTTAGTTTGGCCTCGAACAACTCGTTTCGCAATAATTCGCTTCTTTGAAGCAACTTCACTCAGATTTTCGATATTCTCTGATATTTGAATCACTTGTCTCAAACGGCTTCTTAGGCTCCATAGAGACACCTGAGCACAGTTTAGTTTGGCCTCGAACAACTCGTTTCGCAATAATTCGCTTCTTTGAAGCAATTTCAGTCATATTTTCGATATTCTCAGATATTTGTAACACTTGTATCAAAGCGTTTCTGAGGCGCCCTATAGACGCTTTAGCACAGTTTAGTTTAGATTCGAACACCTCGTTGTTTTGCGATAATTTGCTTCTTTGAAGCAACTTCAGGGAAATTTTCGATATTCTCAGATCTTTGTAACACTTGTCTCAAAGCGTTTCAGAGACGATTGAGCGCAGTTAAGTTTGGATTCGAACAGGTCGGTCTTTCGCGATAATTCGCTTCTCTGAAGCAATATCAGTCAAATTTTCGATATTCTCTGATATTTGTAACACTTGTCTCAAACGGTTTCTGAGGCTCTATAGAGACACTTGAACACAGTTTAATTTGGCTTCGAACAACTCGTTGTTTCGCAATAATTCGCTCTCTTGAAGCAACTTGACTCAAATTTTCGATATTCACTGATATTTGCAATACTTGTCTCAAACGGTTTCTGAAACTCCCTAGAGACACCTGAGCACAGTTTAGTTTGGCTTCGAACAACTCGTTGTTTCGCAATAATTTGCTTCTTTGAAGCAACTTCACTCCTATTTTCGATATTCTCTGATATTTGTAACACTTGTCTCAAACGGTATCTGAGGATCCATAGAGACACCTGAGCACAGTTTAGTTTGGCTTAGAACAACTCGTTGTTTCGCGATAATTCGCTTCTTTGAAGCAACTTCGCGCAAATTTTCGATATTCTCAGATATTTGTAGCACTTGTCTCAAAGCGTTTCAGAGACCCCATAAAGACGTTTGAGCGCAGTTTAGTTATGATTCGAACAGGTCGTTCTATCGCGATAATTCGCTTCTTTGAAGCATCTTCACTCAAATTTACCATATTCTCAGATATTTGTAACACTTGTCTCAAAGCGCTTCAGAGTCCCATAAAGACGTTTGTGCGCAGTTTAGTTTGGATTCGAACAGGTCGTTCATTCGCGATAATTTGCTTCTTTGAAGCAACTTCAGGAAAATTTTCGATATTCTCAGATATTTGTAACACTTGTCTCAAACGGTTTCTGAGGCTCCATAACGACACCTGAGCACACTTTAGTTTGGCTTCAAACAACTCGTTATTTCGCGATAATTCGCTTCTTTGAAGCAACTTCACGCAAATTTTCGATATTCTCAGATATTTGTAACACTTGTCTCAAAGCGCTTCAGAGTCCCATAAAGACGTTTGAGCGCAGTTTAGTTTGGATTCGAACAGGTCGTTGTTTCGCGATAATTCGCTTCTTTGAAGCAACTTCACTCCTATTTTCGATATTTTCTGATATTTGTAACACTTGTCTCAAACGGATTCTGAGGCTCCATAGAGACACCTGAGCAGTTTAGTTTGGCTTCGAACAACTCGTCGTTTCGCAATAATTCGCTTCTTTGAAGCAACTTCACTGCTATTTTCAATATTTTCTGATATTTGTAACACTTGTCTAAAACGGTTTCTGAGGCTCAATAGAGACACCTGAGCACAGTTTAGTTTGGCTTCGAACAACTCGTTGTTTCGCGATAATTCGCTTCTTTGAAGCAACTTCGCGCAAATTTTCGATATTCTCTGATATTTGTAACACTTGTCTCAAACGGTTTCTGAGGCTCTATAGAGACACCTGAACACAGTTTAATTTGGCTTCGAACAACTCGTTGTTTCGCAATAATTCGCTCTCTTGAAGCAACTTGACTCAAATTTTCGATATTTACTGATATTTGCACTACTTGTCTCAAACGGTTTCTGAAACTCCCTAGAGACACCTGAGCACAGTTTAGTTTGGCTCCGAACAACTCGTTGCTTCGCGATAATTCGCTTCTTTGAAGCAACTTCGCGCAAATTTTCGATATTCTCAGATATTTGTAGCACTTGTCTCCAAGCGTTTCAGAGACCCCATAAAGACGTTTGAGCGCAGTTTAGTTATGATTCGAACAGGTCGTTCTTTCGCGTTAATTCGCCTCTTTGAAGCATCTTCACTCAAATTTTCCATAATCTCAGATATTTGTAACGCTTGTCTCAAAGCGCTTCAGAGTCCCATAAAGACGTTTGAGCGCAGTTTAGTTTGGATTCGAACAGGTCGTTCTTTCCCGATAATTTGCTTCTTTGAAGCAACTTCAGGCAAATTTTCGATATTCTCAGATATTTGTCACACTTGTCTCAAAGCGCTTCAGAGTCCCATAAAGACGTTTGAGCGCAGTTTAGTTTGGATTCGAACAGGTCATTGTTTCGCGATAATTCGCTTCTTTGAAGCAACTTCACTCAAATTTTCGATGTTCTCTGATATTTGTAACACTTGTCTCAAACGGTTTCTGAGGCTCCATAGAGACACCTTAGCACAGTTTAGTTTGGCTTCAAACAACTCGTTGTTTCGCGATAATTCGCTTCTTTGAAGCATCTTCACTCAAATTTTCGATATTCTCTGATATTTGTAACACTTCTCTCAAACGGTTTCTGAGGCTCCATAGAGACACCTGAGCAGTTTATTTTGGCTTCGAACAACTCGTCGTTTCGCAATAATTCGCTTCTTTGAAGCAACTTCACTCCTATTTTCGATATTTTCTGATATTTGTAACACTTGTCTCAAACGGTTTCTGAGGCTCTATAGAGACACCTGCACACAGTTTAATTTGGCTTCGAACAACTCGTTGTTTCGCAATAATTCACTCTCTTGAAGCAACTTGACTCAAATTTTCGATATTCACTGATATTTGCAATACTTGTCTCAAACGGTTTCTGAAACTCCCTAGAGACACCTGAGCACAGTTTAGTTTGAATGCGAACAACTCGGTCTTTCGCGATAATTTGCTTCTTTGAAGCAACTTCACGCAAATTTTCGATATTCTCAGATATTTGTAACTCTTGTTTCAAAGCGTTTCTGAGGCGCCCTATAGGCGCTTTAGCGCAGTTTAGTTTGGCTTCGAACAATTCGTTGTTTCGCAATAATTCGCTCTTTTGAACTAACTTGACTCAATGTTTCGATATTCTCTGATATTTGCAATACTTGTCTCAAACGGTTTCTGAGGCTCCATAGAGGCACCTGAGCACAGTTTAGTTTGGCTTCGAACAACTCGTTTCGCAATAATTCGCTTCTTTGAAGCAACTTCACTCCTATTTTCGATATTCTCTGATATTTGTAACACTTGTCTCAAACGGTTTCTGAGGCTCCATAGAGAACCCTGAGCAGTTTAGTTTGGCTTCGAACAACTCGTTGTTTCGCAATAATTCGCTTCTTTGAAGCAACTTCACGCAAATTTTCGATATTTTCTGATATTTGTATCACTTGTCTCAAAGCGTTTCAGAGAGCCCATAAAGACGTTTGAGTGCAGTTTATTTTGGATTCGAACAGGTCGTTCTTTCGCGATAATTCCCTTCTTTGAAGCAACTTCACTCCTATTTTCGATATTCTCAGATATTTGTTACACTTGTCTCAAACGGTTTCTGAGGCTCCATAGAGTCACCTGAGCACAGTTTAGTTTAGCTTCAAACAACTCGTTGTTTCGCGATAATTCGCTTCTTTGAAGCAACTTCACTCAAATTTTCGATATTCTCTGATATTTGTAACACTTGTCTCAAACGGTTTCTGAGGCTCCATACAGACACCTGAGCAGTTTAGTTTGGCTTCGAACAACTCGTCGTTTCGCAATAATTCGCTTCTTTGAAGCAACTTCACTCCTATTTTCGATATTTTCTGATATTTGTAACACTTGTCTCAAACGGTTTCTGAGGCTCCATAGAGACACCTCAGCAGTTTAGTTTGGCTTCGAATAACTCGTTGTTTCGCGATAATTCGCTTCTTTGAAGCAACTTCACTCCTATTTTCGATATTTCCTGATATTTGTAACATTTGTCTAAAACGGTTTCTGAGGCTCCATAGAGACACCTGAGCAGTTTAGTTTGGCTTCGAACAACTCGTCGTTTCGCAATAATTCGCTCCTTTGAAGCAACTTCACTCCTATTTTCGATATTTTCTGATATTTGTAACACTTGTCTCAAACGGTTTCTGAGGCTCCATAGAGACACCTGAGCAGTTTATTTTGGCTTCGAACAACTCGTCGTTTCGCAATAATTCGCTTCTTTGAAGCAACTACACTCCTATTTTTGATATTTTCTGATATTTGTAACACTTCTATCAAACGGTTTCTGAGGCTCCATAGAGACACCTGAGCAGTTTAGTTTGGCTTCGAACAACTCGTCGTTTCGCAATAATTCGCTTCTTTGAAGCAACTTCACTCCTATTTTCGATATTTTCTGATATTTGTAACACTTGACTCAAACGGTTTCTGAGGCTCTATAGAGACACCTGAACACAGTTTAATTTGGCTTCGAACAACTCGTTGTTTCGCAATACTTCACTCTCTTGAAGCAACTTGACTCAAATTTTCGATATTCACTGATATTTGCAATACTTGTCTCAAACGGTTTCTGAAACTCCCTAGAGACACCTGAGCACAGTTTAGTTTGGATTCGAACAACTCGGTCTTTCGCGATAATTTGCTTCTCTGAAGCAACTTCACGCAAATTTTCGATATTCTCTGATATTTGTAACACTTGTCTCAAACGGTTTCTGAGGCTCCATAGAGTCAGCTGAGCACAGTTTAGTTTCGCTTCAAGCAACTCGTTGTTTCGCGATAATTCGCTTCTTTGAAGCAACTTCACTCAAATTTTCGATATTCTCTGATATTTGCAACACTTGTCTCAAACGGTTTCTGAGGCTCCATAGAGACACCTTAGCACAGTTTAGTTTGGCTTCAAACAACTCGTTGTTTCGCGATAATTCGCTTCTTTGAAGCAACTTCACTCAAATTTTCGATATTCTCTGATATTTGTAACACTTGTCTCAAACGGTTTCTGAGGCTCCATAGAGACACCTGAGCAGTCTATTTTGGCTTCGAACAACTCGTCGTTTCGCAATAATTCGCTTCTTTGAAGCAACTTCACTCCTATTTTCGATATTTTCTGATATTTGTAACACTTGTCTCAAACGGTTTCTGAGGCTCCATAGAGACACCTGAGCAGTTTAGTTTGGCTTCGAACAACTCGTCGTTTCGCAATAATTCGCTCCTTTGAAGCAACTTCACTCCTATTTTCGATATTTTCTGATATTTGTAACACTTGTCTCAAACGGTTTCTGAGGCTCTATAGAGACACCTGCACACAGTTTAATTTGGCTTCGAACAACTCGTTGTTTCGCAATAATTCACTCTCTTGAAGCAACTTGACTCAAATTTTCGATATTCACTGATATTTGCAATACTTGTCTCAAACGGTTTCTGAAACTCCCTAGAGACACCTGAGCACAGTTTAGTTTGGATTGGAACAACTCGGTCTTTCGCGATAATTTGCTTCTTTGAAGCAACTTCACGCAAATTTTCGATATTCTCAGATATTTGTAACTCTTGTTTCAAAGCGTTTCTGAGGCGCCCTATAGGCGCTTTAGCGCAGTTTAATTTGGCTTCGAACAATTCGTTGTTTCGCAATAATTCGCTCTTTTGAACTAACTTGACTCAATGTTTCGATATTCTCTGATATTTGCAATACTTGTCTCAAACGGTTTCTGAGGCTCCATAGAGGCACGTGAGCACAGTTTAGTTTGGCTTCGAACAACTCGTTTCGCAATAATTCGCTTCTTTGAAGCAACTTCACTCCTATTTTCGATATTCTCTGATATTTGTAACACTTGTCTCAAACGGTTTCTGAGGCTCCATAGAGACACCTGAGCAGTTTAGTTTGGCTTCGAACAACTCGTTGTTTCGCAATAATTCGCTTCTTTGAAGCAACTTCACGCAAATTTTCGATATTCTCAGATATTTGTAACACTTGTCTCAAAGCGTTTCAGTGAACCCATAAAGACGTTTGAGTGCAGTTTATTTTGGATTCGAACAGGTCGTTCTTTCGCGATAATTCCCTTCTTTGAAGCAACTTCACTCCTATTTTCGATATTCTCAGATATTTGTTACACTTGTCTCAAACGGTTTCTGAGGCTCCATAGAGACACCTGAGCACAGTTTATTTTGGCTTCGAACAACTCGTTGTTTCGCAATAATTCGCTTCTTTGAAGCAACTTCACTCCTATTTTCGATATTTTCTGATATTTGTAACACTTGTCTTAAACGGTTTCTGAGGCCCCATAGGGACACCTGAGCAGTTTAGTTTGGCTTCGAACAACTCGTCGTTTCGCAATAATTCGCTTCTTTGAAGCAACTTCACTCCTATTTTCGATATTTTCTGATATTTGTAACACTTGTCTCAAACGGTTTCTGAGGCTCCATAGAGTCACCTGAGCACAGTTTAGTTTAGCTTCAAACAACTCTTTGTTTCGCGATAATTCGCTTCTTTGAAGCAACTTCACTCAAATTTTCGATATTCTCTGATATTTGTAACACTTGTCTCAAACGGTTTCTGAGGCTCCATAGAGACACCTGAGCACAGTTTATTTTGGCTTCGAACAACTCGTTGTTTCGCAATAATTCGCTTCTTTGAAGCAACTTCACTCCTATTTTCGATATTTTCTGATATTTGTAACACTTGTCTCAAACTGTTTCTGAGGCTCCATAGAGACACCAGAGCAGTTTAGTTTGGCTTCGAACAACTCGTCGTTTCGCAATAATTCGCTTCTTTGAAGCAACTTCACTCCTATTTTCGATATTTTCTGATATTTGTAACACTTGTCTCAAACGGTTTCTGAGGCTCCATAGAGACACCTCAGCAGTTTAGTTTGGCTTCGAATAACTCGTTGTTTCGCGATAATTCGCTTCTTTGAAGCAACTTCACTCCTATTTTCGATATTTCCTGATATTTGTAACACTTGTCTAAAACGGTTTCTGAGGCTCCATAGAGACACCTGAGCACAGTTTAGTTTGGCTTCGAACAACTCGTGTATTCGCGAAAATTCGCTTCTTGGAAGCAACTTCACGCAAATTTTCGATATTCTCAGATATTTGTAACACTTGTCTCAAAGTGTTTCAGAGAGCCCATAAAGACGTTTGAGTGCAGTTTATTTTGGATTCGAACAGGTTGATCTTTCGCAATAATTCGCTTCTTTGAAGCAACTTCACTCCTATTTTCGATATTCTCTGATATTTGTAACACTTGTCTCAAACGGTTTCTGAGGCTCCATAAAGACACCTGAGTAGTTTAGTTTGGCTTCGAACAACTCGGTCTTTCGCGATAATTTGCTTCTCTGAAGCAACTTCACGCAAATTTTCGATATTCTCAGATATTTGTAACTCTTGTTTCAAAGCGTTTCTGAGGCGCCCTATAGGCGCTTTAGCGCAGTTTAGTTTGGCTTCGAACAATTCGTTGTTTCGCAATAATTCGCTCTTTTGAACTAACTTGACTCAATGTTTCGATATTCTCTTATATTTGCAATACTTGTCTCAAAGGGTTTCTGAGGCTCCATAGAGGCACCTGAGCACAGTTTAGTTTGGCTTCGAACAACTCGTTTCGCAATAATTCGCTTCTTTGAAGCAACTTCACTCCTATTTTCGATATTCTCTGATATTTGTAACACTTGTCTCAAACGGTTTCTGAGGCTCCATAGAGACACCTGAGCAGTTTAGTTTGGCTTCGAACAACTCGTTTTTTCGCGACAATTCGCTTCTTTGAAGCAACTTCACGCAAATTTTCGATATTCTCAGATATTTGTAACACTTGTCTCAAACGGTTTCTGAGGCTCCATAAAGACACCTGAGTAGTTTAGTTTGGCTTCGAATAACTCGTTGTTTCGCGATAATTCGCTTCTTTGAAGCAAGTTCACGCAAATTTTCGATATTCTCAGATATTTGTAACACTTGTCTCAAAGTGTTTCAGAGAGCCCATTAAGACGTTTGAGTGCAGTTTATTTTGGATTCGAACACGTCGTTCTTTCGCGATAATTCGCTTCTTTGAAGCAACTTCACTCAAATTTTCGATATTCTCTGATATTTGTAACACTTGTCTCAAACGGTTTCTGAGGCTCCATAGAGACACCTGAGCAGTTTATTTTGGCTTCGAACAACTCGTCGTTTCGCAATAATTCGCTTCTTTGAAGCAACTTCACTCCTATTTTCGATATTTTCTGATATTTGTAACACTTGTACCAAACGGTTTCTGAGGCTCCATAGAGATACCTGAGCAGTTTAGTTTGGCTTCGAACAACTCGTCGTTTCGTAATAATTCGCTTCTTTGAAGCAACTTCACTCCTATTTTCGATATTTTCTGATATTTGTAACACTTGACTCAAACGGTTTCTGAGGCTCTATAGAGACACCTGAACACAGTTTAATTTGGCTTCGAACAACTCGTTGTTTGGCTATACTTCAATCTCTTGAAGCAACTTGACTCAAATTTTCGATATTCACTGATATTTGCAATACTTGTCTCAAACGGTTTCTGAAACTCCCTAGAGACACCTGAGCACAGTTTAGTTTGGATTTGAACAACTCGGTCTTTCGCGATAATTTGCTTCTCTGAAGCAACTTCACGCAAATTTTCGATATTCTCAGATATTTGTAACTCTTGTTTCAAAGCGTTTCTGAGGCGCCCTATAGGCGCTTTAGCGCAGTTTAGTTTGGCTTCGAACAATTCGTTGTTTCGCAATAATTCGCTCTTTTGAACTAACTTGACTCAATGTTTCGATATTCTCTGATATTTGCAATACTTGTCTCAAACGGTTTCTGAGGCTCCATAGAGGCACCTGAGCACAGTTTAGTTTGGCTTGGAACAACTCGTTTCGCAATAATTCGCTTCTTTGAAGCAACATCACTCCTATTTTCGATATTCTCTGATATTTGTAACACTTGTCTCAAACGGTTTCTGAGGCTCCATAGAGACACCTGAGCAGTTTAGTTTGGCTTCGAACAACTCGTTTTTTCGCGACAATTCGCTTCTTTGAAGCAACTTCACGCAAATTTTCGATATTCTCAGATATTTGTAACACTTGTCTCAAAGCGTTTCAGAGACCCCATAAAGACGTTTGAGTGCAGTTTATTTTGGATTCGAACAGGTCGTTCTGTCGCGATAATACCCTTCTTTGAAGCAACTTCACTCCTATTTTCGATATTCTCAGATATTTGTTACACTTGTCTCAAACGGTTTCTGAGGCTCCATAGAGACACCTGAGCAGTTTATTTTGGCTTCGAACAACTCGTCGTTTCGCAATAATTCGCTTCTTTGAAGCAACTTCACTCCTATTTTCGATATTTTCTGATATTTGTAACACTTGTATCAAACGGTTTCTGAGGCTCCATAGAGACACCTGAGCAGTTTAGTTTGGCTTCGAACAACTCGTCGTTTCGCAATAATTCGCTTCTTTGAAGCAACTTCCCTCCTATTTTCGATATTTTCTGATATTTGTAACACTTGACTCAAACGGTTTCTGAGGCTCTATAGAGACACCTGAACACAGTTTAATTTGGCTTGGAACAACTCGCTGTTTCGCAATAATTCACTCTCTTGAAGCAACTTGACTCAAATTTTCGATATTCACTGATATTTGCAATACTTGTCTCAAACGGTTTCTGAAACTCCCTAGAGACACCTGAGCACAGTTTAGTTTGGATTCGAACAACTCGGTCTTTCGCGATAATTTGCTTCTGTGAAGCAACTTCACGCAAATTTTCGATTTTCTCAGATATTTGTAACTCTTGTTTCAAAGCGTTTCTGAGGCGCCCTATAGGCGCTTTAGCGCAGTTTAGTTTGGCTTCGAACAATTCGTTGTTTCGCAATAATTCGCTTCTTTGAAGGAACTTCACTCCTATTTTCGATATTTTCTGATATTTGTAACACTTGTCTCAAACGGTTTCTGAGGCTCCATAGAGTCAGCTGAGCACAGTTTAGTTTCGCTTCAAGCAACTCGTTGTTTCGCGATAATTCGCTTCTTTGAAGCAACTTCACTCAAATTTTCGATATTCTCTGATATTTGTAACACTTGTCTCAAACCGTTTCTGAGGCTCCATAGAGACACCTGAGCACAGTTTATTTTGGCTTCGAACAACTCGTCGTTTCGCAATAATTCGCTTCTTTGAACCAACTTCACTCCTATTTTCGATATTTTCTGATATTTGTAACACTTGTCTCAAACGGGTTCTGAAGCTCCATAGAGACACCTGAGCAGTTTAGTTTGGCTTCGAACAACTCGTCGTTTCGCAATAATTCGCTTCTTTGAAGCAACTTCACTCCTATTTTCGATATTCTCTGATATTTGTAACACTTGTCTCAAACGGTTTCTGAGGATCCATAGAGACACCTGAGCACAGTTTAGTTTGGCTTCGAACAACTCGTTTCGCGATAATTCGCTTCGTTGAAGCAACTTCGCGCAAATTTTCGATATTCTCAGATATTTGTAGCACTTGTCTCAAAGCGTTTCAGAGACCCCATAAAGACGTTTGAGCGCAGTTTAGTTATGATTCGAACAGGTCGTTCTATCGCGATAATTCGCTTCTTTGAAGCATCTTCACTCAAATTTACCATATTCTCAGATATTTGTAACGCTTGTCTCAAAGCGCTTCGGAGTCCCATAAAGACGTTTGTGCGCAGTTTAGTTTGGATTCGAACAGGTCGTTCATTCGCGATAATTTGCTTCTTTGAAGCAACTTCAGGAAAATTTTCGATATTCTCAGATATTTGTAACACTTGTCTCAGACGGTTTCTGAGGCTCCATAAAGACACCTGAGCACAGTTTAGTTTGGCTTCAAACAACTCGTTATTTCGCGATAATTCGCTTCTTTGAAGCAACTTCACGCAAATTTTCGATATTCTCAGAAATTTGTAACACTTGTCTCAAAGCGCTTCAGAGTCCCATAAAGACGTTTGAGCGCAGTTTAGTTTGGATTTGAACAGGTCGTTGTTTCGCGATAATTCGCTTCTTTGAAGCAACTTCACTCCTATTTTCGATATTTTCTGATATTTGTAACACTTGTCTCAAACGGATTCTGAGGCTCCATAGAGACACCTAAGCAGTTTAGTTTGGCTTCGAACAACTCGTCGTTTCGCAATAATTCGCTTCTTTGAAGCAACTTCACTCCTATTTTCGATATTTTCTGATATTTGTAACACTTGTCTAAAACGGTTTCTGAGGCTCCATAGAGACACCTGAGCACAGTTTAGTTTGGCTTCGAACAACTCGTTTTCGCGATAATTCGCTTCTTGGAAGCAACTTCACGCAAATTTTCGATATTCTCAGAAATTTGTAACACTTGTCTCAAAGAGTTTCAGAGAGCCCATAAAGACGTTTGAGTGCAGTTTATTTTGGATTCGAACAACTCGCTGATTCGCAATAATTCGCTTCTTTGAAGCAACTTCACTCCTATTTTCGATATTCTCTGATATTTGTAACACTTGTCTCAAACGGTTTCTGAGGCTCCATAGAGACACCTGAGCAGTTTATTTTGTCTTCGAACAACTCGTCGTTTCGCGATAATTCGCTTCTTTGAAGCAACTTCACTCAAATTTTCGATATTCTCTGATATTTGTAACACTTGTCTCAAACGGTTTCTGAGGCTCCATAGAGACACCTGAGCAGTTTATTTTGGCTTCGAACAACTCGTCGTTTCGCAATAATTCGCTTCTTTGAAGCAACTTCACTCCTATTTTCGATATTTTCTGATATTTGTAACACTTGTATCAAACGGTTTCTGAGGCTCCATAGAGACACCTGAGCAGTTTTGTTTGGCTTCGAACAACTCGTCGTTTCGCAATAATTCGCTTCTTTGAAGCAACTTCACTCCTATTTTCGATATTTTCTGATATTTGTAACACTTGACTCAAACGGTTTCTGAGGCTCTATAGAGACACCTGAACACAGTTTAATTTGGCTTCGAACAACTCGTTTCGCAATAATTCACTCTCTTGAAGCAACTTGACTCAAATTTTCGATATTCACTGATATTTGCAATACTTGTCTCAAACGGTTTCTGAAACTCCCTAGAGACACCTGAGCACAGTTTAGTTTGGCTTCGAACAATTCGTTGTTTCGCAATAATTCGCTCTTTTGAACTAACTTGACTCAATGTTTCGATATTCTCTGATATTTGCAATACTTGTCTCAAACGGTTTCTGAGGCTCCATAGAGGCACCTGAGCACAGTTTAGTTTGGCTTCGAACAACTCGTTTCGCAATAATTCGCTTCTTTGAAGCAACTTCACTCCTATTTTCGATATTCTCTGATATTTGTAACACTTGTCTCAAACGGTTTCTGAGGCTCCATAGAGACACCTGAGCAGTTTAGTTTGGCGTCGAACAACTCGTTTTTTCGCGACAATTCGCTTCTTTGAAGCAACTTCACGCAAATTTTCGATATTCTCAGATATTTGTAACACTTGTCTCAAAGCGT
The DNA here is from genome assembly GCA_030765045.1 of Tenodera sinensis. NCBI lineage: Eukaryota > Metazoa > Arthropoda > Insecta > Mantodea > Mantidae > Tenodera > Tenodera sinensis. The sequence goes on along the minus strand of CM060963.1, from coordinate 165,558,585 downwards.
TTCAGAGAGCCCATAAAGACGTTTGAGTGCAGTTTATTTTGGATTCGAACAGGTCGTTCTTTCGCGATAATTCCCTTCTTTGAAGCAACTTCACTCCTATTTTCGATATTCTCAGATATTTGTTACACTTGTCTCAAACGGTTTCTGAGGCTCCATAGAGACACCTGAGCACAGTTTATTTTGGCTTCGAACAACTCGTTGTTTCGCAATAATTCGCTTCTTTGAAGCAACTTCACTCCTATTTTCGATATTTTCTGATATTTGTAACACTTGTCTTAAACGGTTTCTGAGGCTCCATAGAGACACCTGAGCAGTTTAGTTTGGCTTCGAACAACTCGTCGTTTCGCAATAATTCGCTTCTTTGAAGGAACTTCACTCCTATTTTCGATATTTTCTGATATTTGTAACACTTGTCTCAAACGGTTTCTGAGGCTCCATAGAGTCAGCTGAGCACAGTTTAGTTTCGCTTCAAGCAACTCGTTGTTTCGCGATAATTCGCTTCTTTGAAGCAACTTCACTCAAATTTTCGATATTCTCTGATATTTGTAACACTTGTCTCAAACCGTTTCTGAGGCTCCATAGAGACACCTGAGCACAGTTTATTTTGGCTTCGAACAACTCGTCGTTTCGCAATAATTCGCTTCTTTGAACCAACTTCACTCCTATTTTCGATATTTTCTGATATTTGTAACACTTGTCTCAAACGGTTTCTGAGGCTCCATAGAGACACCTGAGCAGTTTAGTTTGGCTTCGAACAACTCGTCGTTTCGCAATAATTCGCTTCTTTGAAGCAACTTCACTCCTATTTTCGATATTTTCTGATATTTGTAACACTTGTCTCAAACGGTTTCTGAGGCTCTATAGAGACACCTGCACACAGTTTAATTTGGCTTCGAACAACTCGTTGTTTCGCAATAATTCACTCTCTTGAAGCAACTTGACTCAAATTTTCGATATTCACTGATATTTGCAATACTTGTCTCACACGGTTTCTGAAACTCCCTAGAGACACCTGAGCACAGTTTAGTTTGGATTCGAACAACTCGGTCTTTCGCGATAATTTGCTTCTTTGAAGCAACTTCACGCAAATTTTCGATATTCTCAGATATTTGTAACTCTTGTTTCAAAGCGTTTCTGAGGCGCCCTATAGGCGCTTTAGCGCAGTTTAGTTTGGCTTCGAACAATTCGTTGTTTCGCAATAATTCGCTCTTTTGAACTAACTTGACTCAATGTTTCGATATTCTCTGATATTTGCAATACTTGTCTCAAACGGTTTCTGAGGCTCCATAGAGGCACCTGAGCGCAGTTTAGTTTGGCTTCGAGCAACTCGTTTCGCAATAATTCGCTTCTTTGAAGCAACTTCACTCCTATTTTCGATATTCTCTGATATTTGTAACACTTGTCTCAAACGGTTTCTGAGGCTCTATAGAGACACCTGAGCAGTTTAGTTTGGCTTCGAACAACTCGTTGTTTCGCAATAATTCGCTTCTTTGAAGCAACCTCACGCAAATTTTCGATATTGTCTGATATTTGTAACACTTGTCTTAAACGGTTTCTGAGGCTCCATAGAGACACCTGAGCAGTTTAGTTTGGCTTCGAACAACTCGTCGTTTCGCAATAATTCGCTTCTTTGAAGCAACTTCACTCCTATTTTCGATATTTTCTGATATTTGTAACACTTGTCTCAAACGGTTTCTGAAGCTCCACAGGGACACCTGAGCACAGTTTATTTTGGCTTCGAACAACTCGTTGTTTCGCAATAATTCGCTTCTTTGAAGCAACTTCACTCCTATTTTCGATATTTTCTGATATTTGTAACACTTGTCTCAAACGGTTTCTGAGGCTCCATAGAGACACCTGAGCAGTTTAGTTTGGCTTCGAACAACTCGTCGTTTCGCAATAATTCGCTTCTTTGAAGCAACTTCACTCCTATTTTCGATATTTTCTGATATTTGTAACACTTGTCTCAAACGGTTTCTGAGGCTCCATAGAGACAACTGAGCACAGTTTAGTTTGGCTTCGAACAACTCGTGTATTCGCGAAAACTCGCTTCTTGGAAGCAACTTCACGCAAATTTTCGATATTCTCAGATATTTGTAACACTTGTCTCAAAGTGTTTCAGAGAGCCCATAAAGACGTTTGAGTGCAGTTTATTTTGGATTCGAACAGGTTGTTCTTTCGCAATAATTCGCTTCTTTGAAGCAACTTCACTTCTATTTTCGATATTCTCTGATATTTGTAACACTTGTCTCAAACGGTTTCTGAGGCTCCATAAAGACACCTGAGTAGTTTAGTTTGGCTTCGAATAACTCGTTGTTTCGCGATAATTCGCTTCTTTGAAGCAACTTCACGCAAATTTTCGATATTGTCAGATATTTGTAACACTTGTCTCAAAGTGTTTCAGAGAGCCCATAAAGACGTTTGAGTGCAGTTTATTTTGGATTCGAACACGTCGTTCTTTCGCGATAATTCGCTTCTTTGAAGCAACTTCACTCAAATTTTCGATATTCTCTGATATTTGTAACACTTGTCTCAAACGGTTTCCGAGGCTCCATAGAGACACCTTAGCACAGTTTAGTTTGGCTTCAAACAACTCGTTGTTTCGCGATAATTCGCTTCTTTGAAGCAACTTCACTCAAATTTTCGATATTCTCTGATATTTGTAACACTTGTCTCAAACGGTTTCTGAGGCTCCATAGAGACACCTGAGCAGTTTATTTTGGCTTCCAACAACTCGTCGTTTCGCAATAATTCGCTTCTTTGAAGCAACTTCACTCCTATTTTCGATATTTTCTGATATTTGTAACACTTGTCTCAAACGGTTTCTGAGGCTCCATAGAGACACCTGAGCAGTTTAGTTTGGCTTCGAACAACTCGTCGTTTCGCAATAATTCGCTTCTTTGAAGCAACTTCACTCCTATTTTCGATATTTTCTGATATTTGTAACACTTGACTCAAACGGTTTCTGAGGCTCTATAGAGACACCTGAACACAGTTTAATTTGGCTTCGAACAACTCGTTGTTTCGCAATAATTCACTCTCTTGAAGCAACTTGACTCAAATTTTCGATATTCACTGATATTTGCAATACATGTCTCAAACGGTTTCTGAAACTCCCTAGAGACACCTGAGCACAGTTTAGTTTGGATTCGAACAACTCGGTCTTTCGCGATAATTTGCTTCTTTGAAGCAACTTCACGCAAATTTTCGATATTCTCAGATATTTGTAACTCTTGTTTCAAAGCGTTTCTGAGGCGCCCTATAGGCGCTTTAGCGCGGTTTAGTTTGGCTTCGAGCAATTCGTTGTTTCGCAATAATTCGCTCTTTTGAACTAACTTGACTCAATGTTTCGATATTCTCTGATATTTGCAATACTTGTCTCAAACGGTTTCTGAGGCTCCATAGAGGCACCTGGGCACAGTTTAGTTTGGCCTCGCACAACTCGTTGTTTCGCGATAATTCGCTTCTTTGAAGCAACTTCACTCCTATTTTCGATATTCTCTGATATTTGTAACACTTGTCTCAAACGGTTTCTGAGGCTCCATAGAGACACCTGAGCAGTTTAGTTTGGCTTCGAACAACTCGTTTTTTCGCGATAATTCGCTTCTTTGAAGCAACTTCACGCAAATTTTCGATATTCTCAGATATTTGTAACACTTGTCTCAAAGCGTTTCAGAGAGCCCATAAAGACGTTTGAGTGCAGTTTATTTTGGATTCGAACAGGTCGTTCTTTCGCGATAATACCCTTCTTTGAAGCAACTTCACTCCTATTTTCGATATTCTCAGATATTTGTTACACTTGTCTCAAACGGTTTCTGAGGCTCCATAGAGACACCTGAGCACAGTTTATTTTGGCTTCGAACAACTCGTTGTTTCGCAATAATTGGCTTCTTTGAAGCAACTTCACTCCTATTTTCGATATTCTCAGATATTTGTTACACTTGTCTCAAACGGTTTCTGAGGCTCCATAGAGACACCTGAGCACAGTTTATTTTGGCTTCGAACAACTCGTCGTTTCGCAATAATTCGCTTCTTTGAAGCAACTTCACTCCTATTTTCGATATTTTCTGATATTTGTAACACTTGTCTCAAACGGTTTCTGAGGCTCCATAGAGACACCTGAGCAGTTTAGTTTGGCTTCGAACAACTCGTCGTTTCCCAATAATTCGCTTCTTTGAAGCAACTTCACTCCAATTTTCGATATTTTATGATATTTGTAACACTTGTCTCAAACGGTTTCTGAGGCTCCATAGAGACACCTCAGCAGTTTAGTTTGGCTTCGAATAACTCGTTTCGCGATAATTCGCTTCTTTGAAGCAACTTCACTCCTATTTTCGATATTTCCTGATATTTGTAACACTTGTCTAAAACGGTTTCTGAGGCTCCATAGAGACACCTGAGCACAGTTTAGTTTCGCTTCAAGCAACTCGTTGTTTCGCGATAATTCGCTTCTTTGAAGCAACTTCACTCAAATTTTCGATATTCTCTGATATTTGTAACACTTGTCTCAAACCGTTTCTGAGGCTCCATAGAGACACCTGAGCACAGTTTATTTTGGCTTCGAACAACTCGTCGTTTCGCAATAATTCGCTTCTTTGAACCAACTTCACTCCTATTTTCGATATTTTCTGATATTTGTAACACTTGTCTCAAACGGTTTCTGAGGCTCCATAGAGACACCTGAGCAGTTTAGTTTGGCTTCGAACAACTCGTCGTTTCGCAATAATTCGCTTCTTTGAAGCAACTTCACTCCTATTTTCGATATTTTCTGATATTTGTAACACTTGTCTCAAACGGTTTCTGAGGCTCTATAGAGACACCTGCACACAGTTTAATTTGGCTTCGAACAACTCGTTGTTTCGCAATAATTCACTCTCTTGAAGCAACTTGACTCAAATTTTCGATATTCACTGATATTTGCAATACTTGTCTCAAACGGTTTCTGAAACTCCCTAGAGACATCTGAGCACAGTTTAGTTTGGATTCGAACAACTCGGTCTTTCGCGATAATTTGCTTCTTTGAAGCAACTTCAGGCAAATTTTCGATATTCTCAGATATTTGTAACTCTTGTTTCAAAGCGTTTCTGAGGCGCCCTATAGGCGCTTTAGCGCAGTTTAGTTTGGCTTCGAATAATTCGTTGTTTCGCAATAATTCGCTCTTTTGAACTAACTTGACTCAATGTTTCGATATTCTCTGATATTTGCAATACTTGTCTCAAACGGTTTCTGAGGCTCCATAGAGGCACCTGAGCACAGTTTAGTTTGGTTTCGAACAACTCGTTTCGCAATAATTCGCTTCTTTGAAGCAACTTCACTCCTATTTTCGATATTCTCTGATATTTGTAACACTTGTCTCAAACGGTTTCTGAGGCTCTATAGAGACACCTGAGCAGTTTAGTTTGGCTTCGAACAACTCGTTGTTTCGCAATAATTCGCTTCTTTGAAGCAACCTCACGCAAATTTTCGATATTTTCTGATATTTGTAACACTTGTCTTAAACGGTTTCTGAGGCTCCATAGAGACACCTGAGCAGTTTAGTTTGGCTTCGAACAACTCGTCGTTTCGCAATAATTCGCTTCTTTGAAGCAACTTCACTCCTATTTTCGATATTTTCTGATATTTGTAACACTTGTCTCAAACGGTTTCTGAGGCTCCATAGAGTCAACTGAGCACAGTTTAGTTTAGCTTCAAACAACTCGTTGTTTCGCGATAATTCGCTTCTTTGAAGCAACATCACTCAAATTTTCGATATTCTCTGATATTTGTAACACTTGTCTCAAACGGTTTCTGAGGCTCCATAGAGACACCTGAGCACAGTTTATTTTGGCTTCGAACAACTCGTTGTTTCGCAATAATTCGCTTCTTTGAAGCAACTTCACTCCTATTTTCGATATTTTCTGATATTTGTAACACTTGTCTCAAACGGTTTCTGAGGCTCCATAGAGACACCTGAGCAGTTTAGTTTGGCTTCGAACAACTCGTCGTTTCGCAATAATTCGCTTCTTTGAAGCAACTTCACTCCTATTTTCGATATTTTCTGATATTTGTAACACTTGTCTCAAACGGTTTCTGAGGCTCCATAGAGACAACTGAGCACAGTTTAGTTTGGCTTCGAACAACTCGTGTATTCGCGAAACTTCGCTTCTTGGAAGCAACTTCACGCAAATTTTCGATATTCTCAGATATTTGTAACACTTGTCTCAAAGTGTTTCAGAGAGCCCATAAAGACGTTTGAGTGCAGTTTATTTTGGATTCGAACAGGTTGTTCTTTCGCAATAATTCGCTTCTTTGAAGCAACTTCACTTCTATTTTCGATATTCTCTGATATTTGTAACACTTGTCTCAAGCGGTTTCTGAGGCTCCATAAAGACACCTGAGTAGTTTAGTTTGGCTTCGAATAACTCGTTGTTTCGCGATAATTCGCTTCTTTGAAGCAACTTCACGCAAATTTTCGATATTGTCAGATATTTGTAACACTTGTCTCAAAGTGTTTCAGAGAGCCCATAAAGACGTTTGAGTGCAGTTTATTTTGGATTCGAACACGTCGTTCTTTCGCGATAATTCGCTTCTTTGAAGCAACTTCACTCAAATTTTCGATATTCTCTGATATTTGTAACACTTGTCTCAAACGGTTTCCGAGGCTCCATAGAGACACCTTAGCACAGTTTAGTTTGGCTTCAAACAACTCGTTGTTTCGCGATAATTCGCTTCTTTGAAGCAACTTCACTCAAATTTTCGATATTCTCTGATATTTGTAACACTTGTCTCAAACGGTTTCTGAGGCTCCATAGAGACACCTGAGCAGTTTATTTTGGCTTCGAACAACTCGTCGTTTCGCAATAATTCGCTTCTTTGAAGCAACTTCACTCCTATTTTCGATATTTTCTGATATTTGTAACACTTGTCTCAAACGGTTTCTGAGGCTCCATAGAGACACCTGAGCAGTTTAGTTTGGCTTCGAACAACTCGTCGTTTCGCAATAATTCGCTTCTTTGAAGCAACTTCACTCCTATTTTCGATATTTTCTGATATTTGTAACACTTGACTCAAACGGTTTCTGAGGCTCTATAGAGACACCTGAACACAGTTTAATTTGGCTTCGAACAACTCGTTGTTTCGCAATAATTCACTCTCTTGAAGCAACTTGACTCAAATTTTCGATATTCACTGATATTTGCAATACTTGTCTCAAACGGTTTCTGAAACTCCCTAGAGACACCTGAGCACAGTTTAGTTTGGATTCGAACAACTCGGTCTTTCGCGATAATTTGCTTCTTTGAAGCAACTTCACGCAAATTTTCGATATTCTCAGATATTTGTAACTCTTGTTTCAAAGCGTTTCTGAGGCGCCCTATAGGCGCTTTAGCGCGGTTTAGTTTGGCTTCGAGCAATTCGTTGTTTCGCAATAATTCGCTCTTTTGAACTAACTTGACTCAATGTTTCGATATTCTCTGATATTTGCAATACTTGTCTCAAACGGTTTCTGAGGCTCCATAGAGGCACCTGGGCACAGTTTAGTTTGGCCTCGCACAACTCGTTGTTTCGCGATAATTCGCTTCTTTGAAGCAACTTCACTCCTATTTTCGATATTCTCTGATATTTGTAACACTTGTCTCAAACGGTTTCTGAGGCTCCATAGAGACACCTGAGCAGTTTAGTTTGGCTTCGAACAACTCGTTTTTTCGCGATAATTCGCTTCTTTGAAGCAACTTCACGCAAATTTTCGATATTCTCAGATATTTGTAACACTTGTCTCAAAGCGTTTCAGAGAGCCCATAAAGACGTTTGAGTGCAGTTTATTTTGGATTCGAACAGGTCGTTCTTTCGCGATAATACCCTTCTTTGAAGCAACTTCACTCCTATTTTCGATATTCTCAGATATTTGTTACACTTGTCTCAAACGGTTTCTGAGGCTCCATAGAGACACCTGAGCACAGTTTATTTTGGCTTCGAACAACTCGTTGTTTCGCAATAATTGGCTTCTTTGAAGCAACTTCACTCCTATTTTCGATATTCTCAGATATTTGTTACACTTGTCTCAAACGGTTTCTGAGGCTCCATAGAGACACCTGAGCACAGTTTATTTTGGCTTCGAACAACTCGTCGTTTCGCAATAATTCGCTTCTTTGAAGCAACTTCACTCCTATTTTCGATATTTTCTGATATTTGTAACACTTGTCTCAAACGGTTTCTGAGGCTCCATAGAGACACCTCAGCAGTTTAGTTTGGCTTCGAATAACTCGTTTCGCGATAATTCGCTTCTTTGAAGCAACTTCACTCATATTTTCGATATTTTATGATATTTGTAACACTTGTCTCAAACGGTCTCTGAGGCTCCATAGAGACACCTGAGCAGTTTAGTTTGGCTTCGAACAACTCGTCGTTTCCCAATAATTCGCTTCTTTGAAGCAACTTCACTCCAATTTTCGATATTTTATGATATTTGTAACACTTGTCTCAAACGGTCTCTGAGGCTCCATAGAGACACCTCAGCAGTTTAGTTTGGCTTCGAATAACTCGTTTCGCGATAATTCGCTTCTTTGAAGCAACTTCACTCCTATTTTCGATATTTCCTGATATTTGTAACACTTGTCTAAAACGGTTTCTGAGGCTCCATAGAGACACCTGAGCACAGTTTAGTTTCGCTTCAAGCAACTCGTTGTTTCGCGATAATTCGCTTCTTTGAAGCAACTTCACTCAAATTTTCGATATTCTCTCATATTTGTAACACTTGTCTCAAACCGTTTCTGAGGCTCCATAGAGACACCTGAGCAGTTTATTTTGGCTTCGAACAACTCGTCGTTTCGCAATAATTCGCTTCTTTGAACCAACTTCACTCCTATTTTCGATATTTTCTGATATTTGTAACACTTGTCTCAAACGGTTTCTGAGGCTCCATAGAGACACCTGAGCAGTTTAGTTTGGCTTCGAACAACTCGTCGTTTCGCAATAATTCGCTTCTTTGAAGCAACTTCACTCCTATTTTCGATATTTTCTGATATTTGTAACACTTGTCTCAAACGGTTTCTGAGGCTCTATAGAGACACCTGCACACAGTTTAATTTGGCTTCGAACAACTCGTTGTTTCGCAATAATTCACTCTCTTGAAGCAACTTGACTCAAATTTTCGATATTCACTGATATTTGCAATACTTGTCTCAAACGGTTTCTGAAACTCCCTAGAGACATCTGAGCACAGTTTAGTTTGGATTCGAACAACTCGGTCTTTCGCGATAATTTGCTACTTTGAAGCAACTTCACGCAAATTTTCGATATTCTCAGATATTTGTAACTCTTGTTTCAAAGCGTTTCTGAGGCGCCCTATAGGCGCTTTAGCGCAGTTTAGTTTGGCTTCGAATAATTCGTTGTTTCGCAATAATTCGCTCTTTTGAACTAACTTGACTCAATGTTTCGATATTCTCTGATATTTGCAATACTTGTCTCAAACGGTTTCTGAGGCTCCATAGAGGCACCTGAGCACAGTTTAGTTTGGTTTCGAACAACTCGTTTCGCAATAATTCGCTTCTTTGAAGCAACTTCACTCCTATTTTCGATATTCTCTGATATTTGTAACACTTGTCTCAAACGGTTTCTGAGGCTCTATAGAGACACCTGAGCAGTTTAGTTTGGCTTCGAACAACTCGTTGTTTCGCAATAATTCGCTTCTTTGAAGCAACCTCACGCAAATTTTCGATATTTTCTGATATTTGTAACACTTGTCTTAAACGGTTTCTGAGGCTCCATAGAGACACCTGAGCAGTTTAGTTTGGCTTCGAACAACTCGTCGTTTCGCAATAATTCGCTTCTTTGAAGCAACTTCACTCCTATTTTCGATATTTTCTGATATTTGTAACACTTGTCTCAAACGGTTTCTGAGGCTCCATAGAGTCACCTGAGCACAGTTTAGTTTAGCTTCAAACAACTCGTTGTTTCGCGATAATTCGCTTCTTTGAAGCAACATAACTCAAATTTTCGATATTCTCTGATATTTGTAACACTTGTCTCAAACGGTTTCTGAGGCTCCATAGAGACACCTGAGCACAGTTTATTTTGGCTTCGAACAACTCGTTGTTTCGCAATAATTCGCTTCTTTGAAGCAACTTCACTCCTATTTTCGATATTTTCTGATATTTGTAACACTTGTCTCAAACGGTTTCTGAGGCTCCATAGAGACACCTGAGCAGTTTAGTTTGGCTTCGAACAACTCGTCGTTTCGCAATAATTCGCTTCTTTGAAGCAACTTCACTCCTATTTTCGATATTTTCTGATATTTGTAACACTTGTCTCAAACGGTTTCTGAGGCTCCATAGAGACAACTGAGCACAGTTTAGTTTGGCTTCGAACAACTCGTGTATTCGCGAAAATTCGCTTCTTGGAAGCAACTTCACGCAAATTTTCGATATTCTCAGATATTTGTAACACTTGTCTCAAAGTGTTTCAGAGAGCCCATAAAGACGTTTGAGTGCAGTTTATTTTGGATTCGAACAGGTTGTTCTTTCGCAATAATTCGCTTCTTTGAAGCAACTTCACTTCTATTTTCGATATTCTCTGATATTTGTAACACTTGTCTCAAACGGTTTCTGAGGCTCCATAAAGACACCTGAGTAGTTTAGTTTGGCTTCGAATAACTCGTTGTTTCGCGATAATTCGCTTCTTTGAAGCAACTTCACGCAAATTTTCGATATTGTCAGATATTTGTAACACTTGTCTCAAAGTGTTTCAGAGAGCCCATAAAGACGTTTGAGTGCAGTTTATTTTGGATTCGAACACGTCGTTCTTTCGCGATAATTCGCTTCTTTGAAGCAACTTCACTCAAATTTTCGATATTCTCTGATATTTGTAACACTTGTCTCAAACGGTTTCTGAGGCTCCATAGAGACACCTCAGCACAGTTTATTTTGGCTTCAAACAACTCGTTGTTTCGCGATAATTCGCTTCTTTGAAGCAAATTCACTCAAATTTTCGATATTCTCTGATATTTGTAACACTTGTCTCAAACGGTTTCTGAGGCTCCATAGAGACACCTCAGCAGTTTAGTTTGGCTTCGAATAACTCGTTTCGCGATAATTCGCTTCTTTGAAGCAACTTCACTCCTATTTTCGATATTTCCTGATATTTGTAACACTTGTCTAAAACGGTTTCTGAGGCTCCATAGAGACACCTGAGCACAGTTTAGTTTGGCTTCGAACAACTCGTGTTTTCGCGAAAATTCGCTTCTTGGAAGCAACTTCACCCAAATTTTCGATATTCTCAGATATTTGTAACACTTGTCTCAAAGTGTTTCAGAGAGCCCATAAAGACGTTTGAGTGCAGTTTAGTTTGGATTCGAACAGGATGTTCTTTCGCAATAATTCGCTTCTTTGAAGCAACTTCTCTCCTATTTTCGATATTCTCTGATATTTGTAACACTTGTCTCAAACGGTTTCTGAGGCTCCATAAAGACACCTGAGTAGTTTAGTTTGGCTTCGAATAACTCGTTGTTTCGCGGTAATTCGCTTCTTTGAAGCAACTTCACGCAAATTTTCGATATTCTCAGGTATTTGTAACACTTGTCTCAAAGTGTTTCAGAGAGCCCATAAAGACGTTTGAGTGCAGTTTATTGTGGATTCGAACACGTCGTTCTTTCGCGATAATTCGCTTCTTTGAAGCAACTTCACTCAAATTTTCGAAATTCTCAGATATTTGTAACGCTTGTCTCAAACGGTTTCTGAGGCTCCATAGAGACACCTGAGCACAGTTTAGTTTGGCTTCGGACAACTCGTTGTTTCGCAATAATTCGCTTCTTTGAAGCAACTTCACTTCTATTTTCGATATTCTCTGATATTTGTAACACTTGTCTCAAACGGTTTCTGAGGCTCCATAAAGACACCTGAGTAGTTTAGTTTGGCTTCGAATAACTCGTTGTTTCGCGATAATTCGCTTCTTTGAAGCAACTTCACGCAAATTTTCGATATTGTCAGATATTTGTAACACTTGTCTCAAAGTGTTTCAGAGAGCCCATAAAGACGTTTGAGTGCAGTTTATTTTGGATTCGAACACGTCGTTCTTTCGCGATAATTCGCTTCTTTGAAGCAACTTCACTCAAATTTTCGATATTCTCAGATATTTGTAACACTTGTCTCAAACGGTTTCTGAGGCTCCATAGAGACACCTTAGCACAGTTTAGTTTGGCTTCAAACAACTCGTTGTTTCGCGATAATTCGCTTCTTTGAAGCAACTTCACTCAAATTTTCGATATTCTCTGATATTTGTAACACTTGTCTCAAACGGTTTCTGAGGCTCCATAGAGACACCTCAGCAGTTTAGTTTGGCTTCGAATAACTCGTTTCGCGATAATTCGCTTCTTTGAAGCAACTTCACTCCTATTTTCGATATTTCCTGATATTTGTAACACTTGTCTAAAACGGTTTCTGAGGCTCCATAGAGACACCTGAGCACAGTTTAGTTTGGCTTCGAACAACTCGTGTTTTCGCGAAAATTCGCTTCTTGGAAGCAACTTCACCCAAATTTTCGATATTCTCAGATATTTGTAACACTTGTCTCAAAGTGTTTCAGAGAGCCCATAAAGACGTTTGAGTGCAGTTTAGTTTGGATTCGAACAGGTTGTTCTTTCGCAATAATTCGCTTCTTTGAAGCAACTTCTCTCCTATTTTCGATATTCTCTGATATTTGTAACACTTGTCTCAAACGGTTTCTGAGGCTCCATAAAGACACCTGAGTAGTTTAGTTTGGCTTCGAATAACTCGTTGTTTCGCGGTAATTCGCTTCTTTGAAGCAACTTCACGCAAATTTTCGATATTCTCAGGTATTTGTAACACTTGTCTCAAAGTGTTTCAGAGAGCCCATAAAGACGTTTGAGTGCAGTTTATTTTGGATTCGAACACGTCGTTCTTTCGCGATAATTCGCTTCTTTGAAGCAACTTCACTCAAATTTTCGATATTCTCAGATATTTGTAACGCTTGTCTCAAACGGTTTCTGAGGCTCCATAGAGACACCTGAGCACAGTTTAGTTTGGCTTCGGACAACTCGTTGTTTCGCAATAATTCGCTTCTTTGAAGCAACTTCACCCCTATTTTCGATATTTCCTGATATTTTAACACTTGTCTCAAACGGTTTCTGAGGATCCATAGAGACACCTGAGCACAGTTTAGTTTGGCTTCGAACAACTCGTTGTTTCGCGATAATTCGCTTCTTTGAAGCAACTTCACGGAAATTTTCGATATTCTCAGATATTTGTAACACTTGTCTCAAAGCGTTTGAGAGAGCCCATAAAGACGTTTGAGTGCAGTTTATTTTGGATTCGAACAGGTCGTTCTTTCGCGATAATTCGCTTCTTTGAAGCAACTTCACTCAAATTTTCGATATTCTCTGATATTTGTAACACTTGTCTCAAACGGTTTCTGAGGCTCTATAGAGACACCTGAGCAGTTTAGTTTGGCTTCGAACAACTCGTCGTTTCGCAATAATTCGCTTCTTTGAAGCAACTTCACTCCTATTTTCGATATTTTCTGATATTTGTAACACTTGACTCAAACGGTTTCTGAGGCTCTATAGAGACACCTGAACACAGTTTAATTTGGCTTCGAACAACTCGTTGTTTCGCAATAATTCACTCTCTTGAAGCAACTTGACTCAAATTTTCGATATTCACTGATATTTGCAATACTTGTCTCAAACGGTTTCTGAAACTCCCTAGAGACACCTGAGCACAGTTTAGTTTGGATTCGAACAACTCGGTCTTTGGCGATAATTTGCTTCTTTGAAGCAACTTCACGCAAATTTTCGATATTCTCAGATATATGGAACTCTTGTTTCAAAGCGTTTCTGAGGCGCCCTATAGGCGCTTTTGCGCAGTTTAATTTGGCTTCGAACAATCCGTTGTTTCGCAATAATTCGCTCTTTTGAACTAACTTGACTCAATGTTTCGATATTCTCTGATATTTGCAATACTTGTCTCAAACGGTTTCTGAGGCTCCATAGAGGCACCTGAGCACAGTTTAGTTTGGCTTCGGACAACTCGTTTCGCAATAATTCGCTTCTTTGAAGCAACTTCACTCCTATTTTCGATATTCTCTGATATTTGTAACACTTGTCTCAAACGGTTTCTGAGGCTCCATAGAGACACAAGAGCAGTTTAGTTTGGCTTCGAACAACTCGTTTTTTCGCGATAATTCGCTTCTTTGAAGCAACTTCACGCAAATTTTCGATATTCTCAGATATTTGTAACACTTGTCTCAAAGCGTTTCAGAGAGCCCATAAAGACGTTTGAGTGCAGTTTATTTTGGATTCGAACAGATCGTTCTTTCGCGATAATTCATTCTTTGAAGCAACTTCACTCCTATTTTCGATATTCTCAGATATTTGTTACACTTGTCTCAAACGGTTTCTGAGGCTCCATAGAGACACCTGAGCACAGTTTATTTTGGCTTCGAACAACTCGTTGTTTCGCAATAATTCGCTTCTTTGAAGCAACTTCACTCCTATTTTCGATATTCTCAGATATTTGTTACACTTGTCTCAAACGGTTTCTGAGGCTCCATAGAGACACCTGAGCACAGTTTATTTTGGCTTCGAACAACTCGTTGTTTCGCAATAATTCGCTTCTTTGAAGCAACTTCACTCCTATTTTCGACATTTTCTGATATTTTAACACTTGTCTTAAACGGTTTCTGAGGCTCCATACAGACAACTGAGCAGTTTAGTTTGGCTTCAAACAACTCGTTGTTTCGCGATAATTCGCTTCTTTGAAGCAACTTCACTCAAATTTTCGATATTCTCTGATATTTGTAACGCTTGTCTCAAACGGTTTCTGAGGCTCCATAGAGACACCTGAGCAGTTTATTTTGGCTTCGAACAACTCGTCGTTTCGCAATAATTCGCTTCTTTGAAGCAACTTCACTCCTATTTTCGATTTCTTCTGGTATTTGTAACACTTGTCTCAAACGGTTTCTGAGGCTCCATAGAGACACCTGAGCAGTTTAGTTTGGCTTCGAACAACTCGTCGTTTCGCAATAATTCGCTTCTTTGAAGCAACTTCACTCCTATTTTCGATATTTTCTGATATTTGTAACACTTGACTCAAACGGTTTCTGAGGCTCTATAGAGACACCTGAACACAGTTTAATTTGGCTTCGAACAACTCGTTGTTTCGCAATAATTCACTCTCTTGAAGCAACTTGACTCAAATATTCGATATTCACTGATATTTGCAATACTTGTCTCAAACGGTTTCTGAAACTCCCTAGAGACACCTGAGCACAGTTTAGTTTGGATTCGAACAACTCGGTCTTTCGCGATATTTTGCTTCTTTGAAGCAACTTCACGCAAATTTTCGATATTCTCAGATATTTGTAACTCTTGTTTCAAAGCGTTTCTGAGGCGCCCTATAGGCGCTTTAGCGCAGTTTAGTTTGGCTTCGAACAATTCGTTGTTTCGCAATAATTCGCTCTTTTGAACTAACTTGACTCAATGTTTCGATATTCTCTGATATTTGCAATAGTTGTCTCAAACGGTTTCTGAGGCTCCATAGAGGCACCTGAGCACAGTTTAGTTTGGCTTCGAACAACTCGTTTCGCAATAATTCGCTTCTTTGAAGCAACTTCACTCCTATTTTCGATATTCTCTGATATTTGTAACACTTGTCTCAAACGGTTTCTGAGGCTCCATAGAGACACCTGAGCAGTTTAGTTTGGCTTCGAACAACTCTTTTTTCGCGATAATTCGCTTCTTTGAAGCAACTTCACGCAAATTTTCGATATTCTCAGATATTTGTAACACTTGTCTCAAAGCGTTTCAGAGAGCCCATATAGACGTTTGAGTGCAGTTTATTTTGGATTCGAACAGGTCGTTCTTTCGCGATAATTCGCTTCTTTGAAGCAACTTCACTCAAATTTTCGATATTCTCTGATATTTGTAACACTTGTCTCAAACGGTTTCTGAGGCTCTATAGAGACACCTGAGCAGTTTAGTTTGGCTTCGAACAACTCGTCGTTTCGCAATAATTCGCTTCTTTGAAGCAACTTCACTCCTATTTTCGATATTTTCTGATATTTGTAACACTTGACTCAAACGGTTTCTGAGGCTCTATAGAGACACCTGAACACAGTTTAATTTGGCTTCGAACAACTCGTTGTTTCGCAATAATTCACTCTCTTGAAGCAACTTGACTCAAATTTTCGATATTCACTGATATTTGCAATACTTGTCTCAAACGGTTTCTGAGGCTCCATAGAGGCACCTGAGCACAGTTTAGTTTGGCTTCGAACAACTCGTTTCGCAATAATTCGCTTCTTTGAAGCAACTTCACTCCTATTTTCGATATTCTCTGATATTTGTAACACTTGTCTCAAACGGTTTCTGAGGCTCCATAGAGACACAAGAGCAGTTTAGTTTGGCTTCGAACAACTCGTTTTTTCGCGATAATTCGCTTCTTTGAAGCAACTTCACGCAAATTTTCGATATTCTCAGATATTTGTAACACTTGTCTCAAAGCGTTTCAGAGAGCCCATAAAGACGTTTGAGTGCAGTTTATTTTGGATTCGAACAGATCGTTCTTTCGCAATAATTCGCTCTTTTGAACTAACTTGACTCAATGTCTCGATATTCTCTGATATTTGCAATACTTGTCTCAAACGGTTTCTGAGGCTCCATAGAGGCACCTGAGCACAGTTTAGTTTGGCTTCGAACAACTCGTTTCGCAATAATTCGCTTCTTTGAAGCAACTTCACTCCTATTTTCGATATTCTCAGATATTTGTTACACTTGTCTCAAACGGCTTCTGAGGCTCCATAGAGACACCTGAGCACAGTTTATTTTGGCTTCGAACAACTCGTTGTTTCGCAATAATTCGCTTCTTTGAAGCAACTTCACTCCTATTTTCGACATTTTCTGATATTTTAACACTTGTCTTAAACGGTTTCTGAGGCTCCATAGAGACACCTGAGCAGTTTAGTTTGGCTTCAAACAACTCGTTGTTTCGCGATAATTCGCTTCTTTGAAGCAACTTCACTCAAATTTTCGATATTCTGTGATATTTGTAACACTTGTCTCAAACGGTTTCTGAGGCTCCATAGAGACACCTGAGCAGTTTATTTTGGCTTCGAACAACTCGTCGTTTCGCAATAATTCGCTTCTTTGAAGCAACTTCACTCCTATTTTCGATTTCTTCTGGTATTTGTAACACTTGTCTCAAACGGTTTCTGAGGCTCCATAGAGACACCTGAGCAGTTTAGTTTGGCTTCGAACAACTCGTCGTTTCGCAATAATTCGCTTCTTTGAAGCAACTTCACTCCTATTTTCGATATTTTCTGATATTTGTAACACTTGACTCAAACGGTTTCTGAGGCTCTATAGAGACACCTGAACACAGTTTAATTTGGCTTCGAACAACTCGTTGTTTCGCAATAATTCACTCTCTTGAAGCAACTTGACTCAAATTTTCGATATTCACTGATATTTGCAATACTTGTCTCAAACGGTTTCTGAAACTCCCTGGAGACACCTGAGCACAGTTTAGTTTGGATTCGAACAACTCGGTCTTTCGCGATATTTTGCTTCTTTGAAGCAACTTCACGCATATTTTCGATATTCTCAGATATTTGTAACTCTTGTTTCAAAGCGTTTCTGAGGCGCCCTATAGGCGCTTTAGCGCAGTTTAGTTTGGCTTCGAACAATTCGTTGTTTCGCAATAATTCGCTCTTTTGAACTAACTTGACTCAATGTCTCGATATTCTCTGATATTTGCAATACTTGTCTCAAACGGTTTCTGAGGCTCCATAGAGGCACCTGAGCACAGTTTATTTTGGCTTCGAACAACTCGTTGTTTCGCGATAATTCGCTTCTTTGAAGCAACTTCACGCAAATTTTCGATATTCTCAGATATTTGTAGCACTTGTCTCGAAGCGTTTCAGAGACCCCATAAAGACGTTTTAGCGCAGTTTAGTTATGATTCGAACAGGTCGTTCTTTCCGGATAATTCGCTTCTTTGAAGCATCTTCATTAAAATTTTCGATATTCCCTGATATTTGTAACACTTGTCTCAAGCGGTTTCTGAGGATCCATAGAGACACCTGAGCACAGTTTAGTTTGGCTTCGAACAACTCGTTGTTTCGCGATAATTCGCTTCTTTGAAGCAACTTCACGGAAATTTTCGATATTCTCAGATATTTGTAACACTTGTCTCAAAGCGTTTCAGAGAGCCCATAAAGACGTTTGAGTGCAGTTTATTTTGGATTCGAACAGGTCGTTCTTTCGCGATAATTCGCTTCTTTGAAGCAACTTCACTCAAATTTTCGATATTCTCTGATATTTGTAACACTTGTCTCAAACGGTTTCTGAGGCTCTATAGAGACACCTGAACACAGTTTAATTTGGCTTCTAACAACTCGTTGTTTCGCAATAATTCGCTCTCTTGAAGCAACTTGACTCAAATTTTCGATATTCACTGATATTTCCAATACTTGTCTCAAACGGTTTCTGAGGCTCCATAGAGACACCTGAGCACAGTTTAGTTTGGCTTCGAACAACTCGTTGTTTCGTGATTATTCGCTTCTTTGAAGCAACATCACGCAAATTTTCGATATTCTCTGATATTTGTAACACTTGTCTCAAACTGCTTCTGAGGCTCCATAGAGACCCCTGAGCCCAGTTTAGTTTGTCTTCGAACAACTCGTTGTTTTGCAATAATTCGCTTCTTTGAAGTAACTTCACTCCTATTTTCGATATTCTCTGATATTTGCAATACTTGTCTCAAACGGTTTCTGAGGCTCCATAGAGGCACCTGAGCACAGTTTAGTTTGGCTTCGAACAACTCGTTTCGCAATAATTCGCTTCTTTGAAGCAACTTCACTCCTATTTTCGATATTTTCCGATATTTGTAACACTTGTCTCAAACGGTTTCTGAGGCTCCATAGAGACACCTCAGCAGTTTAGTTTGGCTTCGAACAACTCGTTTTTTCGCGATAATTCGCTTCTTTGAAGCAACTTCACACAAATTTTCGATATTCTCAGATATTTGTAACACTTGTCTCAAAGCGCTTCAGAGAGCCCATAAAGACGTTTGAGTGCAGTTTATTTTGGATTCGAACAGATCGTTCTTTCGCGATAATTCATTTTTTGAAGCAACTTCACTCCTATTTTCGATATTCTCAGATATTTGTTACACTTGTCTCAAACGGTTTCTGAGGCTCCATAGAGACATCTGAGCACAGTTTATTTTGGCTTCGAACAACTCGTTGTTTCGCAATAATTCGCTTCTTTGAAGCAACTTCACTCCTATTTTCGATATTCTCAGATATTTGTTACACTTGTCTCAAACGGTTTCTGAGGCTCCATAGAGACACCTGAGCACAGTTTATTTTGGCTTCGAACAACTCGTTGTTTCGCAATAATTCGCTTCTTTGAAGCAACTTCACTCCTATTTTCGATATTCTCAGATATTTGTTACACTTGTCTCAAACGGTTTCTGAGGCTCCATAGAGACACCTGAGCACAGTTTATTTTGGCTTCGAACAACTCGTTGTTTCGCAATAATTCGCTTCTTTGAAGCAACTTCACTCCTATTTTCGACATTTTCTGATATTTTAACACTTGTCTTAAACGGTTTCTGAGGCTCCAGAGAGACACCTGAGCAGTTTAGTTTGGCTTCAAACAACTCGTTGTTTCGCGATAATTCGCTTCTTTGAAGCAACTTCACTCAAATTTTCGATATTCTCTGATATTTGTAACACTTGTCTCAAACGGTTTCTGAGGCTCCATAGAGACACCTGAGCAGTTTATTTTGGCTTCGAACAACTCGTCGTTTCGCAATAATTCGCTTCTTTGAAGCAACTTGACTCCTATTTTCGATTTCTTCTGGTATTTGTAACACTTGTCTCAAACGGTTTCTGAGGCTCCATAGAGACACCTGAGCAGTTTAGTTTGGCTTCGAACAACTCGTCGTTTCGTAATAATTCGCTTCTTTGAAGCAACTTCACTCCTATTTTCGATATTTTCTGATATTTGTAACACTTGACTCAAACGGTTTCTGAGGCTCTATAGAGACACCTGAACACAGTTTAATTTGGCTTCGAACAACTCGTTGTTTCGCAATAATTCACTCTCTTGAAGCAACTTGACTCAAATTTTCGATATTCACTGATATTTGCAATACTTGTCTCAAACGGTTTCTGAAACTCCCTGGAGACACCTGAGCACAGTTTAGTTTGGATTCGAACAACTCGGTCTTTCGCGATATTTTGCTTCTTTGAAGCAACTTCACGCATATTTTCGATATTCTCAGATATTTGTAACTCTTGTTTCAAAGCGTTTCTGAGGCGCCCTATAGGCGCTTTAGCGCAGTTTAGTTTGGCTTCGAACAATTCGTTGTTTCGCAATAATTCGCTCTTTTGAACTAACTTGACTCAATGTCTCGATATTCTCTGATATTTGCAATACTTGTCTCAAACGGTTTCTGAGGCTCCATAGAGGCACCTGAGCACAGTTTAGTTTGGCTTCGAACAACTCGTTTCGCAATAATTCGCTTCTTTGAAGCAACTTCACTCCTATTTTCGATATTTTCTGATATTTGTAACACTTGTCTTAAACGGTTTCTGAGGCTCCATAGAGACACCTGAGCAGTTTAGTTTGGCTTCGAACAACTCGTCGTTTCGCAATAATTCGCTTCTTTGAAGCAACTTCACTCCTATTTTCAATATTTTCTGATATTTGTAACACTTGTCTCAAACGGTTTCTGAGGCTCCATAGAGTCACCTGAGCACAGTTTAGTTTGGCTTCAAACAACTCGTTGTTTCGCGCTAATTCGCTTCATTGAAGCAACTTCACTCAAATTTTCGATATTCTCTGATATTTGTAACACTTGTCTCAAACGGTTTCTGAGGCTCCATAGAGACACCTGAGCACAGTTTATTTTGGCTTCGAACAACTCGTTGTTTTGCAATAATTCGCTTCTTTGAAGCAACTTCACTCCTATTTTCGATATTTTCTGATATTTGTAACACTTGTCTCAAACGGTTTCTGAGGCTCCATAGAGACACCTGAGCAGTTTATTTTGTCTTCGAACAACTCGTCGTTTCGCAATAATTCGCTTCTTTGAAGCAACATCACTCCTATTTTCGATATTTTCCGATATTTGTAACACTTGTCTCAAACGGTTTCTGAGGCTCCATAGAGACACCTCAGCAGTTTAGTTTGGCTTCGAATAACTCGTTGTTTCGCGATAATTCGCTTCTTTGAAGCAACTTCACTCCTATTTTCGATATTTCCTGATATTTGTAACACTTGTCTAAAACGGTTTCTGAGGCTCCATAGAGACACCTTAGCACAGTTTAGTTTGGCTTCGAACAACTCGTGTTTTCGGGAAAATTCGCTTCTTGGAAGCAACTTCACGCAAATTTTCGATATTCTCAGATATTTGTAACACTTGTCTCAAAGTGTTTCAGAGAGCCCATAAAGACGTTTGAGTGCAGTTTATTTTGGATTCGAACAGGTTGTTCTTTCGCAATAATTCGCTTCTTTGAAGCAACTTCACTCAAATTTTCGATATTCTCTGATATTTGTAACACTTGTCTCAAACGGTTTCTGAGGCTCTATAGAGACACCTGAACACAGTTTAATTTGGCTTCTAACAACTCGTTGTTTCGCAATAATTCGCTCTCTTGAAGCAACTTGACTCAAATTTTTGATATTCACTGATATTTCCAATACTTGTCTCAAACGGTTTCTGAGGCTCCATAGAGACACCTGAGCACAGTTTAGTTTGGCTTCGAACAACTCGTTGTTTCGTGATTATTCGCTTCTTTGAAGCAACATCACGCAAATTTTCGATATTCTCTGATATTTGTAACAGTTGTCTCAAACTGCTTCTGAGGCTCCATAGAGACCCCTGAGCCCAGTTTAGTTTGTTTTCGAACAACTCGTTGTTTTGCAATAATTCGCTTCTTTGAAGTAACTTCACTCCTATTTTCGATATTCTCTGATATTTGCAATACTTGTCTCAAACGGTTTCTGAGGCTCCATAGAGGCACCTGAGCACAGTTTAGTTTGGCTTCGAACAACTCGTTTCGCAATAATTCGCTTCTTTGAAGCAACTTCACTCCTATTTTCGATATTCTCTGATATTTGTAACACTTGTCTCAAACGGTTTCTGAGGCTCCATAGAGACACAAGAGCAGTTTAGTTTGGCTTCGAACAACTCGTTTTTTCGCGATAATTCGCTTCTTTGAAGCAACTTCACGCAAATTTTCGATATTCTCAGATATTTGTAACACTTGTCTCAAAGCGCTTCAGAGAGCCCATAAAGACGTTTGAGTGCAGTTTATTTTGGATTCGAACAGATCGTTCTTTCGCGATAATTCATTTTTTGAAGCAACTTCACTCCTATTTTCGATATTCTCAGATATTTGTTACACTTGTCTCAAACGGTTTCTGAGGCTCCATAGAGACATCTGAGCACAGTTTATTTTGGCTTCGAACAACTCGTTGTTTCGCAATAATTCGCTTCTTTGAAGCAACTTCACTCCTATTTTCGATATTCTCAGATATTTGTTACACTTGTCTCAAACGGTTTCTGAGGCTCCATAGAGACACCTGAGCACAGTTTATTTTGGCTTCGAACAACTCGTTGTTTCGCAATAATTCGCTTCTTTGAAGCAACTTCACTCCTATTTTCGATATTCTCAGATATTTGTTACACTTGTCTCAAACGGTTTCTGAGGCTCCATAGAGACACCTGAGCACAGTTTATTTTGGCTTCGAACAACTCGTTGTTTCGCAATAATTCGCTTCTTTGAAGCAACTTCACTCCTATTTTCGACATTTTCTGTTATTTTAACACTTGTCTTAAACGGTTTCTGAGGCTCCAGAGAGACACCTGAGCAGTTTAGTTTGGCTTCAAACAACTCGTTGTTTCGCGATAATTCGCTTCTTTGAAGCAACTTCACTCAAATTTTCGATATTCTCTGATATTTGTAACACTTGTCTCAAACGGTTTCTGAGGCTCCATAGAGACACCTGAGCAGTTTATTTTGGCTTCGAACAACTCGTCGTTTCGCAATAATTCGCTTCTTTGAAGCAACTTCACTCCTATTTTCGATTTCTTCTGGTATTTGTAACACTTGTCTCAAACGGTTTCTGAGGCTCCATAGAGACACCTGAGCAGTTTAGTTTGGCTTCGAACAACTCGTCGTTTCGCAATAATTCGCTTCTTTGAAGCAACTTCACTCCTATTTTCGATATTTTCTGATATTTGTAACACTTGACTCAAACGGTTTCTGAGGCTCTATAGAGACACCTGAACACAGTTTAATTTGGCTTCGAACAACTCGTTGTTTCGCAATAATTCACTCTCTTGAAGCAACTTGACTCAAATTTTCGATATTCACTGATATTTGCAATACTTGTCTCAAACGGTTTCTGAAACTCCCTGGAGACACCTGAGCACAGTTTAGTTTGGATTCGAACAACTCGGTCTTTCGCGATATTTTGCTTCTTTGAAGCAACTTCACGCATATTTTCGATATTCTCAGATATTTGTAACTCTTGTTTCAAAGCGTTTCTGAGGCGCCCTATAGGCGCTTTAGCGCAGTTTAGTTTGGCTTCGAACAATTCGTTGTTTCGCAATCATTCGCTCTTTTGAACTAACTTGACTCAATGTCTCGATATTCTCTGATATTTGCAATACTTGTCTCAAACGGTTTCTGAGGCTCCATAGAGGCACCTGAGCACAGTTTAGTTTGGCTTCGAACAACTAGTTTCGCAATAATTCGCTTCTTTGAAGCAACTTCACTCCTATTTTCGATATTTTCTGATATTTGTAACACTTGTCTTAAACGGTTTCTGAGGCTCCATAGAGACACCTGAGCAGTTTAGTTTGGCTTCGAACAACTCGTCGTTTCGCAATAATTCGCTTCTTTGAAGCAACTTCACTCCTATTTTCAATATTTTCTGATATTTGTAACACTTGTCTCAAACGGTTTCTGAGGCTCCATAGAGTCACCTGAGCACAGTTTAGTTTGGCTTCAAACAACTCGTTGTTTCGCGCTAATTCGCTTCTTTGAAGCAACTTCACTCAAATTTTCGATATTCTCTGATATTTGTAACACTTGTCTCAAACGGTTTCTGAGGCTCCATAGAGACACCTGAGCACAGTTTATTTTGGCTTCGAACAACTCGTTGTTTTGCAATAATTCGCTTCTTTGAAGCAACTTCACTCCTATTTTCGATATTTTCTGATATTTGTAACACTTGTCTCAAACGGTTTCTGAGGCTCCATAGAGACACCTGAGCAGTTTATTTTGTCTTCGAACAACTCGTCGTTTCGCAATAATTCGCTTCTTTGAAGCAACTTCACTCCTATTTTCGATATTTTCCGATATTTGTAACACTTGTCTCAAACGGTTTCTGAGGCTCCATAGAGACACCTCAACAGTTTAGTTTGGCTTCGAATAACTCGTTGTTTCGCGATAATTCGCTTCTTTGAAGCAACTTCACTCCTATTTTCGATATTTCCTGATATTTGTAACACTTGTCTAAAACGGTTTCTGAGGCTCCATAGAGACACCTTAGCACAGTTTAGTTTGGCTTCGAACAACTCGTGTTTTCGGGAAAATTCGCTTCTTGGAAGCAACTTCACGCAAATTTTCGATATTCTCAGATATTTGTAACACTTGTCTCAAAGTGTTTCAGAGAGCCCATAAAGACGTTTGAGTGCAGTTTATTTTGGATTCGAACAGGTTGTTCTTTCGCAATAATTCGCTTCTTTGAAGCAACTTCACTCCTATTTTCGATATTCCCTGATATTTGTAACACTTGTCTCAAACGGTTTCTGAGGCTCCATAAAGACACCTGAGTAGTTCAGTTTGGCTTCGAATAACTCGTTGTTTCGCGGTAATTGGCTTCTTTGAAGCAACTTCACGCAAATTTTCGATATTTTCAGATATTTGTAACACCTGTCTCAAAGTGTTTCAGAGAGCCCATAAAGACGTTTGAGTGCAGGTTATTTTGGATTCGAACACGTCGTTCTTTCGCGATAATTCGCTTCTTTGAAGCAACTTCACTCAAATTTTCGATATTCTCTGATATTTGTAACACTTGTCTCAAACGGTTACTGAGGCTCTATAGAGACACCTGAACACAGTTTAATTTGGCTTCGAACAACTCGTTGTTTCGCAATAATTCGCTTCTTTGAAGCAACTTCAACCCTATTTTCGATATTTCCTGATATTTGTAACACTTGTCTCAAGCGGTTTCTGAGGATCCATAGAGACACCTGAGCACAGTTTATTTTGGCTTCGAACAACTCGTTGTTTCGCGATAATTCGCTTCTTTGAAGCAACTTCACGCAAATTTTCGATATTCTCAGATATTTGTAGCACTTGTCTCGAAGCGTTTCAGAGACCCCATAAAGACGTTTTAGCGCAGTTTAGTTATGATTCGAACAGGTCGTTCTTTCCGGATAATTCGCTTCTTTGAAGCATCTTCATTAAAATTTTCGATATTCCCTGATATTTGTAACACTTGTTTCAAACGGTTTCTGAGGATCCATAGAGACACCTGAGCACAGTTTAGTTTGGCTTCGAACAACTCGTTGTTTCGCGATAATTCGCTTCTTTGAAGCAACTTCACGGAAATTTTCGATATTCTCAGATATTTGTAACACTTGTCTCAAAGCGTTTCAGAGAGCCCATAAAGACGTTTGAGTGCAGTTTATTTTGGATTCGAACAGGTCGTTCTTTCGCGATAATTCGCTTCTTTGAAGCAACTTCACTCAAATTTTCGATATTCTCTGATATTTGTAACACTTGTCTCAAACGGTTTCTGAGGCTCTATAGAGACACCTGAACACAGTTTAATTTGGCTTCTAACAACTCGTTGTTTCGCAATAATTCGCTCTCTTGAAGCAACTTGACTCAAATTTTCGATATTCACTGATATTTCCAATACTTGTCTCAAACGGTTTCTGAGGCTCCATAGAGACACCTGAGCACAGTTTAGTTTGGCTTCGAACAACTCGTTGTTTCGTGATTATTCGCTTCTTTGAAGCAACATCACGCAAATTTTCGATATTCTCTGATATTTGTAACACTTGTCTCAAACTGCTTCTGAGGCTCCATAGAGACCCCTGAGCCCAGTTTAGTTTGTCTTCGAACAACTCGTTGTTTTGCAATAATTCGCTTCTTTGAAGTAACTTCACTCCTATTTTCGATATTCTCTGATATTTGTAACACTTGTCTCAAACGGTTTCTGAGGCTCCATAGAGACATCTGAGCAGTTTAATTTGGCTTCGAACAACTCGTTTTTTCGCGATAATTCGCTTCTTTGAAGCAACGTCACGCAAATTTTCGATATTCTCAGATATTTGTAACACTTGTCTCAAAGCGTTTCAGAGACCCCATTAAGACGTTTGAGCGAAGTTTAGTTATGATTCGAACAGGTCGTTCTTTCGTGATAATTCCCTTCTTTGAAGCAACTTCACTCCTATTTTCGATATTCTCAGATATTTGTTACACTTGTCTCAAACGGTTTCTGAGGCTCCATAGAGACACCTGAGCACAGTTTATTTTGGCTTCGAACAACTCGTTGTTTCGCAATAATTCGCTTCTTTGAAGCAACTTCACTCCTATTTTCGATATTTTCTGATATTTGTAACACTTGTCTCAAACGGTTTCTGAGGCTCCATAGAGACACCTGAGCACGGTTTAGTTTGGCTTCGAACAACTCGTGTTTTCGCGACAATTCGCTTCTTTAAAGCAACCTCTCGCAAATTTTCGATATTCTCAGATATTTGTAACACTTGTCTCAAAGCGTTTCAGAGAGCCCATAAGACGCTTGAGCGCAGTTTATTTTGGATTCGAACAGGTTGTTCTTTCGCGATAATTCGCTTCTTTGAAGCAACTTCACTCAAATTTTCGATATTCTCTGATATTTGTAACACTTGTCTCAAACGGTTTTTGAGGCTCTATAGAGACTTCTGAACACAGTTTAGTTTGGATTCGAAGAACTCGGTCTTTCGCGATAATTTGCTTCTTTGAAGCAACTTCACTCATATTTTCGATATTCTCAGATATTTGTAACACTTGTCTATACGGTTTCTGAGGCTCCATAGAGACACGTGAGCACATTTTAGTTTGGCTTCGAACAACTCGTTGTTTCGCAATAATTCGCTCTCTTGAAGCAACTTAACTCAAATTTTCGATATTCACTGATATTTGCAATACTTGTCTCAAACGGTTTCTGAAACTCCCGAGAGACACCTGAGCACAGTTTAGTTTGGCTTCGAACAACTCGTTGTTTCGCAATAATTCGCTTCTTTGAAGCAACTTCACCCCTATTTTCGATATTTCCTGATATTTGTAACACTTGTCTCAAACGGTTTCTGAGGATCCATAGAGACACCTGAGCACAGTTTAGTTTGGCTTCGAACAACTCGTTGTTTCGCAATAATTCGCTTCTTTGAAGCAACTTCACTCCTATTTTCGATATTCTCTGATATTTGTAACACTTGTCTCAAACGGTTTCTGAGGATCCATAGAGACACCTGAGCACAGTTTAGTTTGGCTTCGAACAACTCGTTCTTTCGCGACAATTCCCTTCTTTGAAGCAACTTCACTCCTATTTTCGATATTCTCAGATATTTGTTACACTTGTCTCAAACGCTTTCTGAGGCTCCATAGAGACATCTGAGCAGTTTAGTTTGGCTTCGAACAACTCGTCGTTTCGCAATAATTCGCTTCTTTGAAGCAACTTCACTCCTATTTTCGATATTTTCTGATATTTGTAACACTTAACTCAAACGGTTTCTGAGGCTGCATAGAGACACCTCAGCAGTTTAGTTTGGCTTCGAATAACTCGTTGTTTCGCGATAATTCGCTTCTTTGAAGCTACTTCACTCCTATTTTCGATATTTCCTAATATTTGTAACACTTGTCTTAAACGGTTTCTGAGGCTCCATAGAGACACCTGAGCACAGTTTAGTTTGGCTTCGAACAACTCGTGTTTTCGCGATAATTCGCTTCTTGGAAGCAACTTCACTCCTATTTTCGATATTCTCAGATATTTGTAACACTTGTCTCAAACGGTTTCTGAGGCTCCATCACCTGAGCAGTTTAGTTTGGCTTCGAACAACTCGTTTTTTCGCGATAATTCGCTTCTTTGAAGAAACTTCAGGCAAATTTTCGATATTCTCAGATATTTGTAACACTTGTCTCAAACGGTTTCTGAGGCTCCATAGAGACACCTGAGCAGTTTAGTTTGGCTTCGAATAATTCGTTGTTTCGCGATAATTCGCTTCTTTGAAGCAACTTCACGCAAATTTTCGATATTCTCAGATATTTGTAACACTTGTCTCAAACGGTGTCTGAAGCTCTATAGAGACACCTGAACACAGTTTAATTTGGCTTCGAACAACTCGTTGTTTCGCAATAATTCGCTCTCTTGAAGCAACTTGACTCAAATTATCGATATTCTCAGATATTTGTAACACTTGTCTCAAACTGCTTCTGTGGCTCCATAGAGACACCTGAGCACAGTTTAGTTTGGCTTCCAACAACTCGTTGTTTCGCAATAATTCGCTTCTTTGAAGCAACTTCACTCCTATTTTCGATATTCTCTGATATTTGTAACGCTTGTCTCAAACGGTTTCTGAGGCTCCATAGAGACACCTGAGCAGTTTAGTTTGGCTTCGAACAACTCGTTTTTTCGCGATAATTCGCTTCTTTGAAGCAACTTCACGCAAATTTTCGATATTCTCATATATTTGTAACACTTGTCCCAAAGCGTTTCAGAGACCCCATTAAGACGTTTGAGTGCAGTTTAGTTATGATTCGAACAGGTCGTTCTTTCGCGACAATTCCCTTCTTTGAAGCAACTTCACTCCTATTTTCGATATTCTCAGATATTTGTTACACTTGTCTCAAACGGTTTCTGAGGCTCCATAGAGACACCTGAGCACAGTTTATATTGGCTTCGAATAACTCGTTGTTTCGCGATAATTCGCTTCTTTGAAGCAACTTCACTCCTATTTTCGATATTTCTGATATTTGTAACACTTGTCTAAAACGGTTTCTGAGGCTCCCTAGAGACACCTGAGCACAGTTTAGTTTGGCTTCGAACAACTCGTGTTTTCGCGATAATTCGCTTCTTGGAAGCAACTTCACGCAAATTTTCGATATTCTCAGATATTTGTAACACTTGTCCCAAAGCGTTTCAGAGACCCCATTAAGACGTTTGAGCGCAGTTTAATTATGATTCGAACAGGTCGTTCTTTCGCGACAATTCCCTTCTTTGAAGCAACTTCACTCCTATTTTCGATATTCTCAGATATTTGTAACACTTGTCTCAAACGGTTTCTGAGGCTCCATCACCTGAGCAGTTTAGTTTGGCTTCGAACAACTCGTTTTTTCGCGATAATTCGCTTCTTTGAAGAAACTTCAGGCAAATTTTCGATATTCTCAGATATTTGTAATACTTGTCTCAAACGGTTTCTGAGGCTCCATAGAGACACCTGAGCAGTCTAGTTTGGCTTCGAATAACTCGTTGTTTCGCGATAATTCGCTTCTTTGAAGCTACTTCACGAAAATTTTCGATATTCTCAGATATTTGTAATACTTGTCTCTAAGTGTTTCAGAGAGCCCATAAAGACGATTGAGTGCAGTTTAATTTGGATTCGAACAGGTCGTTCTTTCGCGATATTTCGCTTCTTTGAAGCAACTTCTCTCAAATTTTCGATATTCTCTGATATTTGTAACACTTGTCTCAAACGGTGTCTGAAGCTCTATAGAGACACCTGAACACAGTTTAATTTGGCTTCGAACAACTCGTTGTTTCGCAATAATTCGCTCTGTTGAACCAACTTGACTTAAATTATCGATATTCACTGATATTTGCAATACTTGTCTCAAGCGGTTTCTGGAACTCCCTAGAGACACCTGAGCACAGTTTAGTTTGGCTTGGAACAACTCGTTGTTTCGCAATAATTCGCTTCTTTGAAGCAACTTCACCCCAATTTTCGATATTTCCTGATATTTGTAACACTTGTCTCAAACGGTTTCTGAGGATCCATAGAGACACCTGAGCACAGTTTAGTTTGGCTTCGAACAACTCGTTGTTTCGCGATAATTCGCTTCTTTGAAGCAACTTCATGCAAATTTTCGATATTCTCAGATATTTGCAGCACTTGTCTCAAAGCGTTTCAGAGACCCCATAAAGACGTTTTAGCGCAGTTTAGTTATGATTCCAACAGGTCGTTCTTTCGCGATAATTCGCTTCTTTGAAGCATCTTCACTAAAATTTTCGATATTCTCAGATATTTGTAACGCTTGTCTCAAACGGTTTCTGAGGCTCCATAGATACACCTGAGCACAGTTTAGGTTGGCTTCGAACAACTCGTTGTTTCGCAATAATTCACTTCTTTGAAGCAACTTCACCCCTATTTTCGATATTTCCTGATATTTGTAACACTTGTCTCAAACGGTTTCTGAGGATCCTTAGAGACACCTGAGCACAGTTTAGCTTGGCTTCGAACAACTCGTTGTTTCGCGATAATTCGCTTCTTTGAAGCAACTTCACGCAAATTTTCGATATTCTCAGATATTTGTAACACTTGTCTCAAAGTGTTTCAGAGAGCCCATAAAGACGATTGAGTGCAGTTTATTTTGGATTCGAACAGGTCGTTCTTTCGCGTTATTTCGCTTCTTTGAAGCAACTTCACTCAAATTTTCGATATTCTCTGATATTTGTAACACTTGTCTCAAACGGTTTCTGAGGCTCTATAGAGACACCTGAACACAGTTTAATTTGGCTTCGAACAACTCGTTGTTTCGCAATAATTCGCTCTCTTGAAGCAACTTGACTCAAATTATCGATATTCACTGATATTTGCAATACTTGTCTCAAACGGTTTCTGAAACTCCCTAGAGACACTTGAGCACAGTTTAGTTTGGCTTCGAACTACTCGTTGTTTCGCAATAATTCGCTTCTTTGAAGCAACTTCACCCCTATTTTCGATATTTCCTGATATTTAAAACACTTATCTCAAACGGTTTCTGAGGATCCATAGAGACACCTGAGCACAGTTTAGTTTGGCTTCGAACAACTCTTTGTTTCGCGATAATTCGCTTCTTTGAAGCAACTTCACGCAAATTTTCGATATCCTCAGATATTTGTAGCACTTGTCTCAAAGCGTTTCAGAGACCCCATAAAGACGTTTTAGCGCAGTTTAGTTATGATTCGAACAGGTCGTTCTTTCGCGATAATTCGCTTCTTTGAAGCATCTTCACTAAAATTTTCGATATTCTCAGATATTTGTAACGCTTGTCTCAAACGGTCTCTGAGGCTCCATAGAGACACCTGAGCACAGTTTAGTTTGGCTTCGAACAACTGGTTGTTTCGCAATAATTCGCTTCTATGAAGCAACTTCACGCCTATTTTCGATATTTCCTGATATTTGTAACACTTGTCTCAAACGGTTTCTGAGGATCCATAGAGACACCTGAGCACAGTTTAGTTTGGCTTCGAACAACTCGTTGTTTCGCGATAATTCGCTTCTTTGAAGCAACTTCAGGCATATTTTCGATATTCTCAGATATTTGTTACACTTGTCCCAAAGCGTTTCAGAGACCCCATAAAGACTTTTGAGCGCAGTTTAGTTTGGATTCGAACAGGTCGTTGTTTCGCAGTAATTGGCTTCTTTGAAGCAACTTCACTCAAATTTTCGATATTGTCTGATATTTTTAAAACTTGTCTCAAACGGTTTCTCAGGCTCCATAGAGACACCTGAGCACAGTTTAGTTTGGTTTCGAACAACTCGTTGTTTCGCGATTACTCGCTTCTTTGAAGCAACATCACGCAAATTTTCGATATTCTCTGATATTTGGAACACTTGTCTCAAACGGTTTCTGAGGCTCCATAGAGACCCCTGAGCACAGTTTAGTTTGTCTTCGAACAACTCGTTGTTTCGCAATAATTCGCTTCTTTGAAGCAACTTCACTCCTATTTTCGATATTCTCTGATATTTGTAACACTTGTCTCAAACGGTTTCTTAGGCTCCATAGAGACACCTGAGCAGTTTAGTTTGGCTTCGAATAACTCGTTGTTTCGCGATAATTCGCTTCTTTGAAGCAGCTTCACGCAAATTTTCGATATTCTCAGATATTTGTAACACTTGTCTCAAAGCGTTTCAGAGACCCCATTAAGACGTTTGAGCGCAGTTTAGTTATGATTCGAACAACTCGTTTTTTCGCGATAATTCGCTTCTTTGAAGAAACTTCAGGCAAATTTTCGATATTCTCAGATATTTGTAACACTTGTCTCAAAGCGTTTCAGAGACCCCATAAAGACTTTTGAGCGCAGTTTAGTTTATATTCGAACAGGTCGTTGTTCCGCAATAATTCGCTTCTTTGAAGCAACATCACGCAAATTTTCGATATTCTCTGATATTTGTAACAGTTGTCTCAAACGGTTTCTGAGGCTCCATAGAGACACCTGAGCACAGTTTAGTTTGGCTTCGAACAACTCGCTGTTTCGCAATAATTCGCTTCTTTGAAGCAACTTCACTCCTATTTTCGATATTCTCTGATATTTGTAACACTTGTCTCAAACGGTTTCTGCGGCTCCATAGAGACACCTGAGCAGTTTAGTTTGGCTTCGAATAACTCGTTGTTTCGCGATAATTCGCTTCTTTGAAGCAACTTCACGAAAATTTTCGATATTCTCAGATATATGTAGCACTTGTCTCAAAGCGTTTCAGAGACCCCATTAAGACGTTTGAGCGCAGTTTAGTTTGGCTTCGAACAATTCGTTGTTTCGCAATAATTCGCTCCTTTGATGCAACTTCACTCATATTTTCCATATTCTCTGATATTTGTAACACTTGTCTAAACGGTTTCTGAGGCTCCATAGAGACACGTGAGCACAGTTTAGTTTGGCTTCGAACAACTCGTTTTTTCGCGATAATTCGCTTCTTTGAAGCAACTTCACGCAAATTTTCGATATTCTCAGATGTTTGTAACACTTGTCTCAAAGCGTTTCAGGGACCCCATAAAGACCTTTGAGCGCAGTTTAGTTATGATTCGAACAGCTCGTTCTTTCGCGATAATTCGCTTCTTTGAAGCAACTTCACTCAAATTTTCGATATTCTCTGATATTTGTAACACTTGTCTCAAACGGTTTCTGAGGCTGCATAGAGACTCCTGAACAAAGTTTAGTTTGGCTTCGAACAACTCGTTGTTTCGCAATAATTCGCTCTTTTGAACTAACTTGACTCAAATTTTCGATATTCTCTGATATTTGCAATACTTGTCTCAAACGGTTTCTGAAATTAACTAGAGACACATGAGCACAGTTTAGTTTGGATTCGAACAACTCGGTCTTTCGCGATAATTTTCTTCTTTGAAGCAACTTCACGCACATTTTCGATATTCTCAGATATTTGTAACACTTGTCTCAAAGCGTTTCAGAGACCCCATAAAGACGTTTGAGCGCAGTTTAGTTTGGATTCGAACAGGTCGTTCTTTCGCGATAATTCGCTTCTTTCAAGCAACTTCAGTCAAATTTTCGATATTCTCTGATATTTGTAACACTTGTCTCAAACGGTTTGTGAGGCTCCATAGAGACACCTGAGCACAGTTTAGTTTGGCTTGGAACAACTCGTTGTTTCGCAATAATTCGCTTCTTTGAAGCAACTTCACTCCTATGTTCGATATTGTCTGATATTTGTAACACTTGTCTCAAACGGTTTCTGAGGCGCCATAGAGACACCTGAGCACAGTTTAGTTTGGCTTCGAACAACTCGTTGTTTCGCGATAATTCGCTTCTTTGAAGCAACTTCACGCAAATTTTCGATATTCTCTGATATTTGTAACACTTGTCTC
Source organism: Tenodera sinensis (assembly GCA_030765045.1). Lineage (NCBI taxonomy): Eukaryota > Metazoa > Arthropoda > Insecta > Mantodea > Mantidae > Tenodera > Tenodera sinensis. The sequence continues at coordinate 165,524,721 of CM060963.1, read as the reverse complement.
AAACGGTTTCTGAGGCTCCATAGAGACACCTGAGCACAGTTTAGTTTGTCTTCGAACAACTCGTTGTTTCGCAAGAATTCGCTTCTTTGAAGCAACTTCACTCGTATGTTCGATATTCTCTGATATTTGTAATACTTGTCTCAAACGGTTTCTGAGGCTCCATAAAGACACCTGAGCATAGTTTAGTTTGGCTTCGAACAACTCGTTGTTTCGCAATAATTCGCTTGTTTGAAGCAACTTCACTCATATTTTCGATATTCTCTGATATTTGTAGCACTTGTCTCAAACGCTTTCTGAGGCTCCATAGAGACACCTGAGCACAGTTTAGTTTGTATTCGAACAACTCGTTTCGCGATAATTTGCTTCATTGAAGCAACTTCAGGCAAATTTTCGATATTCTCAGATATATGTAACACTTGTCTCAAAGCGTTTCAGAGACCCCATAAAGACGTTTGAGCGCAGTTTAGTTTGGATTCGAGCAATTCGTTCTTTCTTGCTAATTCGCTTCTTTGAAGCAACTTCACTCAAATTTTCGATATTCTCTGATATTATTAACACTTGTCTCAAACGGTTTCTGAGGCTCTATAGAGACACCTAAGCACAGTTTAGTTTGACTTCGAAGAGCTCGTTTTTTCGCAATAATTCGCTTCTTTGAAGCAACTTCACTCCTATTTTCGATATTCTCTGATATTTGTAACACTTGTCTCAAACGGTTACTGAGGCTCCATAGAGACACCTGAGTTCTCTCTCTTTCATGCTCTTTCTTCCTTTCTTTCTTTCTTTCTTTCTTTCCCTCTTTGTTTCTTTCTTTCTTTGTTTCTTTCTTTGTTTCTTTCTTTCTTTCTTTCTTTCTTTCTTTCTTTCTTACTTTCTTTCTATCTTTCTTTCTTTCTTTCTTTGTTTCTTTCTTCCTTTCTTTCCTTCATTCCTACTTTCCTTCCTTCCTTTCTCTCTGTCTTTCTTTTTTCTCTGTCTCTTTCTTTCTCTCTCTTTCTTTCTCGCTCTTTCTTTCACTCTCTCTTTCTTTCTCTCTCGCTTTCTTTCCCTCTCTCTTTCTTTTCCTCTCCTTCTTTCTCTCTCTTTCTTTCTCTTTCTTTCTTACTTTCCTTCCGTCTTTCCTTCCTTCTTTCCACCTTTCCTTTTTTCCTTCTTTCCTTTTTTCCTTCTTTCCTTCTTCCCTTATACTTTTCTTTCTCTCTTTCTTTTTCTCTCTCTTTCTTTCTCTTTCTTTCTTTCTTTCTTTCTTACTTACTTTGTCTCTTTCTTTCTTTCCCTCTTTCTTTCTTTCTTTCTTTCCTTCTTTCTTTCTTTCTCTCTTTCCTTCTTATTTTATTTTTCTCTCGCTTTCCTTCTCTCTCTCTTTCCTTCTCACTCTTTCCTTCTCTCACTCTTTCCTTCTCTCTCTCTTTCCTTCTCTCTTTCCTTCTCTATCTCTCTCTTTCTCTCCCTCTTTCTTTCTCTCTCTCTCTTTCTCTCTCTCTCTTTCTTTCTCTCTCTTTCTTTATCTCTCTTTCTTTATCTCTCTCTTTCTTTCTCGCTCTTTCTTTCTCCCTTTTTCTTTCTTTCTCTCTCTTTGTTTCCTTGTTTCTTTCTTTACTTCTTCCTTTCTTTCCTTGTTTCCTTGTTTCCTACATTTCTTCTTTCCTTCTTTCCTTATTTCCTCTTTTCCTCCTTTCCTTCTTTCCTTTTTCCTTCTTTCCTTTTTTCCTTCTTTAGTTCTTTCTTTCTTTCCTTCTTTCGTTCTTTCTCTCTTTCCTTCTTCCCTTATTTTTCTCTCTCTTTCCTTCTCTCTCTCTTTCCTTCTCTCTCTCTTACCTTCACTCGCTCTCTTTCCATCTCTCTCTCCTTCTCTATCACTTTCTCTCTCACTTTCCTTCTCTCCCGCGTTCCTTCTTTATCTCTTTCTCTCCCTCTTTACTTCTCTCTCTTTCCTTCTCACTCTCTTTCTTTCTCCCTCTCTTTCTTTCAATCTCTCTTTCTATCTCTCTCTTTCTTTCTTTCTTTCTCTTTCTTTCTCTCCCTCTTTCTTTTTCTCTCTCTTTCTTTCTCTGTCGCTTTCTTTCTCACTCTTTCTGTCACTCTCTCTTTCTTTCTCTCTTTCTTCCTCTCCCTTTCTTTCTTTCTCTCTCTTTCTTTCTCTTTCTTTCTTTATTACTTTCTTTCTTACGTTCTTTCTTTCTCTCTTTCCTTCTTTCTTTCTTCCTTTCTTTTTTCTCTCTCTTTCTTTCTCTCTTTCCTTCTCTCTCTGTGTCCTCTCTCTCTTTCCTTCTCTCTCTCTATCCTTCTCACTTTCCCTCTCTCTCTCTTTCTTTCTAACTATCTTCCTTTCTCTCTATCTTTCTTTCTATCTGTATCTTTATCTCTCTCTTTCTTTCTCTCTCTTTCTTTCTCTTTTTCTCTCTCTCTCTTTCTTTGTCTCTCTTTTTCTTTCTCTCACTCTTTCTTTCTCTTTCTTTGTTTCTTTCTTTCTCTCTTTCCTTCTTCCTTTATTTTTCTCTCTCTTTCTTTCTCTCTCTCTTTCTTTCTCTCTCTCTTTCCTTCTCTCTCTCTTTCCTACCCTCTCTCTCTTTAATTCTCTCTCTTTCCTTCTCTATCTCTTTCTCTCTAACTTTTATTCTCCCTCCTTCCTTCTCTATCTGTTTCTCTCTCTCTTTCCTTCTCTCCCTCTATCCTTCTCTCTTTCTTTCTCTCTCCCTTTCTTTCTCTCTCTTTCTTTCTCTCTCTCTTTCCTTCTCTCTCGCCTTCTCTCTCTCTTTCCTTCTGTCTGTTTCCTTCTCTCTTTCCTTCTCTCTCTTTCCTTCTCTCTTTCCGTCTCAAACTCTTACTTTCTCTCTCTCTTTCCTTCACTCCCTCTTTCCTTCTCACTCTCTTTCCTTCATCCCCTCTTTCTTTCAATCTCTCTTTGTTTCTCTCTGTTTCTCTCTCTTTCTTTCTCTCCCTCCCTATTTCTTTCTCTCTCTTTCTTTCTCTCTCCTTCTCTCACTCTCATTTTCTTTCTCTCCCTTTCTTTCTTTCTTTCTCTCTCTTTCTTTCTTCCCTTCATTCCTTCCTTCCTTACTTTCTCTCTCTCTTTCTTTATCCTTCTTTACATCTTTCCTTCTTTCCTTCCTTCCTTCCTTTCTCTCTCTCTTTCTTTCTCTCACTCTTTCTTTCTCTCTTTCCTTCTCTCTTTCCTTCTCTCTCTTTCCATCTCTCTCTCTTTCCTTCTCACTCTCCTTTTTGCTCCCTCTCTTTCTTTCTCTCTCTCCTTCTTTCCCTCTCTCTTTCTTTTTCTCTCTCTTTCCTTCTCTCTCCTTCCCTCTCTCTCTCCTTCTCTCTCTCTTTCCTTCTCTATCTCTTTCCTTCTCTCTCTCTCTTTCCGTTGCTCTCACTTTCTTTCTCTCTCACTTTCATTCTCCCCCTCTTTCCCTCCCACTCTCTTTCTTTCTCCCTCTCTTTCTTTCTCTCTCTTTCTTTCTCTATCTCTTTCTTTCTCTCTCTCTCTTTCTTTCTCTCTATTACCTTCTTTCTTTCTATCACTCTCTCTCTTTCTTTCTCTCTCTATTTCTTTCCCTCTCTCTTTCTTTCTTGCTCACTCTCTCATCCTTTCTCTCTCTTTCTTTCTTCCTTTCTTTCTTTCCTTCTTTGCTTCTTTCTTTCTTTCCCTCTTTCCTTCCTTCTTTCTTTCTTTCTTTCCTACTTTCTTTCTTTCTTTCTTTCTTTCTTTCTGTCCTTCTTTCTTTCTTTCCTTCTTTCCTTCTATCTATCTTTATTTCCTTTTGTCTCTCTTTCTTTCTCTCTCCTTGCTTCTCTCTCTTTCCTTCTCTCTCTATTGCTTTCTGTCTCTCTTTTTTTCTCTCTGTTTCCTTCTCTCTCTCTTTCTTTCTCTCTCTTTCTTTCTTTCCCTCCCTCTTCCCTTCTCTCTCTTTCTTTCTCTCTCTTTCTTTCACTCTCTCTTTCTTTCTCTCTTTCTTTCTCTCCCTTTCTTTCTTTATCTCTCTTTCTTTCTTTCTTCCCTTCTTTCATTCATTCCTTTCTATCTCTCTTTCTCACTGTTTCTTTTACTCTCTCTTTCTTTCTCTCTCTCTTTCTTTCTCTTTCTTTCTTTCTTTCTTTCTCTCTTTATCTCTTTCCTTCTTTCTTTCTTCCTTTCTTTTGTTCTCTCTTTCTTACTCTCTCTCTTTCCTTCTCTCTCTCTTTCCTTCTCTCTCTCATTCCTTCTCACTCTATCCTTCTCTCTCTTTTTCCTTCTCTTTCACTTTCCTTCTCTCTCTCTTGCCTTCTCTATCTCTTTCTTTCTCTCTCTTTCCATATTACTCTTTCTTTCTTTCTCTCTGTCTTACTTTCCCTCTCTCGTTGTTTCACTCTCTCTTTCTTTCTCTCTTTTTATTTCTTTCTCCCTTTCTTTCTTTCTTTCGTTCTTTTCTTCTTTCGTTCTTTCCTTGTTTCCTTCTTTCTTTGTTTCCTTCTTTCCTTCATTTCTTCTTTCCTTCTTTCCTCCTTTCCTCCTTTCCTTCTTTTCTTTTTCCTTCTTTACATCTTTCCTTCTTTCCTTCTTTCCTTCCTTCCTTTCTCTATCTCTTTCTTTCTCTCTCTCTTTCTTTCTCTCTTTCCTTCTCTCTTTAATTCTCTCTCTTTCATTCTCTCTCTCTTTCCTTCTCTGTCTCTTTCCTTCTCTCTCTTTCCTTCTCTCTCTCTTTCCATCTCTCTCTCTTTCCTTCTCTCTCTCTTTCTTTCTCCCTCTCTTTCTTTCTCTCTCTCGTTCTTTCCCTCTCTCTTTCTTTCTCTCTATCTCTTTCCTTCTCTCTCTTTCCTTCTCTCTCATTACCTCTCTCTCCCTCCTTCTCTCTCTCTTTCCTTCTCTCACTCTTTCTTCTCTCTCTCCGTCGCTCTCACTTTCTTTCTCTCTCTCTTTCATTCTCCCCTCTTTCCCTCTCACTCTCTTTCTTTCTCCCTCTCTTTCTTTCTCTCTCTTTTTTCTCTATCTCTTTCTTTGTCTCTCTTTCTTTGCTCTCTTCTTCTTTCTCTCTCACTTTTGGTCTCTCTCTTGTTCTCTCTCTCTTTATGTCACTCTCTCTCTCCTTCTCTCCCTCTTTCCCTCTCACTCTCTTTCCCTCTCCTTCTCTTTCTCACTCTCTTTCTTTCTCTCTCTCTTTCGTTCTCTCTCTCTATCTTTCTCTCTCTTACTTTCACTCTCTCTCTCTTTCTTTCTTTCTTTCTATCTTTCTTTATTTCTTTTTGTATCCCTTTCTTTCCTTCCCTTTCCTTCTCTCTCCTTCCTTCTCTCTCTTTTACCTTCTATCTCTCTTTTTTTCTCTCTCTCTTTCCTTCACTCTCTCTTTCTTACTCTCTCTTTCTTTCTTTCCCTGCCTCTTTCTTTCTCTTTCTTTCACTCTCTCTTTCTTTCTCTGTTTCTTTCTCTCCCTTTCTTTATTTATCTCTCCTTCTTTCTCTCTCTTTCTTTCTTTCTCTTTCTTTCTTTCCCTCCCTCTTTCTTTTTCTCTCTCTTTCTTTCTCTGTCTCTGTCTTTCTCTCTCTTTCTTTCACTCTCATTCTTTCTCTTTCATTCTTTCTTACGCTCTTTCTATCTCTCTTTCCTTCTTTCTTTCTTCCATTCATGTTTCCTCTCTCTTTCTTTCTCTCTCTCTTTCGTTCTCTCTCTCCGACCTTCTCTCTCTTTCCTTCTCTCTCTATCCTTCTCTCTCTCTTTCTTTCCTTATCTACCTCTTTCTTTCTCTCTTTCTTTCGTTCTCTCTCTCTTTCCTTCCCATTCTCTTTCTTTCTCCCTCTCTTTCTTTCTCTATCTTTCTATCTCTCTCTTTCTTTCTCTCTCTCTTTCTTTTTCCCTCTTTTTTTCTCTCACTCTTTCCTTCTCTTTCTTTCTTTCTTTGTTTCTTTCTTTCCTTCTTTCTTTCTTTCTTTCTTTCTTTCTTTTTGCTTTCATTCTTTCTCTCTTTCTCTCTTTCCTACTTCCTTTATTTTTCTCTCTCTTTCTCTCTCACTTTCCTTCTCCCTCCTTCCTTCTCTATCTTTTTCTCTCTCTCTTTCCTTCTCTCTCTCTTTCCTTCTCTCTTTCTTTCTCTCTCTTTCTTTCTCTCTCTCTTTCCTTCTCTCTCGCCTTCTCTCTGGCTTTCCTCCTCTCTCTTTCCTTCTCTCTTTCCTTCTCTCTTTCCTTCTGTCTCTTTCCTTCTCTCTTTCCGTCTCAAACTCTTACCTTCTCTCTCTCTTTCCTTCACTCCCCCTTTGTTTCTCTCTCTCTTTCCTTCTACCTCTCTTTCTTTCAATCTCTCTTTGTATCTCTCTCTTTCTCTCTCTTTCTTTCTTTCCTCCCTCTTTCTTTCTCTCTCTCTTTCTTTCTCTCTCTCGTTCTTTCTCTCTCTCTTTCTTTCTCTCTCTCTTTCCTTCTCTCTCTTTCTCTCACTCTCTCTTTCTTTCTCTCCCTTTCTTTCTTTCTTTCTCTCTCTTTCTTTCTTCCCTTCTTTCCTTCCTTCCTTTCTCTCTCTCTTTCTCTCTCTTTCTTTTACTCTCTCTTTCCTTCTCTCTATCTTTCTTTCTCTCTTTTTCTCCCTTTCTCTCTTTCTTTCTTTCTTTCTTTCTTTCTTTTCTTCTTTACTTCTTTCTTTCCTTGTTTCCTTCTTTCCTTGTTTCCTTTTTTCCTTCATTTCTTCAATCCTTCTTTCCTTTGCTCCTTTTCTTTTTCCTTCTTTACATCTTTCCTTCTTTCCTTCCTTGCTTCCTCTCTCTTTCTTTCTCTCTCTCTTTCTTTCTCTCTTTCCTTCTCTCTCATTCCTACTCTCTCTCTTTCCTTCTCGCTCTCTTTTTCTCCCTCTCTTTCTTTCTCTCTCTCGTTCTTTCCCTCTCTCTTTCTTTCTCTCTCTCTTTCCTTCTCTCTCTTTCCTTCTCTCCCTCTGCTTCTCTCTCTCTTTCCTTCATCTCTCTTTCCTTATCTCTCTCTCTTTCCGTCGCTCTCACTTACTTTCTCTCTCTCTTTCATTCTCCCCCTCTTTCCCTCTCACTCTCTTTCTTTCTCTGTCTTTCTCTGTCTTTTTCTTTCTCTCTTTCTTTCTCTTTCTTTCTCTCTCTCTTTCTTTCTCTCTCTTACCTTCTTTCTTTCTTTCACTCTCTCTCTTTCTTTCTCTCTCTATTTCCTTGCCTCTCTCTTTCTTTCTCTCTCTCTTCCTTACTCTCTCTCTTTCTTTCTTTCTTTCCTTCTTTGCTTCTTTCCTTCTTTTGTTCTTTCCTTCCTTCTTTCTTTCCTTCTTTCTTTCTGTCCTTCTTTCGTTCTTTCCTTCTTTCTTTCTATCTTTCTTTATTTCTTTTTGTATCCCTTTCTTTCCATCCCTTTCCTTCCCGCTCTCTCCTTCTCTCTCTTTCCTTCTCTCTCTCTTTCCGTCGATCTCACTTTCTTTCTCTCTCTTTCTCTATCTCTTTCTTTCTCTCTCTCTTTCTTTCTCTCTATTACCTTCTTTCTTTCTTTCACTCTCTCTCTTTCTTTCTCTCTCTATTTCTTTCCCTCTCTCTTTCCCTCTCTCTTCCTTTCTCTCTCACTCTTTCTTTCTTTCTGTCTTTCTTTCTGTCCTTCTTTGTTTCTTTCTTTCCTTCTTTCCTTCCTTCTTTCTTTCTTTCTTTCCTTCTTTCTTTCTTTCTTTCTTTCTTTCTTTCTTTCTTTCTTTCTGTCCTTCTTTCTTCTTTCCTTCTTTCTTTCTATCTATCTTTATTTCTTTTTGTCCCTCTTTCTTTCTCTCTCTTTCCTTCTCTCTCTTTGCTACTTTCTCTATTGCCTTCTATCTCTCTTTTTTCTCTCTCTTTCCTTCTCTCTCTCTTTCTTTCTCTCTCTTTCTTTCTTTCCCTCCCTCTTTCCTTCTCTCTTCTTTCTTTCTCTCTTTCTTTCTCTCTCTTTCTTTCACTCTCTCTTCCTTTCTGTCTTTCTGTCTCTCCCTTTCTTTCTCTCTCTCTTTCTTTCTTCCCTTCTTTCATTCACTCCTTTCTATCTCTCTTTCTCACTCTTTCTTTTACTCATTCCTTCCTTCTCTCTCTCTTTCTTTCTCTTTCTTTCTTACTTTCTTTCTCTCTTTATCTCTTTCCTTCCTTCTTTATTTCTTCCTTTCTTTTGCTCTCTCTTTCTTACTCTCTCTCTTTGCTTCACTCTCTCTTTCCTTCTCTCTCTTTCCTTCTCTCTCTTTTCTTCTCACTCTATCCTTCTCTCTCTCTCTTTCCTTCTCGATCTCTTTCTTTGTCTCTCTCTTTCTTTCTCTCTCTCTTTACTTCTCACTCTCTTTCTTTATCCCTCTGTTTCTTTCTCGCTCTCTCTTTCCTTCTCTCTCTTTCCTTATTACTCTTTCTTTCTTTCTCTCTCTCTTTCTTTCTCTCTCTCTTTCTCTCCTTTTCTTTCTATCTCTCTTTCTTTCATTCTTTCTTTGTTTCTTTGTTTCTTTCTTTCTTTTCTTCTTTCCTTCTTTCCTTGTTTCGTTCTTTCCTTGTTTCCTTCTCTCCCTCATTTGTTCTTTCCTTCTTTTCTTCTTTCCTCCTTTCCTTCTTTTCTTTTTCCTTCTTTACATCTTTCCTTCTTTCCTTCCTTCATTTCTCTCTCTTTCTTTCTCTCTTTCCTTCTCTCTTTCCTTCACTCTCTTTCCTTCTCTCTCTTTCCTTCTCTTTTATTCTCTCTCTTTCCTTCTCTCTCTCTTTCCTTCTCTCCCTTTCTTTCTCTCTCTCTTTCCTTCTCTCTCTCTTTCCTTCACTCTCTCTCTCTTTCTCGCTCTCTTTCTTTCTCTCTCTCGTTCTTTCCCTCTCTCTTTCTTTCTCTCTCTCTCTCTCTCTCTTTCTCTCTCTCTCTCTTTCCTTCTCTCTCTTTCCTTCTCTCTCTTTCCTTCTCTCTCTCCTTCTCTCTCTCTTTCCTTCTCTCTCTTTCCTTCTCTCTCTCTTTCCGTCGCTCTCACTTTCTTTCTCTCTCTCTTTCATTCTCCCCCTCTTTCCCTCTCACTCTTTCTTTCTCCCTCTCTTTCTTTCTCTCTCTTTCTGTTTCTAACTCTTTCTTTCTCTCTCTCTTTCTTTCTCTCTCTTTCTCTCTTTCCCTCTGTCTTTCTTTCTCTCTCTCTTTCTATGTCTCTCTTTCTTTGCTCTCTCCTTCTTTGTCTCTCACTTTCGGTCTCTCTCTTTTTCTCTCTCTCTCTTTATTTCACTCTCTCTTTCCTTCTCTCCCACTTTCCCTCTCACTCTCTTTCCCTCTCCTTCTCTTTCTCACTCTCTTTCGTTCTCTGTCTATCTTTCTCTCTCTTACCTTCTCTCTCTTTCTTTCACTCTCTTTCTTTCTCTCTCTCTTTCTTTCCTTCTTTCCTACTTTCCTTCTTTCCTTCTTTCCTACTTTCCATCTTTCCTTCTTTCCTTCCTTCCTTTCTCTCTCTCTCTTTCTCTCTCTTTCTTTTACTCTCTCTTTCTTTCTCTCTATCTTTCTCTCTTTTTCTCCCTTTCTCTCTTTCTTTCTTTCTTTCTTTTCTTCTTTACTTCTTTCTTTCTTTCCTTGTTTCCTTGTTTCCTTCTTTCCTTCTTTCCTTCTTTTCTTCTATCCTTCTTTCCTCCTTTCGTCCTTTGCTCCTTTTCTTTTTCCTTCTTCACATCTTTCCTTCTTTCCTTCCTTCCTTTCTCTCTCTCTTTCTTTCTCTCTCTCTTTCTTTCTCTCTTTCCTTCTCTCTTTCCTTCTCTCTCATTCCTACTCTCTCTCTTTCCTTCTCGCTCTTTTTTTCTCCCTCTCTTTCTTTCTCTCTCTCGTTCTTTCCCTCTCTCTTTCTTTCTCTCTCTCTTTCCCTCTCTCACCGTCCTTCTCTCTCTCTGCTTCTCTCTCTCTTTCCTTCGCTCTCTCTTTCCTTCTCTCTCTCTCTTTCCGTCGCTCTCACTTACTTTCTTTCTCTCTTTCATTCTCCCCCTCTTTCGCTCTCACTCTCTTTCTTTCTCTGTCTTTTTCTTTCTCTCTCTTTCTTTCTCTTTCTCTTTCCTTCTCTCTCTCTTTCTTTCTCTCTCTTTCTTTCTCTTTCTCTTTCCTTCTCTCTCTCTTTCTTTCGCTCTCTATTTCTTTGCCTCTCTCTTTCTTTCTTTCGCTCTCTCTCTTCCTTACTCTCTCTTTCTTTCTTTCTTACCTTCTTTGCTTCTTTCCTTCTTTTGTTCTTTCCTTCTTTCTTTCCTTCTTTCTTTCTGTCCTTCTTTCGTTCTTTCCTTCTTTCTTTCTATCTTTCTTTATTTCTTTTTGTATCCCTTTCTTTCCATCCCTCTCCTTCTCGCTCTCTCCTTCTCTCTCTTTCCTTCTCTCTCTCTTTCCGTCGATCTCACTTTCTTTCTCTCTCTTTCTTTCTCTATCTCTTTCTTTCTCTCTCTCTTTCTTTCTCTCTATTACCTTCTTTCTTTCTTTCACTCTCTCTCTTTCTTTCTCTCTCTATCTCTTTCCCTCTCTCTTTCCCTCTCTATTCCTTTATCTCTCACTCTTTCTTTCTTTCTGTCTTTCTTTCTGTCCTTCTTTGTTTCTTTCTTTCCTTCTTTCCTTCCTTCTTTCTTTCTTTCCTTCTTTCTTTCTTTCTTTCTTTCTGTCCTTCTTTCTTTCTATCCTTCTTTCTTTCTATCTATCTTTATTTCTTTTTGTCCCTCTTTCTTTCTCTCTCTTTCCTTCTCTCTCTTTCCTTCTTTCTCTATTGCCTTCTATCTCTTTTTTCTCTCTCTTTCCTTCTCTCTCTCTTTCTTTCTCTCTCTTTCTTTCTTTCCCTCCCTCTTTCCTTCTCTCTTCTTTCTTTCTCTCTTTCTTTCTCTCTCTTTCTTTCACTCTCTCTTCCTTTCTGTCTTTCTTTCTCTCCCTTTCTTTCTCTCTCTCTTTCTTTCTTCCCTTCTTTCATTCACTCCTTTCTATCTCTCTTTCTCACTCTTTCTTTTACTCCCTCTTTCCTTCTCTCTCTCTCTCTCTTTCTTTCTCTTTCTTTCTTACTTTCTTTCTCTCTTTATCTCTTTCCTTCCTTCTTTCGTTCTTCCTTTCTTTTGCTCTCTCTTTCTTACTCTCTCTCTTTGCTTCTCTCTCTCTCTTTCCTTCTCTCTCTTTCCTTCTCACTCTATCCTTCTCTCTCTCTCTCTTTCCTTCCCTATCTCTTTGTTTGTCTCTCTCTTTCTTTCTCTCTCTCTTTACTTCTCACTCTCTTTCTTTATCCCTCTGTTTCTTTCTCGCTCTCTCTTTCCTTCTCTCTCTTTCCTTATTACTCTTTCTTTCTTTCTCTCTCTCTTTCTTTCTCTCTCTCTTTCTCTCCTTTTCTTTCTATCTCTCTTTCTTTCATTCTTTCTTTGTTTCTTTCTTTCTTTTCTTCTTTCCTTCTATCCTTGTTTCCTTCTTTCCTTGTTTCCTTCTCTCCCTCATTTGTTCTTTCCTTCTTTTCTTCTTTCCTCCTTTCCTTCTTTTCTTTTTCCTTCTTTACATCTTTCCTTCTTTCCTTCCTTTCTCTCTCTTTCTTTCCCTCTTTCCTTCTCTCTTTCCTTCACTCTCTTTCCCTCTCTCTCTTTCCTTCTCTTTCATTCTGTCTCTTTCCCTCTCTCTCTCTTTCCTTCTCTCTCTTTCCTTTTCTCTCTCTTTCCTTCTCTCTCTCTTTCCTTCTCTCTCTTTCTTTCTCTCTCTCTTTCTTTCTCTCTCTCGTTCTTTCCCTCTCTCTTTCTTTCTCTCTCTTTCTTTCTCTCTCTTTCCTTCTCTCTCTTTCCTTCCCTCTCTTCTTCTCTCTCTCTTTTCTTCTCTCTCTTTCCCTCTCTCTCTTTCCATCGCTCTCACTTTCGGTCTCTCTCTCTTTTTCTATCTCTCTTTATTTCACTCTCTCTTTCCTTCTCTCCCTCTTTCCCTCTCACTCTCTTTCCCTCTCCTTCTCTTTCTCACTCTCTTTCTTTCTCTCTCTCTTTCGTTCTCTCTCTCTATCTTTCTCTCTCTTACTTTCTCTCTCTTTCTTTCACTCTCCCATTCTTTCTCTCTCTCTTTCTTTCCTTCTTTCCTACTTTCCTTCTTTCCTTCTTTCCATCTTTCCTTCTTTCCTTCCTTCCTTACTCTCTGTCTTTCTTTTTTTCTCTCTCTTTCTTTCTCTCTTTTTCTTTCTCGCTCTTTCTTTCCCTCTCTTTCTTTCTCTCTCACTTACTTTCTCCCTCCCTCTCTTTCTTTTTCTCTCTCCTTCTTTCTCTCTCTTCTTTTCTCTTTCTTTCTTTCTTTCCTTCAGTCTTTCTTTCCTTCTTTCTATCTTTCACTTTTTCCTTCTTTCCTTCTTTCCTTCTTCGCTACTACCATTCTCTCTCTCTTTCTTTTTCTCTCTCTTTCTTTCTCTTTCTTTCTTTATTTCTTTCTTACTTTCTTTGTCTCTTTCTTTCCTTCTTTCTTTCTTTCTTTCTTTTTTTCTTTCTTTCTTTCCTTCTTTCTTTCTTTCTTTCTTTCTTTCTTTCTTTCTTTCTTTCTTTCTTTCTCTCTTTCCTTCTTCCTTTATTTTTCTCTCTCTTTCCTTCTCTCTCTTTCCTTCTCTCTCTTACCTTCTCTCTCTTTCATTCTCTCTCTCTTTCCTTCTCTATCTCTTTCTCTCTCACTTTCCTTCTCTCTCCTTCCTTCTCTATCTCTTTCTCTTCCTCTTTCCTTCTCTGTCTCTTTCCTTCTCACTCTCTTTCTTTCTCCCTCTCTTTCTTTCAATCTCTCTTTCTATCTCTCTCTCTTTCTATCTTTCCCCCCTCTTTCTTTTTCTCTCTCTTTCTTTCTCTGTCTCTTTCTTTCTCTCTCTTTCTTTCACTCTCTCTTTCTTTCTCTCTTTCTTTCTCTCCTTTTCCATCTTTCTCTCTCTTTCTTTCTCTCTCTCTTTCGTTGTTTCTTCCGTTCTTTCCTTCCTTCCTTCCTTTCTCTCTCTCTTTCTCTCTCTTTCTTTTTCTCTCTCTTTCTTTCTCTCTCATTCTTTCTCTTTCTTTCTTTCTTACGTTCTTTCTTTATTTCTCTCTTTCCTTCTTTCTTCCTTTCTTTTTTCCTCTCTCTTTCTTTCTCTCTCACTTTCGTTCTCTCTCTCCGACCTTCTCTCTCTGTTTCCTTCTCTCTCTATCCTTCTCTCTCTTTCCTTCTCTCTCTCTTTCCTTCTCTCTCTCTTTCCTTATCTATCTTTCTTTCTCTCTTTCTTTCGTTCTCTCTCTCTTTCCTTCCAATTCTCTTTCTTTCTCCCTCTCTTTCTTTCTCTCTTTGTTTCTCTCTCATTCTTTCTCTCTCTCTTTCTTTTTCCCTCTTTTTCTTTCTCTCACTCTTTCCATCTCTTTCATTCTTTGTTTCTTTCTTTCTTTCCTTCTTTCTTTCTTTCTTTCTTTCTTTCCTTCTTTCTTTCTTTCTCTCTTTCCTTCTTCCTTTATTTTTCTCTCTCTTTCTCTCTCACTTTCCTTCTCCCTCCTTCCTTCTCTATCTTTTTCTCTCTCTCTTTCCTTCTCTCTTTCTTTCTCTCTCTTTCTTTCTCTCTCTCTTTCCTTCTCTCTCGCCTTCTATCTGTCTTTCCTTCTCTCTCTTTCCTTCTCTCTTTCCTTCTGTCTGTTTCCTTCTCTCTTTCCGTCTCAAACTCTTACCTTCTCTCTCTCTTTCCTTCACTCCCCCTTTCCTTCTCTCTCTCTTTCCTTCTTCCTCTCTTTCTTTCAATCTCTCTTTGTTTCTCTCTCTTTGTCTCTCTTTCTTTCTTTCCCTCCCTCTTTCTTTCTCTCTCTCTTTCTTTCTCTCTCTCTTTCTTTCTCTGTCTTTCTCTCACTCTCACTTTCTTTCTCTCCTTTTCATTCTTTCTTTTTCTCTCTTTCTTTCTTTCTTCCCTTCTTTCCTTCCTGCCTTCCTTTCTCTCCCTCTTTCTCTCTCTTTCTTTTACTCTCTCTTTCTTTCTCTCTCTCTTTCTTTCTCTCTTTTTCTTCCTTTCTCTCTTTCTTTCTTTCTTTCTTTTCTTCTTTACTTCTTTCCTTCTTTCCTTCTTTCCTTGTTTCCTTGTTTCCTTCTTTCCTTCATTTCTTATATCCTTTTTTCTTCCTTTCCTCCTTTCCTCCTTTGCTCCTTTCCTTTTCCTTCTTTACATCTCTCCTTCTTTCCTTCCTTCCTTTCTCTCTCTCTTTCTATCTCTCTCTCATTCTCTCTTTCCTTCTCTCTTTCCTTCTCTCTCATTCCTCCTCTCTGTCTTTCCTTCTCGCTCCCTTTTTTCTCCCTCTCTTTCTTTCTCTCTCTCGTTCTTTCCCTCTCTCTTTCTTTCTCTCTCTCTTTCCTTCTGTCTCTCTGCTTCTCTCTCTCTTTCCTTCGCTCTCTCTTTCCTTCTCTCTCTTTCCGTCGCTCTCACTTTCTTTCTCTCTCTTTCATTCTCCCCCTCTTTCCCTCTCACTCTCTTTCTTTCTCTCTCTCTTTCTTTCTCTTTCTTTCTTTCACTTTCTCTTTCTTTCGCTCTCTGTTTCTTTCTCTCTCTTACCTTCTTTCTTTCTTTCACTCTCTCTCTTTCTTTCTCTCTCTCTCTATTTCTTTCCCTCTCTCTTTCTATCTCTCTCTCTCTTCCTTTCTCTCTCTTTCTTTCTTTCTTTCTTTCTTTCCTTCTTTGCTTCTTTCCTTCTTTTGTTCTTTCCTTGCTTCTTTCCTTCTTTCTTTCTTTCTTTCTTTCTTTCTTTCTTTCCTTCTTTCTTTCTTTCTTTCTTTCTTTCTATCTTTCTTTATTTCTTTTTGTATCCCTTTCTTTCCTTCTCTCGCTTTCCTTCTCTCTCTATTACCTTCTGTCTCTCTTTTTTTCTCTCTCTGTTTCCTTCTCTCTCTTTCTTTCTCTCTCTTTCTTTCTTTCCCTCCCTCTTTCTTTCTCTTTCTTTCACTCTTTGTTTGTTTCTCTCTCTTTCTTTCTATATGTCTCTTTCTTTCTCTCTCTTTCTTTCTTTCATCCCTGCTTTCCTTCATTCCTTTCTATCTCTCTTTCTCTCTCTTTCTTTTACTCTCTCTTTCTTTCTCTCTTTCTTTCTTTCTCTTTTTTTCTTTCTTACTTTCTTTCTCTCTTTATCTCTTTCCTTCTTTCTTTCTGTCCTTCTTTCTTTCTTTCCTTCTTTCTTTCTATCTTTCTTTATTTCTTTTTGGATCTCTTTCTTTCCTTCCCTTTCCTTCTCTCTCTTTCCTTCTCTCTCTATTACCTTGTATCTCTCTATTTTTCTCTCTCTCTTTCCTTCTCGCTCTTTTTTTCTCTCTCTTTCTTTCTTTCCCTCCCTCTTTCTTTCTCTCCTTTTCTTACTCTCTCTCTTTCTTTCTCTCTCTTTCTTTCACTCTCTCTTTCTTTCTCTCCCTTTCTTTCTTTATCTCTCTTTCTTTCTCTCTCATTCTTTCACTCTCTCTTTCTTTCTCTCTTTCTTTCTCTCCCTTTCCTTCTTTCTCTCCTTCTTTCTCTCTCTCTTCCTTTGTTTCTTCCCTTCTTCCCTTCCTTCCTTTCTCTCTCTCTTTCTCCCTCTTTCTTTTCCTCTGTCTTTCCTTCTCTCTCTCTCTCTGTCCTTCTCTCTCTTTCCTTCTCTCTCTATTCTTCTCTCGCTCTTTCCTTCCTTCTCTCTTTTCTTATCTATCTCTTTTTTTCTCTCTTTCTTTCGTTCTCTCTCTCTTTCCTTCCCATTCTCTTTCTTTTTCCCTCTCTTTCTTTCTCTCTTTCTTTCTCTCACTTTCTTTATCTCTCTCTTTCTTTCTCTCTCTTTCTTTCTCTCTCTCTTTCTTTTTCTCTCTTTTTCTTTCTCTCACTCTTTCCTTCTCTTTCTTGCTTTCTGTCTTTGCTTCTTTCTTTCTTTCTTTCTTTCCTTCTTTCTTTCTTTATGTCTTTCCTTCTTTCTTTCTTCCTTTCTTTTTTTCTCTCTCTTCCTTTCTCTCTCCCTCTCCTTCTCTCTCTCTTTCTCTCTCTCTATCGTTCTCTCTCTCTTTCCTTCTCTCTCTTTCCTTCTCTCTCTCTTTCCTTATCTATCTCTTTCTTTCTCTCTTTCTTTCGTTCTCTATCTCTTTCCTTCCCATTCTCTTTCTTTCTCCCTCTCTTTCTTTCTCTCTCTCTTTCTTTCTCTCTCTCTTTCCTTCTCTATCGCCTTCTCTCTCTCTTTCTTACTCTCTCTTTCCTTCTCCCTTTCCTTCTCTCTCTTTCTTTCTCTCATTCCGTCTCAAACTCTTACTTTCTCTCTCTCTTTCCTTCACTCTCTGTTACCTTCTCTCTCCCATTCCTTGTCTCTCTCTATCGTTCTCTCTCTTTCCTTCTCTCTCTCTTTCCTTCTCTATCTCTTTCTTTCTCTCTCTCTTTCTTTCTCTCTCTCTTTCCTTATCACTCTCTTTCTTTATTCCTCTCTTCCTTTCTCGCTCTCTCTTTCTTTCTCTCTCTCTTTCTTTCTCTCTCAATCTTTATCTCTCTTTCATTATCTCTCTGTTTCTTTCTCTCTCTCTTCCTTTCTCTCTTTTTCTGTCGTTCTCTCTCTTTCTCTCTTTCATTGTTTCTTTCTTTTCTTCTTTCCTTCTTTCCTTGTTTCCTTCTTTCCTGTAAGTCTTCTTTCCTTCTTTCCTTCTTATCTCCTTTCCTCCTTTTCTTTTTCATTCTTTCCTTCTTTACATCTTTCCTTCCTTCTTTCCTTTCTCTCTCTTTCTTTCTCTCTCTCTTTCTTTCTCTCTTTCCTTCTCTCTCTTTACTTCTCTCTCTCTTTCCTTCTCTCTCTCTTTCCCTATCTATCTTTCTTTCTCTCTTTCTTTCGTTCTCTCTCTCTTTCCTTCCCATTCTCTTTTTTCTCCCTCTCTTTCTTTCTCTCTTTGTTTCTCTCTCGTTCTTTCTCTCTCTCTTTCTTTTTCCCTCTTTTTCTTTCTCTCACTTTTTCCTTCTCTTTCTTTGTTTCTTTCTTTCTTTCCTTCTTTCTTTCCTTCTTTCTTTCTTTATTTCTTTCTCTCTTTCCTTCTTCCTTTATTTTTCTCTCTCTTTCTCTCTCACTTTCCTTCTCCCTCCTTCCTTCTCTATATTTTTCTCTCTCTCTTTCCTTCTCTCTCTCTTTCCTTCTCTCTTTCTTTCTCTCTCTTTCCTTCTCTCTCTCTTTCCCTCTCTCTCGCCTTCTCTCTGTCTTTCCTTCTCTCTCTTTCCTTCTCTCTTTCCTTCTGTCTCTTTCCTTCTCTCTTTCCGTCTCAAACTCTTACCTTCTCTCTCTCTTTCCTTCACTCCCCCTTTCCTTCTCTCTCTCTTTCCTTCTTCCTCTCTTTCTTTCAATCTCTCTTTGTTTCTCTCCCTTTCTCTCTCTTTCTTTCTTTCCCTCCCTCTTTCTTTCTCTCTCTTTCTTTCTCTCTCTCTTTCTTTCTCTGTCTTTCTGTCACTCTCATTTTCCTTCTCTCCTTTTCTTTCTTTCTTTCTCTCTCTTTCTTTCTTCCCTTCTTTCCTTCCTTCCTTTCTCTCTCTCTTTCTCTCTCTTTCTTTTACACTCTCTTTCTTTCTCTCTCTCTTTCTTTCTCTTTCTTTCTCTCTTTTTCTTCCTTTCTCTCTTTCTTTCTTTCTTTCTTTCTTTTCTTATTTACTTCTTTCCTTCTTTCCTTCTTTCCTTGTTTCCTTCTTTCCTTCGTTTCTTGTATACTTCTTTCCTCCTTTCCTCCTCTGCTACTTTCCTTTTTCCTTCTTTACATCTTTCCTTCTTTCCTTCCTTCCTTTCTCTCTCTCTTTCCTTCGCTCTCTCTTTCCTTCTCTCTCTTTCCGTCGCTCTCACTTTCTTTCTCTCTCTTTCATTCTCCCCCTCTTTCCCTCTCACTCTCTTTCTTTCTCTCTCTCTTTCTTTCTCTTTCTTTCTTTCACTTTCTCTTTCGTTCGCTCTCTCTTTCTTTCTCTCTCTTACCTTCTTTCTTTCTTTCACTCTCTCTCTTTCTTTCTCTCTCTATTTCTTTCCCTCTCTCTTTCTATCTCTCTCTCGCTCTCTTCCTTTCTCTTTCTTTCTTTCTTTCTTTCCTTCTTTGCTACTTTCCTTCTTTTGTTCTTTCCTTCCTTCTTTCCTTCTTTGCTTCTTTCTTTCTTTCTTTCTTTCTGTCCTTCTTTCTTTCTTTCATTCTATCTTTCTTTATTTCTTTTTGTATCCCTTTCTTTCCTTCTCTTTCCTTCTCTCTCTCTCCTTCTCTCTCTATTACCTTCTGTCTCTCTTTTTTTCTCTCTCTCTTTCCTTCTCTCTCTCTTTCTTTCTCTCTCTTTCTGTCTTTCCCTCCCTCTTTCTTTCTCTTTCTTTGACTCTCTCTTTCTTTCTCTCTCTTTCTTTCTTTATGTCTCTTTCTTTCTCTCTCTTTCTTTCTTTCATCCCTGCTTTCCTTCATTCCTTTCTATCTCTCTTTCTCTCTCTTTCCTTTACTCTCTCTTTCTTTCTCTCTCTCTTACTTTCTTTCTCTTTCTTTCTTTCTTTCTTACTTTCTTTCTCTCTTTATCTCTTTCCTTCTTTCTTCTGTCCTTCTTTCTTTCTTTCTTTCCTTCTTTCTTTCTATCTTTCTTTATTTCTTTTTGGATCTCTTTCTTTCCTTCCCTTTCCTTCTCTCTCTTTCCTTCTCTCTCTATTACCTTCTATCTCTCTTTTTTCTCTCTCTCTTTCCTTCTCTCTCTTTCTTTCTCTCTCTTTCTTTCTTTCCCTCCCTCTTTCTTTCTCTCCTTTTCTTACTCTCTCTCTTTCTTTCTCTCTCTTTCTTTCACTCTCTCTTTCTTTCTCTCTCATTCTTTCACTCTCTCTTTCTTTCTCTCTTTCTTTCTCTCCCTTTCTTTCTTTCTCTCTTTCTTTCTCTCTCGCTATCTTTGTTTCTTCCCTTCTTTCCTTCCTTCCTTTCACTCTCTCTTTCTGTTTCTCTGTCTTTCCTTCTCTCTCTCTGTCCTTCTCTCTCTTTCCTTCTCTCTCTATTCTTCTCTCTCTCTTTCCTTCTCTCTCTCTTTTCTTATCTATCTCTTTCTTTCTCTCTTTCTTTCGTTCTCTCTCTTTCCTTCCCATTCTCTTTCTTTTTCCCTCTCTTTCTTTCTCTCTTTCTTTCTGTCTCTTTCTTTATGTCTCTCTTTCTTTCTCTCTCTTTCTTTCTTTCTCTCTCTCTTTCTTTTTCTCTCTTTTTCTTTCTCTCACTCTTTGATTCTCTTTCTTGCTTTCTGTCTTTGCTTCTTTCTTTCTTTCTTTCCTTCTTTCTTTCTTTCCTTCTTTCTTTCTTACGTTCTTTCTTTATCTCTTTCCTTCTTTCTTTCTTCCTTTCTTTTTTTCTCTGTCTTTCTTTCTCTCTCTCTTTCTTTCTCTCTCTTTCTTTCTCTCTCTCTTTCCTTCTCTCTCGCCTTCTCTCTCTCTTTCTTCCTCTCTCTTTCCTTCTCTCTCTTTCTTTCTCTCATTCCGTCTCAAACTCTTACTTTCTCTCTCTCTTTCCTTCACTCTCTGTTTCCTTCTCTCTCCCATTCCTTGTCTCTCTCTATCGTTCTCTCTCTTTCCTACTCTCTCTCTTTCCATCTCTATCTCTTTCTTTCTCTCTCTCTTTCTTTCTCTTTCTCTTTCCATCTCACTCTCTTTCTTTATTCCTCTCTTCCTTTCTCGCACTGTCTTTCTTTCTCTCTCTCTTTCTTTCTCTCTCAATCTTTATCTCTCTTTCTTTATCTCTCTCTTTCTTTCTCTCTCTCTTCCTTTCTCTCTTTTTCTGTCTTTCTCTGTCTTTCTCTCTTTCATTGTTGCTTTCTTTCTTTTCTTCTTTCCTTCTTTCCTTGTTTACTTCTTTCCTTGTTTCCTTCTTTCCTTCAAGTCTTCTTTCCCTCTTATCTCCTTTCCTCCTTTTCTTTTTCATTCTTTCCTTCTTTACGTCTTTCCTTCTTTCCTTTTACTTTCCTTTCTCTCTCTTTCTTTCTCTCTCTTTCTTTCTCTCTTTCCTTATCTCTCTTTACTTCTCTCTCTCTTTCCTTCTCTCTCTCTTTCCTTCTCTCTCTCTTTCCTTCTCGCTCTGTTTCCTTCTCGCTCTCTTTCTTTCTCCCTCTCTTTCTTTCTCTCTCGTTCTTTCCCTCTCTCTTTCTTTCTCTCTCAATCCTTCTCTCTCTTTCTTTCTCTCTCTCTCCATCTCTCTCTCTTTCCTTCTCTCTCTCTTTGCTTTACTCTCTCTTTCCGTCGCTCTCACCTTCTTTCTCTCTCTCTTTCATTCTCCCCCTCTTTCCCTCTCACTCTCTTTCTTTCTTCCCCTCTTTCTTTCTCTCTCTTTCTCTCTTTCCCTCTGTCTCTCTTTCTCTCTCTCTTTCTTTCTCTCTCTTTCTTTGTCGCTCTTTCTTTGCTCTCTCTTTCTTTCCTTCTCACTTTCGGTCTCTCTCTCTTTTTTCTCTCTCTTTATTTCATTCTCTCTTTCCTTCTCTCCCTCTTTCCCTCTCACTCTCTTTCCCTCTCCTTCTCTTTCTCACTCTCTTTGTTTCTCTCTCTCTTTCGTTCTCTCTCTTACTTTCTCTCTCTTTCTTTCACTCTCTCTTTCTTTCTCTCTCTTTCTTTCTCTCTCTCTTTCTTTCTCTCTCTTTCTTTTTCTCTCTCTTTCTTTCTCTCTCACTCTTTCTCTTTCTTTCTTACGTTCTTTCTTTCTTTGTCTCTTTCCTTCTTTCTTTCTTCCTTTCTTTTTTGCTCTCTCTTTCTTTCTCTCTCTTTTTCCTTCTCTCTCTGTCCTTCTCTCTCTCTTTCCTTCCCTCTCTCTATCCCTCTCTCTCATTTCCCATCACTCCCTCTTTCCATCTCACTCTCTTTCTTCCTCTCTTTCTTTCAATCTCTCTTTCTCTCTCTTTCTCTCTCTTTATTTCTTTCCCTCATTCTTTCTTTATCTCTCTCTTTCTTTCTCTCTCTCTTTCTTTCTCTCTCTTTCTCTCACTCTCTCTTTCTTTCTCTCTCTTTCTTTCTCTCTCTTTCTTTTTCTCTCTCCTTCTTTCTCTCTCTTTCTTTCTTTTTGTCTTTCTTTTCTTCCTTCTTTCCTACTTTCCTTCTTTCCTTCTTTCCATCTTTCCTTCATTCCTTCCTTCCTTTCTCTCTGTCTTTCTTTATTTCTCTCTCTTTCTTTCTCTCTCTCTTTCTTTCTCGCTCTTCCTACACTCCCTCTTTCTCTCTCGCTTTCATTCTCTCTCTCTTTTTCTTTTTCTCGCTCCTTCTTTCTCTCTCGTTCCTTCTCTTTCATTCTTACTTTCCTTCAGGCTTTCTTTCCTTTTTTCCATCTTTCCTTTTTTCCGACTTTCCTTTTTCCTTCTTTCCTTCTTTCCTTCTTCCTTTCTAACTTTCTCGCTCTCTTTCTTTTTCTCTTTCTTTCTTTCTCTTTCTTTCTTTCTTACTTTCTTTGTCTCCTTCTTTTTTTCCTTCTTTCTTTCTTTCTTTCTTTCCTTCTTTCTCTCTTTCTCTCTTTCCTTCTTCCTTTATTTTTCTCTCTCTTTCCTTCTCTCTCTTTCCTTCTCTCTCTCTCCTTCCTTCACTCTCTCCTTCCTTCTCTATCTCTTTCTCTCCCTCTTTCCTTCTCACTCTCTTTCTTTCTCCTTCTCTTTCTTTCAATTTCTCTTTCTTTCTCTCTCTCTTTCTTTCTTTCTCTTTCTTTCTTTCCCTCCGAGTTTATTATTCTCTCTTCCTTTGTCTCTCTCTTTCACTCTCTCTTTCTTTCTCTCTTTCTTTCTCTCCCTTTCTTTCTCTCTTTCCTTCTCTCTCTCTTTCTTTGTTTCTTCCCTACTTTCCTTCCTTCCTTTCTCTCTCTCTTTCTGCCACTTTGTTTTTCTCTCTCTTTCTTTCTCTCTCACTCTTTCTCTTTCTTTCTTTCTTTCTTACGTTCTTTCTTTCTTTGTCTCTTTCCTTCTTTCTTTCTTCCTTTCTTTTTTGCTCTCTCTTTCTTTCTCTCTCTTTCCTTCTCTCTCTGTCCTTCTCTCTCTCTTTCCTTCCCTCTCTCTATCCTTCTCTCTCTCTTTCCTTCACTCCCTCTTTCCTTCTCACTCTCTTTCTTCCTCTCTTTCTTTCAATCTCTCTTTCTTTCTCTCTCTTTCTCTCTCTTTCTTTCCCTCATTCTTTCTTTATCTCTCTCTTTCTTTCTCCCTCTCTTTCTTTCTCTCTCTGTCTCTCAATCTCTCTTTCTTTCTCTCCCAGCTTTCATTCTCTCTCTTTCTCTCTCTCTTTCTTTATTTCTTCCCTTCTTTCCTTCCTTCCTTTCTCTCTCCCTTTCTCTCTCTTTCTTTTACTCTCTCTTTCTTTCTCTTTCCCTCTTTCTTTCCCTTTCTTTGTTTCTTTCTTTCTTACTTACTTTCATTCTTTCTTTATCGCTTTCCTTCTTTCTTTCTTTCCTCCTTTCTTTTTTCCTCTCTGTGTTTCTCTCTCTCTTACCTTCTCTCTCTTACCTTCTCTCTCTTACCTTCTCTCTCTTACCTTCTCTCTCTCTTTCCTTCTCTCTCTCTTTCCTTCTCTCTCTCTCCTTAGCTCTCTCTTTCCTTCTCTCGTTCCTTCTCTATCTCTTTCTTTCTCTCTCTCTTTCCTTGTCTCTCTTTCGTTCTCACTCTCTTTGTTTATCCCTCTCTTTCTTTCTCTCTCTCTCTTTCTCTCCCTCTTTCTTTCTCTCTCTCTTTCTTTCTCTCTCTCTTTCTTTCTCTCTCTCTTTCTCTCTTTTTCTTTATCTCGCTTTCTTTATCTCTCTCTTTCTTTCTCTCTCTCTTTCTTTCTTTCTCCCTTTTTCTTTCTTTGTCTCTCTTTCTTTCTTTGTTTCTTTCTTTCTTTCGTTTCTTCTTTCTTTCTTTCCTTGTTCCCTCTTTCCATGTTTCGTTCTTTCCTTCATTTCTTCTTTACTTCTTTCATTCTTTCCTCTTTTCCTCCTTTCCTTCTTTCCATTTTCCTTCTTTCCTTCTTTACATCTTTACTTCTTTCCTTCCTTCCTTTCTCTCTCTCTTTCTCTCTCTCTTTCTTTCTATCTCTCTTTCTTTCTCTCTTTCCTTCTCTCTCTCTTTCCTTCTCTCTCTCTTTCCTTCTCTCTCTTTCCTTCTTTCTCACCTTCCTTCTCTCTCTGTTTCCTTCTCTCTCTCTTTCCATCTCTCTCTTTCCTTCTCACTCTCTTTATTTCTCCCTCTCTTTCTTTCTCTCTCTCGTTCTTTTTCTCTCTGTTTCTTTCTCTCTCTCTTTCCTTCTCTCTCTTTTCTTCTCTCTCTCCATCTCTCTCTCTTTCCCTCTCCCTCTCTTTCTCTCTCTTTCCTTGCTTTTCTCGTTCCTTCTCTCTCTCTTTCCTTCTCTCTATCTTTCTTTCACTCTCTCTTTCTTTCACCCTCTCTTTCTTTCGCTCTCTTTCTTTCTCTCTCTTTCTTTCTTTCGCCCTCTCTTTCTTTCTCTCTTTCTTTCTTCCTTTCTTAGTTTCTTTCTTTCATTCTTTCTTTCTTTCTCTCTCTCTTTGCTTCTCTCTCTCTCTCCCTTATCTCTCTTCCCTTCTCTCTCTCTTTGCTTATCTCACTCTCTTTCTTTCTTTCTTTCTTTCCTTCTCTCTCTCTTTCCTTCTCTCTCTTTCCTTCTCTCTCTTTCCGTCTCTAACTTTTACTTTCTCTCTCTCTTTCCTTCACTCCCTCTTTTCTTCTCACTCTCTTCCTTTTTCCTCTCTTTCTTTCAATCTCTCTTTCTTTCTCTCTCTTTCTCTCTCTTTCCTTCTTTCCCTCCCTCTTTCTTTCTCCCACTCTTTCTTTCTCTCTCTCTTTCTTTCTCTCTTTCTCTCTCTCTTTCTGTCTCATTCTTTCTTTCCCTCTCTTTCTTTCGTTCTTTCGTTCTTTCCTTCTTTCCGTCTTTCGTTCTTTCCTTCATTCCCTCTTTCCTTCTTTCCATCGTTCCTTCTTTCCTTCTTCCGTTCCTTCTTTCCTTCTTCCCTTCCTTCCTTTCTCTCTCTCTTTCTTTTCTCTCTCTTTTTCTGTCCTTCTGTCCTTCTTTCTTTCTTTCTTTCTTTCTTTCTTTCTCTCTTTCTTTCTATCTTTCTCTCTTTCTTTCGTACTTTTTTCTTTCTCTCTCTTTCTTTCTCTCTCTTTCTTTATCTCTCTCTTTCTTTCTCTCTCTCTTTCTTTTTCTCTCTTCTTCTTTCTCTCACTCTTTCCTTCTCTTTCTTTCTTTCTTTGTTTCTTTCTTTTTTCTTTCCTTCTCTTTTTCTTCCTTTCCTTCTTTTTTTTCTTTCTTTCTTTCTTTCTTACTTTCTTATTTCTTTCTTTCTCTGTTTCTCTCTTTCCTTCTTCCTTTATTTTTCTCTCTCTTTCTTTCTCTCTCTGTTTCCTACTCTCTCTCTTTCCATCTCTCTCTTTCCTTCTCTATCTCTTTCTCTCTCACTTTCCTTCTTCCTCATTCCTTCACTGTCTCTTTCTCTCTCTCTTTCCTTCCTTCTCTCTTTCCTTCTCTCATTCTTTCTCTCTCTCTTTCTTTCTCTCTCTTTCTTTCTCTCTCTCTTTCATTCTCTCTCGCCATCTCTCTCTTTCCTTCTCTCTCTTTCCTTCTCTCTTTCCTTCTCTCTCTTTCGTTCTCTCTTTCCGTCTCAAACTCTTACTTTCTCTCTCTTTCCTTCACTCCCTCTTTCCTTCTCACTCTCTTTCCTTCTTCCTCTTTTTCTTTCAATCTCTCTTTGTTTCTCTCTCTTTCTCTCTCTTTATTTCTTTCGCTCCCTCTTTCTTACTCTCTCTCTTTCTTTCTCTCCCTTTCTTTCTCTCTCTTTCTTTCTCTCTCTCTTTTTTTCTCTCTCTCTTTCTTTCTTCCCTTCTTTCCTTCATTCCTTTCTCTCTCTCTTTCTTTCTCTTTGTTTCTTTCTTTCTTACTTTCTTTCTTTCTTTATCTCTTTCCTTCTTTCTTTCTTCCTTTCTTTTTCTCTCTCTTTCTTTCTCTCTCTCTCTTAACTTCTCTCTCTGTTTCCTTCTCTCTCTTTCCTTCTCTCTCTATCCTTATCTCTCTCTTTCCTTCTCTCCCGTTCCTTCTCTCTATCTTTCCTTCTCTATCTCTTTGTTTCTCTCTCTTTCTTTCTCTCTCTCTTTCCTTCTCACTCTCTTACTTTATCCCTCTCTTTTCTCTCTTTTTTTCTCTCTCTTTCTTTATCTCTCCTTATTTATCTCTCTCTTTCTTTCTGTCTCTCTTTCTTAGTCTCTCTCTTTCTTTTTATCTTTTTCTTTCTTTCTCTCTCCTTCTCTCTTTCTTTGTTTCTTTCTTTCTTTCTTTTTTCTTTTCTTCTTTCCTTCTTTTCTTGTTTTCTTCTTTCCTTGTTTCCTTGTTTCCTTCATTTCTTCTTGCCTTCTTTCCTCCTTTTGTTTTTCCTTCTTTCCTTCTTTACATCTTTCCTGGTTTTCTTCATTCCTTCCTTCCTTTCTCTCTCTCTTTCCTTCTCTCTCTCTCCTTCTCGCTCTCTCTCTCTTTCCTTCTCTCTCTTTCGTTCTCTCTTTCCGTCTCAAACCCTTACTTTCTCTCTCTCTTTCCTTCACTCTCTGTTTCCTTGTCTCTCCTATTCCTTGTCTCTCTCTATCCTTCTCTCTCTTTCCTTCTCTCTCTCTTTCATTCTCTATCTCTTTCTTTCTCTCTCTCCTTCATTCTCTCTCTCTTTCCTTCTCACTCTCTTTCTTAATCCCTCTCTTCCTTTCTCGCTCTCTCTTTCTTTCTCTCTCCCTTTCTTTCTCTCTCATTCTTTATCTCTCTTTCTTTATCTCTCTCTTTCTTTCTCTCTCTCTTTCTTTCTCTCTTTTTCTTTCTTTCTCTCTCTTTCTCTCTTTCTTTGTTTCTTTCTTTCTTGTCTTCCTTCCTTCTTTCCTTGTTTCCTTCTTTCCTTCAATTCTTCTTTCCTTCTTTCCTTCTTATCTCCTTTCCTCCTTTTCTTTTCATTCTTTCCTTCTTTACACCTTTCCTTCTTTCCTTCTTTCCTTCCTTCTTTCCTTTCTCTCTCTTTCTTTCTCTCTTTCCTTCTCTCTCTTACCTTCTCTCTCTCTTTCCTTCTCTCTCTCTTTCCTTCTCTCTCTCTTTCCTTCTCGCTCTCTTTCCTTCTCGCTGTTTTTCCTTCTCCCTCTCTTTCTTTCTCGCTCGTTCTTTCCCTCTCCTTTTCTTTCTCGCTCTTTCCTTCTCTCTCTTTCCTTCTCTCTCTCTCCATCTCTCTCTCTCTTTCCTTCTCTCTCCCTTTCCTTATCTCTCACTTTCATTCCCTCTCTCCTTCCTTCTCTATCTCTTTCTCTCCCTCTTTCCTTCTCTCTCCCTTTCCTTCTCACTCTCTTTCTTTCTCCTTCTCTTTCTTTCAATCTCTCTTTCTTTCTCTCTCTCTTTCTTTCTTTCTCTTTCTTTCCCTCCGTCTTTATTTTTCTCTCTTCCTTTGTCTCTCTCTTTCACTCTCTCTTTCTTTCTCTCTTTCTTTCTCTCCCTTTCTTTCTTTCTCTCTTTCCTTCACTCTCTCTTTCTTTGTTTCTTCCCTTCTTTCCTTCCTTCCTTTCTCTCTCTCTTTCTGCCTCTTTCCTTTTCTCTCTCTTTCTTTCTCTCTCGCTCTTTCTCTTTCTTTCTTACGTTCTTTCTTTCTTTGTCTCTTTCCTTCTTTCTTTCTTCCTTTCTTTTTTGCTCTCTCTTTCTTTCTCTCTCTGTTTCCTTCTCTCTCTTTCCTTCTCTCTCTATCCTTATCTCTCTCTTTCCTTCTCTCCCGTTCCTTCTCTCTATCTTTCCTTCTCTATCTCTTTGTTTCTCTCTCTTTCTTTCTCTCTCTCTTTCCTTCTCACTCTCTTACTTTATCCCTCTCTTTCTCTCTCTTTTTTTCTCTCTCTTTCTTTATCTCTCCTTATTTATCTCTCTCTTTCTTTCTGTCTCTCTTTTTTAGTCTCTCTCTTTCTTTTTATCTTTTTCTTTCTTTCTCTCTCCTTCTCTCTTTCTTTGTTTCTTTCTTTCTTTCTTTTTTTCTTTTCTTCTTTCCTTCTTTTCTTGTTTTCTTCTTTCCTTGCTTCCTTGTTTCCTTCATTTCTTCTTGCCTTCTTTCCTCCTTTTGTTTTTCCTTCATTCCTTCTTTACATCTTTCCTGGTTTTCTTCATTCCTTCCTTCCTTTCTCTCTCTCTTTCCTTCTCTCTCTCTCTCCTTCTCGCTCTCTCTCTCTTTCCTTCTCTCTCTTTCGTTCTCTCTTTCCGTCTCAAACCCTTACTTTCTCTCTCTCTTTCCTTCACTCTCTGTTTCCTTGTCTCTCCTATTCCTTGTCTCTCTCTATCCTTCTCTCTCTTTCCTTCTCTCTCTCTTTCATTCTCTATCTCTTTCTTTCTCTCTCTCCTTCATTCTCTCTCTCTTTCCTTCTCACTCTCTTTCTTAATCCCTCTCTTCCTTTCTCGCTCTCTCTTTCTTTCTCTCTCCCTTTCTTTCTCTCTCATTCTTTATCTCTCTTTCTTTATCTCTCTCTTTCTTTCTCTCTCTCTTTCTTTCTCTCTTTTTCTTTCTTTCTCTCTCTTTCTCTCTTTCTTTGTTTCTTTCTTTCTTGTCTTCCTTCCTTCTTTCCTTGTTTCCTTCTTTCCTTCAATTCTTCTTTCCTTCTTTCCTTCTTATCTCCTTTCCTCCTTTTCTTTTCATTCTTTCCTTCTTTACACCTTTCCTTCTTTCCTTCTTTCCTTCCTTCTTTCCTTTCTCTCTCTTTCTTTCTCTCTTTCCTTCTCTCTCTTACCTTCTCTCTCTCTTTCCTTCTCTCTCTCTTTCCTTCTCTCTCTCTTTCCTTCTCGCTCTCTTTCCTTCTCGCTGTTTTTCCTTCTCCCTCTCTTTCTTTCTCTCTCGTTCTTTCCCTCTCCTTTTCTTTCTCGCTCTTTCCTTCTCTCTCTTTCCTTCTCTCTCTCTCCATCTCTCTCTCTCTTTCCTTCTCTCTCCCTTTCCTTATCTCTCACTTTCATTCCCTCTCTCCTTCCTTCTCTATCTCTTTCTCTCCCTCTTTCCTTCTCTCTCTCTTTCCTTCTCACTCTCTTTCTTTCTCCTTCTCTTTCTATCAATCTCTCTTTCTTTCTCTCTCTCTTTCTTTCTTTCTCTTTCTTTCCCTCCGTCTTTATTTTTCTCTCTTCCTTTGTCTCTCTCTTTCACTCTCTCTTTCTTTCTCTCTTTCTTTCTCTCCCTTTCTTTCTTTCTCTCTTTCCTTCACTCTCTCTTTCTTTGTTTCTTCCCTTCTTTCCTTCCTTCCTTTCTCTCTCTCTTTCTGCCTCTTTCCTTTTCTCTCTCTTTCTTTCTCTCTCGCTCTTTCTCTTTCTTTCTTACGTTCTTTCTTTCTTTGTCTCTTTCCTTCTTTCTTTCTTCCTTTCTTTTTTGCTCTCTCTTTCTTTCTCTCTCTCTTTCCTTCTCTCTCTGTCCTTCTCTCTCTCTTTCCTTCCCTCTCACTATCCTTCTCTCTCTTTCCTTCACTCCCTCTTTCCTTCTCACTCTCTTTCTTCCTCTCTTTCTTTCAATCTCTCTTTCTTTCTCTCTCTTTCTCTCTCTTTCTTTCCCTCATTCTTTCTTTATCTCTCTCTTTCTTTCTCTCTCTCTTTCTTTCTCTCTCTTTCTCTCTCTTTATTTATTTCTTCCCTTCTTCCTGCCTTCCTTTCTCTCTCCCTTTCCCTCTCTTTCTTTTACTCTCTCTTTCTTTCTCTTTCTCTCTTTCTTTCTCTTTCTTTGTTTCTTTCTTTCTTCCTTAGTTTCATTCTTTCCTTATCGCTTTCCTTCTTTCTTTCTTTCTTTCCTCCTTTCTTTTTTCCTCTCTGTGTTTCTCTCTCTCTTTCCTTCTCTCTCTTACCTTCTCTCTCTTACCTTCTCTCTCTCTTTCCTTCTCTCTCTATCCTTCGCTCTCTCTTTCCTTCTCTCTTTTCTTCTCTATCTCTTTCTTTCTCTCTCTCTTTCCTTCTCTCTCTTTCGTTATCACTCTCTTTGTTTATCCCTCTCTTTCTTTCTCTCTCTCTTTCTCTCCCTCTTTCTTTCTCTCTTTTTCTTTTTCTCTCTTTCTTTATCTCTCTCTTTCTTTCTCTCTCTCTTTCTTTCTCTCTTTTTCTTTCTTTGTCTCTCTTTCCTTCTTTGTTTCTTTCTTTCTTTCTTTCGTTTCTACTTTCTTTCTTTCCTTGTTCCCTCTTTCCTTGTTTCCTTCTTTCCTTCATTTCTTCTTTACTTCTTTCATTCTTTCCTCTTTTCCTCATTTCCTTCTTTTCATTTTCCTTCTTTCGTTCTTTACATCTTTCCTTCTTTCCTTCCCTCCTCTCTCTCTCTCTTTCTCTCTCTCTTTCTTTCTTTCTCTCTTTCTTTCTCTCTTTCCTTCTCTCTCTCTTTCCTTCTCTCTCTTTCCTTCTTTCTCACCCTCCTTCTCTCTCTGTTTCCTTCTCTCTCTCTTTCCTTCTCTCTCTCTTTCCTTCTCACTCTCTTTCTTTCTCCCTCTCTTTCTTTCTCTCTCTCTCTTTCTTTCTCTTTCTTTCTCTCTCTTTCTTTTTCTCTCTCTTTCTTTCTCTCTCATTCTTTCACTCTCTCTTTCTTTCTCTCTTTCTTTCTCTTCCTTTCTTTCTCTCTCTCTTTCTCTCTCTCTTTCTTTGTTTCTTCCCTTCTTTCCTTCCTTCCTTTCTCTCTCTTTCTCCCTCTTTCTTTTTCTCTCTGTTTCCTTCTCTCTCTCTGTCCTTCTCTCTCTTTCCTTCTCTCTCTATTCTTCTCTCTCTTTCCTTCTCTCTCTCTTTTCTTATCTATACTTTCTTTCTCTCTTTCTTTCGTTCTCTCTCTCTTTCCTTCCCATTCTCTTTCTTTTTCCCTCTCTTTCTTTCTCTCTTTCTTTCTCTCTCTTTCTTTATCTCTCTCTTTCTTTCTCTCACTTTCTTTCTTTCTCTCTCTCTTTCTTTTTCTCTCTTTTTCTTTCTCTCACTCTTTCCTTCTCTTTCTTGCTTTCTGTCTTTGTTTCTTTCTTTCCTTCCTTCTATCTTTCTTTCCTTCTTTCTTTATTTCTTTCTTTCTTACGTTCTTTCTTTATCTCTTTCCTTATTTCTTCCTTCCTTTCCTTTTTTCTCAGTATTTCTTTCTCTCTCCCTTTCCTTCTCTCTCTGTCCTTCTCTCTCTCTTTCCTTCTCTCTCTCTAACGTTCTCTCTCTCTTTCCTTCTCTCCCTCTTTGCTTATCTATCTCTTTCTTTCTCTCTTTCTTTCGTTCTCTCTCTTTCCTTCCCATTCTCTTTCTTTCTCCCCCTGTTTCTTTCTCTCTCTCTTTCTATCACTCTCTTTCTTTCTCTCTCTCTTGCCTTCTCTCTCGCCTTCTCTCTCTCTCTTTCTTTCTCTCTCTTTCCTTCTCTCTTTCCTCCTGTCTCTTTCTTTCTCTCATTCCGTCTCAAACTCTTACTTTCTCTCTCTCTTTCCTTCACTCTCTGTTTCCTTCTCTCTCCCATTCCTTGTCTCTCTCTATCGTTCTCTCTCTTTCCTTCTCTCTCTCTTTCCTTCTCTATCTCTTTCTTTCTCTCTCTCTTTCTTTCTCTCTCTCTTTCCTTCTCACTCTCTTTCTTTATCCCTCTCTGCCTTTCTCGCTCTCTCTTTCTTTCTCTCTCTTTCTTTCTCTCTCATTCTTTATCTCTCTTTCTTTATCTCTCTCTTTCTTTCTCTCTTTCATTGTTTCTTTCTTTCTTTTCTTCTTTCCTTCTTTCCTTGTTTCCTTCTTTCCTTGTTTCTTTCTTTCCCTCAAGTCTTCTTTCCTTGTTATCTCCTTTCCTCCTTTTCTTTTTCATTCTTTCCTTCTTTACATCTTTCCTTCTTTCCTTCTTTCCTTCCTTCTTTCCTTTCTCTCTTTCTTTCTCTCTCTCTTTCTTTCTCTCTTTCCTTCTCTCTCTTTCCTTCTCTCTCTCTTTCTTTCTCTCTCTCTTTCCTTCTCTCTCTCTTTCCTTCTCGCTCTCTTTCCTTCTCGCTCTCTTTCTTTCTCCCTCTCTTTCTTTCTCTCTCGTTCTTTCCCTCTCTCTTTCTTTCTCTCTCAATTCTTCTCTCTCTTTCCTTCTCTCTCTTTCCTTCTCTCTCTCTTTCCTTCTCTCTCTTTCCTTCTCTCTCTCTTTCCTTCCCTCTCTCTATCCTTCTCTCTCTTTCTTTCACCCCTTCTTTCGTTCTCACTCTCTTTCTTCCTCTCTTTCTTTCAATCTCTCTTTCTTTCTCTCTCTTTCTTTCCCTCATTCTTTCTTTATCGCTCTCTTTCTTTCTCTCTCTCTTTCTTTCTCTCTCTTTCTCTCAATCTCTCTTTCTTTCTCACCCAGCTTTCTTTCTCTCTCTTTCTCTCTCTCTTTCTTTATTTCTTCCCTTCTTTCCTTCCTTCCTTTCTCTCTCCCTTTCTCTCTCATTCTTTTACTCTCTCTTTCTTTCTCTTTCTCTCTTTCTTTCTCTTTCTTTGTTTCTTTCTTACTCACTTTCATTCTTTCTTTATCGCTTTCCTTCTTTCTTTCTTTCGTTCCTCCTTTCTTTTTTCCTCTCTGTGTTTCTCTCTCTCTTTCCTTCTCTCTCTTACCTTCTCTCTCTTACCTTCTCTCTCTATTTCCTTCTCTCTCTATCCTTCGCTCTCTCTTTCCTTCTCTCTTTCCTTCTTTATCTCTTTCTCTGTCTCTCTCTTTCCTTGTCTCTCTTTCGTTCTCTATCTCTTTCTTTCTCTCTCTCTTTCTTTCTCTCTCTCTTTCCTTCTCACTCTCTTTCTATATGCCTCTCTTTCTTTCTCTCTCTCTTTCTTCCTCTCTCTCCTTCTTTCTCTCTCTTTCTATATCTCTCTTTCTTTATCTCTCTCTTTCTTCCTCTCTCTCTTATTTCACTCTCTCTTTCTTTCTCTCTTTCATCTCTCTCCCTTTCTTTCTTTCTCTGTCCTTCTCTCTCTTTCCTTCTCTCTCGATCCTTCTCTCTCACTTTCTCTCTCACTTTCCTTCTCCCTCCTTCCTTCTCTATCTCTTTCTCTTTACTTCTCTCTCTTTCCTACTCTCTTTCTTTCTCTCTCTTTCTTTCTCTCTCTTTCTTTCTCTCTCTCTTTCCTTCTCTCTCGCCTTCTCTCTTTCCTTCTCTCTCTTTCCTTCACTCTTTCCTTCTCTCTCTTTCGGTCTCAAACTCTTACTTTCTCTCTCTCTTTCCTTCACTCCCTCTTTCCTTCTCACTCTCTTTCTTTCTTCCTCTCTTTCTTTCTCTCTCTTTCTTTCCCTCCCTCTTTCTTTCTCTCTCTTTCTTTGTCTCTCTCTTTCCTTCTCTCTCTTTCTCTCACTCTCTCTTTCTTTGTCTCCCTTTCTTTCTCTCTCTCTTTCTTTCTTCCCTGCTTTCCTTCCTTCCTTCCTTTCTCTCTCTCTATCTCTCTCTTTCTTTTACTTTCTCTTTCTTTCTCTCTCTCTTTCTTTCTTTCTTTCTTTCTTTATCTCTTTCCTTCTTTCTTTCTTTCTTTCTTTCTTTGTTTCTTTCTTATTTTCTTTTTCGCTATCTTTCTTTCTCTCTCTTTCCTTCTCTCTCTGTTTCCTTCTCTTTCTCTTTCCTTCTCTCTCTATCCTTCTCTCTCTCATTAATTCTCTCTCTTTCCTTCTCTCTCTCTTTCCTTCCTTATCTCTTTCTTTCTCTCTCTCTTTCTTTCTCTCTCTCTTTCTTTCTCTCTCTTTCTTTCTCTCTCTCTTTCTTTCTCTCTCTCTTTCTTTCTCTCTCTCTTACTTTCTCTCTCTTTCTTTCTCTCTCTTTCTTTATCTCTCTTTCTTTATCTCTATCTTTCTTTTTCTCTCTCTTTCTTTCTCTCCCTCTTTCTTTCTCTCTTGTTCTTTCTTTCTCTCTCTTTCTTTCATTCTTCCTTTCTTTCTTTTGTTCTTTCCGTCTTTCCTGTTTCCTTCTTTCCTTGTTTCCTTGTTTCCTTCATTTCTTCTTTCCTTCTTTCCTCTTTTCCTCCTTTCCTTCTTTTCATTTTCCTTCTTTCCTTCTTTACATCTTTCCTTCTTTCCTTCCTTCCTTTCTCTCTCTCTTCCCTTCTCTCTCTTTCACATTCTCTCCTTCCTTCTCCCTCCCGTTCTTTCTGTCTTTCCTTCTCTCCCTTTCCTTCTCTCTCTTGCCGTCTCAAACTCTTACTTTCTCTCTCTCTTTCCTTCACTCCCTCTTTCCTTCTCACTCTCTTTCTTCCTCTCTTTCTTTCAATCTCTCCTTCTTTCTCTCACTTTCTCTCTCTCTTTCTTTCCCTCCCTCTTTCTTTCTCTCTCTCTTTCTTTCTCTCTCTCTTTCTTTCTCTCTCTTTCTCTCACTCTCTCTTTCTTTCTCTCCCTTTCTTTCTTTCTCTCTCTTTGTTTCTCTCTCTCTCTTTCTTTCTTTCTTCCCTTCTTTCCTTCCTGCTTTCTCTCTCTCTTTCTCTCTCTTTCTTTTACTCTCTCTTTCCTTCTCTCCCTCTTTCCTTCTCTCCCTCTTTCTCTCTCTTTCCTTCCTTCTCTCTTTCCTTCTCTTTCTTTCTTTTTCTCTTTCTTTTACACTTTTTTTCTTTCTTTCACTCTCTCTTTCATTCTCTCTCTCTTTCTTTCACTCTCCCTTTCGTTCACCCTCTCTTTCTTTCACTCTCTTTCTTTCTCTCTCTTTCTTTCTCTCGCTGTGCCTTCTTTCTCCCTATTTTTCTTTCTTTCTTCCTTTCTTAGATTCTTTCTTTCATTCTTTCTTTCTTTCTCTCTCTCTTTCTCTCTCTCTTTCCTTATCTCTCTTCCCTTCGCTCTCTCTTTCCTTATCTCTCTCTCTTTCTTTCCTTCCTTATCTCTCTCTTTTCTTCTCTCTCTCTTTTCTTCTCCCTCATTCCTTCTCTCTCTCTTTCCTTCTACCTTTCTTACCTTCTCTCTCTTTTTCCTTCTCTCTCTTTCTTTCTCTCTTTGTTTCTCAGTATTTCTTTCTTTCTCTCTTTCATTCTCACTTTCTTTCTCTCTCTCTTTCTCTCGCTCTTGCTTTGTCTCTCTTTCTTTGCTCTCTCTTTCTTTGCTATCACTTTCTTTCTCTCTTTCTTTCTCTCACTCTTTCTTTCTCTTTCTTTCTCTCTCTATCTCTTTCTTTCTTTCCTTCCTTTTCTCCTTCTTTCCTTCCTTCCTTCCTTTCTCTCCTCTTATCTCTTTCTTTCTTTTGCTCTCTCTTTCTTTCTCTCTCTCTTTCCTTCTCTCTCTGTTTCCTTCTCTCTCTTTCCTTCTCTCTCTATCCTTCTCTCTCTTTCCGTCTCTCTCACTTTCCTTCTGTATCTCTTTTTCTCTCTCTTTCTTTCTCTCTCTCTTTCCTTCTCACTATCTTTCTTTATCCCTCTCTTTCTTTCTCTCTCTCTTTCTTTCTCTCTTTCTCTCTCTTTCTTTATCTCTTTCTTTCTTTCTCTCTCTTTCCTTCCCTCTCTCTATCCTTCTCTCTCTCTCTTTCTTTCTCTCTCTCTTTCCTTCTCTCTCTTTCCTTATCTATCTCTTTCTTTCTCTCTTTCTTTCGTTCTCTCTCTCTTTCTTTCTAACTCTCATTCTTTCTCTCAAACTTTCTTTCTCTCTTTCTTTCTCGCTCTCTTTCTTTCTCTCTCTTTCTTTCTCTCTCTCTTTCTTTCTCTCGCTGTTCCTTTTTCTCTCTCTTTCTTTCTTTCTCTCTCTTTCTTTCTTTCTTTCTTTGTTTCTTTCTTTCATTCCTTCTTTGTTTCTTTCCTTCTTTCTTTCTTTCTCTCTTTCCTCCTTCCTTTATTTTTCCCTCTCTTTCCTTCTCTCTTTCTTTCCTTCTATCTCTCTTTCCTTCTCTCTCTCTCTTTCCTTCTCTATGTGCTTCTCTCTCACTTTCCTTCTCCCTCCTTCCTTCTCTATCTCTTTCTCTCTCTCTTTCCTTCTCTCTTTCTTTCTCTCTCTCTTTCTTTCTCTCTCTCTTTCTTTCTCTCTCTCTTTCTTTCTCTCTGTTTCATTTTCTCTCTCTTTCTTTCTTTCTCTCTCTTTCTTTCTTTCTCTTTCTTTCTTTCTTTCTTTGTTTGTTTCTTTCATTCATTCCTTCTTTCTTTGCTTGTTTCTTTCTATCTCTCTTTCTTTCTCTCTCTTACCTTCCTTCTTTATTTTTCTCTCTCTTTCCTTCTCTCTCTCTTTCCTTCTATCTCTCTTTCCTTCTCTCTCTCTCTTTCCTTGTCTATCTCTTTCTCTCTCACTTTCCATCTCCCTCCTTCCTTCTCTCTCTTTCCTTCTCTCTCTATTTCCTTCTCTCTTTATTTCTTTCTCTCTCTCTCTTTCCTTCTCCCTCGCCTTCTCTCTCTTTGCTTCTTTCTCTTTCTCTCTCTTTCTCTCACTCTCTCTTTCTTTCTCTCCCTTTCTTTCTTTCTCTCTCTTCCTTTCTCTCTCTCTTTCTTTCTTCCCTTCTTTCCTTCCTTCCTTTCTCTCTCTCTTTCTTTCTCTTTCTTTTACTCTCTCTTTCTTTCTCTCTCTTTCTTTCTCTTTCTTTCTTTCTTTCTTACTTTCTTTCTTTATCTCCTTCCTTCATTCTTTCTTCCTTTCTTTGTCTCTCTCTTTCTTTCTCTCTCTTTCCTGCGCTCTGTGTTTCCTTCTCTCTCTCTTTCCTTCTCTCTCTCTATCCTTCTCTCTCTATTTCCTTCTCTCTCTTTCCTACTCTCTCTTTCCTCCTCTATCTCTTTCTTTCTCTCTCTCTTTCTTTCTCCCTCTTTCCTTCTCACTCTCTTTCTTTATCCCTCTCTTTCTTTCTCTCTCTTTCTTTCTCTCTCTCTTTCTTCCTCTCTCTTTCTTTATCTCTCTTTCTTTATCTCTCTTTCTTTATCTCTCTCTTTGTTTCTCTCTCTCTTTATATCTCTCGTTCTTTCTCTCTTTTTCTTTTTTTCTCTCTCTTCCTTTGTTTCTTTCTTTTCTTCTTTCCTTCTTTCCTTGTTTCCTTCTTATTTTGTTTCCTTCTTTCCTTCATTTTTTCTTTCCTTCATTCCTTCTTTCCTTCTTTCCTCTTTTCCTCCTTTCCTTCTTTTCATTTTCCTTCTTTTCTTCTTTACATCTTTCCTTCTTTCCTTTATCTCTCCCTTTCTTTCTTTCTCTCTCTTCCTTTCTCTCGCTCTTTCTTTGTTCCCTTCTTTCCTTCCTTCCTTCCTTTCTCTCTCTCTTTCTCTCTCTTTCTTTTACTCTCACTTTCTTTCTTTCTTTTTCTTTCATTCTCTCTCTTTCTTTCTTTCTTTTCTTCTTCCCTTCTCTCCTTGTTTCCTTCTTTCTGTGTTTCCTTCTTTCCTTCATTTCTTCTTTCCTTCATTCCTTCTTTCCTCTTTTCATCCTTTCCTTCTTTTCATTTTCCTTCTTTTCTTCTTTACATCTTTCCTTCCTTCCTTCCTTTCTCTCTCTCGTTCTCTCTCTTTCTTTCTTACTCTCTTTCTTTCTTTCTCTCTTTCCTTCTCTCTCTTTCGATCTCTCTCTTTCCTTCTCTCTCCATTTCCTTCTCTCTCTCTCTTTCCTTCTCTCTCACTTTTCTTCTCTCTCTCTTTCCTTCTCTCTCTTTCCTTCTCTCCCTTTCCTTCTCTCTCTTTCCTTCTCTCGCACTTTCCTTCTGTATCTCTTTTTCTCTCTCTTTCTTTCTCTCTCTCTGTCCTTCTCACTCTCTTTCTTTATCCCACTCTTTCTTTCTCTCTCTCTTTCTTTCGCTCTTTCTCTCTCTTTCTTTATCTCTTTCTTTCTCATTCTCTCTCTTTCTTTGTCTCTCTCTTTCCTTCTCTCTCTGTTTCCTTCTCTCTCTTTCCTTCTCTCTCTATCGTTCTCTCTCACTTTCCTTCTGTATCTCTTTTTCTCTCTCTTTCTTTCTCTCTCTCTTTCCTTCTCACTCTCTTTCTTTAACCCTCTCTTTCTCTCTCTTTCTTTCTTTTTCTCTTTCTCTCTCTTTCTTTATCTCTTTCTTTCTTTCTCTCTCTTTCCTTCCCTCTCTCTATCCTTCTCTATCTCTCTCTTTCTTTCTCTCTTTCCTTCTACCTCTCTTTCCTTATCTATCTCTTTCTTTCTCTCTATCTTTCGTTCTCTCTCTCTTTCTTTCTCCCTCTTATTCTATCTCTCTCTCTTTCGTTCTCTCTCTTTCTTTCTCTCTCTCTTTCTTTCTTTCTCTTTCTTTCTTTCTTTCTTTCTTTGTTTGTTTCTTTCTTTCATTCCTTCTTTCTTTCATTCTTTCCTTCTTTCTTTCTCTCTTTCCTTCTTCCTTTATTTTTCTCTCTCTTTTCTTCTCTCTTTCTTTCCTTCTATCTCTCTTTCCTTCTCTCTCTCTCTTTCCTTCTCTATGTGTTTCTCTCTCACTTTCCTTCTCCCTCCTTCCTTCTCTATCTCTTTCTCTCTCTCTTTCCTTCTCTCTTTCTTTCTCTCTCTCTTTCTTTCTCTCTCTCTTTCTTTCTCTCTCTTTCTTTCTCTCTCTCTTTCTTTCTCTCTCTCTTTCTTTCTCTCTCTCTTTCTTTCTCTCTCTGTTTCTTTTTCTCTCTCTTTCTTTCTCTCTCTCTTTCTTTCTCTTTCTTTCTTTCTTTCTTTGTTTGTTTCTTTCTTTCATTCCTTCTTTCTTTCCTTCTTTCTTTCTTTCTATCTCTCTATTTTCCTTCTTCCTTTATTTTTCTCTCTCTTTCCTTCTCTCTCTCTTTACTTCTATCTCTCTTTCCTTCTCTCTCTCTCTTTCCTTGTCTATCTCTTTCTCTCTCACTTTCCTTCTCCCTCCTTCTTTCTCTCTCTTTCGTTCTCTCTCTATTTCCTTCTCTCTTTATTTCTTTCTCTCTCTTTCCTTCTCCCTCGCCTTCTCTCTCTTTGCTTCTTTCTCTTTCTTTCTCTCTCTTTCTCTCACTCTCTCTTTCTTTCTCTCCCTTTCTTTCTTTCTCTCTCTTCCTTTCTCTCGCTCTTTCTTTCTTCCCTTCTTTCCTTCCTTCCTTTCTCTCTCTCTTTCTCTCTCTTTCTTTTACTCTATCTTTCTTTCTCTCTCTTTCTTTCTCTTTCATTCTTTCTTTCTTTCTTACTTTCTTTCTTTCTTTATCTCTTTCCTTCTTTCTTTCTTTCTTCCTTTCTTTGTCTCTCTCTTTCTTTCTCTATCTTTCCTGCGCTCTGTGTTTCCTTCTCTCCCTCTTTCCTTCTCTCTCTCTATCCTTCTCTCTCTATTTCTTTCTCTCTCTTTCCTACTCTCTCTTTCCTCCTCTATCTCATCCCTTCTCTCTCTCATTCTTTCTCCCTCTTTCCTTCTCACTCTCTTTCTTTATCCCTCTCTTTCTTTCTCTCTCTCTCTTTTTTCTCTCTCTCTTTCTTCCTCTCCCTTTCTTTATCTCTCTTTCTTTATCTCTCTTTCTTTATCTCTCTCTTTGTTTCTCTCTCTCTTTGTTTCTCTCTCTCTTTCTTTCTCTCTTTTTGTTTTTTTCTCTCTCTTCCTTTGTTTCTTTCTTTCTTTTTTTCTTTCCTTCTTTCCTTGTTTCCTTCTTTTTTTGTTTCCTTCTTGCCTTCATTTTTTCTTTCCTTCATTCCTTCTTTCCTTCTTTCCTCTTTTCCTCCTTTCCTTCGTTTCATTTTCCTTCTTTTCTTCTTTACATCTTTCCTTCTTTCCTTTATCTCTCTCTTTCTTTCTCTCTCTCTTTCTTTCTCTCTCTCTTTCTTTCTATCTCTTTCTTTATCTCTCTTTCTTTATCTCTCTCTTTCTTTTTCTCTCTCTTTCTTTCTCTCTCTCTTTCTTTCTCTCTTTTTCTTTCTCTCTCTTTCTTTCTTTCTTTCTTTCTTTTCTTCTTCCCTTCTCTCCTTGTTTCCTTCTTTCTTTGTTTCCTTCTTTCCACTTTTCATCCTTTCCTTCTTTTCATTTTCCTTCTTTTCTTCTTTACATCTTTCCTTCCTTCCTTTCTCTCTCTCTTTCTCTCTCTTTCTTTCTCTCTTTAGTTTCTTTCTCTCTTTAATTCTCTCTCTTTCGATCTCTCTCTTTCCTTCTCTCTCCATTTCCTTCTCTCTCTCTTTCCTTCTCTCTCACTTTCCTTCTCTCTCTTTCCTTCTCTCCCTTTCCTTCTCTCTCTTTCCTTCTCACTCTCTTTCTTTCTCCCTCTCTTTCTCTCTCTGGTTCTTTCCCTCTTTCTTTCTGCGTCTCTTTCCTTCTCTCTCTTTCCTTCTCTCTTTCTCCTTCTCTCTCTCCATCTCTCTCTTTCCTTCTCTCTCTCCTTCCTTCTCACTCTCTTTCTCTCTCTTTCCTTCCATATCTCTTTCCTTTTCTCTCTGTTTCTTTTTCTCTTTCATTTACACTTTCTTTCTTTCTCTCTCTCTTTCTTTCTCTGTCTCTTTCTTTCACTCTCTCTTTCTTTCACCCTCTCTTTCTTTCGCTCCCTTTATTTCTCTCTCTTTCTTTCCTTCTTTCTTTCTTGCTTTGTTAGTTTATGTCTTTCATTCTCTCTTTCTTTCTCTCTCTCTTTCTCTCTCTCCTTCCTTATCTCTCTTCTCTCTCTCTTTCCTTATCTCTCTCTTTCTTTCTTTCCATATCTCTCTCTTTCCTTCTCTCACTATTTCCTTTTCTCTCTTTCCTTCTCCCTCATTCCTTCTCTCTCTCTTTGCTTCTCTCTTTCTTACCTTCTCTCTCTTTCCTTCTCTCTCTTTCTTTCTCCCCCTCTTTCCTTCTCATTCTCTTTCCTTCTCTCTCTGTCTTTCTCTCTCTCTTTCTTTCTCTCTTTCTTTCTCTCTTTCCCTCTCTCATTCTTTGTCTCTCTCTTTCTTTCTTTCACTCTTTCTTTCTTTGTCTCTCTTTCTTTGCTCTCTCTTTCTTTCTCTCTTTCTTTCTCTCTCTCTTTCTTTCTCTTCCTTTCATTCTGTCTCTCTCTCTCTTTCTATCATTCTTTCCTTTTTTCTTCTTTCCTTACTTCGTTTCTCTCTCTTTATCTCTTTCTTTTTCTCTCTCTTTCTTTGGCTCTCTCTTTCCTTCTCTCTCTGTTTCCTTCTCTCTCTCTTTCCTTCTCTATCTCTATCCTTCTCTCTCTATCCTTCTCTCTGTTTCTTTCTCTCTCTCTTTCCTTCTAACTCTCTGTCTTTCTTTGTTTCTTTGTTTCATTGTTTCTTTGTTTCCTTCTTTCTTTGTTTCTTTCTTTCTTACTCTCTCTCTCTTACTTTCTCACTCTCTTTCCTTGTCTCTTTCCTTCTTCCGCTTTCCTTCTGTCTCTCTTCCCTTCTCCCTCTCTTCCATTCTCTCTCTCTTTTCTTCTCTCTCTCTCTTTCTTTCTTTCTTTGTTTCTTTCGTTCTTTCTCTCTTTCTTTCACTCTTTCTTTCTCTCTTTTTTCTCTCTTTCTTCCACTCTCTCGTTCTTTCTCTCTCTTTCTTTTTCTCCCTGTCTTTCTTTCTCTCTCTCTTTCTTTCTCTCTCTTTCTTTCTTTGTTTCGTTCTTTCTTTCATTCATTTTTTCTTTCTTTTTTCCTTCTTTCTTTCTTCCGTTCTTTCTTTATTTATTTGTTTCTTTCTTGCTTCTTTCGTTCTTTTCATCTTTCCTTCCTTCCTTTCTCATTCTCTTTCTCTCTCTCTTTCTTTTTCTCTCTCTCTCTTTTTCTCTCTCTCTCTTTTTCTCTCCCTTATATTCTCTCTCTATCTTTCTTTCTCTCTTTCTTTCTTTGTTTCTTTCTTTCTTTCTTTCTTTCTTTCTTTCTTTCTTTCTTCCTTCCTATCTTCCTTTCTTCCTTTGTTCGTTCCTTCCTTTCTTACTTACTTTCTTTCTTTCCTTCTTCCTTCTTTCCTTCTTTCCTTTCTCTCCCCCTTTCTCTCTCTCCCTCTTTTTCCATCTCTTTCTTCTTCTCTGTCTTTCATACTCTCTCTCTCTTTCTCTCTTTCTTTCGTTCTTCCTTGCCTCCTTTCTTACTTACTTTCTTTCCTTCTTTCCTGCTTCCTTCTTCCTTCCTTCCTTTCTCTCTCCCTTTCTCTGTTTATTTTTCTCTCTCTTTCTTCTTCTCTCTCTTTCTTTCTTTCTTTCCTTCTTCCTTTCTTCTGTTCTTAATTCCTTTCTTTCTTTCCATCTTTCCTTCTTTACTTATTTCCTTCTTACTATCTTTCCTTTTTACCTACTTTCCTTCCTTTCTATCTCTCTTTCCTTCTCTCTCTCTTTCCTTCTCACTCTCTTTCCCTCTCACTCTCTTTCCCCCTCTCTCATTCCTTCTCTCTTTCCTTCTCTATCTCTTTCCTTCTCTCTCTTTCCCTCTCTCTCTTTCCTTGTCTCTCTCTCTTTCCTTCTATCTCTCTTTCCTCCTCTGTCTTTCTTTCTCTCTCTCTTTCTCTCTCTCTTTCTTTCACTCTTTCTCTCTCTCTCTCATTCTTTCACTCTCTCTTTCTTTCTCTCTCTTTCCCCCTCCCTTTCTTTCTTTCTCTCTCTCTTTCTTTCTCTCTCTCTTTCTTTCTTTCTTTGTTTCTTTATTTCTTTCCTTCTTTCCTTCTTTCCTTCTTTCCTTCTTTCCTCCCTTCCATTCTCTTTCTCCTTCTCTTTCTTTTTCTCTCTCTTTCTTTCTCTCTCTTTCATTCTCTCTCTTTCTTTCTTTATTTCCTTCCTTCGTTGCTTACTTTCTTCTTTCTTTCTTTCTTTCTTTCTTTTTCTCTCTCTTTCCTTCTCTCTCTCTTTCCTTCTCTCTCACTTTCCTTCTCTCTCTTTCCTTCTCTCTCTCTTTCCTTCTCTCCCTTTCCTTCTGTCTCTTTCTTTCTCTCTCTTTCCTTCCACCTCTCTTTCCTTCTTTATTTCTTTCTCTCCTTCTTTCTATTTATCTTACTTTCTATCTCTCCTTCATTCTTTCTCTCCTTGTTTCTCTCTCTCTTCCTTTCTCTCTCTGTTTCTTTCACTCTCTCTTGCTTTGACTCTCTCTTTCTTTCACCCTCTCTTTCTTTCTCTCTTTCTTTATCTCTCTTTCTTTCTTTCTTTCTTTCTCTGTCTTTGTTTCTTTCTCCCTCTCTTTCTTTCTTTCTTTCTTTCATTTTTTCGTTCTTTCTTTCTTATTTAGTTTCCTTCTTTCTCTCTCTTTCCTTCTCTCTCTCTTTCCTTCTCTATCTTCCCTTCTCTTTCTCTTTCCTTCTAAATCTCGTGCTTTCTTTCTTTGTTTCTTTGTTTCATTGTTTCTTTGTTTCCTTCTTTCTTTGATTCTTTCTTTCTTACTCTGTCTCTCTTACTTTCTCGCTCTCTTTCCTTCTCTCTCTTTCCTTCTTCCTCTTTCCTTCTGTCTCTCTTTCCTTCTCTCTCTCTTTCCTCCTCTCTCCCTTTCCTTCTCTCTCTTCCCTTCTCCCTCTTCCATTCTCTCTCTCTTTTCTTCTCTCTCTTTTTTCTTTCTTTCTTTGTTTCCTTGTTTCTTTCTTTCTTTGTTTGTTTCTTTCTTTCTCTCTTTCTTTCAATCTTACTTTCTCTCTTTCTTTCTCTCTCTCTTTCTTTCGCTCTCTCGTTCTTTCTCTCTCTTTCTTTTTCTCTCTGTCTTTCCTCTCACTCTGTTTCTTTCTTTCTTCGTTTCGTTCTTTCTTTCATTCTTTTTTTCTTTCCTTTTTCTTTCTTTCTTCCTTTCTTTCTTTCTTTATTTATTTATTTGTACCTTTCTTCCTTCTTTCCTTCTTTTCATCTTTCCTTCCTTCCTTTCTCATTTTCTTTCTCTTTCTCTTTCTTTTTCCCTCTCTCTCTCTCTTTCTCTCTCTCTTTCATTCTCTCTCTCTATTTTTCTTTCTTTCTTTGTTTGTTTCTTTCTTTCTTTATTTCTTCCTATCTTCCTTTAATCCTTTCTTCGTTTCTTCCTTTGTTACTTACTTTCGTTCTTTCCTTCTCTCCATCTTTCCTTCTTCCTTCTTTCCTTCCTTCCTTCCTTTCTCTCTCCCTTTCTCTCTCTCTTTCGTATTCCATCTCTTTCTTCCACTCTCTCGTTCTTTCTCTCTCTTTCTTTTTCTCCCTGTCTTTCTTTCTCTCTCTCTTTCTTTCTCTCTCTTTCTTTCTTTGTTTCGTTCTTTCTTTCATTCATTTTTTCTTTCTTTTTTCCTTCTTTCTTTCATCCGTTCTTTCTTTATTTATTTGTTTCTTTCTTGCTTCTTTCGTTCTTTTCATCTTTCCTTCCTTCCTTTCTCATTCTCTTTCTCTCTCTCTTTCTTTTTCTCTCCCTCTCTTTTTCTCTCTCTCTCTTTTTCTCTCCCTTATATTCTCTCTCTCTATCTTTCTTTCTCTCTTTCTTTCTTTGTTTCTTTCTTTCTTTCTTTCTTTCTTCCTTCCTATCTTCCTTTCTTCCTTTGTTCGTTCCTTCCTTTCTTACTTACTTTCTTTCTTTCCTTCTTCCTTCTTTCCTTCTTTCCTTTCTCTCCCCCTTTCTCTCTCTCCTTCTTTTTCCATCTCTTTCTTCTTCTCTGTCTTTCATACTCTCTCTCTCTTTCTCTCTTTCTTTCGTTCTTCCTTGCCTCCTTTCTTACTTACTTTCTTTCCTTCTTTCCTTCTTCCTTCTTCCTTCCTTCCTTTCTCTCTCCCTTTCTCTGTTTATTTTTCTCTCTCTTTCTTCTTCTCTCTCTTTCTTTCTTTCTTTCCTTCTTCCTTTCTTCTGTTCTTAATTCCTTTCTTTCTTTCCATCTTTCCTTCTTTACTTATTTCCTTCTTACTATCTTTCCTTTTTTCCTACTTTCCTTCCTTTCTATCTCTCTTTCCTTCTCTCTCTCTTTCCTTCTCACTCTCTTTCCCTCTCACTCTCTTTCCCCCTCTCTC
Source organism: Tenodera sinensis (assembly GCA_030765045.1). Taxonomy (NCBI): domain Eukaryota; kingdom Metazoa; phylum Arthropoda; class Insecta; order Mantodea; family Mantidae; genus Tenodera; species Tenodera sinensis. The sequence goes on along the minus strand of CM060963.1, from coordinate 165,481,248 downwards.
ATTCCTTCTCTCTTTCCTTCTCTATCTCTTTCCTTCTCTCTCTTTCCCTCTCTCTCTTTCCTTGTCTCTCTCTCTTTCCTTCTCTCTCTCTTTCCTTCTATCTCTCTTTCCTCCTCTGTCTTTCTTTCTCTCTCTCTTTCTCTCTCTCTTTCTTTCACTCTTTCTCTCTCTCTCATTCTTTCACTCTCTCTTTCTTTCTCTCTCTTTCCCCCTCCCTTTCTTTCTTTCTCTCTCTCGTTCTTTCTCTCTCTCTTTCTTTATTTCTTTCTTTTTCTCTCTCTTTCTTTCTCTCTCTTTCATTCTCTCTCTTTCTTTCTTTATTTACTTCCTTCGTTGCTTACTTTCTTCTTTCTTTCTTTCTTTCTTTCTTTCTTTCTTTCTTTTTCTCTCTCTTTCCTTCTCTCTCTCTTTCCTTCTCTCTCACTTTCCTTCTCTCTCTTTCCTTCTCTCTCTCTTTCCTTCTCTCCCTTTCCTTCTGTCTCTTTCTTTCTCTCTCTTTCCTTCCATCTCTCTTTCCTTCTTTATTTCTTTCTCTCCTTCTTTCTATTTATCTTACTTTCTATCTCTCCTTCATTCTTTCTCTCCTTGTTTCTCTCTCTCTTCCTTTCTCTCTCTGTTTCTTTCACTCTCTCTTGCTTTGACTCTCTCTTTCTTTCACCCTCTCTTTCTTTCTCTCTTTCTTTATCTCTATTTCTTTCTTTCTTTCTTTCTTTCTTTCTCTGTCTTTGTTTCTTTCTCCCTCTCTTTCTTTCTTTCTTTCATTCTTTCGTTCTTTCTTTCTTTAGTTTCCTTCTTTCTCTCTCTTTCCTTCTCTCTCTCTTTCCTTCTCTATCTTCCCTTCTCTTTCTCTTTCCTTCTAAATCTCGTGCTTTCTTTCTTTGTTTCTTTGTTTCATTGTTTCTTTGTTTCCTTCTTTCTTTGATTCTTTCTTTCTTTCTCTGTCTCTCTTACTTTCTCACTCTCTTTCCTTCTCTCTCTTTCCTTCTTCCTCTTTCCTTCTGTCTCTCTTTCCTTCTCTCTCTCTTTCCTCCTCTCTCTCTTTCCTTCTCTCTCTTCCCTTCTCTCTCTTCCTCTCTCTCTCTCTTTTCTTCTCTCTCATTTTTCTTTCTTTCTTTGTTTCCTTGTTTCTTTCTTTCTTTGTTTCTTTCTTTCTTTCTCTCTTTCTTTCAATCTTACTTTCTCTCTTTCTTTCTCTCTCTCTTTCTTTCGCTCTCTCGTTCTTTCTCTCTCTTTCTTTTTCTCTCTGTCTTTCCTCTCACTCTGTTTCTTTCTTTCTTCGTTTCGTTCTTTCTTTCATTCTTTTTTTCTTTCTATTTTCTTTCTTTCTTCCTTTCTTTCTTTATTTATTTATTTATTTGTACCTTTCTTCCTTCTTTCCTTCTTTTCATCTTTCCTTCCTTCCTTTCTCATTCTCTTTCTCTTTCTCTTTCTTTTTCCCTCTCTCTCTCTCTCTTTCTCTCTCTCTTTCATTCTCTCTCTCTATTTTTCTTTCTTTCTTTCTTTGTTTCTTTCTTTCTTTATTTCTTCCTATCTTCCTTTAATCCTTTCTTCGTTTCTTCCTTTGTTACTTACTTTCTTTCTTTCCTTCTCTCCATCTTTCCTTCTTCCTTCTTTCCTTCCTTCCTTTCTCTCTCCCTTTCTCTCTCTCTTTCGTATTCCATCTCTTTCTTCTTCTCTCTCTTTCATTCTCTCTTTCTTTCTCTCTTTCTTTCTCTCTTTCTTTCTTTCTTTCTTTCTTCCTTTCCCCCTTTCTTCCTTTCTTCCTTTCTTACTTACTTTCTTTCTCTCCTTCTTTCCTTCTTCCTTCTTGCCTTCATTCCTTTCTCTCTCTCTTGCTCTGTCTCTTTCATTTTTCTCTCTTTCCTTACCTCTCTCTTTCCTTCTCTCTCTTTCCCTCCCTCTCTCTTTCCTTCTCTGTCTCTTTCCTTCTCTCTCTTTCCTTACCTCTCTCTTTCCTTCTCTCCCTTTCCCTCTCTGTCTCTTTTTTTCTGTCTCTTTCCTTCCATCTCTCTTTCATTCTCTACTTCTTTCTCTCTCTCTTTCTTTTTATCTTACTTTCTATCTCTCCTTCATTCTTTCTCTCTTTGTTTCTCTCTCTCTTCCTTTCTCTCTATTTCTTTCACTCTCTCTTGCTTTCACCCTCTCTTTCTGTCTCTCTCTTTCTTTGTCTTTCTTTCTTTCTCTCTCTTTCTTTCTTTCTCCCCTTTCTTTCTTTCTTTCTTTCATTCTGTCGTTCTTTCTTTCTTCCTTAGTTTCTTTCTTTCTCTCTTTCCTTCTCTCTCTCTTTCCTTTTCTCTCTGTTTCCTTCTCTTTCTCTTTCCTTCTAGCTCTCTTTCTTTCTTTCTTTGTTTCTTTGTTTCATTGTTTCTTTGTTTCTTTCTTTCTTTGTTTCTTTCTTTCTTTCTCTCTCTCTTACTTTCTCACTCTCTTTCCTTCTCTCTCTTTCCTTCTTCCTCTTTCCTTCTGTCTCTCTTTCCTTCTCTCTCTCTTTCCTTCTCTCTCTTCCCCTCTCTCTCTCTCTCTTCCATTCTCTCTCTCTTTTCTTCTCTATCTCTTTCTTTCTTTCTTTGTTTGCTTGTTTCTTTGTTACTTTGTTTGTTTCTTTCTCTCTTTCTATCACTCTTTCTCTCTCTTTCTTTCTCTCTGTCTTTCTTTCTCTCTTTCTTTGTTTCGTTCTTTCTTTAGTTCTTTCTTTCTTTCATTCTTTTTTCTTTCCTTTTTCTTTCTTTCTTTCTTCCGTTCTTTCTTTATTTGTTTCTTTCTTTCCTTCTTTCCGTCTTTCCATTTTTCCTTATTTCCTTCTTTCCTTCCTTCCTTTCTCTCTGTCTTTCTCTCCCTCTTTATTTTTCTCTCTCTTTCTTTCTCTCTCTTTTTCATTCTCTCTCTCTTTATTTCTTTCTTTCTTTCTTTCTTTCTTCCTTTCTTCCTTTCTTCCTTTCTTCCCTTCTTACTTACTTTCTTTCTTTCCTTCTTTCCTTCTTTCCCTCTTCCTACTTTCCTTCCTTCCTTTCTTTCTCTCTTTCCTTCTCTCTCTCTCTCTCTTTCTCTCTTTGTTTCTCTCTTTCTTTCTTTCTTTCTTTCTTTTTTCTTTCTCTCTTTCTTTCTGTCTCTCGTTCTTTCACTCTCTCTTTCTTTTTCTCTCTTTCTTTTTCTCTCCGTCTTTCTTTCTTTCTCTCACTATTTCTTTCTTTCTCTCATTCTTTCTTTCTTTCTTTCGTTCTTTCTTTCTTTCATTATTTTTTTCTTTCTTTCTTTGTTTCTTTCTTTCTTTCTTCCGTTCTTTCTTTAATTCTTTCTTTCTTTCTTTCCTTCATTCCTTCTTTCCTTCTTTACTTTTGTCCTCCTTTCCTTCTTTCCATCTTTCCTTCTTTCCTTCTTTCCCTCCTTCCTTTCTCTCTCTCTTTCTCTCTCACTTTCATGCTCTCCCTCTTTCTTTCTTTCAAACATTCCTTCTTTCTTTCGTTCTTTCTTTCTTTCATTTCTTTCTTTTTCTTTCTCTCTTTCTTATTTTTCTTTCTTCCGTTTTTCAATTCTTTCTCGCTTTCTTTCTTTCTTTCCTTCACTCCTTGTTTACTGCTTTACTTTTTTCCTCCTTTCCTATCTTTCTCTCTGTCTTTCTTTCTTTCCTTCTTTCACTCTTTCTTTCTGTCTTTCTTTCTCTCTCTTTGTCCCTCCCTTTCTTTCTTTCTCTCTCTTTCTTTATCGCTCTCTTTCTCTCTCTCTTTCTTTCTTTCTCTCTTTCTTTCACTCCTACTTTCTCTCTTTCTTTCTCTCTCTCTTTCTTTCATTCTCTCTTCCTTTCTCTCTCTTTCTCCCTCCCTTTCTTTCTTTCTCTCTCTCTTTCTTTTTCTACCTCTCTTTCTTTCTTCCTCTATTTCTTTCTTTCTTTCTTCCGTTCTTCCTTTCTTCCTTTCTTTCTTTCTTTCTTTCTTTCTTTCCATCTTTCCTTCTTTCCTTCTTACTTTCTTTCCTTTTTTCCTACTTTCCTTCCTTTCTTTCTCTCTTTCCTTCTCTCTCTCTTTCCTTTTGTCTCTTCTTTCTCTCTTTCCTTTATTCTCTCTGTTTCTTTCTTTCTTTTTTCTTTCTTTGTTTCTTTATTTCTTTCTTTCTTCCTTTATTCCTTTCTTACTTTCTTTCTTTCCTTCTTTCTTTCTGTCCTTCTTTCCTTCTTTCCTTCTTTTCTTTTTCCTTCTTTCCTTCCTTCTTTCCTTCCTTCCTTTACTTTCTCTGTTTCCTACTCTGTCTCTTTGTTTCTCTTTCTTTCTCTCTCTCTGTCTTTCTCTCTCTGTTTCCTTCTCCCTCTTTCTTCCTCCTACTCATTCCTTCTCACTCTCTTTCCTTCTCTCTCTTTCTTTCTCTCTCTCTTTCTCTCTCTCTTTCTTTCTCCTTCTCTTTCTTTTTTTCGCTCTTTCCTTCTCTCTTGCTTTCTCACTTTCTTTCTCTCTCTTTCTTTCTTCCGTTATTTCTTTCTTTCTTTCTCTCTTGCGTTCTCACTTTATTTCTCTCTCTTTCTTTCTTCCGTTTGTTCTTTCTTTCTTTCTTTCTTGGTTTCTTTCTTTCTTTCCTTCTTTTTCGTTTCTTTCTTTCTTTTCTATTTCTTTCTTTCCATCTTTCTCTCTTTCCTTCCTTTCTTCCTTTTTCTTCCTTTCTTTCTTTCTTTTTCTCTCTCTTTCCTTCTCTCTCTTTCCTTCTCTATCTTTCCTTCTTTTTCTCTTTCCTTCCCTCTCTTTCCTTCTATCTCTCTTTGCTTCTCTCTTATCTTTCTATCTTTCTTTCTTCCATTCTTTCCTTCTTTCTTTCTTTCCTTCTTTTCTTCTTTCCTTCTTTTCTTCTATCCTTCTTTCCTTCTTTCCTTCCATCCTTAGTCTCTCTCTTTCTCTCTCTCTTTCCCTCTCTCTTTTCTTCTCTCTTTCCATCTTTCTCTTTTTCCCTCTCTCTCTTTCCTTCTCTCTTTCTTATCTTCTCTCCCTCTCTTTCCTTCTCACTCTCTTTACTTTTGTCTCTTTCTTTCTCTCTCTTTCTTTCTCTCTTTCTTTCTTTCTCTCTCTTTCTCTCTTTCTTTCTCTGTTTCGTCCTCTCTCTTTCTTTCAGTCTCTCTTTCTTTCTCTCTCTTTCTTTTTTTATCTCTCTTTCTTTCTTTCTCTCTGTCTTTCTATCTTTGTTCCTCCCATTCTTTCTTTCTTTCCTTCCTTCCTTCTTTCCTTCTTTCCTTCCTTCCTTTCTCTCTCTCTTTCCTTTTCTCTCTCTTTCTTTCTCTCTCTTTTTCATTCCTACTGTTTCTTTCTTTGTTTCTTTCGTTGTTTCTTTGTTTGTTTGTTTCTTTCTTTCTTCTTTCTTCCTTTCTTACTTTCTTTCCTTCTGTCCTTCTTTCCTTCTTTCTTTACTTCTTTCCTTTTTTCCTTCTTTCTTTCCTTCCTTCTTTCCTTCCTTCCTTTGTCTCTCTCTTTCTCTCTCTCTTTCGTTCAATATCTCTTTCATTCTCTCTTTCTTTTTCTCTCTGTCTTTCTTTCTTTCTCTCTCTCTTTCTTTCTTTCTCTCATTCTTTCTTTCTTTCTTTCGTTCTTTCTTTCATTCATTCTTTTTTTCTTTCTTTCTTTCTTTCTTTCTTTCTTTCGTTCTTCCGTTTTTTCTTTCTTTCTTTCTTTATTTCTTTCTTACTTTCTTTCTTTCCTTCTTTCCATTTTTCCTTCTTTCCTTCTTTCCTACCTTCCTTTCTTTCTCTCTTTCCTTCTCTCTCTCTTTCCTTCTCTCCCAATTTCTTTCTCTCTCTTTCTTTCTCTCCCTCTTTCCTTCTCATTCTCTTTCCTTCTCTCTCTTTCTTTCTCCCTCTCCTTCTTTCACTCTTTCTTTCTCTCTATCTTTCTCTCTCTCTTTCTTTCACTCTCTCTTTGTTTCTCTCTCTTTCTCCCTCCCTTTCTTTCTTTCTCTCTCTTTAAGTCTCTCTCTCTTTCCTTATTTCTTTATTTCTTTCCTTCTTTCCTTCATTACTTCTTTCCTTCCTTCCATTCTCTTTCTCTTTCTCCTTCTTTTTCTCTCTGTTTCTCTCTCTCTTTCATTCTCTCTCTTTTTCTTTGTTTATTTCCTTCCTTCTTTCCCTACTTTCTTTTTTCTTTCTTTCATTCTTTCTTTCTTTTTCTCTCTCTTTCCTTCTCTCTCTTTCCTTCTTCCTCTTTCCTTCTGTCTCTCTTTCCTTCTCTCTCTCTTTCCTTCTCTCTCTTCCCCTCTCTCTCTCTTCCATTCTCTCTCTCTTTTCTTCTCTATCTCTTTCTTTCTTTCTTTGTTTGCTTGTTTCTTTGTTACTTTGTTTGTTTCTTTCTCTCTTTCTATCACTATTTCTCTCTCTTTCTTTCTCTCTGTCTTTCTTTCTCTCTTTCTTTGTTTCGTTCTTTCTTTCTTTAGTTCTTTCTTTCTTGCATGCTTTTTTCTTTCCTTTTCCTTTCTTTCTTTCTTTCTTCCGTTCTTTCTTTCTTTATTTGTTTCTTTCTTTCCTTCTTTCCGTCTTTCCATTTTTCCTTATTTCCTTCTTTCCTTCCTTCCTTTCTCTCTGTCTTTCTCTCCCTCTTTATCTTTCTCTCTCTTTCTTTCTCTCTCTTTTTCATTCTCTCTTTGTTTATTTCTTTGTTTCCTTCTTTCTTTCTTCCTTTCTTCCTTTCTTCCTTTCTTCCTTTCTGCCTTTCTTACTTACTTTCTTTCTTTCCTTCTTTCCTTCTTTCCCTCTTCCTACTTTCCTTCCTTCCTTTCTTTCTCTCTTTCCTTCTCTCTCTCTCTTTCTTTCTCTCTCTGTTTCCTTCTCTCTGTTTCCTTCTCTCTCTCTTTCCTTCTCTCTCTTTCCTGCTCACACTCTTTCCCTCTCGCTCTCTTTCCCTCTCTCTCATTAATTCTCTGCCTTTCCTTGTCTATCTCTTTCCCTCTCTCTCTTTCCTTCTCTCTTTCCTGATCTCTCTCTTTCCTTGTCTCTCTCTGTTTGCTTCTCTCTCTCTTTCCTTCTCTCTTTCTTTCCTTCTCTCTCTCTTCCTTTCTCTCCCTCTTTCCTTCTCACTCTCTTTCTTTCCCTCTCTCTTTCATTCTCTCTCTCTTTCTCTGTCTTTCTTTCTCTCTCTTTCTCTCTTTCTTTCTCTCTTTCTTTCTCTCTTTCTTTCTGTCTCTCCTTCTTTCACTCTCTCTTTCTTTTTCTCTCTTTCTTTTTCTCTCCGTCTTTCTTTCTTTCTTTCTCTCACTATTTCTTTCTTTCTCTCATTCTTTCTTTCTTTCTTTCTTTCGTTCTTTCTTTCTTTCTTTCATTATTTTTTCTTTCTTTCTTTGTTTCTTTCTTTCTTTCTTCCTTTAATTCTTTCTTTCTTTCTTTCCTTCATTCCTTCTTTCCTTTTGTCCTCCTTTCCTTCTTTCCATCTTTCCTTCTTTCCTTCTTTCCCTCCTTCCTTTCTCTCTCTCATTCTCTCTCACTTTCATGCTCTCTCTCTTTCTTTCTTTCTCACATTCCTTCTTTCTTTCGTTCTTTCTTTCTTTCATTTCTTTCTTTCTTTCTCTCTTTCTTATTTTTCTTTCTTCCGTTCTTCAATTCTTTGTCGCTTTCTTTCTTTCCTTCACTCCTTGTTTACTGCTTTACTTTTTTCCTCCTTTCCTATCTTTCTCTCTGTCTTTCTTTCTTTCCTTCTTTCACTCTTTCTTTCTGTCTTTCTCTCTCTTTCTCCCTCCCTTTCTTTCTCTCTCTCTCTTTCTTTATCGCTCTCTTTCTCTCTCGCTTTCTTTCTTTCTCTCTTTCTTTCACTCCTTCTTTCTCTCTTTCTTTCTCTCTCTCTTTCTTTCATTCTCTCTTCCTTTCTCTCTCTTTCTCCCTCCCTTTCTTTCTTTCTCTCTCTCTTTCTCTCTCTTTCTTTTTCTACCTCTCTTTCTTTCTTCCTCTATTTCTTTCTTTCTTTCTTCCTTTCTTCCTTTCTTTCTTTCTTTCTTTCTTTCTTTCTTTCCATCTTTCCTTCTTTCCTTCTTTCCTTCTTACTTTCTTTCCTTTTTTCCTACTTTCCTTCCTTTCTTTCTCTCTTTCATTCTCTCTCTCTTTCCTTTTCTGTCTCTTCTTTCTCTCTTTCCTTTATTCTCTCTGTCTCTTTCATTCTTTCTTTTTTCTTTCTTTCTTTGTTTCTTAATTTCTTTCTTTCTTCCTTTATTCCTTTCTTACTTTCTTTCTTTCCTTCTTTCCTTCTTTCCTTCTTTCCTTCTGTCCTTCTTTCCTTCTTTCCTTCTTTTCTTTTTCCTTCTTTCCTTCCTTCTTTCCTTCCTTCCTTTACTTTCTCTGTTTCCTACTCTGTCTCTTTGTTTCTCTTTCTTTCTCTCTCTCTGTCTTTCTCTCTCTGTTTCCTTCTCCCTCTTTCTTCCTCCTACTCATTCCTTCTCACTCCCTTTCCTTCTCTCTCTTTCTTTCTCTCTCTCTTTCTTTCTCTCTTTCTTTCTCCTTCTCTTTCTTTTTTTCGCTCTTTCCTTCTCTCTTGCTTTCTCACTTTCTTTCTCTCTCTTTCTTTCTTCCGTTATTTCTTTCTTTCTTTCTCTCTTGCTTTCTCACTTTCTTTCTCTCTCTTTCTTTCTTCCGTTATTTCTTTCTTTCTTTCTTGGTTTCTTTCTTTCTTTCCTTCTTTTGCGTTTCTTTCTTTCTTTTCTATTTCTCTCTTTCTTTCCATCTTTCTTTCTTTCCTTCCTTTCTTCCTTTTTCTTCCTTTCTTTCTTTCTTTTTCTCTCTCTTTCCTTCTCTCTCTTTCCTTCTCTATCTTTCCTTCTTTTTCTCTTTCCTTCCCTCTCTTTCCTTCTATCTCTCTTTGCTTCTCTCTTATCTTTCTATCTTTCTTTCTTCCATTCTTTCCTTCTCTCTTTCCTTATTTCTTTCCTTCTTTTCTTCTTTCCTTCTTTTCTTCTATCCTTCTTTCCTTCTTTCCTTCCATCCTTAGTCTCTCTCTTTCTCTCTCTCTTTCCCTCTCTCTTTTCTTCTCTCTTTCCATCTTTCTCTTTTTCCCTCTCTCTCTTTCCTTCTCTCTTTCTTATCTTCTCTCCCTCTCTTTCCTTCTCACTCTCTTTACTTTTGTCTCTTTCTTTCTCTCTCTTTCTTTCTCTCTTTCTTTCTTTCTTTCTTTCGCTCTCTTTCTCTCTTTCTTTCTCTGTTTCGTCCTCTCTCTTTCTTTCAGTCTCTCTTTCTTTCTCCCTCTTTCTTTTTTATCTCTCTTTCTTTCTTTCTCTCTGTCTTTCTATCTTTGTTCCTCCCATTCTTTCTTTCCTTCCTTCTTTCCTTCTTTCCTTCCTTCCTTTCTCTCCTTCTTTCCTTTTCTCTCTTTCTTTCTCTCTCTTTTTCATTCCTACTGTTTCTTTCTTTGTTTCTTTCGTTGTTTCTTTGTTTGTTTCTTTCTTTCTTCTTTCTTCCTTTTTTACTTTCCTTCCTTCTGTCCTTCTTTCCTTCTTTCTTTCTTTACTTCTTTCCTTTTTTCCTTCTTTCTTTCCTTCCTTCTTTCCTTCCTTCCTTTGTCTCTCTCTTTCTCTCTCTTTCGTTCAGTATCTCTTTCATTCTCCCTTTCTTTTTCTCTCTGTCTTTCTTTCTCTCTCTCTTTCTTTCTTTCTCTCATTCTTTCTTTCTTTCGTTCTTTCTTTCATTCATTCTTTTTTTCTTTGTTTCTTTCTTTCTTTCGTTCTTCCGTTTTTTCTTTCTTTCTTTCTTTATTTCTTTCTTTCTTTCTTTCCTTCATATCTTTTTTCCTTCTTTACCCTTTTCCTTCTTTCCTTCTTTCCATCTTTCGTTCTTTGCTTCCTTCGTTCCTTTCTGTCTCCCTTTATCTCTCTCTTTCTTTGTCTCTCTTTCATTCTCTCTCTTTCTTTGTTTCTTTCTTTCTTTCTTTCTTTGTTTGCTTGTTTGCTTCTTTCTTTCTTCCTTTCTTCCTTTCTTCCTTTCTTTCTTTCCTTCTTTCCATTTTTCCTTCTTTCCTTCTTTCCTACCTTCCTTCCTTTCTTTCTCTCTTTCCTTCTCTCTCTCTTTCCTTCTCTCCCAATTTCTTTCTCTCTCTTTCTTTCTCTCCCTCTTTCCTTCTCGTTCTCTTTCCTTCTCTCTCTTTCTTTCTCCCTCTCCTTCTTTCACTCTTTCTTTCTCTCTATCTTTCTCTCTCTCTTTCTTTCACTCTCTCTTTGTTTCTCTCTCTTTCTCCCTCCCTTTCTTTCTTTCTCTCTCTTTAATTCTCTCTCTCTTTCTTTATTTCTTTATTTCTTTCCTTCTTTCCTTCATTACTTCTTTCCTTTCTTCCATTCTCTTTCTCTTTCTCCTTCTCTTTCTTTTTCTCTCTGTTTCTCTCTCTCTTTCATTCTCTCTCTTTTTCTTTGTTTATTTCCTTCCTTCTTTCCCTACTTTCTTCTTTCTTTCTTTCATTCTTTCTTTCTTTTTCTCTCTCTTTCCTTCTCTCTCTTTCCTTCTCTCTTTCTTTCGCTCTCTCGTTCTTTCTCTCTCTTTCTTTTTCTCTCTGTCTTTCCTCTCACTCTGTTTCTTTCTTTCTTCGTTTCGTTCTTTCTTTCATTCTTTTTTTCTTTCTTTTTTCTTTCTTTCTTCCTTTCTTTCTTTATTTATTTATTTATTTGTACCTTTCTTCCTTCTTTCCTTCTTTTCATCTTTCCTTCCTTCCTTTCTCATTCTCTTTCTCTTTCTTTTTCCCTCTCTCTCTCTCTCTTTCTCTCTCTCTTTCATTCTCTCTCTCTATTTTTCTTTCTTTCTTTCTTTGTTTCTTTCTTTCTTTATTTCTTCCTATCTTCCTTTAATCCTTTCTTCGTTTCTTCCTTTGTTACTTACTTTCTTTCTTTCCTTCTCTCCATCTTTCCTTCTTCCTTCTTTCCTTCCTTCCTTTCTCTCTCCCTTTCTCTCTCTCTTTCGTATTCCATCTCTTTCTTCTTCTCTCTCTTTCATTCTCTCTTTCTTTCTCTCTTTCTTTCTTTCTTTCTTTCTTCCTTTCCCCCTTTCTTCCTTTCTTCCTTTCTTACTTACTTTCTTTCTCTCCTTCTTTCCTTCTTCCTTCTTGCCTTCATTCCTTTCTCTCTCTCTTGCTCTGTCTCTTTCATTTTTCTCTCTTTCCTTACCTCTCTCTTTCCTTCTCTCTCTTTCCCTCCCTCTCTCTTTCCTTCTCTGTCTCTTTCCTTCTCTCTCTTTCCTTACCTCTCTCTTTCCTTCTCTCCCTTTCCCTCTCTGTCTCTTTCTTTCTCTCTCTTTCCTTCCATCTCTCTTTCATTCTCTACTTCTTTCTCTCTCTCTTTCTTTTTATCTTGCTTTCTATCTCTCCTTCATTCTTTCTCCCTTTGTTTCTCTCTCTCTTCCTTTCTCTCTATTTCTTTCACTCTCTCTTGCTTTCACCCTCTCTTTCTTTCTCTCTCTTTCTTTGTCTTTCTTTCTTTCTCTCTCTTTCTTTCTTTCTCCCCTTTCTTTCTTTCTTTCTTTCTTTCATTCTGTCGTTCTTTCTTTCTTCCTTAGTTTCTTTCTTTCTCTCTTTCCTTCTCTCTCTCTTTCCTTTTCTCTCTGTTTCCTTCTCTTTCTCTTTCCTTCTAGCTCTCTTTCTTTCTTTCTTTGTTTCTTTGTTTCATTGTTTCTTTGTTTCCTTCTTTCTTTGTTTCTTTCTTTCTTTCTCTCTCTCTTACTTTCTCACTCTCTTTCCTTCTCTCTCTTTCCTTCTTCCTCTTTCCTTCTGTCTCTCTTTCCTTCTCTCTCTCTTTCCTTCTCTCTCTTCCCCTCTCTCTCTCTCTTCCATTCTCTCTCTCTTTTCTTCTCTATCTCTTTCTTTCTTTCTTTGTTTGCTTGTTTCTTTGTTACTTTGTTTGTTTCTTTCTCTCTTTCTATCACTCTTTCTCTCTCTTTCTTTCTCTCTGTCTTTATTTCTCTCTTTCTTTGTTTCGTTCTTTCTTTCTTTAGTTCTTTCTTTCTTTCATTCTTTTTTCTTTCCTTTTTCTTTCTTTCTTTCTTCCGTTCTTTCTTTATTTGTTTCTTTCTTTCCTTCTTTCCGTCTTTCCATTTTTCCTTATTTCCTTCTTTCCTTCCTTCCTTTCTCTCTGTCTTTCTCTCCCTCTTTATTTTTCTCTCTCTTTCTTTCTCTCTCTTTTTCATTCTCTCTCTCTTTATTTCTTTCTTTCTTTCTTTCTTTCTTCCTTTCTTCCTTTCTTCCTTTCTTCCCTTCTTACTTACTTTCTTTCTTTCCTTCTTTCCTTCTTTCCCTCTTCCTACTTTCCTTCCTTCCTTTCTTTCTCTCTTTCCTTCTCTCTCTCTCTTTCTTTCTCTCTCTGTTTCCTTCTCTCTGTTTCCTTCTCTCTTTCCTTCTCTCTCTTTCCTGCTCACTCTCTTTCCCTCTCGCTCTCTTTCCCTCTCTCTCATTAATTCTCTGCCTTTCCTTGTCTATCTCTTTCCCTCTCTCTCTTTCCTTCTCTCTTTCCTTATCTCTCTCTTTCCTTGTCTCTCTCTGTTTCCTTCTCTCTCTCTTTCCTTCTCTCTTTCTTTCCTTCTCTCTCTCTTCCTTTCTCTCCCTCTTTCCTTCTCACTCTCTTTCTTTCCCTCTCTCTTTCATTCTCTCTCTCTTTCTCTCTTTCTTTCTCTCTTTCTTTCTTTCTTTCTTTCTTTCTTTTTTCTTTCTCTCTTTCTTTCTGTCTCTCGTTCTTTCACTCTCTCTTTCTTTTTCTCTCTTTCTTTTTCTCTCCGTCTTTCTTTCTTTCTCTCACTATTTCTTTCTTTCTCTCATTCTTTCTTTCTTTCTTTCGTTCTTTCTTTCTTTCATTATTTTTTCTTTCTTTCTTTGTTTCTTTCTTTCTTTCTTCCGTTCTTTCTTTAATTCTTTCTTTCTTTCTTTCCTTCATTCCTTCTTTCCTTCTTTACTTTTGTCCTCCTTTCCTTCTTTCCATCTTTCCTTCTTTCCTTCTTTCCCTCCTTCCTTTCTCTCTCTCTTTCTCTCTCACTTTCATGCTCTCCCTCTTTCTTTCTTTCAAACATTCCTTCTTTCTTTCGTTCTTTCTTTCTTTCATTTCTTTCTTTCTTTCTCTCTTTCTTATTTTTCTTTCTTCCGTTTTTCAATTCTTTCTCGCTTTCTTTCTTTCCTTCACTCCTTGTTTACTGCTTTACTTTTTTCCTCCTTTCCTATCTTTCTCTCTGTCTTTCTTTCTTTCCTTCTTTCACTCTTTCTTTCTGTCTTTCTTTCTCTCTCTTTGTCCCTCCCTTTCTTTCTTTCTCTCTCTCTTTCTTTATCGCTCTCTTTCTCTCTCTCTTTCTTTCTTTCTCTCTTTCTTTCACTCCTACTTTCTCTCTTTCTTTCTCTCTCTCTTTCTTTCATTCTCTCTTCCTTTCTCTCTCTTTCTCCCTCCCTTTCTTTCTTTCTCTCTCTCTTTCTTTTTCTACCTCTCTTTCTTTCTTCCTCTATTTCTTTCTTTCTTCCGTTCTTCCTTTCTTCCTTTCTTTCTTTCTTTCTTTCTTTCTTTCTTTCCATCTTTCCTTCTTTCCTTCTTACTTTCTTTCCTTTTTTCCTACTTTCCTTCCTTTCTTTCTCTCTTTCCTTCTCTCTCTCTTTCCTTTTGTCTCTTCTTTCTCTCTTTCCTTTATTCTCTCTGTTTCTTTCTTTCTTTTTTCTTTCTTTGTTTCTTTATTTCTTTCTTTCTTCCTTTATTCCTTTCTTACTTTCTTTCTTTCCTTCTTTCTTTCTGTCCTTCTTTCCTTCTTTCCTTCTTTTCTTTTTCCTTCTTTCCTTCCTTCTTTCCTTCCTTCCTTTACTTTCTCTGTTTCCTACTCTGTCTCTTTGTTTCTCTTTCTTTCTCTCTCTCTGTCTTTCTCTCTCTGTTTCCTTCTCCCTCTTTCTTCCTCCTACTCATTCCTTCTCACTCTCTTTCCTTCTCTCTCTTTCTTTCTCTCTCTCTTTCTCTCTCTCTTTCTTTCTCCTTCTCTTTCTTTTTTTCGCTCTTTCCTTCTCTCTTGCTTTCTCACTTTCTTTCTCTCTCTTTCTTTCTTCCGTTATTTCTTTCTTTCTTTCTCTCTTGCGTTCTCACTTTATTTCTCTCTCTTTCTTTCTTCCGTTTGTTCTTTCTTTCTTTCTTGGTTTCTTTCTTTCTTTCTTTCCTTCTTTTTCGTTTCTTTCTTTCTTTTCTATTTCTTTCTTTCCATCTTTCTCTCTTTCCTTCCTTTCTTCCTTTTTCTTCCTTTCTTTCTTTCTTTTTCTCTCTCTTTCCTTCTCTCTCTTTCCTTCTCTATCTTTCCTTCTTTTTCTCTTTCCTTCCCTCTCTTTCCTTCTATCTCTCTTTGCTTCTCTCTTATCTTTCTATCTTTCTTTCTTCCATTCTTTCCTTCTTTCTTTCCTTCTTTCTTTCTTTCCTTCTTTTCTTCTTTCCTTCTTTTCTTCTATCCTTCTTTCCTTCTTTCCTTCCATCCTTAGTCTCTCTCTTTCTCTCTCTCTTTCCCTCTCTCTTTTCTTCTCTCTTTCCATCTTTCTCTTTTTCCCTCTCTCTCTTTCCTTCTCTCTTTCTTATCTTCTCTCCCTCTCTTTCCTTCTCACTCTCTTTACTTTTGTCTCTTTCTTTCTCTCTCTTTCTTTCTCTCTTTCTTTCTTTCTCTCTCTTTCTCTCTTTCTTTCTCTGTTTCGTCCTCTCTCTTTCTTTCAGTCTCTCTTTCTTTCTCTCTCTTTCTTTTTTTATCTCTCTTTCTTTCTTTCTCTCTGTCTTTCTATCTTTGTTCCTCCCATTCTTTCTTTCTTTCTTTCCTTCCTTCTTTCCTTCTTTCCTTCCTTCCTTTCTCTCTCTCTTTCCTTTTCTCTCTCTTTCTTTCTCTCTCTTTTTCATTCCTACTGTTTCTTTCTTTGTTTCTTTCGTTGTTTCTTTGTTTGTTTGTTTCTTTCTTTCTTCTTTCTTCCTTTCTTACTTTCTTTCCTTCTGTCCTTCTTTCCTTCTTTCTTTACTTCTTTCCTTTTTTCCTTCTTTCTTTCCTTCCTTCTTTCCTTCCTTCCTTTGTCTCTCTCTTTCTCTCTCTCTTTCGTTCAATATCTCTTTCATTCTCTCTTTCTTTTTCTCTCTGTCTTTCTTTCTTTCTCTCTCTCTTTCTTTCTTTCTCTCATTCTTTCTTTCTTTCTTTCGTTCTTTCTTTCATTCATTCTTTCTTTCTTTCTTTCTTTCTTTCTTTCTTTCTTTCGTTCTTCCGTTTTTTCTTTCTTTCTTTCTTTATTTCTTTCTTACTTTCTTTCTTTCCTTCTTTCCATTTTTCCTTCTTTCCTTCTTTCCTACCTTCCTTTCTTTCTCTCTTTCCTTCTCTCTCTCTTTCCTTTTCTCCCAATTTCTTTCTCTCTCTTTCTTTCTCTCCCTCTTTCCTTCTCATTCTCTTTCCTTCTCTCTCTTTCTTTCTCCCTCTCCTTCTTTCACTCTTTCTTTCTCTCTATCTTTCTCTCTCTCTTTCTTTCACTCTCTCTTTGTTTCTCTCTCTTTCTCCCTCCCTTTCTTTCTTTCTCTCTCTTTAATTCTCTCTCTCTTTCCTTATTTCTTTATTTCTTTCCTTCTTTCCTTCATTACTTCTTTCCTTCCTTCCATTCTCTTTCTCTTTCTCCTTCTTTTTCTCTCTGTTTCTCTCTCTCTTTCATTCTCTCTCTTTTTCTTTGTTTATTTCCTTCCTTCTTTCCCTACTTTCTTTTTTCTTTCTTTCATTCTTTCTTTCTTTTTCTCTCTCTTTCCTTCTCTCTCTTTCCTTCTTCCTCTTTCCTTCTGTCTCTCTTTCCTTCTCTCTCTCTTTCCTTCTCTCTCTTCCCCTCTCTCTCTCTTCCATTCTCTCTCTCTTTTCTTCTCTATCTCTTTCTTTCTTTCTTTGTTTGCTTGTTTCTTTGTTACTTTGTTTGTTTCTTTCTCTCTTTCTATCACTATTTCTCTCTCTTTCTTTCTCTCTGTCTTTCTTTCTCTCTTTCTTTGTTTCGTTCTTTCTTTCTTTAGTTCTTTCTTTCTTGCATGCTTTTTTCTTTCCTTTTCCTTTCTTTCTTTCTTTCTTCCGTTCTTTCTTTCTTTATTTGTTTCTTTCTTTCCTTCTTTCCGTCTTTCCATTTTTCCTTATTTCCTTCTTTCCTTCCTTCCTTTCTCTCTGTCTTTCTCTCCCTCTTTATCTTTCTCTCTCTTTCTTTCTCTCTCTTTTTCATTCTCTCTTTCTTTATTTCTTTGTTTCCTTCTTTCTTTCTTCCTTTCTTCCTTTCTTCCTTTCTTCCTTTCTGCCTTTCTTACTTACTTTCTTTCTTTCCTTCTTTCCTTCTTTCCCTCTTCCTACTTTCCTTCCTTCCTTTCTTTCTCTCTTTCCTTCTCTCTCTCTCTTTCTTTCTCTCTCTGTTTCCTTCTCTCTCTCTTTCCTTCTCTCTCTTTCCTGCTCACACTCTTTCCCTCTCGCTCTCTTTCCCTCTCTCTCATTAATTCTCTGCCTTTCCTTGTCTATCTCTTTCCCTCTCTCTCTTTACTTCTCTCTTTCCTTATCTCTCTCTTTCCTTGTCTCTCTCTGTTTGCTTCTCTCTCTCTTTCCTTCTCTCTTTCTTTCCTTCTCTCTCTCTTCCTTTCTCTCCCTCTTTCCTTCTCACTCTCTTTCTTTCCCTCTCTCTTTCATTCTCTCTCTCTTTCTCTGTCTTTCTTTCTCTCTTTCTTTCTCTCTCTTTCTCTCTTTCTTTCTCTCTTTCTTTCTCTCTTTCTTTCTGTCTCTCCTTCTTTCACTCTCTCTTTCTTTTTCTCTCTTTCTTTTTCTCTCCGTCTTTCTTTCTTTCTCTCACTATTTCTTTCTTTCTCTCATTCTTTCTTTCTTTCTTTCTTTCGTTCTTTCTTTCTTTCTTTCATTATTTTTTCTTTCTTTCTTTGTTTCTTTCTTTCTTTCTTCCTTTAATTCTTTCTTTCTTTCCTTCATTCCTTCTTTCCTTCTTTACTTTTGTCCTCCTTTCCTTCTTTCCATCTTTCCTTCTTTCCTTCTTTCCCTCCTTCCTTTCTCTCTCTCATTCTCTCTCACTTTCATGCTCTCTCTCTTTCTTTCTTTCTCACATTCCTTCTTTCTTTCGTTCTTTCTTTCTTTCATTTCTTTCTTTCTTTCTCTCTTTCTTATTTTTCTTTCTTCCGTTCTTCAATTCTTTGTCGCTTTCTTTCTTTCCTTCACTCCTTGTTTACTGCTTTACTTTTTTCCTCCTTTCCTATCTTTCTCTCTGTCTTTCTTTCTTTCCTTCTTTCACTCTTTCTTTCTGTCTTTCTCTCTCTTTCTCCCTCCCTTTCTTTCTTTCTCTCTCTCTCTTTCTTTATCGCTCTCTTTCTCTCTCGCTTTCTTTCTTTCTCTCTTTC
Organism: Tenodera sinensis; assembly: GCA_030765045.1. NCBI lineage: Eukaryota > Metazoa > Arthropoda > Insecta > Mantodea > Mantidae > Tenodera > Tenodera sinensis. Next base: position 165,463,947 of record CM060963.1, on the reverse strand, counting down.
TTTCACTCCTTCTTTCTCTCTTTCTTTCTCTCTCTCTTTCTTTCATTCTCTCTTCCTTTCTCTCTCTTTCTCCCTCCCTTTCTTTCTTTCTCTCTCTCTTTCTCTCTCTTTCTTTTTCTACCTCTCTTTCTTTCTTCCTCTATTTCTTTCTTTCTTTCTTCCTTTCTTCCTTTCTTTCTTTCTTTCTTTCTTTCTTTCTTTCCATCTTTACTTCTTTCCTTCTTTCCTTCTTACTTTCTTTCCTTTTTTCCTACTTTCCTTCCTTTCTTTCTCTCTTTCATTCTCTCTCTTTCCTTTTCTGTCTCTTCTTTCTCTCTTTCCTTTATTCTCTCTGTCTCTTTCATTCTTTCTTTTTTCTTTCTTTCTTTGTTTCTTAATTTCTTTCTTTCTTCCTTTATTCCTTTCTTACTTTCTTTCTTTCCTTCTTTCCTTCTTTCCTTCTTTCCTTCTGTCCTTCTTTCCTTCTTTCCTTCTTTTCTTTTTCCTTCTTTCCTTCCTTCTTTCCTTCCTTCCTTTACTTTCTCTGTTTCCTACTCTGTCTCTTTGTTTCTCTTTCTTTCTCTCTCTCTGTCTTTCTCTCTCTGTTTCCTTCTCCCTCTTTCTTCCTCCTACTCATTCCTTCTCACTCCCTTTCCTTCTCTCTCTTTCTTTCTCTCTTTCTTTCTCCTTCTCTTTCTTTTTTTCGCTCTTTCCTTCTCTCTTGCTTTCTCACTTTCTTTCTCTCTCTTTCTTTCTTCCGTTATTTCTTTCTTTCTTTCTCTCTTGCTTTCTCACTTTCTTTCTCTCTCTTTCTTTCTTCCGTTATTTCTTTCTTTCTTTCTTGGTTTCTTTCTTTCTTTCCTTCTTTTGCGTTTCTTTCTTTCTTTTCTATTTCTCTCTTTCTTTCCATCTTTCTTTCTTTCCTTCCTTTCTTCCTTTTTCTTCCTTTCTTTCTTTCTTTTTCTCTCTCTTTCCTTCTCTCTCTTTCCTTCTCTATCTTTCCTTCTTTTTCTCTTTCCTTCCCTCTCTTTCCTTCTATCTCTCTTTGCTTCTCTCTTATCTTTCTATCTTTCTTTCTTCCATTCTTTCCTTCTCTCTTTCCTTATTTCTTTCCTTCTTTTCTTCTTTCCTTCTTTTCTTCTATCCTTCTTTCCTTCTTTCCTTCCATCCTTAGTCTCTCTCTTTCTCTCTCTCTTTCCCTCTCTCTTTTCTTCTCTCTTTCCATCTTTCTCTTTTTCCCTCTCTCTCTTTCCTTCTCTCTTTCTTATCTTCTCTCCCTCTCTTTCCTTCTCACTCTCTTTACTTTTGTCTCTTTCTTTCTCTCTCTTTCTTTCTCTCTTTCTTTCTTTCTTTCTTTCTCTCTCTTTCTCTCTTTCTTTCTCTGTTTCGTCCTCTCTCTTTCTTTCAGTCTCTCTTTCTTTCTCCCTCTTTCTTTTTTATCTCTCTTTCTTTCTTTCTCTCTGTCTTTCTATCTTTGTTCCTCCCATTCTTTCTTTCCTTCCTTCTTTCCTTCTTTCCTTCCTTCCTTTCTCTCTTTCTTTCCTTTTCTCTCTTTCTTTCTCTCTCTTTTTCATTCCTACTGTTTCTTTCTTTGTTTCTTTCGTTGTTTCTTTGTTTGTTTCTTTCTTTCTTCTTTCTTCCTTTTTTACTTTCCTTCCTTCTGTCCTTCTTTCCTTCTTTCTTTCTTTACTTCTTTCCTTTTTTCCTTCTTTCTTTCCTTCCTTCTTTCCTTCCTTCCTTTGTCTCTCTCTTTCTCTCTCTTTCGTTCAGTATCTCTTTCATTCTCCCTTTCTTTTTCTCTCTGTCTTTCTTTCTCTCTCTCTTTCTTTCTTTCTCTCATTCTTTCTTTCTTTCGTTCTTTCTTTCATTCATTCTTTTTTTCTTTGTTTCTTTCTTTCTTTCGTTCTTCCGTTTTTTCTTTCTTTCTTTCTTTATTTCTTTCTTTCTTTCTTTCCTTCATATCTTTTTTCCTTCTTTACCCTTTTCCTTCTTTCCTTCTTTCCATCTTTCGTTCTTTGCTTCCTTCGTTCCTTTCTGTCTCCCTTTATCTCTCTCTTTCTTTGTCTCTCTTTCATTCTCTCTCTTTCTTTGTTTCTTTCTTTCTTTCTTTCTTTGTTTGCTTGTTTGCTTCTTTCTTTCTTCCTTTCTTCCTTTCTTCCTTTCTTTCTTTCCTTCTTTCCATTTTTCCTTCTTTCCTTCTTTCCTACCTTCCTTCCTTTCATTCTCTCTTTCCTTCTCTCTCTCTTTCCTTCTCTCCCAATTTCTTTCTCTCTCTTTCTTTCTCTCCCTCTTTCCTTCTCGTTCTCTTTCCTTCTCTCTCTTTCTTTCTCCCTCTCCTTCTTTCACTCTTTCTTTCTCTCTATCTTTCTCTCTCTCTTTCTTTCACTCTCTCTTTGTTTCTCTCTCTTTCTCCCTCCCTTTCTTTCTTTCTCTCTCTTTAATTCTCTCTCTCTTTCTTTATTTCTTTATTTCTTTCCTTCTTTCCTTCATTACTTCTTTCCTTTCTTCCATTCTCTTTCTCTTTCTCCTTCTCTTTCTTTTTCTCTCTGTTTCTCTCTCTCTTTCATTCTCTCTCTTTTTCTTTGTTTATTTCCTTCCTTCTTTCCCTACTTTCTTCTTTCTTTCTTTCATTCTTTCTTTCTTTTTCTCTCTCTTTCCTTCTCTCTCTTTCCTTCTCTCTTTCTTTCCCTCTCTCTCTCTTTCCTTCTCTCTCTTTCCTTCTCTCTCTCTTTCCTTCTCTCCCTTTCCTTTTCTGTCTCTTTCTCTCTCTCTTTCTTTCTATCTTTCTACCTCTCTTTCTATCTTCCTTTCTTAGTTTCTTTCTATCTTTCTCTCTCTCTTTCTTTTTCTCTTACTTTCTATCTCTCCTTCATTCTTTCTCTCTTTGTTTCTCTCTCTTTCTTTCACTCTCTCTTTCTTTCACCCTCTCTTTCTTTGTCTCTCTTTCTTTCTCTCTCTTTCATTCTTTCTACCTTCTTTCTTTCTTTTTTTCTTTCTTTCTTCCTTTCTTCCTTTCTTCCTTTCTTACTTACTTTCTTTCTTTCCTTCTTTCCTACTTTCATTCTTTCCTTCCTTCCTCTCTCCCTTTCTCTCTCTTTCTTTTTGTCTCTCTTTCATTCTCTCTCTCTTTCTTTCATCCTCTCTTCGTTTCTTTCTTTCCTTCTTTCTATGTTTCCTTCTTTCATTCTTTCCTTATTTCCTTCTTACCTTCTTTCCTTCTTTCCTTCCTTCCTACCTTCCTTCCTTTCTTTCTCTCTTTCCTTATCTCTCTTTCTTTATCTCTCTCTTGCCTTCTCTCTCTTTCCTTCTCTCTCTCTTTACTTCTCTCTCTCTTTCCCTCTCACTCTCTTTCCCTCTCACTCTCTTTCCCTCTCTCTCTTTCCATCTCTATCTCTTTACCTCTCTCTCTTTCCTCTCTCTCTTTCCTTCACACCCTTTCCTTCTCTCTCTTTCCTTCTCTCTTTCCTTCTCTCTGTCTTTCCTTCTCTCCCTCTTTCCTTCTCACTCTCTTTCCTTCTGTCTCTTTCTTTCTCTCCCTCTCTGTTTCTCTCTTTCTTTCTCATTCTCTTTCTGTCTTTCTTTTTCTCTTACTTTCGATCTTTCTTTCTCTCTTTCTTTCTCTCTCTCTTTCTTTCAGTCTCTCTTTCTTTCTCTCTCTTTCTTTCTTTCTTTCTTTCTTTCTTTCTTCCTTTCTTTCTTTCATTCTTTCTTTCTTTTTCTCTCTCTTTCCTTCTCTCTCTTTCCTTCTCTCTTTCTTTCCCTCTCTCTCTCTTTCCTTCTCTCTCTTTCCTTCTCTCTCTTTCCTTCTCTCCCTTTCCTTTTCTGTCTCTTTCTCTCTCTCTTTCTTTCTATCTTTCTACCTCTCTTTCTTCCTTTCTTAGTTTCTTTCTATCTTTCTCTCTCTTTCTTTTTCTCTTAATTCTATCTCTCCTTCATTCTTTCTCTCTTTGTTTCTCTCTCTTTCTTTCACTCTCTCTTTCTTTCACCCTCTCTTGCTTTGTCTCTCTTTCTTTCTCTCTCTTTCATTCTTTCTACCTTCTTTCTTTCTTTTTTTTTCTTTCTTTCTTTCTTCCTTTCTTCCTTTCTTCCTTTCTTCCTTACTTTCTTTCTTTCCTTCTTTCCTACTTTCATTCTTTCCTTCCTTCCTCTCTCCCTTTCTCTCTCTTTCTTTTTCTCTCACTTTCATTCTCTCTCTCTCTCTTTCTTTCATCCTCTCTTCGTTTCTTTCTTTCCTTCTTTCCATGTTTCCTTCTTTCATTCTTTCCTTATTTCCTTCTTACCTTCTTTCCTTCTTTCCTTCCTACCTTCCTTCCTTTCTTTCTCTCTTTCCTTATCTCTCTTTCTTTATCTCTGTCTTGCCTTCTCTCTCTTTCCTTCTCTCTCTTTACTTCTCTCTCTCTTTCCCTCTCACTCTCTTTCCCTCTCACTCTCCTTCCCTCTCTCTCTTTCCTTCTCTATCTCTTTACCTCTATCTCTTTCCTCTCTCTCTTTCCTTCACTCCCTTTCCTTCTCTCTCTTTCCTTCTCTCTTTCCTTCTCTCTGTCTTTCCTTCTCTCCCTCTTTCCTTCTCACTCTCTTTCCTTCTGTCTCTTTCTTTCTCTCCCTCTCTCTTTCTCTCTTTCTTTCTCATTCTCTTTCTGTCTTTCTTTCTCTCTTACTTTCGATCTTTCTTTCTCTCTTTCTTTCTCTCTCTTTCTTTTAGTCTCTCTTTCTTTCTCTCTCTTTCTTTCTTTCTTTCTTTCTTTCTTCCTTTCTTTCTTTCTTTCTTTCTTTCTTTCCTTCGTTCCTTCTATCCTTCTTTCGTTCTTTCCTTGTTGCCTTCTTTCCTTCCTTCCTTTCTCTCCCTCTTTCTTTTTCTGTCTCTCTCTTTCTCTCTCTCCTTCTTTCTCTCTCTCCTTCATTCTCTCTGTCTCTTTCTTTCTTTTTTCTTTCTTTCTTTGTTTCTTTATTTCTTTATTTCCTTCTTTCTTCCTTTACTAATTTCTTACTTTCTTTCTTTCCTTCTTTCCTTCTTTCCTTCTGTCCTTCTTTCCTTCTGTCCTTCTTTCCTTCTGTCCTTCTCACCTTTTTCCTTCTTTCCTTCCTTCCTTCTTTCCTTCCTTCCTTTACTTTCTCTCTTTCCTAGTCTGTCTCTTTCTCTCTCTTTCTCTCTCTCTGTCTTTCTCTCTCTGTTTCCTTCTCTCTCTTTCTTCCTCCTACACATTCCGTCTCACTCTCTTTCATTCTCTCTCTTTCTTTCTCTCTCTCTTTCTTTCTCTCTTTCTTTCTCCTTCTCTTTCTTTCTTTCGCTCTTTCCTTCTCTCTTTCTTTCTCACTTTCTTTCTCTCTCTTTCTTTCGTTATTTTGTTCTTTCTATCTTTCTTTCTTGGTTTCTTTCTTTCCTTCTGTTTCCTTTGTTTCTTTCTTTTTTATTTCTTTCTTTCTTTCCATCTTACTTTGTTTCCTTCCTTTCTTCCTTTTTCTTACTTTCCTTCTTTCTTTCTTTTTCTCTCTCATTCCTTCTCTCTCTTTTCTTCTCTATCTTTCCTTCTTATTCTCTCTCCTTCCCTGTCTTTCCTTCTCTCTCTTTGCTTCTCTCTTATCTTTCTATCTCTCTTTCTTCTATTCTTTCTTTCTTTCTTTCTTTCTTTCTTTCCTTCTTTCTTTCTTTCCTTCTTTCCTTCGTTTCTTCTTTCTTTCTTTCCTTCTTTCCTTCCATCCTTAGTCTCTCTCTTTCTCTCTCTCTTTCCCTCTCTCTTTCCTTCAATCTTTCCATCTCTCTCTATCCCTCCCTCTCTTTCCTTCTCTCTCTTTCCTTCTCTCTCTCTCCTTCTCTCTCTCTTTTCTACACTCTCTCTTTCCTTCTCTCTTTCTTTCCTTCTCTCTCTCTTTCGTTCTCACTCTCTTTACTTTTGTCTCTTTCTTTCTCTCTCTCTCTTTCTTTCTCTCTTTCTTTCTCTCTCTTTCTCTCTTTCTTTCTCGATTTCGTCCTCTCTCTTTCTTTCAGTCTCTCTTTCTTTCTCTCTCTTTCTTTTTTATCTCTCTTTCTTTCTTTCTCTCTGTCTTTCTTTCTTTCTTTCTGCCATTCTTTCTTTCTTTCTTTCCTTCTTTCCTTCATGCCTTCTTTCCTTCCTTCCTTTCTCTCTCTCTTTCCTTCTCTCTCTTTCTTTCTCTCTCTTTGCTTCCCTCTCTCTTTCCTTCTCTCCCTTTCTTTCTCTCTCTCTTTCTTTTATCTTTCTTTCTCCTCTCTTTCTTTCTTTCTCTCTTTCTTTCACTCTCTCTTTCATTCTCTCTCTTTCTTTGTATCTCTTTCTCTCTCTCTCTCTTTCCTTCTCCCTCTCTTTCTTCCATTCTTTCTTTCTTCCTTTCTTCCTTTCTTACTTTCTTCCTTTGTTTATTTCTCTCTCTGCTTCTCTCTCTCTTTCCTTCTCTCTCTCTTACCTTCTCTCTCTCTTTCCTTCTCTCTCCCTTTCCTTCTCTCTCTATTTCCTTCTCTCTCTTCCCTTCTCTCTCTTTTTCCTTCTATCTCTCTTTATTTTTTCTTTCCTTGTTGTTTTTTTCTTTCTCTATCTCTTTCTTTCTCTCTCTGTTTCGTTTTCTCTCTCTTTCCTTCTCTCTCTTTTCTTCTCCTTCTCTTTCCTTCCCTATCTTTCGTTCTTTCTCTGTCCTTCTCTTTATCTTCCCTTCTCTCTCTTTTTCCTTCTATCTCTCTTTATTTTTTCTTTCTTTGTTGCTTCTTTCTTTCTCTCTCTTTCTTTCTTTCTCTCTCTTTCTTTTTTATCACTCTCTTTCTTTCTTTCTTTCGTTTTTCTTTCTTTGTTTCCTTCTTTCTTGCTTCCTTTGTTAGTTTCTTTCTTACTTTCTTTCTTTCTCTCTCACTTTCTTCCTTTCTCTCTTTCGTTCTCTCCCTCTTTCCTTCTCACTCTCTTCCCTTCTCTCTCTTTCTTTCTCTCTCTCTTTCTTTCTCTCTTTCTTTCTTTCTCTGTCTTTCTTTCTTTCTCTCTTTCTTTCTCTGTCTCTTTCTTTCACCCCCTCTTTCTTTCTCTCTCTTTCGTTCTTTCTCTCCCTCTTTCTTTCTCTCTCTCTTTCTTTCTTTCGTTCTTTCTTTCTTTCTTTCATTGTTTTTTCTTTCTTTCTTTCTTCAGTTCTTTCTTTTCTTCTTTCCTTGTTTCCTTCTTTCCTTTTTTCTTTCCTTCCTTCTTTTCTTCCTTCCTTTCTCTCTCTCTTTCTCTCTCTCTTTCTTTTTCCCTCTCTTTCTTTCTCTCTCTCTTTCTTTCTCTCTCTTTCTTTGTTCCTTTTTTTCTTTCTTTCTTTGTTCCTTTGTTTCTTTCTTTCTTTCTTCCCTTCTTCAGTTCTTCCTTTCTTCCTTTCTTACTTATTCTCTTTCTTTCCTTCTTTCCTCCTTTTCTTCTTTCTTTCTCACTTTCTTTCTCTGTCTCTTTCTTTCACCCCCTCTTTCTTTCTCTCTCTTTCTTTCTCCTTCTCTTTCTTTCGTTCTTTCTTTCGTTTTTATTTCTTTCTTTCTTTCTTCGCTTTCGATTTTTCTTTCTTTCCTTCTTTCGTCCATCCTTCTTTCCTTTTTTCCTTCCTTCCTTCTTCTTTCTTTCTCTCTCTCTCTTTCTCTTTCTTTCTTTCTTTCTTTCTTTTTTTCTTTCTTTCTTTCATTCCTTCTTTCCTTCCTTCCTTCCTCTCTCTTTCTCTCTCTCTTTCCTTTTCTCACTCTGTCTTTCTCTTTCATTCTCTCTCTTTCTTTCCTTCTCTTTTTCTTTTTTCTTTCTTTCTTTCTTTCTTTCTTTCTTCCTTTCTTCCTTTCTTACTTTCTTTCTTTCCTTCTTTCCTTCTTTTTTTCTTTCCTTCTTTCCTTCCTTCATTCCTTCCTTCTTTCCTTCTTTGCTTCTTCCTTGTCACTATCTTCCCTTCTCTGTCTTTCTTTCTCTCTCTTTCTTTCTCTCTTTCTTTCTCTCTTTCGTTTTCTCTTCCTTTCTCTCTCTCTTTGTTTCTCTCTATCTTTCTCTCTTTCTTTCCCTCTCTCTTTTTTCACTCTCTCATTCTTTCTTTCACTTTCTTTTTCTCTCTCTTTTTCTTTCTCTCTCTCTTTCTCTCTTTATCTCTTTTTCGTTTGTTCTTTCTGTCCTTCACTCTCTTTCTTTCGTTCTTTCCTTCGTTCGTTCTTTCCTTCTTTCTTTCTTTCCTTCTTTCCTTCTTTCCTTCTTTCCTTCCTTCCTTTCTTTCTCTCTTTCCTTGTCTCTCCCTTTCTTTCTCTCTTTCTTTCTCTCTTTCTTTTTCTCTTTCTTTCTCAATCTCTTTGTTTCTTTCTCCCTATTTTACTCCTTCTTTCTCTCTTTCTTACCCTCTCTCTTTCTTTCACTCTCTCTTTCTTTCTCTTTTTTTTCTCTCGCTGTCTTTCTTTCTTTCTCTCTCTTTTTCTTTCTCTTTCTTTCTTTCTTTTGTTCTTTCTTTCTCTCGCTTTCTTTCCTTCTTTGTTTCATTCTTCCTTTCCGTCTTTCTTTCTTTCCTTCTTTTCTTCTTTCCTTCTTTCCTTCCATCCATAGTCTCTCTCTTTCTCTCTCTCTTTCCCTCTCTCTTTCCCTCAATCTTTCCATCACTCTCTCTTTCCCTCTCTCTCTTTCCTTCTTTCTCTCTCCTTCTCTCTCTCTTTTCTACTCTCTCTCTTTCCTTCTCTCTTTCCTTCTCTCTCTCTTTCCTTCTCACTCTTTACTTTTGTCTCTTTCTTTCTCTCTCTTTCTTTCTCTCTTTCTTTCTCTCTCTCTTTCTTTCTCCTTCTCTTTCTTTCGTTTATTCTTTCATTCTTTCTTTCTTTATTCCTTTCTATCTTTCTTTCGTTATTTCCTTCTTTCCGTGCTTCTTTCTTTCCTTCTTTCCTTCCTTCCTTTCTCTCTCTCTTTGTTTTTCTCTCTCTTTCTTTCTCTCTCTTTCATTCTCTTTCCCTCTTTCTGTCTTTCTTTCTTTCTTTCTATCTTGGTTTCTTCCTTTCATCGTATCTTACTTACTTTTTCCTTCTTTCCTTCGTTCCTTCCTTCCTTCTTTAAGTCCTTCCTTTCTTTCTCTCTTTCCTTCTCTCTCCCTTTCTTTCTCTTTCTCTTTCTTGCCCTCTCTCTTTCTTTCTCTCTCTCCTTCCTTATCTCTCTCTTTCTTTCTGTCTCTCTTTCTTTCACTCTTTCTTTCTTTCTTTCTTTCTCTCCCTTTCTTTCGTTCTTTGGTCCTTTCTTTCTTTCTTCCGCTCTTTCTTTCTTTTTCTTTCTTTCTTTGTTTCTTTCCTTCTTTCCTTCTTTCTATCTTTGCTTCTTTCCTTCTATCCTTCTTTCCTTCTTTCCTTCCTTTCTCTCTCTCATTCTCTCTCTCTCTTTCTTTTTCTCTCTGGTTCTTTCTCTCTCTTTCATTCTCTCTTTCTCTTTCTTTCTTTGCTTCTTTCTTTGTTTCTTTTTTTCTTTGTTTATTTGGTTATTTCTTTGTTACTTTCTTTCTTCCTTTCTTCCTTTCTAATTTCTTACTTTCTTTCTTTCCTTCTTTGCTTCTTTCCTTCTTTCCTTCCTTCCTTCTTTCCTTCTTTCCTTCTTTCCTACTTTTCTTCTTTCCTTCCTTCTTTCCTTCTCTCCTTCTTTCCTTCTTTACTTCCTTCCTTCTTTCTTTCATTCCTTCATTCCTTCATTCTTTCTCTCTCTCTTCCTTTCTCTCTCTCTTTCTTCTCTTTCTCTCTCTCTCTTTCCTTCTCTCTTTCTTTGTCTCTCTCTTTCTTTCCATTTCTCTTACTTTCTGTCTCTCCTTCTTTCTCTCATTCTTTCGCTCTCTCTTTCTTACCCTTTCTTTTTCTCTCCCTCTTTCTCTCTATCTCTCTCTCTTTCTTTCTCTCTCTCTTTCTTTCTTTCATTCTTTCTTTCTTTCTTTCTTTCCTTCTTTCCATCTTCCATTCTTTCCTTCTATTCTTCTTTCCTTCTTTCCTTCTTTCCTCCTTTTCTTCTTTCCTTCTTTCTTTCTTACCTTCCTTGCTTCCTTCCTTTCTCTCTCTCTCTTTTACTCTCTCTTTCTCTCTCTCTTTCCTTTTCTCTCTCTCTTTCTTTCTCTCTCTTTCATTCTCTCTCTCTTTGTTTCTTTTTTTCTTTCTTTCTTTCTTTGTTTCTTTATTTCTTTCTTCCTTTGTTCCTTTCTTACTTTCTCACTTTCTTTCCTTCTTTCCTTCTCTCCTGTTTTCCTTCTTTCCTTCTTCCCTTCTTTCCTTTCTTTCTTCCTTTCTTTCACTCTTTCCTTCACACTCCCTTTCTTTCTCTCTCTCTTTATTTCTCTCTCTCTTTCTTTCTCTCTCTCTGTTCTTTCTCTCTCTCTTTCTATCTCTCTTTCTTTCTCTCTTTCCTTCTCTCTCTCTTTCTTTCTTTTTCTCTCTCTTTCTTCTGTTCTTTCTTTTTTCTCTCTCTATATTTCTTTCGTTCTTTCTTTCTTTCTTTCCTTCTTTCCTTCTTTCCTTCTTTCCTTCTTTCCTTCTTTACCTCTCTGCTTCCTTCCTTCTTTCCTTCCTTCCTTCCTTTCTTTCTTTGCTTCTCTTGTACATCAAAACTTACACATTTTCATTGTATATACAACAAATGTACAACAAAACATACACATTTTCATTGTATATACAAGAAATGTACATCAAAACATACACATTTTCATTGTACACTCAAAAAATGTGTATCGAAACTTACACATTTTCATTGTGCACTCAAGAAATGTTCATCAAAACATACACATTTTCATTGTACACTCAAAAAATATACATCAAAACTTACACATTTTCATTGTATATACAAGAAATGTACATCTAAACTACACATTTTCATTGTACATACAAGAAATGTACATCAAAACTTACACGTTTTCATTGTACACTCAAGAAATATACATCAAAACTTACACATTTTCATTGTACACTCCAGATATGTACATCAAAACTTACACATTTTCATTGTACACTCCAGAAATGTACATCAAAACTACACGTTTTCATTGTACACTCCAGATATGTACATCAAAACTTACACATTTTCATTGTATATACGAGAAATGTACATCAAAACTTACATATTTTCATTGTACACTCAAGAAATATACATCAAAACTTACACACTTTCATTGTACATACAAGAAATGTACATCAAAACTTACACCCTTTCATTGTACACACAAGAAATGTACATCAAAACCTACACATTTTCATTGTACACTCAAGAAATGTACATCAAAACATACACATTTTCACTGTACACTCAAGAAATGTACATAAAAACTTACACATTTTCATTGTACACTCAAGAAATCTACATAAAAACTTACACATTTTCATTGTACACTCAAGACATGTACATCAAAACATACACATTTTCATTGCACATTCAAGAAATGTACATCAAAGCATACACATTTTCAGTGTACATTCAAGAAATGTACATCAAAACATACACATTTTCAGTGTACAATCAAGAAATGTACATCTAAAACATACACATTTTGAGTGTACATTCAAGAAATATACCTCAAAACATACACATTTTCATTGTATATACCAGAAATGTACATCAAAACATACCCATTTTCATTGTACATTCAAGAAATGTACATCAAAACATACACATTTTCAGTGTACATTCAAGAAATATACATAAAAACATACACATTTTCATTGTATATTCAAGTAATGTATATCAAAACATACACATTTTCTGTGTACATTCAAGAAAAGTACATCAAAACATACACATTTTCATTGTATATACAAGAAATGTACATCAAAACATACACATTTTCATTGTACACTAAAGAAATATACATCAAAACATACACATTTTCATTGTACATTCAAGAAATGTACATCAAAACATACACTATTTGAGTGTACATTCAAGAAATATACATCAAAACATACACAATTTCATTGTATATACCAGAAATGTACATCAAAACATACACATTTTCATTGTACATTCAAGAAATGTACATCAACACATACACATTTTCAGTGTACATTCAAGAAATGTACATCAAACCATACACATTTTGAGTGTACATTCAAGAAATGTACATCAAAACATATACATTTTCATTGTATATACCAGAAATGTACATCAAAACATACACATTTTCATTGTATATACAAGAAATGTACATCAAAACATACACATTTTCATTGTATATACAAGAAATGTATATCAAAACATACACATTTTCAGTGTACATTCAAGAAATGTACATCAAAACATACACATTTTCATTGTATATACAAGAAATGTATATCAAAACATACACATTTTCATTGTATATACCAGAAATGTACATCAAAACATACACATTTTCATTGTACATTCAAGAAATGTACACCAAAACATACACATTTTCATTGTACATTCAAGAAATGTATATCAAAACATACACATCTTCATTGTACATTCAAGAAATGTACATCAAAACATACACATTTTCATTGTACATACCAGAAATGTACATCAAAACATACACATTTTCATTGTACATTCAAGAAATGTATATCAAAACATACACATTTTCATTGTATATACCAGAAATGTACATCAAAACATACACATTTTTATTGTACATTCAAGAAATGTACACCAAAACATACACATTTTCATTGTACATTCAAGAAATGTATATCAAAACATACACATTTTCATTGTACATTCAAGAAATGTACATCAAAACATACACATTTTCATTGTACATACCAGAAAGGTACATCAAAACATACACATTTTCATTGTACATACCAGAAATGTACATCAAAAGATACACATTTTCATTGTACATTCAAGAAATGTATATCAAAACATACACATTTTCATTGTATATACCAGAAATGTACATCAAAACATACACATTTTCATTGTACATTCAAGAAATGTACACCAAAACATACACATTTTCATTGTACATTCAAGAAATGTACATCAAAACATACACATTTTCATTGTACATTCAAGAAATGTACATCAAAACATACACATTTTCATTGTACATTCAAGAAATGTACATCAAAACATACACATTTTCAGTGTGCATTCAAGAAACGTACATCAAAACATACACATTTTCATTGAATATACCAGAAATGTACATCAAAACATACCCATTTTCATTGTACATTCAAGAAATGTACATCAAAACATACACATTTTCAGTGTACATTCAAGAAATATACATAAAAACATACACATTTTTAGGGTACATTCAAGAAATATACATCAAAACATACACATTTTCATTGTATATACAAGAAATGTACATCAAAACATACACATTTTGAGTGCACATTCAAGAAATATACATCAAAACATACACATTTTCATTGTATATACCTGAAATGTGCATCAAAACATACACATTTTCATTGTACATTCAAGAAATGTACATCAAAACATACACATTTTGAGTTTACATTCAAGAAATATACATAAAAACATACACATTTTCATTGTATATAAAAGAAATGTACATCAAAACATAGACATTTTCATTTTACATTCAAGAAATGTACATCAAAATATACACATTTTGAGTGTACATTCAAGAAATATACATCAAAACATACACATTTTGAGTGTACATTCAAGAAATGTACATCAAAACATACACATTTTCATTGTATATACCAGAAATGTACATCAAAACATACACATTTTCATTGTATATACAAGAAATGTACATCAAAACATACACATTTTCATTGTATATACAAGTAATGTATATCAAAACATACACATTTTCAGTGTACATTCAAGAAATTTACATCAAAACATACACATTTTCATTGTATATACAAGAAATGTACATCAAAACATACACATTTTCATTGTATATACCAGAAATGTACATCAAAACATACACATTTTCATTGTACATTCAAGAAATGTACATCAAAACATACACATTTTCATTGTATATACCAGAAATGTACATCAAAGCATACACATTTTCAGTGTACACTCAAGAAATGTACATCAAAACATACACATTTTCATTGTAAATAACAGAAATGTACATCAAAACATACACATTTTCATTGTATATACAAGAAATGTACATCAAAACATACACATTTTCATTGTATATACAAGAAATGTATATCAAAGCATACGAATTTTCAGTGTACATTCAAGAAATGTACATCAAAACATACACATTTTCATTGTATATACAAGAAATGTACATCAAAACATACACATTTTCAGTGTACATTCAAAAAGTGTACATCAAGACATACACATTTTCATTGTACATTCAAGAAATGTATATCAAAACATACACATTTTCAGTGTACATTCAAGAAATGTACATCAAAATATACACATTTTCATTGTATATACAAGAAATGTACATCAAAACATACACATTTACAGTGTACATTCAAGAAATGTACATGAAAACATACACATTTTCATTGTACATTCAAGAAATGTATATCAAAACATACACATTTTCATTGTAAATACAAGAAATGTACATCAAAACATACACATTTTCATTGTATATACAAGAAATGTACATCAAAACATACACATTTTCATTGTATATACAAGAAATGTACTTCAAAACATACACATTTTCATTGTACATTCAAGAAATGTACATCAAAACATACACACTTTCATTGTACACTAAAGAAATGTACATCAAAACATACACATTTTCATTGTATATACAAGAAATGTACATCAAAACATACACATTTTCATTGTACACTCAAGAAATGTACATCAAAGCTTACACATTTTCATTCTACACTCAAGAAATGTATATCAAAACATACACATTTTCTTTGTACACTCAAGAAATGTACATAAAAAACTTACACATTTTCATTGTATATACAAGAAATGTACATCAAAACATACACATTTTCAGTGTACATTCAAGAAATGTACATCAAAACATACACATTTTCATTGTATATTCAAGTAATGTATATCAAAACATACACATTTTCTGTGTACATTCAAGAAAAGTACATCAAAACATACACATTTTCATTGTATATACAAGAAATGTACATCAAAACATACACATTTTCATTGTACACTAAAGAAATATACATCAAAACATACACATTTTCATTGTACATTCAAGAAATGTACATCAAAACATACACATTTTGAGTGTACATTCAAGAAATATACATCAAAACATACACAATTTCATTGTATATACCAGAAATGTACATCAAAACATACACATTTTCATTGTACATTCAAGAAATGTACATCAACACATACACATTTTCAGTGTACATTCAAGAAATGTACATCAAACCATACACATTTTGAGTGTACATTCAAGAAATGTACATCAAAACATATACATTTTCATTGTATATACCAGAAATGTACATCAAAACATACACATTTTCATTGTATATACAAGAAATGTACATCAAAACATACACATTTTCATTGTATATACAAGAAATGTATATCAAAACATACACATTTTCAGTGTACATTCAAGAAATGTACATCAAAACATACACATTTTCATTGTATATACAAGAAATGTATATCAAAACATACACATTTTCATTGTATATACCAGAAATGTACATCAAAACATACACATTTTCATTGTACATTCAAGAAATGTACACCAAAACATACACATTTTCATTGTACATTCAAGAAATGTATATCAAAACATACACATCTTCATTGTACATTCAAGAAATGTACATCAAAACATACACATTTTCATTGTACATACCAGAAATGTACATCAAAACATACACATTTTCATTGTACATTCAAGAAATGTATATCAAAACATACACATTTTCATTGTATATACCAGAAATGTACATCAAAACATACACATTTTTATTGTACATTCAAGAAATGTACACCAAAACATACACATTTTCATTGTACATTCAAGAAATGTATATCAAAACATACACATTTTCATTGTACATTCAAGAAATGTACATCAAAACATACCCATTTTCATTGTACATACCAGAAAGGTACATCAAAACATACACATTTTCATTGTACATACCAGAAATGTACATCAAAAGATACACATTTTCATTGTACATTCAAGAAATGTATATCAAAACATACACATTTTCATTGTATATACCAGAAATGTACATCAAAACATACACATTTTCATTGTACATTCAAGAAATGTACACCAAAACATACACATTTTCATTGTACATTCAAGAAATGTACATCAAAACATACACATTTTCATTGTACATTCAAGAAATGTACATCAAAACATACACATTTTCATTGTACATTCAAGAAATGTACATCAAAACATACACATTTTCAGTGTGCATTCAAGAAACGTACATCAAAACATACACATTTTCATTGAATATACCAGAAATGTACATCAAAACATACACATTTTCATTGTACATTCAAGAAATGTACATCAAAACATACACATTTTCATTGTACATTAAAGAAATGTACATCAAAACATACACATTTTCAGTGTACATTCAAGAAATGTACATCAAAACATACACATTTTCATTGTATAAACCAGAAATGTACATCAAAACATACACATTTTCATTGTATATACAAGAAATGTACACCAAAACATACACATTTTCATTGTATATACAAGAAATGTACACCAAAACATACACATTTTCATTGTACATTCAAGAAATGTATATCAAAACATACACATTTTAAGTGTACATTCAAGAAATGTACATCAAAACATACACATTTTCATTGTACATTCAAGAAATGTACATCAAAACATACACACTTTCAGTGTACATTCAAGAAATGTACATCAAAACATACACATTTTCAGTGTACAATCAAGAAATGTACATCTAAAACATACACATTTTGAGTGTACATTCAAGAAATATACATCAAAACATACACATTTTCATTGTATATTCCAGAAATGTACATCAAAACATACACATTTTCAGTGTACATTCAAGAAATGTACATCAAAACATACACATTTTCATTGTACATTCAAGAAATGTACATCAAAACATACACATTTTCAGTGTACATTCAAGAAACGTACATCAAAACATACACATTTTCATTGTATATACCAGAAATGTACATCAAAACATACACAATTTCAGTGTACATTCAAGAAATGTACATCAAAACATACACATTTTCAATGTATATACCAGGAATGTACATCAAAACATACACATTTTCAGTGTATATTCAAGAAATGTACATCAAAACATATACATTTTCATTGTATATACTAGAAATGTACATCAAAACATACACATTTTCATTGTACATTCAAGAAATGTACATCAAAATATACACATTTTCATCGTACATTCAAGAAATATACATCAAAACATACACATTTTCAGTGTACATTCAAGAAATGTACATCAAAACATACACATTTTCATTGTGTATACCAGAAATGTACATCAAAACATACACATTTTCATTGTATATACAAGAAGTGTACACCAAAACATACACATTTTCATTGTATATACAAGAAATGTACACCAAAACATACACATTTTCATTGTACATTCAAGAAATGTATATTAAAACATACACATTTTCAGTGTACATTCAAGAAATGTACATCAAAACATACACATTTTCATTGTACATTCAAGAAATGTACATCAAAACATACACACTTTCAGTGTACATTCAAGAAATGTACATCAAAACATACACATTTTCAGTGTACAATGAAGAAATGTAGATCTAAAACATACACATTTTGAGTGTACATTCAGGAAATATACATCAAAACATACACATTTTCATTGTATATACCAGAAATGTACATCAAAACATACACATTTTCATTGTACATTCATGAAACGTACATCAAAACACACTCATTTGCAGTGTACATTCAAGCAATATACATAAAAAATTACACATTTTCAGGGTACGTTCAAGAAATATGCATCAAAACATACACATTTTCATTGTATATACAAGAAATGTACATCAAAACATACACATTTTGAGTGTACATTCAAGAAATATACATCAAAACATACACATTTTCATTGTATATACCAGAAATGTACATCAAAACATACACATTTTCACTGTACATTCAAGAAATGTACATCAAAACATACACCTTTTGAGTGTACATTCAAGAAATATACATCAAAACATACACACTTTCATTGTATATACCAGAAATGTACATCAAAACATACACATTTTCATTGTACATTCAAGAAATGTACATCAAAACATACACATTTTCAGTGTACATTCAAGAAATGTACATGAAAACATACACATTTTCATTGTACATTCAAGAAATGTATATCAAAACATACACATTTTCATTGTAAATACAAGAAATGTACATCAAAACATACACATTTTCATTGTATATACAAGAAATGTACATCAAAACATACACATTTTCATTGCATATACAAGAAATGTACATCAAAACATACACATTTTCATTGTACATTCAAGAAATGTACATCAAAACATACACACTTTCATTGTACACTAAAGAAATGTACATCAAAACATACACATTTTCATTGTATATACAAGAAATGTACATCAAAACATACACATTTTCATTGTACACTCAAGAAATGTACATCAAAGCTTACACATTTTCATTCTACACTCAAGAAATGTATATCAAAACATACACATTTTCTTTGTACACTCAAGAAATGTACATAAAAAACTTACACATTTTCATTGTATATACAAGAAATGTACATCAAAACATACACATTTTCAGTGTACATTCAAGAAATGTACATCAAAACATACACATTTTCATTGTATATTCAAGTAATGTATATCAAAACATACACATTTTCAGTGTACATTCAAGATGTTGTAGTGTTTAACGCCCGCTTTTACTACTACGGCACCGCAGGCGGGTGTACATTCAAGAAATGTACATCAAAACATACACATTTGCATTGTATATACAAGAAATGTACATCAAAACATACACATTTTCATTGTATATACAAGAAATGTATATCAAAACATACACATTTTCAGTGTACATTCAAGAAATGTGCATCAAAACATACACATTTTCATTGTATATACAAGAAATGTATATCAAAACATACACATTTTCATTGTATATACCAGAAATGTACATCAAAACATACACATTTTCATTGTACATTCAAGAAATGTACACCAAAAGATACACATTTTCATTGTACATTCAGAAATGTATATCAAAACATACACATCTTCATTGTACATTCAAGAAATGTACATCAAAACATACACATTTTCATTGTACATACCAGAAATGTACATCAAAACATACACATTTTCATTGTATATACCAGAAATGTACATCAAAACATACACAATTTCAGTGTACATTCAAGAAATGTACATCAAAACATACACATTTTCAATGTATATACCAGGAATGTACATCAAAACATACACATTTTCAGTGTATATTCAAGAAATGTAGATCAAAACATATACATTTTCATTGTATATACTAGAAATATACATCAAAACTTACACACTTTCATTGTACATACAAGAAATGTACATCAAAACTTACACCCTTTCATTGTACACACAAGAAATGTACATCAAAACCTACACATTTTCATTGTACACTCAAGAAATGTACATCAAAACATACACATTTTCACTGTACACTCAAGAAATGTACATAAAAACTTACACATTTTCATTGTACACTCAAGAAATCTACATAAAAACTTACACATTTTCATTGTACACTCAAGACATGTACATCAAAACATACACATTTTCATTGCACATTCAAGAAATGTACATCAAAGCATACACATTTTCAGTGTACATTCAAGAAATGTACATCAAAACATACACATTTTCAGTGTACAATCAAGAAATGTACATCTAAAACATACACATTTTGAGTGTACATTCAAGAAATATACCTCAAAACATACACATTTTCATTGTATATACCAGAAATGTACATCAAAACATACCCATTTTCATTGTACATTCAAGAAATGTACATCAAAACATACACATTTTCAGTGTACATTCAAGAAATATACATAAAAACATACACATTTTCAGGGTACATTCAAGAAATATACATCAAAACATACACATTTTCATTGTATATACAAGAAATGTACATCAAAACATACACATTTTGAGTGTACATTCAAGAAATATACATCAAAACATACACATTTTCATTGTATATACCTGAAATGTGCATCAAAACATACACATTTTCATTGTACATTCAAGAAATGTACATCAAAACATACACATTTTGAGTTTACATTCAAGAAATATACATAAAAACATACACATTTTCATTGTATATAAAAGAAATGTACATCAAAACATAGACATTTTCATTTTACATTCAAGAAATGTACATCAAAATATACACATTTTGAGTGTACATTCAAGAAATATACATCAAAACATACACATTTTGAGTGTACATTCAAGAAATGTACATCAAAACATACACATTTTCATTGTATATACCAGAAATGTACATCAAAACATACACATTTTCATTGTATATACAAGAAATGTACATCAAAACATACACATTTTCATTGTATATACAAGTAATGTATATCAAAACATACACATTTTCAGTGTACATTCAAGAAATTTACATCAAAACATACACATTTTCATTGTATATACAAGAAATGTACATCAAAACATACACATTTTCATTGTATATACCAGAAATGTACATCAAAACATACACATTTTCATTGTACATTCAAGAAATGTACATCAAAACATACACATTTTCATTGTATATACCAGAAATGTACATCAAAGCATACACATTTTCAGTGTACATTCAAGAAATGTACATCAAAACATACACATTTTCATTGTAAATAACAGAAATGTACATCAAAACATACACATTTTCATTGTATATACAAGAAATGTACATCAAAACATACACATTTTCATTGTATATACAAGAAATGTATATCAAAGCATACGAATTTTCAGTGTACATTCAAGAAATGTACATCAAAACATACACATTTTCATTGTATATACAAGAAATGTACATCAAAACATACACATTTTCAGTGTACATTCAAAAAGTGTACATCAAGACATACACATTTTCATTGTACATTCAAGAAATGTATATCAAAACATACACATTTTCAGTGTACATTCAAGAAATGTACATCAAAATATACACATTTTCATTGTATATACAAGAAATGTACATCAAAACATACACATTTACAGTGTACATTCAAGAAATTTACATGAAAACATACACATTTTCATTGTACATTCAAGAAATGTATATCAAAACATACACATTTTCATTGTAAATACAAGAAATGTACATCAAAACATACACATTTTCATTGTATATACAAGAAATGTACATCAAAACATACACATTTTCATTGTATATACAAGAAATGTACTTCAAAACATACACATTTTCATTGTACATTCAAGAAATGTACATCAAAACATACACACTTTCATTGTACACTAAAGAAATGTACATCAAAACATACACATTTTCATTGTATATACAAGAAATGTACATCAAAACATACACATTTTCATTGTACACTCAAGAAATGTACATCAAAGCTTACACATTTTCATTCTACACTCAAGAAATGTATATCAAAACATACACATTTTCTTTGTACACTCAAGAAATGTACATAAAAAACTTACACATTTTCATTGTATATACAAGAAATGTACATCAAAACATACACATTTTCATTGTATATTCAAGTAATGTATATCAAAACATACACATTTTCAGTGTACATTCAAGAAAAGTACATCAAAACATACACATTTTCATTGTATATACAAGAAATGTACATCAAAACATACACATTTTCATTGTACACTAAAGAAATATACATCAAAACATACACATTTTCATTGTACATTCAAGAAATGTACATCAAAACATACACATTTTGAGTGTACATTCAAGAAATATACATCAAAACATACACAATTTCATTGTATATACCAGAAATGTACATCAAAACATACACATTTTCATTGTACATTCAAGAAATGTACATCAACACATACACATTTTCAGTGTACATTCAAGAAATGTACATCAAACCATACACATTTTGAGTGTACATTCAAGAAATGTACATCAAAACATATACATTTTCATTGTATATACCAGAAATGTACATCAAAACATACACATTTTCATTGTATATACAAGAAATGTACATCAAAACATACACATTTTCATTGTATATACAAGAAATGTATATCAAAACATACACATTTTCAGTGTACATTCAAGAAATGTACATCAAAACATACACATTTTCATTGTATATACAAGAAATGTATATCAAAACATACACATTTTCATTGTATATACCAGAAATGTACATCAAAACATACACATTTTCATTGTACATTCAAGAAATGTACACCAAAACATACACATTTTCATTGTACATTCAAGAAATGTATATCAAAACATACACATCTTCATTGTACATTCAAGAAATGTACATCAAAACATACACATTTTCATTGTTCATACCAGAAATGTACATCAAAACATACACATTTTCATTGTACATTCAAGAAATGTATATCAAAACATACACATTTTCATTGTATATACCAGAAATGTACATCAAAACATACACATTTTTATTGTACATTCAAGAAATGTACACCAAAACATACACATTTTCATTGTACATTCAAGAAATGTATATCAAAACATACACATTTTCATTGTACATTCAAGAAATGTACATCAAAACATACACATTTTCATTGTACATACCAGAAAGGTACATCAAAACATACACATTTTCATTGTACATACCAGAAATGTACATCAAAAGATACACATTTTCATTGTACATTCAAGAAATGTATATCAAAACATACACATTTTCATTGTATATACCAGAAATGTACATCAAAACATACACATTTTCATTGTACATTCAAGAAATGTACACCAAAACATACACATTTTCATAGTACATTCAAGAAATGTACATCAAAACATACACATTTTCATTGTACATTCAAGAAATGTACATCAAAACATACACATTTTCATTGTACATTCAAGAAATGTACATCAAAACATACACATTTTCAGTGTGCATTCAAGAAACGTACATCAAAACATACACATTTTCATTGAATATACCAGAAATGTACATCAAAACATACACATTTTCATTGTACATTCAAGAAATGTACATCAAAACATACACATTTTCATTGTACATTAAAGAAATGTACATCAAAACATACACATTTTCAGTGTACATTCAAGAAATGTACATCAAAACATACACATTTTCATTGTATAAACCAGAAATGTACATCAAAACATACACATTTTCATTGTATATACAAGAAATGTACACCAAAACATACACATTTTCATTGTATATACAAGAAATGTACACCAAAACATACACATTTTCATTGTACATTCAAGAAATGTATATCAAAACATACACATTTTAAGTGTACATTCAAGAAATGTACATCAAAACATACACATTTTCATTGTACATTCAAGAAATGTACATCAAAACATACACACTTTCAGTGTACATTCAAGAAATGTACATCAAAACATACACATTTTCAGTGTACAATCAAGAAATGTACATCTAAAACATACACATTTTGAGTGTACATTCAAGAAATATACATCAAAACATACACATTTTCATTGTATATTCCAGAAATGTACATCAAAACATACACATTTTCAGTGTACATTCAAGAAATGTACATCAAAACATACACATTTTCATTGTACATTCAAGAAATGTACATCAAAACATACACATTTTCAGTGTACATTCAAGAAACGTACATCAAAACATACACATTTTCATTGTATATACCAGAAATGTACATCAAAACATACACAATTTCAGTGTACATTCAAGAAATGTACATCAAAACATACACATTTTCAATGTATATACCAGGAATGTACATCAAAACATACACATTTTCAGTGTATATTCAAGAAATGTACATCAAAACATATACATTTTCATTGTATATACTAGAAATGTACATCAAAACATACACATTTTCATTGTACATTCAAGAAATGTACATCAAAATATACACATTTTCATCGTACATTCAAGAAATATACATCAAAACATACACATTTTCAGTGTACATTCAAGAAATGTACATCAAAACATACACATTTTCATTGTGTATACCAGAAATGTACATCAAAACATACACATTTTCATTGTATATACAAGAAGTGTACGCCAAAACATACACATTTTCATTGTATATACAAGAAATGTACACCAAAACATACACATTTTCATTGTACATTCAAGAAATGTATATTAAAACATACACATTTTCAGTGTACATTCAAGAAATGTACATCAAAACATACACATTTTCATTGTACATTCAAGAAATGTACATCAAAACATACACACTTTCAGTGTACATTCAAGAAATGTACATCAAAACATACACATTTTCAGTGTACAATGAAGAAATGTAGATCTAAAACATACACATTTTGAGTGTACATTCAGGAAATATACATCAAAACATACACATTTTCATTGTATATACCAGAAATGTACATCAAAACATACACATTTTCATTGTACATTCATGAAACGTACATCAAAACACACTCATTTGCAGTGTACATTCAAGCAATATACATAAAAAATTACACATTTTCAGGGTACGTTCAAGAAATATGCATCAAAACATACACATTTTCATTGTATATACAAAAATGTACATCAAAACATACACATTTTGAGTGTACATTCAAGAAATATACATCAAAACATACACATTTTCATTGTATATACCAGAAATGTACATCAAAACATACACATTTTGAGTGTACATTCAAGAAATATACATCAAAACATACACATTTTCATTGTATATACCAGAAATGTACATCAAAACATACACATTTTCACTGTACATTCAAGAAATGTACATCAAAACATACACTTTTTGAGTGTACATTCAAGAAATATACATCAAAACATACACACTTTCATTGTATATACCAGAAATGTACATCAAAACATACACATTTTCATTGTACATTCAAGAAATGTACATCAAAACATACACATTTTCAGTGTACATTCAAGAAATGTACATGAAAACATACACATTTTCATTGTACATTCAAGAAATGTATATCAAAACATACACATTTTCATTGTAAATACAAGAAATGTACATCAAAACATACACATTTTCATTGTATATACAAGAAATGTACATCAAAACATACACATTTTCATTGCATATACAAGAAATGTACATCAAAACATACAC
Source organism: Tenodera sinensis (assembly GCA_030765045.1). NCBI lineage: Eukaryota > Metazoa > Arthropoda > Insecta > Mantodea > Mantidae > Tenodera > Tenodera sinensis. Next base: position 165,438,604 of record CM060963.1, on the reverse strand, counting down.
ATTTTCATTGTACATTCAAGAAATGTACATCAAAACATACACACTTTCATTGTACACTAAAGAAATGTACATCAAAACATACACATTTTCATTGTATATACAAGAAATGTACATCAAAACATACACATTTTCATTGTACACTCAAGAAATGTACATCAAAGCTTACACATTTTCATTCTACACTCAAGAAATGTATATCAAAACATACACATTTTCTTTGTACACTCAAGAAATGTACATAAAAAACTTACACATTTTCATTGTATATACAAGAAATGTACATCAAAACATACACATTTTCAGTGTACATTCAAGAAATGTACATCAAAACATACACATTTTCATTGTATATTCAAGTAATGTATATCAAAACATACACATTTTCAGTGTACATTCAAGATGTTGTAGTGTTTAACGCCCGCTTTTACTACTACGGCACCGCAGGCGGGTGTACATTCAAGAAATGTACATCAAAACATACACATTTGCATTGTATATACAAGAAATGTACATCAAAACATACACATTTTCATTGTATATACAAGAAATGTATATCAAAACATACACATTTTCAATGTATATACCAGGAATGTACATCAAAACATACACATTTTCAGTGTATATTCAAGAAATGTAGATCAAAGCATATACATTTTCATTGTATATACTAGAAATGTACATCAAAACATACACATTTTCATTGTACATTCAAGAAATGTACATCAAAATATACACATTTTCATCGTACATTCAAGAAATATACATCAAAACATACACATTTTCAGTGTACATTCAAGAAATGTACATCAAAACATACACATTTTCATTGTCTATACCAGAAATGTACATCAAAACATACACATTTTCATTGTATATACAAGAAGTGTACACCAAAACATACACATTTTCATTGTACATTCAAGAAATGTATATTAAAACATACACATTTTCAGTGTACATTCAAGAAATGTACATGAAAACATACACATTTTCATTGTACATTCAAGAAATGTACATCAAAACATACACACTTTCAGTGTACATTCAAGAAATGTACATCAAAACATACACATTTTCAGTGTACAATGAAGAAATGTAGATCTAAAACATACACATTTTGAGTGTACATTCAAGAAATATACATCAAAACATACACATTTTCATTGTATATACCAGAAATGTACATCAAAACATACACATTTTCATTGTACATTCATGAAACGTACATCAAAACACACTCATTTGCAGTGTACATTCAAGCAATAACATAAAAAATTACACATTTTCAGGGTACATTCAAGAAATATGCATCAAAACATACACATTTTCATTGTATATCCAACAAATGTACATCAAAACATACACATTTTGAGGGTACATTCAAGAAATATACATCAAAACATACACATTTTCAGGGTACATTCAAGAAATATGCATCAAAACATACACATTTTCATTGTATATACAAGAAATGTACATCAAAACATACACATTTTGAGTGTACATTCAAGAAATATACATCAAAACATACACATTTTCATTGTATATACCAGAAATGTACATCAAAACATACACATTTTCATTGTACATTCAAGAAATGTACATCAAAACATACACTTTTTGAGTGTACATTCAAGAAATATACATCAAAACATACACATTTTCATTGTATATACCAGAAATGTACATCAAAACATACACATTTTCATTGTACATTCAAGAAATGTACATCAAAACATACACATTTTTAGTGTACATTCAAGAAATGTACATGAAAACATACACATTTTCATTGTACATTCAAGAAATGTATATCAAAACATACACATTTTCATTGTAAATACAAGAAATGTACATCAAAACATACACATTTTCATTGTATATACAAGAAATGTACATCAAAACATACACATTTTCATTGTACATTCAAGAAATGTACATCAAAACATACACACTTTCATTGTACACTAAAGAAATGAACATCAAAACATACACATTTTCATTGTATATACAAGAAATGTACATCAAAACATACACATTTTCATTGTACACTCAAGAAATGTACATCAAAGCTTACACATTTTCATTCTACACTCAAGAAATGTATATCAAAACATACACATTTTCTTTGTACACTCAAGAAATGTACATAAAAAACTTACACATTTTCATTGTATATACAAGAAATGTACATCAAAACATACACATTTTCAGTGTACATTCAAGAAATGTACATCAAAACATACACATTTTCATTGTATATTCAAGTAATGTATATCAAAAGATACACATTTTCAGTGTACATTCAACAAATGTACATCAAAACATACACATTTTCATTGTATATACAAGAAATGTACATCAAAACATGCACATTTTCATTGTACACTAAAGAAATATACATCAAAACATTCACACATTTTCAGTGTACATTCAAGAAATGTACATCAAAACATACACATTTTCATTGTACATTCAAGAAATGTACATCAAAACATACACATTTTGAGTTTACATTCAAGAAATATACATAAAAACATACACATTTTCATTGTATATAAAAGATATGTACATCAAAACATACACATTTTCATTTTACATTCAAGAAATGTACATCAAAATATACACATTTTGAGTGTACATTCAAGAAATATACATCAAAACATACACATTTTGAGTGTACATTCAAGAAATGTACATCAAAACATACACATTTTCATTGTATATACCAGAAATGTACATCAAAACATACACATTTTCATTGTATATACAAGAAATGTACATCAAAACATACACATTTTCATTGTATATACAAGTAATTTATATCAAAACATACACATTTTCAGTGTACATTCAAGAAATTTACATCAAAACATACACATTTTCATTGTATATACAAGAAATGTACATCAAAACATACACATTTTCATTGTATATACCAGAAATGTACATCAAAACATACACATTTTCATTGTACATTCAAGAAATGTACATCAAAACATATACATTTTCATTGTATATACCAGAAATGTACATCAAAGCATACAAATTTTCAGTGTACATTCAAGAAATGTACATCAAAACATACACATTTTCATTGTAAATACCAGAAATGTACATCAAAACATACACATTTTCATTGTATATACAAGAAATGTACATCAAAACATACACATTTTCATTGTATATACAAGAAATGTATATCAAAACATACGAATTTTCAGTGTACATTCAAGAAATGTACATCAAAACATACACATTTTCATTGTATATACAAGAAATGTACATCAAAACATACACATTTTCAGTGTACATTCAAAAAGTGTACATCAAGACATACACATTTTCATTGTACATTCAAGAAATGTATATCAAAACATACACATTTTCAGTGTACATTCAAGAAATGTACATCAAAACATACACATTTTCATTGTATATACAAGAAATGTACATCAAAACATACACATTTTCAGTGTACATTCAAGAAATGTACATGAAAACATACACATTTTCATTGTACATTCAAGAAATGTATATCAAAACATACACATTTTCATTGTAAATACAAGAAATGTACATCAAAACATACACATTTTCATTGTATATACAAGAAATGTACATCAAAACATACACATTTTCATTGTATATACAAGAAATGTACTTCAAAACATACACATTTTCATTGTACATTCAAGATATGTACATTAAAACATACACACTTTCATTGTACACTAAAGAAATGTACATCAAAACATACACATTTTCATTGTATATACAAGAAATGTACATCAAAACATACACATTTTCATTGTACACTCAAGAAATGTACATCAAAGCTTACACATTTTCATTCTACACTCAAGAAATGTATATCAAAACATACACATTTTCTTTGTACACTCAAGAAATGTACATAAAAAACTTACACATTTTCATTGTATATACAAGAAATGTACATCAAAACATACACATTTTCAGTGTACATTCAAGAAATGTACATCAAAACATACACATTTTCATTGTATATTCAAGTAATGTATATCAAAACATACACATTTTCATTGTACATTCAAGAAATGTACATCAAAACATACACATTTTGAGTGTACATTCAAGAAATATACATCAAAACATACACAATTTCATTGTATATACCAGAAATGTACATCAAAACATACACATTTTCATTGTACATTCAAGAAATGTACATCAACACATACACATTTTCAGTGTACATTCAAGAAATGTACATCAAAACATACACATTTTGAGTGTACATTCAAGAAATGTACATCAAAACATATACATTTTCATTGTATATACAAGAAATGTACATCAAAACATACACATTTTCATTGTATATACAAGAAATGTACATCAAAACATACACATTTTCATTGTATATACAAGAAATGTATATCAAAACATAGACATTTTCAGTGTACATTCAAGAAATGTACATCAAAACATACACATTTTCATTGTATATACAAGAAATGTATATCAAAACATACACATTTTCATTGTATATACCAGAAATGTACATCAAAACATACACATTTTCATTGTACATTCAAGAAATGTACACCAAAACATACACATTTTCATTGTACATTCAAGAAATGTATATCAAAACATACACATCTTCATTGTACATTCAAGAAATGTACATCAAAACATACACATTTTCATTGTACATACCAGAAATGTACATCAAAACATACACATTTTCATTGTACATTCAAGAAATGTATATCAAAACATACACATTTTCATTGTATATACCAGAAATGTACATCAAAACATACACATTTTTATTGTACATTCAAGAAATGTACACCAAAACATACACATTTTCATTGTACATTCAAGAAATGTATATCAAAACATACACATTTTCATTGTACATTCAAGAAATGTACATCAAAACATACATATTTTCATTGTACATACCAGAAATGTACATCAAAACATACACATTTTCATTGTACATACCAGAAATGTACATCAAAAGATACACATTTTCATTGTACATTCAAGAAATGTATATCAAAACATACACATTTTCATTGTATATACCAGAAATGTACATCAAAACATACACATTTTCATTGTACATTCAAGAAATGTACACCAAAACATACACACTTTCATTGTACATTCAAGAAATGTACATCAAAACATACACATTTTCATTGTACATTCAAGAAATGTACATCAAAACATACACATTTTCATTGTACATTCAAGAAATGTACATCAAAACATACACATTTTCAGTGTGCATTCAAGAAATGTACATCAAAACATACACATTTTCATTGTACATACCAGAAATGTACATCAAAACATACACATTTTCATTGTATATACCAGAAATGTACATCAAAACATACACAATTTCAGTGTACATTCAAGAAATGTACATCAAAACATACACATTTTCAATGTATATACCAGGAATGTACATCAAAACATACACATTTTCAGTGTATATTCAAGAAATGTAGATCAAAACATATACATTTTCATTGTATATACTAGAAATGTACATCAAAACATACACATTTTCATTGTACATTCAAGAAATGTACATCAAAATATACACATTTTCATCGTACATTCAAGAAATATACATCAAAACATACACATTTTCAGTGTACATTCAAGAAATGTACATCAAAACATACACATTTTCATTGTGTATACCAGAAATGTACATCAAAACATACACATTTTCATTGTATATACAAGAAGTGTACACCAAAACATACACATTTTCATTGTATATACAAGAAATGTACACCAAAACATACACATTTTCATTGTACATTCAAGAAATGTATATTAAAACATACACGTTTTCAGTGTACATTCAAGAAATGTACATGAAAACATACACATTTTCATTGTACATTCAAGAAATGTACATCAAAACATACACACTTTCAGTGTACATTCAAGAAATGTACATCAAAACATACACATTTTCAGTGTACAATGAAGAAATGTAGATCTAAAACATACACATTTTGAGTGTACATTCAAGAAATATACATCAAAACATACACATTTTCATTGTATATACCAGAAATGTACATCAAAACATACACATTTTCATTGTACATTCATGAAAGGTACATCAAAACACACTCATTTGCAGTGTACATTCAAGCAATAACATAAAAAATTACACATTTTCAGGGTACATTCAAGAAATATGCATCAAAACATACACATTTTCATTGTATATACAAGAAATGTACATCAAAACATACACATTTTGAGTGTACATTCAAGAAATATACATCAAAACATACACATTTTCATTGTATATACCAGAAATGTACATCAAAACATACACATTTTCATTGTACATTCAAGAAATGTACATCAAAGCATACACTTTTTGAGTGTACATTCAAGAAATATACATCAAAACATACACATTTTCATTGTATATACCAGAAATGTACATCAAAACATACACATTTTCATTGTACATTCAAGAAATGTACATCAAAACATACACATTTTTAGTGTACATTGAAGAAATGTACATGAAAACATACACATTTTCATTGTACATTCAAGAAATGTATATCAAAACATACACATTTTCATTGTAAATACAAGAAATGTACATCAAAACATACACATTTTCATTGTATATACAAGAAATGTACATCAAAACATACACATTTTCATTGTACATTCAAGAAATGTACATCAAAACATACACACTTTCATTGTACACTAAAGAAATGTACATCAAAACATACACATTTTCATTGTATATACAAGAAATGTACATCAAAACATACACATTTTCAGTGTACATTCAAGAAATGTACATCAAAACATACACATTTTCATTGTATATTCAAGTAATGTATATCAAAACATACACATTTTCATTGTACATTCAAGAAATGTACATCAAAACATACACATTTTGAGTGTACATTCAAGAAATATACATCAAAACATACACAATTTCATTGTATATACCAGAAATGTACATCAAAACATACACATTTTCATTGTACATTCAAGAAATGTACATCAACACATACACATTTTCAGTGTACATTCAAGAAATGTACATCAAAACATACACATTTTCATTGTATATACAAGAAATGTACATCAAAACATGCACATTTTCATTGTACACTAAAGAAATATACATCAAAACATTCACACATTTTCAGTGTACATTCAAGAAATGTACATCAAAACATACACATTTTCATTGTACATTCAAGAAATGTACATCAAAACATACACATTTTGAGTTTACATTCAAGAAATATACATAAAAACATACACATTTTCATTGTATATAAAAGATATGTACACCAAAACATACACATTTTCATTTTACATTCAAGAAATGTACATCAAAATATACACATTTTGAGTGTACATTCAAGAAATATACATCAAAACATACACATTTTGAGTGTACATTCAAGAAATGTACATCAAAACATACACATTTTCATTGTATATACCAGAAATGTACATCAAAACATACACATTTTCATTGTATATACAAGAAATGTACATCAAAACATACCCATTTTCATTGTATATACAAGTAATGTATATCAAAACATACACATTTTCAGTGTACATTCAAGAAATTTACATCAAAACATACACATTTTCATTGTATATACAAGAAATGTACATCAAAACATACACATTTTCATTGTATATACCAGAAATGTACATCAAAACATACACATTTTCATTGTACATTCAAGAAATGTACATGAAAACATACACATTTTCATTGTATATACCAGAAATGTACATCAAAGCATACACATTTTCAGTGTACATTCAAGAAATGTACATCAAAACATACACATTTTCATTGTAAATACCAGAAATGTACATCAAAACATACACATTTTCATTGTATATACAAGAAATGTACATCAAAACATACACATTTTCATTGTATATACAAGAAATGTATATCAAAACATACGAATTTTCAGTGTACATTCAAGAAATGTACATCAAAACATACACATTTTCATTGTATATACAAGAAATGTACATCAAAACATACACATTTTCAGTGTACATTCAAAAAGTGTACATCAAGACATACACATTTTCATTGTACATTCAAGAAATGTATATCAAAACATACACATTTTCAGTGTACATTCAAGAAATGTACATCAAAACATACACATTTTCATTGTATATACAAGAAATGTACATCAAAACATACACATTTTCAGTGTACATTCAAGAAATGTACATGAAAACATACACATTTTCATTGTACATTCAAGAAATGTATATCAAAACATACACATTTTCATTGTAAATACAAGAAATGTACATCAAAACATACACATTTTCATTGTATATACAAGAAATGTACATCAAAACATACACATTTTCATTGTATATACAAGAAATGTACTTCAAAACATACACATTTTCATTGTACATTCAAGATATGTACATTAAAACATACACACTTTCATTGTACACTAAAGAAATGTACATCAAAACATACACATTTTCATTGTATATACAAGAAATGTACATCAAAACATACACATTTTCATTGTACACTCAAGAAATGTACATCAAAGCTTACACATTTTCATTCTACACTCAAGAAATGTATATCAAAACATACACATTTTCTTTGTACACTCAAGAAATGTACATAAAAAACTTACACATTTTCATTGTATATACAAGAAATGTACATCAAAACATACACATTTTCAGTGTACATTCAAGAAATGTACATCAAAACATACACATTTTCATTGTATATTCAAGTAATGTATATCAAAACATACACATTTTCATTGTACATTCAAGAAATGTACATCAAAACATACACATTTTGAGTGTACATTCAAGAAATATACATCAAAACATACACAATTTCATTGTATATACCAGAAATGTACATCAAAACATACACATTTTCATTGTACATTCAAGAAATGTACATCAACACATACACATTTTCAGTGTACATTCAAGAAATGTACATCAAAACATACACATTTTGAGTGTACATTCAAGAAATGTACATCAAAACATATACATTTTCATTGTATATACCAGAAATGTACATCAAAACATACACATTTTCATTGTATATACAAGAAATGTACATCAAAACATACACATTTTCATTGTATATACAAGAAATGTATATCAAAACATAGACATTTTCAGTGTACATTCAAGAAATGTACATCAAAACATACACATTTTCATTGTATATACAAGAAATGTATATAAAACATACACATTTTCATTGTATATACCAGAAATGTACATCAAAACATACACATTTTCATTGTACATTCAAGAAATGTACACCAAAACATACACATTTTCATTGTACATTCAAGAAATGTATATCAAAACATACACATCTTCATTGTACATTCAAGAAATGTACATCAAAACATACACATTTTCATTGTACATACCAGAAATGTACATCAAAACATACACATTTTCATTGTACATTCAAGAAATGTATATCAAAACATACACATTTTCATTGTATATACCAGAAATGTACATCAAAACATACACATTTTTATTGTACATTCAAGAAATGTACACCAAAACATACACATTTTCATTGTACATTCAAGAAATGTATATCAAAACATACACATTTTCATTGTACATTCAAGAAATGTACATCAAAACATACACATTTTCATTGTACATACCAGAAATGTACATCAAAACATACACATTTTCATTGTACATACCAGAAATGTACATCAAAAGATACACATTTTCATTGTACATTCAAGAAATGTATATCAAAACATACACATTTTCATTGTATATACCAGAAATGTACATCAAAACATACACATTTTCATTGTACATTCAAGAAATGTACACCAAAACATACACACTTTCATTGTACATTCAAGAAATGTACATCAAAACATACACATTTTCATTGTACATTCAAGAAATGTACATCAAAACATACACATTTTCATTGTACATTCAAGAAATGTACATCAAAACATACACATTTTCAGTGTGCATTCAAGAAACGTACATCAAAACATACACATTTTCATTGAATGTACCAGAAATGTACATCAAAACATACACATTTTCATTGTACATTCAAGAAATGTACATCAAAACATACACATTTTCATTGTACATTAAAGAAATGTACATCAAAACATACACATTTTCAGTGTACATTCAAGAAATGTACATCAAAACATACACATTTGCATTGTATATACCAGAAATGTACATCAAAACATACACATTTTCATTGTATATACAAGAAATGTACACCAAAACATACACATTTTCATTGTATATACAAGAAATGTACACCAAAACATACACATTTTCATTGTACATTCAAGAAATGTATATCAAAACATACACATTTTAAGTGTACATTCAAGAAATGTACATCAAAACATACACATTTTCATTGTACATTCAAGAAATGTACATCAAAACATACACATTTTCATTGTATATACAAGAAATGTACATCAAAACATACACATTTTCATTGTACATTCAAGAAATGTACATCAAAACATACACACTTTCATTGTACACTAAAGAAATGTACATCAAAACATACACATTTTCATTGTATATACAAGAAATGTACATCAAAACATACACATTTTGAGTGTACATTCAAGAAATATACATCAAAACATACACATTTTCATTGTATATACCAGAAATGTACATCAAAACATACACATTTTCAGTGTACATTCAAGAAATGTACATCAAAACATACACATTTTCATTGTACATTCAAGAAATGTACATCAAAACATACACATTTTCATTGTACATTCAAGAAATGTACATCAAAACATACACATTTTCAGTGTACATTCAAGAAACGTACATCAAAACATACACATTTTCATTGTATATACCAGAAATGTACATCAAAACATACACAATTTCAGTGTACATTCAAGAAATGTACCTCAAAACATACACATTTTCAATGTATATACCAGGAATGTACATCAAAACATACACATTTTCAGTGTATATTCAAGAAATGTACATCAAAACATATACATTTTCATTGTATATACTAGAAATGTACATCAAAACATACACATTTTCATTGTACATTCAAGAAATGTACATCAAAATATACACATTTTCATCGTACATTCAAGAAATATACATCAAAACATACACATTTTCAGTGTACATTCAAGAAATGTACATCAAAACATACACATTTTCATTGTGTATACCAGAAATGTACATCAAAACATACACATTTTCATTGTATATACAAGAAGTGTACACCAAAACATACACATTTTCATTGTATATACAAGAAATGTACACCAAAACATACACATTTTCATTGTACATTCAAGAAATGTATATTAAAACATACACATTTTCAGTGTACATTCAAGAAATGTACATCAAAACATACACATTTTCATTGTACATTCAAGAAGTGTACATCAAAACATACACACTTTCAGTGTACATTCAAGAAATGTACATCAAAACATACACATTTTCAGTGTACAATGAAGAAATGTAGATCTAAAACATACACATTTTGAGTGTACATTCAAGAAATATACATCAAAACATACACATTTTCATTGTATATACCAGAAATGTACATCAAAACATACACATTTTCATTGTACATTCATGAAACGTACATCAAAACACACACATTTGCAGTGTACATTCAAGAAGTATACATAAAAAATTACACATTTTCAGGGTACATTCAAGAAATATGCATCAAAACATACACATTTTCATTGTATATACAACAAATGTACATCAAAACATACACATTTTGAGTGTACATTCAAGAATTATACATCAAAACATACACATTATCAGGGTACATTCAAGAAATATGCATCAAAACATACACATTTTCATTGTATATACAAGAAATGTACATCAAAACATACACATTTTGAGTGTACATTCAAGAAATATACATCAAAACATACACATTTTCATTGTATATACCAGAAATGTACATCAAAACATACACATTTTCATTGTACATTCAAGAAATGTACACCAAAAGATACACATTTTCATTGTACATTCAAGAAATGTATATCAAAACATACACATCTTCATTGTACACTCAAGAAATGTACATAAAAAACTTACACATTTTCATTGTATATACAAGAAATGTACATCAAAACATACACATTTTCAGTGTACATTCAAGAAATGTACATCAAAACATACACATTTTCATTGTATATTCAAGTAATGTATATCAAAACATACACATTTTCAGTGTACATTCAAGAAAAGTACATCAAAACATACACATTTTCATTGTATATACAAGAAATGTACATCAAAACATACACATTTTCATTGTACACTAAGGAAATATACATCAAAACATACACATTTTCATTGTACATTCAAGAAATGTACATCAAAACATACACATTTTGAGTGTACATTCAAGAAATATACATCAAAACATACACAATTTCATTGTATATACCAGAAATGTACATCAAAACATACACATTTTCATTGTACATTCAAGAAATGTACATCAACACATACACATTTTCAGTGTACATTCAAGAAATGTACATCAAAACATACACATTTTGAGTGTACATTCAAGAAATGTACATCAAAACATATACATTTTCATTGTACATTCAAGAAATGTACATCAAAACATACACATTTTCATTGTATATACAAGAAATGTACATCAAAACATACACATTTTCAGTGTACATTCAAGAAATGTACATGAAAACATACACATTTTCATTGTACATTCAAGAAATGTATATCAAAACATACACATTTTCATTGTAAATACAAGAAATGTACATCAAAACATACACATTTTCATTGTATATACAAGAAATGTACATCAAAACATACACATTTTCATTGTATATACAAGAAATGTACTTCAAAACATACACATTTTCATTGTACATTCAAGATATGTACATCAAAACATACACACTTTCATTGTACACTAAAGAAATGTACATCAAAACATACACATTTTCATTGTATATACAAGAAATGTACATCAAAACATACACATTTTCATTGTACACTCAAGAAACGTACATCAAAGCTTACACATTTTCATTCTACACTCAAGAAATGTATATCAAAACATACACATTTTCTTTGTACACTCAAGAAATGTACATAAAAAACTTACACATTTTCATTGTATATACAAGAAATGTACATCAAAACATACACATTTTCAGTGTACATTCAAGAAATGTACATCAAAACATACACATTTTCATTGTATATTCAAGTAATGTATATCAAAACATACACATTTTCATTGTACATTCAAGAAATGTACATCAAAACATACACATTTTGAGTGTACATTCAAGAAATATACATCAAAACATACACAATTTCATTGTATATACCAGAAATGTACATCAAAACATACACATTTTCATTGTACATTCAAGAAATGTACATCAACACATACACATTTTCAGTGTACATTCAAGAAATGTACATCAAAACATACACATTTTGAGTGTACATTCAAGAAATGTACCTCAAAACATATACATTTTCATTGTATATACCAGAAATGTACATCAAAACATACACATTTTCATTGTATATACAAGAAATGTACATCAAAACATACACATTTTCATTGTATATACAAGAAATGTATATCAAAACATAGACATTTTCAGTGTACTTTCAAGAAATGTACATCAAAACATACACATTTTCATTGTATATACAAGAAATGTATATCAAAACATACACATTTTCATTGTATATACCAGAAATGTACATCAAAACATACACATTTTCATTGTACATTCAAGAAATGTACACCAAAACATACACATTTTCATTGTACATTCAAGAAATGTATATCAAAACATACACATCTTCATTGTACATTCAAGAAATGTACATCAAAACATACACATTTTCATTGTACATACCAGAAATGTACATCAAAACATACACATTTTCATTGTACATTCAAGAAATGTATATCAAAACATACACATTTTCATTGTATATACCAGAAATGTACATCAAAACATACACATTTTTATTGTACATTCAAGAAATGTACACCAAAACATACACATTTTCATTGTACATTCAAGAAATGTATATCAAAACATACACATTTTCATTGTACATTCAAGAAATGTACATCAAAACATACACATTTTCATTGTACATACCAGAAATGTACATCAAAACATACACATTTTCATTGTACATACCAGAAATGTACATCAAAAGATACACACTTTCATTGTACATTCAAGAAATGTATATCAAAACATACACATTTTCATTGTATATACCAGAAATGTACATCAAAACATACACATTTTCATTGTACATTCAAGAAATGTACACCAAAACATACACACTTTCATTGTACATTCAAGAAATGTACATCAAAACATACACATTTTCATTGTACATTCAAGAAATGTACATCAAAACATACACATTTTCATTGTACATTCAAGAAATGTACATCAAAACATACACATTTTCAGTGTGCATTCAAGAAACGTACATCAAAACATACACATTTTCATTGAATATACCAGAAATGTACATCAAAACATACACATTTTCATTGTACATTCAAGAAATGTACATCCAAACATACACATTTTCATTGTACATTAAAGAAATGTACATCCAAACATACACATTTTCAGTGTACATTCAAGAAATGTACATCAAAACATACACATTTTCATTGTATATACCAGAAATGTACATCAAAACATACACATTTTCATTGTATATACAAGAAATGTACACCAAAACATACACATTTTCATTGTATATACAAGAAATGTACACCAAAACATACACATTTTCATTGTACATTCAAGAAATGTATATCAAAACATACACATTTTAAGTGTACATTCAAGAAATGTACATCAAAACATACACATTTTCATTGTACATTCAAGAAATGTACATCAAAACATACTCACTTTCAGTGTACATTCAAGAAATGTACATCAAAACATACACATTTTCAGTGTAGAATCAAGAAATGTACATCTAAAACATACACATTTTGAGTGTACATTCAAGAAATATACATCAAAACATACACATTTTCATTGTATATACCAGAAATGTACATCAAAACATACACATTTTCAGTGTACATTCAAGAAATGTACATCAAAACATACACATTTTCATTGTACATTCAAGAAATGTACATCAAAACATACACATTTTCATTGTACATTCAAGAAATGTACATCAAAACATACACATTTTCAGTGTACATTCAAGAAACGTACATCAAAACATACACATTTTCATTGTATATACCAGAAATGTACATCAAAACATACACAATTTCAGTGTACATTCAAGAAATGTACCTCAAAACATACACATTTTCAATGTATATACCAGGAATGTACATCAAAACATACACATTTTCAGTGTATATTCAAGAAATGTACATCAAAACATATACATTTTCATTGTATATACTAGAAATGTACATCAAAACATACACATTTTCATTGTACATTCAAGAAATGTACATCAAAATATACACATTTTCATCGTACATTCAAGAAATATACATCAAAACATACACATTTTCAGTGTACATTCAAGAAATGTACATCAAAACATACACATTTTCATTGTGTATACCAGAAATGTACATCAAAACATACACATTTTCATTGTATATACAAGAAGTGTACACCAAAACATACACATTTTCATTGTATATACAAGAAATGTACACCAAAACATACACATTTTCATTGTACATTCAAGAAATGTACATCAACACATACACATTTTCAGTGTACATTCAAGAAATGTACATCAAAACATACACATTTTGAGTGTACATTCAAGAAATGTACATCAAAACATATACATTTTCATTGTACATTCAAGAAATGTACATCAAAACATACACATTTTCATTGTATATACAAGAAATGTACATCAAAACATACACATTTTCATTGAATATACAAGAAATGTACATCAAAACATACACATTTTCAGTGTACATTCAAGAAATGTACATCAAAACATACACATTTTCATTGTATATTCAAGTAATGTATATCAAAACATACACATTTTCAGTGTACATTCAAGAAAAGTACATCAAAACATACACATTTTCATTGTATATACAAGAAATGTACATCAAAACATACACATTTTCATTGTACACTAAAGAAATATACATCAAAACATACACATTTTCATTGTACATTCAAGAAATGTACATCAAAACATACACATTTTGAGTGTACATTCAAGAAATATACATCAAAACATACACAATTTCATTGTATATACCAGAAATGTACATCAAAACATACACATTTTCATTGTACATTCAAGAAATGTACATCAACACATACACATTTTCAGTGTACATTCAAGAAATGTACATCAAAACATACACATTTTGAGTGTACATTCAAGAAATGTACATCAAAACATATACATTTTCATTGTACATTCAAGAAATGTACATCAAAACATACACATTTTGATTGTATATACAAGAAATGTACATCAAAACATACACATTTTCAGTGTACATTCAAGAAATGTACATGAAAACATACACATTTTCATTGTACATTCAAGAAATGTATATCAAAACATACACATTTTCATTGTAAATACAAGAAATGTACATCAAAACATACACATTTTCATTGTATATACAAAAATGTACATCAAAACATACACATTTTCATTGTATATACAAGAAATGTACTTCAAAACATACACATTTTCATTGTACATTCAAGATATGTACATCAAAACATACACACTTTCATTGTACACTAAAGAAATGTACATCAAAACATACACATTTTCATTGTATATACAAGAAATGTACATCAAAACATACACATTTTCATTGTACACTCAAGAAATGTACATCAAAGCTTACACATTTTCATTCTACACTCAAGAAATGTATATCAAAACATACACATTTTCTTTGTACACTCAAGAAATGTACATAAAAAACTTACACATTTTCATTGTATATACAAGAAATGTACATCAAAACATACACATTTTCAGTGTACATTCAAGAAATGTACATCAAAACATACACATTTTCATTGTATATTCAAGTAATGTATATCAAAACATACACATTTTCATTGTACATTCAAGAAATGTACATCAAAACATACACATTTTGAGTGTACATTCAAGAAATATACATCAAAACATACACAACTTCATTGTATATACCAGAAATGTACATCAAAACATACACATTTTCATTGTACATTCAAGAAATGTACATCAACACATACACATTTTCAGTGTACATTCAAGAAATGTACATCAAAACATACACATTTTGAGTGTACATTCAAGAAATGTACATCAAAACATATACATTTTCATTGTATATACCAGAAATGTACATCAAAACATACACATTTTCATTGTATATACAAGAAATGTACATCAAAACATACACATTTTCATTGTATATACAAGAAATGTATATCAAAACATAGACATTTTCAGTGTACATTCAAGAAATGTACATCAAAACATACACATTTTCATTGTATATACAAGAAATGTATATCAAAACATACACATTTTCATTGTATATACCAGAAATATACATCAAAACATACACATTTTCATTGTACATTCAAGAAATGTACACCAAAACATACACATTTTCATTGTACATTCAAGAAATGTATATCAAAACATACACATCTTCATTGTACATTCAAGAAATGTACATCAAAACATACACATTTTCATTGTACATACCAGAAATGTACATCAAAACATACACATTTTCATTGTACATACCAGAAATGTACATCAAAACATACACATTTTCATTGTACATACCAGAAATGTACATCAAAAGATACACATTTTCATTGTACATTCAAGAAATGTATATCAAAACATACACATTTTCATTGTATATACCAGAAATGTACATCAAAACATACACATTTTCATTGTACATTCAAGAAATGTACACCAAAACATACACACTTTCATTGTACATTCAAGAAATGTACATCAAAACATACACATTTTCATTGTACATTCAAGAAATGTTCATCAAAACATACACATTTTCATTGTACATTCATGAAATGTACATCAAAACGTACACATTTTCAGTGTGCATTCAAGAAACGTACATCAAAACATACACATTTTCATTGAATATACCAGAAATGTACATCAAAACATACACATTTTCATTGTACATTCAAGAAATGTACATCAAAACATACACATTTTCATTGTACATTAAAGAAATGTACATCAAAACATACACATTTTCAGTGTACATTCAAGAAATGTACATCAAAACATACACATTTGCATTGTATATACCAGAAATGTACATCAAAACATACACATTTTCATTGTATATACAAGAAATGTACACCAAAACATACACATTTTCATTGTATATACAAGAAATGTACACCAAAACATACACATTTTCATTGTACATTCAAGAAATGTATATCAAAACATACACATTTTAAGTGTACATTCAAGAAATGTACATCAAAACATACACATTTTCATTGTACATTCAAGAAATGTACATCAAAACATACACACTTTCAGTGTACATTCAAGAAATGTACATCAAAACATACACATTTTCAGTGTAGAATCAAGAAATGTACATCTAAAACATACACATTTTGAGTGTACATTCAAGAAATATACATCAAAACATACACATTTTCATTGTATATACCAGAAATGTACATCAAAACATACACATTTTCAGTGTACATTCAAGAAATGTACATCAAAACATACACATTTTCATTGTACATTCAAGAAATGTACATCAAAACATACACATTTTCATTGTACATTCAAGAAATGTACATCAAAACATACACATTTTCAGTGTACATTCAAGAAACGTACATCAAAACATACACATTTTCATTGTATATACCAGAAATGTACATCAAAACATACACAATTTCAGTGTACATTCAAGAAATGTACCTCAAAACATACACATTTTCAATGTATATACCAGGAATGTACATCAAAACATACACATTTTCAGTGTATATTCAAGAAATGTACATCAAAACATATACATTTTCATTGTATATACTAGAAATGTACATCAAAACATACACATTTTCATTGTACATTCAAGAAATGTACATCAAAATATACACATTTTCATCGTACATTCAAGAAATATACATCAAAACATACACATTTTCAGTGTACATTCAAGAAATGTACATCAAAACATACACATTTTCATTGTGTATACCAGAAATGTACATCAAAACATACACATTTTCATTGTATATACAAGAAGTGTACACCAAAACATACACATTTTCATTGTATATACAAGAAATGTACACCAAAACATACACATTTTCATTGTACATTCAAGAAATGTATATTAAAACATACACATTTTCATTGTACATTCAAGAAATGTACATCAAAACATACACATTTTCAGTGTACAATGAAGAAATGTAGATCTAAAACATACACATTTTGAGTGTACATTCAAGAAATATACATCAAAACATACACATTTTCATTGTATATACCAGAAATGTACATCAAAACATACACATTTTCATTGTACATTCATGAAACGTACATCAAAACACACACATTTGCAGTGTACATTCAAGAAATATACATAAAAAATTACACATTTTCAGGGTACATTCAAGAAATATGCATCAAAACATACACATTTTCATTGTATATACAACAAATGTAAATCAAAACATACACATTTTGAGCGTACATTCAAGAAATATACATCAAAACATACACATTTTCAGGGTACATTCAAGAAATATGCATCAAAACATACACATTTTCATTGTATATACAAGAAATGTACATCAAAACATACACATTTTGAGTGTACATTCAAGAAATATACATCAAAACATACACATTTTCATTGTATATACCAGAAATGTACATCAAAACATACACATTTTCATTGTACATTCAAGAAATGTACACCAAAAGATACACATTTTCATTGTACATTCAAGAAATGTATATCAAAACATACACATCTTCATTGTACACTCAAGAAATGTACATAAAAAACTTACACATTTTCATTGTATATACAAGAAATGTACATCAAAACATACACATTTTCAGTGTACATTCAAGAAATGTACATCAAAACATACACATTTTCATTGTATATTCAAGTAATGTATATCAAAACATACACATTTTCAGTGTACATTCAAGAAAAGTACATCAAAACATACACATTTTCATTGTATATACAAGAAATGTACATCAAAACATACACATTTTCATTGTACACTAAAGAAATATACATCAAAACATACACATTTTCATTGTACATTCAAGAAATGTACATCAAAACATACACATTTTGAGTGTACATTCAAGATATATACATCAAAACATACACAATTTCATTGTATATACCAGAAATGTACATCAAAACATACACATTTTCATTGTACATTCAAGAAATGTACATCAACACATACACATTTTCAGTGTACATTCAAGAAATGTACATCAAAACATACACATTTTGAGTGTACATTCAAGAAATGTACATCAAAACATATACATTTTCATTGTATATACCAGAAATGTACATCAAAACATACACATTTTCATTGTATATACAAGAAATGTACATCAAAACATACACATTTTCATTGTATATACAAGAAATGTATATCAAAACATACACATTTTCAGTGTACATTCAAGAAATGTACATCAAAACATACACATTTTCATTGTATATACAAGAAATGTATATCAAAACATACACATTTTCATTGTATATACCAGAAATGTACATCAAAACATACACATTTTCATTGTATATTCAAGAAATGTACACCAAAACATACACATTTTCATTGTACATTCAAGAAATGTATATCAAAACATACACATCTTCATTGTACATTCAAGAAATGTATATCAAAACATACACATTTTCATTGTATATACCAGAAATGTACATCAAAACATACACATTTTCAGTGTATATTCAAGAAATGTACATCAAAACATATACATTTTCATTGTATATACTAGAAATGTACATCAAAACATACACATTTTCATTGTACATTCAAGAAATGTACATCAAAATATACACATTTTCATCGTACATTCAAGAAATATACATCAAAACATACACATTTTCAGTGTACATACCAGAAATGTACATCAAAAGATACACATTTTCATTGTACATTCAAGAAATGTATATCAAAACATACACATTTTCATTGTATATACCAGAAATGTACATCAAAACATACACATTCTCATTGTACATTCAAGAAATGTACATCAAAACATACACATTTTCATTGTACATTCAAGAAATGTACATCAAAACATACACATTTTCATTGTACATTCAAGAAATGTACATTAAAACATACACATTTTCAGTGTGCATTCAAGAAACGTACATCAAAACATACACATTTTCATTGAATATACCAGAAATGTACATCAAAAGATACACATTTTCATTGTACATTCAAGAAATGTACATCAAAACATACACATTTTCATTGTACATTAAAGAAATGTACATCAAAACATACACATTTTCAGTGTACTTTCAAGAAATGTACATCAAAACATACACATTTTCATTGTATATACCAGAAATGTACATCAAAACATACACATTTTCATTGTATATACAAGAAATGTACACCAAAACATACACATTTTCATTGTATATACAAGAAATGTACACCAAAACATTCACATTTTCATTGTACATTCAAGAAATGTATATCAAAACATACACATTTTAAGTGTACATTCAAGAAATGTACATCAAAACATACACATTTTCATTGTACATTCAAGAAATGTACATCAAAACATACACACCTTCAGTGTACATTCAAGAAATGTACATCAAAACATACACATTTTCAGTGTACAATCAAGAAATGTACATCTAAAACATACACATTTTGAGTGTACATTCAAGAAATATACATCAAAACATACACATTTTCATTGTATATACCAGAAATGTACATCAAAACATACACATTTTCAGTGTACATTCAAGAAATGTACATCAAAACATACACATTTTCATTGTACATTCAAGAAATGTACATCAAAACATACACATTTTCAGTGTACATTCAAGAAACGTACATCAAAACATACACATTTTCATTGTATATACCAGAAATTTACATCAAAACATACACAATTTCAGTGTACATTCAAGAAATGTACATCAAAACATACACATTTTCAATGTATATACCAGGAATGTACATCAAAACATACACATTTTCAGTGTATATTCAAGAAATGTACATCAAAACATATACATTTTCATTGTATATACTAGAAATGTACATCAAAACATACACATTTTCATTGTACATTCAAGAAATGTACATCAAAATATACACATTTTCATCGTACATTCAAGAAATATACATCAAAACATACACATTTTCAGTGTACATTCAAGAAATGTACATCAAAACATACACATTTTCATTGTGTATACCAGAAATGTACATCAAAACATACACATTTTCATTGTATATACAAGAAGTGTACACCAAAACATACACATTTTCATTGTATATACAAGAAATGTACACCAAAACATACACATTTTCATTGTACATTCAAAAAATGTATATTAAAACATACACATTTTCAGTGTACATTCAAGAAATGTACATCAAAACATACACATTTTCATTGTACATTCAAGAAATGTACATCAAAACATACACACTTTCAGTGTACATTCAAGAAATGTACATCAAAACATACACATTTTCAGTGTACAATGAAGAAATCTAGATCTAAAACATACACATTTTGAGTGTACATTCAAGAAATATACATCAAAACATACACATTTTCATTGTATATACCAGAAATGTACATCAAAACATACACATTTTCATTGTACATTCATGAAACGTACATCAAAACACACTCATTTGCAGTGTACATTCAAGCAATATACATAAAAAATTACACATTTTCAGGGTACATTCAAGAAATATGCATCAAAACATACACATTTTCATTGTATATACAACAAATGTACATCAAAACATACACATTTTGAGTGTACATTCAAGAAATATACATCAAAACATACACATTTTCAGGGTACATTCAAGAAATATGCATCAAAACATACACATTTTCATTGTATATACAAGAAATGTACATCAAAACATACACATTTTGAGTGTACATTCATGAAATATACATCAAAACATACACATTTTCATTGTATATACCAGAAATGTACATCAAAACATACACTTTTTGAGTGCACATTCAAGACATATACATCAAAACATACACATTTTCATTGTATATACCAGAAATGTACATCAAAACATACACATTTTCATTGTACATTCAAGAAATGTACATCAAAACATACACATTTTCAGTGTACATTCAAGAAATGTACATGAAAACATACACATTTTCATTGTACATTCAAGAAATGTATATCAAAACATACACATTTTCATTGTAAATACAAGAAATGTACATCAAAACATACACATTTTCATTGTATATACAAGAAATGTACATCAAAACATACACATTTTCATTGTACATTCAAGAAATGTACATCAAAACATACACACTTTCATTGTACACTAAAGAAATGTACATCAAAACATACACATTTTCATTGTATATACAAGAAATGTACATCAAAACATACACATTTTCATTGTACACTCAAGAAATGTACATCAAAGCTTACACATTTTCATTCTACACTCAAGAAATGTATATCAAAACATACACATTTTCTTTGTACACTCAAGAAATGTACATAAAAAACTTACACATTTTCATTGTATATACAAGAAATGTACATCAAAACATACACATTTTCAGTGTACATTCAAGAAATGTACATCAAAACATACACATTTTCATTGTATATTCAAGTAATGTATATCAAAACATACACATTTTCAGTGTACATTCAAGAAATGTACATCAAAACATATACATTTTCATTGTATATACAAGAAATGTACATCAAAACATACACATTTTCATTGTATATACAAGAAATGTATATCAAAACATACACATTTTCAGTGTACATTCAAGAAATGTACATCAAAACATACACATTTTCATTGTATATACAAGAAATGTATATCAAAACATACACATTTTCATTGTATATACCAGAAATGTACATCAAAACATACACATTTTCATTGTACATTCAAGAAATGTACACCAAAAGATACACATTTTCATTGTACATTCAAGAAATGTATATCAAAACATACACATCTTCATTGTACATTCAAGAAATGTACATCAAAACATACACATTTTCATTGTACATACCAGAAGTGTACATCAAAACATACACATTTTCATTGTACATTCAAGAAATGTATATCAAAACATACACATTTTCATTGTATATACCAGAAATGTACATCAAAACATACACATTTTTATTGTACATTCAAGAAATGTACACCAAAACATACACATTTTCATTGTACATTCAAGAAATGTATATCAAAACATACACATTTTAATTGTACATTCAAGAAATGTACATCAAAACATACACATTTTCATTGTACATACCAGAAATGTACATCAAAACATACACATTTTCATTGTACATACCAGAAATGTACATCAAAAGATACACATTTTCATTGTACATTCAAGAAATGTATATCAAAACATACACATTTTCATTGTATATACCAGAAATGTACATCAAAACATACACATTTTCATTGTACATTCAAGAAATGTACACCAAAACATACACATTTTCATTGTACATTCAAGAAATGTACATCAAAACATACACATTTTCATTGTACATTCAAGAAATGTACATCAAAACATACACATTTTCATTGTACATTCAAGAAGTGTACATCAAAACATACACATTTTCAGTGTGCATTCAAGAAACGTACATCAAAACATACACATTTTCATTGAATATACCAGAAATGTACATCAAAACATACACATTTTCATTGTACATTCAAGAAATGTACATCAAAACATACACATTTTCATTGTACATTAAAGAAATGTACATCAAAACATACACATTTTCAGTGTACATTTTAGAAATGTACATCAAAACATACACATTTTCATTGTATATACCAGAAATGTACATCAAAACATACACATTTTCATTGTATATACAAGAAATGTACACCAAAATATACACATTTTCATTGTATATACAAGAAATGTACACCAAAACATACACATTTTCATTGTACATTCAAGAAATGTATATCAAAACATACACATTTTAAGTGTACATTCAAGAAATGTACATCAAAACATACACATTTTCATTGTACATTCAAGAAATGTACATCAAAACATACACACTTTCAGTGTACATTCAAGAAATGTACATCAAAACATACACATTTTCAGTGTACAATCAAGAAATGTACATCTAAAACATACACATTTTGAGTGTACATTCAAGAAACATACATCAAAACATACACATTTTCATTGTATATACCAGAAATGTACATCAAAACATACACATTTTCAGTGTACATTCAAGAAATGTACATCAAAACATACACATTTTCATTGTACATTCAAGAAATGTACATCAAAACATACACATTTTCAGTGTACATTCAAGAAACGTACATCAAAACATACACATTTTCATTGTATATACCAGAAATGTACATCAAAACATACACAATTTCAGTGTACATTCAAGAAATGTACATCAAAACATACACATTTTCAATGTATATACCAGGAATGTACATCAAAACATACACATTTTCAGTGTATATTCAAGAAATGTACAACAAAACATATACATTTTCATTGTATATACTAAAAAATGTACATCAAAACATACACATTTTCATTGTACATCTAAGAAATGTACATCAAAATATACACATTTTCATCGTACATTCAAGAAATATACATCAAAACATACACATTTTCAGTGTACATTCAAGAAATGTACATCAAAACATACACATTTTCATTGTGTATACCAGAAATGTACATCAAAACATACACATTTTCATTGTATATACAAGAAGTGTACACCAAAACATACACATTTTCATTGTATATACAAGAAATGTACACCAAAACATACACATTTTCATTGTACATTCAAGAAATGTATATTAAAACATACACATTTTCAGTGTACATTCAAGAAATGTACATCAAAACATACACATTTTCATTGTACATTCAAGAAATGTACATCAAAACATACACACTTTCAGTGTACATTCAAGAAATGTACATCAAAACATACACATTTTCAGTGTACAATGAAGAAATGTAGATCTAAAACATACACATTTTGAGTGTACATTCAAGAAATATACATCAAAACATACACATTTTCATTGTATATACCAGAAATGTACATCAAAACATACACATTTTCATTGTACATTCATGAAACGTACATCAAAACACACTCATTTGCAGTGTACATTCAAGCAATAACATAAAAAATTACACATTTTCAGGGTACATTCAAGAAATATGCATCAAAACATACACATTTTCATTGTATATACAACAAATGTACATCAAAACATACACATCTTGAGTGTACATTCAAGAAATATACATCAAAACATACACATTTTCAGGGTACATTCAAGAAATATGCATCAAAACATACACATTTTCATTGTATATACAAGAAATGTACATCAAAACATACACATTTTGAGTGTACATTCAAGAAATATACATCAAAACATACACATTTTCATTGTATATACCAGAAATGTACATCAAAACATACACATTTTCATTGTACATTCAAGAAATGTACATCAAAACATACACTTTTTGAGTGTACATTCAAGAAATATACATCAAAACATACACATTTTCATTGTATATACCAGAAATGTACATCAAAACATACACATTTTCATTGTACATTCAAGAAATGTACATCAAAACATACACATTTTTAGTGTACATTCAAGAAATGTACATGAAAACATACACATTTTCATTGTACATTCAAGAAATGTATATCAAAACATACACATTTTCATTGTAAATACAAGAAATGTACATCAAAACATACACATTTTCATTGTATATACAAGAAATGTACATCAAAACATACACATTTTCATTGTATATACAAGAAATGTACGTCAAAACATACACATTTTCATTGTACATTCAAGAAATGTACATCAAAACATACACACTTTCATTGTACACTAAAGAAATGTACATCAAAACATACACATTTTCATTGTATATACAAGAAATGTACATCAAAACATACACATTTTCATTGTACACTCAAGAAATGTACATCAAAGCTTACACATTTTCATTCTACACTCAAGAAATGTATATCAAAACATACACATTTTCTTTGTACACTCAAGAAATGTACATAAAAAACTTACACATTTTCATTGTATATACAAGAAATGTACATCAAAACATACACATTTTCAGTGTACATTCAAGAAATGTACATCAAAACATACACATTTTCATTGTATATTCAAGTAATGTATATCAAAACATACACATTTTCAGTGTACATTCAAGAAATGTACATCAAAACATACACATTTTCATTGTATATACAAGAAATGTACATCAAAACATACACATTTTCATTGTACACTAAAGAAATATACATCAAAACATTCACACATTTTCAGTGTACATTCAAGAAATGTACATCAAAACATACACATTTTCATTGTACATTCAAGAAATGTACATCAAAACATACACATTTTGAGTTTACATTCAAGAAATATACATAAAAACATACACATTTTCATTGTATATAATAGATATGTACATCAAAACATACACATTTTCATTTTACATTCAAGAAATGTACATCAAAATATACACATTTTGAGTGTACATTCAAGAAATATACATCAAAACATACACATTTTGAGTGTACATTCAAGAAATGTACATCAAAACATACACATTTTCATTGTATATACCAGAAATGTACATCAAAACATACACATTTTCATTGTATATACAAGAAATGTACATCAAAACATACACATTTTCATTGTATATACAAGTAATGTATATCAAAACATACACATTTTCAGTGTACATTCAAGAAATTTACATCAAAACATACACATTTTCATTGTATATACAAGAAATGTACATCAAAACATACACATTTTCATTGCATATACCAGAAATGTACATCAAAACATACACATTTTCATTGTACATTCAAGAAATGTACATCAAAACATACACATTTTCATTGTATATACCAGAAATGTACATCAAAGCATACACATTTTCAGTGTACATTCAAGAAATGTACATAAAAACATACACATTTTCATTGTAAATACCAGAAATGTACATCAAAACATACACATTTTCATTGTATATACAAGAAATGTACATCAAAACATACACATTTTCATTGTATATACAAGAAATGTATATCAAAACATACGAATTTTCAGTGTACATTCAAGAAATGTACATCAAAACATACACATTTTCATTGTATATACAAGAAATGTATATCAAAACATACACATTTTCAGTGTACATTCAAGAAATGTACATCAAAACATACACATTTTCATTTTATATACAAGAAATGTACATCAAAACATACACATTTTCAGTGTACATTCAAGAAATGTACATGAAAACATACACATTTTCATTGTACATTCAAGAAATGTATATCAAAACATACACATTTTCATTGTAAATACAAGAAATGTACATCAAAACATACACATTTTCATTGTATATACAAGAAATGTACATCAAAACATACACATTTTCATTGTATATACAAGAAATGTACTTCAAAACATACACATTTTCATTGTACATTCAAGATATGTACATCAAAACATACACACTTTCATTGTACACTGAAGAAATGTACATCAAAACATACACATTTTCATTGTATATACAAGAAATGTACATCAAAACATACACATTTTCATTGTACACTCAAGAAATGTACATCAAAGCTTACACATTTTCATTCTACACTCAAGAAATGTATATCAAAACATACACATTTTCTTTGTACACTCAAGAAATGTACATAAAAAACTTACACATTTTCATTGTATATACAAGAAATGTACATCAAAACATACACATTTTCAGTGTACATTCAAGTAATGTACATCAAAACATACACATTTTCATTGTATATTCAAGTAATGTATATCAAAACATACACATTTTCATTGTACATTCAAGAAATGTACATCAAAACATACACATTTTGAGTGTACATTCAAGAAATATACATCAAAACATACACAATTTCATTGTATATACCAGAAATGTACATCAAAACATACACATTTTCATTGTACATTCAAGAAATGTACATCAACACATACACATTTTCAGTGTACATTCAAGAAATGTACATCAAAACATACACATTTTGAGTGTACATTCAAGAAATGTACATCAAAACATATACATTTTCATTGTATATACCAGAAATGTACATCAAAACATACACATTTTCATTGTACATTCAAGAAATGTACACCAAAACATACACATTTTCATTGTACATTCAAGAAATGTATATCAAAACATACACATCTTCATTGTACATTCAAGAAATGTACATCAAAACATACACAATTTCATTGTACATACCAGAAATGTACTTCAAAACATACACATTTTCATTGTACATTCACGAAATGTATATCAAAACATACACATTTTCATTGTATATACCAGAAATGTACATCAAAACATACACATTTTTATTGTACATTCAAGAAATGTACACCAAAGCATACACATTTTCATTGTACATTCAAGAAATGTATATCAAAACATACACATTTTCATTGTACATTCAAGAAATGTACATCAAAACATACACATTTTCATTGTACATACCAGAAATGTACATCAAAACATACACATTTTCATTGTACATACCAGAAATGTACATCAAAAGATACACATTTTCATTGTACATTCAAGAAATGTATATCAAAACATACACATTTTCATTGTATATACCAGAAATGTACATCAAAACATACACATTTTCATTGTACATTCAAGAAATGTACACCAAAACATACACACTTTCATTGTACATTCAAGAAATGTACATCAAAACATACACATTTTCATTGTACATTCAAGAAATGTACATCAAAACATACACATTTTCATTGTACATTCAAGAAATGTACATCAAAACATACACATTTTCAGTGTGCATTCAAGAAACGTACATCAAAACATACACATTTTCATTGAATATACCAGAAATGTACATCAAAACATACACATTTTCATTGTACATTCAAGAAATGTACATCAAAACATACACATTTTCATTGTACATTAAAGAAATGTACATCAAAACATACACATTTTCAGTGTACATTCAAGAAATGTACATCAAAACATACACATTTTCATTGTATATACCAGAAATGTACATCAAAACATACACATTTTCATTGTGTATACAAGAAATGTACACCAAAACATACACATTTTCATTGTATATACAAGAAATGTACACCAAAACATACACATTTTCATTGTACATTCAAGAAATGTATATCAAAACATACACATTTTAAGCGTACATTCAAGAAATGTACATCAAAACATACACATTTTCATTGTACATTCAAGAAATGTACATCAAAACATACACACTTTCAGTGTACATTCAAGAAATGTACATCAAAACATACACATTTTCAGTGTACAATCAAGAAATGTACATCTAAAACATACACATTTTAAGTGTACATTCAAGAAATATACATCAAAACATACACATTTTCATTGTATATACCAGAAATGTACATCAAAACATACACATTTTCAGTGTACATTCAAGAAATGTACATCAAAACATACACATTTTCATTGTACATTCAAGAAATGTACATCAAAACATACACATTTTCATTGTACATTCAAGAAATGTACATCAAAACATACACATTTTCAGTGTACATTCAAGAAACGTACATCAAAACATACACATTTTCATTGTATATACCAGAAATGTACATCAAAACATACACAATTTCAGTGTACATTCAAGAAATGTACCTCAAAACATACACATTTTCAATGTATATACCAGGAATGTACATCAAAACATACACATTTTCAGTGTATATTCAAGAAATGTACATCAAAACATATACATTTTCATTGTATATACTAGAAATGTACATCAAAACATACACATTTTCATTGTACATTCAAGAAATGTACATCAAAATATACACATTTTCATCGTACATTCAAGAAATATACATCAAAACATACACATTTTCAGTGTACATTCAAGAAATGTACATCAAAACATATACATTTTCATTGTGTATACCAGAAATGTACATCAAAACATACACATTTTCATTGTATATACAAGAAGTGTACACCAAAACATACACATTTTCATTGTATATACAAGAAATGTACACCAAAACATACACATTTTCATTGTACATTCAAGAAATTTATATTAAAACATACACATTTTCAGTGTACATTCAAGAAATGTACATCAAAACATACACATTTTCATTGTACATTCAAGAAATGTACATCAAAACATACACACTTTCAGTGTACATTCAAGAAATGTACATCAAAACATACACATTTTCAGTGTACAATGAAGAAATGTAGATCTAAAACATACACATTTTGAGTGTACATTCAAGAAATATACATCAAAACATACACATTTTCATTGTGTATACCAGAAATGTACATCAAAACATACACATTTTCATTGTACATTCATGAAACGTACATCAAAACACACACATTTGCAGTGTACATTCAAGAAATATACATAAAAAATTACACATTTTCAGGGTACATTCAAGAAATATGCATCAAAACATACACATTTTCATTGTATATACAACAAATGTACATCAAAACATACACATTTTGAGTGTACATTCAAGAAATATACATCAAAACATACACATTTTCAGGGTACATTCAAGAAATATGCATCAAAACATACACATTTTCATTGTATATACAAGAAATGTACATCAAAACATACACATTTTGAGTGTACATTCAAGAAATATACATCAAAACATACACATTTTCATTGTATATACCAGAAATGTACATCAAAACATACACATTTTCATTGTACATTCAAGAAATGTACATCAAAACATACACTTTTTGAGTGTACATTCAAGAAATATACATCAAAACATACACATTTTCATTGTATATACCAGAAATGTACATCAAAACATACACATTTTCATTGTACATTCAAGAAATGTACATCAAAACATACACATTTTCAGTGTACATTCAAGAAATGTACATGAAAACATACACATCTTCATTGTACATTCAAGAAATGTATATCAAAACATACACATTTTTATTGTAAATACAAGAAATGTACATCAAAACATACACATTTTCATTGTATTTACAAGAAATGTACATCAAAACATACACATTTTCATTGTATATACAAGAAATGTACATCAAAACATACACATTTTCATTGTACATTCAAGAAATGTACATCAAAACATACACACTTTCATTGTACACTAAAGAAATGTACATCAAAACATACACATTTTCATTGTATATACAAGAAATGTACATCAAAACATACACATTTTCATTGTACACTCAAGAAATGTACATCAAAGCTTACACATTTTCATTCTACACTCAAGAAATGTATATCAAAACATACACATTTTCTTTGTACACTCAAGAAATGTACATAAAAAACTTACACATTTTCATTGTATATACAAGAAATGTACATCAAAACATACACATTTTCAGTGTACATTCAAGAAATGTACATCAAAACATACACATTTTCATTGTATATTCAAGTAATGTATATCAAAACATACACATTTTCAGTGTACATTCAAGAAATGTACATCAAAACATACACATTTTCATTGTATATACAAGAAATGTACATCAAAACATACACATTTTCATTGTACACTAAAGAAATATACATCAAAACATTCACACATTTTCAGTGTACATTCAAGAAATGCACATCAAAACATACACATTTTCATTGTACATTCAAGAAATGTACATCAAAACATACACATTTTGAGTGTACATTCAAGAAATATACATCAAAACATACACAATTTCATTGTATATACCAGAAATGTACATCAAAACATACACATTTTCATTGTACATTCAAGAAATGTACATCAAAACATACACACTTTCATTGTACACTAAAGAAATGTACACCAAAACATACACATTTTCATTGTATATACAAGAAATGTACACCAAAACATACACATTTTCATTGTACATTCAAGAAATGTATATCAAAACATACACATTTTAAGCGTACATTCAAGAAATGTACATCAAAACATACACATTTTCATTGTACATTCAAGAAATGTACATCAAAACATACACACTTTCAGTGTACATTCAAGAAATGTACATCAAAACATACACATTTTCAGTGTACAATCAAGAAATGTACATCTAAAACATACACATTTTAAGTGTACATTCAAGAAATATACATCAAAACATACACATTTTCATTGTATATACCAGAAATGTACATCAAAAGATACACATTTTCAGTGTACATTCAAGAAATGTACATCAAAACATACACATTTTCATTGTACATTCAAGAAATGTACATCAAAACATACACATTTTCATTGTACATTCAAGAAATGTACATCAAAACATACACATTTTCAGTGTACATTCAAGAAACGTACATCAAAACATACACATTTTCATTGTATATACCAGAAATGTACATCAAAACATACACAATTTCAGTGTACATTCAAGAAATGTACCTCAAAACATACACATTTTCAATGTATATACCAGGAATGTACATCAAAACATACACATTTTCAGTGTATATTCAAGAAATGTACATCAAAACATATACATTTTCATTGTATATACTAGAAATGTACATCAAAACATACACATTTTCATTGTACATTCAAGAAATGTACATCAAAATATACACATTTTCATCGTACATTCAAGAAATATACATCAAAACATACACATTTTCAGTGTACATTCAAGAAATGTACATCAAAACATACACATTTTCATTGTGTATACCAGAAATGTACATCAAAACATACACATTTTCATTGTATATACAAGAAGTGTACACCAAAACATACACATTTTCATTGTATATACAAGAAATGTACACCAAAACATACACATTTTCATTGTACATTCAAGAAATTTATATTAAAACATACACATTTTCAGTGTACATTCAAGAAATGTACATCAAAACATACACATTTTCATTGTACATTCAAGAAATGTACATCAAAACATACACACTTTCAGTGTACATTCAAGAAATGTACATCAAAACATACACATTTTCAGTGTACAATGAAGAAATGTAGATCTAAAACATACACATTTTGAGTGTACATTCAAGAAATATACATCAAAACATACACATTTTCATTGTGTATACCAGAAATGTACATCAAAACATACACATTTTCATTGTACATTCATGAAACGTACATCAAAACACACACATTTGCAGTGTACATTCAAGAAATATACATAAAAAATTACACATTTTCAGGGTACATTCAAGAAATATGCATCAAAACATACACATTTTCATTGTATATACAACAAATGTACATCAAAACATACACATTTTGAGTGTACATTCAAGAAATATACATCAAAACATACACATTTTCAGGGTACATTCAAGAAATATGCATCAAAACATACACATTTTCATTGTATATACAAGAAATGTACATCAAAACATACACATTTTGAGTGTACATTCAAGAAATATACATCAAAACATACACATTTTCATTGTATATACCAGAAATGTACATCAAAACATACACATTTTCATTGTACATTCAAGAAATGTACATCAAAACATACACTTTTTGAGTGTACATTCAAGAAATATACATCAAAACATACACATTTTCATTGTATATACCAGAAATGTACATCAAAACATACACATTTTCATTGTACATTCAAGAAATGTACATCAAAACATACACATTTTCAGTGTACATTCAAGAAATGTACATGAAAACATACACATCTTCATTGTACATTCAAGAAATGTATATCAAAACATACACATTTTTATTGTAAATACAAGAAATGTACATCAAAACATACACATTTTCATTGTATTTACAAGAAATGTACATCAAAACATACACATTTTCATTGTATATACAAGAAATGTACATCAAAACATACACATTTTCATTGTACATTCAAGAAATGTACATCAAAACATACACACTTTCATTGTACACTAAAGAAATGTACAT
Source organism: Tenodera sinensis (assembly GCA_030765045.1). Lineage (NCBI taxonomy): Eukaryota > Metazoa > Arthropoda > Insecta > Mantodea > Mantidae > Tenodera > Tenodera sinensis. Next base: position 165,402,992 of record CM060963.1, on the reverse strand, counting down.
CAAAACATACACATTTTCATTGTATATACAAGAAATGTACATCAAAACATACACATTTTCATTGTACACTCAAGAAATGTACATCAAAGCTTACACATTTTCATTCTACACTCAAGAAATGTATATCAAAACATACACATTTTCTTTGTACACTCAAGAAATGTACATAAAAAACTTACACATTTTCATTGTATATACAAGAAATGTACATCAAAACATACACATTTTCAGTGTACATTCAAGAAATGTACATCAAAACATACACATTTTCATTGTATATTCAAGTAATGTATATCAAAACATACACATTTTCAGTGTACATTCAAGAAATGTACATCAAAACATACACATTTTCATTGTATATACAAGAAATGTACATCAAAACATACACATTTTCATTGTACACTAAAGAAATATACATCAAAACATTCACACATTTTCAGTGTACATTCAAGAAATGCACATCAAAACATACACATTTTCATTGTACATTCAAGAAATGTACATCAAAACATACACATTTTGAGTGTACATTCAAGAAATATACATCAAAACATACACAATTTCATTGTATATACCAGAAATGTACATCAAAACATACACATTTTCATTGTACATTCAAGAAATGTACATCAACACATACACGTTTTCAGTGTACATTCAAGAAATGTACAACAAAACATACACATTTTGAGTGTACATTCAAGAAATGTACATCAAAACATATACATTTTCATTGTATATACCAGAAATGTACATCAAAACATACACATTTTCATTGTATATACAAGAAATGTACATCAAAACATACACATTTTCATTGTATATACAAGAAATGTATATCAAAACATACACATTTTCAGTGTACATTCAAGAAATGTACATCAAAACATACACATTTTCATTGTATATACAAGAAATGTATATCAAAACATACACATTTTCATTGTATATACCAGAAATGTACATCAAAACATACACATTTTCATTGTACATTCAAGAAATGTACACCAAAACATACACATTTTCATTGTACATTCAAGAAATGTATATCAAAACATACACATTTTCATTGTACATTCAAGAAATGTACATCAAAACATACACATTTTCATTGTACATACCAGAAATGTACATCAAAACATACACATTTTCATTGTACATACCAGAAATGTACATCAAAACATACACATTTTCATTGTACATTCAAGAAATGTATATCAAAACATACACATTTTCATTGTATATACCAGAAATGTACATCAAAACATACACATTTTTATTGTACATTCAAGAAATGTACACCAAAACATACACATTTTCATTGTACATTCAAGAAATGTATATCAAAACATACACATTTTCATTGTACATTCAAGAAATGTACATCAAAACATAGACATTTTCATTGTACATACCAGAAATGTACATCAAAACATACACATTTTCATTGTACATACCAGAAATGTACATCAAAACATACACATTTTCATTGTACATTCAAGAAATGTATATCAAAACATACACATTTTCATTGTATATACCAGAAATGTACATCAAAACATACACATTTTCATTGTACATTCAAGAAATGTACACCAAAACATACACATTTGCATTGTACATTCAAGAAATGTACATCAAAACATACACATTTTCATTGTACATTCAAGAAATGTACATCAAAACATACACATTTTCATTGTACATTCAAGAAATGTACATCAAAACATACACATTTTCAGTGTGCATTCAAGAAACGTACATCAAAACATACACATTTTCATTGAATATACCAGAAATGTACATCAAAACATACACATTTTCATTGTACATTCAGGAAATGTACATCAAAACATACACATTTTCATTGTACATTAAAGAAATGTACATCAAAACATACACATTTTCAGTGTACATTCAAGAAATGTACATCAAAACATACACATTTTCATTGTATATACCAGAAATGTACATAAAAACATACACATTTTCATTGTATATACAAGAAATGTACACCAAAACATACACATTTTCATTGTATATACAAGAAATGTACACCAAAACATACACATTTTCATTGTACATTCAAGAATTGTGTATCAAAACATACACATTTTAAGTGTACATTCAAGAAATGTACATCAAAACATACACATTTTCATTGTACATTCAAGAAATGTACATCAAAACATACACACTTTCAGTGTACATTCAAGAAATGTACATCAAAACATACACATTTTCAGTGTACAATCAAGAAATGTACATCTAAAACATAAACATTTTGAGTGTACATTCAAGAAATATACATCAAAACATACACATTTTCATTGTATATACCAGAAATGTACATCAAAACATACACATTTTCAGTGTGCATTCAAGAAATGTACATCAAAACATACACATTTTCATTGTACATTCAAGAAATGTACATCAAAACATACACATTTTCATTGTACATTCAAGAAATGTACATCAAAACATACACATTTCCAGTGTACATTCAAGAAACGTACATCAAAACATACACATTTTCATTCTATATACCAGAAATGTACATCAAAACATACACAATTTCAGTGTACATTCAAGAAATGTACATCAAAACATACACATTTTCAATGTATATACAAGGAATGTACATCAAAACATACACATTTTCAGTGTATATTCAAGAAATGTACATCAAAACATATACATTTTCATTGTATATACTAGAAATGTACATCAAAACATAAACATTTTCATTGTACGTTCAAGAAATGTACATCAAAATATACACATTTTCATCGTACATTCAAGAAATATACATCAAAACATACACATTTTCAGTGTACATTCAAATAATGAACATTAAAACATACACATTTTCATTGTGTATACCAGAAATGTACATCAAAACATACACATTTTCATTGTATATACAAGAAGTGTACACCAAAACATACACATTTTCATTGTATATACAAGAAATGTACACCAAAACATACACATTTTCATTGTACATTCAAGAAATGTATATTAAAACATACACATTTTCAGTGTACATTCAAGAAATGTACATCAAAACATACACATTGTCATTGTACATTCAAGAAATGTACATCAAAACATACACACTTTCAGTGTACATTCAAGAAATGTACATCAAAACATACACATTTTCAGTGTACAATGAAGAAATGTAGATCTAAAACATACACATTTTGAGTGTACATTCAAGAAATATACATCAAAACATACACATTTTCATTGTATATACCAGAAATGTACATCAAAACATACACATTTTCATTGTACATTCAAGAAATGTACATCAAAACACACACATTTGCAGTGTACATTCAAGAAATATACATAAAAAATTACACATTTTCAGGGTACATTCAAGAAATATGCATCAAAACATACACATTTTCATTGTATATACAACAAATGTACATCAAAACATACACATTTTGAGTGTACATTCAAGAAATATACATCAAAACATACACATTTTCAGGGTACATTCAAGAAATATGCATCAAAACATACACATTTTCATTGTATATACAAGAAATGTACATCAAAACATACACATTTTGAGTGTACATTCAAGAAATATACATCAAAACATACACATTTTCATTGTATATACCAGAAATGTACATCAAAACATACACATTATCATTGTACATTCAAGAAATGTACATCAAAACATACACTTTTTGAGTGTACATTCAAGAAATATACATCAAAACATACACATTTTCATTGTATATACCAGAATTGTACATCAAAACATACACATTTTCATTGTACATTCAAGAAATGTACATCAAAATATACACATTTTCATCGTACATTCAAGAAATATACATCAAAACATACACATTTTCAGTGTACATTCAAGAAATGTAATTCAAAACATACACATTTTCATTGTATATACCAGAAATGTACATCAAAACATACACATTTTCATTGTATATACAAAAATGTACACCAAAACATACACATTTTCATTGTATATACAAGAAATGTACACCAAAACATACACATTTTCATTGTACATTCAAGAAATGTATATTAAAACATACACATTTTCAGTGTACATTCAAGAAATGTACAGCAAAACATACACATTTTCATTGTACATTAGAGAAATGTACATCAAAACATACACACTTTCAGTGTACATTCAAGAAATGTACATCAAAACGTACACATTTTCAGTGTACAATCAAGAAATGTAGATCTAAAACATACACATTTTGAGTGTACATTCAAGAAATATACATCAAAACATACACATTTTCATTGTATATACCAGAAGTGTACATCAAAACATACACATTTTCATTGTACATTCAAGAAATGTACATCAAAACATACACATTTGCAGTGTACATTCAAGAAATATACATAAAAAATTACACATTTTCAGGGTACATTCAAGAAATATGCATCAAAACATACACATTTTCATTGTGTATACAACAAATGTACATCAAAACATACACATTTTGAGTGTACATTCAAGAAATATACATCAAAACATACACATTTTCGGGGTACATTCAAGAAATATGTATCAAAACATACACATTTTCATTGTATATACAAGAAATGTACATCAAAACATACACATTTTGAGTGTACATTCAAGAAATATACATCAAAACATACACATTTTCATTGTATATACCAGAAATGTACATCAAAACATACACATTTTCATTGTACATTCAAGAAATATACATCAAAACATACACATTTTCATTGTATATACCAGAAATGTACATCAAAACATACACATTTTCATTGTACATTCAAGAAATATACATCAAAATATACACATTTTCATCGTACTTTCAAGAAATATACATCAAAACATACACATTTTCAGTGTACATTCAAGAAATGTACATCAAAACATATACATTTTCATTGTATATGCCAGAAATGTACACCAAAACATACACATTTTCATTGTACATTCAAGAAGTGTATATCAAAACATACACATTTTCAGTGTACATTCAAGAAATGTACATCAAAACATACACATTTTCATTGTACATTCAAGAAATGTACATCAAAACATACACACCTTCAGTGTACATTCAAGAAATGTACATCAAAACATACACATTTTCAGTGTACAATCAAGAAATGTAGATCTAAAACATACACATTTTGAAAGTGTACATTCAAGAAATATACATCAAAACATACACATTTCCATTGTATATACCAGAAATGTACATCAAAACATACACATTTTCATTGTACATTCAAGAAATGTACATCAAAACATACACATTTGCAGTGTACATTCAAGGTATATACATAAAAAATTACACATTTTCAGGGTACATTCAAGAAATATGCATCAAAACATACACATTTTCATTGTATATACAAGAAACGTACATCAAAACATACACATTTTGAGTGTACATTCAAGAAATATACATCAAAACATACACATTTTCATTGTATATACCAGAAATGTACATCAAAACATACACATTTTCATTGTACATTCAAGAAATGTACATCAAAACATACACTTTTTGAGTGTACATTCAAGAAATATACATCAAAACATACACATTTTCATTGTATATACCAGAAATGTACATCAAAACATACACATTTTCAGTGTGCATTCAAGAAATGTACATCAAAACATACACATTTTCATTGTACATTCAAGAAATGTACATCAAAACATACACATTTTCATTGTACATTCAAGAAATGTACATCAAAACATACACATTTCCAGTGTACATTCAAGAAACGTACATCAAAACATACACATTTTCATTCTATATACCAGAAATGTACATCAAAACATACACAATTTCAGTGTACATTCAAGAAATGTACATCAAAACATACACATTTTCAATGTATATACAAGGAATGTACATCAAAACATACACATTTTCAGTGTATATTCAAGAAATGTACATCAAAACATATACATTTTCATTGTATATACTAGAAATGTACATCAAAACATACACATTTTCATTGTACGTTCAAGAAATGTACATCAAAATATACACATTTTCATCGTACATTCAAGAAATATACATCAAAACATACACATTTTCAGTGTACATTCAAATAATGTACATTAAAACATACACATTTTCATTGTGTATACCAGAAATGTACATCAAAACATACACATTTTCATTGTATATACAAGAAGTGTACACCAAAACATACACATTTTCATTGTATATACAAGAAATGTACACCAAAACATACACATTTTCATTGTACATTCAAGAAATGTATATTAAAACATACACATTTTCAGTGTACATTCAAGAAATGTACATCAAAACATACACATTGTCATTGTACATTCAAGAAATGTACATCAAAACATACACACTTTCAGTGTACATTCAAGAAATGTACATCAAAACATACACATTTTCAGTGTACAATGAAGAAATGTAGATCTAAAACATACACATTTTGAGCGTACATTCAAGAAATATACATCAAAACATACACATTTTCATTGTATATACCAGAAATGTACATCAAAACATACACATTTTCATTGTACATTCAAGAAATGTACATCAAAACACACACATTTGCAGTGTACATTCAAGAAATATACATAAAAAATTACACATTTTCAGGGTACATTCAAGAAATATGCATCAAAACATACACATTTTCATTGTATATACAACAAATGTACATCAAAACATACACATTTTGAGTGTACATTCAGGAAATATACATCAAAACATACACATTTTCAGGGTACATTCAAGAAATATGCATCAAAACATACACATTTTCATTGTATATACAAGAAATGTACATCAAAACATACACATTTTGAGTGTACATTCAAGAAATATACATCAAAACATACACATTTTCATTGTATATACCAGGAATGTTCATCAAAACATACACATTATCATTGTACATTCAAGAAATGTACATCAAAACATACACTTTTTGAGTGTACATTCAAGAAATATACATCAAAACATACACATTTTCATTGTATATACCAGAAATGTACATCAAAACATACACATTTTCATTGTACATTCAAGAAATGTACATCAAAATATACACATTTTCATCGTACATTCAAGAAATATACATCAAAACATACACATTTTCAGTGTACATTCAAGAAATGTAATTCAAAACATACACATTTTCATTGTATATACCAGAAATGTACATCAAAACATACACATTTTCATTGTATATACAAAAATGTACACCAAAACATACACATTTTCATTGTATATACAAGAAATGTACACCAAAACATACACATTTTCATTGTACATTCAAGAAATGTATATTAAAACATACACATTTTCAGTGTACATTCAAGAAATGTACATCAAAACATACACATTTTCATTGTACATTAGAGAAATGTACATCAAAACATACACACTTTCAGTGTACATTCAAGAAATGTACATCAAAACGTACACATTTTCAGTGTACAATCAAGAAATGTAGATCTAAAAAATACACATTTTGAGTGTACATTCAAGAAATATACATCAAAACATACACATTTTCATTGTATATACCAGAAGTGTACATCAAAACATACACATTTTCATTGTACATTCAAGAAATGTACATCAAAACATACACATTTGCAGTGTACATTCAAGAAATATACATAAAAAATTACACATTTTCAGGGTACATTCAAGAAATATGCATCAAAACATACACATTTTCATTGTGTATACAACAAATGTACATCAAAACATACACATTTTGAGTGTACATTCAAGAAATATACATCAAAACATACACATTTTCGGGGTACATTCAAGAAATATGTATCAAAACATACACATTTTCATTGTATATACAAGAAATGTACATCAAAACATACACATTTTGAGTGTACATTCAAGAAATATACATCAAAACATACACATTTTCATTGTATATACCAGAAATGTACATCAAAACATACACATTTTCATTGTACATTCAAGAAATGTACATCAAAACATACACTTTTTGAGTGTACATTCAAGAAATATACATCAAAACATACACATTTTCATTGTATATACCAGAAATGTACATCAAAACATACACATTTTCATTGTACATTCAAGAAATATACATCAAAATATACACATTTTCTTCGTACTTTCAAGAAATATACATCAAAACATACACATTTTCAGTGTACATTCAAGAAATGTACATCAAAACATATACATTTTCATTGTATATGCCAGAAATGTACACCAAAACATACACATTTTCATTGTACATTCAAGAAGTGTATATCAAAACATACACATTTTCAGTGTACATTCAAGAAATGTACATCAAAACATACACATTTTCATTGTACATTCAAGAAATGTACATCAAAACATACACACTTTCAGTGTACATTCAAGAAATGTACATCAAAACATACACATTTTCAGTGTACAATCAAGAAATGTAGATCTAAAACATACACATTTTGAAAGTGTACATTCAAGAAATATACATCAAAACATACACATTTCCATTGTATATACCAGAAATGTACATCAAAACATTCACATTTTCATTGTACATTCAAGAAATGTACATCAAAACATACACATTTGCAGTGTACATTCAAGGTATATACATAAAAAATTACACATTTTCAGGGTACATTCAAGAAATATGCATCAAAACATACACATTTTCATTGTATATACAAGAAACGTACATCAAAACATACACATTTTGAGTGTACATTCAAGAAATATACATCAAAACATACACATTTTCATTGTATATACCAGAAATGTACATCAAAACATACACATTTTCATTGTACATTCAAGAAATGTACATCAAAACATACACTTTTTGAGTGTACATTCAAGAAATATACATCAAAACATACACATTTTCATTGTATATACCAGAAATGTACATCAAAACATACACATTTTCATTGTACATTCAAGAAGTGTACATCAAAACATACACTTTTTGAGTGTACATTCAAGAAATGTACATCAAAACATACACATTTTCATTGTATATACCATAAATGTAAACAAAACATACACATTTTCATTGTACATTCAAGAAATGTACATCAAAACATACACATTTTGAGTGTACATTCAAGAAATATAAATCAAAACATACACATTTTCTTTGGATATACCAGAAATGTACGTCAAAACATAGACATTTTCATTGTATATACCAGAAATGTACATCAAAACATACACATTTTCATTGTACATTTAAGAAATATACATCAAAACATACACATTTTGAGTGTACATTAGACAAATATACATTAAACCATACACATTTTCATTGTATATACCAGAAATGTACATCAAAACATACACATTTTCATTGTATATTCAAGAAATGTACATCAAATCATACACATTTTCATTGTATATTCAAGAAATGTACATAAAAACATACACATTTTCATTGTATATACCAAAAATGTACATCAAAACATACACATTTTCATTGTACATTCAAGAAATGTACATCAAAACATACACATTTTCATTGTATATACCAGAAATGTACATCAAAACATACACATTTTCATTGTATATACAAGAAATGTACATCAAAACATACACATTTTCATTGTACACTAAAGAAATATACATCAAAACATTCACACATTTTCAGTGTACATTCAAGAAATGTACATCAAAACATACACATTTTCATTGTACATTCAAGAAATGTACATCAAAACATACACATTTTGAGTGTACATTCAAGAAATATACATCAAAACATACACAATTTCTTTGTATATACCAGAAATGTACATCAAACCATACACATTTTCATTGCACATTCAAGAAATGTACATCAAAACATACACATTTTCAGTGTACATTCAAGAAATGTACATCAAGACATTCACATTTTGAGTGTACATTCAAGAAATGTACATCAAAACATATACATTTTCATTGTATATACCAGAAATGTACATCAAAACATACACATTTTCATTGTATATACAAGAAATGTACATCAAAACATACACATTTTCATTGTACATTCAAGAAATGTACATCAAAACATACACATTTTCATTGTATATACAAGAAATGTACATCAAAACATACACATTTTCATTGTATATACCAGAAATGTACATCAAAACATACACATTTTCATTGTACATTCAAGAAATGTACATCAAAACATACACATTTTCATTATACATTCAAGAAATGTACATCAAAACATACACATTTTCATTGTACATTCAAGAAATGTACATCAAAACATACACATTTTCAGTGTACATTCAAGAAACGTACATCAAAACATACACATTTTCATTCTATATACCAGAAATGTACATCAAAACATACACAATTTCAGTGTACATTCAAGAAATGTACATCAAAACATACACATTTTCAATGTATATACAAGGAATGTACATCAAAACATACACATTTTCAGTGTATATTCAAGAAATGTACATCAAAACATATACATTTTCATTGTATATACTATAAATGTACATCAAAACATACACATTTTCATTGTACGTTCAAGAAATGTACATCAAAATATACACATTTTCATCGTACATTCAAGAAATATACATCAAAACATACACATTTTCAGTGTACATTCAAGAAATGTACATTAAAACATACACATTTTCATTGTGTATACCAGAAATGTACATCAAAAGATACACATTTTCATTGTATATACAAGAAGTGTACACCAAAACATACACATTTTCATTGTATATACAAGAAATGTACACCAAAACATACACATTTTCATTGTACATTCAAGAAATGTATATTAAAACATACACATTTTCAGTGTACATTCAAGAAATGTACATCAAAACATACACATTTTCATTGTACATTCAAGAAATGTACATCAAAACATACACACTTTCAGTGTACATTCAAGAAATGTACATCAAAACATACACATTTTCAGTGTACAATGAAGAAATGTAGATCTAAAACATACACATTTTGAGTGTACATTCAAGAAATATACATCAAAACATACACATTTTCATTGTATATACCAGAAATGTACATCAAAACATACACATTTTCATTGTACATTCAAGAAATGTACATCAAAACACACACATTTGCAGTGTACATTCAAGAAATATACATAAAAAATTACACATTTTCAGGGTACATTCAAGAAATATGCATCAAAACATACACATTTCCATTGTATATACAAGAAATGTACATCAAAACATACACATTTTGTGTGTACATTCAAGAAATATACATCAAAACATACACATTTTCATTGTATATACCAGAAATGTACATCAAAACATACACATTATCATTGTACATTCAAGAAATGTACATCAAAACATACACTTTTTGAAAGTACATTCAAGAAATATACATCAAAACATACACATTTTCATTGTATATACCAGAAATGTACATCAAAACATACACATTTTCATTGTACATTCAAGAAATGTACATCAAAATATACACATTTTCATCGTACATTCAAGAAATATACATCAAAACATACACATTTTCAGTGTACATTCAAGAAATGTACATCAAAACATACACATTTTCATTGTATATACCAGAAATGTACATCAAAACATACACATTTTCATTGTATATACAAAAATGTACACCAAAACATACACATTTTCATTGTATATACAAGAAATGTACACCAAAACATACACATTTTCATTGTACATTCAAGAAATGTATATTAAAACATACACATTTTCAGTGTACATTCAAGAAATGTACATCAAAACATACACATTTTCATTGTACATTAGAGAAATGTACATCAAAACATACACACTTTCAGTGTACATTCAAGAAATGTACATCAAAACGTACACATTTTCAGTGTACAATCAAGAAATGTAGATCTAAAACATACACATTTTGAGTGTACATTCAAGAAATATACATCAAAACATACACATTTTCATTGTATATACCAGAAGTGTACATCAAAACATACACATTTTCATTGTACATTCAAGAAATGTACATCAAAACATACACATTTGCAGTGTACATTGAAGAAATATACATAAAAAATTACACATTTTCAGGGTACATTCAAGAAATATGCATCAAAACATACACATTTTCATTGTGTATACAACAAATGTACATCAAAACATACACATTTTGAGTGTACATTCAAGAAATATACATCAAAACACACACATTTTCGGGGTACATTCAAGAAATATGTATCAAAACATACACATTTTCATTGTATATACAAGAAATGTACATCAAAACATACACATTTTGAGTGTACATTCAAGAAATATACATCAAAACATACACATTTTCATTGTATATACCAGAAATGTACATCAAAACATACACATTTTCATTGTACATTCAAGAAATGTACATCAAAACATACACTTTTTGAGTGTACATTCAAGAAATATACATCAAAACAAACACATTTTCATTGTATATACCAGAAATGTACATCAAAACATACACATTTTCATTGTACATTCAAGAAATATACATCAAAATATACACATTTTCATCGTACATTCAAGAAATATACATCAAAACATACACATTTTCAGTGTACATTCAAGAAATGTACATCAAAACATACACATTTTCATTGTATATACCAGAAATGTACACCAAAACATACACATTTTCATTGTACATTCAAGAAATGTATATCAAAACATACACATTTTCAGTGTACATTCAAGAAATGTACATCAAAACATACACATTTTCATTGTACATTCAAGAAATGTACATCAAAACATACACATTTTGAGTGTACATTCAAGAAATATACATCAAAACATACACAATTTCTTTGTATATACCAGAAATGTACATCAAACCATACACATTTTCATTGCACATTCAAGAAATGTACATCAAAACATACACATTTTCAGTGTACATTCAAGAAATGTACATCAAGACATTCACATTTTGAGTGTACATTCAAGAAATGTACATCAAAACATATACATTTTCATTGTATATACCAGAAATGTACATCAAAACATACACATTTTCATTGTATATACAAGAAATGTACATCAAAACATACACATTTTCATTGTACATTCAAGAAATGTACATCAAAACATACACATTTTCATTGTATATACAAGAAATGTACATCAAAACATACACATTTTCATTGTATATACCAGAAATGTACATCAAAACATACACATTTTCATTGTACATTCAAGAAATGTACATCAAAACATACACATTTTCATTATACATTCAAGAAATGTACATCAAAACATACACATTTTCATTGTACATTCAAGAAATGTACATCAAAACATACACATTTTCAGTGTACATTCAAGAAACGTACATCAAAACATACACATTTTCATTCTATATACCAGAAATGTACATCAAAACATACACAATTTCAGTGTACATTCAAGAAATGTACATCAAAACATACACATTTTCAATGTATATACAAGGAATGTACATCAAAACATACACATTTTCAGTGTATATTCAAGAAATGTACATCAAAACATATACATTTTCATTGTATATACTATAAATGTACATCAAAACATACACATTTTCATTGTACGTTCAAGAAATGTACATCAAAATATACACATCTTCATCGTACATTCAAGAAATATACATCAAAACATACACATTTTCAGTGTACATTCAAGAAATGTACATTAAAACATACACATTTTCATTGTGTATACCAGAAATGTACATCAAAAGATACACATTTTCATTGTATATACAAGAAGTGTACACCAAAACATACACATTTTCATTGTATATACAAGAAATGTACACCAAAACATACACATTTTCATTGTACATTCAAGAAATGTATATTAAAACATACACATTTTCAGTGTACATTCAAGAAATGTACATCAAAACATACACATTTTCATTGTACATTCAAGAAATGTACATCAAAACATACACACTTTCAGTGTACATTCAAGAAATGTACATCAAAACATACACATTTTCAGTGTACAATGAAGAAATGTAGATCTAAAACATACACATTTTGAGTGTACATTCAAGAAATATACATCAAAACATACACATTTTCATTGTATATACCAGAAATGTACATCAAAACATACACATTTTCATTGTACATTCAAGAAATGTACATCAAAACACACACATTTGCAGTGTACATTCAAGAAATATACATAAAAACATACACATTTTCATTGTGTATACCAGAAATGTACATCAAAAGATACACATTTTCATTGTATATACAAGAAATGGACATCAAAACATACACATTTTGATTGTATATACAAGAAATGTATATCAAAACATACACATTTTCAGTGTACATTCAAGAAATGTACATCAAATCATACACATTTTCATTGTATATTCAAGAAATGTACATAAAAACATACACATTTTCATTGTATATACCAAAAATGTACATCAAAACATACACATTTTCATTGTACATTCAAGAAATGTACATCAAAACATACACATTTTCATTGTATATACCAGAAATGTACATCAAAACATACACATTTTCATTGTATATACAAGAAATGTACATCAAAACATACACATTTTCATTGTACACTAAAGAAATATACATCAAAACATTCACACATTTTCAGTGTACATTCAAGAAATGTACATCAAAACATACACATTTTCATTGTACATTCAAGAAATGTACATCAAAACATACACATTTTGAGTGTACATTCAAGAAATATACATCAAAACATACAGAATTTCTTTGTATATACCAGAAATGTACATCAAACCATACACATTTTCATTGCACATTTAAGAAATGTACATCAAAACATACACATTTTCAGTGTACATTCAAGAAATGTACATCAAGACATTCACATTTTGAGTGTACATTCAAGAAATGTACATCAAAACATATACATTTTCATTGTATATACCAGAAATGTACATCAAAACATACACATTTTCATTGTATATACAAGAAATGTTATCAAAACATACACATTTTCATTGTACATTCAAGAAATGTACATCAAAACATACACATTTTCATTGTATATACAAGAAATGTACATCAAAACATACACATTTTCATTCTATATACCAGAAATGTACATCAAAACATACACATTTTCATTGTACATTCAAGAAATGTACACCAAAACATACACATTTTCATTGTACATTCAAGAAATGTATATCAAAATATACACATTTTCATCGTACATTCAAGAAATATACATCAAAACATACACATTTTCAGTGTACATTCAAGAAATGTACATCAAAACATACACATTTTCATTGTATATACCAGAAATGTACATCAAAACATACACATTTTCATTGTATATACAAGAAATGTACACCAAAACATACACATTTTCATTGTACATTCAAGAAATGTATATCAAAACATACACATTTTCAGTGTACATTGAAGAAATGTACATGAAAACATACACATTTTCATTGTACATTCAAGAAATGTACATCAAAACACACACACTTTCAGTGTACATTCAAGAAACGTACATCAAAACATACACATTTTCAGTGTACAATCAAGAAATGTAGATCTAAACCATACACATTTTGAGTGTACATTCAAGAAATATACATCAAAACATACACATTTTCATTGTATATACCAGAAATGTACATCAAAACATACACATTTTCATTGTACATTCAAGAAATGTACATCAAAACATACACATTTGCAGTGTACATTCAAGAAATATACATAAAAAATTACACATTTTCAGGGTACATTCAAGAAATATGCATCAAAACATACACATTTTCATTGTATATACAACAAATGTGCATCAAAACATACACATTTTGAGTGTACATTCAAGAAATATACATCAAAACATACACATTTTCAGGGTACATTCAAGAAATATGCATCAAAACATACACATTTTCATTGTATATACAAGAAATGTACATCAAAACATACACATTTTGAGTGTACATTCAAGAAATATACATCAAAACATACACATTTTCATTGTATATACCAGAAATGTACATCAAAACACACACATTTTCATTGTACATTCAAGAAATGTACATCAAAACATACACTTTTTGAGTGTACATTCAAGAAATATACATCAAAACATACACATTTTCATTGTATATACCAGAAATGTACATCAAAACATACACATTTTCATTGTACATTCAAGAAATGTACATCAAAACATACACTTTTTGAGTGTATATTCAAGAAATGTACATCAAAACATACACATTTTCATTGTATATACCATAACTGTAAACAAAACATACACATTTTCATTGTACATTCCAGAAATGTTCATCAAAACATACACATTTTGAGTGTACATTCAAGAAATATAAATCAAAACATACACATTTTCTTTGGATATACCAGAAATGTACGTCAAAACATACACATTTTCATTGTATATACCAGAAATGTACATCAAAACATACACATTTTCATTGTACATTAAAGAAATATACATCAAAACATACACATTTTGAGTGTACATTCAAGAAATATACATCAAAACATACACATTTTCATTGTATATACTAGAAATGTACATCAGAACATACACATTTTCATTGTACATTCAAGAAATGTACAACAAAACATACACATTTTGAGTGTACATTCAAGAGATATACATCAAAACATGCACATTTTCATTGTATATACCAGAAATGTACATCAAAACATACACATTTTCATTGTATATACAAGAAATGGACATCAAAACATACACATTTTGATTGTATATACAAGAAATGTACATCAAAACATACACATTTTCATTGTACATTCAAGAAATGTACATCAAAACATACACATTTTCATTGTATATACCAGAAATGTACATGAAAACATACACATTTTCATTGTATATACAAGAAATGTACATCAAAACATACACATTTTCATTGTACACTAAAGAAATATACATCAAAACATTCACACATTTTCAGTGTACATTCAAGAAATGTACATCAAAACATACACATTTTCATTGTACATTCAAGAAATGTACATCAAAACATACACATTTTGAGTGTACATTCAAGAAATATACATCAAAACATACACAATTTCATTGTATATACCAGAAATGTACATCAAAACATACACATTATCATTGTACATTCAAGAAATGTACATCAAAACATACACATTTTCAGTGTACATTCAAGAAATGTACATCAAAACATACACATTTTGAGTGTACATTCAAGAAATGTACATCAAAACATATACATTTTCATTGTATATACCAGAAATGTACATCAAAACATACACATTTTCATTGTATATACAAGAAATGTACATCAAAACATACACATTTTCATTGTATATACAAGAAATGTATATCAAAACATACACATTTTCAGTGTACATTCAAGAAATGTACATCAAAACATACACATTTTCATTGTATATACAAGAAATGTACATCAAAACATACACATTTTCATTGTATATACCAGAAATGTACATCAAAACATACACATTTTCATTGTACATTCAAGAAATGTACACCAAAACATACACATTTTCATTGTACATTCCAGAAATGTATATCAAAATATACACATTTTCATTGTACATTCAAGAAATATACATCAAAACATACACATTTTCAGTGTACATTCAAGAAATGTACATCAAAACATACACATTTTCATTGTATATACCAGAAATGTACATCAAAACATACACATTTTCATTGTATATACAAGAAATGTACACCAAAACATACACATTTTCATTGTACATTCAAGAAATGTTTATCAAAACATACACATTTTCAGTGTACATTGAAGAAATGTACATGAAAACATACACGTTTCATTGTACATTCAAGAAATGTACATCAAAACATAAACACTTTCAGTGTACATTCAAGAAATGTACATCAAAACATACACATTTTCAGTGTACAATCAAGAAATGTAGATCTAAAACATACACATTTTGAGCGTACATTCAAGAAATATACATCAAAACATACACATTTTCATTGTATATACCAGAAATGTACATCAAAACATACACATTTTCATTGTACATTCAAGAAATGTACACCAAAACATACACATTTTCATTGTACATTCAAGAAATGTATATCAAAATATACACATTTTCATCGTACATTCAAGAAATATACATCAAAACATACACATTTTCAGTGTACATTCAAGAAATGTACATCAAAACATACACATTTTCATTGTATATACAAGAAATGTACACCAAAACATACACATTTTCATTGTACATTCAAGAAATGTATATCAAAACATACACATTTTCAGTGTACATTGAAGAAATGTACATGAAAACATACACATTTTCATTGTACATTCAAGAAATGTACATCAAAACACACACACTTTCAGTGTACATTCAAGAAACGTACATCAAAACATACACATTTTCAGTGTACAATCAAGAAGTGTAGATCTAAAACATACACATGTTGAGTGTACATTCAAGAAATATACATCAAAACATACACATTTTCATTGTATATACCAGAAATGTACATCAAAACATACACATTTTCATTGTACATTCAAGAAATGTACATCAAAACATACACATTTGCAGTGTACATTCAAGAAATATACATAAAAAATTACACATTTTCAGGGTACATTCAAGAAAAATGCATCAAAACATACACATTTTCATTGTATATACAACAAATGTGCATCAAAACATACACATTTTGAGTGCACATTCAAGAAATATACATCAAAACATACACATTTTCAGGGTACATTCAAGAAATATGCATCAAAACATACACATTTTCATTGTATATACAAGAAATGTACATCAAAACATACACATTTTGAGTGTACATTCAAGAAATATACATCAAAACATACACATTTTCATTGTATATACCAGAAATGTACATCAAAACACACACATTTTCATTGTACATTCAAGAAATGTACATCAAAACATACACTTTTTGAGTGTACATTCAAGAAATATACATCAAAACATACACATTTTCATTGTATATACCAGAAATGTACATCAAAACATACACATTTTCATTGTACATTCAAGAAATGTACATCAAAACATACACTTTTTGAGCGTATATTCAAGAAATGTACATCAAAACATACACATTTTCATTGTATATACCATAAATGTAAACAAAACATACACATTTTCATTGTACATTCAAGAAATGTTCATCAAAACATACACATTTTGAGTGTACATTCAAGAAATATAAATCAAAACATACACATTTTCTTTGGATATACCAGAAATGTACGTCAAAACATACACATTTTCATAGTATATACCAGAAATGTACATCAAAACATACACATTTTCATTGTACATTAAAGAAATATACATCAAAACATACACATTTTGAGTGTACATTCAAGAAATATACATTAAAACATACACATTTTCATTGTATATACCAGAAATGTACATCAAAACATACACATTTTCATTGTACATTCAAGATATGTACAACAAAACATACACATTTTGAGTGTACATTCAAGAGATATACATCAAAACTTGCACATTTTCATTGTATATACCAGAAATGTACATCAAAACATACACATTTTCATTGTATATACAAGAAATGGACATCAAAACATACACATTTTGATTGTATATACAAGAAATGTATATCAAAACATACACATTTTCAGTGTACATTCAAGAAATGTACATCAAATCATACACATTTTCATTGTATATACCAGAAATGTACATCAAAACATACACATTTTCATTGTATATACAAGAAATGTAAATCAAAACATACACATTTTCATTGTACACTAAAGAAATGTACATCAAAACATTCACACATTTTCAGTGTACATTCAAGAAATGTACATCAAAACATACACATTTTCATTGTACATTCAAGAAATGTACATCAAAACATACACATTTTGAGTCTACATTCAAGAAATATACATCAAAACATACACAATTTCATTGTATATACCAGAAATGTACATCAAAACATACACATTTTCATTGCACATTCAAGAAATGTACATCAAAACATACACATTTTCAGTGTACATTCAAGAAATGTACATCAAGACATTCACATTTTGAGTGTACATTCAAGAAATGTACATCAAAACATATACATTTTCATTGTATATATACCAGAAATGTACATCAAAACATACACATTTTCATTGTATATACAAGAAATGTACATCAAAACATACACATTTTCACTGTACATTCAAGAAATGTTCATCAAAACATACACATTTTCATTGTATATACAAGAAATGTACATCAAAACATACACATTTTCATTGTATATACCAGAAATGTACATCAAAACATACACATTTTCATTGTACATTCAAGAAATGTACACCAAAACATACACATTTTCATTGTACATTCAAGAAATGTATATCAAAATATACACATTTTCATCGTACATTCAAGAAATATACATAAAAACATACACATTTTCAGTGTACATTCAAGAAATGTACATCAAAACATACACATTTTCATTGAATATACCAGAAATGTAAATCAAAAGATACACATTTTCATTGTATATACAAGAAATGTACACCAAAACATACACATTTTCATTGTACATTCAAGAAATATATATCAAAACATACACATTTTCAGTGTACATTGAAGAAATGTACATGAAAACATACACATTTTCATTGTACATTCAAGAAATGTACATCAAAACACACACACTTTCAGTGTACATTCAAGAAACGTACATCAAAACATACACATTTTCAGTGTACAATCAAGAAATGTAGATCTAAAACATACACATTTTGAGTGTACATTCAAGAAATATACATCAAAACATACACATTTTCATTGTATATACCAGAAATGTACATCTAAACATACACATTTTCATTGTACATTCAAGAAATGTACATCAAAACATACACATTTGCAGTGTACATTCAAGAAATATACATAAAAAATTACACATTTTCAGGGTACATTCAAGAAATGTGCATCAAAACATACACATTTTCATTGTATATACAACAAATGTACATCAAAACATACACATTTTGAGTGTACATTCAAGAAATATACATCAAAACATACACATTTTCAGGGTACATTCAAGAAATATGCATCAAAACATACACATTTTCATTTTATATACAAGAAATGTACATCAAAACATACACATTTTGAGTGTACATTCAAAAAATATACATCAAAACATACACATTTTCATTGCATATACCAGAAATGTACATCAAAACATACACATTTTCATTGTACATTCAAGAAATGTACATCAAAACATACACTTTTTGAGTGTACATTCAAGAAATATACATCAAAACATACACATTTTCATTGTACATTCAAGAAATGTACATCAAAACATACACTTTTTGAGTGTACATTCAATAAATGTACATCAAAACATACACATTTTCATTGTATATACCATAAATGTAAACAAAACATACACATTTTCATTGTACATTCAAGAAATGTTCATCAAAACATACACATTTTGAGTGTACATTCAAGAAATATAAATCAAAACATACACATTTTCTTTGGATATACCAGAAATGTACGTCAAAACATACACATTTTCATTGTATTTACCAGAAATGTACATCAAAACATACACATTTTCATTGTACATTAAAGAAATATACATCAAAACATACACATTTTGAGTGTACATTCAAGAAATATACATCAAAACATACACATTTTCATTGTATATACTAGAAATGTACATCAAAACATACACATTTTCATTGTACATTCAAGAAATGTACAACAAAACATACACATTTTGAGTGTACATTCAAGAGATATACATCAAAACATGCACATTTTCATTGTATATACCAGAAATGTACATCAAAACATACACATTTTCATTGTATATACAAGAAATGTACATCAAAACATACACATTTTCATTGTACACTAAAGAAATATACATCAAAACATTCACACATTTTCAGTGTACATTCAAGAAATGTACATCAAAACATACACATTTTCATTGTACATTCAAGAAATGTACATCAAAACATACACATTTTGAGTGTACATTCAAGAAATATACATCAAAACATACACAATTTCATTGTATATACCAGAAATGTACATCAAAACATACTCATTATCATTGTACATTCAAGAAATGTACATCAAAACATACACATTTTCAGTGTACATTCGCTGATGACCTTGAAGTTGAGCGCCCTTAAACCAAATCCAAATCAGTGTACATTCAAGAAATGTACATCAAAACATACACATTTTGAGTGTACATTCAAGAAATGTACATCAAAACATATAGATTTTCAATGTATATACCAGAAATGTACATCAAAACATACACATTTTCATTCTATATACAAGAAATGTACATCAAAGCATACACATTTTCATTGTATATACAAGAAATGTATATCAAAAAATACACATTTTCAGTGTACATTCAAGAAATGTACATCAAAACATACACATTTTCATTGTATATACAAGAAATGTACATCAAAACATACACATTTTCATTGTATATACCAGAAATGTACATCAAAACATACACATTTTCATTGTACATTCAAGAAATGTACACCAAAACATACACATTTTCATTGTACATTCAAGAAATGTATATCAAAATATACACATTTTCATCGTACATTCAAGAAATATACATCAAAACAGACACATTTTCAGTGTATATTCAAGAAATGTACATCAAAACATACACATTTTCATTGTATATACCAGAAATGTACATCAAAACACACACATTTTCATTGTATATACAAGAAATGTACACCAAAACATACACATTTTCATTGTACATTCAAGAAATGTATATCAAAACATACACATTTTCAGTGTACATTGAAGAAATGTACATGAAAACATACACATTTTCATTGTACATTCAAGAAATGTACATCAAAACATAAACACTTTCAGTGTACATTCAAGAAATGTACATCAAAACATACACATTTTCAGTGTACAATCAAGAAATGTAGATCTAAAACATACACATTTTGAGCGTACATTCAAGAAATATACATCAAAACATACACATTTTCATTGTACATTCAAGAAATGTACATCAAAACATACACATTTGCAGTGTACATTCAAGAAATATACATAAAAAATTACACATTTTCAGGGTACATTCAAGAAATATGCATCAAAACATACACATTTTCATTGTATATACAACAAATGTACATCAAAACATACACATTTTGAGTGTACATTCAAGAAATATACATCAAAACATACACATTTTCAGGGTACATTCAAGAATAATGCATCAAAACATACACATTTTCATTGTATATACAAGAAATGTACATCAAAACATACACATTTTGAGTGTACATTCAAGAAATATACATCAAAACATACACATTTTCATTGTATATACCAGAAATGTACATCAAAACATACACATTTTCATTGTACATTCAAGAAATGTACATCAAAACATACACTTTTTGAGTGTACATTCAAGAAATATCCATCAAAACATACACATTTTCGTTGTATATACCAGAAATGTACATCAAAACATACACATTTTCATTGTACATTCAAGAAATGTACATCAAAACATACACATTTTCATTGTACATTCAAGAAATGTACATCAAAACATACACATATGCAGTGTACATTCAAGAAATATACATAAAAAATTACACATTTTCAGGGTACATTCAAGAAATATGCATCAAAACATACACATTTTCATTGTATATACAAGAACCGTACATCAAAACATACACATTTTGAGTGTACATTCAAGAAATATACATCAAAACATACACATTTTCATTGTATGTACCAGAAATGTACATCAAAACATACACATTTTCATTGTACATTCAAGAAATGTACATCAAAACATAAACTTTTTGAGTGTACATTCAAGAAATATACATCAAAACATACACATTTTCATTGTATATACCAGTAATGTACATCAAAACATACACATTTTCATTGTACATTCAAGAAATGTACATCAAAACATACACTTTTTGAGTGTACATTCAAGAAATGTACATCAAAACATACACATTTTCATTGTATATACCATAAATGTAAACAAAACATACACATTTTCATTGTACATTAAAGAAATGTACATCAAAACATACACATTTTGAGTGTACATTCAAGAAATATAAATCAAAACATACACATTTTCTTTGGATATACCAGAAATGTACGTCAAAACATACACATTTTCATAGTATATACCAGAAATGTACATCAAAACATACACATTTTCATTGTACATTAAAGAAATATACATCAAAACATACACATTTTGAGTGTACATTCAAGAAATATACATCAAAACATACACATTTTCATTGTATATACCAGAAATGTACATCAAAACATACACATTTTCATTGTACATTCAAGAAATGTACAACAAATCATACACATTTTGAGTGTACATTCAAGAGATATACATCAAAACATGCACATTTTCATTGTATATACCAGAAATGTACATCAAAACATACACATTTTCATTGTATATACAAGAAATGGACATCAAAACATACACATTTTGATTGTATATACAAGAAATGTATATCAAAACATACACATTTTCAGTGTACATTCAAGAAATGTACATCAAATCATACACATTTTCATTGTATATACCAGAAATGTACATCAAAACATACACATTTTCATTGTATATACAAGAAATGTAAATCAAAACATACACATTTTCATTGTACACTAAAGAAATATACATCAAAACATTCACACATTTTCAGTGTACATTCAAGAAATGTACATCAAAACATACACATTTTCATTGTACATTCAAGAAATGTACATCAAAACATACACATTTTGAGTCTACATTCAAGAAATATACATCAAAACATACACAATTTCATTGTATATACCAGAAATGTACATCAAAACATTCACATTTTCATTGCAGATTCAAGAAATGTACATCAAAACATACACATTTTCAGTGTACATTCAAGAAATGTACATCAAGACATTCACATTTTGAGTGTACATTCAAGAAATGTACATCAAAACATATACATTTTCATTGTATATACCAGAAATGTACATCAAAACATACACATTTTCATTGTATATACAAGAAATGTACATCAAAACATACACATTTTCACTGTACATTCAAGAAATGTTCATCAAAACATACACATTTTCATTGTATATACAAGAAATGTACATCAAAACATACACATTTTCATTGTATATACCAGAAATGTACATCAAAACATACACATTTTCATTGTACATTCAAGAAATGTACACCAAAACATACACATTTTCATTGTACATTCAAGAAATGTATATCAAAATATACACATTTTCATCGTACATTCAAGAAATATACATCAAAACATACACATTTTCAGTGTACATTCAAGAAATGTACATCAAAACATACACATTTTCATTGTATATACCAGAAATGTACATCAAAACATACACATTTTCATTGTATATACAAGAAATGTACACCAAAACATACACATTTTCATTGTACACTAAAGAAATATACATCAAAACATTCACACATTTTCAGTGTACATTCAAGAAATGTACATCAAAACATACACATTTTCATTGTACATTCAAGAAATGTACATCAAAACATACACATTTTGAGTGTACATTCAAGAAATATACATCAAAACATACACAATTTCATTGTATATACCAGAAATGTACATCAAAACATACTCATTATCATTGTACATTCAAGAAATGTACATCAAAACATACACATTTTCAGTGTACATTCGCTGATGACCTTGAAGTTGAGCGCCCTTAAACCAAATCCAAATCAGTGTACATTCAAGAAATGTACATCAAAACATACACATTTTGAGTGTACATTCAAGAAATGTACATCAAAACATATAGATTTTCATTGTATATACCAGAAATGTACATCAAAACATACACATTTTCATTGTATATACAAGAAATGTACATCAAAACATACACATTTTCATTGTATATACAAGAAATGTATATCAAAAAATACACATTTTCAGTGTACATTCAAGAAATGTACATCAAAACATACACATTTTCATTGTATATACAAGAAATGTACATCAAAACATACACATTTTCATTGTATATACCAGAAATGTACATCAAAACATACACATTTTCATTGTACATTCAAGAAATGTACACCAAAACATACACATTTTCATTGTACATTCAAGAAATGTATATCAAAATATACACATTTTCATCGTACATTCAAGAAATATACATCAAAACAGACACATTTTCAGTGTATATTCAAGAAATGTACATCAAAACATACACATTTTCATTGTATATACCAGAAATGTACATCAAAACACACACATTTTCATTGTATATACAAGAAATGTACACCAAAACATACACATTTTCATTGTACATTCAAGAAATGTATATCAAAACATACACATTTTCAGTGTACATTGAAGAAATGTACATGAAAACATACACATTTTCATTGTACATTCAAGAAATGTACATCAAAACATAAACACTTTCAGTGTACATTCAAGAAATGTACATCAAAACATACACATTTTCAGTGTACAATCAAGAAATGTAGATCTAAAGCATACACATTTTGGGCGTACATTCAAGAAATATACATCAAAACATACACATTTTCATTGTACATTCAAGAAATGTACATCAAAACATACACATTTGCAGTGTACATTCAAGAAATATACATAAAAAATTACACATTTTCAGGGTACATTCAAGAAATATGCATCAAAACATACACATTTTCATTGTATATACAACAAATGTACATCAAAACATACACATTTTGAGTGTACATTCAAGAAATATACATCAAAACATACACATTTTCAGGGTACATTCAAGAATAATGCATCAAAACATACACATTTTCATTGTATATACAAGAAATGTACATCAAAACATACACATTTTGAGTGTACATTCAAGAAATATACATCAAAACATACACATTTTCATTGTATATACCAGAAATGTACATCAAAACATACACATTTTCATTGTACATTCAAGAAATGTACATCAAAACATACACTTTTTGAGTGTACATTCAAGAAATATCCATCAAAACATACACATTTTCGTTGTATATACCAGAAATGTACATCAAAACATTAACATTTTCATTGTACATTCAAGAAATGTACATCAAAACATACACATTTTCATTGTACATTCAAGAAATGTACATCAAAACATACACATTTGCAGTGTACATTCAAGAAATATACATAAAAAATTACACATTTTCAGGGTACATTCAAGAAATATGCATCAAAACATACACATTTTCATTGTATATACAAGAAACGTACATCAAAACATACACATTTTGAGTGTACATTCAAGAAATATACATCAAAACATACACATTTTCATTGTATGTACCAGAAATGTACATCAAAACATACACATTTTCATTGTACATTCAAGAAATGTACATCAAAACATACACTTTTTGAGTGTACATTCAAGAAATATACATCAAAACATACACATTTTCATTGTATATACCAGTAATGTACATCAAAACATACACATTTTCATTGTACATTCAAGAAATGTACATCAAAACATACACTTTTTGAGTGTACATTCAAGAAATGTACATCAAAACATACACATTTTCATTGTATATACCATAAATGTAAACAAAACATACACATTTTCATTGTACATTAAAGAAATGTACATCAAAACATACACATTTTGAGTGTACATTCAAGAAATATAAATCAAAACATACACATTTTCTTTGGATATACCAGAAATGTACGTCAAAACATACACATTTTCATAGTATATACCAGAAATGTACATCAAAACATACACATTTTCATTGTACATTAAAGAAATATACATCAAAACATACACATTTTGAGTGTACATTCAAGAAATATACATCAAAACATACACATTTTCATTGTATATACCAGAAATGTACATCAAAACATACACATTTTCATTGTACATTCAAGAAATGTACAACAAAACATATACATTTTGAGTGTACATTCAAGAGATATACATCAAAACATGCACATTTTCATTGTATATACCAGAAATGTACATCAAAACATACACATTTTCATTGTATATACAAGAAATGGACATCAAAACATACACATTTTGATTGTATATACAAGAAATGTATATCAAAACATACACATTTTCAGTGTACATTCAAGAAATGTACATCAAATCATACACATTTTCATTGTATATACCAGAAATGTACATCAAAACATACACATTTTCATTGTATATACAAGAAATGTAAATCAAAACATACACATTTTCATTGTACACTAAAGAAATATACATCAAAACATTCACACATTTTCAGTGTACATTCAAGAAATGTACATCAAAACATACACATTTTCATTGTACATTCAAGAAATGTACATCAAAACATACACATTTTGAGTCTACATTCAAGAAATATACATCAAAACATACACAATTTCATTGTATATACCAGAAATGTACATCAAAACATTCACATTTTCATTGCAGATTCAAGAAATGTACATCAAAACATACACATTTTCAGTGTACATTCAAGAAATGTACATCAAGACATTCACATTTTGAGTGTACATTCAAGAAATGTACATCAAAACATATACATTTTCATTGTATATACCAGAAATGTACATCAAAACATACACATTTTCATTGTATATACAAGAAATGTACATCAAAACATACACATTTTCACTGTACATTCAAGAAATGTTCATCAAAACATACACATTTTCATTGTATATACAAGAAATGTACATCAAAACATACACATTTTCATTGTATATACCAGAAATGTACATCAAAACATACACATTTTCATTGTACATTCAAGAAATGTACACCAAAACATACACATTTTCATTGTACATTCAAGAAATGTATATCAAAATATACACATTTTCATCGTACATTCAAGAAATATACATCAAAACATACACATTTTCAGTGTACATTCAAGAAATGTACATCAAAACATACACATTTTCATTGTATATACCAGAAATGTACATCAAAACATACACATTTTCATTGTATATACAAGAAATGTACACCAAAACATACACATTTTCATTGTACATTCAAGAAATGTATATCAAAACATACACATTTTCAGGGTACATTGAAGAAATGTACATGAAAACATACACATTTTCATTGTACATTCAAGAAATGTACATCAAAACACACACACTTTCAGTGTACATTCAAGAAACGTACATCAAAACATACACATTTTCAGTGTACAATCAAGAAATGTAGATCTAAGACATACACATTTTGAGTGTACATTCAAGAAATATACATCAAAACATACACATTTTCATTGTATATACCAGAAATTTACATCAAAACATACACATTTTCATCGTACATTCAAGAAATATACATCAAAACATACACATTTTCAGTGTACATTCAAGAAATGCACATCAAAACAAACACATTTTCATTGTATATACCAGAAATGTACACCAAAACATACACATTTTCATTGTACATTCAAGAAATGTATATCAAAACATACACATTTTCAGTGTACATTCAAGAAATGTACATCAAAACATACACATTTTCATTGTACATTCAAGAAATGTACATCAAAACATACACACTTTCAGTGTACATTCAAGAAATGTACATCAAAACATACACATTTTCAGTGTACAATCAAGAAATGTAGATCTAAAACATACACATTTTGAAAGTGTACATTCAAGAAATATACATCAAAACTACACATTTCCATTGTATATACCAGAAATAAACATCAAAACATACACATTTTCATTGTACATTCAAGAAATGTACATCAAAACATACACATTTGCAGTGTACATTCAAGGTATATACATAAAAAATTACACATTTTCAGGGTACATTCAAGAAATATGCATCAAAACATACACATTTTCATTGTATATACAAGAAACGTACATCAAAACATACACATTTTGAGTGTACATTCAAGAAATATACATCAAAACATACACATTTTCATCTTATATACCAGAAATGTACATCAAAACATACACATTTTCATTGTACATTCAAGAAATGTACATCAAAACATACACTTTTTGAGTGTACATTCAAGAATTATACATCAAAACATACACATTTTCATTGTATATACCAGAAATGTACATCAAAACATACACATTTTCATTGTACATTCAAGAAGTGTACATCAAAACATACACTTTTTGAGTGTACATTCAAGAAATGTACATCAAAACATACACATTTTCATTGTATATACCATAAATATAAACAAAACATACACATTTTCATTGTACATTCAAGAAATGTACATCATAACATACACATTTTGAGTGTACATTCAAGAAATATAAATCAAAACATACACATTTTCTTTGGATATACCAGAAATGTACGTCAAAACATAGACATTTTCATTGTATATACCAGAAATGTACATCAAAACATACACATTTTCATTGTACATTTAAGAAATATACATCAAAACATACACATTTTGAGTGTACATTCAAGAAATGTTCATCAAAACATACACATTTTCATTGTATATACAAGAGATATACATCAAAACATGCACATTTTCATTGTATATACCAGAAATGTACATCAAAACATACACATTTTCATTGTATATACAAGAAATGTACATCAAAACATACACATTTTCATTGTACACTAAAGAAATATACATCAAAACATTCACACATTTTCAGTGTACATTCAAGAAATGTACATCAAAACATACACATTTTCATTGTACATTCAAGAAATGTACATCAAAACATACACATTTTGAGTGTACATTCAAGAAATATACATCAAAACATACACAATTTCATTGTATATACCAGAAATGTACATCAAAACATACTCATTATCATTGTACATTCAAGAAATGTACATCAAAACATACACATTTTCAGTGTACATTCAAGAAATGTACATCAAAACATACACATTTTGAGTGTACATTCAAGAAATGTACATCAAAACATATAGATTTTCATTGTATATACCAGAAATGTACATCAAAACATACACATTTTCATTGTATATACAAGAAATGTACATCAAAACATACACATTTTCATTGTATATACAAGAAATGTATATCAAAAAATACACATTTTCAGTGTACATTCAAGAAATGTACATCAAAACATACACATTTTCATTGTATATACAAGAAATGTACATCAAAACATACACATTTTCATTGTATATACCAGAAATGTACATCAAAACATACACATTTTCATTGTACATTCAAGAAATGTACACCAAAACATACACATTTTCATTGTACATTCAAGAAATGTATATCAAAATATACACATTTTCATCGTACATTCAAGAAATATACATCAAAACAGACACATTTTCAGTGTATATTCAAGAAATGTACATCAAAACATACACATTTTCATTGTATATACCAGAAATGTACATCAAAACACACACATTTTCATTGTATATACAAGAAATGTACACCAAAACATACACATTTTCATTGTACATTCAAGAAATGTATATCAAAACATACACATTTTCAGTGTACATTGAAGAAATGTACATGAAAACATACACATTTTCATTGTACATTCAAGAAATGTACATCAAAACATAAACACTTTCAGTGTACATTCAAGAAATGTACATCAAAACATACACATTTTCAGTGTACAATCAAGAAATGTAGATCTAAAACATACACATTTTGAGCGTACATTCAAGAAATATACATCAAAACATACACATTTTCATTGTACATTCAAGAAATGTACATCAAAACATACACATTTGCAGTGTACATTCAAGAAATATACATAAAAAATTACACATTTTCAGGGTACATTCAAGAAATATGCATCAAAACATACACATTTTCATTGTATATACAAGAAATGTACATCAAAACATACACATTTTGAGTGTACATTCAAGAAATATACATCAAAACATACACATTTTCATTGTATATACCAGAAATGTACATCAAAACATACACATTTTCATTGTACATTCAAGAAATGTACATCAAAACATACACTTTTTGAGTGTACATTCAAGAAATATACATCAAAACATACACATTTTCGTTGTATATACCAGAAATGTACATCAAAACATACACATTTTCATTGTACATTCAAGAAATGTACATCAAAGCATACACATTTTCATTGTACATTCAAGAAATGTACATCAAAACATACACATTTGCAGTGTACATTCAAGAAATATACATAAAAAATTACACATTTTCAGGGTACATTCAAGAAATATGCATCAAAACATACACATTTTCATTGTATATACAAGAAACGTACATCAAAACATACACATTTTGAGTGTACATTCAAGAAATATACATCAAAACATACACATTTTCATTGTATGTACCAGAAATGTACATCAAAACATACACATTTTCATTGTACATTCAAGAAATGTACATCAAAACATACACTTTTTGAGTGTACATTCAAGAAATATACATCAAAACATACACATTTTCATTGTATATACCAGTAATGTACATCAAAACATACACATTTTCATTGTACATTCAAGAAATGTACATCAAAACATACACTTTTTGAGTGTACATTCAAGAAATGTACATCAAAACATACACATTTTCATTGTATATACCATAAATGAAAACAAAACATACACATTTTCATTGTACATTAAAGAAATGTACATCAAAACATACACATTTTGAGTGTACATTCAAGAAATATAAATCAAAACATACACATTTTCTTTGGATATACCAGAAATGTACGTCAAAACATACACATTTTCATAGTATATACCAGAAATGTACATCAAAACATACACATTTTCATTGTACATTAAAGAAATATACATCAAAACATACACATTTTGAGTGTACATTCAAGAAATATACATCAAAACATACACATTTTCATTGTATATACCAGAAATGTACATCAAAACATACACATTTTCATTGTACATTCAAGAAATGTACAACAAAACATACACATTTTGAGTGTACATTCAAGAGATATACATCAAAACATGCACATTTTCATTGTATATACCAGAAATGTACATCAAAACATACACATTTTCATTGTATATACAAGAAATGGACATCAAAACATACACATTTTGATTGTATATACAAGAAATGTATATCAAAACATACACATTTTCAGTGTACATTCAAGAAATGTACATCAAATCATACACATTTTCATTGTATATACCAGAAATGTACATCAAAACATACACATTTTCATTGTATATACAAGAAATGTAAATCAAAACATACACATTTTCATTGTACACTAAAGAAATATACATCAAAACATTCACACATTTTCAGTGTACATTCAAGAAATGTACATCAAAACATACACATTTTCATTGTACATTCAAGAAATGTACATCAAAACATACACATTTTGAGTCTACATTCAAGAAATATACATCAAAACATACACAATTTCATTGTATATACCAGAAATGTACATCAAAACATTCACATTTTCATTGCAGATTCAAGAAATGTACATCAAAACATACACATTTTCAGTGTACATTCAAGAAATGTACATCAAGACATTCACATTTTGAGTGTACATTCAAGAAATGTACATCAAAACATATACATTTTCATTGTATATACCAGAAATGTACATCAAAACATACACATTTTCATTGTATATACAAGAAATGTACATCAAAACATACACATTTTCACTGTACATTCAAGAAATGTTCATCAAAACATACACATTTTCATTGTATATACAAGAAATGTACATCAAAACATACACATTTTCATTGTATATACCAGAAATGTACATCAAAACATACACATTTTCATTGTACATTCAAGAAATGTACACCAAAACATACACATTTTCATTGTACATTCAAGAAATGTATATCAAAATATACACATTTTCATCGTACATTCAAGAAATATACATCAAAACATACACATTTTCAGTGTACATTCAAGAAATGTACATCAAAACATACACATTTTCATTGTATATACCAGAAATGTACATCAAAACATACACATTTTCATTGTATATACAAGAAATGTACACCAAAACATACACATTTTCATTGTACATTCAAGAAATGTATATCAAAACATACACATTTTCAGGGTACATTGAAGAAATGTACATGAAAACATACACATTTTCATTGTATATTCAAGAAATGTACATCAAAACACACACACTTTCAGTGTACATTCAAGAAACGTACATCAAAACATACACATTTTCAGTGTACAATCAAGAAATGTAGATCTAAGACATACACATTTTGAGTGTACATTCAAGAAATATACATCAAAACATACACATTTTCATTGTATATACCAGAAATGTACATCAAAACATACACATTTTCATCGTACATTCAAGAAATATACATCAAAACATGCACATTTTCAGTGTACATTCAAGAAATGTACATCAAAACATACACATTTTCATTGTATATACCAGAAATGTACACCAAAACATACACATTTTCATTGTACATTCAAGAAATGTATATCAAAACATACACATTTTCAGTGTACATTCAAGAAATGTACATCAAAACATACACATTTTCATTGTACATTCAAGAAATGTACATCAAAACATACACACTTTCAGTGTACATTCAAGAAATGTACATCAAAACATACACATTTTCAGTGTACAATCAAGAAATGTAGATCTAAAACATACACATTTTGAAAGTGTACATTCAAGAAATATACATCAAAACATACACATTTCCATTGTATATACCAGAAATGTACATCAAAACATACACATTTTCATTGTACATTCAAGAAATGTACATCAAAACATACACATTTGCAGTGTACATTCAAGGTATATACATAAAAAATTACACATTTTCAGGGTACATTCAAGAAATATGCATCAAAACATACACATTTTCATTGTATATACAAGAAATGTACATCAAAACATACACATTTTGAGTGTACATTCAAGAAATATACATCAAAACATACACATTTTAATCTTATATACCAGAAATGTACATCAAAACATACACATTTTCATTGTACATTCAAGAAATGTACATCAAAACATACACTTTTTGAGTGTACATTCAAGAAATATACATCAAAACATACACATTTTCATTGTATATACCAGAAATGTACATCAAAACATACACATTTTCATTGTACATTCAAGAAGTGTACATCAAAACATACACTTTTTGAGTGTACATTCAAGAAATGTACATCAAAACATACACATTTTCATTGTATATACCATAAATA
Organism: Tenodera sinensis; assembly: GCA_030765045.1. NCBI lineage: Eukaryota > Metazoa > Arthropoda > Insecta > Mantodea > Mantidae > Tenodera > Tenodera sinensis. The sequence goes on along the minus strand of CM060963.1, from coordinate 165,367,441 downwards.
TAAACAAAACATACACATTTTCATTGTACATTCAAGAAATGTACATCAAAACATACACATTTTGAGTGTACATTCAAGAAATATAAATCAAAACATACACATTTTCTTTGGATATACCAGAAATGTACGTCAAAACATAGACATTTTCATTGTATATACCAGAAATGTACATCAAAACATACACATTTTCATTGTACATTTAAGAAATATACATCAAAACATACACATTTTGAGTGTACATTAGACAAATATACATTAAACCATACACATTTTCATTGTATATACCAGAAATGTACATCAAAACATACACATTTTCATTGTATATACAAGAAATGGACATCAAAACATACACATTTTGATTGTATATACAAGAAATGTATATCAAAACATACACATTTTCAGTGTACATTCAAGAAATGTACATCAAATCATACACATTTTCATTGTATATTCAAGAAATGTACATAAAACATACACATTTTCATTGTATATACCAAAAATGTACATCAAAACATACACATTTTCATTGTACATTCAAGAAATGTACATCAAAACATACACATTTTCATTGTATATACCAGAAATGTACATCAAAACATACACATTTTCATTGTATATACAAGAAATGTACATCAAAACATACACATTTTCATTGTACACTAAAGAAATATACATCAAAACATTCACACATTTTCAGTGTACATTCAAGAAATGTACATCAAAACATACACATTTTCATTGTACATTCAAGAAATGTACATCAAAACATACACATTTTGAGTGTACATTCAAGAAATATACATCAAAACATACAGAATTTCTTTGTATATACCAGAAATGTACATCAAACCATACACATTTTCATTGCACATTCAAGAAGTGTACATCAAAACATACACATTTTCAGTGTACATTCAAGAAATGTACATCAAGACATTCACATTTTGAGTGTACATTCAAGAAATGTACATCAAAACATATACATTTTCATTGTATATACCAGAAATGTACATCAAAACATACACATTTTCATTGTATATACAAGAAATGTACATCAAAACATTCCAATTTTCATTGTACATTCAAGAAATGTACATCAAAGCATACACATTTTCATTGTATATACAAGAAATGTACATCAAAACATACACATTTTCATTCTATATACCAGAAATGTACATCAAAACATACACATTTTCATTGTACATTCAAGAAATGTACACCAAAACATACACATTTTCATTGTACATTCAAGAAATGTATATCAAAATATACACATTTTCATCGTACATTCAAGAAATATACATCAAAACATACACATTTTCAGTGTACATTCAAGAAATGTATATCAAAACATACACATTTTCAGTGTACATTGAAGAAATGTACATGAAAACATACACATTTTCATTGTACATTCAAGAAATGTACATCAAAACACACACACTTTCAGTGTACATTCAAGAAACGTACATCAAAACATACACATTTTCAGTGTACAATCAAGAAATGTAGATCTAAACCATACACATTTTGAGTGTACATTCAAGAAATATACATCAAAACATACACATTTTCATTGTATATACCAGAAATGTACATCAAAACATACACATTTTCATTGTACATTCAAGAAATGTACATCAAAACATACACATTTGCAGTGTACATTCAAGAAATATACATAAAAAATTACACATTTTCAGGGTACATTCAAGAAATATGCATCAAAACATACACATTTTCATTGTATATACAACAAATGTGCATCAAAACATACACAATTTGAGTGTACATTCAAGAAATATACATCAAAACATACACATTTTCAGGGTACATTCAAGAAATATGCATCAAAACATACACATTTTCATTGTATATACAAGAAATGTACATCAAAACATACACATTTTGAGTGTACATTCAAGAAATATACATCAAAACATACACATTTTCATTGTATATACCAGAAATGTACATCAAAACACACACATTTTCATTGTACATTCAAGAAATGTACATCAAAACATACACTTTTTGAGTGTACATTCAAGAAATATACATCAAAACATACACATTTTCATTGTATATACCAGAAATGTACATCAAAACATACACATTTTCATTGTACATTCAAGAAATGTACATCAAAACATACACTTTTTGAGTGTATATTCAAGAAATGTACATCAAAACATACACATTTTCATTGTATATACCATAACTGTAAACAAAACATACACATTTTCATTGTACATTCAAGAAATGTTCATCAAAACATACACATTTTGAGTGTACATTCAAGAAATATAAATCAAAACATACACATTTTCTTTGGATATACCAGAAATGTACGTCAAAACATACACATTTTCATTGTATATACCAGAAATGTACATCAAAACATACACATTTTCATTGTACATTAAAGAAATATACATCAAAACATACACATTTTGAGTGTACATTCAAGAAATATACATCAAAACATACACATTTTCATTGTATATACTAGAAATGTACATCAAAACATACACATTTTCATTGTACATTCAAGAAATGTACAACAAAACATACACATTTTGAGTGTACATTCAAGAGATATACATCAAAACATGCACATTTTCATTGTATATACCAGAAATGTACATCAAAACATACACATTTTCATTGTATATACAAGAAATGGACATCAAAACATACACATTTTGATTGTATATACAAGAAATGTACATCAAAACATACACATTTTCATTGTACATTCAAGAAATGTACATCAAAACATACACATTTTCATTGTATATACCAGAAATGTACATCAAAACATACACATTTTCATTGTATATACAAGAAATGTACATCAAAACATACACATTTTCATTGTACACTAAAGAAATATACATCAAAACATTCACACATTTTCAGTGTACATTCAAGAAATGTACATCAAAACATACACATTTTCATTGTACATTCAAGAAATGTACATCAAAACATACACATTTTGAGTGTACATTCAAGAAATATACATCAAAACATACACAATTTCATTGTATATACCAGAAATGTACATCAAAACATACACATTATCATTTTACATTCAAGAAATGTACATCAAAACATACACATTTTCAGTGTACATTCAAGAAATGAACATCAAAACATACACATTTTGAGTGTACATTCAAGAAATGTACATCAAAACATATACATTTTCATTGTATATACCAGAAATGTACATCAAAACATACACATTTTCATTGTATATACAAGAAATGTACATCAAAACATACACATTTTCATTGTATATACAAGAAATGTATATCAAAACATACACATTTTCAGTGTACATTCAAGAAATGTACATCAAAACATACACATTTTCATTGTATATACAAGAAATGTACATCAAAACATACACATTTTCATTGTATATACCAGAAATGTACATCAAAACATACACATTTTCATTGAACATTCAAGAAATGTACACCAAAACATACACATTTTCATTGTACATTCCAGAAATGTATATCAAAATATACACATTTTCAATGTACATTCAAGAAATATACATCAAAACATACACATTTTCAGTGTACATTCAAGAAATGTACATCAAAACATACACATTTTCATTGTATATACCAGAAATGTACATCAAAACATACACATTTTCATTGTATATACAAGAAATGTACACCAAAACATACACATTTTCATTGTACATTCAAGAAATGTATATCAAAACATACACATTTTCAGTGTACATTGAAGAAATGTACATGAAAACATACACATTTTCATTGTACATTCAAGAAATGTACATCAAAACATAAACACTTTCAGTGTACATTCAAGAAATGTACATCAAAACATACACATTTTCAGTGTACAATCAAGAAATGTAGATCTAAAACATACACATTTTGAGCGTACATTCAAGAAATATACATCAAAACATACACATTTTCATTGTATATACCAGAAATGTACATCAAAACATACACATTTTCATTGTACATTCAAGAAATGTACACCAAAACATACACATTTTCATTGTACATTCAAGAAATGTATATCAAAATATACACATTTTCATCGTACATTCAAGAAATATACATCAAAACATACACATTTTCAGTGTACATTCAAGAAATGTACATCAAAACATACACATTTTCATTGTATATACAAGAAATGTACACCAAAACATACACATTTTCATTGTACATTCAAGAAATGTATATCAAAACATACACATTTTCAGTGTACATTGAAGAAATGTACATGAAAACATACACATTTTCATTGTACATTCAAGAAATGTACATCAAAACACACACACTTTCAGTGTACATTCAAGAAACGTACATCAAAACATACACATTTTCAGTGTACAATCAAGAATTGTAGATCTAAAACATACACATTTTGAGTGTACATTCAAGAAATATACATCAAAACATACACATTTTCATTGTATATACCAGAAATGTACATCAAAACATACACATTTTCATTGTACATTCAAGAAATGTACATCAAAACATACACATTTGCAGTGTACATTCAAGAAATATACATAAAAAATTACACATTTTCAGGGTACATTCAAGAAATATGCATCAAAACATACACATTTTCATTGTATATACAACAAATGTGCATCAAAACATACACATTTTGAGTGTACATTCAAGAAATATACATCAAAACATACACATTTTCAGGGTACATTCAAGAAATATGCATCAAAACATACACATTTTCATTGTATATACAAGAAATGTACATCAAAACATACACATTTTGAGTGTACATTCAAGAAATATACATCAAAACATACACATTTTCATTGTATATACCAGAAATGTACATCAAAACACACACATTTTCATTGTACATTCAAGAAATGTACATCAAAACATACACTTTTTGAGTGTACATTCAAGAAATATACATCAAAACATACACATTTTCATTGTATATACCAGAAATGTACATCAAAACATACACATTTTCATTGTACATTCAAGAAATGTACATCAAAACATACACTTTTTGAGTGTATATTCAAGAAATGTACATCAAAACATACACATTTTCATTGTATATACCATAACTGTAAACAAAACATACACATTTTCATTGTACATTCAAGAAATGTTCATCAAAACATACACATTTTGAGTGTACATTCAAGAAATATAAATCAAAACATACACATTTTCTTTGGATATACCAGAAATGTACGTCAAAACATACACATTTTCATTGTATATACCAGAAATGTACATCAAAACATACACATTTTCATTGTACATTAAAGAAATATACATCAAAACATACACATTTTGAGTGTACATTCAAGAAATATACATCAAAACATACACATTTTCATTGTATATACTAGAAATGTACATCAAAACATACACATTTTCATTGTACATTCAAGAAATGTACAACAAAACATACACATTTTGAGTGTACATTCAAGAGATATACATCAAAACATGCACATTTTCATTGTATATACCAGAAATGTACATCAAAACATACACATTTTCATTGTATATACAAGAAATGGACATCAAAACATACACATTTTGATTGTATATACAAGAAATGTACATCAAAACATACACATTTTCATTGTACATTCAAGAAATGTACATCAAAACATACACATTTTCATTGTATATACCAGAAATGTACATCAAAACATACACATTTTCATTGTATATACAAGAAATGTACATCAAAACATACACATTTTCATTGTACACTAAAGAAATATACATCAAAACATTCACACATTTTCAGTGTACATTCAAGAAATGTACATCAAAGCATACACATTTTCATTGTACATTCAAGAAATGTACATCAAAACATACACATTTTGAGTGTACATTCAAGAAATATACATCAAAACATACACAATTTCATTGTATATACCAGAAATGTACATCAAAACATACACATTATCATTGTACATTCAAGAAATGTACATCAAAACATACACATTTTCAGTGTACATTCAAGAAATGTACATCAAAACATACACATTTTGAGTGTACATTCAAGAAATGTACATCAAAACATATACATTTTCATTGTATATACCAGAAATGTACATCAAAACATACACATTTTCATTGTATATACAAGAAATGTACATCAAAACATACACATTTTCATTGTATATACAAGAAATGTATATCAAAACATACACATTTTCAGTGTACATTCAAGAAATGTACATCAAAACATACACATTTTCATTGTATATACAAGAAATGTACATCAAAACATACACATTTTCATTGTATATACCAGAAATGTACATCAAAACATACACATTTTCATTGTACATTCAAGAAATGTACACCAAAACATACACATTTTCATTGTACATTCCAGAAATGTATATCAAAATATACACATTTTCATTGTACATTCAAGAAATATACATCAAAACATACACATTTTCAGTGTACATTCAAGAAATGTACATCAAAACATACACATTTTCATGGTATATACCAGAAATGTACATCAAAACATACACATTTTCATTGTATATACAAGAAATGTACACCAAAACATACACATTTTCATTGTACATTCAAGAAATGTATATCAAAACATACACATTTTCAGTGTACATTGAAGAAATGTACATGAAAACATACACATTTTCATTGTACATTCAAGAAATGTACATCAAAACATAAACACTTTCAGTGTACATTCAAGAAATGTACATCAAAACATACACATTTTCAGTGTACAATCAAGAAATGTAGATCTAAAACATACACATTTTGAGCGTACATTCAAGAAATATACATCAAAACATACACATTTTCATTGTATATACCAGAAATGTACATCAAAACATACACATTTTCATTGTACATTCAAGAAATGTACACCAAAACATACACATTTTTTTGTACATTCAAGAAATGTATATCAAAATATACACATTTTCATCGTACATTCAAGAAATATACATCAAAACATACACATTTTCAGTGTACATTCAAGAAATGTACATCAAAACATACACATTTTCATTGTATATACAAGAAATGTACACCAAAACATACACATTTTCATTGTACATTCAAGAAATGTATATCAAAACATACACATTTTCAGTGTACATTGAAGAAATGCACATGAAAACATACACATTTTCATTGTACATTCAAGAAATGTACATCAAAACACACACACTTTCATTGTACATTCAAGAAACGTACATCAAAACATACACATTTTCAGTGTACAATCAAGAAATGTAGATCTAAAACATACACATTTTGAGTGTACATTCAAGAAATATACATCAAAACATACACATTTTCATTGTATATACCAGAAATGTACATCAAAACATACACATTTTCATTGTACATTCAAGAAATGTACATCAAAACATACACATTTGCAGTGTACATTCAAGAAATATACATAAAAAATTACACATTTTCAGGGTACATTCAAGAAATATGCATCAAAACATACACATTTTCATTGTATATACAACAAATGTGCATCAAAACATACACATTTTGAGTGTACATTCAAGAAATATACATCAAAACATACACATTTTCAGGGTACATTCAAGAAATATGCATCAAAACATACACATTCTCATTGTATATACAAGAAATGTACATCAAAACATACACATTTTGAGTGTACATTCAAGAAATATACATCAAAACATACACATTTTCATTGTATATACCAGAAATGTACATCAAAACACACACATTTTCATTGTACATTCAAGAAATGTACATCAAAACATACACTTTTTGAGTGTACATTCAAGAAATATACATCAAAACATACACATTTTCATTGTATATACCAGAAATGTACATCAAAACATACACATTTTCATTGTACATTCAAGAAATGTACATCAAAACATACACTTTTTGAGTGTATATTCTAGAAATGTACATCAAAACATACACATTTTCATTGTATATACCATAAATGTAAACAAAACATACACATTTTCATTGTACATTCAAGAAATGTTCATCAAAACATACACATTTTGAGTGTACATTCAAGAAATATAAATCAAAACATACACATTTTCTTTGGATATACCAGAAATGTACGTCAAAACATACACATTTTCATTGTATATACCAGAAATGTACATCAAAACATACACACTTTCATTGTACATTAAAGAAATATACATCAAAACATACACATTTTGAGTGTACATTCAAGAAATATACATCAAAACATACACATTTTCATTGTATATACTAGAAATGTACATCAAAACATACACATTTTCATTGTACATTCAAGAAATGTACAACAAAACATACACATTTTGAGTGTATATTCAAGAGATATACATCAAAACATGCACATTTTCATTGTATATACCAGAAATGTACATCAAAACATACACATTTTCATTGTATATACAAGAAATGGACATCAAAACATACACATTTTGATTGTATATACAAGAAATGTACATCAAAACATACACATTTTCATTGTACATTCAAGAAATGTACATCAAAACATACACATTTTCATTGTATATACCAGAAATGTACATCAAAACATACACATTTTCATTGTATATACAAGAAATGTACATCAAAACATACACATTTTCATTGTACACTAAAGAAATATACATCAAAACATTCACACATTTTCAGTGTACATTCAAGAAATGTACATCAAAACATACACATTTTCATTGTACATTCAAGAAATGTACATCAAAACATACACATTTTGAGTGTACATTCAAGAAATATACATCAAAACATACACAATTTCATTGTATATACCAGAAATGTACATCAAAACATACACATTATCATTGTACATTCAAGAAATGTACATCAAAACATACACATTTTCAGTGTACATTCAACAAATGTACATCAAAACATACACATTTTGAGTGTACATTCAAGAAATGTACATCAAAACATATACATTTTCATTGTATATACCAGAAATGTACATCAAAACATACACATTTTCATTGTATATACAAGAAATGTACATCAAAACATACACATTTTCATTGTATATACAAGAAATGTATATCAAAACATACACATTTTCAGTGTACATTCAAGAAATGTACATCAAAACATACACATTTTCATTGTATATACAAGAAATGTACATCAAAACATACACATTTTCATTGTATATACCAGAAATGTACATCAAAACATACACATTTTCATTGTACATTCAAGAAATGAACACCAAAACATACACATTTTCATTGTACATTCAAGAAATGTATATCAAAATATACACATTTTCATTGTACATTCAAGAAATATACATCAAAACATACACATTTTCAGTGTACATTCAAGAAATGTACATCAAAACATACACATTTTCATTGTATATACCAGAAATGTACATCAAAACATACACATTTTCATTGTATATACAAGAAATGTACACCAAAACATACACATTTTCATTGTACATTCAAGAAATGTATATCAAAACATACACATTTTCAGTGTACATTGAAGAAATGTACATGAAAACATACACATTTTCATTGTACATTCAAGAAATGTACATCAAAACATAAACACTTTCAGTGTACATTCAAGAAATGTACATCAAAACATACACATTTTCAGTGTACTATCAAGAAATGTAGATCTAAAACATACACATTTTGAGCGTACATTCAAGAAATATACATCAAAACATACACATTTTCATTGTACATTCAAGAAATGTACATCAAAACATACACATTTGCAGTGTACATTCAAGAAATATACATAAAAAATTACACATTTTCAGGGTACATTCAAGAAATATGCATCAAAACATACACATTTTCATTGTATATACAACAAATGTACATCAAAACATACACATTTTGAGTGTACATTCAAGAAATATACATCAAAACATACACATTTTCAGGGTACATTCAAGAATAATGCATCAAAACATACACATTTTCATTGTATATACAAGAAATGTACATCAAAACATACACATTTTGAGTGTACATTCAAGAAATATACATCAAAACATACACATTTTCATTGTATATACCAGAAATGTACATCAAAACATACACATTTTCATTGTACATTCAAGAAATGTACATCAAAACATACACTTTTTGAGTGTACATTCAAGAAATATACATCAAAACATACACATTTTCGTTGTATATACCAGAAATGTACATCAAAACATACACATTTTCATTGTACATTCAAGAAATGTACATCAAAACATACACATTTTCATTGTACATTCAAGAAATGTACATCAAAACATACACATTTGCAGTGTACATTCAAGAAATATACATAAAAAATTACACATTTTCAGGGTACATTCAAGAAATATGCATCAAAACATACACATTTTCATTGTATATACAAGAAACGTACATCAAAACATACACATTTTGAGTGTACATTCAAGAAATATACATCAAAACATACACATTTTCATTGTATGTACCAGAAATGTACATCAAAACATACACATTTTCATTGTACATTCAAGAAATGTACATCAAAACATACACTTTTTGAGTGTACATTCAAGAAATATACATCAAAACATACACATTTTCATTGTATATACCAGTAATGTACATCAAAACATACACATTTTCATTGTACATTCAAGAAATGTACATCAAAACATACACTTTTTGAGTGTACATTCAAGAAATGTACATCAAAACATACACAATTTCATTGTATATACCATAAATGTAAACAAAACATACACATTTTCATTGTACATTAAAGAAATGTACATCAAAACATACACATTTTGAGTGTACATTCAAGAAATATAAATCAAAACATACACATTTTCTTTGGATATACCAGAAATGTACGTCAAAACATACACATTTTCATAGTATATACCAGAAATGTACATCAAAACATACACATTTTCATTGTACATTAAAGAAATATACATCAAAACATACACATTTTGAGTGTACATTCAAGAAATATACATCAAAACATACACATTTTCATTGTATATACCAGAAATGTACATCAAAACATACACATTTTCATTGTACATTCAAGAAATGTACAACAAAACATACACATTTTGAGTGTACATTCAAGAGATATACATCAAAACATGCACATTTTCATTGTATATACCAGAAATGTACATCAAAACATACACATTTTCATTGTATATACAAGAAATGGACATCAAAACATACACATTTTGATTGTATATACAAGAAATGTATATCAAAACATACACATTTTCAGTGTACATTCAAGAAATGTACATCAAATCATACACATTTTCATTGTATATACCAGAAATGTACATCAAAACATACACATTTTCATTGTATATACAAGAACTGTAAATCAAAACATACACATTTTCATTGTACACTAAAGAAATATACATCAAAACATTCACACATTTTCAGTGTACATTCAAGAAATGTACATCAAAACATACACATTTTCATTGTACATTCAAGAAATGTACATCAAAACATACACATTTTGAGTCTACATTCAAGAAATATACATCAAAACATACACAATTTCATTGTATATACCAGAAATGTACATCAAAACATACACATTTTCATTGCACATTCAAGAAATGTACATCAAAACATACACATTTTCAGTGTACATTCAAGAAATGTACATCAAGACATTCACATTTTGAGTGTATTCAAGAAATGTACATCAAAACATATACATTTTCATTGTATATACCAGAAATGTACATCAAAACATACACATTTTCATTGTATATACAAGAAATGTACATCAAAACATACACATTTTCACTGTACATTCAAGAAATGTTCATCAAAACATACACATTTTCATTGTATATACAAGAAATGTACATCAAAACATACACATTTTCATTGTATATACCAGAAATGTACATCAAAACATACACATTTTCATTGTACATTCAAGAAATGTACACCAAAACATACACATTTTCATTGTACATTCAAGAAATGTATATCAAAATATACACATTTTCATCGTACATTCAAGAAATATACATCAAAACATACACATTTTCAGTGTACATTCAAGAAATGTACATCAAAACATACACATTTTCATTGTATATACCAGAAATGTACATCAAAACATACACATTTTCATTGTATATACAAGAAATGTACACCAAAACATACACATTTTCATTGTACATTCAAGAAATGTATATCAAAACATACACATTTTCAGTGTACATTGAAGAAATGTACATGAAAACATACACATTTTCATTGTACATTCAAGAAATGTACATCAAAACACACACACTTTCAGTGTACATTCAAGAAACGTACATCAAAACATACACATTTTCAGTGTACAATCAAGAAATGTAGATCTAAAACATACACATTTTGAGTGTACATTCAAGAAATATACATTAAAACATACACATTTTCATTGTATATACCAGAAATGTACATCAAAACATACACATTTTCATTGTACATTCAAGAAATGTACATCAAAACATACACATTTGCAGTGTACATTCAAGAAATATACATAAAAAATTACACATTTTCAGGGTACATTCAAGAAATATGCATCAAAACATACACATTTTCATTGTATATACAACAAATGTACATCAAAACATACACTTTTTGAGTGTACATTCAAGAAATATACATCACAACATACACATTTTCAGGGTACATTCAAGAAATATGCATCAAAACATACACATTTTCATTTTATATACAAGAAATGTACATCAAAACATACACATTTTGAGTGTACATTCAAGAAATATACATCAAAGCATACACATTTTCATTGTATATACCAGAAATGTACATCAAAACATACACATTTTCATTGTACATTCAAGAAATGTACATCAAAACATACACTTTTTGAGTGTACATTCAAGAAATATACATCAAAACATACACATTTTCATTGTACATTCAAGAAATGTACATCAAAACATACACTTTTTGAGTGTACATTCAATAAATGTACATCAAAACATACACATTTTCATTGTATATACCATAAATGTAAACAAAACATACACATTTTCATTGTACATTCAAGAAATGTTCATCAAAACATACACATTTTGAGTGTACATTCAAGAAATATAAATCAAAACATACACATTTTCTTTGGATATACCAGAAATGTACGTCAAAACATACACATTTTCATTGTATTTACCAGAAATGTACATCAAAACATACACATTTTCATTGTACATTAAAGAAATATACATCAAAACATACACATTTTGAGTGTACATTCAAGAAATATACATCAAAACATACACATTTTCATTGTATATACTAGAAATGTACATCAAAACATACACATTTTCATTGTACATTCAAGAAATGTACAACAAAACATACACATTTTGAGTGTACATTCAAGAGATATACATCAAAACATGCACATTTTCATTGTATATACCAGAAATGTACATCAAAACATACACATTTTCATTGTATATACAAGAAATGTACATCAAAACATACACATTTTCATTGTACACTAAAGAAATATACATCAAAACATTCACACATTTTCAGTGTACATTCAAGAAATGTACATCAAAACATACACATTTTCATTGTACATTCAAGAAATGTACATCAAAACATACACATTTTGAGTGTACATTCAAGAAATATACATCAAAACATACACAATTTCATTGTATATACCAGAAATGTACATCAAAACATACTCATTATCATTGTACATTCAAGAAATGTACATCAAAACATACACATTTTCAGTGTACATTCAAGAAATGTACATCAAAACATACACATTTTGAGTGTACATTCAAGAAATGTACATCAAAACATATAGATTTTCATTGTATATACCAGAAATGTACATCAAAACATACACATTTTCATTGTATATACAAGAAATGTACATAAAAACATACACATTTTCATTGTATATACAAGAAATGTATATCAAAAAATACACATTTTCAGTGTACATTCAAGAAATGTACATCAAAACATACACATTTTCATTGTATATACAAGAAATGTACATCAAAACATACACATTTTCATTGTATATACCAGAAATGTACATCAAAACATACACATTTTCATTGTACATTCAAGAAATGTACACCAAAACATACACATTTTCATTGTACATTCAAGAAATGTATATCAAAATATACACATTTTCATCGTACATTCAAGAAATATACATCAAAACAGACACATTTTCAGTGTATATTCAAGAAATGTACATCAAAACATACACATTTTCATTGTATATACCAGAAATGTACATCAAAACATACACATTTTCATTGTATATACAAGAAATGTACACCAAAACATACACATTTTCATTGTACATTCAAGAAATGTATATCAAAACATACACATTTTCAGTGTACATTGAAGAAATGTACATGAAAACATACACATTTTCATTGTACATTCAAGAAATGTACATCAAAACATAAACACTTTCAGTGTACATTCAAGAAATGTACATCAAAACATACACATTTTCAGTGTACAATCAAGAAATGTAGATCTAAAACATACACATTTTGAGCGTACATTCAAGAAATATACATCAAAACATACACATTTTCATTGTACATTCAAGAAATGTACATCAAAACATACACATTTGCAGTGTACATTCAAGAAATATACATAAAAAATTACACATTTTCAGGGTACATTCAAGAAATATGCATCAAAACATACACATTTTCATTGTATATACAACAAATGTACATCAAAACATACACATTTTGAGTGTACATTCAAGAAATATACATCAAAACATACACATTTTCAGGGTACATTCAAGAATAATGCATCAAAACATACACATTTTCATTGTATATACAAGAAATGTACATCAAAACATACACATTTTGAGTGTACATTCAAGAAATATACATCAAAACATACACATTTTCATTGTATATACCAGAAATGTACATCAAAACATACACATTTTCATTGTACATTCAAGAAATGTACATCAAAACATACACTTATTGAGTGTACATTCAAGAAATATACATCAAAACATACACATTTTCGTTGTATATACCAGAAATGTACATCAAAACATACACATTTTCATTGTACATTCAAGAAATGTACATCAAAACATACACATTTTCATTGTACATTCAAGAAATGTACATCAAAACATACACATTTGCAGTGTACATTCAAGAAATATACATAAAAAATTACACATTTTCAGGGTACATTCAAGAAATATGCATCAAAACATACACATTTTCATTGTATATACAAGAAACGTACATCAAAACATACACATTTTGAGTGTACATTCAAGAAATATACATCAAAATTTACACATTTTCATTGTATGTACCAGAAATGTACATCAAAACATACACATTTTCATTGTACATTCAAGAAATGTACATCAAAACATACACTTTTTGAGTGTACATTCAAGAAATATACATCAAAACATACACATTTTCATTGTATATACCAGTAATGTACATCAAAACATACACATTTTCATTGTACATTCAAGAAATGTACATCAAAACATACACTTTTTGAGTGTACATTCAAGAAATGTACATCAAAACATACACATTTTCATTGTATATACCATAAATGTAAACAAAACATACACATTTTCATTGTGCATTAAAGAAATGTACATCAAAACATACACATTTTGAGTGTACATTCAAGAAATATAAATCAAAACATACACATTTTCTTTGGATATACCAGAAATGTACGTCAAAACATACACATTTTCATAGTATATACCAGAAATGTACATCAAAACATACACATTTTCATTGTACATTAAAGAAATATACATCAAAACATACACATTTTGAGTGTACATTCAAGAAATATACATCAAAACATACACATTTTCATTGTATATACCAGAAATGTACATCAAAACATACACATTTTCATTGTACATTCAAGAAATGTACAACAAAACATACACATTTTGAGTGTACATTCAAGAGATATACATCAAAACATGCACATTTTCATTGTATATACCAGAAATGTACATCAAAACATACACATTTTCATTGTATATACAAGAAATGGACATCAAAACATACACATTTTGATTGTATATACAAGAAATGTATATCAAAACATACACATTTTCAGTGTACATTCAAGAAATGTACATCAAATCATACACATTTTCATTGTATATACCAGAAATGTACATCAAAACATACACATTTTCATTGTATATACAAGAAATGTAAATCAAAACATACACATTTTCATTGTACACTAAAGAAATATACATCAAAACATTCACACATTTTCAGTGTACATTCAAGAAATGTACATCAAATAATACACATTTTCATTGTACATTCAAGAAATGTACATCAAAACATACACATTTTGAGTCTACATTCAAGAAATATACATCAAAACATACACAATTTCATTGTATATACCAGAAATGTACATCAAAACATACACATTTTCATTGCACATTCAAGAAATGTACATCAAAACATACACATTTTCAGTGTACATTCAAGAAATGTACATCAAGACATTCACATTTTGAGTGTACATTCAAGAAATGTACATCAAAACATATACATTTTCATTGTATATACCAGAAATGTACATCAAAACATACACATTTTCATTGTATATACAAGAAATGTACATCAAAACATACACATTTTCACTGTACATTCAAGAAATGTTCATCAAAACATACACATTTTCATTGTATATACAAGAAATGTACATCAAAACATACACATTTTCATTGTATATACCAGAAATGTACATCAAAACATACACATTTTCATTGTACATTCAAGAAATGTACACCAAAACATACACATTTTCATTGTACATTCAAGAAATGTATATCAAAATATACACATTTTCATCGTACATTCAAGAAATATACATCAAAACATACACATTTTCAGTGTACATTCAAGAAATGTACATCAAAACATACACATTTTCATTGTATATACCAGAAATGTACATCAAAACATACACATTGTCATTGTATATACAAGAAATGTACACCAAAACATACACATTTTCATTGTACATTCAAGAAATGTATATCAAAACATACACATTTTCAGTGTACATTGAAGAAATGTACATGAAAACATACACATTTTCATTGTACATTCAAGAAATGTACATCAAAACACACACACTTTCAGTGTACATTCAAGAAACGTACATCAAAACATACATATTTTCAGTGTACAATCAAGAAACGTAGATCTAAAACATACACATTTTGAGTGTACATTCAAGAAATATACATCAAAACATACACATTTTCATTGTATATACCAGAAATGTACATCAAAACATACACATTTTCATTGTACATTCAAGAAATGTACATCAAAACATACACATTTTCATTGTATATACAACAAATATACATCAAAACATACACATTTTGAGTGTACATTCAAGAAATATACATCAAAACATACACATTTTCAGGGTACATTCAAGAAATATGCATCAAAACATACACATTTTCATTGTATATACAAGAAATGTACATCAAAACATACACATTTTGAGTGTACATTCAAGAAATATACATCAAAACATACACATTTTCATTGTATATACCAGAAATGTACATCAAAACATACACATTTTCATTGTACATTCAAGAAATGTACATCAAAACATACACTTTTTGAGTGTACATTCAAGAAATATACATCAAAACATACACATTTTCATTGTACATTCAAGAAATGTACATCAAAACATACACTTTTTGAGTGTACATTCAATAAATGTACATCAAAACATACACATTTTCATTGTATATACCATAAATGTAAACAAAACATACACATTTTCATTGTACATTCAAGAAATGTTCATCAAAACATACACATTTTGAGTGTACATTCAAGAAATATAAATCAAAACATACACATTTTCTTTGGATATACCAGAAATGTACGTCAAAACATACACATTTTCATTGTATTTACCAGAAATGTACATCAAAACATACACATTTTCATTGTACATTAAAGAAATATACATCAAAACATACACATTTTGAGTGTACATTCAAGAAATATACATCAAAACATACACATTTTCATTGTATATACTAGAAATGTACATCAAAACATACACATTTTCATTGTACATTCAAGAAATGTACAACAAAACATACACATTTTGAGTGTACATTCAAGAGATATACATCAAAACATGCACATTTTCATTGTATATACCAGAAATGTACATCAAAACATACACATTTTCATTGTATATACAAGAAATGTACATCAAAACATACACATTTTCATTGTACACTAAAGAAATATACATCAAAACATTCACACATTTTCAGTGTACATTCAAGAAATGTACATCAAAACATACACATTTTCACTGCACATTCAAGAAATGTACATCAAAACATACACATTTTGAGTGTACATTCAAGAAATATACATCAAAACATACACAATTTCATTGTATATACCAGAAATGTACATCAAAACATACTCATTATCATTGTACATTCAAGAAATGTACATCAAAACATACACATTTTCAGTATACATTCAAGAAATGTACATCAAAACGTACACATTTTGAGTGTACATTCAAGAAATGTACATCAAAACATATAGATTTTCATTGTATATACCAGAAATGTACATCAAAACATACACATTTTCATTGTATATACAAGAAATGTACATCAAAACATACACATTTTCATTGTATATACAAGAAATGTATATCAAAAAATACACATTTTCAGTGTACATTCAAGAAATGTACATCAAAACATACACATTTTCATTGTATATACAAGAAATGTACATCAAAACATACACATTTTCATTGTATATACCAGAAATGTACATCAAAACATACACATTTTCATTGTACATTCAAGAAATGTACACCAAAACATACACATTTTCATTGTACATTCAAGAAATGTATATCAAAATATACACATTTTCATCGTACATTCAAGAAATATACATCAAAACATACACATTTTCAGTGTACATTCAAGAAATGTACATCAAAACATACACATTTTCATTGTATATACCAGAAATGTACATCAAAACATACAGATTTTCATTGTATATACAAGAAATGTACACCAAAACATACACATTTTCATTGTACATTCAAGAAATGTATATCAAAACATACACATTTTCAGTGTACATTGAAGAAATGTACATGAAAACATACACATTTTCATTGTACATTCAAGAAATGTACATCAAAACATAAACACTTTCAGTGTACATTCAAGAAGTGTACATCAAAACATACACATTTTCAGTGTACAATCAAGAAATGTAGATCTAAAACATACACATTTTGAGTGTACATTCAAGAAATATACATCAAAACATACACATTTTCATTGTATATACCAGAAATGTACATCAAAACATACACATTTTCATTGTACATTCAAGAAACGTACATCAAAACATACACATTTGCAGTGTACATTCAAGAAATATACATAAAAAATTACACATTTTCAGGGTACATTCAAGAAATATGCATCAAAAGATACACATTTTCATTGTATATACAACAAATGTACATCAAAACATACACATTTTGAGTGTACATTCAAGAAATATACATGAAAACATACACATTTTCAGGGTACATTCAAGAAATATGCATCAAAACATACACATTTTCATTGTATATACAAGAAATGTACATCAAAACATACACATTTTGAGTGTACATTCAAGAAAAATACATCAAAACATACACATTTTCATTGTATATACCAGAAATGTACATCAAAACATACACATTTTCATTGTACATTCAAGAAATGTACATCAAAACATACACATTTTCATTGTATATACAACAAATGTACATCAAAACATACACATTTTGAGTGTACATTCAAGAAATATACATCAAAACATACACATTTTCAGGGTACATTCAAGAAATATGCATCAAAACATACACATTTTCATTGTATATACAAGAAATGTACATCAAAACATACACATTTTGAGTGTACATTCAAGAAATATACATCAAAACATACACATTTTCATTGTATATACCAGAAATGTACATCAAAACATACACATTTTCATTGTACATTCAAGAAATGTACATCAAAACATACACTTTTTGAGTGTACATTCAAGAAATATACATCAAAACATACACATTTTCATTGTACATTCAAGAAATGTACATCAAAACATACACTTTTTGAGTGTACATTCAATAAATGTACATCAAAACATACACATTTTCATTGTATATACCATAAATGTAAACAAAACATACACATTTTCATTGTACATTCAAGAAATGTTCATCAAAACATACACATTTTGAGTGTACATTCAAGAAATATAAATCAAAACATACACATTTTCTTTGGATATACCAGAAATGTACGTCAAAACATACACATTTTCATTGTATTTACCAGAAATGTACATCAAAACATACACATTTTCATTGTACATTAAAGAAATATACATCAAAACATACACATTTTGAGTGTACATTCAAGAAATATACATCAAAACATACACATTTTCATTGTATATACTAGAAATGTACATCAAAACATACACATTTTCATTGTACATATAAGAAATGTACAACAAAACATACACATTTTGAGTGTACATTCAAGAGATATACATCAAAACATGCACATTTTCATTGTATATACCAGAAATGTACATCAAAACATACACATTTTCATTGTATATACAAGAAATGTACATCAAAACATACACATTTTCATTGTACACTAAAGAAATATACATCAAAACATTCACACATTTTCAGTGTACATTCAAGAAATGTACATCAAAACATACACATTTTCATTGCACATTCAAGAAATGTACATCAAAACATACACATTTTGAGTGTACATTCAAGAAATATACATCAAAACATACACAATTTCATTGTATATACCAGAAATGTACATCAAAACATACTCATTATCATTGTACATTCAAGAAATGTACATCAAAACATACACATTTTCAGTATACATTCAAGAAATGTACATCAAAACATACACATTTTGAGTGTACATTCAAGAAATGTACATCAAAACATATAGATTTTCATTGTATATACCAGAAATGTACATCAAAACATACACATTTTCATTGTATATACAAGAAATGTACATCAAAACATACACATTTTCATTGTATATACAAGAAATGTATATCAAAAAATACACATTTTCAGTGTACATTCAAGAAATGTACATCAAAACATACACATTTTCATTGTATATACAAGAAATGTACATCAAAACATACACATTTTCATTGTATATACCAGAAATGTACATCAAAACATACACATTTTCATTGTACATTCAAGAAATGTACACCAAAACATACACATTTTCATTGTACATTCAAGAAATGTATATCAAAATATACACATTTTCATCGTACATTCAAGAAATATACATCAAAACATACACATTTTCAGTGTACATTCAAGAAATGTACATCAAAACATACACATTTTCATTGTATATACCAGAAATGTACATCAAAACATACAGATTTTCATTGTATATACAAGAAATGTACACCAAAACATACACATTTTCATTGTACATTCAAGAAATGTATATCAAAACATACACATTTTCAGTGTACATTGAAGAAATGTACATGAAAACATACACATTTTCATTGTACATTCAAGAAATGTACATCAAAACATAAACACTTTCAGTGTACATTCAAGAAGTGTACATCAAAACATACACATTTTCAGTGTACAATCAAGAAATGTAGATCTAAAACATACACATTTTGAGTGTACATTCAAGAAATATACATCAAAACATACACATTTTCATTGTATATACCAGAAATGTACATCAAAACATACACATTTTCATTGTACATTCAAGAAATGTACATCAAAACATACACATTTGCAGTGTACATTCAAGAAATATACATAAAAAATTACACATTTTCAGGGTACATTCAAGAAATATGCATCAAAAGATACACATTTTCATTGTATATACAACAAATGTACATCAAAACATACACATTTTGAGTGTACATTCAAGAAATATACATGAAAACATACACATTTTCAGGGTACATTCAAGAAATATGCATCAAAACATACACATTTTCATTGTATATACAAGAAATGTACATCAAAACATACACATTTTGAGTGTACATTCAAGAAAAATACATCAAAACATACACATTTTCATTGTATATACCAGAAATGTACATCAAAACATACACATTTTCATTGTACATTCAAGAAATGTACATCAAAACATACACTTTTTGAGTGTACATTCAAGAAATATACATGAAAACATACACATTTTCGTTGTATATATCAGAAATGTACACCAAAAAATACACATTTTCATTGTACATTCAAGAAATGTACATCAAAATGTACACATTTTCATCGTACATTCAAGAAATATACATCAAAACATACACATTTTCAGTGTACATTCAAGAAATGTACATCAAAACATACACATTTTCATTGTATATACCAGAAATGTACATCAAAACATACACATTTTCATTGTATATACAAGAAATGTACATCAAAACATACACATTTTCATTGTATATACAAGAAATGTATATCAAAAAATACACATTTTCAGTGTACATTCAAGAAATGTACATCAAAACATACACATTTTCATTGTATATACAAGAACTGTACATCAAAACATACACATTTTCATTGTATATACCAGAAATGTACATCAAAACATACACATTTTCATTGTACATTCAAGAAATGTACACCAAAACATACACATTTTCATTGTACATTCAAGAAATGTATATCAAAATATACACATTTTCATCGTACATTCAAGAAATATACATCAAAACATACACATTTTCAGTGTACATTCAAGAAATGTACATCAAAACATACACATTTTCATTGTATATACCAGAAATGTACATCAAAACATACAGATTTTCATTGTATATACAAGAAATGTACACCAAAACATACACATTTTCATTGTACATTCAAGAAATGTATATCAAAACATACACATTTTCAGTGTACATTGAAGAAATGTACATGAAAACATACACATTTTCATTGTACATTCAAGAAATGTACATCAAAACATAAACACTTTCAGTGTACATTCAAGAAGTGTACATCAAAACATACACATTTTCAGTGTACAATCAAGAAATGTAGATCTAAAACATACACATTTTGAGTGTACATTCAAGAAATATACATCAAAACATACACATTTTCATTGTATATACCAGAAATGTACATCAAAACATACACATTTTCATTGTACATTCAAGAAATGTACATCAAAACATACACATTTGCAGTGTACATTCAAGAAATATACATAAAAAATTACACATTTTCAGGGTACATTCAAGAAATATGCATCAAAAGATACACATTTTCATTGTATATACAACAAATGTACATCAAAACATACACATTTTGAGTGTACATTCAAGAAATATACATGAAAACATACACATTTTCAGGGTACATTCAAGAAATATGCATCAAAACATACACATTTTCATTGTATATACAAGAAATGTACATCAAAACATACACATTTTGAGTGTACATTCAAGAAAAATACATCAAAACATACACATTTTCATTGTATATACCAGAAATGTACATCAAAACATACACATTTTCATTGTACATTCAAGAAATGTACATCAAAACATACACTTTTTGAGTGTACATTCAAGAAATATACATCAAAACATACACACTTTCGTTGTATATATCAGAAATGTACACCAAAAAATACACATTTTCATTGTACATTCAAGAAATGTACATCAAAATATACACATTTTCATCGTACATTCAAGAAATATACATCAAAACATACACATTTTCAGTGTACATTCAAGAAATGTACATCAAAACATACACATTTTCATTGTATATACCAGAAATGTACATCAAAACATACACATTTTCATTGTATATACAAGAAGTGTACACCAAAGCATACACATTTTCATTGTATATACAAGAAATGTACACCAAAACATACACATTTTCATTGTACATTCAAGAAAAGTATATCAAAACATACACATTTTCAGTGTACATTCAAGAAATGTACATCAAAACATACACATTTTCATTGTACATTCAAGAAATGTACATCAAAACATACACACTTTCAGTGTACATTCAAGAAATGTACATCAAAACATACACATTTTCAGTGTACAATCAAGAAATGTAGATCTAAAACATACACATTTTGAGTGCACATTCAAGAAATATACATCAAAACATACACATTTTCATTGTATATACCAGAAATGTACATCAAAACATACACATTTTCATTGTACATTCAAGAAATGTACATCAAAACATACACATTTGCAGTGTACATTCCAGAAATATACATAAAAAATTACACATTTTGAGTGTACATTCAAGAAATATACATCAAAACATACACATTTTCATTGTACATACCAGAAATGTACATCAAAACATACACATTTTCATTGTACATTCAAGAAATGTACATCAAAACATACACTATTTGAGTGTGCATTCAAGAAGTATACATCAAAACATACACATTTTCATTGTATATACCAGAAATGTACATCAAAACATACACATTTTCATTGTACATTCAAGAAATGTACAACAAAACATACACATTTTGAGTGTACATTCAAGAGATATACATCAAAACATGCACATTTTCATTGTATATACCAGAAATGTACATCAAAACATACACATTTTCATTGTATATACAAGAAATGGACATCAAAACATACACATTTTGATTGTATATACAAGAAATGTATATCAAAACATACACATTTTCAGTGTACATTCAAGAAATGTACATCAAATCATACACATTTTCATTGTATATACCAGAAATGTACATCAAAACATACACATTTTCATTGTATATACAAGAAATGTAAATCAAAACATACACATTTTCATTGTACACTAAAGAAATATACATCAAAACATTCACACATTTTCAGTGTACATTCAAGAAATGTACATCAAAACATACACATTTTCATTGTACATTCAAGAAATGTACATCAAAACATACACATTTTGAGTCTACATTCAAGAAATATACATCAAAACATACACAATTTCATTGTATATACCAGAAATGTACATCAAAACATACACATTTTCATTGCACATTCAAGAAATGTACATCAAAACATACACATTTTCAGTGTACATTCAAGAAATGTACATCAAGACATTCACATTTTGAGTGTACATTCAAGAAATGTACATCAAAACATATACATTTTCATTGTATATACCAGAAATGCACATCAAAAGATACACATTTTCATTGTATATACAAGAAATGTACATCAAAACATACACATTTTCACTGTACATTCAAGAAATGTTCATCAAAACATACACATTTTCATTGTATATACAAGAAATGTACATCAAAACATACACATTTTCATTGTATATACCAGAAATGTACATCAAAACATACACATTTTCATTGTACATTCAAGAAATGTACACCAAAACATACACATTTTCATTGTACATTCAGGAAATGTATATCAAAATATACACATTTTCATCGTACATTCAAGAAATATACATCAAAACATACACATTTTCAGTGTACATTCAAGAAATGTACATCAAAACCTACACATTTTCATTGTATATACCAGAAATGTACATCAAAACATACACATTTTCATTGTATATACAAGAAATGTACACCAAAACATACACATTTTCATTGTACATTCAAGAAATGTATATCAAAACATACACATTTTCAGTGTACATTGAAGAAATGTACATGAAAACATACACATTTTCATTGTACATTCAAGAAATGTACATCAAAACACACACACTTTCAGTGTACATTCAAGAAACGTACATCAAAACATACACATTTTCAGTGTACAATCAAGAAATGTAGATCTAAAACATACACATTTTGAGTGTACATTCAAGAAATATACATCAAAACATACACATTTTCATTGTATATACCAGAAATGTACATCAAAACATACACATTTTCATTGTACATTCAAGAAATGTACATCAAAACATACACATTTTCATTGTATATACAACAAATGTACATCAAAACATACACATTTTGAGTGTACATTCAAAAAATATACATCAAAACATACACATTTTCAGGGTACATTCAAGAAATATGCATCAAAACATACACATTTTCATTGTATATACAAGAAATGTACATCAAAACATACACATTTTGAGTGTACATTCAAGAAATATACATCAAAACATACACATTTTCATTGTATATACCAGAAATGTACATCAAAACATACACATTTTCATTGTACATTCAAGAAATGTACATCAAAACATACACTTTTTGAGTGTACATTCAAGAAATATACATCAAAACATACACATTTTCATTGTACATTCAAGAAATGTACATCAAAACATACACTTTTTGAGTGTACATTCAATTAATGTACATCAAAGCATACACATTTTCATTGTATATACCATAAATGTAAACAAAACATACACATTTTCATTGTACATTCAAGAAATGTTCATCAAAACATACACATTTTGAGTGTACATTCAAGAAATATAAATCAAAACATACACATTTTCTTTGGATATACCAGAAATGTACGTCAAAACATACACATTTTCATTGTATTTACCAGAAATGTACATCAAAACATACACATTTTCTTTGTACATTAAAGAAATATACATCAAAACATACACATTTTGAGTGTACATTCAAGAAATATACATCAAAACATACACATTTTCATTGTATATACTAGAAATGTACATCAAAACATACACATTTTCATTGAACATTCAAGAAATGTACAACAAAACATACACATTTTGAGTGTACATTCAAGAGATATACATCAAAACATGCACATTTTCATTGTATATACCAGAAATGTACATCAAAACATACACATTTTCATTGTATATACAAGAAATGTACATCAAAACATACACATTTTCATTGTACACTAAAGAAATATACATCAAAACATTCACACATTTTCAGTGTACATTCAAGAAATGTACATCAAAACATACACATTTTCATTGCACATTCAAGAAATGTACATCAAAACATACACATTTTGAGTGTACATTCAAGAAATATACATCAAAACATACACAATTTCATTGTATATACCAGAAATGTACATCAAAACATACTCATTATCATTGTACATTCAAGAAATGTACATCAAAACATACACATTTTCAGTATACATTCAAGAAATGTACATCAAAACATACACATTTTGAGTGTACATTCAAGAAATGTACATCAAAACATATAGATTTTCATTGTATATACCAGAAATGTACATCAAAACATACACATTTTCATTGTATATACAAGAAATTTACATCAAAACATACACATTTTCATTGTATATACAAGAAATGTATATCAAAAAATACACATTTTCAGTGTACATTCAAGAAATGTACATCAAAACATACACATTTTCATTGTATATACAAGAAATGTACATCAAAACATACACATTTTCATTGTATATACCAGAAATGTACATCAAAACATACACATTTTCATTGTACATTCAAGAAATGTACACCAAAACATACACATTTTCATTGTACATTCAAGAAATGTATATCAAAATATACACATTTTCATCGTACATTCAAGAAATATACATCAAAACATACACATTTTCAGTGTACATTCAAGAAATGTACATCAAAACATACACATTTTCATTGTATATACCAGAAATGTACATCAAAACATACAGATTTTCATTGTATATACAAGAAATGTACACCAAAACATACACATTTTCATTGTACATTCAAGAAATGTATATCAAAACATACACATTTTCAGTGTACATTGAAGAAATGTACATGAAAACATACACATTTTGATTGTACATTCAAGAAATGTACATCAAAACATAAACACTTTCAGTGTACATTCAAGAAGTGTACATCAAAACATACACATTTTCACTGTACAATCAAGAAATGTAGATCTAAAACATACACATTTTGAGTGTACATTCAAGAAATATACATCAAAACATACACATTTTCATTGTATATACCAGAAATGTACATCAAAACATACACATTTTCATTGTACATTCAAGAAATGTACATCAAAACATACACATTTGCAGTGTACATTCAAGAAATATACATAAAAAATTACACATTTTCAGGGTACATTCAAGAAATATGCATCAAAAGATACACATTTTAATTGTATATACAACAAATGTACATCAAAACATACACATTTTGAGTGTACATTCAAGAAATATACATGAAAACATACACATTTTCAGGGTACATTCAAGAAATATGCATCAAAACATACACATTTTCATTGTATATACAAGAAATGTACATCAAAACATACACATTTTGAGTGTACATTCAAGAAATGTACATCAAAACATACACTTTTTGAGTGTACATTCAAGAAATATACATCAAAACATACACATTTTCGTTGTATATACCAGAAATGTACACCAAAAAATACACATTTTCATTGTACATTCAAGAAATGTACATCAAAATATACACATTTTCATCGTACATTCAAGAAATATACATCAAAACATACACATTTTCAGTGTACATTCAAGAAATGTACATCAAAACATACACATTTTCATTGTATATACCAGAAATGTACATCAAAACATACACATTTTCATTGTATATACAAGAAGTGTACACCAAAACATACACATTTTCATTGTATATACAAGAAATGTACACCAAAACATACACATTTTCATTGTACATTCAAGAAAAGTATATCAAAACATACACATTTTCAGTGTACATTCAAGAAATGTACATCAAAACATACACATTTTCATTGTACATTCAAGAAATGTACATCAAAACATACACACTTTCAGTGTACATTCAAGAAATGTACATCAAAACATACACATTTTCAGTGTACAATCAAGAAACGTAGATCTAAAACATACACATTTTGAGTGCACATTCAAGAAATATACATCAAAACATACACATTTTCATTGTATATACCAGAAATGTACATCAAAACATACACATTTTCATTGTACATTCAAGAAATGTACATCAAAACATACACATTTGCAGTGTACATTCAAGAAATATACATAAAAAATTACACATTTTGAGTGTACATTCAAGAAATATACATCAAAACATACACATTTTCATTGTATATACCAGAAATGTACATCAAAACATACACATTTTCATTGTACATTCAAGAAATGTACATCAAAACATACACTTTTTGAGTGTGCATTCAAGAAATATACATCAAAACATACACATTTTCATTGTATATACCATAAATGTAAACAAAACATACACATTTTCATTGTACATTCAAGAAATGTACATCAAAGCATACACATTTTCGGTGTACATTCATGAAATATAAATCAAAACATACACATTTTCTATGGATATACCAGAAATGTACGTCAAAACATACACATTTTCATTGTATATACCAGAAATGTACATCAAAGCATACACATTTTCATTGTACATTAAAGAAATATACATCAAAACATACACTTTTTGAGTGTACATTCAATTAATGTACATCAAAACATACACATTTTCATTGTATATACCATAAATGTAAACAAAACATACACATTTTCATTGTACATTCAAGAAATGTTCATCAAAACATACACATTTTGAGTGTACATTCAAGAAATATAAATCAAAACATACACATTTGCTTTGGATATACCAGAAATGTACGTCAAAACATACACATTTTCATTGTATTTACCAGAAATGTACATCAAAACATACACATTTTCTTTGTACATTAAAGAAATATACATCAAAACATACACATTTTGAGTGTACATTCAAGAAATATACATCAAAACATACACATTTTCATTGTATATACTAGAAATGTACATCAAAACATACACATTTTCATTGTACATTCAAGAAATGTACAACAAAACATACACATTTTGAGTGTACATTCAAGAGATATACATCAAAACATGCACATTTTCATTGTATATACCAGAAATGTACATCAAAACATACACATTTTCATTGTATATACAAGAAATGTACATCAAAACATACACATTTTCATTGTACACTAAAGAAATATACATCAAAACATTCACACATTTTCAGTGTACATTCAAGAAATGTACATCAAAACATACACATTTTCATTGCACATTCAAGAAATGTACATCAAAACATACACATTTTGAGTGTACATTCAAGAAATATACATCAAAACATACACAATTTCATTGTATATACCAGAAATGTACATCAAAACATACTCATTATCATTGTACATTCAAGAAATGTACATCAAAACATACACATTTTCAGTATACATTCAAGAAATGTACATCAAAACATACACATTTTGAGTGTACATTCAAGAAATGTACATCAAAACATATAGATTTTCATTGTATATACCAGAAATGTACATCAAAACATACACATTTTCATTGTATATACAAGAAATTTACATCAAAACATACACATTTTCATTGTATATACAAGAAATGTATATCAAAAAATACACATTTTCAGTGTACATTCAAGAAATGTACATCAAAACATACACATTTTCATTGTATATACAAGAAATGTACATCAAAACATACACATTTTCATTGTATATACCAGAAATGTACATCAAAACATACACATTTTCATTGTACATTCAAGAAATGTACACCAAAACATACACATTTTCATTGTACATTCAAGAAATGTATATCAAAATATACACATTTTCATCGTACATTCAAGAAATATACATCAAAACATACACATTTTCAGTGTACATTCAAGAAATGTACATCAAAACATACACATTTTCATTGTATATACCAGAAATGTACATCAAAACATACAGATTTTCATTGTATATACAAGAAATGTACACCAAAACATACACATTTTCATTGTACATTCAAGAAATGTATATCAAAACATACACATTTTCAGTGTACATTGAAGAAATGTACATGAAAACATACACATTTTCATTGTACATTCAAGAAATGTACATCAAAACATAAACACTTTCAGTGTACATTCAAGAAGTGTACATCAAAACATACACATTTTCACTGTACAATCAAGAAATGTAGATCTAAAACATACACATTTTGAGTGTACATTCAAGAAATATACATCAAAACATACACATTTTCATTGTATATACCAGAAATGTACATCAAAACATACACATTTTCATTGTACATTCAAGAAATGTACATCAAAACATACACATTTGCAGTGTACATTCAAGAAATATACATAAAAAATTACACATTTTCAGGGTACATTCAAGAAATATGCATCAAAAGATACACATTTTAATTGTATATACAACAAATGTACATCAAAACATACACATTTTGAGTGTACATTCAAGAAATATACATGAAAACATACACATTTTCAGGGTACATTCAAGAAATATGCATCAAAACATACACATTTTCATTGTATATACAAGAAATGTACATCAAAACATACACATTTTGAGTGTACATTCAAGAAATGTACATCAAAACATACACTTTTTGAGTGTACATTCAAGAAATATACATCAAAACATACACATTTTCGTTGTATATACCAGAAATGTACACCAAAAAATACACATTTTCATTGTACATTCAAGAAATGTACATCAAAATATACACATTTTCATCGTACATTCAAGAAATATACATCAAAACATACACATTTTCAGTGTACATTCAAGAAATGTACATCAAAACATACACATTTTCATTGTATATACCAGAAATGTACATCAAAACATACACATTTTCATTGTATATACAAGAAGTGTACACCAAAACATACACATTTTCATTGTATATACAAGAAATGTACACCAAAACATACACATTTTCATTGTACATTCAAGAAAAGTATATCAAAACATACACATTTTCAGTGTACATTCAAGAAATGTACATCAAAACATACACATTTTCATTGTACATTCAAGAAATGTACATCAAAACATACACACTTTCAGTGTACATTCAAGAAATGTACATCAAAACATACACATTTTCAGTGTACAATCAAGAAATGTAGATCTAAAACATACACATTTTGAGTGCACATTCAAGAAATATACATCAAAACATACACATTTTCATTGTATATACCAGAAATGTACATCAAAACATACACATTTTCATTGTACATTCAAAAAATGTACATCAAAACATACACATTTGCAGTGTACATTCAAGAAATATACATAAAAAATTACACATTTTGAGTGTACATTCAAGAAATATACATCAAAACATACACATTTTCATTGTATATACCAGAAATGTACATCAAAACATACACATTTTCATTGTACATTCAAGAAATGTACATCAAAACATACACTTTTTGAGTGTGCATTCAAGAAATATACATCAAAACATACACATTTTCATTGTATATACCATAAATGTAAACAAAACATACACATTTTCATTGTACATTCAAGAAATGTACATCAAAGCATACACATTTTCAGTGTACATTCATGAAATATAAATCAAAACATACACATTTTCTATGGATATACCAGAAATGTACGTCAAAACATACACATTTTCATTGTATATACCAGAAATGTACATCAAAGCATACACATTTTCATTGTACATTAAAGAAATATACATCAAAACATACACTTTTTGAGTGTACATTCAAGAAATGTACATCAAAACATACACATTTTCATTGTATATACCATAAATGTAAACAAAACATACACATTTTCATTGTACATTCAAGAAATGTACATCAAAACATACACATTTTGAGTGTACATTCATGAAATATAAATCAAAACATACACATTTTCTATGGATATACCAGAAATGTACGTCAAAACATACACATTTTCATTGTATATACCAGAAATGTACATCAAAACATACACATTTTCAGTGTACATTCAAGAAATGTACATCAAATCATACACATTTTCATTGTATATTCAAGAAATGTACATAAAAACATACACATTTTCATTGTATATACCAGAAATGTACATCAAAACATACACATTTTCATTGTACATTCAAGAAATGTACATCAAAACATACACATTTTCAGTGTATATACCAGAAATGTACATCAAAACATACACATTTTCATTGTATATACAAGAAATGTACATCAAAACATACACATTTTCATTGTACACTAAAGAAATATACATCAAAACATTCACACATTTTCAGTGTACATTCAAGAAATGTACATCAAAACATACACATTTTCATTGTATATACCAGAAATGTACATCAAAACATACACATTTTCATTGTACATTCAAGAAATGTACATCAAAACATACACATTTTCAGTGTACATTCAAGAAATGTACATCAAAACATACACATTTTGAGTGTACATTCAAGAAATGTACATCAAAACATATAGATTTTCATTGTATATACCAGAAATGTACATCAAAACATACACATTTTCATTGTATATACAAGAAATTTACATCAAAACATACACATTTTCATTGTATATACAAGAAATGTATATCAAAAAATACACATTTTCAGTGTACATTCAAGAAATGTACATCAAAACATACACATTTTCATTGTATATACAAGAAATGTACATCAAAACATACACATTTTCATTGTATATACCAGAAATGTACATCAAAACATACACATTTTCATTGTACATTCAAGAAATGTACACCAAAACATACACATTTTCATTGTACATTCAAGAAATGTATATCAAAATATACACATTTTCATCGTACATTCAAGAAATATACATCAAAACATACACATTTTCAGTGTACATTCAAGAAATGTACATCAAAACATACACATTTTCATTGTATATACCAGAAATGTACATCAAAACATACAGATTTTCATTGTATATACAAGAAATGTACACCAAAACATACACATTTTCATTGTACATTCAAGAAATGTATATCAAAACATACACATTTTCAGTGTACATTGAAGAAATGTACATGAAAACATACACATTTTCATTGTACATTCAAGAAATGTACATCAAAACATAAACACTTTCAGTGTACATTCAAGAAGTGTACATCAAAACATACACATTTTCACTGTACAATCAAGAAATGTAGATCTAAAACATACACATTTTGAGTGTACATTCAAGAAATATACATCAAAACATACACATTTTCATTGTATATACCAGAAATGTACATCAAAACATACACATTTTCATTGTACATTCAAGAAATGTACATCAAAACATACACATTTGCAGTGTACATTCAAGAAATATACATAAAAAATTACACATTTTCAGGGTACATTCAAGAAATATGCATCAAAAGATACACATTTTAATTGTATATACAACAAATGTACATCAAAACATACACATTTTGAGTGTACATTCAAGAAATATACATGAAAACATACACATTTTCAGGGTACATTCAAGAAATATGCATCAAAACATACACATTTTCATTGTATATACAAGAAATGTACATCAAAACATACACATTTTGAGTGTACATTCAAGAAATGTACATCAAAACATACACTTTTTGAGTGTACATTCAAGAAATATACATCAAAACATACACATTTTCGTTGTATATACCAGAAATGTACACCAAAAAATACACATTTTCATTGTACATTCAAGAAATGTACATCAAAGTATACACATTTTCATCGTACATTCAAGAAATATACATCAAAACATACACATTTTCAGTGTACATTCAAGAAATGTACATCAAAACATACACATTTTCATTGTATATACCAGAAATGTACATCAAAACATACACATTTTCATTGTATATACAAGAAGTGTACACCAAAACATACACATTTTCATTGTATATACAAGAAATGTACACCAAAACATACACATTTTCATTGTACATTCAAGAAAAGTATATCAAAACATACACATTTTCAGTGTACATTCAAGAAATGTACATCAAAACATACACATTTTCATTGTACATTCAAGAAATGTACATCAAAACATACACACTTTCAGTGTACATTCAAGAAATGTACATCAAAACATACACATTTTCAGTGTACAATCAAGAAATGTAGATCTAAAACATACACATTTTGAGTGCACATTCAAGAAATATACATCAAAACATACACATTTTCATTGTATATACCAGAAATGTACATCAAAACATACACATTTTCATTGTACATTCAAAAAATGTACATCAAAACATACACATTTGCAGTGTACATTCAAGAAATATACATAAAAAATTACACATTTTGAGTGTACATTCAAGAAATATACATCAAAACATACACATTTTCATTGTATATACCAGAAATGTACATCAAAACATACACATTTTCATTGTACATTCAAGAAATGTACATCAAAACATACACTTTTTGAGTGTGCATTCAAGAAATATACATCAAAACATACACATTTTCATTGTATATACCATAAATGTAAACAAAACATACACATTTTCATTGTACATTCAAGAAATGTACATCAAAGCATACACATTTTCAGTGTACATTCATGAAATATAAATCAAAACATACACATTTTCTATGGATATACCAGAAATGTACGTCAAAACATACACATTTTCATTGTATATACCAGAAATGTACATCAAAGCATACACATTTTCATTGTACATTAAAGAAATATACATCAAAACATACACTTTTTGAGTGTACATTCAAGAAATGTACATCAAAACATACACATTTTCATTGTATATACCATAAATGTAAACAAAACATACACATTTTCATTGTACATTCAAGAAATGTACATCAAAACATACACATTTTGAGTGTACATTCATGAAATATAAATCAAAACATACACATTTTCTATGGATATACCAGAAATGTACGTCAAAACATACACATTTTCATTGTATATACCAGAAATGTACATCAAAACATACACATTTTCAGTGTACATTCAAGAAATGTACATCAAATCATACACATTTTCATTGTATATTCAAGAAATGTACATAAAAACATACACATTTTCATTGTATATACCAGAAATGTACATCAAAACATACACATTTTCATTGTACATTCAAGAAATGTACATCAAAACATACACATTTTCAGTGTATATACCAGAAATGTACATCAAAACATACACATTTTCATTGTATATACAAGAAATGTACATCAAAACATACACATTTTCATTGTACACTAAAGAAATATACATCAAAACATTCACACATTTTCAGTGTACATTCAAGAAATGTACATCAAAACATACACATTTTCATTGTATATACCAGAAATGTACATCAAAACATACACATTTTCATTGTACATTCAAGAAATGTACATCAAAACATACACATTTTCAGTGTACATTCAAGAAATGTACATCAAAACATACACATTTTGAGTGTACATACAAGAAATGTACATCAAAACATATACATTTTCATTGTATATACCAGAAATGTACATCAAAACATACACATTTTCATTGTATATACAAGAAATGTACATCAAAACATACACATTTTCATTGTATATACAAGAAATGTATATCAAAACATACACATTTTCAGTGTACATTCAAGAAATGTACATCAAAACATACACATTTTCATTGTATATACAAGAAATGTACATCAAAACATACACATTTTCATTGTATATACCAGAAATGTACATCAAAACATACACATTTTCATTGTACATTCAAGAAATGTACACCAAAACATACACATTTTCATTGTACATTCAAGAAATGTATATCAAAACATACACATTTTCAGTGTACATTCAAGAAATGTACATCAAAACATACACATTTTCATTGTACATTCAAGAAATGTACATCAAAACATACACATTTTCATTGTACATTCAAGAAATGTACATCAAAACATACACATTTTCAGTGTACATTCAAGAAACGTACATCAAAACATACACATTTTCATTGTATATACAAGAAATGTACACCAAAACATACACATTTTCATTGTATATACAAGAAATGTATACCAAAACATACACATTTTCATTGTACATTCAAGAAATGTATATTAAAACATACATATTTTCAGTGTACATTCAAGAAATGTACATCAAAACATACACATTTTCATTGTACATTCAAGAAATGTACATCAAAACATACACACTTTCAGTGTACATTCAAGAAATGTACATCAAAACATACACATTTTCAGTGTACAATCAAGAAATGTACATCTAAAACATACACATTTTGAGTGTACATTCAAGAAATATACATCAAAACATACACATTTTCATTGTATATACCAGAAATGTACATCAAAACATACACATTTTCATTGTACATTCAAGAAATGTACATCAAAACATACACATTTTCAGTGTACATTCAAGAAATGTACATCAAAACATACACATTTTCATTGTACATTCAAGAAATGTTTATCAAAACATACACATTTTCATTGTACATTCAAGAAATGTACATCAAAACATACACATTTTCAGCGTACATTCAAGAAACGTACATCAAAACATACACATTTTCATTGTACATTCAAGAAATGTTCATCAAAACATACACATTTTCCGTGTACATTCAAGAAACGTACATCAAAACATACACATTTTCATTGTATATACCAGAAATGTACATCAAAACATACACATTTTCAGTGTACATTCAAGAAATGTACATCAAAACATACACATTTTCAATGTATATACCAGAAATGTACATCAAAACATACACATTTTCAGTGTATATTCAAGAAATGTACATCAAAACATATACATTTTCATTGTATATACTAGAAATGTACATCAAAACATACACATTTTCATTGTACATTCAAGAAATGTACATCAAAATATACACATTTTCATCGTACATTCAAGAAATATACATCAAAACATACACATTTTCATTGTATATACCAGAAATGTACATCAAAACATACACATTTTCATTGTATATACAAGAAGTGTACACCAAAACATACACATTTTCATTGTATATACAAGAAATGTACATCAAAACATACACATTTTCATTGTATATACAAGAAGTGTACACCAAAACATACACATTTTCAGTGTACATTCAAGAAATGTACATCAAAACATACACATTTTCATTGTATATACCAGAAATGTACATCAAAACATACACATTTTCATTGTACATTCAAGAAATGTACATCAAAACATACACATTTTCAGTGTACATTCAAGAAATGTACACCAAAACATACACATTTTCATTGTATATTCAAGAAATGTATATCAAAACATACACATTTTCAGTGTACATTCAAGAAATGTACATCAAAACATACACATTTTCATTGTACATTCAAGAAATGTACATCAAAACATACACACTTTCAGTGTACATTCAAGAAATGTACACCAAAACATACACATTTTCAGTGTACAATCAAGAAATGTAGATCTAAAACATACACATTTTGAGTGTACATTCAAGAAACATACATCAAAACATACACATTTTCATTGTATATACCAGAAATGTACATCAAAACATACACATTTTCATTGTATATACAACAAATGTACATCAAAACATACAAATTTTCAGTGTACATTCAAGAAATATACATAAAAAATTACACATTTTCACTGTACATTCAAGAAATATGCATCAAAACATACACATTTTCATTGTATATACAACAAATGTACATAAAAACATACAAATTTTCAGTGTACATTCAAGAAATATACATCAAAACATACACATTTTCAGGGTACATTCAAGAAATATGCACCAAAACATACACATTTTCATTGTATATACAAGAAATGTACATCAAAACATACACATTTTGAGTGTACATTCAAGAAATATACATCAAAACATACACAATTTCATTGTATATACCAGAAATGTAAATCAAAACATACACCTTTTCATTGTACATTCAAGAAATGTACATCAAAACATACACTTTTTGAGTGTACATTCAAGAAAAATACATCAAAACATACACATTTTCATTGTATATACCAGAAATGTACATCAAAACATACACATTTTCATTGTACATTCAAGAAATGTACATCAAAATATACACATTTTCATCGTACATTCAAGAAATATACATCAAAACATACACATTTTCAGTGTACATTCAAGAAATGTACATCTAACCATACACATTTTCATTGCATATACCAGAAATGTACATCAAAACATACACATTTTCATTGTATATACAAGAAGTGTACACCAAAACATACACATTTTCATTTTATATACAAGAAATGTACACCAAAACATACACATTTTCATTGTACATTCAAGAAATGTACATCAAAACATACACATTTTCAGTGTATATTCAAGAAATGTACATCAAAACATACACATTTTCATTGTATATACCAGAAATGTACATCAAAACATACACATTTTCGTTGTACATTCAAGAAATGTACATCAAAACATACACATTTTCATTGTATATACCAGAAATGTACATCAAAACATACAGATTTTGAGTGTACATTCAAGAAATGTACAACAAAACATATAGATTTTCATTGTATATACCAGAAATGTACATCAAAACATACACATTTTCATTGTATATACAAGAAATGTACATCAAAACATACACATTTTCATTGTACATTCAAGAAATGTACACCAAAACATACACATTTTCATTGTATATACAAGAAATGTACACCAAAACATACACATTTTCATTGTATATACAAGAAATGTACATCAAAACATACACATTTTCACTGTACATTCAAGAAATGTTCATCAAAACATACACATTTTCATTGTATATACAAGAAATGTACATCAAAACATACACATTTTCATTGTATATACCAGAAATGTACATCAAAACATACACATTTTCATTGTACATTCAAGAAATGTACACCAAAACATACACATTTTCATTGTACATTCAAGAAATGTATATCAAAATATACACATTTTCATCGTACATTCAAGAAATATACATCAAAACATACACATTTTCAGTGTACATTCAAGAAATGTACATCAAAACATACACATTTTCATTGTATATACCAGAAATGTACATCAAAACATACACATTTTCATTGTATATACAAGAAATGTACACCAAAACATACACATTTTCATTGTACATTCAAGAAATGTATATCAAAACATACACATTTTCAGTGTACATTGAAGAAATGTACATGAAAACATACACATTTTCATTGTACATTCAAGAAATGTACATCAAAACACACACACTTTCAGTGTACATTCAAGAAACGTACATCAAAACATACACATTTTCAGTGTACAATCAAGAAATGTAGATCTAAAACATACACATTTTGAGTGTACATTCAAGAAATATACATCAAAACATACACATTTTCATTGTATATACCAGAAATGTACATCAAAACATACACATTTTCATTGTACATTCAAGAAATGTACATCAAAACATACACATTTGCAGTGTACATTCAAGAAATATACATAAAAAATTACACATTTTCAGGGTACATTCAAGAAATATGCATCAAAACATACACATTTTCATTGTATATACAAC
Organism: Tenodera sinensis; assembly: GCA_030765045.1. NCBI lineage: Eukaryota > Metazoa > Arthropoda > Insecta > Mantodea > Mantidae > Tenodera > Tenodera sinensis. The sequence goes on along the minus strand of CM060963.1, from coordinate 165,326,549 downwards.
AAATGTACATCAAAACATACACATTTTGAGTGTACATTCAAGAAATATACATCAAAACATACACATTTTCAGGGTACATTCAAGAAATATGCGTCAAAACATACACATTTTCATTGTATATACAAGAAATGTACATCAAAACATACACATTTTGAGTGTACATTCAAGAAATATACATCAAAACATACACACTTTCATTGTATATACATGAAATGTACATCAAAACATACACATTTTCATTGTACATTCAAGAAATGTACATCAAAACATACACTTTTTGAGTGTACATTCAAGAAATATACATCAAAACATACACATTTTCATTGTACATTCAAGAAATGTACATCAAAACATACACTTTTTGAGTGTACATTCAATAAATGTACATCAAAACATACACATTTTCATTGCATATACCATAAATGTAAACAAAACATACACATTTTCGTTGTACATTCAAGAAATGTACATCAAAACATACACACTTTCAGTGTACATTCAAGAAATGTACACCAAAACATACACATTTTCAGTGTACAATCAAGAAATGTAGATCTAAAACATACACATTTTGAGTGTACATTCAAGAAATATACATCAAAACATACACATTTTCATTGTATATACCAGAAATGTACATCAAAACATACACATTTTCATTGTATATACCAGAAATGTACATTAAAACATACACATTTTCATTGTATATACAAGAAATGTACACCAAAACATACACATTTTCATTGTACATTCAAGAAATGTATATCAAAACATACACATTTTCAGTGTACATTGAAGAAATGTACATGAAAACATACACATTTTCATTGTACATTCAAGAAATGTACATCAAAACACACACACTTTCAGTGTACATTCAAGAAACGTACATCAAAACATACACATTTTCAGTGTACAATCAAGAAATGTAGATCTAAAACATACACATTTTGAGTGTACATTCAAGAAATATACATCAAAACATACACATTTTCATTGTATATACCAGAAATGTACATCAAAACATACACATTTTCATTGTATATACAAGAAATGTACATCAAAACATACACATTTTGAGTGTACATTCAAGAAATATACATCAAAACATACACATTTTCATTGTATATACATGAAATGTACATCAAAACATACACATTTTCATTATACATTCAAGAAATGTACATCAAAACATACACTTTTTGAGTGTACATTCAAGAAATATACATCAAAACATACACATTTTCAGTGTACATTCAAGAAATGTACATCAAACCATACACATTTTCATTGTATATACCAGAAATGTACATCAAAACATACACATTTTCATTGTATATACAAGAAGTGTACACCAAAACATACACATTTTTATTTTATATACAAGAAATGTACACCAAAACATACACATTTTCATTGTACATTCAAGAAATGTACATCAAAACATACACATTTTCAGTGTATATTCAAGAAATGTACATCAAAACATACACATTTTCATTGTATATACCAGAAATGTACATCAAAACATACACATTTTCGTTGTACATTCAAGAAATGTACATCAAAACATACACATTTTCATTGTATATACCAGAAATGTACATCAAAACATACAGATTTTGAGTGTACATTCAAGAAATGTACATCAAAACATATAGATTTTCATTGTATATACCAGAAATGTACATCAAAACATACACATTTTCATTGTATATACAAGAAATGTACATCAAAACATACACATTTTCATTGTATATACAAGAAATGTACATCAAAACATACACATTTTTATTGTACATTCAAGAAATGTACACCAAAACATACACATTTTCATTGTATATACAAGAAATGTACACCAAAACATACACATTTTCATTGTATATACAAGAAATGTACATCAAAACATACACATTTTCACTGTACATTCAAGAAATGTTCATCAAAACATACACATTTTCATTGTATATACAAGAAATGTACATCAAAACATACACATTTTCATTGTATATACCAGAAATGTACATCAAAACATACACATTTTCATTGTACATTCAAGAAATGTACACCAAAACATACACATTTTCATTGTACATTCAAGAAATGTATATCAAAATATACACATTTTCATCGTACATTCAAGAAATATACATCAAAACATACACATTTTCAGTGTACATTCAAGAAATGTACATCAAAACATACACATTTTCATTGTATATACCAGAAATGTACATCAAAACATACACATTTTCATTGTATATACAAGAAATGTACACCAAAACATACACATTTTCATTGTACATTCAAGAAATGTACACCAAAACATACACATTTTCATTGTACATTCAAGAAATGTATATCAAAATATACACATTTTCATCGTACATTCAAGAAATATACATCAAAACATACACATTTTCAGTGTACATTCAAGAAATGTACATCAAAACATACACATTTTCATTGTATATACCAGAAATGTACATCAAAACATACACATTTTCATTGTATATACAAGAAATGTACACCAAAACATACACATTTTCATTGTACATTCAAGAAATGTATATCAAAACATAAACATTTTCATTGTACATTCAAGAAATGTACATCAAAACACACACACTTTCAGTGTACATTCAAGAAACGTACATCAAAACATACACATTTTCAGTGTACAATCAAGAAATGTAGATCTAAAACATACACATTTTGAGTGTACATTCAAGAAATATACATCAAAACATACACATTTTCATTGTATATACCAGAAATGTACATCAAAACATACACATTTTCATTGTATATACAAGAAATGTACATCAAAACATACACATTTTGAGTGTACATTCAAGAAATATACATCAAAACATACACATTTTCATTGTATATACATGAAATGTACATCAAAACATACACATTTTCATTATACATTCAAGAAATGTACATCAAAACATACACTTTTTGAGTGTACATTCAAGAAATATACATCAAAACATACACATTTTCATTGTACATTCAAGAAATGTACATCAAAACATACACTTTTTGAGTGTACATTCAATAAATGTACATCAAAACATACACATTTTCATTGTATATACCATAAATGTAAACAAAACATACACATTTTCATTGTACATTCAAGAAATGTTCATCAAAACATACACATTTTGAGTGTACATTCAAGAAATATAAATCAAAACATACACATTTTCTTTGGATATACCAGAAATGTACGTCAAAACATACACATTTTCATTGTATTTACCAGAATTGTACATCAAAACATACACATTTTCATTGTACATTAAAGAAATATACATCAAAACATTCACATTTTGAGTGTACATTCAAGAAATATACATCAAAACATACACATTTTCATTGTATATACTAGAAATGTACATCAAAACATACACATTTTCATTGTACATTCAAGAAATGTACAACAAAACATACACATTTTGAGTGTACATTCAAGAGATATACATCAAAACATGCACATTTTCATTGTGTATACCAGAAATGTACATCAAAACATACACACTTTCATTGTATATACAAGAAATGTACATCAAAACATACACATTTTCATTGTACATTCAAGAAATGTACATCAAAACATACACACTTTCAGTGTACATTCAAGAAATGTACATCAAAACATACACATTTTCAGTGTACAATCAAGAAATGTAGATCTAAACCATACACATTTTGAGTGTACATTCAAGAAATATACATCAAAACATACACAATTTCATTGTATATACCAGAAATGTACATCAAAACATACTCATTATCATTGTACATTCAAGAAATGTACATCAAAACATACACATTTTCAGTGTACATTCAAGAAATGTACATCAAGACATACACATTTTGAGTGTACATTCAAGAAATGTACATCAAAACATATAGATCTTCATTGTATATACCAGAAATGTACATCAAAACATACACATTTTCATTGTATATACAAGAAATGTACATCAAAACATACACATTTTCATTGTATATACAAGAAATGTATATCAAAAAATACACATTTTCAGTGTACATTCAAGAAATGTACATCAAAACATACACATTTTCATTGTATATATAAGAAATGTACATCAAAACAGACACATTTTCATTGTATATACCAGAAATGTACATCAAAACATACACATTTTCATTGTACATTCAAGAAATGTACACCAAAACATACACATTTTCATTGTACATTCAAGAAATGTATATCAAAATATACACATTTTCATCGTACATTCAAGAAATATACATCAAAACAAACACATTTTCAGTGTACATTCAAGAAATGTACAAAAAACATACACATTTTCATTGTATATACCAGAAATGTACATCAAAACATACAGATTTTCATTGTATATACAAGAAATGTACACCAAAACATACACATTTTCATTGTACATTCAAGAAATGTATATCAAAACATACACATTTTCAGTGTACATTGAAGAAATGTACATGAAAACATACACATTTTCATTGTACATTCAAGAAATGTACATCAAAACATAAACACTTTCAGTGTACATTCAAGAAGTGTACATCAAAACATACACATTTTCAGTGTACAATCAAGAAATGTAGATCTAAAACATACACATTTTGAGTGTACATTCAAGAAATATACATCAAAACATACACATTTTCATTGTATATACCAGAAATGTACATCAAAACATACACATTTTCATTGTACATTCAAGAAATGTACATCAAAACATACACATTTGCAGTGTACATTCAAGAAATATACATAAAAAATTACACATTTTCAGGGTACATTCAAGAAATATGCATCAAAAGATACACATTTTCATTGTATATACAACAAATGTACATCAAAACATACACATTTTGAGTGTACATTCAAGAAATATACATCAAAACATACACATTTTCAGGGTACATTCAAGAAATATGCATCAAAACATACACATTTTCATTGTATATACAAGAAATGTACATCAAAACATACACATTTTGAGTGTACATTCAAGAAAAATACATCAAAACATACACATTTTCATTGTATATACCAGAAATGTACATCAAAACATACACATTTTCATTGTACATTCAAGAAATGTACATCAAAACATACACTTTTTGAGTGTACATTCAAGAAATATACATCAAAACATACACATTTTCGTTGTATATACCAGAAATGTACATCAAAAAATACACATTTTCATTGTACATTCAAGAAATGTACATCAAAATATACACATTTTCATCGTACATTCAAGAAATATACATCAAAACATACACATTTTCAGTGTACATTCAAGAAATGTACATCAAAACTTACACATTTTCATTGTATATACCAGAAATGTACATCAAAACATACACATTTTCATTGTATATACAAGAAGTGTACACCAAAACATACACATTTTCATTGTATATACAAGAAATGTACACCAAAACATACACATTTTCATTGTACATTCAAGAAACGAATATCAAAACATACACATTTTCAGTGTACATTCAAGAAATGTACATCAAAACATACACATTTTCATTGTACATTCCAGAAATGTACATCAAAACATACACACTTTCAGTGTACATTCAAGAAATGTACATCAAAACATACACATTTTCAGTGTACAATCAAGAAATGTAGATCTAAAACATACACATTTTGAGTGCACATTCAAGAAATATACATCAAAACATACACATTTTCATTGTATATACCAGAAATGTACCTCAAAACATACACATTTTCATTGTGCATTCAAGAAATGTACATCAAAACATACACATTTGCAGTGTACATTCAAGAAATATACATAAAAAATTACACATTTTGAGTGTACATTCAAGAAATATACATCAAAACATACAAATTTTCATTGTATATACCAGAAATGTACATCAAAACATACACATTTTCATTGTACATTCAAGAAATGTACATCAAAACATACCCTTTTTGAGTGTGCATTCAAGAAATGTACATCAAAACATACACATTTTCATTGTATATACCATAAATGTAAACAAAACATACACATTTTCATTGTACATTCAAGAAATGTACATCAAAGCATACACATTTTCAGTGTACATTCATGAAATATAAATCAAAACATACACATTTTCTATGGATATACCAGAAATGTACGTCAAAACATACACATTTTCATTGTATATACCAGAAATGTACATCAAAACATACACATTTTCATTGTACATTAAAGAAATATACATCAAAACATACACTTTTTGAGTGTACATTCAAGAAATGTACATCAAAACATACACATTTTCATTGTATATACCATAAATGTAAACAAAACATACACATTTTCATTGTACATTCAAGAAATGTACATCAAAACATACACATTTTGAGTGTACATTCATGAAATATAAATCAAAACATACACATTTTCTATGGATATACCAGAAATGTACGTCAAAACATACACATTTTCATTGTATATACCAGAAATGTACATCAAAAGATACACATTTTCATTGTACATTAAAGAAATATACATCAAAACATACACATTTTGAGTGTACATTCAAGAAATATACATCAAAACATACACATTTTCATTGTATATACCAGAAATGTACATCAAAACATACACATTTTCAGTGTACATTCAAGAAATGTACATCAAATCATACACATTTTCATTGTATATTCAAGAAATGTACATAAAAACATACACATTTTCATTGTATATACCAGAAATGTACATCAAAACATACACATTTTCATTGTACATTCAAGAAATGTACATCAAAACATACACATTTTCATTGTATATACCAGAAATGTACATCAAAACATACACATTTTCATTGTATATACAAGAAATGTACATCAAAACATACACATTTTCATTGTACACTAAAGAAATATACATCAAAACATTCACACATTTTCAGTGTACATTCAAGAAATGTACATCAAAACATACACATTTTCATTGTATATACCAGAAATGTACATCAAAACATACACATTTTCATTGTACATTCAAGAAATGTACATCAAAACATACACATTTTCAGTGTACATTCAAGAAATATACATCAAAACATACACATTTTGAGTGTACATACAAGAAATGCACATCAAAACATATACATTTTCATTGTATATACCAGAAATGTACATCAAAACATACACATTTTCATTGTATATACAAGAAATGTACATCAAAACATACACATTTTCATTGTATATACAAGAAATGTATATCAAAACATACACATTTTCAGTGTACATTCAAGAAATGTACATCAAAACATACACATTTTCATTGTATATACTAGAAATCTACATCAAAACATACACATTTTCATTGTATATACCAGAAATGTACATCAAAACATACACATTTTCATTGTACATTCAAGAAATGTACACCAAAACATACACATTTTCATTGTACATTCAAGAAATGTATATCAAAACATACACATTTTCAGTGTACATTCAAGAAATGTACATCAAAACATACACATTTTCATTGTACATTCAAGAAATGTACATCAAAACATACACATTTTCATTGTACATTCAAGAAATGTACATCAAAACATACACATTTACAGTGTACATTCAAGAAACGTACATCAAAACATACACATTTTCATTGTATATACCAGAAATGTACATCAAGACATACACATTTTCATTGTACATTCAAGAAATGTACATCAAAACATACACATTTTCATTGTACATTCAAGAAATGTACATCAAAACATACACATTTTCAGTGTACATTCAAGAAATGTACATCAAAACATACACATTTTCATTGTATATACCAGAAATGTACATCAAAACATACACATTTTCAGTGTATATTCAAGAAATGTACATCAAAACATACACATTTTCATTGTATATACCAGAAATGTACATCAAAACATACACATTTTCGTTGTACATTCAAGAAATATACATCAAAACATACACATTTTCAGTGTACATTCAAGAAATGTACATCAAAACATACACATTTTCATTGTATATACCAGAAATGTACTTCAAAACATACACATTTTCATTGTATATACAAGAAATGTACACCAAAACATACACATTTTCATTGTATATACAAGAAATGTATCCAAAACATACACATTTTCATTGTACATTCAAGAAATGTATATCAAAACATACATATTTTCAGTGTACATTCAAGAAATGTACATCAAAACATACACATTTTCATTGTACATTCAAGAAATGTACATCAAAACATACACACTTTCAGTGTACATTCAAGAAATGTACATCAAAACATACACATTTTCAGTGTACAATCAAGAAATGTACATCTAAAACATACACATTTTGAGTGTACATTCAAGAAATATACATCAAAACATACACATTTTCATTGCATATACCAGAAATGTACATACAAACATACACATTTTCATTGTACATTCAAGAAATGTACATCAAAACATACACATTTTCATTGTACATTCAAGAAATGTACATCAAAACATACACATTTTCATTGTACATTCAAGAAATGTACATCAAAACATACACATTTTCAGTGTACATTCAAGAAACGTACATCAAAACATACACATTTTCATTGTACATTCAAGAAATGTACATCAAAACATACACATTTTCATTGTACATTCAAGAAATGTACATCAAAACATACACATTTTCAGTGTACATTCAAGAAACGTACATCAAAACATACACATTTTCATTGTATATACCAGAAATGTACATCAAAACATACACATTTTCAGTGTACATTCAAGAAATGTACATCAAAACATACACATTTTCAATGTATATACCAGAAATGTACATCAAAACATACACATTTTCAGTGTATATTCAAGAAATGTACATCAAAACATATACATTTTCATTGTATATACTAGAAATGTACATCAAAACATACACATTTTCATTGTACATTCAAGAAATGTACATCAAAATATACACATTTTCATCGTACATTCAAGAAATATACATCAAAACATACACATTTTCATTGTATATACCAGAAATGTACATCAAAACATACACATTTTCATTGTATATACAAGAAGTGTACACCAAAACATACACATTTTCATTGTATATACAAGAAATGTACATCAAAACATACACATTTTCATTGTATATACAAGAAGTGTACACCAAAACATACACATTTTCAGTGTACATTCAAGAAATGTACATCAAAACATACACATTTTCATTGTATATACCAGAAATGTACATCAAAACATACACATTTTCATTGTACATTCAAGAAATGTACATCAAAACATTCACATTTTCAGTGTACATTCAAGAAATGTACACCAAAACATACACATTTTCATTGTATATTCAAGAAATGTATATCAAAACATACACATTTTCAGTGTACATTCAAGAAATGTACATCAAAACATACACATTTTCATTGTACATTCAAGAAATGTACATCAAAACATACACACTTTCAGTGTACATTCAAGAAATGTACACCAAAACATACACATTTTCAGTGTACAATCAAGAAATGTAGATCTAAAACATACACATTTTGAGTGTACATTCAAGAAATATACATCAAAACATACACATTTTCATTGTATATACCAGAAATGTACATCAAAACATACACATTTTCATTGTATATACAACAAATGTACATCAAAACATACAAATTTTCAGTGTACATTCAAGAAATATACATAAAAAATTACACATTTTCAGGGTACATTCAAGAAATATGCATCAAAACATACACATTTTCATTGTATATACAACAAATGTACATCAAAACATACAAATTTTTCAGTGTACATTCAAGAAATATACATCAAAACATACACATTTTCAGGGTACATTCAAGAAATATGCACCAAAACATACACATTTTCATTGTATATACAAGAAATGTACATCAAAACATACACATTTTGAGTGTACATTCAAGAAATATACATCAAAACATACACATTTTCATTGTATATACCAGAAATGTAAATCAAAACATACACCTTTTCATTGTACATTCAAGAAATGTACATCAAAACATACACTTTTTGAGTGTACATTCAAGAAAAATACATCAAAACATACACATTTTCATTGTATATACCAGAAATGTACATCAAAACATACACATTTTCATTGTACATTCAAGAAATGTACATCAAAATATACACATTTTCATCGTACATTCAAGAAATATACATCAAATCATACACATTTTCAGTGTACATTCAAGAAATGTACATCAAACCATACACATTTTCATTGTATATACCAGAAATGTACATCAAAACATACACATTTTCATTGTATATACAAGAAGTGTACACCAAAACATACACATTTTCATTTTATATACAAGGAATGAACACCAAAACATACACATTTTCATTGTACATTCAAGAAATGTACATCAAAACATACAAATTTTCAGTGTATATTCAAGAAATGTACATCAAAACATACACATTTTCATTGTATATACCAGAAATGTACATCAAAACATACACATTTTCGTTGTACATTCAAGAAATGTACATCAAAACATACACATTTTCATTGTATATACCAGAAATGTACATCAAAACATACAGATTTTGAGTGTACATTCAAGAAATGTACATCAAAACATATAGATTTTCATTGTATATACCAGAAATGTACATCAAAACATACACATTTTCATTGTATATACAAGAAATGTACATCAAAACATACACATTTTCATTGTATATACAAGAAATGTATATCAAAAAATACACATTTTCAGTGTACATTCAAGAAATGTACATCAAAACATACACATTTTCATTGTATATACAAGAAATGTACATCAAAACATACACATTTTCATTGTATATACCAGAAATGTACATCAAAACATACACATTTTCATTGTACATTCAAGAAATGTACACCAAAACATACACATTTTCATTGTACATTCAAGAAATGTATATCAAAATATACACATTTTCATCGTACATTCAAGAAATATACATCAAAACATACACATTTTCAGTGTACATTCAAGAAATGTACATCAAAACATACACATTTTCATTGTATATACCAGAAATGTACATCAAAACATACAGATTTTCATTGTATATACAAGAAATGTACACCAAAACATACACATTTTCATTGTACATTCAAGAAATGTATATCAAAACATACACATTTTCAGTGTACATGGAAGAAATGTACATGAAAACATACACATTTTCATTGTACATTCAAGAAATGTACATCAAAACATAAACACTTTCAGTGTACATTCAAGAAGTGTACATCAAAACATACACATTTTCAGTGTACAATCAAGAAATGTAGATCTAAAACATACACATTTTGAGTGTACATTCAAGAAATATACATCAAAACATACACATTTTCATTGTATATACCAGAAATGTACATCAAAACATACACATTTTCATTGTACATTCAAGAAATGTACATCAAAACATACACATTTGCAGTGTACATTCAAGAAATATACATAAAAAATTACACATTTTCAGGGTACATTCAAGAAATATGCATCAGAAGATACACATTTTCATTGTATATACAACAAATGTACATCAAAACATACACATTTTGAGTGTACATTCAAGAAATATACATCAAAACATACACATTTTCAGGGTACATTCAAGAAATATGCATCAAAACATACACATTTTCATTGTATATACAAGAAATGTACATCAAAACATACACATTTTGAGTGTACATTCAAGAAAAATACATCAAAGCATACACATTTTCATTGTATATACCAGAAATGTACATCAAAACATACACATTTTCATTGTACATTCAAGAAATGTACATCAAAACATACACTTTTTGAGTGTACATTCAAGAAATATACATCAAAACATACACATTTTCGTTGTATATACCAGAAATGTACATCAAAAAATACACATTTTCATTGTACATTCAAGAAATGTACATCAAAATATACACATTTTCATCGTACATTCAAGAAATATACATCAAAACATACACATTTTCAGTGTACATTCAAGAAATGTACATCAAAACATACACATTTTCATTGTATATACCAGAAATGTACATCAAAACATACACATTTTCATTGTATATACAAGAAGTGTACACCAAAACATACACATTTTCATTGTATATACAAGAAATGTACACCAAAACATACACATTTTCATTGTACATTCAAGAAACGTATGTCAAAACATACACATTTTCAGTGTACATTCAAGAAATGTACATCAAAACATACACATTTTCATTGTACATTCAAGAAATGTACATCAAAACATACACACTTTCAAGTTACATTCAAGAAATGTACATCAAAACATACACATTTTCAGTGTACAACCAAGAAATGTAGATCTAAAACATACACATTTTGAGTGCACATTCAAGAAATATACATCAAAACATACACATTTTCATTGTATATACCAGAAATGTACATCAAAACATACACATTTTCATTGTACATTCAAGAAATGTACATCAAAACATACACCTTTTGAGTGTGCATTCAAGAAATATACATCAAAACATACACATTTTCATTGTATATACCATAAATGTAAACAAAACATACACATTTTCATTGTACATTCAAGAAATGTACATCAAAGCATACACATTTTCAGTGTACATTCATGAGATATAAATCAAAACATACACATTTTCTATGGATATACCAGAAATGTACGTCAAAACATACACATTTTCATTGTATATACCAGAAATGTACATCAAAACATACACATTTTCATTGTACATTAAAGAAATATACATCAAAACATACACTTTTTGAGTGTACATTCAAGAAATGTACATCAAAACATACACATTTTCATTGTATATACCATAAATGTAAACAAAACATACACATTTTCATTGTACATTCAAGAAATGTACATCAAAACATACACATTTTGAGTGTACATTCATGAAATATAAATCAAAACATACACATTTTCTATAGATATACCAGAAATGTACGTCAAAACATACACATTTTCATTGTATATACCAGAAATGTACATCAAAGCATACACATTTTCATTGTACATTAAAGAAATATACATCAAAACATACACATTTTGAGTGTACATTCAAGAAATATACATCAAAACATACACATTTTCATTGTATATACCAGAAATGTACATCAAAACATACACATTTTCAGTGTACATTCAAGAAATGTACATCAAATCATACACATTTTCATTGTATATTCAAGAAATGTACATAAAAACATACACATTTTCATTGTATATACCAGAAATGTACATCAAAACATACACATTTTCATTGTACATTCAAGAAATGTACATCAAAACATACACATTTTCATTGTATATACCAGAAATGTACATCAAAACATACACATTTTCATTGTATATACAAGAAATGTACATCAAAACATACACATTTTCATTGTACACTAAAGAAATATACATCAAAACATTCACACATTTTCAGTGTACATTCAAGAAATGTACATCAAAACATACACATTTTGAGTGTACATTCAAGAAATATACATCAAAACATACACATTTTCATTGTATATACCAGAAATGTACATCAAAACATACACATTTTCATTGTACATTCAGGAAATGTACATCAAAACATACACATTTTCAGTGTACATTCAAGAAATGTACATCAAAACATACACATTTTGAGTGTACATACAAGAAATGTACATCAAAACATATACATTTTCATTGTATATACCAGAAATGTACATCAAAACATACACATTTTCATTGTATATACAAGAAATGTACATCAAAACATACACATTTTCATTGTATATACAAGAAATGTATATCAAAACATACACATTTTCAGTGTACATTCAAGAAATGTACATCAAAACATACACATTTTCATTGTATATACAAGAAATGTACATCAAAACATACACATTTTCATTGTATATACCAGAAATGTACATCAAAACATACACATTTTCATTGTACATTCAAGAAATGTACACCAAAACATACACATTTTCATTGTACATTCAAGAAATGTATATCAAAACATACACAATTTCAGTGTACATTCAAGAAATGTACATCAAAACATACACATTTTCATTGTACATTCAAGAAGTTTACATCAAAACATACACATTTTCATTGTACATTCAAGAAATGTACATCAAAACATACACATTTTCAGTGTACATTCAAGAAACGTACATCAAAACATACACATTTTCATTGTATATACCAGAAATGTACATCAAGACATACACATTTTCATTGTACATTCAAGAAATGTACATCAAAACATACACATTTTCATTGTACATTCAAGAAATGTACATCAAAACATACACATTTTCAGTGTACATTCAAGAAATGTACATCAAAACATACACATTTTCATTGTATATACCAGAAATGTACATCAAAACATACACATTTTCAGTGTATATTCAAGAAATGTACATCAAAACATACACATTTTCATTGTATATACCAGAAATGTACATCAAAACATACACATTTTCGTTGTACATTCAAGAAATATACATCAAAACATACACATTTTCAGTGTACATTCAAGAAATGTACATCAAAACATACACATTTTCATTGTATATACCAGAAATGTACTTCAAAACATACACATTTTCATTGTATATACAAGAAATGTACACCAAAACATACACATTTTCATTGTATATACAAGAAATGTATACCAAAACATACACATTTTCATTGTACATTCAAGAAATGTATATCAAAACATACATATTTTCAGTGTACATTCAAGAAATGTACATCAAAACATACACATTTTCATTGTACATTCAAGAAATGTACATCAAAACATACACACTTTCAGTGTACATTCATGAAATGTACATCAAAACATACACATTTTCAGTGTACAATCAAGAAATGTACATCTAAAACATACACATTTTGAGTGTACATTCAAGAAATATACATCAAAACATACACATTTTCATTGTATATACCAGAAATGTACATCAAAACATACACATTTTCATTGTACATTCAAGAAATGTACATCAAAACATACACATTTTCAGTGTACACTCAAGAAATGTACATCAAAACATACACATTTTCATTGTACATTCAAGAAATGTACATCAAAACATACACATTTTCATTGTACATTCAAGAAATGTACATCAAAACATACACATTTTCAGTGTACATTCAAGAAACGTACATCAAAACATACACATTTTCATTGTACATTCAAGAAATGTTCATCAAAACATACACATTTACCGTGTACATTCAAGAAACGTACATCAAAACATACACATTTTCATTGTATATACCAGAAATGTACATCAAAACATACACATTTTCAGTGTACATTCAAGAAATGTACATCAAGACATACACATTTTCATTGTACATTCAAGAAATGTACATCAAAACATACACATTTTCATTGTACATTCAAGAAATGTACATCAAAATATACACATTTTCATCGTACATTCAAGAAATATACATCAAAACATACACATTTTCATTGTATATACCAGAAATGTACATCAAAACATACACACTTTCATTGTATATACAAGAAGTGTACACCAAAACATACACATTTTCATTGTATATACAAGAAATGTACATCAAAGCATACACATTTTCATTGTATATACAAGAAGTGTACACCAAAACATACACATTTTCAGTGTACATTCAAGAAATGTACATCAAAACATACACATTTTCATTGTATATACCAGAAATGTACATCAAAACATACACATTTTCATTGTACATTCAAGAAATGTACATCAAAACATACACATTTTCAGTGTACATTCAAGAAATGTACACCAAAACATACACATTTTCATTGTATATTCAAGAAATGTATATCAAAACATACACATTTTCAGTGTACATTCAAGAAATGTACATCAAAACATACACATTTTCATTGTACATTCAAGAAATGTACATCAAAACATACACACTTTCAGTGTACATTCAAGAAATGTACACCAAAACATACACATTTTCAGTGTACAATCAAGAAATGTAGATCTAAAACATACACATTTTGAGTGTACATTCAAGAAATATACATCAAAACATACACATTTTCATTGTATATACCAGAAATGTACATCAAAACATACACATTTTCATTGTATATACAACAAATGTACAACAAAACATACAAATTTTCAGTGTACATTCAAGAAATATACATAAAAAATTACACATTTTCAGGGTACATTCAAGAAATATGCATCAAAACATACACATTTTCATTGTATATACAACAAATGTACATCAAAACATACAAATTTTCAGTGTACATTCAAGAAATATACATCAAAACATACACATTTTCAGGGTACATTCAAGAAATATGCACCAAAACATACACATTTTCATTGTATATACAAGAAATGTACATCAAAACATACACATTTTGAGTGTACATTCAAGAAATATACATCAAAACATACACATTTTCATTGTATATACCAGAAATGTAAATCAAAACATACACCTTTTCATTGTACATTCAAGAAATGTACATCAAAACATACACTTTTTGAGTGTACATTCAAGAAAAATACATCAAAACATACACATTTTCATTGTATATACCAGAAATGTACATCAAAACATACACATTTTCATTGTACATTCAAGAAATGTACATCAAAATATACACATTTTCATCGTACATTCAAGAAATATACATCAAAGCATACACATTTTCAGTGTACATTCAAGAAATGTACATCAAACCATACACATTTTCATTGTATATACCAGAAATGTACATCAAAACATACACATTTTCATTGTATATACAAGAAGTGTACACCAAAACATACACATTTTCATTTTATATACAAGAAATGTACACCAAAACATACACATTTTCATTGTACATTCAAGAAATGTATATCAGAACATACACATTTTCAGTGTACATTCAAGAAATGTACATCAAAACATACACATTTTCATTGTACATTCAAGAAATGTACATCAAAACATACACACTTTCAGTGTACATTCAAGAAATGTACATCAAAACATACACATTTTCAGTGTACAATCAAGAAATGTACATCTAAAACATACACATTTTGAGTGTACATTCAAGAAATATACATCAAAACATACACATTTTCATTGTATATACCAGAAATGTACATCAAAACATACACATTTTCATTGTACATTCAAGAAATGTACATCAAAACATACACGTTTTCAGTGTACATTCAAGAAATGTACATTAAAACATACACATTTTCATTGTACATTCAAGAAATGTACATCAAAACATACACATTTTCATTGTACATTCAAGAAATGTACATCAAAACATACACATTTTCATTGTACATTCAAGAAATGTTCATCAAAACATACACATTTTCAGTGTACATTCAAGAAACGTACATCAAAACATACACATTTTCATTGTATATACCAGAAATGTACATCAAAACATACACATTTTCAGTGTACATTCAAGAAATGTACATCAAAACATACACATTTTCAATGTATATACCAGAAATGTACATCAAAACATACACATTTTCAGTGTATATTCAAGAAATGTACATCAAAACATATACATTTTCATTGTATATACTAGAAATGTACATCAAAACATACACATTTTCATTGTACATTCAAGAAATGTACATCAATATATACACATTTTCATCGTACATTCAAGAAATATACATCAAAACATACACATTTTCATTGTATATACCAGAAATGTACATCAAAACATACACATTTTCATTGTATATACAAGAAGTGTACACCAAAACATACACATTTTCATTGTATATACAAGAAATGTACATCAAAACATACACATTTTCATTGTATATACAAGAAATGTACACCAAAACATACACATTTTCAGTGTACATTCAAGAAATGTACATCAAAACATACACATTTCCATTGTATATACCATAAATGTACATCAAAACATACACATTTTCATTGTATATACAAGAAGTGTACGCAAAAACATACACATTTTCATTGTATATACAAGAAATGTACACCAAAACATACACATTTTCATTGTACATTCAAGAAATGTATATCAAAAGATACACATTTTCAGTGTACATTCAAGAAATGTACATCAAAACATACACATTTTCATTGTACATTCAAGATATGTACATCAAAACATACACACTTTCAGTGTACATTCAAGAAATGTACACCAAAACATACACATTTTCAGTGTACAATCAAGAAATGTAGATCTAAAACATACACATTTTGAGTGTACATTCAAGAAATATACATAAAAACATACACATTTTCATTGTATATACCAGAAATGTACATCAAAACATACACATTTTCATTGTATATTCAAGAAATGTACATCAAAACATACACATTTTCATTGTATATACAACAAATGTACATCAAAACATACAAATTTTCAGTGTACATTCAAGAAATATACATAAAAAATTACACATTTTCAGGGTACATTCAAGAAATATGCATCAAAACATACACATTTTCATTGTATATACAACAAATGTACATCAAAACATACAAATTTTCAGTGTACATTCAAGAAATATACATCAAAACATACACATTTTCAGGGTACATTCAAGAAATATGCATCAAAACATACACATTTTCATTGTATATACAAGAAATGTACATCAAAACATACACATTTTGAGTGTACATTCAAGAAATATACATCAAAACATACACATTTTCATTGTATATACCAGAAATGTAAATCAAAACATACACCTTTTCATTGTACATTCAAGAAATGTACATCAAAACATACACTTTTTGAGTGTACATTCAAGAAAAATACATCAAAACATAAACATTTTCATTGTATATACCAGAAATGTACATCAAAACATACACATTTTCATTGTACATTTAAGAAATGTACATCAAAATATACACATTTTCATCGTACATTCAAGAAGTATACATCAAAACATACACATTCTCAGTGTACATTCAAGAAATGTACATCAAACCATACACATTTTCATTGTATATACCAGAAATGTACATCAAAACATACACATTTTCATTGTATATACAAGAAGTGTACACCAAAACATACACATTTTCATTTTATATACAAGAAATGTACACCAAAACATACACATTTTCATTGTACATTCAAGAAATGTATATCAAAACATACACATTTTCAGTGTACATTCAAGAAATGTACATCAAAACATACACATTTTCATTGTACATTCAAGAAATGTACATCAAAACATACACACTTTCAGTGTACATTCAAGAAATGTACATCAAAACATACACATTTTGAGTGTACATTCAAGAAATATACATCAAAACATACACATTTTCATTGTATATACCAGAAATGTACATCAAAACATACACATTTTCATTGTACATTCAAGAAATGTACATCAAAACATACACATTTGCAGTGTACATTCAAGAAATATACATAAAAAATTACACATTTTCAGGGTACATTCAAGAAATATGCATCAAAACAAACACATTTTCATTGTATATACAAGAAATGTACATCAAAACATCCACATTTTGAGTGTACATTCAAGAAATATACATCAAAACATACACATTTTCATTGTATATACCAGAAATGTACATCAAAACATACACATTTTCATTGTACATTCAAGAAATGTACATCAAAACATACACTTTTTGAGTGTACATTCAAGAAATATACATCAAAACATACACATTTTCATTGTATATACCAGAAATGTACATCAAAACATACACATTTTCATTGTACATTCAAGAAATGTACATCAAAACATACACTTTTTGAGTGTACATTCAAGAAATATACATCAAAACATATACATTTTCATTGTATATACCATAAATGTAAACAAAACATACACATTTTCATTGTACATTCAAGAAATGTACATCAAAACATACACATTTTGAGTGTACATTCAAGAAATATACATCAAAACATACACATTTTCTTTGGATATACCAGAAATGTACGTCAAAGCATACACATTTTCATTGTATATACCAGAAATGTACATCAAAACATACACATTTTCATTGTACATTAAAGAAATATACATCAAAACATACACATTTTGAGTGTACATTCAAGAAATATACATCAAAACATACACATTTTCATGGTATATACCAGAAATGTACATCAAAACATACACATTTTCATTGTACATTCAAGAAATGTACAACAAAACATACACATTTTGAGTGTACATTCAAGAGATATACATCAAAACATGCACATTTTCATTGTATATTCCAGAAATGTACATCAAAACATACACATTTTGATTGTATATACAAGAAATGTATATCAAAACATACACATTTTCAGTGTACATTCAGGAAATGTACATCAAATCATACACATTTTCATTTTATATTCAAGAAATGTACATAAAAACATACACATTTTCATTGTATATACCAGAAATGTACATCAAAACATACACATTTTCAGTGTACAATCAAGAAATGTAGATCTAAAACATACACATTTTGAGTGTACATTCAAGAAATATACATCAAAACATACACATTTTCAATGTATATACCAGAAATGTACATCAAAACATACACATTTTCATTGTATATTCAAGAAATGTACATCAAAACATACACATTTGCAGTGTACATTCAAGAAATATACATAAAAAATTACACATTTTCAGGGTACATTTAAGAAATATGCATCAAAACATACACATTTTCATTGTATATACAACAAATGTACATCAAAACATACAAATTTTCAGTGTACATTCAAGAAATATACATCAAAACATACACATTTTCAGGGAACATTCAAGAAATATGCATCAAAACATACACATTTTCATTGTATATACAAGAAATGTACATCAAAACATACACATTTTGAGTGTACATTCAAGAAATATACATCAAAACATACACATCTTCATTGTATATACCAGAAATGTACATCAAAACATACACATTTTCATTGTACATTCAAGAAATGTACATCAAAACATACACTTTTTGAGTGTACATTCAAGAAAAATACATCAAAACATACACATTTTCATTGTATATACCAGAAATGTACATCAAAACATACACATTTTCATTGTACATTCAAGAAATGCACATCAAAATATACACATTTTCATCGTACATTCAAGAAATATACATCAAAACATACACATTTTCAGTGTACATTCAAGAAATGTACATCAAAACATACACATTTTCATTGTATATACCAGAAATGTACATCAAAACATACACATTTTCATTGTACATTCAAGAAATGTACTTCAAAACATACACTTTTTGAGTGTACATTCAAGAAATATACATCAAAACATACACATTTTCATTGTATATACCAGAAATGTACATCAAAACATACACATTTTCATTGTACATTCAAGAAATGTACATCAAAACATACACTTTTTGAGTGCACATTCAAGAAATATACATCAAAACATATACATTTTCATTGTATATACCATAAATGTAAACAAAACATACACATTTTCATTGTACATTCAAGAAATGTACATCAAAACATACACATTTTGAGTGTACATTCAAGAAATATACATCAAAACATACACATTTTCTTTGGATATACCAGAAATGTACGTCAAAACATACACATTTTCATTGTATATACCAGAAATGTACATCAAAACATACACATTTTCATTGTACATTAAAGAAATATACATCAAAACATACACATTTTGAGTGTACATTCAAGAAATATACATCAAAACATACACATTTTCATGGTATATACCAGAAATGTACATCAAAACATACACATTTTCATGGTACATTCAAGAAATGTACAACAAAACATACACATTTTGATTGTATATACAAGAAATGTATATCAAAACATACACATTTTCAGTGTACATTCAAGAAATGTACATCAAATCATACACATTTTCATTGTATATTCAAGAAATGTACATAAATACATACACATTTTCATTGTATATACCAGAAATGTACATCAAAACATACACATTTTCAGTGTACAATCAAGAAATGTGGATCTAAAACATACACATTTTGAGTGTACATTCAAGAAATATGCATCAAAACATACACATTTTCATTGTATATACAAGAAATGTACATCAAAACATACACATTTTGAGTGTACATTCAAGAAATATACATCAAAACATACACATTTTCATTGTATATACCAGAAATGTACATCAAAACATACACATTTTCATTGTACATTCAAGAAATGTACATCAAAACATACACTTTTTGAGTGTACATTGAAGAAATATACATCAAAACATACACATTTTCATTGTATATACCAGAAATGTACATCAAAACATACACATTTTCATTGTACACTCAAGAAATGTACATCAAAACATACACTTTTTGAGTGTACATTCAAGAAATATACATCAAAACATATACATTTTCATTGTATATACCATAAATGTAAACAAAACATACACATTTTCATTGTACATTCAAGAAATGTACATCAAAACATACACATTTTGAGTGTACATTCAAGAAATTTACATCAAAACATACACATTTTCTTTGGATATACCAGAAATGTACGTCAAAACATACACATTTTCATTGTATATACCAGAAATGTACATCAAAACATACACATTTTCATTGTACATTAAAGAAATATACATCAAAACATACACATTTTGAGTGTACATTCAAGAAATATACATCAAAACATACACATTTTCATGGTATATACCAGAAATGTACATCAAAACATACACATTTTCATTGTACATTCAGGAAATGTACAACAAAGCATACACATTTTGAGTGTACATTCAAGAGATATACATCAAAACATGCACATTTTCATTGTATATACCAGAAATGTACATCAAAACATACACATTTTCATTGTATATACAAGAAATGGACATCAAAACATACACATTTTGATTGTATATACAAGAAATGTATATCAAAACATACACATTTTCAGTGTACATTCAAGAAATGTACATCAAATCATACACATTTTCATTGTATATTCAAGAAATGTACATAAAAACATACACATTTTCATTGTATATACCAGAAATGTACATCAAACAATACACATTTTCAGTGTACAATCAAGAAATGTAGATCTAAAACATACACATTTTGAGTGTACATTCAAGAAATATACATCAAAACATACACATTTTCTTTGGATATACCAGAAATGTACGTCAAATCATACACATTTTCATTGTATATACCAGAAATGTACATCAAAACATACACATTTTCATTGTACATTAAAGAAATATACATCAAAACATACACATTTTGAGTGTACATTCAAGAAATATACATCAAAACATACACATTTTCATGGTATATACCAGAAATGTACATCAAAACATACACATTTTCATTGTACATTCAAGAAATGTACAACAAAACATACACATTTTGAGTGTACATTCAAGAGATATACATCAAAACATGCACATTTTCATTGTATATACCAGAAATGTACATCAAAACATACACATTTTCATTGGTTATACAAGAAATGGACATCAAAACATACACATTTTGATTGTATATACAAGAAATGTATATCAAAAGATACACATTTTCAGTGTACATTCAAGAAATGTACATCAAATCATACACATTTTCATTGTATATTCAAGAAATGTACATAAAAACATACACATTTTCATTGTATATACCAGAAATGTACATCAAAACATACACATTTTCAGTGTACAATCAAGAAATGTAGATCTAAAACATACACATTTTGAGTGTACATTCAAGAAATATACATCAAAACAAACACATTTTCATTGTATATACCAGAAATGTACATCAAAACATACACATTTTCATTGTATATTCAAGAAATGTACATCAAAACATACACTTTTTGAGTGTACATTCAAGAAATATACATCAAAACATATACATTTTCATTGTATATACCATAAATGTAAACAAAACATACACATTTTCATTGTACATTCAAGAAATGTACATCAAAACATATACATTTTCATTGTATATACCATAAATGTAAACAAAACATACACATTTTCATTGTACATTCAAGAAATGTACATCAAAACATACACATTTTGAGTGTACATTCAAGAAATATACATCAAAACATACACATTTTCTTTGGATATACCAGAAATGTACGTCAAAACATACACATTTTCATTGTATATACCAGAAATGTACATCAAAACATACACATTTTCATTGTACATTAAAGAAATATACATCAAAACATACACATTTTGAGTGTACATTCAAGAAATATACATCAAAACATACACATTTTCATGGTATATACCAGAAATGTACATCAAAACATACACATTTTCATTGTACATTCAAGAAATGTACAACAAAACATACACATTTTGAGTGTACATTCAAGAGATATACATCAAAACATGCACATTTTCATTGTATATACCAGAAATGTACATCAAAACATACACATTTTCATTGTGTATACAAGAAATGGACATCAAAACATACACATTTTGATTGTATATACAAGAAATGTATATCAAAACATACACATTTTCAGTGTACATTCAAGAAATGTACATCAAATCATACACATTTTCATTGTATATTCAAGAAATGTACATAAAAACATACACATTTTCATTGTATATACCAGAAATGTACATCAAAACATACACATTTTCATTGTACATTCAAGAAATGTACATCAAAACATACACATTTTCATTGTATATACCAGAAATGTACATCAAAACATACACATTTTCATTGTACATTCAAGAGCCCACCTCAGTAGCGTGATGGTTAGCGTGTCTGCCTCACGTTCAAGAGGTCGCGAGTTTGAATCTCGCTTAGGCGAGGTCGCGAGTTCGAATCTCGCTTAGGGTAAGGTTTTACAGTCGCTCGCTACCTGGCGAGAGAGAAGGTCGTTCACGTCTGCAGTGAAGCATTTATACAGCAGTATAAGTATTGCTGCGTGACACCTATTTCATTGTTTGCTTTGTGTTTCTAGTGCGGGAGTGATAGTAGTGACGTTATAAATTAACATCTCACACTATATACGATAAAAATAAATAATGGAAAATCGACCAACGACCTTAGTTGTTAGTTTTGTTGAACGTGATATTATTCGACCGACTGCATATGAAATGCATGAGTGGATTTTCAACACGCTTAAATTGGATGAAAGTGACGTCACAGGATTGCAGGTAAATGGAATTTCTAGACAAATTTTTATCCAATGCACCACACCAGAGCTCGTTACAAGAGTGTTGACTCAGACAAATGGGGAAGCTAATTTTGTGCTGTCAAATGGGCAACGCACTAAAGTGATTATTGATGTGGCTGGTTTTGGAAGACGTGTGGTGAAAGTATACAATCTACCTTTAAATTTTGTCAGTAGGAAGTTGATGGTAGCCTTGGAGCCTTACGGAGCAGTGTTACAGGTGAAAGAAGATGTTTGGAATGAAACTTTTCGTTATAAGGTTACAAATGTGGTCCGTACTGTTAATATATTACTAAAAAAGCATATTCCTTCTTTTTTGAACATTGATGGTTATTCAGCATTAATAAGTTACCCTGACCAACCCATCACCTGTGCAATTTGTCATGAAGCTGGTCATTTACGCAATCAGTGCCCTCGCAGATTCGTTCCAAAAATACTGTCTACTACGTCGGAGCCTGCTACATGGGCCAAGCTGGTCACGGGAAATTTGACAAAACCACGAACAGCATTGAGTGCAACAGAACCGCTAGTGGCAAATCAACTACAATTACTAACTCCTACCATAGTAAAAGAGGGAAGTGAACAGAAAAGTGTAGCTACAGTTCCTCCACCCATGCCACAGCAGGAAGAAGACAAGAGTAGTCCGGAAATGCCTGAGGTAACCCGGGAACACTCTACGCAAATGTGTGCTAAAGTCTCTCCAACCGAAGAAGACAAGTGTAGCCCGGAAGTGTCTGATGCAACCTTGGAACACTCTGTATCAATGTCTGCGGTAATCCATCCAACTAGTGTGAAGTCACCTCTGAGTACTATGGAGATAGTAGAGGAATGTGTGGTGGAGGAAGCGGAGAAAGAAAAAACCTTAAACGTTCAAGTGGAAGCAATGGAAACAGTCACACCAGTAACGATAAAGTCACAGTCTCTGACGTTTTCGAATGAGGAAGTGGAATATGAGGATTTGGTGAATGTGCGTGGATTGGAGTCCAGGCGTATGGAGAATGATGAAAGGGTGAGTCAGCGTGATCCGCGTTTGGAAAAACGAAAAAAGACTGCCAAGATGCATAAAGCAGGGTCACCTACACGAAAGGCTATGAAGACGCATAAACCTATGGAACAGTGATTGGAGGATTGAATACTTCATGAATAAACACTACATTCGGCGTTTCTCCTTATGGTGTTAATTCTTCAGAAATTTGCGACTATGAATGTAAATTGTTTACGCAGTAAGACCAAACAAGCCTTGGTACGAGATTTTACTTTTGAACACGACCTTGATTTTTTGTTTTTGCAGCAGAACAATGAACCACATTTAAACTTTTTTGGCCCAAGGTATAATTATGTTTCCAATATTGGTGAAGAACAACGAGGTACAGCCATAGTTTATCGCTCATCTCTAGGGGTACAACTGACGGAAAAGCATGCCAGTGGCCGAATTACTTCCTTATTGACGGAGGATAATATTCTACTAGTCAACGTATATTTACCATCAGGTTCAAATCGATGAAAGGAACGGGAAGACTTTCTTGCAACAGAGTTACCGTTGTTTTTGCGACACCGATATGACAAATTGGTTTTCGGAGGAGATTTTAATTGTGTCCTTAATGCTAAAGACCAAACTGGGCAATATATACCGTCTCCAATGTTAGACCGGATTTGCAAGTCTTTGGAGCTGCAGGATGCCTGGGAACTTCTATATGATACCTATGTTGAATATACCTTTCACCGAAATACTACAGCCTCCAGAATAGACAGAATTTATGTTAGTACAACCATGAAGCAGCAGATCAGAAGTGTGAAGGTGCGACCAGTACCCTTTAGTGATCACCATGCTCTAATAATGTCGCTGGTATGCACTACTCGGACACCGATAATAGGCAGAAGTTATTGGAAACTCAACAGCGTGCTCTTTCAGGATAAGGAGATCCGAGAACAGTTTCAGCGATTGTGGACTAGATGGAGGCGTACGGCGCAAAGTAGATCTCCCAGTATGCTGCAACAATGGTTATATACGTACAAACCTGCAATTCGTAACTTTTATAAAGGAGAAGGTATTAAGCGGGCGAAATTGCGAAGGCAACGGTTGAATTATTACTACGAATTAATCAATGAATTATATCAGCCGATGTGTGATGGCCGAAATGTGACGAACCATATTGCAGCAGCCAGGAAAAGATTGTGTTGCTTGCATGAGGAACTCTGTCGTGGAGCACAAATACGGGCGGGATACCGCTCAGTACAGGATGAAGAGAGAATTTCACTGTATCACTTAGCGTCTGAGAAACACTCAGGAATAAGGAAATATTTTTCCAAGTTACGTTCTTCGGAAGGGAATTTACTGCTGACCTCACGGGATATATTAATGGAGGTTCAGGAGGCCTTTACACAAAGGTTTGCAGCAAAAGAGGTTAATATAGTAGCGCAGCAATATGTCTATAAGCTAATTGAACCACTAGTGACCTCGGAGATGAATGATGCCTTGAATGAAGACATAACGGAAGAAGAATTGCGTACAGCACTAATGTCGGCTAGTATGGGCTCTGCACCTGGACCCGATGGGATTGGGTATCAGTTCTACCGCGAGAATTGGAGTATAGTGAATGATACATTGCTTGGTGTCATGATAGAATTACAACGAGGTTCGGGAGTCTTGTCCGGGTTTAATGAGGGCATCATTGTGCTCATTGCCAAGCATCCAACAGCCTTGGATGTAAACGACTATCGCCCAATCACGCTTTTAAATGCCGACTACAAATTATATACAAAGATAATAGCAAACAGGATGAAGAGATACATGCCTGATGTCATCGGAACAGGACAAACTTGTGGTATCCCAGAGAGGAAGATTACACATATACTAATGACGTTAAGAGACACTATTATTGAATGTGAGAGCAAGCCTGATGAACCAGCAGCAATCTTGGCGTTGGATTTTGCCACAGCCTTTGACAGAATAAATCATGGATATCTATGGGATGTACTACAACGCTTTGGATTCTCATTCTCATTTTTGAATCTACTACAACAGAATCCAAGTATCCAAGAATCCAGAATCCAAGTAAACGGATTCTTCACGCAGCCAGTACTTATAGAACAATCAATTCGCCAGGGATGCCCACTGTCGATGATCCTGTATACTTTGTGTGTAGAACCCTTGATACGAGGATTGGTTTCAGTGCTCTCCAGGAGAAGAAACCCAATGCACTTCGAGAGACTTTTTGCATATGCGGATGATATTACCTTAGTGCTCACGGATGCTGGGGACTTCACAGCAATTGAGCTAATATTATTGCTATACCAGAGTGCATCAGGGGCTTTAATCAATTACAGTAAATCCCAGCTCCTAGCCCTGAATAACTGGATGATGAAGGAAGCTCGGTTTACACATAAGTCAGTCGTTAAAGTCCTAGGTCTGTTTCTTACATCTAGGCTGGAGGAACTTATCATATTAAATTGGCAAAGAATTGTTAACCACTGTTTAAATAGTGTCACCGCGCCCGCCGCATCTAATTGCCGACAGCCGCAATTGTCACCCATCGCATTATTGTCGGCACTACCGCAAAGGAGCCGAAGGAAAGAGACAGAGAATGGCCGCATTGTTGGGGCGCTTGCCGAAAGAGAGAAAAGGATAGAGGCTACTGGAACCTTCTACTTTGTATCTCACCGCAATAAGTGAACGTTCCTGAAGCTTCCAGAATAGTGCCTGGGAGATATAAATAGCGGTAAAGTGTGAGAAGAGTGAGTCAGACGTATGTGAAGGTTGAGTAGTCGTGCCGACGGAGACGGACAGACGATGTGGAGAGTTGTGCCGACGGAGAAGAGTTAGTTCTTTGTGTTACGAGTTCGAAGCCGTGCTGTGGGAGAATCGGAAAAGACTTTCTTGTTGTTGCAACGAGTGTACAAAGTTACTGTTTACGGAAATAAAAGTGCTTATCTCGACTACATCTGTAGTATTTACTTCACAACTACACCAAAAAAAGTTACAATATTTTGAACTCGCAGTTAACAAGGAATTTGAACTTTGTTCAGAAAATCTGGCATGTGAATACCTTTGTGCTGGCAAAGCTGTGGTACGTAGCACAGGTACTCCCGATGCCTAATCAGTTCTCACAGCTATTAGAAAGGGCGATAGGATACTATATTTGGAAAAACCAGTATTACAAGGTGGCCCGACCTCAGTTGCGCAGAGACATACATAGTGGGGGATGGAATTTGGTGGATGTGAACGTGAAGTGTCGTGCGCTGTTATTGCGTGCTGTTCTGGTAGCCATCAATGGCCAAAGTAGACAGCAAGATGTAAATTTTAGTAAAAAATTGATTGGCGCGGATATTGCAGCGCCTGCTGCTTTTCGGATAATGCGAAAAGATTATGAGAGAATTATAACTTTGATTGAAAGAACAACAACGACGTTGACCTCCAAAGACATATACAAAGAATTACTGCAAGAATTTTTGACAGTACCGGCGATTGTACGCAAATACCCAAATGCTCCATGGAAGAATATCTGGAAGCTCTTCAGTTATAATTTTATACCGTTGGACTGGAAGGTCTCCCTATATCAGTATGTTAATGAAATTATCCCCACGGAATCAAAAAAACATAAACATAACATAGTATCAGCACCATGGTGTAAACATTGTAGACAGGTAGAAACGCAACGCCATAGAATTACTTCTTGTGTGATGGTACGTGACATCTGGACATGGACCAAGAAACAGATGGGGCACTTGATTGGGAACACTTCAGAAAACTCTGTAACGTCGGTTTTGTTATCTTGGAAATTTCAGAAAGGAATAACTGAGTACACCCAGATATGGTTGACCCTTAGATTATACAATTACTGTCTCAGTTTTGAACAACCGGCGTTAAAAGACTTTAAATCCTGGCTAAAGGCAGAAAGATACCGGATGAGAAAATATCCTCACATATGGAAGCTCTTAAATGAGCACTTAGATGTTATTTAATAAAAAAAAAAAAAAAAAAAAAAATTACCATCTTTATGGCTTTTCCAGCCGTGTCTTTTTAAAGACTGTTAGAAGAGCGATAGGCACTGTCTATGTAATAAAACCACTACCGACTTCTTTTTATAATGCAGAGGAAAAAAAAAACTGAAGTGCCAGAAGAATATAAAAAAAAAAAAATGTATGGAAAAAAAAAAAAAGAAATGTACATCAAAACACACACATTTTCATTGTATATACCAGAAATGTACATCAAAACATACACATTTTCATTGTACATTCAAGAAATGTACATCAAAACATACACATTTTGAGTGTACATTCAAGAAATATACATCAAAACATACACACTTTCATTGTATATACCAGAAATGCACATCAAAACATACACATTTTCATTGTACATTCAAGAACTGTACATCAAAACATACACATTTTCAGTGTACATTCAAGAAATGTACATCAAAACATACACATTTTCAGTGTACATTCAAGAAATGTACATCAAAACATACACATTTTCATTGTATATACAAGAAATGTACATCAAAACATACACATTTTCAGTGTACATTCAAGAAATGTACATCAAGACATACACATTTTCATTGTACATTCGAGAAATGTATATCAAAACATACACATCTTCAGTGTACATTCAAGAAATGTACATCAAAACATACACATTTTCATTGTATATACAAGAAATGTACATCAAAACATACACATTTTCAGTGTACATTCAAGAAATGTACATGAAAACAAATACATTTTCATTGTACATTCAAGAAATGTACATCAAAACATACACATTTTCATTGTATATACAAGAAATGTACATCAAAACATACACATTTTCAGTATACATTCAAGAAATGTACATCAAAACATACACATTTTCATTGTATATACAAGAAATGTACATCAAAACATACACAATTTCAGTGTACATTCAAGAAATGTACATCAAAACATACACATTTTCATTGTACATTCAAGAAATGTATATCAAAACATACACATTTTCAGTGTACATTCAAGAAATGTACATCAAAACATACACATTTTCTTGTATATACAAGAAATGTACATCAAGACATACACATTTTCAGTGTACATTCAAGAAATGTACATCAAAACATACACCTTTTCATTGTACATTCTAGAAATGTATATCAAAACATACACATTTTCAGTGTACATTCAAGAAATGTACATCAAAACATACACATTTTCATTGTATATACAAGAAATGTACATCAAAACATACACATTTTCATTGTACACTAAAGAAATGTACATCAAAACATACACATTTTCAGTGTACATTCAAGAAATGTACATCAAAATATACACATTTTCATTGTACATTCAAGAAATGTACATCAAAACATACACATTTTGAGTGTACATTCAAGAAATATACATCAAAACATACACACTTTCATTGTATATACCAGAAATGCACATCAAAACATACACATTTTCATTGTACATTCAAGAACTGTACATCAAAACATACACATTTTCAGTGTACATTCAAGAAATGTACATCAAAACATACACATTTTCAGTGTACATTCAAGAAATGTACATCAAAACATACACATTTTCATTGTATATACCAGAAATGTACATCAAAACATACACATTTTCATTGTATATACAAGAAATGTACATCAAAACATACACATTTTCATTGTATATACAAGAAATGAATATCAAAACATACACATTTTCAGTGTACATTCAAGAAATGTACATCAAAACATACACATTTTCATTGTATATACAAGAAATGTACATCAAAACATACACATTTTCAGTGTACATTCAAGAAATGTACATCAAGACATACACATTTTCATTGTACATTCGAGAAATGTATATCAAGACATACACATCTTCAGTGTACATTCAAGAAATGTACATCAAAACATACACATTTTCATTGTATATACAAGAAATGTACATCAAAACATACACATTTTCAGTGTACATTCAAGAAATGTACATGAAAACAAATACATTTTCATTGTACATTCAAGAAATGTACATCAAAACATACACATTTTCATTGTATATACAAGAAATGTACATCAAAACATACACATTTTCAGTGTACATTCAAGAAATGTACATCAAAACATACACATTTTCATTGTATATACAAGAAATGTACATCAAAACATACACAATTTCAGTGTACATTCAAGAAATGTACATCAAAACATACACATTTTCATTGTACATTCAAGAAATGTATATCAAAACATACACATTTTCAGTGTACATTCAAGAAATGTACATCAAAACATACACATTTTCTTGTATATACAAGAAATGTACATCAAGACATACACATTTTCAGTGTACATTCAAGAAATGTACATCAAAACATACACCTTTTCATTGTACATTCTAGAAATGTATATGAAAACATACACATTTTCAGTGTACATTCAAGAAATGTACATCAAAACATACACATTTTCATTGTATATACAAGAAATGTACATCAAAACATACACATTTTCATTGTACACTAAAGAAATGTACATCAAAACATACACATTTTCAGTGTACATTCAAGAAATGTACATCAAAATATACACATTTTCATTGTACATTCAAGAAATGTACATCAAAACATACACATTTTGAGTGTACATTCAAGAAATATACATCAAAACATACACAACTTCATTGTAGAATACCAGAAATGTACATCAAAACATACACATTTTCATTGTACATTCAAGAAATGTACATCAAAACATACACATTTTCAGTGTACATTCAAGAAATGTACATCAAAACATACACATTTTCAGTGTACATTGAAGAAATGTACATCAAAACATATACATTTTCATTCTATATACCAGAAATGTACATCAAAACATACACATTTTCATTGTATACACAAGAAATGTACATCAAAACATACACATTTTCATTGTATATATAAAAAATGTATATCAAAACATACACATTTTCAGTGCACATTCAAGAAATGTACATCAACACATACACATTTTCATTGTATATAGAAGAAATGTACATCAAAACATACACATTTTCATTGTATATACCAGAAATGTACATCAAAACATACACATTTTCATTGTACATTCAAGAAATGTACATCAAAACATACACATTTTCATTGTATATACCAGAAATGTACATCAAAACATACACATTTTCATTGTACATTTAAGAAATGTACATCAAAACATACACATTTTCATTGTATATACCAGAAATGTACATCAAAACATACACATTTTCATTGTACATTCAAGAAATGTACATCAAAACATACACATTTTGAGTGTACATTCAAGTAATATACATCAAAACATACACATTTTCATTGTATATACCAGATATGCACATCAAAACATACACATTTTCATTGTACATTCAAGAAATGTACATCAAAACATACACATTTTCGGTGTACATTCAAGAACTGTACATCAAAACATACACATTTTCAGTGTACATTCAAGAAATGTACATCAAAACATAAACATTTTCATTGTATATACCAGAAATGTACATCAAAACATACACATTTTCATTGTATATACAACAAATGTACATCAAAACATACACATTTTCATTGTATATACAAGAAATGTATATCAAAACATACACATTTTCAGTGTACATTCAAGAAATGTACATCAAAACATACACATTTTCATTGTATATACAAGAAATGTACATCAAAACATACACATTATCAGTGTACATTCAAGAAATGTACATCAAGACATACACATTTTCATTGTACATTCAAGAAATGTATATCAAAACATACACATTTTCAGTGTACATTCAAGAAATGTACATCAAAACATACACATTTTCATTGTATATACAAGAAATGTACATCAAAACATACACATTTTCAGTGTACATTCAAGAAATGTACATCAAAACATACACATTTTCATTGTATATACAAGAAATGTACATCAAAACATACACATTTTCATTCTACACTCAAGAAATGTACATCAAAACTTACACATTTTCATTCTTCACTCAAGAAATGTATATCAAAACATACACATTTTCTTTGTACACTCAAGAAATGCACATAAAAAACTTACACATTTTCATTGTATATACAGGAAATGTACAGCAAAACATACACATTTTCAGTGTACATTCAAGAAATGTACATCAAAACATACACATTTTCATTGTACATTCAAGAAATGTACATCAAAACATATACATTTTCATTGTATATACCAGAAATGTACATCAAAACATACAAATTTTCATTGTATATACAAGAAATGTACATCAAAACATACACATTTTCATTGTATATACAAGAAATGTACATCAAAACATACACATTTTCAGTGTACATTCAAGAAATGTACATCAAAACATACACATTTTCATTGTATATACAAGAAATGTACATCAAAACATACACAATTTCAGTGTACATTCAAGAAATGTACATCAAAACATACACATTTTCATTGTACATTCAAGAAATG
This sequence comes from Tenodera sinensis, assembly GCA_030765045.1. NCBI lineage: Eukaryota > Metazoa > Arthropoda > Insecta > Mantodea > Mantidae > Tenodera > Tenodera sinensis. The sequence goes on along the minus strand of CM060963.1, from coordinate 165,291,656 downwards.
TATATCAAAACATACACATTTTCAGTGTACATTCAAGAAATGTACATCAAAACATACACATTTTCTTGTATATACAAGAAATGTACATCAAGACATACACATTTTCAGTGTACATTCAAGAAATGTACATAAAAACATACACCTTTTCATTGTACATTCTAGAAATGTATATCAAAACATACACAATTTCAGTGTACATTCAAGAAATGTACATCAAAACATACACATTTTCATTGTATATACAAGAAATGTACATCAAAACATACACATTTTCATTGTACACTAAAGAAATGTACATCAAAACATACACATTTTCAGTGTACATTCAAGAAATGTACATCAAAATATACACATTTTCATTGTACATTCAAGAAATGTACATCAAAACATACACATTTTGAGTGTACATTCAAGAAATATACATCAAAACATACACACTTTCATTGTATATACCAGAAATGCACATCAAAACATACACATTTTCATTGTACATTCAAGAACTGTACATCAAAACATACAATTTTTTAAGTGTACATTCAAGAAATGTACATCAAAACATACACATTTTCAGTGTACATTCAAGAAATGTACATCAAAAGATACACATTTTCATTGTATATACCAGAAATGTACATCAAAACATACACATTTTCATTGTATATACAAGAAATGTACATCAAAACATACACATTTTCATTGTATATACAAGAAATGTATATCAAAACATACACATTTTCAGTGTACATTCAAGAAATGTACATCAAAACATACACATTTTCATTGTATATACAAGAAATGTACATCAAAACATACACATTTTCAGTGTACATTCAAGAAATGTACATCAAGACATACACATTTTCATTGTACATTCGAGAAATGTATATCAAAACATACACATCTTCAGTGTACATTCAAGAAATGTACATCAAAACATACACATTTTCATTGTATATACAAGAAATGTACATCAAAACATACACATTTTCAGTGTACATTCAAGAAATGTACATGAAAACAAATACATTGTCATTGTACATTCAAGAAATGTAAATCAAAACATACACATTTTCATTGTATATACAAGAAATGTACATCAAAACATACACATTTTCAGTGTACATTCAAGAAATGTACATCAAAACATACACATTTTCATTGTATATACAAGAAATGTACATCAAAACATACACAATTTCAGTGTACATTCAAGAAATGTACATCAAAACATACACATTTTCATTGTACATTCAAGAAATGTATATCAAAACATACACATTTTCAGTGTACATTCAAGAAATGTACATCAAAACATACACATTTTCTTGTATATACAAGAAATGTACATCAAGACATACACATTTTCAGTGTACATTCAAGAAATGTACATCAAAACATACACCTTTTCATTGTACATTCTAGAAATGTATATCAAAACATACACATTTTCAGTGTACATTCAAGAAATGTACATCAAAACATACACATTTTCATTGTATATACAAGAAATGTACATCAAAACATACACATTTTCATTGTACACTAAAGAAATGTACATCAAAACATACACATTTTCAGTGTACATTCAAGAAATGTACATCAAAATATACACATTTTCATTGTACATTCAAGAAATGTACATCAAAACATACACATTTTGAGTGTACATTCAAGAAATATACATCAAAACATACACAACTTCATTGTAGAATACCAGAAATGTACATCAAAACATACACATTTTCATTGTACATTCAAGAAATGTACATCAAAACATACACAGTTTCAGTGTACATTCAAGAAATGTACATCAAAACATACACATTTTCAGTGTACATTGAAGAAATGTACATCAAAACATATACATTTTCATTCTATATACCAGAAATGTACATCAAAACATACACATTTTCATTGTATACACAAGAAATGTACATCAAAACATACACATTTTCATTGTATATACAAAAAATGTATATCAAAACATACACATTTTCAGTGCACATTCAAGAAATGTACATCAACACATACACATTTTCATTGTATATAGAAGAAATGTACATCAAAACATACACATTTTCATTGTATATACCAGAAATGTACATCAAAACATACACATTTTCATTGTACATTCAAGAAATGTACATCAAAACATACACATTTTCATTGTATATACCAGAAATGTACATCAAAACATACACATTTTCATTGTACATTTAAGAAATGTATATCAAAACATACACATTTTCATTGTATATACCAGAAATATACATCAAAACATACACATTTTCATTGTACATTCAAGAAATGTACATCAAAACATACACATTTTGAGTGTACATTCAAGTAATATACATCAAAACATACACATTTTCATTGTATATACCAGATATGCACATCAAAACATACACATTTTCATTGTACATTCAAGAAATGTACATCAAAACATACACATTTTCGGTGTACATTCAAGAACTGTACATCAAAACATACACATTTTCAGTGTACATTCAAGAAATGTACATCAAAACATAAACATTTTCATTGTATATACCAGAAATGTACATCAAAACATACACATTTTCATTGTATATACAACAAATGTACATCAAAACATACTCATTTTCATTGTATATACAAGAAATGTATATCAAAACATACACATTTTCAGTGTACATTCAAGAAATGTACATCAAAACATACACATTTTCATTGTATATACAAGAAATGTACATCAAAACATACACATTATCAGTGTACATTCAAGAAATGTACATCAAGACATACACATTTTCATTGTACATTCAAGAAATGTATATCAAAACATACACATTTTCAGTGTATATTCAAGAAATGTACATCAAAACATACACATTTTCATTGTATATACAAGAAATGTACATCAAAACATACACATTTTCAGTGTACATTCAAGAAATGTACATCAAAACATACACATTTTCATTGTATATACAAGAAATGTACATCAAAACATACACATTTTGATTCTACACTCAAGAAATGTACATCAAAACTTACACATTTTCATTCTTCACTCAAGAAATGTATATCAAAACATACACATTTTCTTTGTACACTCAAGAAATGCACATAAAAAACTTACACATTTTCATTGTATATACAAGAAATGTACAGCAAAACATACACATTTTCAGTGTACATTCAAGAAATGTACATCAAAACATACACATTTTCATTGTACATTCAAGAAATGTATATCAAAACATACACATTTTCAGTGTACATTCAAGAAATGTACATCAAAACATATACATTTTCATTGTATATACCAGAAATGTACATCAAAACATACACATTTTCATTGTATATACAAGAAATGTACATCAAAACATACACATTTTCAGTGTACATTCAAGAAATGTACATCAAGACATAGACATTGTCATTGTACATTCAAGAAATGTATATCAAAACATACACATTTTCAGTGTACATTCAAGAAATGTACATCAAAACATACACATTTTCATTGTATATACAACAAATGTACATCAAAACATACACATTTTCAGTGTACATTCAAGAAATGTACATCAAAACATACACATTTTCATTGTATATACCAGAAATGTACATCAAAACATACACATTTTCATTGTATATACAAGAAATGTACATCAAAACATACACATTTTCATTTATATACAAGAAATGTATATCAAAACATACACATTTTCAGTGTACATTCAAGAAATGTACATCAAAACATACACATTTTCATTGTATATACAAGAAATGTACATCAAAACATACACATTTTCAGTGTACATTCAAGAAATGTACATCAAGACATACACATTTTCATTGTACATTCAAGAAATGTATATCAAAACATACACATCTTCAGTGTACATTCAAGAAATGTACATCAAAACATACACATTTTCATTGTATATACAAGAAATGTACATCAAAACATACACATTTTCTTGTATATACAAGAAATGTACATCAAGACATACACATTTTCAGTGTACATTCAAGAAATGTACATAAAAACATACACCTTTTCATTGTACATTCTAGAAATGTATATCAAAACATACACATTTTCAGTGTACATTCAAGAAATGTACATCAAAACATACACATTTTCATTGTATATACAAGAAATGTACATCAAAACATACACATTTTCATTGTACACTAAAGAAATGTACATCAAAACATACACATTTTCAGTGTACATTCAAGAAATGTACATCAAAATATACACATTTTCATTGTACATTCAAGAAATGTACATCAAAACATACACATTTTGAGTGTACATTCAAGAAATATACATCAAAACATACACACTTTCATTGTATATACCAGAAATGCACATCAAAACATACACATTTTCATTGTACATTCAAGAACTGTACATCAAAACATACAATTTTTTAAGTGTACATTCAAGAAATGTACATCAAAACATACACATTTTCAGTGTACATTCAAGAAATGTACATCAAAACATACACATTTTCATTGTATATACCAGAAATGTACATCAAAACATACACATTTTCATTGTATATACAAGAAATGTACATCAAAACATACACATTTTCATTGTATATACAAGAAATGTATATCAAAACATACACATTTTCAGTGTACATTCAAGAAATGTACATCAAAACATACACATTTTCATTGTATATACAAGAAATGTACATCAAAACATACACATTTTCAGTGTACATTCAAGAAATGTACATCAAGACATACACATTTTCATTGTACATTCGAGAAATGTATATCAAAACATACACATCTTCAGTGTACATTCAAGAAATGTACATCAAAACATACACATTTTCATTGTATATACAAGAAATGTACATCAAAACATACACATTTTCAGTGTACATTCAAGAAATGTACATGAAAACAAATACATTGTCATTGTACATTCAAGAAATGTACATCAAAACATACACATTTTCATTGTATATACAAGAAATGTACATCAAAACATACACATTTTCAGTGTACATTCAAGAAATGTACATCAAAACATACACATTTTCATTGTATATACAAGAAATGTACATCAAAACATACACAATTTCAGTGTACATTCAAGAAATGTACATCAAAACATACACATTTTCATTGTACATTCAAGAAATGTATATCATAACATACACATTTTCAGTGTACATTCAAGAAATGTACATCAAAACATACACATTTTCTTGTATATACAAGAAATGTACATCAAGACATACACATTTTCAGTGTACATTCAAGAAATGTACATCAAAACATACACCTTTTCATTGTACATTCTAGAAATGTATATCAAAACATACACATTTTCAGTGTACATTCAAGAAATGTACATCAAAACATACACATTTTCATTGTATATACAAGAAATGTACATCAAAACATACACATTTTCATTGTACACTAAAGAAATGTACATCAAAACATACACATTTTCAGTGTACATTCAAGAAATGTACATCAAAATATACACATTTTCATTGTACATTCAAGAAATGTACATCAAAACATACACATTTTGAGTGTACATTCAAGAAATATACATCAAAACATACACATTTTCAGTGTACATTCAAGAAATGTACATCAAAACATACACATTTTCAGTGTACATTGAAGAAATGTACATCAAAACATATACATTTTCATTCTATATACCAGAAATGTACATCAAAACATACACATTTTCATTGTATACACAAGAAATGTACATCAAAACATACACATTTTCATTGTATATACAAAAAATGTATATCAAAACATACACATTTTCAGTGCACATTCAAGAAATGTACATCAACACATACACATTTTCATTGTATATAGAAGAAATGTACATCAAAACATACACATTTTCATTGTATATACCAGAAATGTACATCAAAACATACACATTTTCATTGTACATTCAAGAAATGTACATCAAAACATACACATTTTCATTGTATATACCAGAAATGTACATCAAAACATACACATTTTCATTGTACATTTAAGAAATGTACATCAAAACATACACATTTTCATTGTATATACCAGAAATGTACATCAAAACATACACATTTTCATTGTACATTCAAGAAATGTACATCAAAACATACACATTTTCATTGTACATTCAAGAAATCTACATCAAAACATACACATTTTCAGTGTACATTCAAGAAATGTACATCAAAACATACACATTTTCAGTGTACATTGAAGAAATGTACATCAAAACATATACATTTTCATTCTATATACCAGAAATGTACATCAAAACATACACATTTTCATTGTATACACAAGAAATGTACATCAAAACATACACATTTTCATTGTATATACAAAAAATGTATATCAAAACATACACATTTTCAGTGCACATTCAAGAAATGTACATCAACACATACACATTTTCATTGTATATAGAAGAAATGTACATCAAAACATACACATTTTCATTGTATATACCAGAAATGTACATCAAAACATACACATTTTCATTGTACATTCAAGAAATGTACATCAAAACATACACATTTTCATTGTATATACCAGAAATGTACATCAAAACATACACATTTTCATTGTACATTTAAGAAATGTACATCAAAACATACACATTTTCATTGTATATACCAGAAATGTACATCAAAACATACACATTTTCATTGTACATTCAAGAAATGTACATCAAAACATACACATTTTGAGTGTACATTCAAGTAATATACATCAAAACATACACATTTTCATTGTATATACCAGATATGCACATCAAAACATACACATTTTCATTGTACATTCAAGAAATGTACATCAAAACATACACATTTTCGGTGTACATTCAAGAACTGTACATCAAAACATACACATTTTCAGTGTACATTCAAGAAATGTACATCAAAACATAAACATTTTCATTGTATATACCAGAAATGTACATCAAAACATACACATTTTCATTGTATATACAACAAATGTACATCAAAACATACACATTTTCATTGTATATACAAGAAATGTATATCAAAACATACACATTTTCAGTGTACATTCAAGAAATGTACATCAAAACATACACATTTTCATTGTATATACAAGAAATGTACATCAAAACATATACATTTTCATTGTATATACCAGAAATGTTCATCAAAACATACACATTTTCAGTGTACATTCAAGAAATGTACATCAAAACATACACATTTTCATTGTACATTCAAGAAATGTATATCAAAACATACACATTTTCAGTGTACATTCAAGAAATGTACATCAAAACATATACATTTTCATTGTATATACCAGAAATGTACATCAAAACATACACATTTTCATTGTATATACAAGAAATGTACATCAAAACATACACATTTTCAGTGTACATTCAAGAAATGTACATCAAGACATAGACATTGTCATTGTACATTCAAGAAATGTATATCAAAACATACACATTTTCAGTGTACATTCAAGAAATGTACATCAAAACATACACATTTTCATTGTATATACAACAAATGTACATCAAAACATACACATTTTCAGTGTACATTCAAGAAATGTACATCAAAACATACACATTTTCATTGTATATACCAGAAATGTACATCAAAACATACACATTTTCATTGTATATACAAGAAATGTACATCAAAACATACACATTTTCATTTATATACAAGAAATGTATATCAAAACATACACATTTTCAGTGTACATTCAAGAAATGTACATCAAAACATACACATTTTCATTGTATATACAAGAAATGTACATCAAAACATACACATTTTCAGTGTACATTCAAGAAATGTACATCAAGACATACACATTTTCATTGTACATTCAAGAAATGTATATCAAAACATACACATCTTCAGTGTACATTCAAGAAATGTACATCAAAACATACACATTTTCATTGTATATACAAGAAATGTACATCAAAACATACACATTTTCTTGTATATACAAGAAATGTACATCAAGACATACACATTTTCAGTGTACATTCAAGAAATGTACATAAAAACATACACCTTTTCATTGTACATTCTAGAAATGTATATCAAAACATACACATTTTCAGTGTACATTCAAGAAATGTACATCAAAACATACACATTTTCATTGTATATACAAGAAATGTACATCAAAACATACACATTTTCATTGTACACTAAAGAAATGTACATCAAAACATACACATTTTCAGTGTACATTCAAGAAATGTACATCAAAATATACACATTTTCATTGTACATTCAAGAAATGTACATCAAAACATACACATTTTGAGTGTACATTCAAGAAATATACATCAAAACATACACACTTTCATTGTATATACCAGAAATGCACATCAAAACATACACATTTTCATTGTACATTCAAGAACTGTACATCAAAACATACAATTTTTTAAGTGTACATTCAAGAAATGTACATCAAAACATACACATTTTCAGTGTACATTCAAGAAATGTACATCAAAACATACACATTTTCATTGTATATACCAGAAATGTACATCAAAACATACACATTTTCATTGTATATACAAGAAATGTACATCAAAACATACACATTTTCATTGTATATACAAGAAATGTATATCAAAACATACACATTTTCAGTGTACATTCAAGAAATGTACATCAAAACATACACATTTTCATTGTATATACAAGAAATGTACATCAAAACATACACATTTTCAGTGTACATTCAAGAAATGTACATCAAGACATACACATTTTCATTGTACATTCGAGAAATGTATATCAAAACATACACATCTTCAGTGTACATTCAAGAAATGTACATCAAAACATACACATTTTCATTGTATATACAAGAAATGTACATCAAAACATACACATTTTCAGTGTACATTCAAGAAATGTACATGAAAACAAATACATTGTCATTGTACATTCAAGAAATGTACATCAAAACATACACATTTTCATTGTATATACAAGAAATGTACATCAAAACATACACATTTTCAGTGTACATTCAAGAAATGTACATCAAAACATACACATTTTCATTGTATATACAAGAAATGTACATCAAAACATACACAATTTCAGTGTACATTCAAGAAATGTACATCAAAACATACACATTTTCATTGTACATTCAAGAAATGTATATCATAACATACACATTTTCAGTGTACATTCAAGAAATGTACATCAAAACATACACATTTTCTTGTATATACAAGAAATGTACATCAAGACATACACATTTTCAGTGTACATTCAAGAAATGTACATCAAAACATACACCTTTTCATTGTACATTCTAGAAATGTATATCAAAACATACACATTTTCAGTGTACATTCAAGAAATGTACATCAAAACATACACATTTTCATTGTATATACAAGAAATGTACATCAAAACATACACATTTTCATTGTACACTAAAGAAATGTACATCAAAACATACACATTTTCAGTGTACATTCAAGAAATGTACATCAAAATATACACATTTTCATTGTACATTCAAGAAATGTACATCAAAACATACACATTTTGAGTGTACATTCAAGAAATATACATCAAAACATACACATTTTCAGTGTACATTCAAGAAATGTACATCAAAACATACACATTTTCAGTGTACATTGAAGAAATGTACATCAAAACATATACATTTTCATTCTATATACCAGAAATGTACATCAAAACATACACATTTTCATTGTATACACAAGAAATGTACATCAAAACATACACATTTTCATTGTATATACAAAAAATGTATATCAAAACATACACATTTTCAGTGCACATTCAAGAAATGTACATCAACACATACACATTTTCATTGTATATAGAAGAAATGTACATCAAAACATACACATTTTCATTGTATATACCAGAAATGTACATCAAAACATACACATTTTCATTGTACATTCAAGAAATGTACATCAAAACATACACATTTTCATTGTATATACCAGAAATGTACATCAAAACATACACATTTTCATTGTACATTTAAGAAATGTACATCAAAACATACACATTTTCATTGTATATACCAGAAATGTACATCAAAACATACACATTTTCATTGTACATTCAAGAAATGTACATCAAAACATACACATTTTCATTGTACATTCAAGAAATCTACATCAAAACATACACATTTTCAGTGTACATTCAAGAAATGTACATCAAAACATACACATTTTCAGTGTACATTGAAGAAATGTACATCAAAACATATACATTTTCATTCTATATACCAGAAATGTACATCAAAACATACACATTTTCATTGTATACACAAGAAATGTACATCAAAACATACACATTTTCATTGTATATACAAAAAATGTATATCAAAACATACACATTTTCAGTGCACATTCAAGAAATGTACATCAACACATACACATTTTCATTGTATATAGAAGAAATGTACATCAAAACATACACATTTTCATTGTATATACCAGAAATGTACATCAAAACATACACATTTTCATTGTACATTCAAGAAATGTACATCAAAACATACACATTTTCATTGTATATACCAGAAATGTACATCAAAACATACACATTTTCATTGTACATTTAAGAAATGTACATCAAAACATACACATTTTCATTGTATATACCAGAAATGTACATCAAAACATACACATTTTCATTGTACATTCAAGAAATGTACATCAAAACATACACATTTTGAGTGTACATTCAAGTAATATACATCAAAACATACACATTTTCATTGTATATACCAGATATGCACATCAAAACATACACATTTTCATTGTACATTCAAGAAATGTACATCAAAACATACACATTTTCGGTGTACATTCAAGAACTGTACATCAAAACATACACATTTTCAGTGTACATTCAAGAAATGTACATCAAAACATAAACATTTTCATTGTATATACCAGAAATGTACATCAAAACATACACATTTTCATTGTATATACAACAAATGTACATCAAAACATACACATTTTCATTGTATATACAAGAAATGTATATCAAAACATACACATTTTCAGTGTACATTCAAGAAATGTACATCAAAACATACACATTTTCATTGTATATACAAGAAATGTACATCAAAACATATACATTTTCATTGTATATACCAGAAATGTTCATCAAAACATACACATTTTCAGTGTACATTCAAGAAATGTACATCAAAACATACACATTTTCATTGTACACTCAAGAAATGTATATCAAAACATACACATTTTCATTGTATATACAAGAAATGTACATCAAAACATACACATTTTCAGTGTACATTCAGGAAATGTACATCAAGACATAGACATTTTCATTGTACATTCAAGAAATGTATATCAAAACATACACATTTTCAGTGTACATTCAAGAAATGTACATCAAAACATACACATTTTCATTGTATATACAAGAAATGTATATCAAAACATACACATTTTCAGTGTACATTCAAGAAATGTACATCAAAACATACACATTTTCATTGTATATACAAGAAATGTACATCAAAACATACACATTTTCAGTGTACATTCAAGAAATGTACATCAAGACATACACATTTTCATTGTACATTCGAGAAATGTATATCAAAACATACACATCTTCAGTGTACATTCAAGAAATGTACATCAAAACATACACATTTTCATTGTATATACAAGAAATGTACATCAAAACATACACATTTTCAGTGTACATTCAAGAAATGTACATGAAAACAAATACATTGTCATTGTACATTCAAGAAATGTACATCAAAACATACACATTTTCATTGTATATACAAGAAATGTACATCAAAACATACACATTTTCAGTGTACATTCAAGAAATGTACATCAAAACATACACATTTTCATTGTATATACAAGAAATGTACATCAAAACATACACAATTTCAGTGTACATTCAAGAAATGTACATCAAAACATACACATTTTCATTGTACATTCAAGAAATGTATATCATAACATACACATTTTCAGTGTACATTCAAGAAATGTACATCAAAACATACACATTTTCTTGTATATACAAGAAATGTACATCAAGACATACACATTTTCAGTGTACATTCAAGAAATGTACATCAAAACATACACCTTTTCATTGTACATTCTAGAAATGTATATCAAAACATACACATTTTCAGTGTACATTCAAGAAATGTACATCAAAACATACACATTTTCATTGTATATACAAGAAATGTACATCAAAACATACACATTTTCATTGTACACTAAAGAAATGTACATCAAAACATACACATTTTCAGTGTACATTCAAGAAATGTACATCAAAATATACACATTTTCATTGTACATTCAAGAAATGTACATCAAAACATACACATTTTGAGTGTACATTCAAGAAATATACATCAAAACATACACAACTTCATTGTAGAATACCAGAAATGTACATCAAAACATACACATTTTCATTGTACATTCAAGAAATCTACATCAAAACATACACATTTTCAGTGTACATTCAAGAAATGTACATCAAAACATACACATTTTCAGTGTACATTGTAGAAATGTACATCAAAACATATACATTTTCATTCTATATACCAGAAATGTACATCAAAACATACACATTTTCATTGTATACACAAGAAATGTACATCAAAACATACACATTTTCATTGTATATACAAAAAATGTATATCAAAACATACACATTTTCAGTGCACATTCAAGAAATGTACATCAACACATACACATTTTCATTGTATATAGAAGAAATGTACATCAAAACATACACATTTTCATTGTATATACCAGAAATGTACATCAAAACATACACATTTTCATTGTACATTCAAGAAATGTACATCAAAACATACACATTTTCATTGTATATACCAGAAATGTACATCAAAACATACACATTTTCATTGTACATTTAAGAAATGTACATCAAAACATACACATTTTCATTGTATATACCAGAAATGTACATCAAAACATACACATTTTCATTGTACATTCAAGAAATGTACATCAAAACATACACATTTTGAGTGTACATTCAAGTAATATACATCAAAACATACACATTTTCATTGTATATACCAGATATGCACATCAAAACATACACATTTTCATTGTACATTCAAGAAATGTACATCAAAACATACACATTTTCGGTGTACATTCAAGAACTGTACATCAAAACATACACATTTTCAGTGTACATTCAAGAAATGTACATCAAAACATAAACATTTTCATTGTATATACCAGAAATGTACATCAAAACATACACATTTTCATTGTATATACAACAAATGTACATCAAAACATACACATTTTCATTGTATATACAAGAAATGTATATCAAAACATACACATTTTCAGTGTACATTCAAGAAATGTACATCAAAACATACACATTTTCATTGTATATACAAGAAATGTACATCAAAACATATACATTTTCATTGTATATACCAGAAATGTTCATCAAAACATACACATTTTCAGTGTACATTCAAGAAATGTACATCAAAACATACACATTTTCATTGTACACTCAAGAAATGTATATCAAAACATACACATTTTCATTGTATATACAAGAAATGTACATCAAAACATACACATTTTCAGTGTACATTCAGGAAATGTACATCAAGACATAGACATTTTCATTGTACATTCAAGAAATGTATATCAAAACATACACATTTTCAGTGTACATTCAAGAAATGTACATCAAAACATACACATTTTCATTGTATATACAAGAAATGTATATCAAAACATACACATTTTCAGTGTACATTCAAGAAATGTACATCAAAACATACACATTTTCATTGTATATACAAGAAATGTACATCAAAACATACACATTTTCAGTGTACATTCAAGAAATGTACATCAAGACATACACATTTTCATTGTACATTCAAGAAATGTATATCAAAACATACACATCTTCAGTGTACATTCAAGAATGTACATCAAAACATACACATTTTGATTCTACACTCAAGAAATGTACATCAAAACTTACACATTTTCATTCTTCACTCAAGAAATGTATATCAAAACATACACATTTTCTTTGTACACTCAAGAAATGCACATAAAAAACTTACACATTTTCATTGTATATACAAGAAATGTACAGCAAAACATACACATTTTCAGTGTACATTCAAGAAATGTACATCAAAACATACACATTTTCATTGTACATTCAAGAAATGTATATCAAAACATACACATTTTCAGTGTACATTCAAGAAATGTACATCAAAACATATACATTTTCATTGTATATACCAGAAATGTTCATCAAAACATACAAATTTTCATTGTATATACAAGAAATGTACATCAAAACATACACATTTTCATTGTACACTCAAGAAATGTATATCAAAACATACACATTTTCATTGTATATACAAGAAATGTACATCAAAACATACACATTTTCAGTGTACATTCAGGAAATGTACATCAAGACATAGACATTTTCATTGTACATTCAAGAAATGTATATCAAAACATACACATTTTCAGTGTACATTCAAGAAATGTACATCAAAACATACACATTTTCATTGTATATACAAGAAATGTACATCAAAACATACACATTTTCAGTGTACATTCAAGAAATGTACATCAAAACATACACATTTTCATTGTATATACCAGAAATGTACATCAAAACATACACATTTTCATTGTATATACAAGAAATGTACATCAAAACATACACATTTTCATTGTATATACAAGAAATGTATATCAAAACATACACATTTTCAGTGTATATTCAAGAAATGTACATCAAAACATACACATTTTCATTGTATATACAAGAAATGTACATCAAAACATACACATTTTCAGTGTACATTCAAGAAATGTACATCAAGACATACACATTTTCATTGTACATTCAAGAAATGTATATCAAAACATACACATCTTCAGTGTACATTCAAGAAATGTACATCAAAACATACACATTTTCATTGTATATACAAGAAATGTACATCAAAACATACACATTTTCAGTGTACATTCAAGAAATGTACATGAAAACATATACATTTTCATTGTACATTCAAGAAATGTACATCAAAACATACACATTTTCAGTGTACATTCACGAAATGTACATCAAAACATACACATTTTGAGTGTACATTCAAGAAATGTACATCAAAACATATACATTTTCATTGTATATACCAGAAATGTACATCCAAACATACACATTTTCATTGTATATACAAGAAATGTACATCAAAACATACACATTTTCATTGTACATTCAAGAAATGTACATCAAAACATACACATTTTCATTGTATATACCAGAAATGTACATCAAAACATACACATTTTCATTGTACATTTAAGAAATGTACATCAAAACATACACATTTTCATTGTACATTCAAGAAATGTACATCAAAACATACACATTTTGAGTGTACATTCAAGAAATATACATCAAAACATACACAACTTCATTGTAGAATACCAGAAATGTACATCAAAACATACACATTTTCATTGTACATTCAAGAAATCTACATCAAAACATACACATTTTCAGTGTACATTCAAGAAATGTACATCAAAACATACACATTTTCAGTGTACATTGAAGAAATGTACATCAAAACATATACATTTTCATTCTATATACCAGAAATGTACATCAAAACATACACATTTTCATTGTATACACAAGAAATGTACATCAAAACATACACATTTTCAGTGTACATTCAAGAAATGTACATCAAAATATACACATTTTCATTGTACATTCAAGA
This sequence comes from Tenodera sinensis, assembly GCA_030765045.1. Lineage (NCBI taxonomy): Eukaryota > Metazoa > Arthropoda > Insecta > Mantodea > Mantidae > Tenodera > Tenodera sinensis. The sequence continues at coordinate 165,275,744 of CM060963.1, read as the reverse complement.
AATGTACATCAAAACATACACATTTTGAGTGTACATTCAAGAAATATACATCAAAACATACACAACTTCATTGTAGAATACCAGAAATGTACATCAAAACATACACATTTTCATTGTACATTCAAGAAATCTACATCAAAACATACACATTTTCAGTGTACATTCAAGAAATGTACATCAAAACATACACATTTTCAGTGTACATTGAAGAAATGTACATCAAAACATATACATTTTCATTCTATATACCAGAAATGTACATCAAAACATACACATTTTCATTGTATACACAAGAAATGTACATCAAAACATACACATTTTCATTGTATATACAAAAAATGTATATCAAAACATACACATTTTCAGTGCACATTCAAGAAATGTACATCAACACATACACATTTTCATTGTATATAGAAGAAATGTACATCAAAACATACACATTTTCATTGTATATACCAGAAATGTACATCAAAACATACACATTTTCATTGTACATTCAAGAAATGTACATCAAAACATACACATTTTCATTGTATATACCAGAAATGTACATCAAAACATACACATTTTCATTGTACATTTAAGAAATGTACATCAAAACATACACATTTTCATTGTATATACCAGAAATGTACATCAAAACATACACATTTTCATTGTACATTCAAGAAATGTACATCAAAACATACACATTTTGAGTGTACATTCAAGTAATATACATCAAAACATACACATTTTCATTGTATATACCAGATATGCACATCAAAACATACACATTTTCATTGTACATTCAAGAAATGTACATCAAAACATACACATTTTCGGTGTACATTCAAGAACTGTACATCAAAACATACACATTTTCAGTGTACATTCAAGAAATGTACATCAAAACATAAACATTTTCATTGTATATACCAGAAATGTACATCAAAACATACACATTTTCATTGTATATACAACAAATGTACATCAAAACATACACATTTTCATTGTATATACAAGAAATGTATATCAAAACATACACATTTTCAGTGTACATTCAAGAAATGTACATCAAAACATACACATTTTCATTGTATATACAAGAAATGTACATCAAAACATATACATTTTCATTGTATATACCAGAAATGTTCATCAAAACATACAAATTTTCATTGTATATACAAGAAATGTACATCAAAACATACACATTTTCATTGTACACTCAAGAAATGTATATCAAAACATACACATTTTCATTGTATATACAAGAAATGTACATCAAAACATACACATTTTCAGTGTACATTCAGGAAATGTACATCAAGACATAGACATTTTCATTGTACATTCAAGAAATGTATATCAAAACATACACATTTTCAGTGTACATTCAAGAAATGTACATCAAAACATACACATTTTCATTGTATATACAAGAAATGTATATCAAAACATACACATTTTCAGTGTACATTCAAGAAATGTACATCAAAACATACACATTTTCATTGTATATACAAGAAATGTACATCAAAACATACACATTTTCAGTGTACATTCAAGAAATGTACATCAAGACATACACATTTTCATTGTACATTCAAGAAATGTATATCAAAACATACACATCTTCAGTGTACATTCAAGAAATGTACATCAAAACATACACATTTTGATTCTACACTCAAGAAATGTACATCAAAACTTACACATTTTCATTCTTCACTCAAGAAATGTATATCAAAACATACACATTTTCTTTGTACACTCAAGAAATGCACATAAAAAACTTACACATTTTCATTGTATATACAAGAAATGTACAGCAAAACATACACATTTTCAGTGTACATTCAAGAAATGTACATCAAAACATACACATTTTCATTGTACATTCAAGAAATGTATATCAAAACATACACATTTTCAGTGTACATTCAAGAAATGTACATCAAAACATATACATTTTCATTGTATATACCAGAAATGTTCATCAAAACATACAAATTTTCATTGTATATACAAGAAATGTACATCAAAACATACACATTTTCATTGTACACTCAAGAAATGTATATCAAAACATACACATTTTCATTGTATATACAAGAAATGTACATCAAAACATACACATTTTCAGTGTACATTCAGGAAATGTACATCAAGACATAGACATTTTCATTGTACATTCAAGAAATGTATATCAAAACATACACATTTTCAGTGTACATTCAAGAAATGTACATCAAAACATACACATTTTCATTGTATATACAAGAAATGTACATCAAAACATACACATTTTCAGTGTACATTCAAGAAATGTACATCAAAACATACACATTTTCATTGTATATACCAGAAATGTACATCAAAACATACACATTTTCATTGTATATACAAGAAATGTACATCAAAACATACACATTTTCATTGTATATACAAGAAATGTATATCAAAACATACACATTTTCAGTGTACATTCAAGAAATGTACATCAAAACATACACATTTTCATTGTATATACAAGAAATGTACATCAAAACATACACATTTTCAGTGTACATTCAAGAAATGTACATCAAGACATACACATTTTCATTGTACATTCAAGAAATGTATATCAAAACATACACATCTTCAGTGTACATTCAAGAAATGTACATCAAAACATACACATTTTCATTGTATATACAAGAAATGTACATCAAAACATACACATTTTCAGTGTACATTCAAGAAATGTACATGAAAACATATACATTTTCATTGTACATTCAAGAAATGTACATCAAAACATACACATTTTCAGTGTACATTCACGAAATGTACATCAAAACATACACATTTTGAGTGTACATTCAAGAAATGTACATCAAAACATATACATTTTCATTGTATATACCAGAAATGTACATCCAAACATACACATTTTCATTGTATATACAAGAAATGTACATCAAAACATACACATTTTCATTGTATATACAAGAAATGTATATCAAAACATACACATTTTCATTGTACATTCAAGAAATGTACATCAAAACATACACATTTTCATTGTATATACCAGAAATGTACATCAAAACATACACATTTTCATTGTATATACAAGAAATGTACACCAAAACATACACATTTTCATTGTATATACAAGAAATGTACACCAAAACATACACATTTTCATTGTACATTCAAGAAATGTATATCAAAACATACACATTTTCAGTGTACATTCAAGAAATGTACATCAAAACATACACATTTTCATTGTGCATTCAAGAAATGTACATCAAAACATACACATTTTCATTGTACATTCAAGAAATGTACATCAAAACATACACATTTTCATTGTACACTCAAGAAATGTACATCAAAACTTACACATTTTGTTTGTGCACTCAAGAAATGTGTGTCAAAACATACACATTTATGTTTGTACACTCAAGAAATGTACATAAAAAACTTACACATTTTCATTGTATATACAAGAATTGTACATCAAAACATACAAATTTTCATTGTATATACAAGAAATGTACATCAAAACATACACATTTTCATTGTACATTCAAGAAATGTACATCAAAACATACACATTTTCATTGTATATACCAGAAATGTACATCAAAACATACACACTTTCATTGTCCATTCAAGAAATGTGCATCAAAACAAACACATTTTGAGTGTACATACAAGAGGTATACATCAAAACATACACATTTGCATTGTATATACCAGAAATGTACATCAAAACATACACATTTTCATTGTATATACCAGAAATGTACATCAAAACATACACATTTTCATTGTACATTCAAGAAATGTACATCAAAACATACACATCTTCATTGCACATTCAAGAAATATACATCAAAACATACACATTTTCAGTGTACATTCAAGAAATGTACATCAAAGCATACACATTTTCATTGTATATACCAGAAATGTACATCAAAACATACACATTTTCATTGTATATACAAGAAATGTACACCAAAACATACAGATTTTCATTGTATATACAAGAAATGTACAACAAAACATACACATTTTCATTGTACATTCAAGAAATGTATATCCAAACACACATTTTCAGTGTACATTCAAGAAATGTACATCAAAACATACACATTTTCATTGTACATTCAAGAAATGTACATTAAAACATACTCATTTTCAGTGTACATTCAAGAAATGTACATCAAAATATACACATTTTCAGTGCACAATCAAGAAATGTACATCTAAAACATACACATTTTGAGTGTACATTCAAGAAATATACATCAAAACATACACATTTTCATTGTATATACCAGAAATGTACATCAAAACATACACATTTTCATTGTACATTCAAGAATCGTACATCAAAACATACACATTTTCAGTGTACCTTCAAGAAATATACATCAAAACATACACATTTTCAGGGTACATTCAAGAAATATACATCAGAACATACACATTTTCATTGTATGTACAAGAAATGTACATCAAAACATACACATTTTCATTGTACATTCAAGAAATGTATATCAAGACATACACATTTTCAGTGTACGTTCAAGAAATGTACATCAAAACATACACATTTTCATTGTACATTCAAGAAATGTACATCAAAACATACACATTTTCATTGTACATTCAAGAAATGTACATCAAAACATACACATTTTCATTGTACACTCAAGAAATGTACATCAAAACTTACACATTTTGTTTGTGCACTCAAGAAATGTATGTCAAAACATACACATTTATGTTTGTACACTCAAGAAATGTACATAAAAACCTTACACATTTTCATTGTATATACAAGAATTGTACATCAAAACATACACATTTTCATTGTATATACAAGAAATGTACATCAAAACATACACATTTTCATTGTACATTCAAGAAATGTACATCAAAACATACACATTTTCATTGTATATACCAGAAATGTATATCAAAACATACACATTTTCATTGTACATTCAAGACATGTACATCAAAACATACACATTTTCATTGCACATTCAAGAAATATACATCAAGACATACACATTTTCAGTGTACATTCAAGAAATGTACATCAAAACATACACATTTTCATTGTATATGCCAGAAATGTACATGAAAACATACACATTTTCATTGTATATACAAGAAATGTACACCAAAACATACACATTTTCATTGTATATACAAGAAATGTACAACAAAACATACGCATTTTCATTGTACATTCAAGAAATGTATATCAAAACATACACATTTTCAGTGTACATTCAAGAAATGTACATCAAAACATACACATTTTCATTGTACATTCAAGAAATGTACATCAAAACATACTCATTTTCAGTGTACATTCAATAAATGTACATCAAAATATACACATTTTCAGTGTACAATCAAGAAATGTACATCTAAAACATACACATTTTGAGTGTACATTCAAGAACTATACATCAAAACATACACATTTTCATTGTATATACCAGAAATGTACATCAAAACATACACATTTTCATTGTACATTCAAGAATCGTACATCAAAACATACACATTTTCAGTGTACCTTCAAGAAATATACATCAAAACATACACATTTTCAGGGGGGGTGAGTGAGTGTATTGGGTTTAAGGGCCCGTCGACAACATGGTCATTAGGGCCCCGAGTCCAGAAGTAAAATTACATACCGTCAAGTGTTAAAACATCACCCATTAAAAACTAAAAATCTACGGTTAAAATAGATAAAAACCTCTAAACAACTGTTAAACGTTTCATTTATAATGCTAAAAACAGAAACTTAAAATTGCTACAAAGTAAAAACCAGTAAAAAGTTAAAAAAAACCAAAAATACGGCAATCCAAAAGGCTAAAATCTCTGAAATAAAATAACCTTACACTTGCTTCATAAAATCAATTGTGGAACAAAACCGCAGCACTGTATTTACAGATACTGGGTCGTTGCCTAAAACTGACGACAGTGTAAGGCCCAGGCCAACGGACTGGCGCTCAAGAGCGTATCGCGGACAATCAAGAAGGACATGTGCGACGCAGATTGGAATATTACACGTCGTACAGACAGGCTCCGGATCACCACGCAAAAGGTGCCCATGCGTGGCTCGGGTATGTCCTATCCTCAGGCGGGTTAAAACCACTTCTTCCCGCCTGGAATTCCTGCAGCTGGTATGCCAGGGTTGTACCGTGTCCTTGATAGTCCGTAATTGAGTGCCAGATAACGCCTCCCAAGATTCCTGCCAGAGAGCAAATAGATGGCGACGGAAATATTTCTGAGCATCTATATAGGGGAGCGTACGGGTGGAATACTCCGGAAGGCGACATGCAGACTTTGCAGCCGCATCCGCCGCCTCGTTACCCGGAATACCCACATGGCCTGGGATCCACGTAAAAACAAACTGGTATCCGCGAGACAGTAGCTGAGAAATCAACGTCTGGATTTTAACAACCAATGCCGAGGTGCCGATAAACTGTTGCAGGGCCTGGAGAGCGCTAAAAGAATCGGAACAAACGATAAAACTTCCAGGACCTGAACTGGAGATAAAAAGGAGGAAATAAAATATGGCAAACAACTCGGCGGTAAATACTGAACTGGCGTCCGGTAGGCGGTACGTATGAGCGTCACCGTTGTATATAAAGGCGCAACCCGTCGAACTACCCATCTGGGACCCATCGGTAAATACCGGACGGGAAGTCCGGTATCGCCCCAGTAGTTCCGTGAGTAGTTGGCGAAACACGGAATGGGGGGTAGCTATCTTAACACAGCCCGACAACTCCAGGTCAAAGCGTGCGCGCTGGAGTTGCCAGGGGGGACATCGGCCACGTGAATGCCGCTCTACGGCTGGCAGTCGAAGGGCGTGTGCAGCAAGCAGTTCACGAAACCGGATACCACTTGGACGGGAGATAGTTGTATTTCGCATATAACGGTGCGCGAGGTCTGGACGCAACACGGGTGGAAACGAAGGGTGACCTGGATGGGCGGCCAGCCTTGCCACGTAAGAACAAAGTAATAAAGAGCGTCGAACAGACAGTGGAGGTTCGCCAGAATCAGCATACAGACAATCGATTCTGCTGGTGCGGAAAGCCCCAGTAGCGAGACGGATACCAGTGTGATGTACTGTGTCTAAAAGCCGGAGTTTAGACGCAGACGCCGCGCCATAAATAAAACAGCCGTAGTCTAATTTGGACCGGACCAGAGAGCCATACAACCTCAACATGACGGTGCGATCGCCGCCCCAAGATGGCCCAGATAAGACCCTGAGTACCCGAAGCGAACGATCGCACGAAGCACGAAGATAGCGGATATGGTGCTCCCATGTGAGTTTACTGTCGAGGTGTAGGCCCAAGAACTTAAGGTGCGGTACAAAAGGAAGACGTGTGTCGCGGAGATGAAGATCAGGAGGTGGGTGTACTCCTCGCAGTCGGTGAAAGTGTAGACACTGTGTTTTCGTAGGGGACAGCCGAAAGCCCGTGCGTAATGCCCACTCGGCGATGGAGGTTAGGGTCAGCTGCAGTTGACGCTCGATGTGCTCCAAACTATAAGAGCGATAGTAGATCGCAAAGTCGTCAACATACAGCGACATCGGGATACCGCTACGAACAACACTAGTGATGCCATTAATGGCAACAGCGAAAAGTGTGACACTGAGGATGGATCCCTGGGGTACACCATTCTCCTGGATCTTCTCTTGAGACAGCGTGTTGCCTATACGGACACGAAAACGGCGAATGAGTAAAAAGTTAAAAAGGAAAACGGCTAAGTGACCGCGCAAACCATAACCGTGTAAAGTACGGAGAATGCCATAGCGCCAAGTAGTATCGTAGGCCTTCTCCAGATCAAAGAAGACACCCACGACATGCTGCTTCAGGAGAAACGCATTCTGTATGTATGCCTCCATGCGCGTCAGGTTGTCGACACTGGAGCGATAGCGACGAAATCCGCACTGAGCATTGCTCAGCAGGTTATTCGTCTCTAGCCACCACACTAAGCGAGTGTTAATCATCCGTTCCAAGGTCTTGCAGACGACACTCGTCAGGCAAATAGGGCGGTAGCTAGAGGGAAGTGTCCGGTCTTTTCCTGGTCGAGGGATAGGGATGACAATGCCCTCTCGCCAGGAAGACGGAAAAACCTGCTGATGCCAGATGCGGTTATACATGCTCAACATGAAGGAAAGAGCTGCAGGTGGAAGATGAAGCAGCATTTGGCGGTGGATGTCATCAGGACCGGGAGAAGAATTCTTTGCTAGGGACAAGGAATGCGCTAGCTCCGCCTCGGTAAATGGTGCATTGTACGGCTCACTTTGGGCACTGTTAAAACTAAGGCCTATCTGCTCCGCAGATTCCTTGATAGCTAAAAACGCTCTATCATAGCTTTGGGTTTGGCTAGTACAGGCAAAACACTCGGCAAGGGCGTCGGCGATGTCCTGCTCGCTGGTGTAACGGGAGCCCTGTACGGCAAGGCCAGGGATGGTCGTCCGGCGACACTTGCCGTACATTCGCCGAACAGCAGTCCACACCTTTTGCGCCGAACTTCGACGGGAAAGAGAAGATACATACTTTTCCCACGATTTGCGTTTTGCGTCTCGAAGTATAAATCTTGCCCTAGCACGAGCACGCTTAAAAGCGACAAAGTTCGCCTGCGTAGGATGTAATGTAAAGATACGCAATGCACGCTTGCGTGCTTTAGTAGCCAAACGGCATTCCTCGGACCACCAAGGCACAGGAACGTGACGAGGTGTAGTGGAACCACGAGGAATGCTGGAATCCGCTGCACGAAGGATAGAGTAAGTAAAATAATCCACCATGTCGTCAACGGTGGTAAAACCATCGTCGGTTAGGTGAATGAGGGAACGAAACTTCCCCCAGTCAGCCTTGGAAATAATCCAGTGAGGAAAGCGTGTTGGCACAGAACTGTGGCCCGATAGGTGAATGCTAATGGGGTAATGATCACTGCCAAATAAGTCGGAAAGTACAGACCAGTCGAGTAGAGGTACCAGTGACGGACTGCTAAAAGAAACGTCAAGTGCGGAGTGTGTACCATAGGCAGATGATAAGTAAGTAGGCACGCCAGTGTTTAATATGACTAGGCCGGACATATGGCAAACGTCTGCTACAAGGCACCCACGGGCATCGTCAATGTCGGAGCCCCAATGAGAGTGCTTGGCATTCAGATCGCCGAGAAAGATGAGCGGTGGCGGAATCTGTGCCAAGAGAGCCCGAAGATCGTTCGTGTGTACGACACTGACCGGTGGCAGATAGACATTGCAAAGGGAGAAACAGAGGCTCTGCAGCTGCACACGCACCGCTACAGCTTGTAGCGGCGTGTTGAGTGGCACACTGGTGGCAGAGATATCATGCGCCACCAGGATAGCAACACCCCCGCTGGCTCGCCTATCAGCTGCAGAGTCATGTCTAAATGCCGAAAAACCACGAAGTTGTAATGCGTGGTTAGGGTGCAAGTGCGTTTCTTGTAGACAGACGATTGATGGAGACCGTTGCGAAACGAGATGCTGTACTTCCGGAACACGTGCCCGGAACCCATTAACATTCCACTGGATTATTTCCATGGTAAAGAAGAATTAGGGATTCGTCTTCATCTTTTCTTTTTCATCTTTACCTTAACCGACTTCGGACGGGGTAGGTTAAATTCGCCATCGTCTGGTGACTCCGCCGACGTCCGGGAGTCTGAAGATCCCCGGCGGCTCGCTGAACGAGAGCGGGAGCGGGACTTCATGGACGATGTGCGACTGCTGGCGCGACCAGATGGCCTAGAATAATGGCTGTCAACAGGCTGGCTGCGGCTAGTTGTCTTGTGAGCTGGTGTCTGCACGGCTATAGATGTAGTAGCAGGTGCAGCTGTGGCACGAGAGAGTGAAGGGGTATTCGCAGGTAGGTCAGTCTGTGTAGAAGCATCTGACACAGGAACGTGCTGGATCGCTACGCTGCTGGCAGGAGCGCGTCGGGCAGCCAAGGCATAACCTGTGGTGGTAGCAGGTTTCAGCTGCTCAAAGCGACGACGCGCTTCTGGAAACGTGAGATGTTCTTTCACGCGCAATTCTTGTATACACTTCTCATCCAGGAACTTCGCACACTGACGCGAGCTGGATGGATGCTTCCCTTCACAGTTTACACAGAGGGGGTCCCGTGTACATGTCGGGTCCTCATGGGCTGCTAAACCACAGCGCTCACATATAGCAGGATTATTACACAGGGTCTTAGTATGGCCGAACCGTTGGCACCTAAAACAACCCATGGGGTTCGGCACATACTGGTGCACGGCGGCACGTTCGTAGCCACAAAAGATGTACTCGGGCAATTTAGTTCCTCTGAACGTCAGGAACACCGTACGCAAAGGTACATCCTTGCCATCCTGCTTTCGGGTAAGACGGTAAGCCTGACACACACGCTGGTCGGAGAGACAGGAGGTAATCTCATCGTTCCACAGATTGTCCAGACTGGAGGTGGTGACAACTCCCCTACATGTGTTGAGCGATTTGTGTGGGGCTACCCGAATTGGGTAGGAGCCCAACAAACTCGCCTTTAAAAGTTTCTGGGTCTGGTCTGCCGTGTTGGTTTCGATCAACAGCGTACCGTCTCGAACTCTGGTCGCGTTCTTAACCGGGCCACATATTCTGTCGACTTCTCGTTTTATATAAAATGGGCTAAGGTCCTTTATCGTTTTCCCGTCACATGCCAAAGTCAAAACCAAGAAAGGGTCAAAGGAAGAGGGGTTGCGCGGAGACATGATTATTTGGACCCCCATCCGGAACCGTCGGCGTCAGCCTGCCATCCGGGGGTCAAAGGATAAAAGACACCAAAATCTCCACGGTCTGTGCCGCCATGGACACCCCTCCATGACTGACCTCAAGGCGTACTTCAGAGGAGCTACCCTCCGATCTCCACTGCTTGTCCGCATGGGTAAACCGTTCACCACGTGACACCCCGGTTTTATGCCCCCACCACAGGAATAACCGCCTGTGGCTCCCCGCTTTAGCACACGCTGCCTCGACGGAGTCAGCGTGGATTCAGGGGACTTCGGGTTGATTACACCGGGGCTCTGTCAGCGGTAACACGTCCGGCCGGTGATACTAACCCGACGGCACGCGGCCGTCGGGAGATTAACACCGGCCGTGCCCTCAAGGAGCTACGTGGGTGTACATGACGTGTGGACGGGCTCCGCACCTAAGGCTACACATGGGGGCAGTGTGAAGGGTCCGCACAACCTTCGCGCCTGAGACCTCCGAAGAGCACACAAGTCGGGGGCCGCGGTGAAAACCGTGGGACAGGACCACGGAGATAGGAAAGATCCCTGCTGGTGAGACAGGAGTTATAAATCTAGGAACTTACAAACTAATAATCAGAATAAACCTAGAAGAGGAAGAGGGTGATATAAAAAGCAACATAAAACGTTGCACGTGGCACAGTTAATGAAGGTGGAGGGGGTGAAGTGATAGTGAGCAGCTCGGGGCCCCGGGAGCGCCAAACCCGGACCTACCGTGGTAGGTTCCCCTGGGGGAGTTTGATTTCGGAGTCCTCTTCTCCTAGATGAGTTGTCGACCACGACTAACGAGCCTCATCTACCCGTTGGAATGTTCTTAGCTTCCCCTCACCTCTTGCCTACCAGTGGTCAAACAGACACACTTAGTAGGCCGTCTGGATCAGGTACTGAGCCCCTCCGCCACGGCAAGGCGACACTCCTTCGGAGGGGCATTTTCAGGGTACATTCAAGAAATATACATCAAAACATACACATTTTCATTGTATATACAAGAAATGTACATCAAAACATACACATTTTGAGTGTACATTCAAGAAATATGCATCAAAACATACACATTTTCATTGTATATACCAGAAATGTACATCAAAACATACACATTTTCATTGTACATTCAAGAAATGTACATCAAAACATACACATTTTGAGTGTACATTCAAGAAATATACATTAAAGCATACACATTTTCATTGTATATACCACAAATGTACATCAAAACATACACATTTTCATTGTACATTCAAGAAATGTACATCAAAACATACACATTTTGAGTGTACATTCAAGAAATATGCATCAAAACATACACATTTTCATTGTATATACCAGAAATGTACATCAAAACATACACATTTTCATTGTACATTCAAGAAATGTACATCAAAACATACACATTTTGAGTGTACATTCAAGAAATATACATCAAAAGATACACATTTTCATTGTATATACCAGAAATATACATCAAAACATACACATTTTCATTGTATATACCAGAAATGTACATCAAAACATATACATTTTCATTGTACATTCAAGAAATGTACATCAAAACATACACATTTTGAGTGTACATTCAAGAGATATACATCAAATCATGCACATTTTCATTGTATATACCAGAAATGTACATCAAAACATACACATTTTCATTGTATATACAAGAAATGTATATCAAAACATACACATTCTCAGTGTACATTCAAGAAATGTACATCAAATCATACACATTTTCATTGTATATTCAAGAAATGTACATCAAAACATACACACTTTCATTGTATATACCAGAAAGGTACATCAAAACATACACATTTTCATTGTACATTCAAGAAATGTACATCAAAACATAAACATTTTCATTGTATATACCAGAAGTGTACATCAAAACATACTCATTTTCATTGTACATTCAAGAAATGTACATCAAAACATACACATTTTCATTGTATATACCAGAAATGTACATCAAAACATACACATTTTCATTGTACATTCAAGAAATGTACATCAAAACATACACATTTTGAGTGTACATTCAAGAAATATACATCAAAACATACACATTTTCATTGTATATACCAGAAATGCACATCAAAACATACACATTTTCATTGTACATTCAAGAACTGTACATCAAAACATACACATTTTCAGTGTACATTCAAGAAATGTACATCAAAACATACACATTTTCAGTGTACATTCAAGAAATGTACATCAAAACATACACATTTTCATTGTATATACCAGAAATGTACATCAAAACATACACATTCTCATTGTATATACAGGAAATGTACATCAAAACATACACATTTTCATTGTATATACAAGAAATGTATATCAAAACATACACATTTTCAGGGTATATTCAAGAAATGTACATCAAAACATACACATTTTCATTGTATATACAAGAAATGTACATCAAAACATACAAATTTTCAGTGTACATTCAAGAAATGTACATCAAAACATATACATTTTCATTGTATATACAAGAAATGTACATCAAAACATACACATTCTCAGTGTACATTCAAGAAATGTACATGCAAACATATACATTTTCATTGTACATTCAAGAAATGTATATCAAAACATACACATTTTCAGTGTACATTCAAGAAATGTACATCAAAACTTACACATTTTCATTGTATATAAAAGAAATGTACATCAAAACATACACATCTTCAGTGTACAGTAAAGAAATGTACATCAAAGCATACACACTTTCACTGTACATTCAAGAAATGTACAGCAAAACATACACATTTTCATTGTACATTCAAGAAATGTACATCAAAACATACACATTTTCATTGTACATTCAAGAAATGTACATCAAAACATACACATTTTCATTGTACACTCAAGAAATGTACATCACAACATACACATTTCCATTGTACATTCAAGAAATGTATATCAAAACATTCACATTTTCATTGTACATTCAAGAAATGTACATCAAAACATACACATTTTCATTGTACATTCAAGAAATGTACCACAAAAAATACACTTTTTCATTGTACATTCAAGGAATGGACATCAAAACATACACATTTTCATTGTACATTCAAGAAATGTACATCAAAACATACACATTTTCATTGTACACTCAAGAAATGTACATCAAAACATACACATTTTGAGTGTACATTCAAGAGATATACATCAAAACATGCACATTTTCATTGTATTTACGAGAAATGTACATCAAAACATACACATTTTCATTGTATATACAAGAAATGTACATCAAAACATACACATTTTCATTGTATATACAAGAAATGTATATCAAAACATACACATTTTCAGTGTACATTCAAGAAACGTACATCAAAAACTACACATTTTCATTGTATATTCAAGAAATGTACATCAAGACATACACATTTTCATTCTATATACCAGAAATGTACATCAAAACATACACATTTTCATTGTACATTCAAGAAATGTACATCAAAACATACACATTTTGAGTGTACATTCAAGAAATATACATTAAAGCATACACATTTTCATTGTATATACCAGAAATGTACATCAAAACCTACACATTTTCATTGTACATTAGAGAAATGTACATCAAAACATACACATTTTGAGTGTACATTCAAGAAATATACATCAAAACATACACATTTTCATTGTATATACCAGAAATGTACATCAAAACATACACATTTTCATTGTACATTCAAGAAATGTACATCAAAACATACACATTTTGAGTGTACATTCAAGAAATATACATCAAAAGATACACATTTTCATTGTATATACCAGAAATGTACATCAAAACATACACATTTTCATTGTATATACCAGAAACCTACATCAAAACATACACAATTTCATTGTACATTCAAGAAATGTACATCAAAACATACACATTTTGAGTGTACATTCAAGAAATATACATCAAAACATACACATTTTCATTGTATATACCAGAAATGTACATCAAAACATATACATTTTCATTGTACATTCAAGAAATGTACATCAAAACATACACATTTTGAGTGTACATTCAAGAGATATACATCAAAACATGCACATTTTCATTGTATATACCAGAAATGTACATCAAAACATACACATTTTCATTGTATACACAAGAAATGTACATCAAAGCATACACATTTTCATTGTATATACAAGAAATGTATATCAAAACATACACATTCTCAGTGTACATTCAAGAAATGTACATCAAATCATACACATTTTCATTGTATATTCAAGAAATGTACATCAAAACATACACACTTTCATTGTATATACCAGAAAGGTACATCAAAACATACACATTTTCATTGTACATTCAAGAAATGTACATCAAAACATAAACATTTTCATTGTATATACCAGAAGTGTACATCAAAACATACTCATTTTCATTGTACATTCAAGAAATGTACATCAAAACATACACATTTTCATTGTATATACCAGAAATGTACATCAAAACATACACATTTTCATTGTACATTCAAGAAATGTACATCAAAACATACACATTTTGAGTGTACATTCAAGAAATATACATCAAAACATACACATTTTCATTGTATATACCAGAAATGCACATCAAAACATACACATTTTCATTGTACATTCAAGAACTGTACATCAAAACATACACATTTTCAGTGTACATTCAAGAAATGTACATCAAAACATACACATTTTCAGTGTACATTCAAGAAATGTACATCAAAACATACACATTTTCATTGTATATACCAGAAATGTACATCAAAACATACACATTCTCATTGTATATACAGGAAATGTACATCAAAACATACACATTTTCATTGTATATACAAGAAATGTATATCAAAACATACACATTTTCAGGGTATATTCAAGAAATGTACATCAAAACATACACATTTTCATTGTATATACAAGAAATGTACATCAAAACATACACATTTTCAGTGTACATTCAAGAAATGTACATCAAAACATATACATTTTCATTGTATATACAAGAAATGTACATCAAAACATACACATTCTCAGTGTACATTCAAGAAATGTACATGCAAACATATACATTTTCATTGTACATTCAAGAAATGTATATCAAAACATACACATTTTCAGTGTACATTCAAGAAATGTACATCAAAACTTACACATTTTCATTGTATATAAAAGAAATGTACATCAAAACATACACATCTTCAGTGTACAGTAAAGAAATGTACATCAAAGCATACACACTTTCACTGTACATTCAAGAAATGTACAGCAAAACATACACATTTTCATTGTACATTCAAGAAATGTACATCAAAACATACACATTTTCATTGTACATTCAAGAAATATACATCAAAACATACACATTTTCATTGTACACTCAAGAAATGTACATCACAACGTACACATTTTCATTGTACATTCAAAAAATGTATATCAAAACATTCACATTTTCATTGTACATTCAAGAAATGTACATCAAAACATACACATTTTCATTGTACATTCAAGAAATGTACCACAAAACATACACTTTTTCATTGTACATTCAAGGAATGGACATCAAAACATACACATTTTGAGTGTACATTCAAGAAATGTACATCAAAACATACACATTTTCATTGTACACTCAAGAAATGTACATCAAAACATACACATTTTGAGTGTACATTCAAGAGATATACATCAAAACATGCACATTTTCATTGTATTTACGAGAAATGTACATCAAAACATACACATTTTCATTGTATATACAAGAAATGTACATCAAAACATACAAATTTTCATTGTATATACAAGAAATGTATATCAAAACATACACATTTTCAGTGTACATTCAAGAAACGTACATCAAAAACTACACATTTTCATTGTATATTCAAGAAATGTACATCAAGACATACACATTTTCATTGTATATACCAGAAATGTACATCAAAACATACACATTTTCATTGTACATTCAAGAAATGTACATCAAAATATACACATTTTCCTTGTCTATACCAGAAATGTACATCAAAACATACACATTTTCATTGTACATTCAAGAAATGTACATCAAAACATACACACTTTCATTGTATATACCAGAAATGTACATCAAAACATACACATTTTCATTGTACATTCAAGAAATGTACATCAAAACATACACATTTTGACTATACATTCTAGAAGTATACATCAAAACATACACATTTTCATTGTATATACCAGAAAACCACATCAAAACATACACATTTTCATTGTACATTCAAGAACTGTACATCAAAACATACACATTTTCAGTGTATATTCAAGAAATGTACGTCAAAACATACACATTTTCAGTGTACATTCAAGAAATGTACATCAAAACATACACATTTTCATTGTATATACAAGATATGTACATGAAAACATACACATTTTCATTGTATATACAAGAAATGTGTATCAAAACATACACATTTTCATTGTACATTCAAGAAATATATATCAAAACATACACATTTTCAGTGTACATTCAAGAAATGTACATCAAAACATACACATTTTCATTGTATATACAAGAAATGTACATCAAAACATACACATTTTCATTGTACACTAAAGAAATGTACATCAAAACATACACATTTTGAGTGTACATTCAAGAAATGTACATCAAAACATACACAATTTGAGTGTACATTCAAGAAATATACATCAAAACATACACAATTTCATTGTATCTACCAGAAATGTACATCAAAACATACACATTTTCATTGTACATTAAAGAAATGTACATCAAAACATACACATTTTCAGTGTACATTCAAGAAATGTACATCAAAACATACACATTTTGAGTGTACATTCAAGAAATGTACATCAAAACATATACATTATCATTGTATATACCAGAAATGTACATCAAAACATACACATTTTCATTGTATACACAAGAAATGTACATCAAAACATACACATTTTCATTGTATATACAAGAAATGTATATCAAAACATACACATTTTCAGTGCACATTCAAGAAATGTACATCAAAACATACACATTTTCATTGTATATAGAAGAAATGTACATCAAAACTTACACATTTTCATTGTATATACCAGAAATGTACATCAAAACATACACATTTTCATTGTACATTCAAAAAATGTACATCAAAACATACACATTTTCATTGTATATACCAGAAATGTACATCAAAACATACACATTTTCATTGTACATTCAAGAAATGTTCATCAAAACATACACATTTTCATTGTAATAACCAGAAATGTACATCAAAACATACACATTTTCATTGTACATTCAAGAAATGTACATCAAAACATACACATCTTGAGTGTACATTCAAGTAATATACATCAAAACATACACATTTTCATTGTATATACCAGAAACGCACATCAAAACGTACACATTTTCATTGTACATTCAAGAAATGTACATCAAAACATACACATTTTCAGTGTACATTCAAGAACTGTACATCAAAACATACACATTTTCAGTGTACATTCAAGAAATGTACATCAAAACATAAACATTTTCATTGTATATACCAGAAATGTACCTCAAAACATACACATTTTCATTGTACATACAAGAAATGTACATCAAAACATACACATTTTCATTGTATATACAAGAAATGTATATCAAAACATACACATTTTCAGTGTACATTCAAGAAATGTACATCAAAACATACACATTTTCATTGTATATACAAGAAATGTACATCAAAACATACACATTTCAGTGTACATTCAAGAAATGTACATCAAGACAAACACATTTTCATTGTACATTCAAGAAATATATATCAAAACATACACATTTTCAGTGTACATTCAAGAAATGTACATCAAAACATACACATTTTCATTGTATATACAAGAAATGTACATCAAAACATACACATTTTCAGTGTACATTCAAGAAATGTACATCAAAACATACCCATTTTCATTGTATATACCAGAAATGTACATCAAAACATACACATTTTCATTGTATACACAAGAAATGTACATCAAAACATACACATTTACATTGTATATACAAGAAATGTATATCAAAACATACACATTTTCAGTGCACATTCAAGAAATGTACATCAAAACATACACATTTTCATTGTATATAGAAGAAATGTACATCAAAACATACACATTTTCATTGTATATACCAGAAATGTAGATCAAAACATACACATTTTCATTGTACATTCAAGAAATGTACTTCAAAACATACACATTTTCATTGTATATACCAGAAATGTACATCAAAACATACACATTTTCATTGTACATTCAAGAAATGTACATCAAAACATACACATTTTCATTGTATATACAAGAAATGTACATCAAAACATACACATTTTCATTGTACACTAAAGAAATGTACATCAAAACATACACATTTTGAGTGTACATTCAAGAAATGTACATCAAAATATACACATTTTCATTGTACATTCCAGAACTGTACATCAAAACATACACATTTTGAGTGTACATTCAAGAAATATACATCAAAACATACACAATTTCATTGTATATACCAGAAATGTACATCAAAACATACACATTTTCATTGTAAATTCAAGAAATGTACATCAAAACATACACATTTTCAGTGTACATTCAAGAAATGTACATCAAAACATACACATTTTGAGTGTACATTCAAGAAATGTACATCAAAGCATATACATTTTCATTGTATATACCAGAAATGTACATCAAAACATACACATTTTCATTGTATATACAAGAAATGTACATCAAAACATACACATTTTCATTGTATATACAAGAAATGTACATCAAAACATACACATTTTCAGTGTACATTCAAGAAACGTACATCAAAAACTACACATTTTCATTGTATATTCAAGAAATGTACATCAAGACATACACATTTTCATTGTATATACCAGAAATGTACATCAAAACATACACATTTTCATTGTACATTCAACAAAATGTACATCAAAACATACACATTTTCATTGTACATTCAAGAAAGGTACATCAAAACATACACATTTTCATTGTAATAACCAGAAATGTACATCAAAACATACACATTTTCATTGTACATTCAAGAAGTGTACATCAAAACATACACATCTTGAGTGTACATTCACGTAATCTACATCAAAACATACACATTTTCATTGTATATACCAGAAACGCACATCAAAACATACAAATTTTCATTGTACATTCAAGAAATGTACATCAAAACATACACATTTTCAGTGTACATTCAAGAACTGTACATCAAAACATACACATTTTCAGTGTACATTCAAGAAATGTACATCAAAACATAAACATTTTCATTGTATATACAAGAAATGTACATCAAAACATACACATTTCAGTGTACATTCAAGAAATGTACATCAAGACATACACATTTTCATTGTACATTCAAGAAATATATATCAAAACATACACATTTTCAGTGTACATTCAAGAAATGTACATCAAAACATACACATTTTCATTGTATATACAAGAAATGTACATCAAAACATACACATTTTCAGTGTACTTTCAAGAAATGTACATCAAAACATACCCATTTTCATTGTATATACCAGAAATGTACATCAAAACATACACATTTTCATTGTATACACAAGAAATGTACATCAAAACATACACATTTACATTGTATATACAAGAAATGTATATCAAAACATACACATTTTCAGTGCACATTCAAGAAATGTACATCAAAACATACACATTTTCATTGTATATAGAAGAAATGTACATCAAAATATACACATTTTCATTGTATATAGCAGAAATGTAGATCAAAACATACACATTTTCATTGTACATTCAAGAAATGTACATCAAAACATACACATTTTCATTGTATATACCAGAAATGTACATCAAAACATACACATTTTCATTGTATACACAAGAAATGTACATCAAAGCATACACATTTTCATTGTATATACAAGAAATGTATATCAAAACATACACATTCTCAGTGTACATTCAAGAAATGTACATCAAATCATACACATTTTCATTGTATATTCAAGAAATGTACATCAAAACATACACACTTTCATTGTATATACCAGAAAGGTACATCAAAACATACACATTTTCATTGTACATTCAAGAAATGTACATCAAAACATAAACATTTTCATTGTATATACCAGAAGTGTACATCAAAACATACTCATTTTCATTGTACATTCAAGAAATGTACATCAAAACATACACATTTTCATTGTATATACCAGAAATGTACATCAAAACATACACATTTTCATTGTACATTCAAGAAATGTACATCAAAACATACACATTTTGAGTGTACATTCAAGAAATATACATCAAAACATACACATTTTCATTGTATATACCAGAAATGCACATCAAAACATACACATTTTCATTGTACATTCAAGAACTGTACATCAAAACATACACATTTTCAGTGTACATTCAAGAAATGTACATCAAAACATACACATTTTCAGTGTACATTCAAGAAATGTACATCAAAACATACACATTTTCATTGTATATACCAGAAATGTACATCAAAACATACACATTCTCATTGTATATACAGGAAATGTACATCAAAACATACACATTTTCATTGTATATACAAGAAATGTATATCAAAACATACACATTTTCAGGGTATATTCAAGAAATGTACATCAAAACATACACATTTTCATTGTATATACAAGAAATGTACATCAAAACATACACATTTTCAGTGTACATTCAAGAAATGTACATCAAAACATATACATTTTCATTGTATATACAAGAAATGTACATCAAAACATACACATTCTCAGTGTACATTCAAGAAATGTACATGCAAACATATACATTTTCATTGTACATTCAAGAAATGTATATCAAAACATACACATTTTCAGTGTACATTCAAGAAATGTACATCAAATCTTACACATTTTCATTGTATATAAAAGAAATGTACATCAAAACATACACATCTTCAGTGTACAGTAAAGAAATGTACATCAAAGCATACACACTTTCACTGTACATTCAAGAAATGTACAGCAAAACATACACATTTTCATTGTACATTCATGAAATGTACATCAAAACATACACATTTTCATTGTACATTCAAGAAATATACATCAAAACATACACATTTTCATTGTACACTCAAGAAATGTACATCACAACATACACATTTTCATTGTACATTCAAAAAATGTATATCAAAACATTCACATTTTCATTGTACATTCAAGAAATGTACATCAAAACATACACATTTTCATTGTACATTCAAGAAATGTACCACAAAACATACACTTTTTCATTGTACATTCAAGGAATGGACATCAAAACATACACATTTTGAGTGTACATTCAAGAAATGTACATCAAAACATACACATTTTGACTATACATTCTAGAAGTATACATCAAAACATACACATTTTCATTGTATATACCAGAAAACCACATCAAAACATACACATTTTCATTGTACATTCAAGAACTGTACATCAAAACATACACATTTTCAGTGTATATTCAAGAAATGTACGTCAAAACATACACATTTTCAGTGTACATTCAAGAAATGTACATCAAAACATACACATTTTCATTGTATATACAAGATATGTACATGAAAACATACACATTTTCATTGTATATACAAGAAATGTGTATCAAAACATACACATTTTCATTGTACATTCAAGAAATATATATCAAAACATACACATTTTCAGTGTACATTCAAGAAATGTACATCAAAACATACACATTTTCATTGTATATACAAGAAATGTACATCAAAACATACACATTTTCATTGTACACTAAAGAAATGTACATCAAAACATACACATTTTGAGTGTACATTCAAGAAATGTACATCAAAACATACACAATTTGAGTGTACATTCAAGAAATATACATCAAAACATACACAATTTCATTGTATCTACCAGAAATGTACATCAAAACATACACATTTTCATTGTACATTAAAGAAATGTACATCAAAACATACACATTTTCAGTGTACATTCAAGAAATGTACATCAAAACATACACATTTTGAGTGTACATTCAAGAAATGTACATCAAAACATATACATTATCATTGTATATACCAGAAATGTACATCAAAACATACACATTTTCATTGTATACACAAGAAATGTACATCAAAACATACACATTTTCATTGTATATACAAGAAATGTATATCAAAACATACACATTTTCAGTGCACATTCAAGAAATGTACATCAAAACATACACATTTTCATTGTATATAGAAGAAATGTACATCAAAACTTACACATTTTCATTGTATATACCAGAAATGTACATCAAAACATACACATTTTCATTGTACATTCAAAAAATGTACATCAAAACATACACATTTTCATTGTATATACCAGAAATGTACATCAAAACATACACATTTTCATTGTACATTCAAGAAATGTTCATCAAAACATACACATTTTCATTGTAATAACCAGAAATGTACATCAAAACATACACATTTTCATTGTACATTCAAGAAATGTACATCAAAACATACACATCTTGAGTGTACATTCAAGTAATATACATCAAAACATACACATTTTCATTGTATATACCAGAAACGCACATCAAAACATACACATTTTCATTGTACATTCAAGAAATGTACATCAAAACATACACATTTTCAGTGTACATTCAAGAACTGTACATCAAAACATACACATTTTCAGTGTACATTCAAGAAATGTACATCAAAACATAAACATTTTCATTGTATATACCAGAAATGTACCTCAAAACATACACATTTTCATTGTACATACAAGAAATGTACATCAAAACATACACATTTTCATTGTATATACAAGAAATGTATATCAAAACATACACATTTTCAGTGTACATTCAAGAAATGTACATCAAAACATACACATTTTCATTGTATATACAAGAAATGTACATCAAAACATACACATTTCAGTGTACATTCAAGAAATGTACATCAAGACAAACACATTTTCATTGTACATTCAAGAAATATATATCAAAACATACACATTTTCAGTGTACATTCAAGAAATGTACATCAAAACATACACATTTTCATTGTATATACAAGAAATGTACATCAAAACATACACATTTTCAGTGTACATTCAAGAAATGTACATCAAAACATACCAATTTTCATTGTATATACCAGAAATGTACATCAAAACATACACATTTTCATTGTATACACAAGAAATGTACATCAAAACATACACATTTACATTGTATATACAAGAAATGTATATCAAAACATACACATTTTCAGTGCACATTCAAGAAATGTACATCAAAACATACACATTTTCATTGTATATAGAAGAAATGTACATCAAAACATACACATTTTCATTGTATATACCAGAAATGTAGATCAAAACATACACATTTTCATTGTACATTCAAGAAATGTACTTCAAAACATACACATTTTCATTGTATATACCAGAAATGTACATCAAAACATACACATTTTCATTGTACATTCAAGAAATGTACATCAAAACATACACATTTTCATTGTATATACAAGAAATGTACATCAAAACATACACATTTTCATTGTACACTAAAGAAATGTACATCAAAACATACACATTTTGAGTGTACATTCAAGAAATGTACATCAAAATATACACATTTTCATTGTACATTCCAGAACTGTACATCAAAACATACACATTTTGAGTGTACATTCAAGAAATATACATCAAAACATACACAATTTCATTGTATATACCAGAAATGTACATCAAAACATACACATTTTCATTGTAAATTCAAGAAATGTACATCAAAACATACACATTTTCAGTGTACATTCAAGAAATGTACATCAAAACATACACATTTTGAGTGTACATTCAAGAAATGTACATCAAAGCATATACATTTTCATTGTATATACCAGAAATGTACATCAAAACATACACATTTTCATTGTATATACAAGAAATGTACATCAAAACATACACATTTTCATTGTATATACAAGAAATGTACATCAAAACATACACATTTTCAGTGTACATTCAAGAAACGTACATCAAAAACTACACATTTTCATTGTATATTCAAGAAATGTACATCAAGACATACACATTTTCATTGTATATACCAGAAATGTACATCAAAACATACACATTTTCATTGTACATTCAACAAAATGTACATCAAAACATACACATTTTCATTGTACATTCAAGAAATGTACATCAAAACATACACATTTTCATTGTAATAACCAGAAATGTACATCAAAACATACACATTTTCATTGTACATTCAAGAAGTGTACATCAAAACATACACATCTTGAGTGTACATTCACGTAATCTACATCAAAACATACACATTTTCATTGTATATACCAGAAACGCACATCAAAACATACAAATTTTCATTGTACATTCAAGAAATGTATATCAAAACATACACATTTTCAGTGTACATTCAAGAACTGTACATCAAAACATACACATTTTCAGTGTACATTCAAGAAATGTACATCAAAACATAAACATTTTCATTGTATATACAAGAAATGTACATCAAAACATACACATTTCAGTGTACATTCAAGAAATGTACATCAAGACATACACATTTTCATTGTACATTCAAGAAATATATATCAAAACATACACATTTTCAGTGTACATTCAAGAAATGTACATCAAAACATACACATTTTCATTGTATATACAAGAAATGTACATCAAAACATACACATTTTCAGTGTACTTTCAAGAAATGTACATCAAAACATACCCATTTTCATTGTATATACCAGAAATGTACATCAAAACATACACATTTTCATTGTATACACAAGAAATGTACATCAAAACATACACATTTACATTGTATATACAAGAAATGTATATCAAAACATACACATTTTCAGTGCACATTCAAGAAATGTACATCAAAACATACACATTTTCATTGTATATAGAAGAAATGTACATCAAAATATACACATTTTCATTGTATATAGCAGAAATGTAGATCAAAACATACACATTTTCATTGTACATTCAAGAAATGTACATCAAAACATACACATTTTCATTGTATATACCAGAAATGTACATCAAAACATACACATTTTCATTGTACATTCAAGAAATGTACATCAAAACATACACATTTTCATTGTATATACAAGAAATGTACATCAAAACATACACATTTTCATTGTACACTAAAGAAATGTACATCAAAACATACACATTTTGAGTGTACATTCAAGTAATATACATCAAAACATACACATTTTCATTGTATATACCAGAAACGCACATCAAAACATACACATTTTCATTGTACATTCAAGAAATGTACATCAAAACATACACATTTTCAGTGTACATTCAAGAACTGTACATCAAAACATACACATTTTCAGTGTACATTCAAGAAATGTACATCAAAACATACACATTTTCATTGTATATACAAGAAATGTACATCAAAACATACACATTTCAGTGTACATTCAAGAAATGTACATCAAGACAAACACATTTTCATTGTACATTCAAGAAATATATATCAAAACATACACATTTTCAGTGTACATTCAAGAAATGTACATCAAAACATACACATTTTCATTGTATATACAAGAAATGTACATCAAAACATACACATTTTCAGTGTACATTCAAGAAATGTACATCAAAACATACCCATTTTCATTGTATATACCAGAAATGTAGATCAAAACATACACATTTTCATTGTACATTCAAGAAATGTACATCAAAACATACACATTTTCATTGTATATACCAGAAATGTACATCAAAACATACACATTTTCATTGTACATTCAAGAAATGTACATCAAAACATACACATTTTCATTGTATATACAAGAAATGTACATCAAAACATACACATTTTCATTGTACACTAAAGAAATGTACATCAAAACATACACATTTTGAGTGTACATTCAAGAAATGTACATCAAAATATACACATTTTCATTGTACATTCCAGAACTGTACATCAAAACATACACATTTTAGGTGTACATTCAAGAAATATACATCAAAACATACACAATTTCATTGTATATACCAGAAATGTACATCAAAACATACACATTTTCATTGTAAATTCAAGAAATGTACATCAAAACATACACATTTTCAGTGTACATTCAAGAAATGTACATCAAAACATACACATTTTGAGTGTACATTCAAGAAATGTACATCAAAGCATATACATTTTCATTGTATATACCAGAAATGTACATCAAAACATACACATTTTCATTGTATATACAAGAAATGTACATCAAAACATACACATTTTCATTGTATATACAAGAAATGTACATCAAAACATACACATTTTCAGTGTACATTCAAGAAACGTACATCAAAAACTACACATTTTCATTGTATATTCAAGAAATGTACATCAAGACATACACATTTTCATTGTATATACCAGAAATGTACATCAAAACATACACATTTTCATTGTACATTCAACAAAATGTACATCAAAACATACACATTTTCATTGTACATTCAAGAAATGTACATCAAAACATACACATTTTCATTGTAATAACCAGAAATGTACATCAAAACATACACATTTTCATTGTACATTCAAGAAGTGTACATCAAAACATACACATCTTGAGTGTACATTCACGTAATATACATCAAAACATACACATTTTCATTGTATATACCAGAAACGCACATCAAAACATACAAATTTTCATTGTACATTCAAGAAATGTACATCAAAACATACACATTTTCAGTGTACATTCAAGAACTGTACATCAAAACATACACATTTTCAGTGTACATTCAAGAAATGTACATCAAAACATAAACATTTTCATTATATATACAAGAAATGTACATCAAAACATACACATTTCAGTGTACATTCAAGAAATGTACATCAAGACATACACATTTTCATTGTACATTCAAGAAATATATATCAAAACATACACATTTTCAGTGTACATTCAAGAAATGTACATCAAAACATACACATTTTCATTGTATATACAAGAAATGTACATCAAAACATACACATTTTCAGTGTACATTCAAGAAATGTACATCAAAACATACCCATTTTCATTGTATATACCAGAAATGTACATCAAAACATACACATTTTCATTGTATACACAAGAAATGTACATCAAAACATACACATTTACATTGTATATACAAGAAATGTATATCAAAACATACACATTTTCAGTGCACATTCAAGAAATGTACATCAAAACATACACATTTTCATTGTATATAGAAGAAATGTACATCAAAATATACACATTTTCATTGTATATAGCAGAAATGTAGATCAAAACATACACATTTTCATTGTACATTCAAGAAATGTACATCAAAACATACACATTTTCATTGTATATACCAGAAATGTACATCAAAACATACACATTTTCATTGTACATTCAAGAAATGTACATCAAAACATACACATTTTCATTGTATATACAAGAAATGTACATCAAAACATACACATCTTCATTGTACACTAAAGAAATGTACATCAAAACATACACATTTTGAGTGTACATTCAAGAAATGTACATCAAAATATACACATTTTCATTGTACATTCAAGAACTGTACATTAAAACATACACATTTTGAGTGTACATTCAAGAAATATACATCAAAACATACACAATTTCATTGTATATACCAGAAATGTACATCAAAACATACACATTTTCATTGTAAATTCAAGAAATGTACATCAAAACATACACATTTTCAGTGTACATTCAAGAAATGTACATCAAAACATACACATTTTGAGTGTACATTCAAGAAATGTACATCAAAGCATATACATTTTCATTGTATATACCAGAAATGTACATCAAAACATACACATTTTCATTGTATATACAAGAAATGTACATCAAAACATACACATTTTCATTGTATATACAAGAAATGTACATCAAAACATACACATTTTCAGTGTACATTCAAGAAACGTACATCAAAAACTACACATTTTCATTGTATATTCAAGAAATGTACATCAAGACATACACATTTTCATTGTATATACCAGAAATGTACATCAAAACATACACATTTTCATTGTACATTCAACAAAATGTACATCAAAACATACACATTTTCATTGTATATACCAGAAATGTACATCAAAACTAACACATTTTCATTGTACATGCAAGATATTTACATCAAAACATACACATCTTCATTGTACATTCTAGAAGTATACATCAAAACATACACATTTTCATTGTATATACCAGAAAACCACTTCAAAACATACACATTTTCATTGTACATTCAAGAACTGTACATCAAAACATACACATTTTGAGTGTACATTCAAGAAATGTACATCAAAACATACACAATTTGAGTGTACATTCAAGAAATATACATCAAAACATACACAATTTCATTGTATCTACCAGAAATGTACATCAAAACATACACATTTTCATTGTACATTAAAGAAATGTACATCAAAACATACACATTTTGAGTGTACATTCAAGAAATGTACACCAAAACATATACATTATCATTGTATATACCAGAAATGTACATCAAAACATACACATTTTCATTGTATACACAAGAAATGTACATCAAAACATACACATTTTCATTGTATATACAAGAAATGTATATCAAAACATACACATTTTCAGTGCACATTCAAGAAATGTACATCAAAACATACACATTTTCATTGTATATAGAAGAAATGTACATCAAAACTTACACATTTTCATTGTATATACCAGAAATGTACATCAAAACATACACATTTTCATTGTACATTCAAAAAATGTACATCAAAACATACACATTTTCATTGTATATACCAGAAATGTACATCAAAACATACACATTTTCATTGTACATTCAAGAAATGTTCATCAAAACATACACATTTTCATTGTAATAACCAGAAATGTACATCAAAACATACACATTTTCATTGTACATTCAAGAAATGTACATCAAAACATACACATCTTGAGTGTACATTCAAGTAATATACATCAAAACATACACATTTTCATTGTATATACCAGAAACGCAATCAAAACATACACATTTTCATTGTACATTCAAGAAATGTACATCAAAACATACACATTTTCAGTGTACATTCAAGAACTGTACATCAAAACATACACATTTTCAGTGTACATTCAAGAAATGTACATCAAAACATAAACATTTTCATTGTATATACTAGAAATGTACCTCAAAACATACACATTTTCATTGTACATACAAGAAATGTACATCAAAACATACACATTTTCATTGTATATACAAGAAATGTATATCAAAACATACACATTTTCAGTGTACATTCAAGAAATGTACATCAAAACATACACATTTTCATTGTATATACAAGAAATGTACATCAAAACATACACATTTCAGTGTACATTCAAGAAATGTACATCAAGACAAACACATTTTCATTGTACATTCAAGAAATATACATCAAAACATACACATTTTCAGTGTACATTCAAGAAATGTACATCAAAACATGCACATTTTCATTGTATATACAAGAAATGTACATCAAAACATACACATTTTCAGTGTACATTCAAGAAATGTACATCAAAACATACCCATTTTCATTGTATATACCAGAAATGTACATCAAAACATACACATTTTCATTGTATACACAAGAAATGTACATCAAAACATACACATTTACATTGTATATACAAGAAATGTATATCAAAACATACACATTTTCAGTGCACATTCAAGAAATGTACATCAAAACATACACATTTTCATTGTATATAGAAGAAATGTACATCAAAACATACACATTTTCATTGTATATACCAGAAATGTAGATCAAAACATACACATTTTCATTGTACATTCAAGAAATGTACTTCAAAACATACACATTTTCATTGTATATACCAGAAATGTACATCAAAACATACACATTTTCATTGTACATTCAAGAAATGTACATCAAAACATACACATTTTCATTGTATATACAAGAAATGTACATCAAAACATACACATTTTCATTGTACACTAAAGAAATGTACATCAAAACATACACATTTTGAGTGTACATTCAAGAAATGTACATCAAAATATACACATTTTCATTGTACATTCCAGAACTGTACATCAAAACATACACATTTTGAGTGTACATTCAAGAAATATACATCAAAACATACACAATTTCATTGTATATACCAGAAATGTACATCAAAACATACACATTTTCATTGTAAATTCAAGAAATGTACATCAAAACATACACATTTTCAGTGTACATTCAAGAAATGTACATCAAAACATACACATTTTGAGTGTACATTCAAGAAATGTACATCAAAGCATATACATTTTCATTGTATATACCAGAAATGTACATCAAAACATACACATTTTCATTGTATATACAAGAAATGTACATCAAAACATACACATTTTCATTGTATATACAAGAAATGTACATCAAAACATACACATTTTCAGTGTACATTCAAGAAACGTACATCAAAAACTACACATTTTCATTGTATATTCAAGAAATGTACATCAAGACATACACATTTTCATTGTATATACCAGAAATGTACATCAAAACATACACATTTTCATTGTACATTCAACAAAATGTACATCAAAACATACACATTTTCATTGTACATTCAAGAAATGTACATCAAAACATACACATTTTCATTGTAATAACCAGAAATGTACATCAAAACATACACATTTTCATTGTACATTCAAGAAGTGTACATCAAAACATACACATCTTGAGTGTACATTCACGTAATCTACATCAAAACATACACATTTTCATTGTATATACCAGAAACGCACATCAAAACATACAAATTTTCATTGTACATTCAAGAAATGTACATCAAAACATACACATTTTCAGTGTACATTCAAGAACTGTACATCAAAACATACACATTTTCAGTGTACATTCAAGAAATGTACATCAAAACATAAACATTTTCATTGTATATACAAGAAATGTACATCAAAACATACACATTTCAGTGTACATTCAAGAAATGTACATCAAGACATACACATTTTCATTGTACATTCAAGAAATATATATCAAAACATACACATTTTCAGTGTACATTCAAGAAATGTACATCAAAACATACACATTTTCATTGTATATACAAGAAATGTACATCAAAACATACACATTTTCAGTGTACATTCAAGAAATGTACATCAAAACATACCCATTTTCATTGTATATACCAGAAATGTACATCAAAACATACACATTTTCATTGTATACACAAGAAATGTACATCAAAACATACACATTTGCATTGTATATACAAGAAATGTATATCAAAACATACACATTTTCAGTGCACATTCAAGAAATGTACATCAAAACATACACATTTTCATTGTATATAGAAGAAATGTACATCAAAATATACACATTTTCATTGTATATAGCAGAAATGTAGATCAAAACATACACATTTTCATTGTACATTCAAGAAATGTACATCA
Organism: Tenodera sinensis; assembly: GCA_030765045.1. Taxonomy (NCBI): domain Eukaryota; kingdom Metazoa; phylum Arthropoda; class Insecta; order Mantodea; family Mantidae; genus Tenodera; species Tenodera sinensis. The sequence continues at coordinate 165,243,189 of CM060963.1, read as the reverse complement.
AAACATACACATTTTCATTGTATATACCAGAAATGTACATCAAAACATACACATTTTCATTGTACATTCAAGAAATGTACATCAAAACATACACATTTTCATTGTATATACAAGAAATGTACATCAAAACATACACATTTTCATTGTACACTAAAGAAATGTACATCAAAACATACACATTTTGAGTGTACATTCAAGTAATATACATCAAAACATACACATTTTCATTGTATATACCAGAAACGCACATCAAAACATACACATTTTCATTGTACGTTCAAGAAATGTACATCAAAACATACACATTTTCAGTGTACATTCAAGAACTGTACATCAAAACATACACATTTTCAGTGTACATTCAAGAAATGTACATCAAAACATACACATTTTCATTGTATATACAAGAAATGTACATCAAAACATACACATTTCAGTGTACATTCAAGAAATGTACATCAAGACAAACACATTTTCATTGTACATTCAAGAAATATATATCAAAACATACACATTTTCAGAGTACATTCAAGAAATGTACATCAAAACATACACATTTTCATTGTATATACAAGAAATGTACATCAAAACATACACATTTTCAGTGTACATTCAAGAAATGTACATCAAAACATACCCATTTTCATTGTATATACCAGAAATGTACATCAAAACATACACATTTTCATTGTATACACAAGAAATGTACATCAAAACATACACATTTACATTGTATATACAAGAAATGTATATCAAAACATACACATTTTCAGTGCACATTCAAGAAATGTACATCAAAACATACACATTTTCATTGTATATAGAAGAAATGTACATCAAAACATACACATTTTCATTGTATATACTAGAAATGTACCTCAAAACATACACATTTTCATTGTACATACAAGAAATGTACATCAAAACATACACATTTTCATTGTATATACAAGAAATGTATATCAAAACATACACATTTTCAGTGTACATTCAAGAAATGTACATCAAAACATACACATTTTCATTGTATATACAAGAAATGTACATCAAAACATACACATTTCAGTGTACATTCAAGAAATGTACATCAAGACAAACACATTTTCATTGTACATTCAAGAAATATACATCAAAACATACACATTTTCAGTGTACATTCAAGAAATGTACATCAAAACATGCACATTTTCATTGTATATACAAGAAATGTACATCAAAACATACACATTTTCAGTGTACATTCAAGAAATGTACATCAAAACATACCCATTTTCATTGTATATACCAGAAATGTACATCAAAACATACACATTTTCATTGTATACACAAGAAATGTACATCAAAACATACACATTTACATTGTATATACAAGAAATGTATATCAAAACATACACATTTTCAGTGCACATTCAAGAAATGTACATCAAAACATACACATTTTCATTGTATATAGAAGAAATGTACATCAAAACATACACATTTTCATTGTATATACCAGAAATGTAGATCAAAACATACACATTTTCATTGTACATTCAAGAAATGTACTTCAAAACATACACATTTTCATTGTATATACCAGAAATGTACATCAAAACATACACATTTTCATTGTACATTCAAGAAATGTACATCAAAACATACACATTTTCATTGTATATACAAGAAATGTACATCAAAACATACACATTTTCATTGTACACTAAAGAAATGTACATCAAAACATACACATTTTGAGTGTACATTCAAGAAATGTACATCAAAATATACACATTTTCATTGTACATTCCAGAACTGTACATCAAAACATACACATTTTGAGTGTACATTCAAGAAATATACATCAAAACATACACAATTTCATTGTATATACCAGAAATGTACATCAAAACATACACATTTTCATTGTAAATTCAAGAAATGTACATCAAAACATACACATTTTCAGTGTACATTCAAGAAATGTACATCAAAACATACACATTTTGAGTGTACATTCAAGAAATGTACATCAAAGCATATACATTTTCATTGTATATACCAGAAATGTACATCAAAACATACACATTTTCATTGTATATACAAGAAATGTACATCAAAACATACACATTTTCATTGTATATACAAGAAATGTACATCAAAACATACACATTTTCAGTGTACATTCAAGAAACGTACATCAAAAACTACACATTTTCATTGTATATTCAAGAAATGTACATCAAGACATACACATTTTCATTGTATATACCAGAAATGTACATCAAAACATACACATTTTCATTGTACATTCAACAAAATGTACATCAAAACATACACATTTTCATTGTACATTCAAGAAATGTACATCAAAACATACACATTTTCATTGTAATAACCAGAAATGTACATCAAAACATACACATTTTCATTGTACATTCAAGAAGTGTACATCAAAACATACACATCTTGAGTGTACATTCACGTAATCTACATCAAAACATACACATTTTCATTGTATATACCAGAAACGCACATCAAAACATACAAATTTTCATTGTACATTCAAGAAATGTACATCAAAACATACACATTTTCAGTGTACATTCAAGAACTGTACATCAAAACATACACATTTTCAGTGTACATTCAAGAAATGTACATCAAAACATAAACATTTTCATTGTATATACAAGAAATGTACATCAAAACATACACATTTCAGTGTACATTCAAGAAATGTACATCAAGACATACACATTTTCATTGTACATTCAAGAAATATATATCAAAACATACACATTTTCAGTGTACATTCAAGAAATGTACATCAAAACATACACATTTTCATTGTATATACAAGAAATGTACATCAAAACATACACATTTTCAGTGTACATTCAAGAAATGTACATCAAAACATACCCATTTTCATTGTATATACCAGAAATGTACATCAAAACATACACATTTTCATTGTATACACAAGAAATGTACATCAAAACATACACATTTGCATTGTATATACAAGAAATGTATATCAAAACATACACATTTTCAGTGCACATTCAAGAAATGTACATCAAAACATACACATTTTCATTGTATATAGAAGAAATGTACATCAAAATATACACATTTTCATTGTATATAGCAGAAATGTAGATCAAAACATACACATTTTCATTGTACATTCAAGAAATGTACATCAAAACATACACATTTTCATTGTATATACCAGAAATGTACATCAAAACATACACATTTTCATTGTACATTCAAGAAATGTACATCAAAACATACACATTTTCATTGTATATACAAGAAATGTACATCAAAACATACACATTTTCATTGTACACTAAAGAAATGTACATCAAAACATACACATTTTGAGTGTACATTCAAGTAATATACATCAAAACATACACATTTTCATTGTATATACCAGAAACGCACATCAAAACATACACATTTTCATTGTACGTTCAAGAAATGTACATCAAAACATACACATTTTCAGTGTACATTCAAGAACTGTACATCAAAACATACACATTTTCAGTGTACATTCAAGAAATGTACATCAAAACATACACATTTTCATTGTATATACAAGAAATGTACATCAAAACATACACATTTCAGTGTACATTCAAGAAATGTACATCAAGACAAACACATTTTCATTGTACATTCAAGAAATATATATCAAAACATACACATTTTCAGAGTACATTCAAGAAATGTACATCAAAACATACACATTTTCATTGTATATACAAGAAATGTACATCAAAACATACACATTTTCAGTGTACATTCAAGAAATGTACATCAAAACATACCCATTTTCATTGTATATACCAGAAATGTACATCAAAACATACACATTTTCATTGTATACACAAGAAATGTACATCAAAACATACACATTTACATTGTATATACAAGAAATGTATATCAAAACATACACATTTTCAGTGCACATTCAAGAAATGTACATCAAAACATACACATTTTCATTGTATATAGAAGAAATGTACATCAAAACATACACATTTTCATTGTATATACCAGAAATGTAGATCAAAACATACACATTTTCATTGTACATTCAAGAAATGTACATCAAAACATACACATTTTCATTGTATATACCAGAAATGTACATCAAAACATACACATTTTCATTGTACATTCAAGAAATGTACATCAAAACATACACATTTTCATTGTATATACAAGAAATGTACATCAAAACATACACATTTTCATTGTACACTAAAGAAATGTACATCAAAACATACACATTTTGAGTGTACATTCAAGAAATGTACATCAAAATATACACATTTTCATTGTACATTCCAGAACTGTACATCAAAACATACACATTTTGAGTGTACATTCAAGAAATATACATCAAAACATACACAATTTCATTGTATATACCAGAAATGTACATCAAAACATACACATTTTCATTGTAAATTCAAGAAATGTACATCAAAACATACACATTTTCAGTGTACATTCAAGAAATGTACATCAAAACATACACATTTTGAGTGTACATTCAAGAAATGTACATCAAAGCATATACATTTTCATTGTATATACCAGAAATGTACATCAAAACATACACATTTTCATTGTATATACAAGAAATGTACATCAAAACATACACATTTTCATTGTATATACAAGAAATGTACATCAAAACATACACATTTTCAGTGTACATTCAAGAAACGTACATCAAAAACTACACATTTTCATTGTATATTCAAGAAATGTACATCAAGACATACACATTTTCATTGTATATACCAGAAATGTACATCAAAACATACACATTTTCATTGTACATTCAACAAAATGTACATCAAAACATACACATTTTCATTGTACATTCAAGAAATGTACATCAAAACATACACATTTTCATTGTAATAACCAGAAATGTACATCAAAACATACACATTTTCATTGTACATTCAAGAAGTGTACATCAAAACATACACATCTTGAGTGTACATTCACGTAATATACATCAAAACATACACATTTTCATTGTATATACCAGAAACGCACATCAAAACATACAAATTTTCATTGTACATTCAAGAAATGTACATCAAAACATACACATTTTCAGTGTACATTCAAGAACTGTACATCAAAACATACACATTTTCAGTGTACATTCAAGAAATGTACATCAAAACATAAACATTTTCATTGTATATACAAGAAATGTACATCAAAACATACACATTTCAGTGTACATTCAAGAAATGTACATCAAGACATACACATTTTCATTGTACATTCAAGAAATATATATCAAAACATACACATTTTCAGTGTACATTCAAGAAATGTACATCAAAACATACACATTTTCATTGTATATACAAGAAATGTACATCAAAACATACACATTTTCAGTGTACATTCAAGAAATGTACATCAAAACATACCCATTTTCATTGTATATACCAGAAATGTACATCAAAACATACACATTTTCATTGTATACACAAGAAATGTACATCAAAACATACACATTTACATTGTATATACAAGAAATGTATATCAAAACATACACATTTTCAGTGCACATTCAAGAAATGTACATCAAAACATACACATTTTCATTGTATATAGAAGAAATGTACATCAAAATATACACATTTTCATTGTATATAGCAGAAATGTAGATCAAAACATACACATTTTCATTGTACATTCAAGAAATGTACATCAAAACATACACATTTTCATTGTATATACCAGAAATGTACATCAAAACATACACATTTTCATTGTACATTCAAGAAATGTACATCAAAACATACACATTTTCATTGTATATACAAGAAATGTACATCAAAACATACACATCTTCATTGTACACTAAAGAAATGTACATCAAAACATACACATTTTGAGTGTACATTCAAGAAATGTACATCAAAATATACACATTTTCATTGTACATTCAAGAACTGTACATTAAAACATACACATTTTGAGTGTACATTCAAGAAATATACATCAAAACATACACAATTTCATTGTATATACCAGAAATGTACATCAAAACATACACATTTTCATTGTAAATTCAAGAAATGTACATCAAAACATACACATTTTCAGTGTACATTCAAGAAATGTACATCAAAACATACACATTTTGAGTGTACATTCAAGAAATGTACATCAAAGCATATACATTTTCATTGTATATACCAGAAATGTACATCAAAACATACACATTTTCATTGTATATACAAGAAATGTACATCAAAACATACACATTTTCATTGTATATACAAGAAATGTACATCAAAACATACACATTTTCAGTGTACATTCAAGAAACGTACATCAAAAACTACACATTTTCATTGTATATTCAAGAAATGTACATCAAGACATACACATTTTCATTGTATATACCAGAAATGTACATCAAAACATACACATTTTCATTGTACATTCAACAAAATGTACATCAAAACATACACATTTTCATTGTATATACCAGAAATGTACATCAAAACTAACACATTTTCATTGTACATGCAAGATATTTACATCAAAACATACACATCTTCATTGTACATTCTAGAAGTATACATCAAAACATACACATTTTCATTGTATATACCAGAAAACCACTTCAAAACATACACATTTTCATTGTACATTCAAGAACTGTACATCAAAACATACACATTTTGAGTGTACATTCAAGAAATGTACATCAAAACATACACAATTTGAGTGTACATTCAAGAAATATACATCAAAACATACACAATTTCATTGTATCTACCAGAAATGTACATCAAAACATACACATTTTCATTGTACATTAAAGAAATGTACATCAAAACATACACATTTTGAGTGTACATTCAAGAAATGTACACCAAAACATATACATTATCATTGTATATACCAGAAATGTACATCAAAACATACACATTTTCATTGTATACACAAGAAATGTACATCAAAACATACACATTTTCATTGTATATACAAGAAATGTATATCAAAACATACACATTTTCAGTGCACATTCAAGAAATGTACATCAAAACATACACATTTTCATTGTATATAGAAGAAATGTACATCAAAACTTACACATTTTCATTGTATATACCAGAAATGTACATCAAAACATACACATTTTCATTGTACATTCAAAAAATGTACATCAAAACATACACATTTTCATTGTATATACCAGAAATGTACATCAAAACATACACATTTTCATTGTACATTCAAGAAATGTTCATCAAAACATACACATTTTCATTGTAATAACCAGAAATGTACATCAAAACATACACATTTTCATTGTACATTCAAGAAATGTACATCAAAACATACACATCTTGAGTGTACATTCAAGTAATATACATCAAAACATACACATTTTCATTGTATATACCAGAAACGCAATCAAAACATACACATTTTCATTGTACATTCAAGAAATGTACATCAAAACATACACATTTTCAGTGTACATTCAAGAACTGTACATCAAAACATACACATTTTCAGTGTACATTCAAGAAATGTACATCAAAACATAAACATTTTCATTGTATATACTAGAAATGTACCTCAAAACATACACATTTTCATTGTACATACAAGAAATGTACATCAAAACATACACATTTTCATTGTATATACAAGAAATGTATATCAAAACATACACATTTTCAGTGTACATTCAAGAAATGTACATCAAAACATACACATTTTCATTGTATATACAAGAAATGTACATCAAAACATACACATTTCAGTGTACATTCAAGAAATGTACATCAAGACAAACACATTTTCATTGTACATTCAAGAAATATACATCAAAACATACACATTTTCAGTGTACATTCAAGAAATGTACATCAAAACATGCACATTTTCATTGTATATACAAGAAATGTACATCAAAACATACACATTTTCAGTGTACATTCAAGAAATGTACATCAAAACATACCCATTTTCATTGTATATACCAGAAATGTACATCAAAACATACACATTTTCATTGTATACACAAGAAATGTACATCAAAACATACACATTTACATTGTATATACAAGAAATGTATATCAAAACATACACATTTTCAGTGCACATTCAAGAAATGTACATCAAAACATACACATTTTCATTGTATATAGAAGAAATGTACATCAAAACATACACATTTTCATTGTATATACCAGAAATGTAGATCAAAACATACACATTTTCATTGTACATTCAAGAAATGTACTTCAAAACATACACATTTTCATTGTATATACCAGAAATGTACATCAAAACATACACATTTTCATTGTACATTCAAGAAATGTACATCAAAACATACACATTTTCATTGTATATACAAGAAATGTACATCAAAACATACACATTTTCATTGTACACTAAAGAAATGTACATCAAAACATACACATTTTGAGTGTACATTCAAGAAATGTACATCAAAATATACACATTTTCATTGTACATTCCAGAACTGTACATCAAAACATACACATTTTGAGTGTACATTCAAGAAATATACATCAAAACATACACAATTTCATTGTATATACCAGAAATGTACATCAAAACATACACATTTTCATTGTAAATTCAAGAAATGTACATCAAAACATACACATTTTCAGTGTACATTCAAGAAATGTACATCAAAACATACACATTTTGAGTGTACATTCAAGAAATGTACATCAAAGCATATACATTTTCATTGTATATACCAGAAATGTACATCAAAACATACACATTTTCATTGTATATACAAGAAATGTACATCAAAACATACACATTTTCATTGTATATACAAGAAATGTACATCAAAACATACACATTTTCAGTGTACATTCAAGAAACGTACATCAAAAACTACACATTTTCATTGTATATTCAAGAAATGTACATCAAGACATACACATTTTCATTGTATATACCAGAAATGTACATCAAAACATACACATTTTCATTGTACATTCAACAAAATGTACATCAAAACATACACATTTTCATTGTACATTCAAGAAATGTACATCAAAACATACACATTTTCATTGTAATAACCAGAAATGTACATCAAAACATACACATTTTCATTGTACATTCAAGAAGTGTACATCAAAACATACACATCTTGAGTGTACATTCACGTAATCTACATCAAAACATACACATTTTCATTGTATATACCAGAAACGCACATCAAAACATACAAATTTTCATTGTACATTCAAGAAATGTACATCAAAACATACACATTTTCAGTGTACATTCAAGAACTGTACATCAAAACATACACATTTTCAGTGTACATTCAAGAAATGTACATCAAAACATAAACATTTTCATTGTATATACAAGAAATGTACATCAAAACATACACATTTCAGTGTACATTCAAGAAATGTACATCAAGACATACACATTTTCATTGTACATTCAAGAAATATATATCAAAACATACACATTTTCAGTGTACATTCAAGAAATGTACATCAAAACATACACATTTTCATTGTATATACAAGAAATGTACATCAAAACATACACATTTTCAGTGTACATTCAAGAAATGTACATCAAAACATACCCATTTTCATTGTATATACCAGAAATGTACATCAAAACATACACATTTTCATTGTATACACAAGAAATGTACATCAAAACATACACATTTGCATTGTATATACAAGAAATGTATATCAAAACATACACATTTTCAGTGCACATTCAAGAAATGTACATCAAAACATACACATTTTCATTGTATATAGAAGAAATGTACATCAAAATATACACATTTTCATTGTATATAGCAGAAATGTAGATCAAAACATACACATTTTCATTGTACATTCAAGAAATGTACATCAAAACATACACATTTTCATTGTATATACCAGAAATGTACATCAAAACATACACATTTTCATTGTACATTCAAGAAATGTACATCAAAACATACACATTTTCATTGTATATACAAGAAATGTACATCAAAACATACACATTTTCATTGTACACTAAAGAAATGTACATCAAAACATACACATTTTGAGTGTACATTCAAGTAATATACATCAAAACATACACATTTTCATTGTATATACCAGAAACGCACATCAAAACATACACATTTTCATTGTACGTTCAAGAAATGTACATCAAAACATACACATTTTCAGTGTACATTCAAGAACTGTACATCAAAACATACACATTTTCAGTGTACATTCAAGAAATGTACATCAAAACATACACATTTTCATTGTATATACAAGAAATGTACATCAAAACATACACATTTCAGTGTACATTCAAGAAATGTACATCAAGACAAACACATTTTCATTGTACATTCAAGAAATATATATCAAAACATACACATTTTCAGAGTACATTCAAGAAATGTACATCAAAACATACACATTTTCATTGTATATACAAGAAATGTACATCAAAACATACACATTTTCAGTGTACATTCAAGAAATGTACATCAAAACATACCCATTTTCATTGTATATACCAGAAATGTACATCAAAACATACACATTTTCATTGTATACACAAGAAATGTACATCAAAACATACACATTTACATTGTATATACAAGAAATGTATATCAAAACATACACATTTTCAGTGCACATTCAAGAAATGTACATCAAAACATACACATTTTCATTGTATATAGAAGAAATGTACATCAAAACATACACATTTTCATTGTATATACCAGAAATGTAGATCAAAACATACACATTTTCATTGTACATTCAAGAAATGTACATCAAAACATACACATTTTCATTGTATATACCAGAAATGTACATCAAAACATACACATTTTCATTGTACATTCAAGAAATGTACATCAAAACATACACATTTTCATTGTATATACAAGAAATGTACATCAAAACATACACATTTTCATTGTACACTAAAGAAATGTACATCAAAACATACACATTTTGAGTGTACATTCAAGAAATGTACATCAAAATATACACATTTTCATTGTACATTCCAGAACTGTACATCAAAACATACACATTTTGAGTGTACATTCAAGAAATATACATCAAAACATACACAATTTCATTGTATATACCAGAAATGTACATCAAAACATACACATTTTCATTGTAAATTCAAGAAATGTACATCAAAACATACACATTTTCAGTGTACATTCAAGAAATGTACATCAAAACATACACATTTTGAGTGTACATTCAAGAAATGTACATCAAAGCATATACATTTTCATTGTATATACCAGAAATGTACATCAAAACATACACATTTTCATTGTATATACAAGAAATGTACATCAAAACATACACATTTTCATTGTATATACAAGAAATGTACATCAAAACATACACATTTTCAGTGTACATTCAAGAAACGTACATCAAAAACTACACATTTTCATTGTATATTCAAGAAATGTACATCAAGACATACACATTTTCATTGTATATACCAGAAATGTACATCAAAACATACACATTTTCATTGTACATTCAACAAAATGTACATCAAAACATACACATTTTCATTGTACATTCAAGAAATGTACATCAAAACATACACATTTTCATTGTAATAACCAGAAATGTACATCAAAACATACACATTTTCATTGTACATTCAAGAAGTGTACATCAAAACATACACATCTTGAGTGTACATTCACGTAATATACATCAAAACATACACATTTTCATTGTATATACCAGAAACGCACATCAAAACATACAAATTTTCATTGTACATTCAAGAAATGTACATCAAAACATACACATTTTCAGTGTACATTCAAGAACTGTACATCAAAACATACACATTTTCAGTGTACATTCAAGAAATGTACATCAAAACATAAACATTTTCATTGTATATACAAGAAATGTACATCAAAACATACACATTTCAGTGTACATTCAAGAAATGTACATCAAGACATACACATTTTCATTGTACATTCAAGAAATATATATCAAAACATACACATTTTCAGTGTACATTCAAGAAATGTACATCAAAACATACACATTTTCATTGTATATACAAGAAATGTACATCAAAACATACACATTTTCAGTGTACATTCAAGAAATGTACATCAAAACATACCCATTTTCATTGTATATACCAGAAATGTACATCAAAACATACACATTTTCATTGTATACACAAGAAATGTACATCAAAACATACACATTTACATTGTATATACAAGAAATGTATATCAAAACATACACATTTTCAGTGCACATTCAAGAAATGTACATCAAAACATACACATTTTCATTGTATATAGAAGAAATGTACATCAAAATATACACATTTTCATTGTATATAGCAGAAATGTAGATCAAAACATACACATTTTCATTGTACATTCAAGAAATGTACATCAAAACATACACATTTTCATTGTATATACCAGAAATGTACATCAAAACATACACATTTTCATTGTACATTCAAGAAATGTACATCAAAACATACACATTTTCATTGTATATACAAGAAATGTACATCAAAACATACACATCTTCATTGTACACTAAAGAAATGTACATCAAAACATACACATTTTGAGTGTACATTCAAGAAATGTACATCAAAATATACACATTTTCATTGTACATTCAAGAACTGTACATTAAAACATACACATTTTGAGTGTACATTCAAGAAATATACATCAAAACATACACAATTTCATTGTATATACCAGAAATGTACATCAAAACATACACATTTTCATTGTAAATTCAAGAAATGTACATCAAAACATACACATTTTCAGTGTACATTCAAGAAATGTACATCAAAACATACACATTTTGAGTGTACATTCAAGAAATGTACATCAAAGCATATACATTTTCATTGTATATACCAGAAATGTACATCAAAACATACACATTTTCATTGTATATACAAGAAATGTACATCAAAACATACACATTTTCATTGTATATACAAGAAATGTACATCAAAACATACACATTTTCAGTGTACATTCAAGAAACGTACATCAAAAACTACACATTTTCATTGTATATTCAAGAAATGTACATCAAGACATACACATTTTCATTGTATATACCAGAAATGTACATCAAAACATACACATTTTCATTGTACATTCAACAAAATGTACATCAAAACATACACATTTTCATTGTATATACCAGAAATGTACATCAAAACATACACATTTTCATTGTACATGCAAGAAATGTACATCAAAACATACACATTTTCATTGTACATTCTAGAAGTATACATCAAAACATACACATTTTCATTGTATATACCAGAAAACCACTTCAAAACATACACATTTTCATTGTACATTCAAGAACTGTACATCAAAACATACACATTTTGAGTGTACATTCAAGAAATGTACATCAAAACATACATATTTTCAGTGTACATTCAAGAAATGTACATCAAAACATACACATTTTCATTGTATATACAAGAAATGTACATGAAAACATACACATTTTCATTGTATATACAAGAAATGTATATCAAAACATACACATTTTCAGTGTACGTTCAAGAAATGTACATCAAAACATACACATTTTCATTGTATATACAGGAAATGTACATCAAAACATACACATTTTCAGTGTACATTCAAGAAATGTACATCAAGACATACACATTTTCATTGTACATTCAAGAAATGTATATCAAAACATACACATTTTCATTGTACATTCAAGAAATGTATATCAAAACATACACATTTTCAGTGTACATTCAAGAAATGTACATCAAGACATACACATTTTCATTGTACATTCAAGAAATGTATATCAAAACATACACATTTACAGTGTACATTCAAGAAATGTACATCAAAACATACACATTTTCATTGTACATTCAAGAAATGTATATCAAAACATACACATTTACAGTGTACATTCAAGAAATGTACATCAAAACATACACATTTTCATTGTACATTCAAGAAATGTATATCAAAACATACACATTTTCAGTGTACATTCAAGAAATGTACATCAAAACATACACATTTCAGTGTACACTCAAGAAATGTACATCAAGACATACACATTTTCATTGTACATTCAAGAAATATATATCAAAACATACACATTTTCAGTGTACATTCAAGAAATGTACATCAAAACATACACATTTTCATTGTATATACAAGAAATGTACATCAAAACATACACATTTTCAGTGTACATTCAAGAAATGTACATCAAAACATACACATTTTCATTGTATATACAAGAAATGTACATCAAAACATACACATTTCAGTGTACATTCAAGAAATGTACATCAAGACATACACATTTTCATTGTACATTCAAGAAATATATATCAAAACATACACTTTTTCAGTGTACATTCAAGAAATGTACATCAAAACATACACATTTTCATTGTATATACAAGAAATGTACATCAAAACATACACATTTTCAGTGTACATTCAAGAAATGTACATCAAAACATACACATTTTCATTGTATATACAAGAAATGTACATCAAAACATACACATTTTCAGTGTACATTCAAGAAATGTACATCAAAACATACACATTTTCATTGAATATACAAGAAATGTACATCAAAACATACACATTTTCAGTGTACATTCAAGAAATGTACATCAAGACATACACATTTTCATTGTACATTCCAGAAATATATATCAAAACATACACAATTTTAGTGTACATTCAAGAAATGTACATCAAAACATACACATTTTCATTGTATATACAAGAAATGTACATCAAAACATACACATTTTCATTGTACACTCAAGAAATGTACATCAAAACTTACACATTTTCACTCTACACTCAAGAAATGTATATCAAAACATACACATTTTCATTGTACATTCAAGAAATGTACATCAAAACATACACATTTTGAGTGTACATTCAAGAAATATACATCAACACATACACAATTTCATTGTATATACCAGAAATGAACATCAAAACATACACACTTTCATTGTACATTCAAGAAATGTACATCAAAACATACACATTTTCATTGTATATACAAGACATGTACATCAAAACATACACATTTTCAGTGTACATTCAAGAAATGTACATCAAAACATACACATTTTCATTGTACATTCAAGAAATGTATATCAAAACACACATTTTCAGTGTACATTCAGGAAATGTACATCAAGACATACACATTTTCATTGTATATACAAGAAATGTACATCAAAACATAGACATTTTCATTGTACATTCAAGAAATGTACATCAAAACATACACATTTTCAGTGTACATTCAAGAAATGTATATCAAAACATACACATTTTCAGTGTACATTCAAGAAATGTACATCAAGAAATACACATTTTCATTGTACATTCAAGAAATGTATATCAAAACATACACATTTACAGTGTACATTCAAGAAATGTACATCAAAACATACACATTTTCATTGTACATTCAAGAAATGTATATCAAAACATACACATTTACAGTGTACATTCAAGAAATGTACATGAAAACATACACATTTTCATTGTACATTCAAGAAATGTATATCAAAACATACACATTTTCAGTGTACATTCAAGAAATGTACATCAAAACATACACATTTCAGTGTACACTCAAGAAATGTACATCAAGACATACACATTTTCATTGTACATTCAAGAAATATATATCAAAACATACACATTTTCAGTGTACATTCAAGAAATGTACATCAAAACATACACATTTTCATTGTATATACAAGAAATGTACATCAAAACATACACATTTTCAGTGTACATTCAAGAAATGTACATCAAAACATACACATTTTCATTGTATATACAAGAAATGTACATCAAAACATACACATTTCAGTGTACATTCAAGAAATGTACATCAAGACATACACATTTTCATTGTACATTCAAGAAATATATATCAAAACATACACTTTTTCAGTGTACATTCAAGAAATGTACATCAAAACATACACATTTTCATTGTATATACAAGAAATGTACATCAAAACATACACATTTTCAGTGTACATTCAAGAAATGTACATCAAAACATACCCATTTTCATTGTATATACCAGAAATGTACATCAAAACATACACATTTTCATTGTATACACAAGAAATGTACATCAAAACATACACATTTACATTGTATATACAAGAAATGTATATCAAAACATACACATTTTCAGTGCACATTCAAGAAATGTACATCAAAACATACACATTTTCATTGTATATAGAAGAAATGTACATCAAAACATACACATTTTCATTGTATATACCAGAAATGTAGATCAAAACATACACATTTTCATTGTACATTCAAGAAATGTACATCAAAACATACACATTTTCATTGTATATACCAGAAATGTACATCAAAACATACACATTTTCATTGTACATTCAAGAAATGTACATCAAAACATACACATTTTCATTGTATATACAAGAAATGTACATCAAAACATACACATTTTCATTGTACACTAAAGAAATGTACATCAAAACATACACATTTTGAGTGTACATTCAAGAAATGTACATCAAAACATACACATTTTCATTGTACATTCAAGAACTGTACATCAAAACATACACATTTTGAGTGTACATTCAAGAAATATACATCAAAACATACACAATTTCATTGTATATACCAGAAATGTACATCAAAACATACACATTTTCATTGTAAATTCAAGAAATGTACATCAAAACATACACATTTTCAGTGTACATTCAAGAAATGTACATCAAAACATACACATTTTGAGTGTACATTCAAGAAATGTACATCAAAGCATATACATTTTCATTGTATATACCAGAAATGTACATCAAAACATACACATTTTCATTGTATATACAAGAAATGTACATCAAAACATACACATTTTCAGTGTACATTCAAGAAACGTACATCAAAAACTACACATTTTCATTGTATATTCAAGAAATGTACATCAACACATACACATTTTCATTGTATATACCAGAAATGTACATCAAAACATACACATTTTCATTGTACATTCAACAAAATGTACATCAAAACATACACATTTTCATTGTATATACCAGAAATGTACATCAAAACATACACATTTTCATTGTACATTCAAGAAATGTACATCAAAACATACACATTTTCATTGTACATTCTAGAAGTATACATCAAAACATACACATTTTCATTGTATATACCAGAAAACCACATCAAAACATACACATTTTCATTGTACATTCAAGAACTGTACATCAAAACATACACATTTTGAGTGTACATTCAAGAAATGTACATCAAAACATACACATTTTCAGTGTACATTCAAGAAATGTACATCAAAACATACACATTTTCATTGTATGTACAAGAAATGTACATGAAAACATACACATTTTCATTGTATATACAAGAAATGTATATCAAAACATACACCTTTTCAGTGTACATTCAAGAAATGTACATCAAAACATACACATTTTCATTGTATATACAAGAAATGTACATCAAAACATACACATTTTCAGTGTACATTCAAGAAATGTACATCAAGACATACACATTTTCATTGTACATTCAAGAAATGTATATCAAAACATACACATTTTCATTGTACATTCAAGAAATGTATATCAAAACATACACATTTTCAGTGTACATTCAAGAAATGTACATCAAAACATACACATTTTCATTGTATATACAAGAAATGTACATCAAAACATACACATTTTCATTGTACACTAAAGAAATGTACATCAAAACATACACATTTTGAGTGTACATTCAAGAAATGTACATCAAAATATACACATTTTCATTGTACATTCAAGAAATGTACATCAAAACATACACATTTTGAGTGTACATTCAAGAAATATACATCAAAACATACACAATTTCATTGTATATAGCAGAAATGTACATCAAAACATGCACATTTTCATTGTACATTAAAGAAGTGTACATCAAAACATACACATTTTCAGTGTACATTCAAGAAATGTACATCAAAACGTACACATTTTGAGTGTACATTCAAGAAATGTACATCAAAACATATACATTATCATTGTATTTACCAGAAATGTACATCAAAACATACACATTTTCATTGTATACACAAGAAATGTACATCAAAACATACACATTTTCATTGTATATACAAGAAATGTATATCAAAACATACACATTTTCAGTGCACATTCAAGAAATGTACATCAAAACATACACATTTTCATTGTATATAGAAGAAATGTACATCAAAACATACACATTTTCATTGTATATACCAGAAATGTACATCAAAACATACACATTTTCATTGTACATTCAAGAAATGTACATCAAAACATACACATTTCCATTGTATATACCAGAAATGTACATCAAAACATACACATTTTCATTGTACATTCAAGAAATGTACATCAAAACATACACATTTTCATTGTAATAACCAGAAATGTACATCAAAACATACACATTTTCATTGTACATTCAAGAAATGTACATCAAAACATACACATTTTGAGTGTACATTCAAGTAATATACATCAAAACATACACAATTTCATTGTATATACCAGAAACGCACATCAAAACATACACATTTTCATTGTACATTCAAGAAATGTGCATCAAAACATACACATTTTCAGTGTACATTCAAGAATTGTACATCAAAACATACACATTTTCAGTGTACATTCAAGAAATGTACATCAAAACATAAACATTTTCATTGTATATACCAGAAATGTACCTCAAAACATACACATTTTCATTGTATATACAAGAAATGTACATCAAAACATACACATTTTCAGTGTACATTCAAGAAATGTACATCAAGACATACACATTTTCATTGTACATTCAAGAAATATATATCAAAACATACCCATTTTCAGTGTACATTCAAGAAATGTACATCAAAACATACACATTTTCATTGTATATACAAGAAATGTACATCAAAACATACACATTTTCAGTGTACATTCAAGAAATGTACATCAAAACATACCCATTTTCGTTGTATATACCAGAAATGTACATCAAAACATACACATTTTCATTGTATACACAAGAAATGTACATCAAAACATACACATTTTCATTGTATATACAAGAAATGTATATCAAAACATACACATTTTCAGTGCACATTCAAGAAATGTACATCAAAACATACACATTTTCATTGTATATAGAAGAAATGTACATCAAAACATCACATTTTCATTGTATATACCAGAAATGTAGATCAAAACATACACATTTTCATTGTACATTCATGAAATGTACATCAAAGCATACACATTTTCATTGTATATACCAGAAATGTACATCAAAACATACACATTTTCATTGTACATTCAAGAAATGTACATCAAAACATACACATTTTCATTGTATATACCAGAAATGTACATCAAAACATACGCATTTTCATTGTACATTCAAGAAATGTACATCAAAACATACACATTTTCATTGTATATACAAGAAATGTACATCAAAACATACACATTTTCATTGTACACTAAAGAAATGTACATCAAAACATACACATTTTGAGTGTACATTCAAGAAATGTACATCAAAATATACACATTTTCATTGTACATTCAAGAAATGTACATCAAAACATACACATTTTGAGTGTACATTCAAGAAATATACATCAAAACATACACAATTTCATTGTATATACCAGAAATGTACATCAAAACATACACATTTTCATTGTACATTCAAGAAATGTACATCAAAACATACACATTTTCAGCGTACATTCAAGAAATGTACATCAAAACATACACATTTTGAGTGTACATTTAAGAAATGTACATCAAAACATATACATTTTCATTGCATATACCAGAAATGTACATCAAAACATACACATTTTCATTGTATACACAAGAAATGTACATCAAAACATACACATTTTCATTGTATATACAAGAAATGTATATCAAAACATACACGTTTTCAGTGCACATTCAAGAAATGTACATCAAAACACACAAATTTTCATTGTATATAGAAGAAATGTACATCCAAACATACACATTTTCATTGTATATAACAGAAATGTACATCAAAACATACACATTTTCATTGTACATTCAAGAAATGTACATCAAAACATACACATTTTCATTGTATATACCAGAAATGTACATCAAAACATACACATTTACATTGTACATTCAAGAAATGTACATCATAACATACACATTTTCATTGTAATAACCAGAAATGTACATCAAAACATACACATTTTCATTGTACATTCAAGAAATGTACATCAAAACATACACATTTTGAGTGTACATTCAGGTAATATACATCAAAACATATACATTTTCATTGTATATACCAGAAACGCACATCAAAACATACACATTTTCATTGTACATTCAAGAAATGTACATCAAAACATACACATTTTCAGTGTACATTCAAGAACTGTACATCAAAACATACACACTTTCAGTGTACATTCAAGAAATGTACATCAAAACATAAACATTTTCATTGTATATACCAGAAATGTACCTCAAAACATACACATTTTCATTGTATATACAAGAAATGTACATCAAAACATACACATTTTCATTGTATATACAAGAAATGTATATCAAAACATACACATTTTCAGTGTACATTCAAGAAATGTACATCAAAACATACAAATTTTCATTGTATATACAAGAAATGTACATCAAAACATACACATTTTCAGTGTACATTCAAGAAATGTACATCAAGACATACACATTTTCATTGTACATTCAAGAAATATATATCAAAACATACACATTTTCAGTGCACATTCAAGAAATGTACATCAAAACATACACATTTTCATTGTATATACCAGAAATGTAGATCAAAACATACACATTTTCATTGTACATTCAAGAAATGTACATCAAAACATACACATTTTCATTGTATATACCAGAAATGTACATCAAAACATACACATTTTCATTGTACATTCAAGAAATGTACATCAAAACATACACATTTTCATTGTATATACCAGAAATGTACATCAAAACATACACATTTTCATTGTACAATTCAAGAAATGTACATCAAAACATACACATTTTCAGTGTACATTCAAGAACTGTCCATCAAAACATACACATTTTCAGTGTACATTCAAGAAATGTACATCAAAACATAAACATTTTCATTGTATATTCCAGAAGTGTACATCAAAACATACACATTTTCATTGTATATACAAGAAATGTACATCAAAACATACGCATTTTCATTGTATATACAAGAAATGTATATCAAAACATACACATTTTCAGTGTACATTCAAGAAATGTACATCAAAACATACACATTTTCATTGTACATTCAAGAAATGTATATCGAAACATACACATTTTCAGTGTACATTCAAGAAATGTACATCAAGACATACACATTTTCATTGTACATTCAAGAAATATATGTCAAAACATACACATTTTCAGTGTACATTCAAGAAATGTACATCAAAACATACACATTTTCATTGAATATACAAGAAATGTACATCAAAACATACACATTTTCAGTGTACATTCAAGAAATGTACATCAAGACATACACATTTTCATTGTACATTCAAGAAATATATATCAAAACATACACATTTTCAGTGTACATTCAAGAAATGTACATCAAAACATACACATTTTCATTGTATATACAAGAAATGTACATCAAAACATACACATTTTCATTGTACACTCAAGAAATGTACATCAAAACTTACACATTTTCACTCTACACTCAAGAAATGTATATCAAAACATACACATTTTCATTGTACATTCAAGAAATGTACATCAAAACATACACATTTTGAGTGTACATTCAAGAAATATACATCAACACATACACAATTTCATTGTATATACCAGAAATGAACATCAAAACATACACATTTTCATTGTACATTCAAGAAATGTACATCAAAACATACACATTTTCATTGTATATACAAGACATGTACATCAAAACATACACATTTTCAGTGTACATTCAAGAAATGTACATCAAAACATACACATTTTCATTGTACATTCAAGAAATGTATATCAAAACATACACATTTTCAGTGTACATTCAGGAAATGTACATCAAGACATACACATTTTCATTGTATATACAAGAAATGTACATCAAAACATAGACATTTTCATTGTACATTCAAGAAATGTACATCAAAACATACATATTTTCAGTGTACATTCAAGAAATGTATATCAAAACATACACATTTTCAGTGTACATTCAAGAAATGTACATCAAGACATACACATTTTCATTGTATATACCAGAAATGAACATCAAAACATTCACATTTTCATTGTACATTCAAGAAATGTACATCAAAACATACACATTTTCATTGTACATTCAAGAAATGTATATCAAAACATACACATTTACAGTGTACATTCAAGAAATGTACATCAAAACATACACATTTTCATTGTACATTCAAGAAATGTATATCAAAACATACACATTTTCAGTGTACATTCAAGAAATGTACATCAAAACATACACATTTTCATTGTACATTCAAGAAATGTATATCAAAACATACACATTTTCAGTGTACATTCAAGAAATGTACATCAAAACATACACATTTTCATTGTACATTCAAGAAATGTATATCAAAACATACACATTTTCATTGTACATTCAAGAAATGTACATCAAAACATACACATTTTCATTGTACATTCAAGAAATGTATATCAAAACATACACATTTTCATTGTACATTCAAGCAATGTACATCAAAACATACACATTTTCATTGTACATTCAAGAAATGTATATCAAAACATACACATTTTCAGTGTACATTCAAGAAATGTACATCAAAACATACACATTTTCATTGTACATTCAAGAAATGTATATCAAAACATAAACATTTTCAGTGTACATTCAAGAAATGTACATCAAAACATACACATTTTCACTGTATATACAAGAAATGTACATCAAAACATACACATTTTCATTGTACACTAAAGAAATATACATCAAAACATTCACACATTTTCAGTGTACATTCAAGAAACGTACATCAAAACATACACATTTTCATTGTATATACAAGAAATGTATATCAAAACATACACATTTTCAGTGTACATTCAAGAAATGTACATCAAAACATACACATTTTCATTGTATATACAAGAAATGTACATCAGAACATACACATTTTCATTGTACATTCAAGAAATGTATATCAAAACATACACATTTTCAGTGTACATTCAAGAAATGTACATCAAAACATACACATTTTCATTGTATATACGAGAAATGTACATCAAAACATACACATTTTCATTGTACACTAAAGAAATATACATCAAAACATTCACACGTTTTCAGTGTACATTCAAGAAACGTACATCAAAACATACACATTTTCATTGTACATTCAAGAAATGTACATCAAAACATACACATTTTGAGTGTACATTCAAGAAATATACATCAACACATACACAATTTCATTGTATACACCAGAAATGTACATCAAATTATACACATTTTCATTGTACATTCAAGAAATGTACATCAAAACATACACATTTTCAGTGTACATTCAAGAAATGTACATCAAAACATACACATTTTGAGTGTACATTCAAGAAATGTACATCAAAACATATACATTTTCATTGTATATACCAGAAATGTACATCAAAACATACACACTTTCATTTTATATACAAGAAATGTACATCAAAACATACACATTTTCATTGTATATACAAGAAATGTATATCAAAACATACACATTTTCATTGTATATACAAGAAATGTACATCAAAACATACACATTTTCAGTGTACATTCAAGAAATGTACATCAAGACATACACATTTTCATTGTACATTCAAGAAATGTATATCAAAACATACACATTTTCAGTGTACATTCAAGAAATGTACATCAAAACATACACATTTTCATTGTATATACAAGAAATGCACATCAAAACATACACATTTTCATTGTACTCTCAAGAAATGTACATCAAAACTTACACATTTTCATTCTACACTCAAGAAATGTATATCAAATCATACACATTTTCTTTGTACACTCAAGAAATGTACATAAAAAACTTACACATTTTCATTGTATATACAAGAAATGTACATCAAAACATACACATTTTCAGTGTACATTCAAGAAATGTACATCAAAACATACACACTTTCATTGTACATTCAAGAAATGTATATCAAAACATACACATTTTCAGTGTACATTCAAGAAGTGTACATCAAAACATACACATTTTCATTGTACACTAAAGAAATATACATCAAAACATTCACACATTTTCAGTGTACATTCAAGGAATGTACATCAAAGCATATACATTTTCATTGTACATTCAAGAAATGTACATCAAAACATTAACATTTTGAGTGTACATTCAAGAAAAATACATCAACACATACACAATTTCATTGTATATACCAGAAATGAACATCAAAACATACACATTTTCATTGTACATTCAAGAAATGTACATCAACACATACACATTTTCAGTGTACATTCAAGAAATGTACATCAAAACATAGACATTTTGAGTGTACATTCAAGAAATGTACATCAAAACATATAGATTTTCATTGTATATACCAGAAATGTACATCAAAACATACACATTTTCATTGTATATACTAGAAATGTACATCAAAACATACACATTTTCATTGTATATACAAGAAATGTATATCAAAACATACACATTTTCAGTGTACATTCAAGAAATGTACATCAAAACATACACATTTTCATTGTATATACAAGAAATGTACATCAAAACATACACATTTTCATTGTATATACCAGAAATGTACACCAAAACATACACATTTTCATTGTACATTCAAGAAATGTACATCAAAACATACACATTTTCAGTGTACATTCAAGAAATGAACATCAAAACATACACATTTTCATTGTATATACAAGAAATGTACCTCAAAACATACACATTTTCAGTGTACATTCAAGAAATGTACATCAAGACATACACATTTTCATTGTACATTCAAGAAATATATATCAAAACATTCACATTTTCAGTGTACATTCAAGAAATGTACATCAAAACATACACATTTTCATTGTATATACAAGAAATGTACATCAAAACATACACATTTTCAGTGTACATTCAAGAAATGTACATCAAAACATACCCATTTTCATTGTATATACCAGAAATGTACATCAAAACATACACATTTTCATTGTATACACAAGAAATGTACATCAAAACATACACATTTTCATTGTATATACAAGAAATGTATATCAAAACATACACATTTTCAGTGCACATTCAAGAAATGTACATCAAAACATACACATGTTCATTGTATATAGAAGAAATGTACATCAAAGCATACACATTTTCATTGTATATACCAGAAATGTAGATCAAAACATACACATTTTCATTGTACATTCAAGAAATGTACATCAAAACATACACATTTTTATTGTATATACCAGAAATGTACATCACAACATACACATTTTCATTGTACATTCAAGAAATGTACATCAAAACATACACATTTTCAGTGTACATTCAAGAACTGTACATCAAAACATACACATTTTCAGTGTACATTCAAGAAATGTACATCAAAACATACACATTTTGAGTGTACATTCAAGTAATATACACCAAAACATACACATTTTCATTGTATATACCAGAAATGCACATCAAAACATACACATTTTCATTGTACATTCAAGAAATGTACATCAAAACATACACATTTTCAGTGTACATTCAAGAACTGTACATCAAAACATACACATTTTCAGTGTACATTCAAGAAATGTACATCAAAACATAAACATTTTCATTGTATATACCAGAAGTGTACATCAAAACATACACATTTTCATTGTATATACAAGAAATGTACATCAAAACATACGCATTTTCAGTGTACATTCAAGAAATGTACATCAAGACATACACATTTTCATTGTACATTCAAGAAATATATATCAAAACATACACATTTTCAGTGTACATTCAGGAAATGTACATCAAAACATACACATTTTCATTGTATATACAAGAAATGTACATCAAAACATACACATTTTCATTGTACACTCAAGAAATGTACTACAAAGCTTACACATTTTCATTCTACACTCAAGAAATGTATATCAAAACATACACATTTTCATTGTACATTCAAGAAATGTACATCAAAACATACACATTTTCAGTGTACATTCAAGAAATGTACATCAAAACATACACATTTTCACTGTATATACAAGAAATGTACATCAAAACATACACATTTTCATTGTACACTAAAGAAATATACATCAAAACATTCACACATTTTCAGTGTACATTCAAGAAATGTACATCAAAACATACACATTTTCATTGTATATACAAGGAATGTATATCAAAACATACACATTTTCAGTGTACATTCAAGAAATGTACATCAAAACATACACATTTTCATTGTATATACAGGAAATGTACATCAGAACATACACATTTTCATTGTACATTCAAGAAATGTATATCAAAACATACACATTTTCAGTGTACATTCAAGAAATGTACATCAAAACATACACATTTTCATTGTATATACCAGAAATGTACATCAAAACATACACATTTTCATTGTACACTCGAGAAATGTACATCAAAACATACACATTTTCAGTGTACATTCAAGAAATGTACATCAAAACATACACATTTTGAGTGTACATCCAAGAAATGTACATCAAAACATATACATTTTCATTGTATATACCAGAAATGTACATCAAAACATACACATTTTCATTGTATATACAAGAAATGTACATCAAAACATACACATTTTCAGTGTACATTCAAGAAATGTACATCAAGACATACACATTTTCATTGTACATTCAAGAAATGTATATCAAAACATACACATTTTCAGTGTACATTCAAGAAATGTACATCAAAACATACACATTTTCATTGTATATACAAGAAATGCACATCAAAACTTACACATTTTCATTCTACACTCAAGAAATGTATATCAAATCATACACATTTTCTTTGTACACTCAAGAAATGTACATAAAAAACTTACACATTTTCATTGTATATACAAGAAATGTACAGCAAAACATACACATTTTCAGTGTACATTCAAGAAATGTACATCAAAACATACACATTTTCACTGTATATACAAGAAATGTACATCAAAACATACACATTTTCATTGTACACTAAAGAAATATACATCAAAACATTCACACATTTTCAGTGTACATTCAAGAAATGTACATCAAAACATACACATTTTCATTGTATATACAAGGAATGTATATCAAAACATACACATTTTCAGTGTACATTCAAGAAATGTACATCAAAACATACACATTTTCATTGTATATACAGGAAATGTACATCAGAACATACACATTTTCATTGTACATTCAAGAAATGTACATCAAAACATACACATTTTCATTGTACATTCAAGAAATATACATCAAAACATACACATTTTGAGTGTACATTCAAGAAATATACATCAACACATACACAATTTCATTGTATACACCAGAAATGTACATCAAAACATACACATTTTCATTGTACACTCGAGAAATGTACATCAAAACATACACATTTTCAGTGTACATTCAAGAAATGTACATCAAAACATACACATTTTGAGTGTACATCCAAGAAATGTACATCAAAACATATACATTTTCATTGTATATACCAGAAATGTACATCAAAACATACACATTTTCATTGTATATACAAGAAATGTACATCAAAACATACACATTTTCAGTGTACATTCAAGAAATGTACATCAAGACATACACATTTTCATTGTACATTCAAGAAATGTATATCAAAACATACACATTTTCAGTGTACATTCAAGAAATGTACATCAAAACATACACATTTTCATTGTATATACAAGAAATGCACATCAAAACTTACACATTTTCATTCTACACTCAAGAAATGTATATCAAATCATACACATTTTCTTTGTACACACAAGAAATGTACATAAAAAACTTACACATTTTCATTGTATATACAAGAAATGTACAGCAAAGCATACACATTTTCAGTGTACATTCAAGAAATGTACATCAAAACATACACATTTTCATTGTACATTCAAGAAATGTATATCAAAACATACACATTTTCAGTGTCCATTCAAGAAATGTACATCAAAACATACACATTTTCATTGTACACTAAAGAAATATACATCAAAACATTCACACATTTTCAGTGCACATTCAAGGAATGTACATCAAAGCATATACATTTTCATTGTACATTCAAGAAATGTACATCAAAACATTAACATTTTGAGTGTACATTCAAGAAATATACATCAACACATACACAACTTCATTGTATATACCAGAAATGTATTTCAAAACATACACATTTTCATTGTACATTCAAGAAATGTACATCAACACATACACATTTTCAGTGTACATTCAAGAAATGTACATCAAAACATAGACATTTTGAGTGTACATTCAAGAAATGTACATCAAAACATATAGATTTTCATTGTATATACCAGAAATGTACATCAAAACATACACATTTTCATTGTATATACAAGAAATGTACATCAAAACATACACATTTTCATTGTATATACAAGAAATGTATATCAAAACATACACATTTTCAGTGTACATTCAAGAAATGTACATCAAAACATACACATTTTCATTGTATATACAAGAAATGTACATCAAAACATACACATTTTCATTGTATATACCAGAAATGTACACCAAAACATACACATTTTCATTGTACATTCAAGAAATGTACATCAAAACATACACATTTTCAGTGTACATTCAAGAAATGTACATCAAAACATACACATTTTCATTGTATATACAAGAAATGTACATCAAAACATACACATTTTCAGTGTACATTCAAGAAATGTACATCAAGGCATACACATTTTCATTGTACATTCAAGAAATATATATCAAAACATACACATTTTCAGTGTACATTCAAGAAATGTACATCAAAACATACACATTTTCATTGTATATACAAGAAATGTACATCAAAACATACACAGCTTCAGTGTACATTCAAGGAATGTACATCAAAACATACCCATTTTCATTGTAAATACCAGAAATGTACATCAAAACATACACATTTTCATTGTACACACAAGAAATGTACATTAAAACATACACATTTTCATTGTATATACAAGAAATGTATATCAAAACATACACATTTTCAGTGCACATTCAAGAAATGTTCATCAAAACATACACATTTTCATTGTATATAGAAGAAATGTACATCAAAACATACACATTTTCATTGTATATACCAGAAATGTAGATCAAAACATACACATTTTCATTGTACATTCAAGAAATGTACATCAAAACATCCACATTTTCATTGTATATACCAGAAATGTACATCAAAACATACACATTTTCATTGTACATTCAAGAAATGTACATCAAAACATACACATTTTCATTGTATATACCAGAAATGTACATCAAAACATACACATTTTCATTGTACATTCAAGAAATGTACATCAAAACATACACATTTTGAGTGTACATTCAAGTAATATACATCAAAACATACACATTTTCATTGTATATACCAGAAATGCACATCAAAACATACACATTTTCATTGTACATTCAAGAACTGTACATAAAAACATACACATTTTCAGTGTACATTCAAGAAATGTACATCAAAACATAAACATTTTCATTGTATATACCAGAAGTGTACATCAAAACATACACATTTTCATTGTATATACAAGAAATGTACATCAAAACATACACATTTTCATTGAATATACAAGAAATGTACATCAAAACATACACATTTTCAGTGTACATTCAAGAAATGTACATCAAGATAACACATTTTCATTGTACATTCAAGAAATATATATCAAAACATACACATTTTCAGTGTACATTCAAGAAATGTACATCAAAACATACACATTTTCATTGTATATACAAGAAATGTACATCAAAACAAACACATTTTCATTGTACACTCAAGAAATGTACATCAAAACTTACACATTTTCATTCTACACTCAAGAAATGTATATCAAAACATACACATATTCATTGTACATTCAAGAAATGTACATCAAAACATACACATTTTCATTGTATATACCAGAAATGTACATCACAACATACACATTTTCATTGTACATTCAAGAAATGTACATCAAAACATACACATTTTCATTGAATATACCAGAAATGTACATCAAAACATACACATTTTCATTCTACATTCAAGAACTGTACATCAAAACATACACATTTTCAGTGTACATTCAAGAAATGTACATCAAAACATAAACATTTTCATTGTATATACCAGAAGTGTACATCAAAACATACACATTTTCATTGTATATACAAGAAATGTACATCAAAACATACGCATTTTCAGTGTACATTCAAGAAATGTACATCAAGACATACACATTTTCATTGTACATTCAAGAAATATATATCAAAACATACACATTTTCAGTGTACATTCAAGAAATGTACATCAAAACATACACATTTTCATTGTATATACAAGAAATGTACATCAAAACATACACATTTTCATTGTACACTCAAGAAATGTACTACAAAGCTTACACATTTTCATTCTACACTCAAGAAATATATATCAAAACATACACATTTTCATTGTACATTCAAGAAATGTACATCAAAACATACACATTTTCAGTGTACATTCAAGAAATGTACATCAAAACATACACATTTTCACTGTATATACAAGAAATGTACATCAAAACATACACATTTTCATTGTACACTAAAGAAATATACATCAAAACATTCACACATTTTCAGTGTACATTCAAGAAATGTACATCAAAACATACACATTTTCATTGTATATCCAAGGAATGTATATCAAAACATACACATTTTCAGTGTACATTCAAGAAATGTACATCAAAACATACACATTTTCATTGTATATACAAGAAATGTACATCAGAACATACACATTTTCTATGTACATTCAAGAAATGTATATCAAAACATACACATTTTCAGTGTACATTCAAGAAATGTACATCAAAACATACACATTTTCATTGTATATACAAGAAATATACATCAAAACATACACATTTTCATTGTACACTAAAGAAATATACATCAAAACATTCACACACTTTCAGTGTACATTCAAGAAATGTACATCAAAACATACACATTTTCATTGTACATTCAAGAAATCTACATCAAAACATACACATTTTGAGTGTACATTCAAGAAATATACATCATCACATACACAATTTCATTGTATACACCAGAAATGTACATCAAAACATACACATTTTCATTGTACACTCGAGAAATGTACATCAAAACATACACATTTTCAGTGTACATTCAAGAAATGTACATCAAAACATACACATTTTGAGTGTACATCCAAGAAATGTACATCAAAACATATACATTTTCATTGTATATACCAGAAATGTACATCAAAGCATACACATTTTCATTGTATATACAAGAAATGTTAATCAAAACATACACATTTTCAGTGTACATTCAAGAAATGTACATCAAGACATACACATTTTCATTGTACATTCAAGAAATGTATATCAAAACATACACATTTTCAGTGTACATTCAAGAAATGTACATCAAAACATACACATTTTCATTGTATATACAAGAAATGCACATCAAAACTTACACATTTTCATTCTACACTCAAGAAATGTATATCAAATCATACACATTTTCTTTGTACACTCAAGAAATGTACATAAAAAACTTACACATTTTCATTGTATATACAAGAAATGTACAGCAAAACATACACACTTTCAGTGTACATTCAAGAAATGTACATCAAAACATACACATTTTCATTGTATATACCAGAAATGTACATCAAAACATACACATTTTCATTGTACATTCAAGAAATGTACATCAAAACATACACATTTTGAGTGTACATTCAAGTAATATACATCAAAACATACACATTTTCATTGTATATACCAGAAATGCACATCAAAACATACACATTTTCATTGTACATTCAAGAACTGTACATAAAAACATACACATTTTCAGTGTACATTCAAGAAATGTACATCAAAACATAAACATTTTCATTGTATATACCAGAAGTGTACATCAAAACATACACATTTTCATTGTATATACAAGAAATGTACATCAAAACATACATATTTTCATTGAATATACAAGAAATGTACATCAAAACATACACATTTTCAGTGTACATTCAAGAAATGTACATCAAGATATACACATTTTCATTGTACATTCAAGAAATATATATCAAAACATACACATTTTCAGTGTACATTCAAGAAATGTACATCAAAACATACACATTTTCATTGTATATACAAGAAATGTACATCAAAACATACACATTTTCATTGTACACTCAAGAAATGTACATCAAAACTTACACATTTTCATTCTACACTCAAGAAATGTATATCAAAACATACACATATTCATTGTACATTCAAGAAATGTACATCAAAACATACACATTTTCATTGTATATACCAGAAATGTACATCACAACATACACATTTTCATTGTACATTCAAGAAATGTACATCAAAACATACACATTTTCATTGAATATACCAGAAATGTACATCAAAACATACACATTTTCATTCTACATTCAAGAAATGTACATCAAAACATACACATTTTGAGTGTACATTCAAGTAATATACACCAAAACATACACATTTTCATTGTATATACCAGAAATGCACATCAAAACATACACATTTTCATTGTACATTCAAGAAATGTACATCAAAACATACACATTTTCAGTGTACATTCAAGAACTGTACATCAAAACATACACATTTTCAGTGTACATTCAAGAAATGTACATCAAAACATAAACATTTTCATTGTATATACCAGAAGTGTACATCAAAACATACACATTTTCATTGTATATACAAGAAATGTACATCAAAACATACGCATTTTCAGTGTACATTCAAGAAATGTACATCAAGACATACACATTTTCATTGTACATTCAAGAAATATATATCAAAACATACACATTTTCAGTGTACATTCAAGAAATGTACATCAAAACATACACATTTTCATTGTATATACAAGAAATGTACATCAAAACATACACATTTTCATTGTACACTCAAGAAATGTACTACAAAGCTTACACATTTTCATTCTACACTCAAGAAATGTATATCAAAACATACACATTTTCATTGTACATTCAAGAAATGTACATCAAAACATACACATTTTCAGTGTACATTCAAGAAATGTACATCAAAACATACACATTTTCACTGTATATACAAGAAATGTACATCAAAACATACACATTTTCATTGTACACTAAAGAAATATACATCAAAACATTCACACATTTTCAGTGTACATTCAAGAAATGTACATCAAAACATACACATTTTCATTGTATATCCAAGGAATGTATATCAAAACATACACATTTTCAGTGTACATTCAAGAAATGTACATCAAAACATACACATTTTCATTGTATATACAAGAAATGTACATCAAAACATACACATTTTCGTTGTACATTCAAGAAATGTATATCAAAACATACACATTTTCAGTGTACATTCAAGAAATGTACATCAAAACATACACATTTTCATTGTATATACAAGAAATGTACATCAAAACATACACATTTTCATTGTACACTAAAGAAATATACATCAAAACATTCACACATTTTCAGTGTACATTCAAGAAATGTACATCAAAACATACACATTTTCATTGTACATTCAAGAAATCTACATCAAAACATACACATTTTGAGTGTACATTCAAGAAATATACATCAACACATACACAATTTCATTGTATACACCAGAAATGTACATCAAAACATACACATTTTCATTGTACACTCGAGAAATGTACATCAAAACATACACATTTTCAGTGTACATTCAAGAAATGTACATCAAAACATACACATTTTGAGTGTACATCCAAGAAATGTACATCAAAACATATACATTTTCATTGTATATACCAGAAATGTACATCAAAACATACACATTTTCATTGTATATACAAGAAATGTACATCAAAACATACACATTTTCAGTGTACATTCAAGAAATGTACATCAAGACATACACATTTTCATTGTACATTCAAGAAATGTATATCAAAACATACACATTTTCATTGTACATTCAAGAAATGTACATCAAAACATACACATTTTGAGTGTACATTCAAGTAATATACATCAAAACATACACATTTTCATTGTATATACCAGAAATGCACATCAAAACATACACATTTTCATTGTACATTCAAGAACTGTACATAAAAACATACACATTTTCAGTGTACATTCAAGAAATGTACATCAAAACATAAACATTTTCATTGTATATACCAGAAGTGTACATCAAAACATACACATTTTCATTGTATATACAAGAAATGTACATCAAAACATACACATTTTCATTGAATATACAAGAAATGTACATCAAAACATACACATTTTCAGTGTACATTCAAGAAATGTACATCAAGATAACACATTTTCATTGTACATTCAAGAAATATATATCAAAACATACACATTTTCAGTGTACATTCAAGAAATGTACATCAAAACATACACATTTTCATTGTATATACAAGAAATGTACATCAAAACAAACACATTTTCATTGTACACTCAAGAAATGTACATCAAAACTTACACATTTTCATTCTACACTCAAGAAATGTATATCAAAACATACACATATTCATTGTACATTCAAGAAATGTACATCAAAACATACACATTTTCATTGTATATACCAGAAATGTACATCACAACATACACATTTTCATTGTACATTCAAGAAATGTACATCAAAACATACACATTTTCATTGAATATACCAGAAATGTACATCAAAACATACACATTTTCATTCTACATTCAAGAAATGTACATCAAAACATACACATTTTGAGTGTACATTCAAGTAATATACACCAAAACATACACATTTTCATTGTATATACCAGAAATGCACATCAAAACATACACATTTTCATTGTACATTCAAGAAATGTACATCAAAACATACACATTTTCAGTGTACATTCAAGAACTGTACATCAAAACATACACATTTTCAGTGTACATTCAAGAAATGTACATCAAAACATAAACATTTTCATTGCATATACCAGAAGTGTACATCAAAACATACACATTTTCATTGTATATACAAGAAATGTACATCAAAACATACGCATTTTCAGTGTACATTCAAGAAATGTACATCAAAACATACACATTTTCATTGTATATACAAGAAATGTACATCAGAACATACACATTTTCGTTGTACATTCAAGAAATGTATATCAAAACATACACATTTTCAGTGTACATTCAAGAAATGTACATCAAAACATACACATTTTCATTGTATATACAAGAAATGTACATCAAAACATACACATTTTCATTGTACACTAAAGAAATATACATCAAAACATTCACACATTTTCAGTGTACATTCAAGAAATGTACATCAAAACATACACATTTTCATTGTACATTCAAGAAATCTACATCAAAACATACACATTTTGAGTGTACATTCAAGAAATATACATCAACACATACACAATTTCATTGTATACACCAGAAATGTACATCAAAACATACACATTTTCATTGTACACTCGAGAAATGTACATCAAAACATACACATTTTCAGTGTACATTCAAGAAATGTACATCAAAACATACACATTTTGAGTGTACATCCAAGAAATGTACATCAAAACATATACATTTTCATTGTATATACCAGAAATGTACATCAAAACATACACATTTTCATTGTATATACAAGAAATGTACATCAAAACATACACATTTTCAGTGTACATTCAAGAAATGTACATCAAGACATACACATTTTCATTGTACATTCAAGAAATGTATATCAAAACATACACATTTTCATTGTACATTCAAGAAATGTACATCAAAACATACACATTTTGAGTGTACATTCAAGTAATATACATCAAAACATACACATTTTCATTGTATATACCAGAAATGCACATCAAAACATACACATTTTCATTGTACATTCAAGAACTGTACATAAAAACATACACATTTTCAGTGTACATTCAAGAAATGTACATCAAAACATAAACATTTTCATTGTATATACCAGAAGTGTACATCAAAACATACACATTTTCATTGTATATACAAGAAATGTACATCAAAACATACACATTTTCATTGAATATACAAGAAATGTACATCAAAACATACACATTTTCAGTGTACATTCAAGAAATGTACATCAAGATAACACATTTTCATTGTACATTCAAGAAATATATATCAAAACATACACATTTTCAGTGTACATTCAAGAAATGTACATCAAAACATACACATTTTCATTGTATATACAAGAAATGTACATCAAAACAAACACATTTTCATTGTACACTCAAGAAATGTACATCAAAACTTACACATTTTCATTCTACACTCAAGAAATGTATATCAAAACATACACATATTCATTGTACATTCAAGAAATGTACATCAAAACATACACATTTTCATTGTATATACCAGAAATGTACATCACAACATACACATTTTCATTGTACATTCAAGAAATGTACATCAAAACATACACATTTTCATTGAATATACCAGAAATGTACATCAAAACATACACATTTTCATTCTACATTCAAGAAATGTACATCAAAACATACACATTTTGAGTGTACATTCAAGTAATATACACCAAAACATACACATTTTCATTGTATATACCAGAAATGCACATCAAAACATACACATTTTCATTGTACATTCAAGAAATGTACATCAAAACATACACATTTTCAGTGTACATTCAAGAACTGTACATCAAAACATACACATTTTCAGTGTACATTCAAGAAATGTACATCAAAACATAAACATTTTCATTGTATATACCAGAAGTGTACATCAAAACATACACATTTTCATTGTATATACAAGAAATGTACATCAAAACATACGCATTTTCAGTGTACATTCAAGAAATGTACATCAAGACATACACATTTTCATTGTACATTCAAGAAATATATATCAAAACATACACATTTTCAGTGTACATTCAAGAAATGTACATCAAAACATACACATTTTCATTGTATATACAAGAAATGTACATCAAAACATACACATTTTCATTGTACACTCAAGAAATGTACTACAAAGCTTACACATTTTCATTCTACACTCAAGAAATATATATCAAAACATACACATTTTCATTGTACATTCAAGAAATGTACATCAAAACATACACATTTTCAGTGTACATTCAAGAAATGTACATCAAAACATACACATTTTCACTGTATATACAAGAAATGTACATCAAAACATACACATTTTCATTGTACACTAAAGAAATATACATCAAAACATTCACACATTTTCAGTGTACATTCAAGAAATGTACATCAAAACATACACATTTTCATTGTATATCCAAGGAATGTATATCAAAACATACACATTTTCAGTGTACATTCAAGAAATGTACATCAAAACATACACATTTTCATTGTATATACAAGAAATGTACATCAGAACATACACATTTTCATTGTACATTCAAGAAATGTATATCAAAACATACACATTTTCAGTGTACATTCAAGAAATGTACATCAAAACATACACATTTTCATTGTATATACAAGAAATGTACATCAAAACATACACATTTTCATTGTACACTAAAGAAATATACATCAAAACATTCACACATTTTCAGTGTACATTCAAGAAATGTACATCAAAACATACACATTTTCATTGTACATTCAAGAAATCTACATCAAAACATACACATTTTGAGTGTACATTCAAGAAATATACATCAACACATACACAATTTCATTGTATACACCAGAAATGTACATCAAAACATACACATTTTCATTGTACACTCGAGAAATGTACATCAAAACATACACATTTTCAGTGTACATTCAAGAAATGTACATCAAAACATACACATTTTGAGTGTACATCCAAGAAATGTACATCAAAACATATACATTTTCATTGTATATACCAGAAATGTACATCAAAACATACACATTTTCATTGTATATACAAGAAATGTACATCAAAACATACACATTTTCAGTGTACATTCAAGAAATGTACATCAAGACATACACATTTTCATTGTACATTCAAGAAATGTATATCAAAACATACACATTTTCATTGTACATTCAAGAAATGTACATCAAAACATACACATTTTGAGTGTACATTCAAGTAATATACATCAAAACATACACATTTTCATTGTATATACCAGAAATGCACATCAAAACATACACATTTTCATTGTACATTCAAGAACTGTACATAAAAACATACACATTTTCAGTGTACATTCAAGAAATGTACATCAAAACATAAACATTTTCATTGTATATACCAGAAGTGTACATCAAAACATACACATTTTCATTGTATATACAAGAAATGTACATCAAAACATACACATTTTCATTGAATATACAAGAAATGTACATCAAAACATACACATTTTCAGTGTACATTCAAGAAATGTACATCAAGATAACACATTTTCATTGTACATTCAAGAAATATATATCAAAACATACACATTTTCAGTGTACATTCAAGAAATGTACATCAAAACATACACATTTTCATTGTATATACAAGAAATGTACATCAAAACAAACACATTTTCATTGTACACTCAAGAAATGTACATCAAAACTTACACATTTTCATTCTACACTCAAGAAATGTATATCAAAACATACACATATTCATTGTACATTCAAGAAATGTGCATCAAAACATACACATTTTCATTGTATATACCAGAAATGTACATCACAACATACACATTTTCATTGTACATTCAAGAAATGTACATCAAAACATACACATTTTCATTGAATATACCAGAAATGTACATCAAAACATACACATTTTCATTCTACATTCAAGAAATGTACATCAAAACATACACATTTTGAGTGTACATTCAAGTAATATACACCAAAACATACACATTTTCATTGTATATACCAGAAATGCACATCAAAACATACACATTTTCATTGTACATTCAAGAAATGTACATCAAAACATACACATTTTCAGTGTACATTCAAGAACTGTACATCAAAACATACACATTTTCAGTGTACATTCAAGAAATGTACATCAAAACATAAACATTTTCATTGTATATACCACAAGTGTACATCAAAACATACACATTTTCATTGTATATACAAGAAATGTACATCAAAACATACGCATTTTCAGTGTACATTCAAGAAATGTACATCAAGACATACACATTTTCATTGTACACTCAAGAAATATATATCAAAACATACACATTTTCAGTGTACATTCAAGAAATGTACATCAAAACATACACATTTTCATTGTATATACAAGAAATGTACATCAAAACATACACATTTTCATTGTACACTCAAGAAATGTACTACAAAGCTTACACATTTTCATTCTACACTCAAGAAATATATATCAAAACATACACATTTTCATTGTACATTCAAGAAATGTACATCAAAACATACACATTTTCAGTGTACATTCAAGAAATGTACATCAAAACATACACATTTTCACTGTATATACAAGAAATGTACATCAAAACATACACATTTTCATTGTACA
Organism: Tenodera sinensis; assembly: GCA_030765045.1. NCBI lineage: Eukaryota > Metazoa > Arthropoda > Insecta > Mantodea > Mantidae > Tenodera > Tenodera sinensis. The sequence goes on along the minus strand of CM060963.1, from coordinate 165,202,954 downwards.
CTAAAGAAATATACATCAAAACATTCACACATTTTCAGTGTACATTCAAGAAATGTACATCAAAACATACACATTTTCATTGTATATCCAAGGAATGTATATCAAAACATACACATTTTCAGTGTACATTCAAGAAATGTACATCAAAACATACACATTTTCATTGTATATACAAGAAATGTACATCAGAACATACACATTTTCATTGTACATTCAAGAAATGTATATCAAAACATACACATTTTCAGTGTACATTCAAGAAATGTACATCAAAACATACACATTTTCATTGTATATACAAGAAATGTACATCAAAACATACACATTTTCATTGTACACTAAAGAAATATACATCAAAACATTCACACACTTTCAGTGTACATTCAAGAAATGTACATCAAAACATACACATTTTCATTGTACATTCAAGAAATCTACATCAAAACATACACATTTTGAGTGTACATTCAAGAAATATACATCAACACATACACAATTTCATTGTATACACCAGAAACGTACATCAAAACATACACATTTTCATTGTACACTCGAGAAATGTACATCAAAACATACACATTTTCAGTGTACATTCAAGAAATGTACATCAAAACATACACATTTTGAGTGTACATCCAAGAAATGTACATCAAAACATATACATTTTCATTGTATATACCAGAAATGTACATCAAAACATACACATTTTCATTGTATATACAAGAAATGTTAATCAAAACATACACATTTTCAGTGTACATTCAAGAAATGTACATCAAGACATACACATTTTCATTGTACATTCAAGAAATGTATATCAAAACATACACATTTTCAGTGTACATTCAAGAAATGTACATCAAAACATACACATTTTCATTGTATATACAAGAAATGCACATCAAAACTTACACATTTTCATTCTACACTCAAGAAATGTATATCAAATCATACACATTTTCTTTGTACACTCAAGAAATGTACATAAAAAACTTACACATTTTCATTGTATATACAAGAAATGTACAGCAAAACATACACACTTTCAGTGTACATTCAAGAAATGTACATCAAAACATACACATTTTCATTGTATATACCAGAAATGTACATCAAAACATACACATTTTCATTGTACATTCAAGAAATGTACATCAAAACATACACATTTTGAGTGTACATTCAAGTAATATACATCAAAACATACACATTTTCATTGTATATACCAGAAATGCACATCAAAACATACACATTTTCATTGTACATTCAAGAACTGTACATAAAAACATACACATTTTCAGTGTACATTCAAGAAATGTACATCAAAACATAAACATTTTCATTGTATATACCAGAAGTGTACATCAAAACATACACATTTTCATTGTATATACAAGAAATGTACATCAAAACATACATATTTTCATTGAATATACAAGAAATGTACATCAAAACATACACATTTTCAGTGTACATTCAAGAAATGTACATCAAGATATACACATTTTCATTGTACATTCAAGAAATATATATCAAAACATACACATTTTCAGTGTACATTCAAGAAATGTACATCAAAACATACACATTTTTCATTGTATATACAAGAAATGTACATCAAAACATACACATTTTCATTGTACACTCAAGAAATGTACATCAAAACTTACACATTTTCATTCTACACTCAAGAAATGTATATCAAAACATACACATATTCATTGTACATTCAAGAAATGTACATCAAAACATACACATTTTCATTGTATATACCAGAAATGTACATCACAACATACACATTTTCATTGTACATTCAAGAAATGTACATCAAAACATACACATTTTCATTGAATATACCAGAAATGTACATCAAAACATACACATTTTCATTCTACATTCAAGAAATGTACATCAAAACATACACATTTTGAGTGTACATTCAAGTAATATACACCAAAACATACACATTTTCATTGTATATACCAGAAATGCACATCAAAACATACACATTTTCATTGTACATTCAAGAAATGTACATCAAAACATACACATTTTCAGTGTACATTCAAGAACTGTACATCAAAACATACACATTTTCAGTGTACATTCAAGAAATGTACATCAAAACATAAACATTTTCATTGTATATACCAGAAGTGTACATCAAAACATACACATTTTCATTGTATATACAAGAAATGTACATCAAAACATACGCATTTTCAGTGTACATTCAAGAAATGTACATCAAGACATACACATTTTCATTGTACATTCAAGAAATATATATCAAAACATACACATTTTCAGTGTACATTCAAGAAATGTACATCAAAACATACACATTTTCATTGTATATACAAGAAATGTACATCAAAACATACACATTTTCATTGTACACTCAAGAAATGTACTACAAAGCTTACACATTTTCATTCTACACTCAAGAAATGTATATCAAAACATACACATTTTCATTGTACATTCAAGAAATGTACATCAAAACATACACATTTTCAGTGTACATTCAAGAAATGTACATCAAAACATACACATTTTCACTGTATATACAAGAAATGTACATCAAAACATACACATTTTCATTGTACACTAAAGAAATATACATCAAAACATTCACACATTTTCAGTGTACATTCAAGAAATGTACATCAAAACATACACATTTTCATTGTATATCCAAGGAATGTATATCAAAACATACACATTTTCAGTGTACATTCAAGAAATGTACATCAAAACATACACATTTTCATTGTATATACAAGAAATGTACATCAGAACATACACATTTTCATTGTACATTCAAGAAATGTATATCAAAACATACACATTTTCAGTGTACATTCAAGAAATGTACATCAAAACATACACATTTTCATTGTATATACAAGAAATGTACATCAAAACATACACATTTTCATTGTACACTAAAGAAATATACATCAAAACATTCACACATTTTCAGTGTACATTCAAGAAATGTACATCAAAACATACACATTTTCATTGTACATTCAAGAAATCTACATCAAAACATACACATTTTGAGTGTACATTCCAGAAATATACATCAACACATACACAATTTCATTGTATACACCAGAAATGTACATCAAAACATACACATTTTCATTGTACACTCGAGAAATGTACATCAAAACATACACATTTTCAGTGTACATTCAAGAAATGTACATCAAAACATACACATTTTGACTGTACATCCAAGAAATGTACATCAAAACATATACATTTTCATTGTATATACCAGAAATGTACATCAAAACATACACATTTTCATTGTATATACAAGAAATGTACATCAAAACATACACATTTTCAGTGTACATTCAAGAAATGTACATCAAGACATACACATTTTCATTGTACATTCAAGAAATGTATATCAAAACATACACATTTTCAGTGTACATTCAAGAAATGTACATCAAAACATACACATTTTCATTGTATATACAAGAAATGCACATCAAAACTTACACATTTTCATTCTACACTCAAGAAATGTATATCAAATCATACACATTTTCTTTGTACACTCAAGAAATGTACATAAAAAACTTACACATTTTCATTGTATATACAAGAAATGTACAGCAAAACATACACACTTTCAGTGTACATTCAAGAAATGTACATCAAAACATACACATTTTCATTGTACATTCAAGGAATGTATATCAAAACATACACATTTTCAGTGTCCATTCAAGAAATGTACATCAAAACATACACATTTTCATTGTACACTAAAGAAATATACATCAAAACATTCACACATTTTCAGTGTACATTCAAGGAATGTACATCAAAGCATATACATTTTCATTGTACATTCAAGAAATGTACATCAAAACATTAACATTTTGAGTGTACATTCAAGAAATATACATCAACACATACACAACTTCATTGTATATATCAGAAATGTATTTCAAAACATACACATTTTCATTGTACATTCAAGAAATGTACATCAAAACATAGACATTTTGAGTGTACATTCAAGAAATGTACATCAAAACATATAGATTTTCATTGTATATACCAGAAATGTACATCAAAACATACACATTTTCATTGTATATACAAGAAATGTACATCAAAACATACACATTTTCATTGTATATACAAGAAATGTATATCAAAACATACACATTTTCAGTGTACATTCAAGAAATGTACATCAAAACATACACATTTTCATTGTATATACAAGAAATGTACATCAAAACATACACATTTTCATTGTATATACCAGAAATGTACACCAAAACATACACATTTTCATTGTACATTCAAGAAATGTACATCAAAACATACACATTTTCAGTGTACATTCAAGAAATGTACATCAAAACATACACACTTTCATTGTATATACAAGAAATGTACATCAAAACATACACATTTTCAGTGTACATTCAAGAAATGTACATCAATACATACACATTTTCATTGTACATTCAAGAAATGTATATCAAAACATACACATTTTCAGTGTACATTCAAGAAATGTACATCAAAACATACACATTTTCATTGTATATACAAGAAATGCACATCAAAACATACACATTTTCATTGTACACTCACGAAATGTACATCAAAACTTACACATTTTCATTCTACACTCAAGAAATGTATATCAAATCATACACATTTTCTTTGTACACTCAAGAAATGTATATCAAAACATACACATTTTCTTTGTACACTCACGAAATGTATATCAAATCATACACATTTTCAGTGTACATTCAAGAAATGTACATCAAAACATACACATTTTCATTGTACATTCAAGAAATGTATATCAAAACATATACATTTTCATTGTACATTCAAGAAATGTACATCATAACATTAACATTTTGAGTGTACATTCAAGAAATATACATCAACACATACACAATTTCATTGTATATACCAGAATTGTACATCAAAACATACACATTTTCATTGTACATTCAAGAAATGTACATCAACACATACACATTTTCAGTGTACATTCAAGAAATGTACATCAAAACATAGACATTTTGAGTGTACATTCAAGAAATGTACATCAAAACATATAGATTTTCATTGTATATACCAGAAATGTACATCAAAACATACACATTTTCATTGTATATACAAGAAATGTATATCAAAACATACACATTTTCAGTGTACATTCAAGAAATGTACATCAAAACATACACATTTTCATTGTATATACAAGAAATGTACATCAAAACATACACATTTTCATTGTATATACCAGAAATGTGCACCAAAACATACACATTTTCATTGTACATTCAAGAAATGTACATCAAAACATACACATTTTCAGTGTACATTCAAGAAATGTACATCAAAAGATACACATTTTCATTGTATATACAAGAAATGTACATCAAAACATACACATTTTCAGTGTACATTCAAGAAATGTACATCAAGGCATACACATTTTCATTGTACATTCAAGAAATACATATCAAAACATACACATTTTCAGTGTACATTCAAGAAATGTACATCAAAACATACACATTTTCATTGTATATACAAGAAATGTACATCAAAACATACACAGCTTCAGTGTACATTCAAGGAATGTACATCAAAACATACCCATTTTCATTGTACATACCAGAAATGTACATCAAAACATACACATTTTCATTGTACACACAAGAAATGTACATTAAAACATACACATTTTCATTGTATATACAAGAAATGTATATCAAAACATACACATTTTCAGTGCACATTCAAGAAATGTACATCAAAACATACACATTTTCATTGTATACAGAAGAAATGTACATCAAAACATACACATTTTCATTGTATATACCAGAAATGTAGATCAAAACATACACATTTTCCTTTTTTCATTCAAGAAATGTACATCAAAACATACACATTTTCATTGTATATACAAGAAATGTATATCAAAACATACACATTTTCAGTGCACATTCAAGAAATGTACATCAAAACATACACATTTTCATTGTATACAGAAGAAATGTACATCAAAACATACACATTTTCATTGTATATACCAGAAATGTAGATCAAAACATACACATTTTCATTGTACATTCAAGAAATGTACATCAAAACATACACATTTTCATTGTACATTCAAGAAATGTACATCAAAACATACACATTTTCATTGTATATACCAGAAATGTACATCAAAACATACACATTTTCATTGTACATTCAAGAAATGTACATCAAAACATACACATTTTGAGTGTACATTCAAGTAATATACATCAAAACATACACATTTTCATTGTATATACCAGAAATGCACATCAAAACATACACATTTTCATTGTACATTCAAGAAATGTACATCAAAACATACACATTTTTAGTGTACATTCAAGAACTGTACATAAAAACATACACATTTTCAGTGTACATTCAAGAAATGTACATCAAAACATAAACATTTTCATTGTATATACCAGAAGTGTACATCAAAACATACACATTTTCATTGTATATACAAGAAATGTACATCAAAACATACACATTTCCATTGAATATACAAGAAATGTACATCAAAACATACACATTTTCAGTGTACATTCAAGAAATGTACATCAAGACATACACATTTTCATTGTACATTCAAGAAATATATATCAAAACATACACATTTTCAGTGTACATTCAAGAAATGTACATCAAAACATACACATTTTCATTGTATATACAAGAAATGTACATCAAAACATACACATTTTCATTGTACACTCAAGAAATGTACATCAAAACTTACACATTTTCATTCTACACTCAAGAAATGTATATCAAAACATACACATTTTCATTGTACATTCAAGAAATGTACATCAAAACATACACATTTTCATTGTATATACCAGAAATGTACACCAAAACATACACAATTTCATTGTACATTCAAGAAATGTACATCAAAACATACACATTTTCAGTGTACATTCAAGAAATGTACATCAAAACATACACACTTTCATTGTATATACAAGAAATGTACATCAAAACATACACATTTTCAGTGTACATTCAAGAAATGTACATCAATACATACACATTTTCATTGTACATTCAAGAAATGTATATCAAAACATACACATTTTCAGTGTACATTCAAGAAATGTACATCAAAACATACACATTTTCATTGTATATACAAGAAATGCACATCAAAACATACACATTTTCATTGTACACTCACGAAATGTACATCAAAACTTACACATTTTCATTCTACACTCAAGAAATGTATATCAAATCATACACATTTTCTTTGTACACTCAAGAAATGTACATAAAAAACTTACACATTTTCATTGTATATACAAGAAATGTACATCAAAAGATACACATTTTCAGTGTACATTCAAGAAATGTACATCAAAACATACACATTTTCATTGTACATTCAAGAAATGTATATCAAAACATATACATTTTCATTGTACATTCAAGAAATGTACATCATAACATTAACATTTTGAGTGTACATTCAAGAAATATACATCAACACATACACAATTTCATTGTATATACCAGAATTGTACATCAAAACATACACATTTTCATTGTACATTCAAGAAATGTACATCAACACATACACATTTTCAGTGTACATTCAAGAAATGTACATCAAAACATAGACATTTTGAGTGTACATTCAAGAAATGTACATCAAAACATATAGATTTTCATTGTATATACCAGAAATGTACATCAAAACATACACATTTTCATTGTATATACAAGAAATGTATATCAAAACATACACATTTTCAGTGTACATTCAAGAAATGTACATCAAAACATACACATTTTCATTGTATATACAAGAAATGTACATCAAAACATACACATTTTCATTGTATATACCAGAAATGTACACCAAAACATACACATTTTCATTGTACATTCAAGAAATGTACATCAAAACATACACATTTTCAGTGTACATTCAAGAAATGTACATCAAAACATACACACTTTCATTGTATATACAAGAAATGTACATCAAAACATACACATTTTCAGTGTACATTCAAGAAATGTACATCAATACATACACATTTTCATTGTACATTCAAGAAATGTATATCAAAACATACACATTTTCAGTGTACATTCAAGAAATGTACATCAAAACATACACATTTTCATTGTATATACAAGAAATGCACATCAAAACATACACATTTTCATTGTACACTCACGAAATGTACATCAAAACTTACACATTTTCATTCTACACTCAAGAAATGTATATCAAATCATACACATTTTCTTTGTACACTCAAGAAATGTACATAAAAAACTTACACATTTTCATTGTATATACAAGAAATGTACATCAAAAGATACACATTTTCAGTGTACATTCAAGAAATGTACATCAAAACATACACATTTTCATTGTACATTCAAGAAATGTATATCAAAACATATACATTTTCATTGTACATTCAAGAAATGTACATCATAACATTAACATTTTGAGTGTACATTCAAGAAATATACATCAACACATACACAATTTCATTGTATATACCAGAATTGTACATCAAAACATACACATTTTCATTGTACATTCAAGAAATGTACATCAACACATACACATTTTCAGTGTACATTCAAGAAATGTACATCAAAACATAGACATTTTGAGTGTACATTCAAGAAATGTACATCAAAACATATAGATTTTCATTGTATATACCAGAAATGTACATCAAAACATACACATTTTCATTGTATATACAAGAAATGTATATCAAAACATACACATTTTCAGTGTACATTCAAGAAATGTACATCAAAACATACACATTTTCATTGTATATACAAGAAATGTACATCAAAACATACACATTTTCATTGTATATACCAGAAATGTACACCAAAACATACACATTTTCATTGTACATTCAAGAAATGTACATCAAAACATACACATTTTCAGTGTACATTCAAGAAATGTACATCAAAAGATACACATTTTCATTGTATATACAAGAAATGTACATCAAAACATACACATTTTCAGTGTACATTCAAGAAATGTACATCAAGGCATACACATTTTCATTGTACATTCAAGAAATACATATCAAAACATACACATTTTCAGTGTACATTCAAGAAATGTACATCAAAACATACACATTTTCATTGTATATACAAGAAATGTACATCAAAACATACACAGCTTCAGTGTACATTCAAGGAATGTACATCAAAACATACCCATTTTCATTGTACATACCAGAAATGTACATCAAAACATACACATTTTCATTGTACACACAAGAAATGTACATTAAAACATACACATTTTCATTGTATATACAAGAAATGTATATCAAAACATACACATTTTCAGTGCACATTCAAGAAATGTACATCAAAACATACACATTTTCATTGTATACAGAAGAAATGTACATCAAAACATACACATTTTCATTGTATATACCAGAAATGTAGATCAAAACATACACATTTTCATTGTACATTCAAGAAATGTACATCAAAACATACACATTTTCATTGTATATACAAGAAATGTATATCAAAACATACACATTTTCAGTGCACATTCAAGAAATGTACATCAAAACATACACATTTTCATTGTATACAGAAGAAATGTACATCAAAACATACACATTTTCATTGTATATACCAGAAATGTAGATCAAAACATACACATTTTCATTGTACATTCAAGAAATGTACATCAAAACATACACATTTTCATTGTACATTCAAGAAATGTACATCAAAACATACACATTTTCATTGTATATACCAGAAATGTACATCAAAACATACACATTTTCATTGTACATTCAAGAAATGTACATCAAAACATACACATTTTGAGTGTACATTCAAGTAATATACATCAAAACATACACATTTTCATTGTATATACCAGAAATGCACATCAAAACATACACATTTTCATTGTACATTCAAGAAATGTACATCAAAACATACACATTTTCAGTGTACATTCAAGAACTGTACATAAAAACATACACATTTTCAGTGTACATTCAAGAAATGTACATCAAAACATAAACATTTTCATTGTATATACCAGAAGTGTACATCAAAACATACACATTTTCATTGTATATACAAGAAATGTACATCAAAACATACACATTTCCATTGAATATACAAGAAATGTACATCAAAACATACACATTTTCAGTGTACATTCAAGAAATGTACATCAAGACATACACATTTTCATTGTACATTCAAGAAATATATATCAAAACATACACATTTTCAGTGTACATTCAAGAAATGTACATCAAAACATACACATTTTCATTGTATATACAAGAAATGTACATCAAAACATACACATTTTCATTGTACACTCAAGAAATGTACATCAAAACTTACACATTTTCATTCTACACTCAAGAAATGTATATCAAAACATACACATTTTCATTGTACATTCAAGAAATGTACATCAAAACATACACATTTTCATTGTATATACCAGAAATGTACACCAAAACATACACATTTTCATTGTACATTCAAGAAATGTACATCAAAACATACACATTTTCAGTGTACATTCAAGAAATGTACATCAAAACATACACACTTTCATTGTATATACAAGAAATGTACATCAAAACATACACATTTTCAGTGTACATTCAAGAAATGTACATCAATACATACACATTTTCATTGTACATTCAAGAAATGTATATCAAAACATACACATTTTCAGTGTACATTCAAGAAATGTACATCAAAACATACACATTTTCATTGTATATACAAGAAATGCACATCAAAACATACACATTTTCATTGTACACTCACGAAATGTACATCAAAACTTACACATTTTCATTCTACACTCAAGAAATGTATATCAAATCATACACATTTTCTTTGTACACTCAAGAAATGTACATAAAAAACTTACACATTTTCATTGTATATACAAGAAATGTACATCAAAAGATACACATTTTCAGTGTACATTCAAGAAATGTACATCAAAACATACACATTTTCATTGTACATTCAAGAAATGTATATCAAAACATATACATTTTCATTGTACATTCAAGAAATGTACATCATAACATTAACATTTTGAGTGTACATTCAAGAAATATACATCAACACATACACAATTTCATTGTATATACCAGAATTGTACATCAAAACATACACATTTCCATTGTACATTCAAGAAATGTTCATCAACACATACACATTTTCAGTGTACATTCAAGAAATGTACATCAAAACATAGACATTTTGAGTGTACATTCAAGAAATGTACATCAAAACATATAGATTTTCATTGTATATACCAGAAATGTACATCAAAACATACACATTTTCAGTGTATATACAAGAAATGTATATCAAAACATACACATTTTCAGTGTACATTCAAGAAATGTACATCAAAACATACACATTTTCATTGTATATACAAGAAATGTACATCAAAACATACACATTTTCATTGTATATACCAGAAATGTACACCAAAACATACACATTTTCATTGTACATTCAAGAAATGTACATCAAAACATACACATTTTCAGTGTACATTCAAGAAATGTACATCAAAAGATACACATTTTCATTGTATATACAAGAAATGTACATCAAAACATACACATTTTCAGTGTACATTCAAGAAATGTACATCAAGGCATACACATTTTCATTGTACATTCAAGAAATACATATCAAAACATACACATTTTCAGTGTACATTCAAGAAATGTACATCAAAACATACACATTTTCATTGTATATACAAGAAATGTACATCAAAACATACACAGCTTCAGTGTACATTCAAGGAATGTACATCAAAACATACCCATTTTCATTGTACATACCAGAAATGTACATCAAAACATACACATTTTCATTGTACACACAAGAAATGTACATTAAAACATACACATTTTCATTGTATATACAAGAAATGTATATCAAAACATACACATTTTCAGTGCACATTCAAGAAATGTACATCAAAACATACACATTTTCATTGTATACAGAAGAAATGTACATCAAAACATACACATTTTCATTGTATATACCAGAAATGTAGATCAAAACATACACATTTTCATTGTACATTCAAGAAATGTACATCAAAACATACACATTTTCATTGTATATACAAGAAATGTATATCAAAACATACACATTTTCAGTGCACATTCAAGAAATGTACATCAAAACATACACATTTTCATTGTATACAGAAGAAATGTACATCAAAACATACACATTTTCATTGTATATACCAGAAATGTAGATCAAAACATACACATTTTCATTGTACATTCAAGAAATGTACATCAAAACATACACATTTTCATTGTACATTCAAGAAATGTACATCAAAACATACACATTTTCATTGTATATACCAGAAATGTACATCAAAACATACACATTTTCATTGTACATTCAAGAAATGTACATCAAAACATACACATTTTGAGTGTACATTCAAGTAATATACATCAAAACATACACATTTTCATTGTATATACCAGAAATGCACATCAAAACATACACATTTTCATTGTACATTCAAGAAATGTACATCAAAACATACACATTTTCAGTGTACATTCAAGAACTGTACATAAAAACATACACATTTTCAGTGTACATTCAAGAAATGTACATCAAAACATAAACATTTTCATTGTATATACCAGAAGTGTACATCAAAACATACACATTTTCATTGTATATACAAGAAATGTACATCAAAACATACACATTTCCATTGAATATACAAGAAATGTACATCAAAACATACACATTTTCAGTGTACATTCAAGAAATGTACATCAAGACATACACATTTTCATTGTACATTCAAGAAATATATATCAAAACATACACATTTTCAGTGTACATTCAAGAAATGTACATCAAAACATACACATTTTCATTGTATATACAAGAAATGTACATCAAAACATACACATTTTCATTGTACACTCAAGAAATGTACATCAAAACTTACACATTTTCATTCTACACTCAAGAAATGTATATCAAAACATACACATTTTCATTGTACATTCAAGAAATGTACATCAAAACATACACATTTTCATTGTATATACAAGAAATGTACATCAAAACATACACATTTTCAGTGTACATTCAAGAAATGTACATCAAAACATACACATTTTCATTGTACATTCAAGAAATGTATATCAAAACATACACATTTTCAGTGTACATTCAGGAAATGTACATCAAGACATACACATTTTCATTGTATATACAAGAAATGTACATCAAAACATAGACATTTTCATTGTACAGTCAAGAAATGTATATCAAAACATACACATTTTCAGTGTACATTCAAGAAATGTACATCAAAACATACACATTTTCACTGTATATACACGAAATGTACATCAAAACATACACATCTTCATTGTACACTAAAGAAATATACATCAAAACATTCACACATTTTCAGTGTACATTCAAGAAATGTACATCAAAACATACACATTTTCATTGTATATACAAGAAATGTATATCAAAACATACACATTTTCGGTGTACTTTCAAGAAATGTACATCAAAACATACACATTTTCATTGTATATACAAGAAATGTACATCAAAACATAAACATTTTCATTGTACATTCAAGAAATGTATATCAAAACATACACATTTTCAGTGTACATTCAAGAAATGTACATCAAAACATACACATTTTCATTGTATATACAAGAAATGTACATCAAAACATACACTTTTTCGTTGTACACTAAAGAAATATACATCAAAACATTCACACATTTTCAGTGTACATTCAAGAAATGTACATCAAAACATACACACTTTCATTGTACATTCAAGAAATGTACATCAAAACATACACATTTTGAGTGTACATTCAAGAAATATACATCAACACATACACAATTTCATTGTATATACCAGAAAAGTACATCAAAACATACACATTTTCATTGTACATTCAAGAAATGTACATCAAAACATACAGATTTTCAGTGTACATTCAAGAAATGTACATCAAAACATACACATTTTGAGTGTACATTCAAGAAATGTACATCAAAACATATACATTTTCATTGTATATACCAGAAATGTACATCAAAACATACACATTTTCATTGTATATACAAGAAATGTACATCAAAACATACACATTTTCATTGTATATACAAGAAATGTATATCAAAACATACACATTTTCATTGTATATACAAGAAATGTACATCAAAACATACACATTTTCAGTGTACATTCAAGAAATGTACATCAATACATACACATTTTCGTTGTACATTCAAGAAATGTATATCAAAACATACACATTTTCAGTGTACATTCAAGAAATGTACATCAAAACATACACATTTTCATTCTATATACAAGAAATGCACATCAAAACATACACATTTTCATTGTATACTCAAGAAATGTACATCAAAACTTACACATTTTCATTCTACACTCAAGAAATGTATATCAAATCATACACATTTTCTTTGTACACTCAAGAAATGTACATAAAAAACTTACACATTTTCATTGTATATACAAGAAATGTACATCAAAAGATATACATTTTCAGTGTACATTCAAGAAATGTACATCAAAACATACACATTTTCATTGTACATTCAAGAAATGTATATCAAAGCATATACATTTTCATTGTACATTCAAGAAATGTACATCATAACATTAACATTTTGAGTGTACATTCAAGAAATATACATCAACACATACACAATTTCATTGTATATACCAGAATTGTACATCAAAACATACACATTTTCATTGTACATTCAAGAAATGTACATCAACACATACACATTTTCAGTGTACATTCAAGAAATGTACATCAAAACATAGACATTTTGAGTGTACATTCAAGAAATGTACATCAAAACATATAGATTTTCATTGTATATACCAGAAATGTACATCAAAACATACACATTTTCATTGTATATACAAGAAATGTACATCAAAACATACACATTTTCATTGTATATACAAGAAATGTATATCAAAACATACACATTTTCAGTGTACATTCAAGAAACGTTCATCAAAACATACACATTTTCATTCTATATACAAGAAATGTACATCAAAACATACACATTTTCATTGTATATACCAAAAATGTACACCAAAACATACACATTTTCATTGTACATTCAAGAAATGTACATCAAAACATACACATTTTCAGTGTACATTCAAGAAATGTACATCAAAACATACACATTTTCATTGTATATACAAGAAATGTACATCAAAACATACACATTTTCAGTGTACATTCAAGAAATGTACATCAAGGCATACACATTTTCATTGTACATTCAAGAAATATATATCAAAACATACACATTTTCAGTGTACATTCAAGAAATGTACATCAAAACATACACATTTTCATTGTATATACAAGAAATGTACATCAAAACATACACAGCTTCAGTGTACATTCAAGGAATGTACATCAAAACATACCCATTTTCATTGTACATACCAGAAATGTACATCAAAACATACACATTTTCATTGTACACACAAGAAATGTACATTAAAACATACACATTTTCATTGTATATACAAGAAATGTATATCAAAACATACACATTTTCAGTGCACATTCAAGAAATGTACATCAAAACATACACATTTTCATTGTATACAGAAGAAATGTACATCAAAACATACACATTTTCATTGTATATACCAGAAATGTAGATCAAAACATACACATTTTCATTGTACATTCAAGAAATGTACATCAAAACATACACATTTTCATTGTATATACCAGAAATGTACATCAAAACATACACATTTTCATTGTACATTCAAGAAATGTACATCAAAACATACACATTTTCATTGTATATACCAGAAATGTACATCAAAACATACACATTTTCATTGTACATTCAAGAAATGTACATCAAAACATACACATTTTGAGTGTACATTCAAGTAATATACATCAAAACATACACATTTTCATTATATATACCAGAAATGCACATCAAAACATACACATTTTCATTGTACATTCAAGAAATGTACATCAAAACATACACATTTTCAGTGTACATTCAAGAACTGTACATAAAAACATACACATTTTCAGTGTACATTCAAGAAATGTACATCAAAACATAAACATTTTCATTGTATATACCAGAAGTGTACATCAAAACATACACATTTTCATTGTATATACAAGAAATGTACATCAAAACATACACATTTTCATTGAATATACAAGAAATGTACATCAAAACATACACATTTTCAGTGTACATTCAAGAAATGTACATCAAGACATACACATTTTCATTGTACATTCAAGAAATATATATCAAAACATACACATTTTCAGTGTACATTCAAGAAATGTACATCAAAACATAAACATTTTCATTGTGTATACAAGAAATGTACATCAAAACATACACATTTTCATTGTACACTCAAGAAATGTACATCAAAACTTACACATTTTCATTCTACACTCAAGAAATGTATATCAAAACATACACATTTTCATTGTACATTCAAGAAATGTACATCAAAACATACACATTTTCATTGTATATACAAGAAATGTACATCAAAACATACACATTTTCAGTGTACATTCAAGAAATGTACATCAAAACATACACATTTTCATTGTACATTCAAGAAATGTATATCAAAACATACACATTTTCAGTGTATATTCAGGAAATGTACATCAAGACATACACATTTTCATTGTATATACAAGAAATGTACATCAAAACATAGACATTTTCATTGTACAGTCAAGAAATGTATATCAAAACATACACATTTTCAGTGTACATTCAAGAAATGTACATCAAAACATACACATTTTCACTGTATATACACGAAATGTACATCAAAACATACACATCTTCATTGTACACTAAAGAAATATACATCAAAACATTCACACATTTTCAGTGTACATTCAAGAAATGTACATCAAAACATACACATTTTCATTGTACATACAAGAAATGTATATCAAAACATACACATTTTCGCTGTGTACTTTCAAGAAATGTACATCAAAACATACACATTTTCATTGTATATACAAGAAATGTACATCAAAACATAAACATTTTCATTGTACATTCAAGAAATGTATATCAAAACATACACATTTTCAGTGTACATTCAAGAAGTGTACATCAAAACATACACATTTTCATTGTATATACAAGAAATGTACATCAAAACATACACTTTTTCGTTGTACACTAAAGAAATATACATCAAAACATTCACACATTTTCAGTGTACATTCAAGAAATGTACATCAAAACATACACATTTTCAGTGTACATTCAGGAAATGTACATCAAGACATACACATTTTCATTGTATATACAAGAAATGTACATCAAAACATAGACATTTTCATTGTACAGTCAAGAAATGTATATCAAAACATACACATTTTCAGTGTACATTCAAGAAATGTACATCAAAACATACACATTTTCACTGTATATACACGAAATGTACATCAAAACATACACATCTTCATTGTACACTAAAGAAATATACATCATAACATTCACACATTTTCAGTGTACATTCAAGAAATGTACATCAAAACATACACATTTTCATTGTATATACAAGAAGTGTATATCAAAACATACACATTTTCGGTGTACTTTCAAGAAATGTACATTAAAACATACACATTTTCATTGTATATACAAGAAATGTACATCAAAACATAAACATTTTCATTGTACATTCAAGAAATGTATATCAAAACATACACATTTTCAGTGTACATTCAAGAAATGTACATCAAAACATACACATTTTCATTGTATATACAAGAAATGTACATCAAAACATACACTTTTTCGTTGTACACTAAAGAAATATACATCAAAACATTCACACATTTTCAGTGTACATTCAAGAAATGTACATCAAAACATACACACTTTCATTGTACAGTCAAGAAATGTACATCAAAACATACACATTTTGAGTGTACATTCAAGAAATATACATCAACACATACACAATTTCATTGTATATACCAGAAAAGTACATCAAAACATACACATTTTCATTGTACATTCAAGAAATGTACATCAAAACATACAGATTTTCAGTGTACATTCAAGAAATGTACATCAAAACATACACATTTTGAGTGTACATTCAAGAAATGTACATCAAAACATATACATTTTCATTGTATATACCAGAAATGTACATCAAAACATACACATTTTCATTGTATATACAAGAAATGTACATCAAAACATACACATTTTCATTGTATATACAAGAAATGTATATCAAAACATACACATTTTCATTGTATATACAAGAAATGTACATCAAAACATACACATTTTCAGTGTACATTCAAGAAATGTACATCAATACATACACATTTTCATTGTACATTCAAGAAATGTATATCAAAACATACACATTTTCAGTGTACATTCAAGAAATGTACATCAAAACATACACATTTTCATTGTATATACAAGAAATGCACATCAAAACATACACATTTTCATTGTATACTCAAGAAATGTACATCAAAACTTACACATTTTCATTCTACACTCAAGAAATGTATATCAAATCATACACATTTTCTTTGTACACTCAAGAAATGTACATAAAAAACTTACACATTTTCATTGTATATACAAGAAATGTACATCAAAAGATACACATTTTCAGTGTACATTCAAGAAATGTACATCAAAACATACACATTTTCATTGTACATTCAAGAAATGTATATCAAAGCATATACATTTTCATTGTACATTCAAGAAATGTACATCATAACATTAACATTTTGAGTGTACATTCAAGAAATATACATCAACACATACACAATTTCATTGTATATACCAGAATTGTACATCAAAACATACACATTTTCATTGTACATTCAAGAAATGTACATCAACACATACACATTTTCAGTGTACATTCAAGAAATGTACATCAAAACATAGACATTTTGAGTGTACATTCAAGAAATGTACATCAAAACATATAGATTTTCATTGTATATACCAGAAATGTACATCAAAACATACACATTTTCATTGTATATACAAGAAATGTACATCAAAACATACACATTTTCATTGTATATACAAGAAATGTATATCAAAACATACACATTTTCAGTGTACATTCAAGAAATGTACATCAAAACATACACATTTTCATTGTATATACAAGAAATGTACATCAAAACATACACATTTTCATTGTATATACCAGAAATGTACACCAAAACATACACATTTTCATTGTACATTCAAGAAATGTACATCAAAACATACACATTTTCAGTGTACATTCAAGAAATGTACATCAAAACATACACATTTTCATTGTATATACAAGAAATGTACATCAAAACATACACATTTTCAGTGTACATTCAAGAAATGTACATTAAGGCATACACATTTTCATTGTACATTCAAGAAATATATATCAAAACATACACATTTTCAGTGTACATTCAAGAAATGTACATCAAAACTTACACATTTTCATTGTATATACAAGAAATGTACATCAAAACATACACAGCTTCAGTGTACATTCAAGGAATGTACATCAAAACATACCCATTTTCATTGTACATACCAGAAATGTACATCAAAACATACACATTTTCATTGTACACACAAGAAATGTACATTAAAACATACACATTTTCATTGTATATACAAGAAATGTATATCAAAACATACACATTTTCAGTGCACATTCAAGAAATGTACATCAAAACATACACATTTTCATTGTATACAGAAGAAATGTACATCAAAACATACACATTTTCATTGTATATACCAGAAATGTAGATCAAAACATACACATTTTCATTGTACATTCAAGAAATGTACATCAAAACATACACATTTTCATTGTATATACCAGAAATGTACATCAAAACATACACATTTTCATTGTACATTCAAGAAATGTACATCAAAACATACACATTTTCATTGTATATACCAGAAATGTACATCAAAACATACACATTTTCATTGTACATTCAAGAAATGTACATCAAAACATACACATTTTGAGTGTACATTCAAGTAATATACTTCAAAACATACACATTTTCATTGTATATACCAGAAATGCACATCAAAACATACACATTTTCATTGTACATTCAAGAAATGTACATCAAAACATACACATTTTCAGTGTACATTCAAGAACTGTACATAAAAACATACACATTTTCAGTGTACATTCAAGAAATGTACATCAAAACATAAACATTTTCATTGTATATACCAGAAGTGTACATCAAAACATACACATTTTCATTGTATATACAAGAAATGTACATCAAAACATACACATTTTCATTGAATATACAAGAAATGTACATCAAAACATACACATTTTCAGTGTACATTCAAGAAATGTACATCAAGACATACACATTTTCATTGTACATTCAAGAAATATATATCAAAACATACACATTTTCAGTGTACATTCAAGAAATGTACATCAAAACATACACATTTTCATTGTATATACAAGAAATGTACATCAAAACATACACATTTTCATTGTACACTCAAGAAATGTACATCAAAACTTACACATTTTCATTCTACACTCAAGAAATGTATATCAAAACATACACATTTTCATTGTACATTCAAGAAATGTACATCAAAACATACACATTTTCATTGTATATACAAGAAATGTACATCAAAACATACACATTTTCAGTGTACATTCAAGAAATGTACATCAAAACATACACATTTTCATTGTACATTCAAGAAATGTATATCAAAACATACACATTTTCAGTGTACATTCAGGAAATGTACATCAAGACA
This sequence comes from Tenodera sinensis, assembly GCA_030765045.1. NCBI lineage: Eukaryota > Metazoa > Arthropoda > Insecta > Mantodea > Mantidae > Tenodera > Tenodera sinensis. The sequence continues at coordinate 165,181,856 of CM060963.1, read as the reverse complement.
TACACATTTTCATTGTATATACAAGAAATGTACATCAAAACATAGACATTTTCATTGTACAGTCAAGAAATGTATATCAAAACATACACATTTTCAGTGTACATTCAAGAAATGTACATCAAAACATACACATTTTCACTGTATATACACGAAATGTACATCAAAACATACACATCTTCATTGTACACTAAAGAAATATACATCAAAACATTCACACATTTTCAGTGTACATTCAAGAAATGTACATCAAAACATACACATTTTCATTGTATATACAAGAAATGTATATCAAAACATACACATTTTCGCTGTGTACTTTCAAGAAATGTACATCAAAACATACACATTTTCATTGTATATACAAGAAATGTACATCAAAACATAAACATTTTCATTGTACATTCAAGAAATGTATATCAAAACATACACATTTTCAGTGTACATTCAAGAAATGTACATCAAAACATACACATTTTCATTGTATATACAAGAAATGTACATCAAAACATACACTTTTTCGTTGTACACTAAAGAAATATACATCAAAACATTCACACATTTTCAGTGTACATTCAAGAAATGTACATCAAAACATACACACTTTCATTGTACATTCAAGAAATGTACATCAAAACATACACATTTTGAGTGTACATTCAAGAAATATACATCAACACATACACAATTTCATTGTATATACCAGAAAAGTACATCAAAACATACACATTTTCATTGTACATTCAAGAAATGTACATCAAAACATACAGATTTTCAGTGTACATTCAAGAAATGTACATCAAAACATATACATTTTCATTGTATATACCAGAAATGTACATCAAAACATACACATTTTCATTGTATATACAAGAAATGTACATCAAAACATACACATTTTCATTGTATATACAAGAAATGTATATCAAAACATACACATTTTCATTGTATATACAAGAAATGTACATCAAAACATACACATTTTCAGTGTACATTCAAGAAATGTACATCAATACATACACATTTTCATTGTACATTCAAGAAATGTATATCAAAACATACACATTTTCAATGTACATTCAAGAAATGTACATCAAAACATACACATTTTCATTGTATATACAAGAAATGTACATCAAAACATACACATTTTCATTGTATATACCAGAAATGTACACCAAAACATACACATTTTCATTGTACATTCAAGAAATGTACATCAAAACATACACATTTTCAGTGTACATTCAAGAAATGTACATCAAAACATACACATTTTCATTGTATATACAAGAAATGTACATCAAAACATACACATTTTCAGTGTACATTCAAGAAATGTACATCAAGGCATACACATTTTCATTGTACATTCAAGAAATATATATCAAAACATACACATTTTCAGTGTACATTCAAGAAATGTACATCAAAACATACACATTTTCATTGTATATACAAGAAATGTACATCAAAACATACACAGCTTCAGTGTACATTCAAGGAATGTACATCACAACATACCGATTTTCATTGTACATACCAGAAATGTACATCAAAACATACACATTTTCATTGTACACACAAGAAATGTACATTAAAACATACACATTTTCATTGTATATACAAGAAATGTATATCAAAACATACACATATTCAGTGCACATTCAAGAAATGTACATCAAAACATACACATTTTCATTGTATATAGAAGAAATGTACATCAAAACATACACATTTTCATTGTATATACCAGAAATGTAGATCAAAACATACACATTTTCATTGTACATTCAACAAATGTACATCAAAACATACACATTTTCATTGTATATACCAGAAATGTACATCAAAACATACACATTTTCATTGTACATTCAAGAAATGTACATCAAAACATACACATTTTCATTGTATATACCAGAAATGTACATCAAAACATACACATTTTCATTGTACATTCAAGAAATGTACATCAAAACATACACATTTTGAGTGTACATTCAAGTAATATACATCAAAACATACACATTTTCATTGTATATACCAGAAATGCACATCAAAACATACACATTTTCATTGTACATTCAATAAATGTACATCAAAACATACACATTTTCAGAGTACATTCAAGAACTGTACATAAAAACATACACATTTTCAGTGTACATTCAAGAAATGTACATCAAAACATAAACATTTTCATTGTATATACCAGAAGTGTACATCAAAACATACACATTTTCATTGTATATACAAGAAATGTACATCAAAACATACACATTTTCATTGAATATACAAGAAATGTACATCAAAACATACACATTTTCAGTGTACATTCAAGAAATGTACATCAAGACATACACATTTTCATTGTACATTCAAGAAATATATATCAAAACATACACATTTTCAGTGTACATTCAAGAAATGTACATCAAAACATACACATTTTCATTGTATATACAAGAAATGTACATCAAAACATACACATTTTCATTGTACACTCAAGAAATGTACATCAAAACTTACACATTTTCATTCTACACTCAAGAAATGTATATCAAAACATACACATTTTCATTGTACATTCAAGAAATGTACATCAAAACATACACATTTTCATTGTATATACAAGAAATGTACATCAAAACATACACATTTTCAGTGTACATTCAAGAAATGTACATCAAAACATACACACTTTCATTGTACATTCAAGAAATGTATATCAAAACATACACATTTTCAGTGTACATTCAGGAAATGTACATCAAGACATACACATTTTCATTGTATATACAAGAAATGTACATCAAAACATAGACATTTTCATTGTACAGTCAAGAAATGTATATCAAAACATACACATTTTCAGTGTACATTCAAGAAATGTACATCAAAACATACACATTTTCACTGTATATACACGAAATGTACATCAAAACATACACATCTTCATTGTACACTAAAGAAATATACATCAAAACATTCACACATTTTCAGTGTACATTCAAGAAATGTACATCAAAACATACACATTTTCATTGTATATACAAGAAATGTATATCAAAACATACACATTTTCGGTGTACTTTCAAGAAATGTACATCAAAACATACACATTTTCATTGTATATACAAGAAATGTACATCAAAACATAAACATTTTCATTGTACATTCAAGAAATGTATATCAAAACATACACATTTTCAGTGTACATTCAAGAAATGTACATCAAAACATACACATTTTCATTGTATATACAAGAAATGTACATCAAAACATACACTTTTTCGTTGTACACTAAAGAAATATACATCAAAACATTCACACATTTTCAGTGTACATTCAAGAAATGTACATCAAAACCTACACACTTTCATTGTACATTCAAGAAATGTACATCAAAACATACACATTTTGAGTGTACATTCAAGAAATATACATCAACACATACACAATTTCATTGTATATACCAGAAAAGTACATCAAAACATACACATTTTCATTGTACATTCAAGAAATGTACATCAAAACATACAGATTTTCAGTGTACATTCAAGAAATGTACATCAAAACATACACATTTTGAGTCTACATTCAAGAAATGTACATCAAAACATATACATTTTCATTGTATATACCAGAAATGTACATCAAAACATACACATTTTCATTGTATATACAAGAAATGTACATCAAAACATACACATTTTCATTGTATATACAAGAAATGTATATCAAAACATACACATTTTCATTGTATATACAAGAAATGTACATCAAAACATACACATTTTCAGTGTACATTCAAGAAGTGTACATCAATACATACACATTTTCATTGTACATTCAAGAAATGTATATCAAAACATACACATTTTCAGTGTACATTCAAGAAATGTACATCAAAACATACACATTTTCATTGTATATACAAGAAATGCACATCAAAACATACACATTTTCATTGTACACTCAAGAAATGTACATCAAAACTTACACATTTTCATTCTACACTCAAGAAATGTATATCAAATCATACACATTTTCTTTGTACACTCAAGAAATGTACATAAAAAACTTACACATTTTCATTGTATATACAAGAAATGTACATCAAAAAATACACATTTTCAGTGTACATTCAAGAAATGTACATCAAAACATACACATTTTCATTGTACATTCAAGAAATGTATATCAAAACATATACATTTTCATTGTACATTCAAGAAATGTACATCATAACATTAACATTTTGAGTGTACATTCAAGAAATATACATCAACACATACACAATTTCATTGTATATACCAGAATTGTACATCAAAACATACACATTTTCATTGTACATTCAAGAAATGTACATCAACACATACACATTTTCAGTGTACATTCAAGAAATGTACATCAAAACATAGACATTTTGAGTGTACATTCAAGAAATGTACATCAAAACATATAGATTTTCATTGTATATACCAGAAATGTACATCAAAACATACACATTTTCATTGTATATACAAGAAATGTACATCAAAACATACACATTTTCATTGTATATACAAGAAATGTATATAAAACATACACATTTTCAGTGTACATTCAAGAAATGTACATAAAAAAATACACATTTTCATTGTATATACAAGAAATGTACATCAAAACATACACATTTTCATTGTATATACCAGAAATGTACCCCAAAACATACACATTTTCATTGTACATTCAAGAAATGTACATCAAAACATACACATTTTCAGTGTACATTCAAGAAATGTACATCAAAACATACACATTTTCATTGTATATACAAGAAATGTACATCAAAACATACACATTTTCAGTGTACATTCAAGAAATGTACATCAAGGCATACACATTTTCATTGTACATTCAAGAAATATATATCAAAACATACACATTTTCAGTGTACATTCAAGAAATGTACATCAAAACATACACATTTTCATTGTATATACAAGAAATGTACATCAAAACATACACATCTTCAGTGTACATTCAAGAAATGTACATCAAAACATACCCATTTTCATTGTATATACCAGAAATGTACATCAAAACATACACATTTTCATTGTACACACAAGAAATGTACATTAAAACATACACATTTTCATTGTATATACAAGAAATGTATATCAAAACATACACATTTTCAGTGCACATTCAAGAAATGTACATCAAAACATACACATTTTCATTGTATATAAAAGAAATGTACATCAAAACATACACATTTTCATTGTATATACCAGAAATGTAGATCAAAACATACACATTTTCATTGTACATTCAAGAAATGTACATCAAAACATACACATTTTCATTGTATATACCAGAAATGTACATCAAAACATACACATTTTCATTGTACATTCAAGAAATGTACATCAAAACATACACATTTTCATTGTATATACCAGAAATGTACATCAAAACATACACATTTTCATTGTACATTCAAGAAATGTACATCAAAACATACACATTTTGAGTGTACATTCAAGTAATATACATCAAAACATACACATTTTCATTGTATATACCAGAAATGCACATCAAAACATACACATTTTCATTGTACATTCAAGAAATGTACATCAAAACATACACATTTTCAGTGTACATTCAAGAACTGTACATCAAAACATACACATTTTCAGTGTACATTCAAGAAATGTACATCAAAACATAAACATTTTCATTGTATATACCAGAAGTGTACATCAAAACATACACATTTTCATTGTATATACAAGAAATGTACATCAAAACATACACATTTTCATTGAATATACAAGAAATGTACATCAAAACATACACATTTTCAGTGTACATTCAAGAAATGTACATCAAGACATACACATTTTCATTGTACATTCAAGAAATATATATCAAAACATACACATTTTCAGTGTACATTCAAGAAATGTACATCAAAACATACACATTTTCATTGTATATACAAGAAATGTACATCAAAACATACACATTTTCATTGTACACTCAAGAAATGTACATCAAAACTTACACATTTTCATTCTACACTCAAGAAATGTATATCAAAACATACACATTTTCATTGTACATTCAAGAAATGTACATCAAAACATACACATTTTCATTGTATATACAAGAAATGTACATCAAAACATACACATTTTCAGTGTACATTCAAGAAATGTACATCAAGACATACACATTTTCATTGTATATACAAGAAATGTACATCAAAACATAGACATTTTCATTGTACAGTCAAGAAATGTATATCAAAACATACACATTTTCAGTGTACATTCAAGAAATGTACATCAAAACATACACATTTTCACTGTATATACACGAAATGTACATCAAAACATACACATCTTCATTGTACACTAAAGAAATATACATCAAAACATTCACACATTTTCAGTGTACATTCAAGAAATGTACATCAAAACATACACATTTTCATTGTATATACAAGAAATGTATATCAAAACATACACATTTTCGGTGTACTTTCAAGAAATGTACATCAAAACATACACATTTTCATTGTATATACAAGAAATGTACATCAAAACATACACATTTTCATTGTACATTCAAGAAATGTATATCAAAACATACACATTTTCAGTGTACATTCAAGAAATGTACATCAAAACATACACATTTTCATTGTATATACAAGAAATGTACATCAAAACATACACTTTTTCGTTGTACACTAAAGAAATATACATCAAAACATTCACACATTTTCAGTGTACATTCAAGAAATGTACATCAAAACATACACACTTTCATTGTACATTCAAGAAATGTACATCAAAACATACACATTTTGAGTGTACATTCAAGAAATATACATCAACACATACACAATTTCATTGTATATACCAGAAAAGTACATCAAAACATACACATTTTCATTGTACATTCAAGAAATGTACATCAAAACATACAGATTTTCAGTGTACATTCAAGAAATGTACATCAAAACATACACATTTTGAGTGTACATTCAAGAAATGTACATCAAAACATATACATTTTCATTGTATATACCAGAAATGTACATCAAAACATACACATTTTCATTGTATATACAAGAAATGTACATCAAAACATACACATTTTCATTGTATATACAAGAAATGTATATCAAAACATACACATTTTCATTGTATATACAAGAAATGTACATCAAAACATACACATTTTCAGTGTACATTCAAGAAATGTACATCAAGACATACACATTTTCATTGTACATTCAAGAAATGTATATCAAAACATACACATTTTCAGTGTACATTCAAGAAATGTACATCAAAACATACACATTTTCATTGTATATACAAGAAATGCACATCAAAACATACACATTTTCATTGTACACTCAAGAAATGTACATCAAAACTTACACATTTTCATTCTACACTCAAGAAATGTATATCAAATCATACACATTTTCTTGGTACACTCAAGAAATGTACATCAAAACATACACATTTTGAGTGTACATTCAAGAAATATACATTAAAGCACACACATTTTCATTGTATATACCAGAAATGTACATCAAAACATACACATTTTCATTGTCCATTCAAGAAATGTACATCAAAACATACACATTTTGAGTGTACGTTCAAGAAATATACATCAAAACATACACATTTTCATTGTATATACCAGAAATGTAAGTCAAAACATACACATTTTCATTGTACATTCAAGAAATGTACATCAAAACATACACATTTTGAGTGTACATTCAAGAAATATACATCAAAAGATACACATTTTCATTGTATATACCAGAAATGTACAACAAAACATAAACATTTTCATTGTATATACCAGAAATGTACATCAAAACATACACATTTTCATTGTACATTCAGGAAATGTACATCAAAACATACACATTTTGAGTATACATTCAAGAAGTATACATCAAAACATACACATTTTCATTGTGTATACCAGAAATGTACATCAAAACATATACATTTTCATTGTACATTCAAGAAATGTACATCAAAACATACACATTTTGAGTGTACATTCAAGAGATATACATCAAAACATGCCCATTTTCATTGTATATACCAGAAATGTACATCAAAACATACACTTTTTCATTGTATATACAAGAAATGTACATCAAAACATACACATTTTCATTGTATATACAAGAAATGTATATCAAAACATACACATTCTCAGTGTACATTCAAGAAATGTACATCAAATCATACACATTTTCATTGTATATTCAAGAAATGTACATCAAAACATACACATTTTCATTGTATATACCAGAAATGTACATCAAAACATACACATTTTCATTGTACATTCAAGAAATGTACATCAAAACATACACATTTTCATTGTATATACCAGAAATGTACATCAAAACATACACATTTTCATTGTACACTAAAGAAATATACATCAAGACATTCACACATTTTCAGTGTACATTCAAGAAATGTACATCAAAACATACACATTTTCATTGTACATTCAAGAAATGTACATCAAAACATACACATTTTGAGTGTACATTCAAGAAATATACATCAACACATACACAATTTCATTGTATATACCAGAAATGTACATCAAAACATACACATTTTCATTGTACATTCAAGAAATGTACATCAAAACATACACATTTTCAGTGTACATTCAAGAAATGTACATCAAAACATACACATTTTGAGTGTACATTCAAGAAATGTACATCAAAACATATACATTTTCATTGTATATACCAGAAATGTACATAAAAACATACACATTTTCATTGTATATACAAGAAATGTACATCAAAACATACACATTTTCATTGTATATACAAGAAATGTTTATCAAAACATACACATTTTCATTGTACATTCAAGAAATGTATATCAAATCATATACATTTTCATTGTACATTCAAGAAATGTACATGAAAACATTAACATTTTGAGTGTACATTCTAGAAATATACATCAACACATACACAATTTCATTGTATATACCAGAAATGTACATCAAAACATACACATTTTCATTGTACATTCAAGAAATGTACATCAACACATACACATTTTCAGTGTACATTCAAGAAATGTACATCAAAACATAGACATTTTGAGTGTACATTCAAGAAATGTACATCAAAACATATAGATTTTCATTGTATATACCAGAAATGTACATCAAAACATACACATTTTCATTGTATATACAAGAAATGTACATCAAAACATACACATTTTCATTGTATATACAAGAAATGTATATCAAAACATACACATTTTCAGTGTACATTCAAGAAATGTACATAAAAAAATACACATTTTCATTGTATATACAAGAAATGTACATCAAAACATACACATTTTCATTGTATATACCAGAAATGTACACCAAAACGTACACATTTTCATTGTACATTCAAGAAATGTACATCAAAACATACACATTCTCAGTGTACATTCAAGAAATGTACATCAAAACATACACATTTTCATTCTATATACCAGAAATGTACATCAAAACATACACATTTTCATTGTACATTCAAGAAACGTACATCAAAACATACAAATTTTCAGTGTACCTTGAAGAAGTATATATCAAAACATACACATTTTCAGGGTACATTCAAGAAATATACATCAAAACATACACATTTTCATTGTATATACAAGAAATGTACATCAAAACATACACATTTTGAGTGTACATTCAAGAAATATACATCAAAACATACACATTTTCATTGTATATACCAGAAATGTACATCAAAACATACACATTTTCATTGTACATTCAAGAAATGTACATCAAAACATACACATTTTGAGTGTACATTCAAGAAATATACATTAAAGCACACACATTTTCATTGTATATACCAGAAATGTACATCAAAACATACACATTTTCATTGTCCATTCAAGAAATGTACATCAAAACATACACATTTTGAGTGTACATTCAAGAAATATACATCAAAACATACACATTGTCATTGTATATACCAGAAATGTACATCAAAACATATAGATTTTCATTGTATATACCAGAAATGTACATCAAAACATACACATTTTCATTGTATATACAAGAAATGTACATCAAAACATACACATTTTCATTGTATATACAAGAAATATATATCAAAACATACACATTTTCAGTGTACATTCAAGAAATGTACATCAAAACATACACATTTTCATTGTATATACAAGAAATGTACATCAAAACACACATTTTCATTGTATATACCAGAAATGTACACCAAAACATACACATTTTCATTGTACACTCAAGAAATGTACATCAAAACATACACATTCTCAGTGTACATTCAAGAAATGTACATCAAAACATACACATTTTCATTGTATATACCAGAAATGTACATCAAAACATACACATTTTCATTGTACATTCAAGAAACGTACATCAAAACATACAAATTTTCAGTGTACCTTGAAGAAGTATACATCAAAACATACACATTTTCAGGGTACATTCAAGAAATATACATCAAAACATACACATTTTCATTGTATATACAAGAAATGTACATCAAAACATACACATTATGAGTGTACATTCAAGAAATATACATCAAAACATACACATTTTCATTGTATATACCAGAAATGTACATCAAAACATACACATTTTCATTGTATATACCAGAAATGTACATCAAAACTCATACATTTTCATTGTATACACAAGAAATGTACATCAAAAGATACACATTTTCATTGTATATACAAGAAATGTATATCAAAACATACACATTTTCAGTGCACATTCAAGAAATGTACATCAAAACATACACATTTTGAGTGTACATTCAAGAAATATACATCAAAACATACACATTTTCATTGTATATACCAGAAATGTACATCAAAACATACACATTTTCATTGTACAATCAGGAAATGTACATCAAAACATACACATTTTGAGTGTACATTCAAGAAATATACATCAAAAGATACACATTTTCATTGTATATACCAGAAATGTACATCAAAACATAAACATTTTCATTGTACATTCAAGAAATGTACATCAAAACATACACATTTTGAGTGTACATTCAAGAAGTATACATCAAAACATACACATTTTCATTGTATATACCAGAAATGTACATCAAAACATATACATTTTCATTGTACATTCAAGAAATGTACATCAAAACATACACATTTTGAGTGTACATTCAAGACATATACATCAAAACATGCCCATTTTCATTGTATATACCAGAAATGTACATCAAAACATACACATTTTCATTGTATATACAAGAAATGTATATCAAAACATACACATTTTCATTGTATATACAAGAAATGTATATCAAAACATACACATTCTCAGTGTACATTCAAGAAATGTACATCAAAACATACACATTTTCATTGTATATACCAGAAATGTACATCAAAACATACACATTTTCATTCTACATTCAAGAAATGTACATCAAAACATACACATTTTCATTGTATATACCAGAAATGTACATCAAAACATACACATTTTCATTGTACATTCAAGAAATGTACATCAAAACATACACATTTTGAGTGTACATTCAAGAAATATACATCAAAACATACACATTTTCATTGTATATACAAGAAATGCACATCAAAACATACACATTTTCATTGTACCTTCAAGAACTGTACATCAAAACATACACATTTTCAGTGTACATTCAAGAAATGTACATCAAAACAGACACATTGTCAGTGTACATTCAAGAAATGTACATCAAAATATACACATTTTCATCGTACATTCAAGAAATATACATCAAAACATACACATTTTCAGTGTACATTCAAGAAATGTACATCAAAACATACACATTTTCATTGTATATACCAGAAATGTACATCAAAACATACACATTTTCATTGTATATACAAGAAGTGTACACCAAAACATACACATTTTCATTGTATATACAAGAAATGTACACCAAAACATACACATTTTCATTGTACATTCAAGAAATGTATATCAAAACATACACATTTTCAGTGTACATTCAAGAAATGTACATCAAAACATATAGATTTTCATTGTATATACCAGAAATGTACATCAAAACATACACATTTTCATTGTATATACATGAAATGTACATCAAAGCATACACATTTTCATTGTATATACAAGAAATGTATATCAAAACATACACATTTTCAGTGTACATTCAAGAAATGTACATCAAAACATACACATTTTCATTGTATATACAAGAAATGTACATCAAAACATACACATTTTCATTGTATATACCAGAAATGTACACCAAAACATACACATTTTCATTGTACACTCAAGAAATGTACATCAAAACATACACATTCTCAGTGTACATTCAAGAAATGTACATCAAAACATACACATTTTCATTGTATATACCAGAAATGTACATCAAAGCATACACATTTTCATTGTACATTCAAGAAACGTACATCAAAACATACAAATTTTCAGTGTACCTTGAAGAAGTATACATCAAAACATACACATTTTCAGGGTACATTCAAGAAATATACATCAAAACATACACATTGTCATTGTATATACAAGAAATGTACATCGAAACATACACATTTTGAGTGTACATTCAAGAAATATACATCAAAGCATACACATTTTCATTGTATATACCAGAAATGTACATCATAACATACACATTTTCATTGTACATTCAAGAAATGTACATCAAAACATACACATTTTGAGTGTACATTCAAGAAATATACATTAAAGCATACACATTTTCATTGTATATACCAGAAATGTACATCAAAACATACACATTTTCATTGTACATTCAAGAAATGTACATCAAAACATACACATTTTGAGTGTACTTTCAAGAAATAGACATCAAAACATACACATTTTCATTGTATATACCAGAAATGTACATCAAAACATACACATTTTCATTGTACATTCAAGAAATGTACATCAAAACATACACATTTTGAGTGTACATTCAAGAAATATACATCAAAAGATACACATTTTCATTGTATATACCAGAAATGTACATCAAAACATACACATTTTCATTGTATATACCAGAAATGTACATCAAAACATACACATTTTCATTGTACATTCAAGAAATGTACATCAAAACATACACATTTTGAGTGTACATTCAAGAAGTATACATCAAAACATACACATTTTCATTGTATATACCAGAAATGTACATCAAAACATATACATTTTCATTGTACATTCAAGAAATGTACATCAAAACATACACATTTTGAGTGTACATTCAAGAGATATACATCAAAACATGCCCATTTTCATTGTATATACCAGAAATGTACATCAAAACATACACATTTTCGTTGTATATACAAGAAATGTACATCAAAACATACACATTTTCATTGTATATACAAGAAATGTATATCAAAACATTCACATTCTCAGTGTACATTCAAGAAATGTACATCAAATCATACACATTTTCATTGTACATTCAAGAAATGTACATCAAAACATACACATTTTCATTGTATATACCTGAAATGTACATCAAAACATACACATTTTCATTGTACATTCAAGAAATGTACATCAAAACATACACATTTTGAGTGTACATTCAAGAAATATACATCAAAGCATACACATTTTCATTGTATATACCAGAAATGCACATCAAAACATACACATTTTCATTGTACATTCAAGAACTGTACATCAAAACATACACATTTTCAGTGTACATTCAAGAAATGTACATCAAAACATACACATTTTCAGTGTACATTCAAGAAATGTACATCAAAACATACACATTTTCATTGTATATACCAGAAATGTACATCAAAACATACACATTTTCATTGTGTATACAAGAAATGTACATCAAAACATACACATTTTCATTGTATGCACAAGAAAAGTATATCAAAACATACACATTTTCAGTGTACATAAAAGAAATGTACATCAAAACATACATATTTTCATTGTATATGCAAGAAATGTACATCAAAACATACACATTTTCAGTGACATTCAAGAAATGTACATCAAAACATACATATTTTGTGTGTAAATTCAAGAAATGTACATCAAAACATATACATTTTCATTGTATATACCAGAAATGTACATCAAAACATACACATTTTCATTGTATACACAAGAAATGTACATCAAAACATACACATTTTCATTGTATATACAAGCAATGTATATCAAAACATACACATTTTCAGTGCACATTCAAGAAATGTACATCAAAACATACACATTTTCATTGTATATACCAGAAATGTACATCAAAACATACAAATTTTCATTGTATATACAAGAAGTGTACACCAAAACATACACATTTTCATTGTATATACAAGAAATGTACACCAAAACATACACATTTTCATTGTACATTCAAGAAATGTATATCAAAACATACACATTTTCAGTGTACATTCAAGAAATGTACATCAAAACATATAGATTTTCATTGTATATACCAGAAATGTACATCAAAACATACACATTTTCATTGTATATACAAGAAATGTACATCAAAACATACACATTTTCATTGTATACAAAAGAAATGTACATCAAAACATACACATTTTCATTGTATATACAAGAAATGTATATCAAAACATACACATTTTCAGTGTACATTCAAGAAATGTACATCAAAACATACACATTTTCATTGTATATACAAGAAATGTACATCAAAACATACACATTTTGATTGTATATACCAGAAATGTACACCAAAACATACACATTTTCATTGTACACTCAAGAAATGTACATCAAAACATACACATTCTAAGTGTACATCAAAACATACACATTTTCATTGTATATACCAGAAATGTACATCAAAACATACACATTTTCATTGTACATTCAAGAAACGTACATCAAAACATACAAATTTTCAGTGTACCTTGAAGAAGTATACATCAAAACATACACATTTTCAGGGTACATTCAAGAAATATACATCAAAACATACACATTTTCATTGTATATACAAGAAATGTACATCAAAACATACACATTTTGAGTGTACATTCAAGAAATATACATCAAAACATACACATTTTCATTGTATATACCAGAAATGTACATCAAAACATACACATTTTCATTGTACATTCAAGAAATGTACATCAAAACATACACATTTTGAGTGTACATTCAATAAATATACATTAAAGCATACACATTTTCATTGTATATACCAGAAATGTACATCAAAACATACACATTTTCATTGTCCATTCAAGAAATGTACATCAAAACATACACATTTTGAGTGTACATTCAAGAAATATACATCAAAACATACACATTTTCATTGTATATACCAGAAATGTACATCAAAACATACACATTTTCATTGTACATTCAAGAAATGTACATCAAAACATACACATTTTGAGTGTACATTCAAGAAATATACATCAAAAGATACACATTTTCATTGTATATACCAGAAATGTACATCAAAACATACACATTTTCATTGTATATACCAGAAATGTACATCAAAACATACACATTTTCATTGTACATTCAAGAAATGTACATCAAAACATACAGATTTTCAGTGTACATTCAAGAAATGTACATCAAAACATACACATTTTGAGTGTACATTCAAGAAATGTACATCAAAACATATACATTTTCATTGTATATACCAGAAATGTACATCAAAACATACACATTTTGAGTGTACATTCAAGAAATATACATCAACACATACACAATTTCATTGTATATACCAGAAAAGTACATCAAAACATACACATTTTCATTGTACATTCAAAAAATGTACATCAAAACATACAGATTTTCAGTGTACATTCAAGAAATGTACATCAAAACATACACATTTTGAGTGTACATTCAAGAAATTTACATCAAAACATATACATTTTCATTGTATATACCAGAAATGTACATCAAAACATACACATTTTCATTGTATATACAAGAAATGTACATCAAAACATACACATTTTCATTGTATATACAAGAAATGTATATCAAAACATAAACATTTTCATTGTATATACAAGAAATGTACATCAAAACATACACATTTTCAGTGTACATTCAAGAAATGTACATCAAGACATACACATTTTCATTGTACATTCAAGAAATGTATATCAAAACATACACATTTTCAGTGTACATTCAAGAAATGTACATCAAATCATACACATTTTCATTGTATATACAAGAAATGCACATCAAAACATACACATTTTCATTGTACACTCAAGAAATGTACATCAAAACTTACACATTTTCATTCTACACTCAAGAAATGTATATCAAATCATACACATTTTCTTGGTACACTCAAGAAATGTACATCAAAACATACACATTTTGAGTGTACATTCAAGAAATATACATTAAAGCACACACATTTTCATTGTATATACCAGAAATGTACATCAAAACATACACATTTTCATTGTCCATTCAAGAAATGTACATCAAAACATACACATTTTGAGTGTACATTCAAGAAATATACATCAAAACATACACATTTTCATTGTATATACCAGAAATGTAAGTCAAAACATACACATTTTCATTGTACATTCAAGAAATGTACATCAAAACATACACATTTTGAGTGTACATTCAAGAAATATACATCAAAAGATACACATTTTCATTGTATATACCAGAAATGTACAACAAAACATAAACATTTTCATTGTATATACCAGAAATGTACATCAAAACATACACATTTTCATTGTACATTCAGGAAATGTACATCAAAACATACACATTTTGAGTATACATTCAAGAAGTATACATCAAAACATACACATTTTCATTGTATATACCAGAAATGTACATCAAAACATATGCATTTTCATTGTACATTCAAGAAATGTACATCAAAACATACACATTTTGAGTGTACATTCAAGAGATATACATCAAAACATACACATTTTCATTGTATATACAAGAAATGTATATCAAAACATACACATTCTCAGTGTACATTCAAGAAATGTACATCAAATCATACACATTTTCATTGTATATTCAAGAAATGTACATCAAAACATACACATTTTCATTGTATATACCAGAAATGTACATCAAAACATACACATTTTCATTGTACATTCAAGAAATGTACATCAAAACATACACATTTTCATTGTATATACCAGAAATGTACATCAAAACATACACTTTTTCATTGTATATACAAGAAATGTACATCAAAACATACACATTTTCATTGTATATACAAGAAATGTATATCAAAACATACACATTCTCAGTGTACATTCAAGAAATGTACATCAAATCATACACATTTTCATTGTATATTCAAGAAATGTACATCAAAACATACACATTTTCATTGTATATACCAGAAATGTACATCAAAACATACACATTTTCATTGTACATTCAAGAAATGTACATCAAAACATACACATTTTCATTGTATATACCAGAAATGTACATCAAAACATACACATTTTCATTGTACACTAAAGAAATATACATCAAAACATTCACACATTTTCAGTGTACATTCAAGAAATGTACATCAAAACATACACATTTTCATTGTACATTCAAGAAATGTACATCAAAACATACACATTTTGAGTGTACATTCAAGAAATATACATCAACACATACACAATTTCATTGTATATACCAGAAATGTACATCAAAACATACACATTTTCATTGTACATTCAAGAAATGTACATCAAAACATACACATTTTCAGTGTACATTCAAGAAATGTACATCAAAACATACACATTTTGAGTGTACATTCAAGAAATGTACATCAAAACATATACATTTTCATTGTATATACCAGAAATGTACATAAAAACATACACATTTTCATTGTATATACAAGAAATGTACATCAAAACATACACATTTTCATTGTATATACAAGAAATGTATATCAAAACATACACATTTTCATTGTACATTCAAGAAATGTATATCAAAACATATACATTTTCATTGTACATTCAAGAAATGTACATGAAAACATTAACATTTTGAGTGTACATTCTAGAAATATACATCAACACATACACAATTTCATTGTATATACCAGAAATGTACATCAAAACATACACATTTTCATTGTACATTCAAGAAATGTACATCAACACATACACATTTTCAGTGTACATTCAAGAAATGTACATCAAAACATAGACATTTTGAGTGTACATTCAAGAAATGTACATCAAAACATATAGATTTTCATTGTATATACCAGAAATGTACATCAAAACATACACATTTTCATTGTATATACAAGAAATGTACATCAAAACATACACATTTTCATTGTATATACAAGAAATGTATATCAAAACATACACATTTTCAGTGTACATTCAAGAAATGTACATAAAAAAATACACATTTTCATTGTATATACAAGAAATGTACATCAAAACATACACATTTTCATTGTATATACCAGAAATGTACACCAAAACGTACACATTTTCATTGTACATTCAAGAAATGTACATCAAAACATACACATTCTCAGTGTACATTCAAGAAATGTACATCAAAACATACACATTTTCATTCTATATACCAGAAATGTACATCAAAACATACACATTTTCATTGTACATTCAAGAAACGTACATCAAAACATACAAATTTTCAGTGTACCTTGAAGAAGTATACATCAAAACATACACATTTTCAGGGTACATTCAAGAAATATACATCAAAACATACACATTTTCATTGTATATACAAGAAATGTACATCAAAACATACACATTTTGAGTGTACATTCAAGAAATATACATCAAAACATACACATTTTCATTGTATATACCAGAAATGTACATCAAAACATACACATTTTCATTGTACATTCAAGAAATGTACATCAAAACATACACATTTTGAGTGTACATTCAAGAAATATACATTAAAGCACACACATTTTCATTGTATATACCAGAAATGTACATCAAAACATACACATTTTCATTGTCCATTCAAGAAATGTACATCAAAACATACACATTTTGAGTGTACATTCAAGAAATATACATCAAAACATACACATTGTCATTGTATATACCAGAAATGTACATCAAAACATATAGATTTTCATTGTATATACCAGAAATGTACATCAAAACATACACATTTTCATTGTATATACAAGAAATGTACATCAAAACATACACATTTTCATTGTATATACAAGAAATATATATCAAAACATACACATTTTCAGTGTACATTCAAGAAATGTACATCAAAACATACACATTTTCATTGTATATACAAGAAATGTACATCAAAACATGCCCATTTTCATTGTATATACCAGAAATGTACATCAAAACATACACATTTTCATTGTATATACAAGAAATGTATATCAAAACATACACATTTTCATTGTATATACAAGAAATGTATATCAAAACATACACATTCTCAGTGTACATTCAAGAAATGTACATCAGATCATACACATTTTCATTGTATATTCAAGAAATGTACATCAAAACATACACATTTTCATTGTATATACCAGAAATGTACATCAAAACATACACATTTTCATTCTACATTCAAGACATGTACATCAAAACATACACATTTTCATTGTATATACCAGAAATGTACATCAAAACATACACATTTTCATTGTACATTCAAGAAATGTACATCAAAACATACACATTTTGAGTGTACATTCAAGAAATATACATCAAAACATACACATTTTCATTGTATATACAAGAAATGCACATCAAAACATACACATTTTCATTGTACATTCAAGAACTGTACATCAAAACATACACATTTTCAGTGTACATTCAAGAAATGTACATCAAAACATACACATTTTCAGTGTACATTCAAGAAATGTACATCAAAATATACACATTTTCATCGTACATTCAAGAAATATACATCAAAACATACACATTTTCAGTGTACATTCAAGAAATGTACATCAAAACATACACATTTTCATTGTATATACCAGAAATGTACATCAAAACATACACATTTTCATTGTATATACAAGAAGTGTACACCAAAACATACACATTTTCATTGTATATACAAGAAATGTACACCAAAACATACACATTTTCATTGTACATTCAAGAAATGTATATCAAAACATACACATTTTCAGTGTACATTCAAGAAATGTACATCAAAACATAGATTTTCATTGTATATACCAGAAATGTACATCAAAACATACACATTTTCATTGTATATACAAGAAATGTACATCAAAGCATACACATTTTCATTGTATATACAAGAAATGTATACCAAAACATACACATTTTCAGTGTACATTCAAGAAATGTACATCAAAACATACACATTTTCATTGTATATACAAGAAATGTACATCAAAACATACACATTTTCATTGTATATACCAGAAATGTACACCAAAACATACACATTTTCATTGTACACTCAAGAAATGTACATCAAAACATACACATTCTCAGTGTACATTCAAGAAATGTACATCAAAACATACACATTTTCATTGTATATACCAGAAATGTACATCAAAGCATACACATTTTCATTGTACATTCAAGAAACGTACATCAAAACATACAAATTTTCAGTGTACCTTGAAGAAGTATACATCAAAACATACACATTTTCAGGGTACATTCAAGAAATATACATCAAAACATACACATTTTCATTGTATATACAAGAAATGTACATCAAAACATACACATTTTGAGTGTACATTCAAGAAATATACATCAAAGCATACACATTTTCATTGTATATACCAGAAGTGTACATCATAACATACACATTTTCATTGTACATTCAGGAAATGTACATCAAAACATACACATTTTGAGTGTACATTCAAGAAATATACATTAAAGCATACACATTTTCATTGTATATACCAGAAATGTACATCAAAACATACACATTTTCATTGTACATTCAAGAAATGTACATCAAAACATACACATTTTGAGTGTACATTCAAGAAATATACATCAAAACATACACATTTTCATTGTATATACCAGAAATGTACATCAAAGCATACACATTTTCATTGTACATTCAAGAAATGCACATCAAAACATACACATTTTGAGTGTACATTCAAGAAATATACATCAAAAGATACACATTTTCATTGTATATACCAGAAATGTACATCAAAACATACACATTTTCATTGTATATACCAGAAATGTACATCAAAACATACACATTTTCATTGTACATTCAAGAAATGTACATCAAAACATACACATTTTGAGTGTACATTCAAGAAGTATACATCAAAACATACACATTTTCATTGTATATACCAGAAATGTACATCAAAACATATACATTTTCATTGTACATTCAAGAAATGCACATCAAAACATACACATTTTGAGTGTACATTCAAGAGATATACATCAAAACATGCCCATTTTCATTGTATATACCAGAAATGTACATCAAAACATACACATTTTCGTTGTATATACAAGAAATGTACATCAAAACATACACATTTTCATTGTATATACAAGAAATGTATATCAAAACATACACATTCTCAGTGTACATTCAAGAAATGTACATCAAATCATACACATTTTCATTGTATATTCAAGAAATGTACATCAAAACATACACATTTTCATTGTATATACCAGAGATGTACATCAAAACATACACATTTTCATTGTACATTCAAGAAATGTACATCAAAACATACACATTTTCATTGTATATACCTGAAATGTACATCAAAACATACACATTTTCATTGTACATTCAAGAAATGTACATCAAAACATACACATTTTGAGTGTACATTCAAGAAATATACATCGAAACATACACATTTTCATTGTATATACCAGAAATGCACATCAAAACATACACATTTTCATTGTACATTCAAGAACTGTACATCAAAACATACACATTTTCAGTGTACATTCAAGAAATGTACATCAAAACATACACATTTTCAGTGTACATTCAAGAAATGTACATCAAAACATACACATTTTCATTGTATATACCAGAAATGTACATCAAAACATACACATTTTCATTGTATATACAAGAAATGTACATCAAAACATACACATTTTCATTGTATGCACAAGAAAAGTATATCAAAACATACACATTTTCAGTGTACATAAAAGAAATGTACATCAAAACATACATATTTTCATTGTATATGCAAGAAATGTACATCAAAACATACACATTTTCAGTGACATTCAAGAAATGTACATCAAAACATACATATTTTGTGTGTAAATTCAAGAAATGTACATCAAAACATATACATTTTCATTGTATATACCAGAAATGTACATCAAAACATACACATTTTCATTGTATACACAAGAAATGTACATCAAAACATACACATTTTCATTGTATATACAAGCAATGTATATCAAAACATACACATTTTCAGTGCACATTCAAGAAATGTACATCAAAACATACACATTTTCATTGTATATACCAGAAATGTACATCAAAACATACACATTTCCATTGTATATACAAGAAATGTACATCAAAACATACACATTTTCATTGTATATATAAGAAATGTACATCAAAACATACACATTTTCATTGTATATACAAGAAATGTACATCAAAACATACACATTTTCATTGTATATACAAGAAATGTATATCAAAACATACACATTTTCAGTGTACATTCAAGAAATGTACATCAAAACATACACATTTTCATTGTATATACAAGAAATGTACATCAAAACATACACTTTTGATTGTATATACCAGAAATGTACACCAAAACATACACATTTTCATTGTACACTCAAGAAATGTACATCAAAACATACACATTCTCAGTGTACATTCAAGAAATGTACATCAAAACATACACATTTTCATTGTATATACCAGAAATGTACATCAAAACATACACATTTTCATTGTACATTCAAGAAACGTACATCAAAACATACAAATTTTCAGTGTACCTTGAAGAAGTATACATCAAAACATACACATTTTCAGGGTACATTCAAGAAATATACATCAAAACATACACATTTTCATTGTATATACAAGAAATGTACATCAAAACATACACATTTTGAGTGTACATTCAAGAAATATACATCAAAACATACACATTTTCATTGTATATACCAGAAATGTACATCAAAACATACACATTTTCATTGTACATTCAAGAAATGTACATCAAAACATACACATTTTGAGTGTACATTCAATAAATATACATTAAAGCATACACATTTTCATTGTATATACCAGAAATGTACATCAAAACATACACATTTTCATTGTCCATTCAAGAAATGTACATCAAAACATACACATTTTGAGTGTACATTCAAGAAATATACATCAAAACATACACATTTTCATTGTATATACCAGAAATGTACATCAAAACATACACATTTTCATTGTACATTCAAGAAATGTACATCAAAACATACACATTTTGAGTGTACATTCAAGAAATATACATCAAAAGATACACATTTTCATTGTATATACCAGAAATGTACATCAAAACATACACATTTTCATTGTATATACCAGAAATGTACATCAAAACATACACATTTTCATTGTACATTCAAGAAATGTACATCAAAACATACACATTTTGAGTGTACATTCAAGAAGTATACATCAAAACATACACATTTTCATTGTATATACCAGAAATGTACATCAAAACATATACATTTTCATTGTACATTCAAGAAATGTACATCAAAACATACACATTTTGAGTGGACATTCAAGAGATATACATCAAAACATGCCCATTTTCATTGTATATACCAGAAATGTACATCAAAACATACACATTTTCATTGTATTTACAAGAAATGTACGTCAAAACATACACATTTTCATTGTATATACAAGAAATGTATATCAAAACATACACATTCTCAGTGTACATTCAAGAAATGTACATCAAATCATACACATTTTCATTGTATATTCAAGAAATGTACATCAAAACATACACATTTTCATTGTATATACCAGAAATGTACATCAAAACATACACATTTTCATTGTACATTCAAGAAATGTACATCAAAACATACACATTTTCATTGTATATACCAGAAATGCAGATCAAAACATACACATTTTCATTGTACATTCAAGAACTGTACATCAAAACATACACATTTTCAGTGTACATTCAAGAAATGTACATCAAAACATACACACTTTCAGTGTACATTCAAGAAATGTACATCAAAACATACACATTTTCATTGTATATACCAGAAATGTACATCAAAACATACACATTTTCATTGTATATACTAGAAATGTACATCAAAACATACACATTTTCATTGTATGCACAAGAAAAGTATATCAAAACATACACATTTTCAGTGTACATAAAAGAAATGTACATCAAAACATACATATTTTCATTGTATATACAAGAAATGTACATCAAAACATACACATTTTCAGTTACATTCAAGAACTGTACATCAAAACATACATATTTTGAGTGTACATTCAAGAAATGTACATCAAAACATATACATTTTCATTGTATATACCAGAAATGTACATCAAAACATACACATTTTCATTGTATACACAAGAAATGTACATCAAAACATACACATTTTCATTGTATATACAAGCAATGTATATCAAAAAATACACATTTTCAGTGCACATTCAAGAAATGTACATCAAAACATACACGTTTTCATTGTATATAGAAGAAATGTACATCAAAACATACATATTTTCATTGTATATACCAGAAATGTACATCAAAACATACACATTTTCATTGTACATTCAAGAAATGTACATCAAAACATACACATTTTCATTGTATATACCAGAAATGTACATCAAAACATACACACTTTCATTGTACATTCAAGAAATGTACATCAAAACATACACATTTTCATTGTATATACCAGAAATGTACATCAAAACATACACATTTTCAGTGTGGATTCAAGAAATGTACATCAAAACATACACATTCTGAGTGTACATTCAAGTAATATACATCAAATCATACAAATTTTCATTGTATATACCAGAAATGCACATCAAAACATACACATTTTCATTGTACATTCAAGAAATGTACATCAAAACATACACATTTTCAGTGTACATTCAAGAACTGTACATCAAAACATACACATTTTCAGTGTACATCCAAGAAATGTACATCAAAACTTAAACATTTTCATTGTATATGCCAGAAATGTACATCAAAACATACACATTTTCATTGTACATTCAAGAAATGTACATCAAAACATACACATTTTGAGTGTACATTCAATAAATATACATTAAAGCATACACATTTTCATTGTATATACCAGAAATGTACATCAAAACATACACATTTTCATTGTCCATTCAAGAAATGTACATCAAAACATACACATTTTGAGTGTACATTCAAGAAATATACATCAAAACATACACATTTTCATTGTATATACCAGAAATGTACATCAAAACATACACATTTTCATTGTACATTCAAGAAATGTACATCAAAACATACACATTTTGAGTGTACATTCAAGAAGTATACATCAAAACATACACATTTTCATTGTATATACCAGAAATGTACATCAAAACATATACATTTTCATTGTACATTCAAGAAATGTACATCAAAACATACACATTTTGAGTGGACATTCAAGAGATATACATCAAAACATGCCCATTTTCATTGTATATACCAGAAATGTACATCAAAACATACACATTTTCATTGTATTTACAAGAAATGTACGTCAAAACATACACATTTTCATTGTATATACAAGAAATGTATATCAAAACATACACATTCTCAGTGTACATTCAAGAAATGTACATCAAATCATACACATTTTCATTGTATATTCAAGAAATGTACATCAAAACATACACATTTTCATTGTATATACCAGAAATGTACATCAAAACATACACATTTTCATTGTACATTCAAGAAATGTACATCAAAACATACACATTTTCATTGTATATACCAGAAATGCACATCAAAACATACACATTTTCATTGTACATTCAAGAACTGTACATCAAAACATACACATTTTCAGTGTACATTCAAGAAATGTACATCAAAACATACACACTTTCAGTGTACATTCAAGAAATGTACATCAAAACATACACATTTTCATTGTATATACCAGAAATGTACATCAAAACATACACATTTTCATTGTATATACTAGAAATGTACATCAAAACATACACATTTTCATTGTATGCACAAGAAAAGTATATCAAAACATACACATTTTCAGTGTACATAAAAGAAATGTACATCAAAACATACATATTTTCATTGTATATACAAGAAATGTACATCAAAACATACACATCTTCAGTTACATTCAAGAACTGTACATCAAAACATACATATTTTGAGTGTACATTCAAGAAATGTACATCAAAACATATACATTTTCATTGTATATACCAGAAATGTACATCAAAACATACACATTTTCATTGTATACACAAGAAATGTACATCAAAACATACACATTTTCATTGTATATACAAGCAATGTATATCAAAAAATACACATTTTCAGTGCACATTCAAGAAATGTACATCAAAACATACACGTTTTCATTGTATATAGAAGAAATGTACATCAAAACATACATATTTTCATTGTATATACCAGAAATGTACATCAAAACATACACATTTTCATTGTACATTCAAGAAATGTACATCAAAACATACACATTTTCATTGTATATACCAGAAATGTACATCAAAACATACACACTTTCATTGTACATTCAAGAAATGTACATCAAAACATACACATTTTCATTGTATATACCAGAAATGTACATCAAAACATACACATTTTCAGTGTGGATTCAAGAAATGTACATCAAAACATACACATTCTGAGTGTACATTCAAGTAATATACATCAAATCATACAAATTTTCATTGTATATACCAGAAATGCACATCAAAACATACACATTTTCATTGTACATTCAAGAAATGTACATCAGAACATACACATTTTCAGTGTACATTCAAGAACTGTACATCAAAACATACACATTTTCAGTGTACATCCAAGAAATGTACATCAAAACTTAAACATTTTCATTGTATATACCAGAAATGTACATCAAAACATACACATTTTCATTGTATATACAAGAAAAGTACATCAAAACATACACATTTTCATTGTATATACAAGAAATGTATATCAAAACATACACATTTTCAGTGTACATTCAAGAAATGTACATCAAAACATACACATTTTCATTGTATATACAAGAAATGTACATCAAAACATACACATTTTCAGTGTACATTCAAGAAATGTACATCAAGACATACACATTTTCATTGTACATTCAAGAAATGTATATCAAAACATACACATTTTCTTTGTACACTCAAGAAATGTACATAAAAAACTTACACATTTTCATTGTATATACAAGAAATGCACATCAAAACATACACATTTTCATTGTACATTCAAGAACTGTACATCAAAACATACACATTTTCAGTGTACATTCAAGAAATGTACATCAAAACATACACATTTTCAGTGTACATTCAAGAAATGTACATCAAAACATACACATTTTCATTGTATATACCAGAAATGTACATCAAAACATACACATTTTCATTGTATACACAAGAAATGTACATCAAAACATACACATTTTCATTGTATGCACAAGAAAAGTATATCAAAACATACACATTTTCAGTGTACATAAAAGAAATGTACATCAAAACATACATATTTTCATTGTATATGCAAGAAATGTACATCAAAACATACACATTTTCAGTGACATTCAAGAAATGTACATCAAAACATAAATATTTTGTGTGTAAATTCAAGAAATGTACATCAAAACATATACATTTTCATTGTATATACCAGAAATGTACATCAAAACATACACATTTTCATTGTATACACAAGAAATGTACATCAAAACATACACATTTTCATTGTATATACAAGCAATGTATATCAAAACATACACATTTTCAGTGCACATTCAAGAAATGTACATCAAAACATACACATTTTCATTGTATATACCAGAAATGTACATCAAAACATACACATTTTCATTGTATATACAAGAAGTGTACACCAAAACATACACATTTTCATTGTATATACAAGAAATGTACACCAAAACATACACATTTTCATTGTACATTCAAGAAATGTATATCAAAACATACACATTTTCAGTGTACATTCAAGAAATGCACATCAAAACATATAGATTTTCATTGTATATACCAGAAATGTACATCAAAACATACACATTTTCATTGTATATACAAGAAATGTACATCAAAACATACACATTTTCATTGTATATACAAGAAATGTACATCAAAACATACACACTTTCATTGTATATACAAGAAATGTATATCAAAACATACACATTTTCAGTGTACATTCAAGAAATGTACATCAAAACATACACATTTTCATTGCATATACAAGAAATGTACATCAAAACATACACATTTTGATTGTATATACCAGAAATGTACACCAAAACATACACATTTTCATTGTACACTCAAGAAATGTACATCAAAACATACACATTCTCAGTGTACATTCAAGAAATGTACATCAAAACATACACATTTTCATTGTATATACCAGAAATGTACATCAAAACATACACATTTTCATTGTACATTCAAGAAACGTACATCAAAACATACAAATTTTCAGTGTACCTTGAAGAAGTATACATCTAAACATACACATTTTCAGGGTACATTCAAGAAATATACATCAAAACATACACATTTTCATTGTATATACAAGAAATGTACATCAAAACATACACATTTTGAGTGTACATTCAAGAAATATACATCAAAACATACACATTTTCATTGTATATACCAGAAATGTACATCAAAACATACACATTTTCATTGTACATTCAAGAAATGTACATCAAAACATACACATTTTGAGTGTACATTCAATAAATATACATTAAAGCATACACATTTTCATTCTATATACCAGAAAGGTACATCAAAACATACACATTTTCATTGTCCATTCAAGAAATGTACATCAAAACATACACATTTTGAGTGTACATTCAAGAAATATACATCAAAACATACACATTTTCATTGTATATACCAGAAATGTACATCAAAGCATACACATTTTCATTGTACATTCAAGAAATGTACATCAAAACATACACATTTTGAGTGTGCATTCAAGAAATATACATCAAAAGATACACATTTTCATTGTATATACCAGAAATGTACATCAAAACATACACATTTTCATTGTATATACCAGAAATGTACATCAAAACATACACATTTTCATTGTACATTCAAGAAATGTACATCAAAACATACACATTTTGAGTGGACATTCAAGAGATATACATCAAAACATGCCCATTTTCATTGTATATACCAGAAATGTTCATCAAAACATACACATTTTCATTGTATTTACAAGAAATGTACGTCAAAACATACACATTTTCATTGTATATACAAGAAATGTATATCAAAACATACACATTCTCAGTGTACATTCAAGAAATGTACATCAAATCATACACATTTTCATTGTATATTCAAGAAATGTCCATCAAAACATACACATTTTCATTTTATATACCAGAAATGTACATCAAAACATACACATTTTCATTGTACATTCAAGAAATGTACATCAAAACATACACATTTTCATTGTATATACCAGAAATGCACATCAAAACATACACATTTTCATTGTACATTCAAGAGCTGTGCATCAAAACATACACATTTTCAGTGTACATTCAAGAAATGTACATCAAAACATACACACTTTCAGTGTACATTCAAGAAATGTACATCAAAACATACACATTTTCATTGTATATACCAGAAATGTACATCAAAACATACACATTTTCATTGTATATACAAGAAATGTACATCAAAACATACACATTTTCATTGTATGCACAAGAAAAGTATATCAAAACATACACATTTTCAGTGTACATAAAAGAAATGTACATCAAAACATACATATTTTCATTGTATATACAAGAAATGTACATCAAAACATACACATTTTCAGTTACATTCAAGAACTGTACATCAAAACATACATATTTTGAGTGTACATTCAAGAAATGTACATCAAAACATATACATTTTCATTGTATATACCAGAAATGTACATCAAAACATACACATTTTCATTGTATACACAAGAAATGTACATCAAAACATACACATTTTCATTGTATATACAAGCAATGTATATCAAAAAATACACATTTTCAGTGCACATTAAAGAAATGTACATCAAAACATACACGTTTTCATTGTATATAGAAGAAATGTACATCAAAACATACATATTTTCATTGTATATACCAGAAATGTACATCAAAACATACACATTTTCATTGTACATACAAGAAATGTACATCAAAACATACACATTTTCATTGTATATACCAGAAATGTACATCAAAACATACACACTTTCATTGTACATTCAAGAAATGTACATCAAAACATACACATTTTCATTGTATATACCAGAAATGTACATCAAAACATACACATTTTCATTGTACATTCAAGAAATGTACATCAAAACATACACATTCTGAGTGTACATTCATGTAGTATACATCAAATCATACAAATTTTCATTGTATATACCAGAAATGCACATCAAAACATACACATTTTCATTGTACATTCAAGAAATGTACATCAAAACATACTCATTTTCAGTGTACATTCAAGAACTGTACATCAAAACATACACATTTTCAGTGTACATCCAAGAAATGTACATCAAAACTTAAACATTTTCATTGTATATACCAGAAATGTACATCAAAACATACACATTTTCATTGTATATACAAGAAATGTACATCAAAACATACACATTTTCATTCTATATACAAGAAATGTATATCAAAACATACACATTTTCAGTGTACATTCAAGAAATGTACATCAAAACATACATATTTTCATTGTATATACAAGAAATGTACATCAAAACATACACATTTTCAGTGTACATTCAAGAAATGTACATCAAGACATACACATTTTCATTGTACATTCAAGAAATGTATATCAAAACATACACATTTTCTTTGTACACTCAAGAAATGTACATAAAAAACTTACACATTTTCATTGTATATACAAGAAATGTACATCAAAACATACACATTTTCAGTGTACATTCAAGAAATGTACATCAAAACATACACATTTTCATTGTACATTCAAGAAATGTATATCAAAACATACACATTTTCAGTGTACATTCAAGAAATGTACATCAAAACATACACATTTTCATTGTATATACAAGAAATGTACATCAAAACATACACATTTTCATTGTAGACTAAAGAAATATACATCAAAACATTCACACATTTTCAGTGTACATTAAAGGAATGTACATCAAAGCATATACATTTTCATTGTACATTCAAGAAATGTACATCAAAACATTAACATTTTGAGTGTACATTCAAGAAATATACATCAACACATACACAATTTCATTGTATATACCAGAAATGTACATAAAAGGTACACATTTTCATTGTACATTCAAGAAATCTACATCAACACATACACATTTTCAGTGTACATTCAAGAAATGTACATCAAAACATAGACATTTTGAGTGTACATTCAAGAAATGTACATCATAACATATAGATTTTCATTGTATATACCAGAAATGTACATCAAAACATACACATTTTCATTGTATATACAAGAAATGTACATCAAAACATACACATTTTCATTGTATATACAAGAAATGTATATCAAAACATACACATTTTCAGTGTACATTCAAGAAATGTACATCAAAACATACACATTTTCATTGTATATACCAGAAATGTACATCAAAACATACACATTTTCATTGTATATACCAGAAATGTACACCAAAACATACACATTTTCATTGTACATTCAAGAAATGTACATCAAAACATACACATTCTCAGTGTACATTCAAGAAATGTACATCAAAACATACACATTTTCATTGTATATACCAGAAATGTACATCAAAACATATACATTTTCATTGTACATTCAAGAAACGTACATCAAAACATACAAATTTTCAGTGTACCTTGAAGAAGGATACATCAAAGCATACACATTTTCAGGGTACATTCAAGAAATATACATCAAAAGATACACATTTTCATTGTATATACAAGAAATGTACATCAAAACATACACATTTTCAGTGTACATTCAAGAAATGTACATCAAGGCATACACATTTTCATTGTACATTCAAGAAATATATATCAAAACATACACATTTTCACTGTACATTCAAGAAATGTACATCACAACATACACATTTTCATTGTATATACAAGAAATGCACATCAAAACTTACACATTTTCATTCTACACTCAAGAAATGTATATGAAATCATACACATTTTCTTTGTACACTCAAGAAATGTACATAAAAAACTTACACATTTTCATTGTATATACAAGAAATGTACATCAAAACATACACATTTTCAGTGTACATTCAAGAAATGTACATCAAAACATGCACATTTTCATTGTACATTCAAGAAATGTATATCAAAACATACACATTTTCAGTGTACATTCAAGAAATGTACATCAAAACATACACATTTTCATTGTACACTAAAGAAATATACATCAAAACATTCACACATTTTCAGTGTACATTCAAGGAATGTACATCAAAGCATATACATTTTCATTGTACATTCAAGAAATGTACATCAAAACATTAACATTTTGAGTGTACATTCAAGAAATATACATCAACACATACACAATTTCATTGTATATACCAGAAATGTACATAAAACACACACATTTTCATTGTACATTCAAGAAATGTACATCAACACATACACATTTTCAGTGTACATTCAAGAAATGTACATCAAAACATAGACATTTTGAGTGTACATTCAAGAAATGTACATCAAAACATATAGATTTTCATTGTATATACCAGAAATGTACATCAAAACATACACATTTTCATTGTATATACCAGAAATGTACATCAAAACATACACATTTTCATTGTATATACAAGAAATGTATATCAAAACATACACATTTTCAGTGTACATTCAAGAAATGTACATCAAAACATACACGTTTTCATTGTATATACAAGAAATGTACATCAAAACATACACATTTTCATTGTATATACCAGAAATGTACACCAAAACATACACATTTTCATTGTACATTCAAGAAATGTACATCAAAACATACACATTTTCAGTGTACATTCAAGAAATGTACATCAAAACATACACATTTTCATTGTATATACAAGAAATGTACATCAAAACATACACATTTTCAGTGTACATTCAAGAAATGTACATCAAGGCATACACATTTTCATTGTACATTCAAGAAATATATATCAAAACATACACATTTTCAGTGTACATTCAAGAAATGTACATCAAAACATACACATTTTCATTGTATATACAAGAAATGTACATCAAAACATACACATTTTCATTGTATGCACAAGAAAAGTATATCAAAACATACACATTTTCAGTGTACATAAAAGAAATGTACATCAAAACATACATATTTTCATTGTATATGCAAGAAATGTACATCAAAACATACACATTTTCAGTGACATTCAAGAAATGTACATCAAAACATAAATATTTTGTGTGTAAATTCAAGAAATGTACATCAAAACATATACATTTTCATTGTATATACCAGAAATGTACATCAAAACATACACATTTTCATTGTATACACAAGAAATGTACATCAAAACATACACATTTTCATTGTATATACAAGCAATGTATATCAAAACATACACATTTTCAGTGCACATTCAAGAAATGTACATCAAAACATACACATTTTCATTGTATATACCAGAAATGTACATCAAAACATACACATTTTCATTGTATATACAAGAAGTGTACACCAAAACATACACATTTTCATTGTATATACAAGAAATGTACACCAAAACATACACATTTTCATTGTACATTCAAGAAATGTATATCAAAACATACACATTTTCAGTGTACATTCAAGAAATGTACATCAAAACATATAGATTTTCATTGTATATACCAGAAATGTACATCAAAACATACACATTTTCATTGTATATACAAGAAATGTACATCAAAACATACACATTTTCATTGTATATACAAGAAATGTACATCAAAACATACACATTTTCATTGTATATACAAGAAATGTATATCAAAACATACACATTTTCAGTGTACATTCAAGAAATGTACATCAAAACATACACATTTTCATTGTATATACAAGAAATGTACATCAAAACATACACATTTTGATTGTATATACCAGAAATGTACACCAAAACATACACATTTTCATTGTACACTCAAGAAATGTACATCAAAACATACACATTCTCAGTGTACATTCAAGAAATGTACATCAAAACATACACATTTTCATTGTATATACCAGAAATGTACATCAAAACATACACATTTTCATTGTACATTCAAGAAACGTACATCAAAACATACAAATTTTCAGTGTACCTTGAAGAAGTATACATCTAAACATACACATTTTCAGGGTACATTCAAGAAATATACATCAAAACATACACATTTTCATTGTATATACAAGAAATGTACATCAAAACATACACATTTTGAGTGTACATTCAAGAAATATACATCAAAACATACACATTTTCATTGTATATACCAGAAATGTACATCAAAACATACACATTTTCATTGTACATTCAAGAAATGTACATCAAAACATACACATTTTGAGTGTACATTCAATAAATATACATTAAAGCATACACATTTTTATTGTATATACCAGAAATGTACATCAAAACATACACATTTTCATTGTCCATTCAAGAAATGTACATCAAAACATACACATTTTGAGTGTACATTCAAGAAATATACATTAAAACATACACATTTTCATTGTATATACCAGAAATGTATATCAAGGCATACACATTTTCATTGTACATTCAAGAAATGTACATCAAAACATACACATTTTGAGTGTACATTCAAGAAATATACATCAAAAGATACACATTTTCATTGTATATACCAGAAATGTACATCAAAATATACACATTTTCATTGTATATACCAGAAATGTACATCAAAACATACACATTTTCATTGTACATTCAAGAAATGTACATCAAAACATACACATTTTGAGTGGACATTCAAGAGATATACATCAAAACATGCCCATTTTCATTGTTAATACCAGAAATGTTCATCAAAACATACACATTTTCATTGTATATACAAGAAATGTATATCAAAACATACAAATTCTCAGTGTACATTCAAGAAATGTACATCAAATCATACACATTTTCATTGTATATTCAAGCAATGTCCATCAAAACATACACATTTTCATTGTATATACCAGAAATGTACATCAAAACATACACATTTTCATTGTACATTCAAGAAATGTACATCAAAACATACACATTTTCATTGTATATACCAGAAATGCACATCAAAACATACACATTTTCATTGTACATTCAAGAACTGTACATCAAAACATACACATTTTCAGTGTACATTCAAGAAATGTACATCAAAACATACACACTTTCAGTGTACATTCAAGAAATGTACATCAAAACATACACATTTTCATTGTATATACCAGAAATGTACATCAAAACATACACATTTTCATTGTATATACAAGAAATGTACATCAAAACATACACATTTTCATTGTATGCACAAGAAAAGTATATCAAAACATACACATTTTCAGTGTACATAAAAGAAATGTACATCAAAACATACATATTTTCATTGTATATACAAGAAATGTACATCAAAACATACACATTTTCAGTTACATTCAAGAACTGTACATCAAAACATACATATTTTGAGTGTACATTCAAGAAATGTACATCAAAACATATACATTTTCATTGTATATACCAGAAATGTACATCAAAACATACACATTTTCATTGTATACACAAGAAATGTACATCAAAACATACACATTTTCATTGTATATACAAGCAATGTATATCAAAAAATACACATTTTCAGTGCACATTCAAGAAATGTACATCAAAACATACACGTTTTCATTGTATATAGAAGAAATGTACATCAAAACATACATATTTTCATTGTATATACCAGAAATGTACATCAAAACATACACATTTTCATTGTACATTCAAGAAATGTACATCAAAACATACACATTTTCATTGTATATACCAGAAATGTACATCAAAACATACACACTTTCATTGTACATTCAAGAAATGTACATCAAAACATACACATTTTCATTGTATATACCAGAAATGTACATCAAAGCATACACATTTTCATTGTACATTCAAGAAATGTACATCAAAACATACACATTCTGAGTGTACATTCAAGTAGTATACATCAAATCATACAAATTTTCATTGTATATACCAGAAATGCACATCAAAACATACACATTTTCATTGTACATTCAAGAAATGTACATCAAAACATACTCATTTTCAGTGTACATTCAAGAACTGTACATCAAAACATACACATTTTCAGTGTACATCCAAGAAATGTACATCAAAACTTAAACATTTTCATTGTATATACCAGAAATGTACATCAAAACATACACATTTTCATTGTATATACAAGAAATGTACATCAAAACATACACATTTTCATTGTATATACAAGAAATGTATATCAAAACATACACATTTTCAGTGTACATTCAAGAAATGTACATCAAAACATACACATTTTCATTGTACATTCAAGAAATGTATATCAAAACATACACATTTTCAGTGTACATTCAAGAAATGTACATCAAAACATACACATTTTCATTGTATATACAAGAAATGTACATCAAAACATACACATTTTCATTGTAGACTAAAGAAATATACATCAAAACATTCACACATTTTCAGTGTACATTAAAGGAATGTACATCAAAGCATATACATTTTCATTGTACATTCAAGAAATGTACATCAAAACATTAACATTTTGAGTGTACATTCAAGAAGTATACATCAACACATACACAATTTCATTGTATATACCAGAAATGTACATCAAAAGATACACATTTTCATTGTACATTCAAGAAATCTACATCAACACATACACATTTTCAGTGTACATTCAAGAAATGTACATCAAAACATAGACATTTTGAGTGTACATTCAAGAAATGTACATCATAACATATAGATTTTCATTGTATATACCAGAAATGTACATCAAAACATACACATTTTCATTGTATATACAAGAAATGTACATCAAAACATACACATTTTCATTGTATATACAAGAAATGTATATCAAAACATACACATTTTCAGTGTACATTCAACAAATGTACATCCAAACATACACATTTTCATTGTATATACCAGAAATGTACATCAAAACATACACATTTTCATTGTATATACCAGAAATGTACACCAAAACATACACATTTTCATTGTACATTCAAGAAATGTACATCAAAACATACACATTCTCAGTGTACATTCAAGAAATGTACATCAAAACATACACATTTTCATTGTATATACCAGAAATGTACATCAAAACATATACATTTTCATTGTACATTCAAGAAACGTACATCAAAACATACAAATTTTCAGTGTACCTTGAAGAAGGATACATCAAAGCATACACATTTTCAGGGTACATTCAAGAAATATACATCAAAAGATACACATTTTCATTGTATATACAAGAAATGTACATCAAAACATACACATTTTCAGTGTACATTCAAGAAATGTACATCAAGGCATACACATTTTCATTGTACATTCAAGAAATATATATCAAAACATACACATTTTCACTGTACATTCAAGAAATGTACATCACAACATACACATTTTCATTGTATATACAAGAAATGCACATCAAAACTTACACATTTTCATTCTACACTCAAGAAATGTATATGAAATCATACACATTTTCTTTGTACACTCAAGAAATGTACATAAAAAACTTACACATTTTCATTGTATATACAAGAAATTTACATCAAAACATACACATTTTCATTGTACATTCAAGAAATGTATATCAAAACATACACATTTTCAGTGTACATTCAAGAAATGTACATCAAAACATACACATTTTCATTGTACACTAAAGAAATATACATCAAAACATTCACACATTTTCAGTGTACATTCAAGGAATGTACATCAAAGCATATACATTTTCATTGTACATTCAAGAAATGTACATCAAAACATTAACATTTTGAGTGTACATTCAAGAAATATACATCAACACATACACAATTTCATTGTATATACCAGAAATGTACATAAAACATACACATTTTCATTGTACATTCAAGAAATGTACATCAACACATACACATTTTCAGTGTACATTCAAGAAATGTACATCAAAACATAGACATTTTGAGTGTACATTCAAGAAATGTACATCAAAACATATAGATTTTCATTGTATATACCAGAAATGTACATCAAAACATACACATTTTCATTGTATATACCAGAAATGTACATCAAAACATACACATTTTCATTGTATATACAAGAAATGTATATCAAAACATACACATTTTCAGTGTACATTCAAGAAATGTACATCAAAACATACACGTTTTCATTGTATATACAAGAAATGTACATCAAAACATACACATTTTCATTGTATATACCAGAAATGTACACCAAAACATACACATTTTCATTGTACATTCAAGAAATGTACATCAAAACATACACATTTTCAGTGTACATTCAAGAAATGTACATCAAAACATACACATTTTCATTGTATATACAAGAAATGTACATCAAAACATACACATTTTCAGTGTACATTCAAGAAATGTACATCAAGGCATACACATTTTCATTGTACATTCAAGAAATATATATCAAAACATACACATTTTCAGTGTACATTCAAGAAATGTACATCAAAACATACACATTTTCATTGTACACTAAAGAAATATACATCAAAACATTCACACATTTTCAGTGTACATTCAAGAAATGTACATCAAAACATACACATTTTCATTGTATATACAAGAAATGTATATCAAAACATACACATTTTCGGTGTACTTTCAAGAAATGTACATCAAAACATACACATTTTCATTGTATATACAAGAAATGTACATCAAAACATACACATTTTCATTGTGCATTCAAGAAATGTATATCAAAACATACACATTTTCAGTGTACATTCAAGAAATGTACATCAAAACATACACATTTTCATTGTATATACAAGAAATGTACATCAAAACATACACTTTTTCATTGTACACTAAAGAAATATACATCAAAACATTCACACATTTTCAGTGTACATTCAAGAAATGTACATCAAAACATACACATTTTCATTGTACATTCAAGAAATGTACATCAAAACATACACATTTTGAGTGTACATTCAAGAAATATACATCAACACATACACAATTTCATTTATATACCAGAAATGTACATCAAAACATACACATCTTCATTGTACATTCAAGAAATGTACATCAAAACATACACATTTTCAGTGTACATTCAAGAAATGTACATCAAAACATACACATTTTGAGTGCACATTCAAGAAATGTACATCAAAACATATACATTTTCATTGTATATACCAGAAATGTACATCAAAACATACACATTTTCATTGTATATACAAGAAATGTACATCAAAACATACACATTTTCATTGTATATACAAGAAATGTATATCAAAACATACACATTTTCAGTGTATATACAAGAAATGTACATCAAAACATACACATTTTCAGTGTACATTCAAGAAATGTACATCAAGACATACACATTTTCATTGTACATTCAAGAAATGTATATCAAAACATACACATTTTCAGTGTACATTCAAGAAATGTTCATCAAAACATACACATTTTCATTGTATATACAAGAAATGCACATCAAAACATACACATTTTCATTGTACACTCAAGAAATGTACATCAAAACTTACACATTTTCATTCTACACTCAAGAAATGTATATCAAATCATACACATTTTCTTTGTACACTCAAGAAATGGACATAAAAAACTTACACATTTTCATTGTATATACAAGAAATGTACATCAAAACATACACATTTTCAGTGTACATTCAAGAAATGTACATCAAAACATACACATTTTCATTGTACATTCAAGAAATGTATATCAAAACATACACATTTTCAGTGTACATTCAAGAAATGTACATCAAAACATACACATTTTCATTGTACACTAAAGAAATATACATCAAAACATTCACACATTTTCAGTGTGCATTCAAGGAATGTACATCAAAGCATATACATTTTCATTGTACATTCAAGAAATGTACATCAAAACATTAACATTTTGAGTGTACATTCAAGAAATATACATCAACACATACACAATTTCATTGTATATACCAGAAATGTACATCAAAACATACACATTTTCATTGTACATTCAAGAAATGTACATCAACACATACACATTTTCAGTGTACATTCAAGAAATGTACATCAAAACATAGACATTTTGAGTGTACATTCAAGAAATGTACATCAAAACATATAGATTTTCATTGTATATACCAGAAATGTACATCAAAACATACACATTTTCATTGTATATACAAGAAATGTACATCAAAACATACACATTTTCATTGTATATACAAGAAATGTATATCAAAACATACACATTTTCAGTGTACATTCAAGAAATGTACATCAAAACATACACATTTTCATTGTATATACAAGAAATGTACATCAAAACATACACATTTTCATTGTATATACCAGAAATGTACACCAAAACATACACATTTTCATTGTACATTCAAGAAATGTACATCAAAACATACACATTCTCAGGGTACATTCAAGAAATGTACATCAAAACATACACATTTTCATCTTATATACCAGAAATGTACATCAAAACATACACATTTTCATTGTACATTCAAGAAACGTACATCAAAACATACAAATTTTCAGTGTACCTTGAAGAAGTATACATCAAAACATACACATTTTCAGGG
This sequence comes from Tenodera sinensis, assembly GCA_030765045.1. Classification (NCBI taxonomy): domain Eukaryota; kingdom Metazoa; phylum Arthropoda; class Insecta; order Mantodea; family Mantidae; genus Tenodera; species Tenodera sinensis. The sequence goes on along the minus strand of CM060963.1, from coordinate 165,140,298 downwards.
TACATTCAAGAAATATACATCAAAACATACACATTTTCATTGTATATACAAGAAATGTACATCAAAACATACACATTTTGAGTGTACATTCAAGAAATATACATCAAAACATACACATTTTCATTGTATATACCAGAAATGTACATCAAAACATACACATTTTCATTGTACATTCAAGAAATGTACATCAAAACATACACATTTTGAGTGTACATTCAAGAAATATACATTAAAGCATACACATTTTCATTGTATATACCAGAAATGTACATCAAAACATACACATTTTCGTTGTCCATTCAAGAAATGTACATCAAAACATACACATTTTGAGTGTACATTCAAGAAATATACATCAAAACATACACATTTTCATTGTATATACCAGAAATGTACATCAAAGCATACACATTTTCATTGTACATTCAAGAAATGTACATCAAAACATACACATTTTGAGTGTACATTCAAGAAATATACATCAAAAGATACACATTTTCATTGTATATACCAGAAATGTACATCAAAACATAAACATTTTCATTGTATATACCAGAAATGTACATCAAAACATACACATTTTCATTGTACATTCAAGAAATGTACATCAAAACATACACATTTTGAGTATACATTCAAGAAGTATACATCAAAACATACACATTTTCATTGTATATACCAGAAATGTACATCAAAACATATACATTTTCATTGTACATTCAAGAAATGTACATCAAAACATACACATTTTGAGTGTACATTCAAGAGATATACATTAAAGCATACACATTTTCATTGTATATACCAGAAATGTACATCAAAACATACACATTTTCGTTGTCCATTCAAGAAATATACATCAAAACATACACATTTTCATTGTATATACAAGAAATGTACATCAAAACATACACATTATGAGTGTACATTCAAGAAATATACATCAAAACATACACATTTTCATTGTATATACCAGAAATGTACATCAAAACATATACATTTTCATTGTACATTCAAGAAATGTACATCAAAACATACACATTTTGAGTGTACATTCAAGAAATATACATTAAAGCATACACATTTTCATTGTATATACCAGAAATGTACATCAAAACATACACATTTTCGTTGTCCATTCAAGAAATGTACTTCAAAACATACACATTTTCATTGTACATTCAAGAAATGTACATCAAAACATACACATTTTGAGTGTACATTCAAGAAATATACATCAAAAGATACACATTTTCATTGTATATACCAGAAATGTACATCAAAACATAAACATTTTCATTGTATATACCAGAAATGTACATCAAAACATACACATTTTCATTGTACATTCAAGAAATGTACATCAAAACATACACATTTTGAGTATACATTCAAGAAGTATACATCAAAACATACACATTTTCATTGTATATACCAGAAATGTACATCAAAACATATACATTTTCATTGTACATTCAAGAAATGTACATCAAAACATACACATTTTGAGTGTACATTCAAGAGATATACATCAAAACATGCCCATTTTCATTGTATATACCAGAAATGTACATCAAAACATACACATTTTCATTGTATATACAAGAAATGTACATCAAAACATACACATTTTCATTGTATATACAAGAAATGTACATCAAAACATACACATTTTCAGTGTACATTCAAGAAATGTACATCAAAACATACACATTTTCATTGTACATTCAAGAAATGTATATCAAAACATACACATTTTCAGTGTACATTCAAGAAATGTACATCAAGACATACACATTTTCATTGTATATACAAGAAATGTACATCAAAACATAGACATTTTCATTGTACAGTCAAGAAATGTATATCAAAACATACACATTTTCAGTGTACATTCAAGAAATGTACATCAAAACATACACATTTTCACTGTATATACACGAAATGTACATCAAAACATACACATTTTCATTGTACACTAAAGAAATATACATCAAAACATTCACACATTTTCAGTGTACATTCAAGAAATGTACATCAAAACATACACATTTTCATTGTATATACAAGAAATGTATATCAAAACATACACATTTTCGGTGTACTTTCAAGAAATGTACATCAAAACATACACATTTTCATTGTATATACAAGAAATGTACATCAAAACATACACATTTTCATTGTACATTCAAGAAATGTATATCAAAACATACACATTTTCAGTGTACATTCAAGAAATGTACATCAAAACATACACATTTTCATTCTATATACAAGAAATGTACATCAAAACATACACTTTTTCATTGTACACTAAAGAAATATACATCAAAACATTCACACATTTTCAGTGTACATTCAAGAAATGTACATCAAAACATACACATTTTCATTGTACATTCAAGAAATGTACATCAAAACATACACATTTTGAGTGTACATTCAAGAAATATACATCAACACATACACAATTTCATTGTATATACCAGAAATGTACATCAAAACATACACATCTTCATTGTACATTCAAGAAATGTACATCAAAACATACACATTTTGAGTATACATTCAAGAAGTATACATCAAAACATACACATTTTCATTGTATATACCAGAAATGTACATCAAAACATATACATTTTCATTGTACATTCAAGAAATGTACATCAAAACATACACATTTTGAGTGTACATTCAAGAGATATACATCAAAACATGCCCATTTTCATTGTATATACCAGAAATGTACATCAAAACATACACATTTTCATTGTATATACAAGAAATGTACATCAAAACATACACATTTTCATTGTATATACAAGAAATGTACATCAAAACATACACATTTTCAGTGTACATTCAAGAAATGTACATCAAAACATACACATTTTCATTGTACATTCAAGAAATGTATATCAAAACATACACATTTTCAGTGTACATTCAAGAAATGTACATCAAGACATACACATTTTCATTGTATATACAAGAAATGTACATCAAAACATAGACATTTTCATTGTACAGTCAAGAAATGTATATCAAAACATACACATTTTCAGTGTACATTCAAGAAATGTACATCAAAACATACACATTTTCACTGTATATACACGAAATGTACATCAAAACATACACATTTTCATTGTACACTAAAGAAATATACATCAAAACATTCACACATTTTCAGTGTACATTCAAGAAATGTACATCAAAACATACACATTTTCATTGTATATACAAGAAATGTATATCAAAACATACACATTTTCGGTGTACTTTCAAGAAATGTACATCAAAACATACACATTTTCATTGTATATACAAGAAATGTACATCAAAACATACACATTTTCATTGTACATTCAAGAAATGTATATCAAAACATACACATTTTCAGTGTACATTCAAGAAATGTACATCAAAACATACACATTTTCATTCTATATACAAGAAATGTACATCAAAACATACACTTTTTCATTGTACACTAAAGAAATATACATCAAAACATTCACACATTTTCAGTGTACATTCAAGAAATGTACATCAAAACATACACATTTTCATTGTACATTCAAGAAATGTACATCAAAACATACACATTTTGAGTGTACATTCAAGAAATATACATCAACACATACACAATTTCATTGTATATACCAGAAATGTACATCAAAACATACACATCTTCATTGTACATTCAAGAAATGTACATCAAAACATACACATTTTCAGTGTACATTAAAGAAATGCACATCAAAACATACACATTTTGAGTGTACATTCAAGAAATGTACATCAAAACATATACATTTTCATTGTATATACCAGAAATGTACATCAAAACATACACATTTTCATTGTATATACAAGAAATGTACATCAAAACATACAGATTTTCATTGTATATACAAGAAATGTATATCAAAACATACACATTTTCATTGTATATACAAGAAATGTACATCAAAACATACACATTTTCAGTGTACATTCAAGAAATGTACATCAAGACATACACATTTTCATTGTACATTCAAGAAATGTATATCAAAACATACACATTTTCAGTGTACATTCAAGAAATGTACATCAAACCATACACATTTTCATTGTATATACAAGAAATGCACATCAAAACATACACATTTTCATTGTACACTCAAGAAATGTACATCAAAACTTACACATTTTCATTCTACACTCAAGAAGTGTATATCAAATCATACACATTTTCTTTGTACACTCAAGAAATGTACATAAAAAACTTACACATTTTCATTGTATATACAAGAAATGTACATCAAAACATACACATTTTCAGTGTACATTCAAGAAATGTACATCAAAACATACACATTTTCATTGTACATTCAAGAAATGTATATCAAAACATACACATTTTCAGTGTACATTCAAGAAATGTACATCAAAACATACACATTTTCATTGTACACTAAAGAAATATACATCAAAACATTCACACATTTTCAGTGTGCATTCAAGGAATGTACATCAAAGCATATACACTTTCATTGTACATTCAAGAAATGTACATCAAAACATTAAAATTTTGAGTGTACATTCAAGAAATATACATCAACACATACACAATTTCATTGTATATACCAGAAATGTACATCAAAACATACACATTAACATTGTACATTCAAGAAATGTACATCAACACATACACATTTTCAGTGTACATTCAAGAAATGTACATCAAAACATAGACATTTTGAGTGTACATTCAAGAAATGTACATCAAAACATATAGATTTTCATTGTATATACCAGAAATGTACATCAAAACATACACATTTTCATTGTATATACAAGAAATGTACATCAAAACATACACATTTTCATTGTATATACAAGAAATGTATATCAAAACATACACATTTTCAGTGTACATTCAGGAAATGTACATCAAAACATACACATTTTCATTGTATATACAAGAAATGTACATCAAAACATACACATTTTCATTGTATATACCAGAAATGTACACCAAAACATACACATTTTCATTGTACATTCAAGAAATGTACATCAAAACATACACATTCTCAGGGTACATTCAAGAAATGTACATCAAAACAGACACATTTTCATCTTATATACCAGAAATGTACATCAAAACATACACATTTTCATTGTACATTCAAGAAACGTACATCAAAACATACAAATTTTCAGTGTACCTTGAAGAAGTATACATCAAAACATACACATTTTCAGGGTACATTCAAGAAATATACATCAAAACATACACATTTTCATTGTATATACAAGAAATGTACATCAAAACATACACATTTTGAGTGTACATTCAAGAAATATACATCAAAACATACACATTTTCATTGTATATACCAGAAATGTACATCAAAACATACACATTTTCATTGTACATTCAAGAAATGTACATCAAAACATACACATTTTGAGTGTACATTCAAGAAATATACATTAAAGCATACACATTTTCATTGTATATACCAGAAATGTACATCAAAACATACACATTTTCGTTGTCCATTCAAGAAATGTACATCAAAACATACACATTTTGAGTGTACATTCAAGAAATATACATCAAAACATACACATTTTCATTGTATATACCAGAAATGTACATCAAAGCATACACATTTTCATTGTACATTCAAGAAATGTACATCAAAACATACACATTTTGAGTGTACATACAAGAAATATACATCAAAAGATACACATTTTCATTGTATATACCAGAAATGTACATCAAAACATATACATTTTCATTGTACATTCAAGAAATGTACATCAAAACATACACATTTTGAGTGTACATTCAAGAGATATACATCAAAACATGCCCATTTTCATTGTATATACCAGAAATGTACATCAAAACATACACATTTTCATTGTATATACAAGAAATGTACATCAAAACATACACATTTTCATTGTATATACAAGAAATGTACATCAAAACATACACATTTTGATTGTATATACCAGAAATGTACATCAAAACATACACATTTTCATTGTACATTCAAGAAATGTACATCAAAACATACACATTTTGAGTGTACATTCAAGAAATGTACATCAAAACATACACATTTTCATTGTATATACCAGAAATGTACATCAAAACATACACATTTTCATTGTACATTCAAGAAATGTACATCAAAACATACACATTTTGAGTGTACATTCAAGAAATATACATCAAAACATACACATTTTCATTGTATATACCAGAAATGCACATCAAAACATACACATTTTCATTGTATATACAAGAAATGTATATCAAAACATACACATTTTCAGTGTACATTCAAGAAATGTACATCAAAACATACACATTTTCAGTGTACATTAAAGAAATGTACATCAAAACATACACATTTTCATTGTATATACAAGAAATGTACATCAAAACATACACATTTTCATTGTACATTCAAGAAACGTACATCAAAACATACAAATTTTCAGTGTACCTTGAAGAAGTATACATCAAAACATACACATTTTCAGGGTACATTCAAGAAATATACATCAAAACATACACATTTTCATTGTATACACAAGAAATGTACATCAAAACATACACATTTGGAGTGTACATTCAAGAAATATACATCAAAACATACACATTTTCATTGTATATACCAGAAATGTACATCAAAACATACACATTTTCATTGTACATTCAAGAAATGTACATCAAAACATACACATGTTGAGTGTACATTCAATAAATATACATTAAAGCATACACATTTTCATTGTATATACCAGAAATGTACATCAAAACATACACATTTTAATTGTCCATTCAAGAAATGTACATCAAAACATACACATTTTGAGTGTACATTCAAGAAATATACATCAAAACATACACATTTTCATTGTATATACCAGAAATGTACATCAAAAGATACACATTTTCATTGTACATTCAAGAAATGTACATCAAAACATACACATTTTGAGTGTACATTGAAGAAATATACATCAAAAGATACACATTTTCATTGTATATACCAGAAATGTACATCAAAACATACACATTTTCATTGTATATACCAGAAATCTACATCAAAACATACACATTTTCATTGTACATTCGAGAAATGTACATCAAAACATACACATTTTGAGTATACATTCAAGAAGTATACATCAAAACATACACATTTTCATTGTATATAACAGAAATGTACATCAAAAAATATACATTTTCATTGTACATTCAAGAAATGTACATCAAAACATACACATTTTGAGTGTACATTCAAGAGATATACATCAAAACATGCCCATTTTCATTGTATATACCAGAAATGTACATCAAAGCATACACATTTTCATTGTATATACAAGAAATGTACATCAAAACATACACATTTTCATTGTATATACAAGAAATGTATATCAAAACATACACATTCTCAGTGTACATTCAAGAAATGTACATCAAATCATACACATTTTCACTGTATATTCAAGAAATGTACATCAAAACATACACATTTTCATTGTATATACCAGAAATGTACATCAAAACATACACATTTTCATTGTACATTCAAGAAATGTACATCAAAACATACACATTTTCACTGGAAATACCAGAAATCTACATCAAAACATACACATTTTCATTGTACATTCAAGAAATGTACATCAAAACATACACATTTTGAGTGTACATTCAAGAAATATACATCAAAACATACACATTTTCATTGTATATACCAGAAATGCACATCAAAGCATACACATTTTCATTGTATATACAAGAAATGTATATCAAAATATACACATTTTCAGTGTCCATTCAAGAAATGTACATCAAAACATACACATTTTCAGTGTACATTCAAGAAATGTACATCAAAACATACACATTTTCATTGTATATACAAGAAATGTACATCAAAACATACACATTTTCATTGTATATACAAGAAATGTATATCAAAACATACACATTTTCAGTGTACATTCAAGAAATGTACATCAAAACATACACATTTTCATTGTATATACAAGAAATGTACATCAAAACATACACATTTTCAGTGTACATTCAAGAAATGTACATCAAGACATACACATTTTCATTGTACATTCAAGAAATATATATCAAAACATACACATTTTCAGTGTACATTCAAGAAATGTACATCAAAACATACACATTTTCATTGTATATACAAGAAATGTACATCAAAACATACACATTTTCAGTGTACATTCAAGAAATGTACATCAAAACATACCCATTTTCATTGTATACACAAGAAATGTACATCAAAACATACACATTTTCATTGTATATACAAGAAATGTATATCAAAACATACACATTTTCAGTGCACATTCAAGAAATGTACATCAAGACATACACATTTTCATTGTATATAGAAGAAATGTACATCAAAACATACACATTTTCATTGTATATACCAGAAATGTAGATCAAAACATACACATTTTCATTGTACATTCAAGAAATGTACATCAAAACATACACATTTTCATTGTACATTCAAGAAATGTACATCAAAACATACACATTTTCATTGGATATACCAGAAATGTACATCAAAACATACACATTTTCATTGTACATTCAAGAAATGTACATCAAAACATACACATTTTGAGTGTATATTCAAGTAATATACATCAAAACATACACATTTTCATTGCATATACCAGAAATGCACATCAAAACATACACATTTTCATTGTACATTCAAGAAATGTACATCAAAACATACACATTTTCAGTGTACATTCAAGAACTGTACATCAAAACATACACATTTTCAGTGTACATTCAAGAAATGTACATCAAAACATAAACCTTTTCATTGTATATACCAGAAGTGTACATCAAAACATACACATTTTCATTGTATATACAAGAAATGTACATCAAAACATAGGCATTTTAATTGTATATACAATAAATGTATATCAAAACATACACATTTTCAGTGTACATTCAAGAAATGTACATCAAAACACACACATTTTCAGTGTACATTCAAGAAATGTACATCAAGACATACACATTTTCATTGTACATTCAAGAAATATTTATCAAAACATACACATTTTCAGTGTACATTCAAGAAATGTACATCAAAACATACACATTTTTATTATATTTACAAGAAATGTAAATCAAAACATACACATTTTCATTGTACACTCAAGAAATGTACAACAAAACTTACACATTTTCATTCTACACTCAAGAAATGTATATCAAAACATACACGTTTTCATTGTACATTCAAGAAATGTACATCAAAACATACACATTTTGAGTGTACATTCAAGAAATATACATCAACACATACACAATTTCATTGTATATACCAGAAATGTACTTCAAAACATACACATTTTCATTGTACATTCAAGAAATGTACATCAAAACATACACATTTTCATTGTATATACAAGAAATGTACATCAAAACATACACATTTTCAGTGTACATTCAAGAAATGTACATCAAAACATACACATTTTCATTGTACATTCAAGAAATGTATATCAAAACATACACATTTTCAGTGTACATTCAAGAAATGTACATCAAGACATACACATTTTCATTGTATATACAAGAAATGTACATCAAAACATAGACATTTTCATTGTACATTCAAGAAATGTATATCAAAACATACACATTTTCAGTGTACATTCAAGAAATGTACATCAAAACATACACATTTTCATTGTATATACAAGAAATGTACATCAAAACATACACATTTTCATTGTACACTAAAGAAATATACATCAAAACATACACATTTTCAGTGTACATTCAAGAAATGTACATCAAAACATACACATTTTCATTGTATATACAAGAAATGTACATCAAAACATACACATTTTCATTGTACACTAAAGAAATATACATCAAAACATTCACACATTTTCAGTGTACATTCAAGAAATGTACATCAAAACATACACATTTTCATTGTACATTCAAGAAATGTACATCAAAACATACACATTTTGAGTGTACATTCAAGAAATGTACATCAACACATACACAATTTCATTGTATATACCAGAAATGTACATCAAAACATACACATTTTCATTGTACATTCAAGAAATGTACATCAAAACATACACATTTTCAGTGTACATTCAAGAAATGTACATCAAAACATATACATTTTCATTGTATATACCAGAAATGTACATCAAAACATACACATTTTCATTGTATATACAAGAAATGTACATCAAAACATACACATTTTCATTGTATATACAAGAAATGTATATCAAAACATACACATTTTCATTGTATATACAAGAAATGTACATCAAAACATACACATTTTCAGTGTACATTCAAGAAATGTACATCAAGACATACACATTTTCATTGTACATTCAAGAAATGCACATCAAAACATACACATTTTCAGTGTACATTCAAGAACTGTACATCAAAACATACACATTTTCATTGTACACTCAAGAAATGTACATCAAAACTTACACATTTTCATTCTACACTCAAGAAATGTATATCAAATCATACACATTTTCTTTGTACACTCAAGAAATGTACATAAAAAACTTACACATTTTCATTGTATATACAAGAAATGTACATCAAAACATACACATTTTAATGTGTACATTCAAGAAACGTACATCAACACATACACATTTTCATTGTACATTCAAGAAATGTATATCAAAACATACACATTTTCAGTGTACATTCAAGAAATGTACATCAAAACATACAGATTTTCATTGCATATACAAGAAATGTACATCAAAACATACACATTTTCATTGTACACTAAAGAAATATACATCAAAACATTCACACATTTTCAGTGTACATTCAAGGAATGTACATCAAAGCATATACATTTTCATTGTACATTCAAGTAATGTACATCAAAACATTAACATTTTGAGTGTACATTCAAGAAATATACATCATCACATACACAATTTCATTGTATATACCAGAAATGTACATCAAAACATACACATTTTCATTGTACATTCAAGAAATAAACATCAACACATACACATTTTCAGTGTAAAGTCAAGAATTGTACATCAAAACATAGACATTTTGAGTGTACATTCAAGAAATGTACATCAAAACATATAGATTTTCATTGTATATACCAGAAATGTACATCAAAACATACACATTTTCATTGTATATACAAGAAATGTACATCAAAACATACACATTTTCATCGTATATACAAGAAATGTATATCAAAACATACACATTTTCAGTGTACATTCAAGAAATGTACATCAAAACATACACATTTTCATTGTATATACAAGAAATGTACATCAAAACATACACATTTTCATTGTATATACCAGAAATGTACACCAAAACATACACATTTTCATTGTACACTCAAGAAATGTACATCAAAACATACACATTCTCAGTGTACATTCAAGAAATGTACATCAAAACATACACATTTTCATTGTATATACCAGAAATGTACATCAAAACATACACATTTTCATTGTACATTCAAGAAACGTACATCAAAGCATACAAATTTTCAGTGTACCTTGAAGAAGTATACATCAAAACATACACATTTTCAGGGTACATTCAAGAAATATACATCAAAACATACACATTTTCATTGTATATACAAGAAATGTACATCAAAACATACACATTTTGAGTGTACATTCAAGAAATATACATCAAAACATACACATTTTCATTGTATATACCAGAAATGTACATCAAAACATACACATTTTCAGTGCACATTCAAGAAATGTACATCAAAACATACACATTTTCATTGTATATACCAGAAATGTACATCAAAACATACACATTTTCATTGTATATACAAGAAGTGTACACCAAAACATACACATTTTCATTGTATATACAAGAAATGTACACCAAAACATACACATTTTCATTGTACATTCAAGAAATGTATATCAAAACATACACATTTTCAGTGTACATTCAAGAAATGTACATCAAAACATATAGATTTTCATTGTATATAGCAGAAGTGTACATCAAAACATACACATTTTCATTGTATATACAAGAAATGTACATCAAAACATACACATTTTCATTGTATATACAAGAAATGTATATCAAAACATACACATTTGCAGTGTACATTCAAGAAATGTACATCAAAACATACACATTTTCAGTGTACATTCAAGAAATGTACATCAAAACATACACATTTTCATTGTATATACCAGAAATGTACATCAAAACATACACATTTTCATTGTATATACAAGAAGTGTACACCAAAACATACACATTTTCATTGTACATTCAAGAAATGTACATCAAAACATACACATTTTCATTGTATATACAAGAAATGTACATCAAAACATACACATTTTCATTGTATATACCAGAAATGTACACCAAAACATACACATTTTCATTGTACACTCAAGAAATGTACATCAAAACATACACATTCTCAGTGTACATTCAAGAAATGTACATCAAAACATACACATTTTCATTGTATATACCCAAAATATACATCAAAACATACACATTTTCATTGTATATACCAGAAATGTACATCAAAACATACACATTTTCAGTGCACATTCAAGAAATGTACATCAAAACATACACATTTTCATTGTATATACCAGAAATGTACATCAAAACATACACATTTTCATTGTACATTCAAGAAATGTACATCAAAACATACACATTTTGAGTGTACATTCAATAAATATACATTAAAGCATACACATTTTCATTGTATATACCAGAAATGTACATCAAAACATACACATTTTCATTGTCCATTCAAGAAATGTACATCAAAACATACACATTTTGAGTGTACGTTCAAGAAATATACATCAAAACATACACATTTTCATTGTATATACCAGAAATGTACATCAAAAGATACACATTTTCATTGTACATTCAAGAAATGTACATCAAAACATACACATTTTGAGTGTACATTGAAGAAATATACATCAAAAGATACACATTTTCATTGTATATACCAGAAATGTACATCAAAACATACACATTTTCATTGTATATACCAGAAATGTACATCAAAACATACACATTTTCATTGTACATTCAAGAAATGTACATCAAAACATACACATTTTGAGTATACATTCAAGAAGTATACATCAAAACATACACATTTTCATTGTATATAACAGAAATGTACATCAAAAAATATACATTTTCATTGTACATTCAAGAAATGTACATCAAAACATACACATTTTGAGTGTACATTCAAGAGATATACATCAAAACATACACATTTTCATTGTATATACCAGAAATGTACATCAAAGCATACACATTTTCATTGTATATACAAGAAATGTACATCAAAACATACACATTTTCATTGTATATACAAGAAATGTATATCAAAACATACACATTCTCAGTGTACATTCAAGAAATGTACATCAAATCATACACATTTTCACTGTATATTCAAGAAATGTACATCAAAACATACACATTTTCATTGTATATACCAGAAATGTACATCAAAACATACACATTTTCATTGTACATTCAAGAAATGTACATCAAAACATACACATTTTCACTGGAAATACCAGAAATCTACATCAAAACATACACATTTTCATTGTACATTCAAGAAATGTACATCAAAACATACACATTTTGAGTGTACATTCAAGAAATATACATCAAAACATACACATTTTCATTGTATATACCAGAAATGCACATCAAAGCATACACATTTTCATTGTATATACAAGAAATGTATATCAAAATATACACATTTTCAGTGTACATTCAAGAAATGTACATCAAAACATACACATTTTCAGTGTACATTCAAGAAATGTACATCAAAACATACACATTTTCATTGTATATACAAGAAATGTACATCAAAACATACACATTTTCATTGTATATACAAGAAATGTATATCAAAACATACACATTTTCAGTGTACATTCAAGAAATGTACATCAAAACATACACATTTTCATTGTATATACAAGAAATGTACATCAAAACATACACATTTTCAGTGTACATTCAAGAAATGTACATCAAGACATACACATTTTCATTGTACATTCAAGAAATATATATCAAAACATACACATTTTCAGTGTACATTCAAGAAATGTACATCAAAACATACACATTTTCATTGTATATACAAGAAATGTACATCAAAACATACACATTTTCAGTGTACATTCAAGAAATGTACATCAAAACATACCCATTTTCATTGTATATACCAGAAATGTACATCAAAACATACACATTTTCATTGTATACACAAGAAATGTACATCAAAACATACACATTTTCATTGTATATACAAGAAATGTATATCAAAACATACACATTTTCAGTGCACATTCAAGAAATGTACATCAAGACATACACATTTTCATTGTATATAGAAGAAATGTACATCAAAACATACACATTTTCATTGTATATACCAGAAATGTAGATCAAAACATACACATTTTCATTGTACATTCAAGAAATGTACATCAAAACATACACATTTTCATTGTACATTCAAGAAATGTACATCAAAACATACACATTTTCATTTAATATACCAGAAATGTACATCAAAACATACACATTTTCATTGTACATTCAAGAAATGTACATCAAAACATACACATTTTGAGTGTATATTCAAGTAATATACATCAAAACATACACATTTTCATTGCATATACCAGAAATGCACATCAAAACATACACATTTTCATTGTACATTCAAGAAATGTACATCAAAACATACACATTTTCAGTGTACATTCAAGAACTGTACATCAAAACATACACATTTTCAGTGTACATTCAAGAAATGTACATCAAAACATAAACTTTTTCATTGTATATACCAGAAGTGTACATCAAAACATACACATTTTCATTGTATATACAAGAAATGTACATCAAAACATAGGCATTTTCATTGTATATACAATAAATGTATATCAAAACATACACATTTTCAGTGTACATTCAAGAAATGTACATCAAAACATACACATTTTCAGTGTACATTCAAGAATTGTACATCAAGACATACACATTTTCATTGTACATTCAAGAAATATTTATCAAAACATACACATTTTCAGTGTACATTCAAGAAATGTACATCAAAACATACACATTTTTATTGTATATACAAGAAATGTAAATCAAAACATACACATTTTCATTGTATATTCAAGAAATGTACAACATAACTTACACATTTTCATTCTACACTCAAGAAATGTATATCAAAACATACACATTTTCATTGTATATACCAGAAATGTACATCAAAACATACACATTTTCATTGTACATTCAAGAAACGTACATCAAAACATACAAATTTTCAGTGTACCTTGAAGAAGTATACATCAAAACATACACATTTTCAGGGCACATTCAAGAAATATACATCAAAACATACACATTTTCATTGTATATACAAGAAATGTACATCAAAACATACACATTTTGAGTGTACATTCAAGAAATATACATCAAAACATACACATTTTCATTGTATATACCAGAAATGTACATCAAAACATACACATTTTCAGTGCACATTCAAGAAATGTACATCAAAACATACACATTTTCATTGTATATACCAGAAATGTACATCAAAACATACACATTTTCATTGTATATACAAGAAGTGTACACCAAAACATACACATTTTCATTGTATATACAAGAAATGTACACCAAAACATACACATTTTCATTGTACATTCAAGAAATGTATATCAAAACATACACATTTTCAGTGTACATTCAAGAAATGTACATCAAAACATATAGATTTTCATTGTATATACCAGAAGTGTACATCAAAACATGCACATTTTCATTGTATATACAAGAAATGTACATCAAAACATACACATTTTCATTGTATATACAAGAAATGTATATCAAAACATACACATTTGCAGTGTACATTCAAGAAATGTACATCAAAACATACACATTTTCAGTGTACATTCAAGAAATGTACATCAAAACATACACATTTTCATTGTATATACCAGAAATGTACATCAAAACATACACATTTTCATTGTATATACAAGAAGTGTACACCAAAACATACACATTTTCATTGTACATTCAAGAAATGTACATCAAAACATACACATTTTCATTGTATATACAAGAAATGTACATCAAAACATACACATTTTCATTGTATATACCAGAAATGTACACCAAAACATACACATTTTCATTGTACACTCAAGAAATGTACATCAAAACATACACATTCTCAGTGTACATTCAAGAAATGTACATCAAAACATACACATTTTCATTGTATATACCCAAAATATACATCAAAACATACACATTTTCATTGTATACACCAGAAATGTACATCAAAACATACACATTTTCAGTGCACATTCAAGAAATGTACATCAAAACATACACATTTTCATTGTATATACCAGAAATGTACATCAAAACATACACATTTTCATTGTATATACAAGAAGTGTACACCAAAACATACACATTTTCATTGCATATACAAGAAGTGTACACCAAAACATACACATTTTCATTGTATATACAAGAAATGTACACCAAAACATACACATTTTCATTGTACATTCAAGAAATGTATATCAAAACATACACATTTTCAGTGTACATTCAAGAAATGTACATCAAAACATATAGATTTTCATTGTATAGACCAGAAATGTACATCAAAACATACACATTTTCATTGTATATACAAGAAATGTATATCGAAACATACACATTCTCAGTGTACATTCAAGAAATGTACATCAAATCATACACATTTTCATTGTATATTCAAGAAATGTACATCAAAACATACACATTTTCATTGTATATACCAGAAATGTACATCAAAACATACACATTTTCATTCTACATTCAAGAAATGTACATCAAAATATACACATTTTCATTGTATATACCAGAAATGTACATCAAAACATACACATTTTCATTGTACATTCAAGAAATGTACATCAAAACATGCACATTTTGAGTGTACATTCAAGAAATAAACATCAAAACATACACATTTTCATTGTATATACCAGAAATGCACATCAAAACATACACATTTTCATTGTACATTCAAGAACTGTACATCAAAACATACACATTTTCAGTGTACATTCAAGAAATGTGCATCAAAACATACACATTTTCAGTGTACATTCAAGAAATGTACATCAAAATATACACATTTTCATCGTACATTCAAGAAATATACATCAAAACATACACATTTTCAGTGTACATTCAAGAAATGTACATCAAAACATACACATTTTCATTGTATATACCAGAAATGTACATCAAAACATACACATTTTCATTGTATATACAAGAAATGTACATCAAAACATACGCATTTTCATTGTATATACAAGAAATGTCTATCAAAACATACACATTTTCAGTGTACATTCAAGAAAGGTACATCAAAACATACACATTTTCATTGTATATACAAGAAATGTACATCAAAACATACACATTTTCATTGTATATACCAGAAATGTACACCAAAACATACACATTTTCATTGTACACTCAAGAAATGTACATCAAAACATACACATTCTCAGTGTACATTCAAGAAATGTACATCAAAACATACACATTTTCATTGTATATACCAGAAATGTACATCAAAACATACACATTTTCATTGTACATTCAAGAAACGTACATCAAAACATACAAATTTTCAGTGTACCTTGAAGAAGTATACATCAAAACATACACATTTTCAGGGTACATTCAAGAAATATACATCAAAACATACACATTTTCATTGTATATACAAGAAATGTACACCAAAACATACACATTTTGAGTGTACATTCAAGAAATATACATCAAAACATACACATTTTCATTGTATATACCAGAAATGTACATCAAAACATACACATTTTCATTGTACATTCAAGAAATGTACATCAAAACATACACATTTTGAGTGTACATTCAAGAAATATACATTAAAGCCTACACATTTTCATTGTATATACCAGAAATGTACATCAAAACATACACATTTTCATTGTACATTCAAGAAATGTACATCAAAACATACACATTTTGAGTGTACATTCAAGAAATATACATCAAAACATACACATTTTCATTGTATATACCAGAAATGTACATCAAAACATACACATTTTCATTGTACATTCAAGAAATGTACATCAAAACATACACATTTTGAGTGTACATTCAAGAAGTATACATCAAAAGATACACATTTTCATTGTATATACCAGAAATGTACATCAAAACATACACATTTTCATTGTATATACCAGAAATGTACATCAAAACATACACATTTTCATTGTACATTCAAGAAATGTACATCAAAACATACACATTTTGAGTGTACATTCAAGAAGTATACATCAAAACATACACATTTTCATTGTATATACCAGAAATGTACATCAAAACATATACATTTTCATTGTACATTCAAGAAATGTACATCAAAACATACACATTTTGAGTGTACATTCAAGAGATATACATCAAAACATGCCCATTTTCATTGTATATACCAGAAATGTACATCAAAACATACACATTTTCGTTGTATATACAAGAAATGTACATCAAAACATACACATTTTCATTGTATATACAAGAAATGTATATCAAAACATACACATTCTCAGTGTACATTCAAGAAATGTACATCAAATCATACACATTTTCATTGTATATACCTGAAATGTACATCAAAACATACACATTTTCATTGTACATTCAAGAAATGTACATCAAAACATACACATTTTGAGTGTATATTCAAGAAATATACATCAAAACATACACATTTTCATTGTATATACCAGAAATGCACATCAAAACATACACATTTTCATTGTACATTCAAGAACTGTACATCAAAACATACACATTTTCAGTGTACATTCAAGAAATGTACATCAAAACATACACATTTTCAGTGAACATTCAAGAAATGTACATCAAAACATACACATTTTCATTGTATATACCAGAAATGTACATCAAAACATACACATTTTCATTGTATATACAAGAAATGTACATTAAAACATACACATTTTCATTGTATGCACAAGAAAACTATATCAAAACATACACATTTTCAGTGTACATAAAAGAAATGTACATCAAAACATACATATTTTCATTGTATATACAAGAAATGTACATCAAAACATACACATTTTCAGTGACATTCAAGAAATGTACATCAAAACATACATATTTAGAGTGTACATTCAAGAAATGTACATCAAAACATATACATTTTCATGGTATATACCAGAAATGTACATCAAAACATACACATTTTCATTGTATACACAAGAAATGTACATCAAAACATACACATTTTCATTGTATATACAAGCTATGTATATCAAAACATACACATTTTCAGTGCACATTCAAGAAATGTACATCAAAACATACACATTTTCATTGTATATACCAGAAATGTACATCAAAACATACACATTTTCATTGTATATACAAGAAGTGTACACCAAAACATACACATTTTCATTGTATATACAAGAAATGTACACCAAAACATACACATTTTCATTGTACATTCAAGAAATGTATATCAAAACATACACATTTTCAGTGTACATTCAAGAAATGTACATCAAAACATATAGATTTTCATTGTATATACCAGAAATGTACATCAAAACATACACATTTTCATTGTATATACAAGAAATGTACATCAAAACATACACATTTTCATTGTATATACAAGAAATGTATATCAAAACATACACATTTACAGTGTACATTCAACAAATGTACATGAAAACATACACATTTTCATTGTATATACAAGAAATGTACATCAAAACATACACATTTTCATTGTATATACCAGAAATGTACACCAAAACATACACATTTTCATTTTACACTCAAGAAATGTACATCAAAACATACACATTCTCAGTGTACATTCAAGAAATGTACATCAAAACATACACATTTTCATTGTATATACCAGAAATGTACATCAAAACATACACATTTTCATTGTACATTCAAGAAACGTACATCAAAACATACAAATTTTCAGTGTACCTTGAAGAAGTATACATCAAAACATACACATTTTCAGGGTACATTCAAGAAATATACATCAAAACATACACATTTTCATTGTATATACCAGAAATGTACATCAAAACATACACATTTTCATTGTACATTCAAGAAATGAACATCAAAACATACACATTTTGAATGTACATTCAAGAAATATACATTAAAGCATACACATTTTCATTGTATATACCAGAAATGTACATCAAAACATACACATTTTCATTGTACATTCAAGAAATGTACATCAAAACATACACATTTTGAGTGTACATTCAAGAAATATACATCAAAACATACACATTTTCATTGTATATACCAGAAATGTACATCAAAACATACACATTTTCATTGTACATTCAAGAAATGTACATCAAAACATACACATTTTGAGTGTACATTCAAAAAATATACATCAAAAGATACACATTTTCATTGTATATACCAGAAATGTACATCAAAACATACACATTTTAATTGTATATACCAGAAATGTACATCAAAACATACACATTTTCATTGTACATTCAAGAAATGTACATCAAAACATACACATTTTGAGTGTACATTCAAGAAGTATACATCAAAACATACACATTTTCATTGTATATACCAGAAATGTACACCAAAACATACACATTTTCATTGTACACTCAAGAAATGTACATCAAAACATACACATTCTCAGTGTACATTCAAGAAATGTACATCAAAACATACACATTTTCATTGTATATACCCGAAATGTACATCAAAACATACACATTTTCATTGTACATTCAAGAAACGTACATCAAAACATACAAATTTTCAGTGTACCTTGAAGAAGTATACATCAAAACATACACATTTTCAGGGTACATTCAAGAAATATACATCAAAACATACACATTTTCATTGTATATACCATAAATGTACATCAAAACATATAAATTTTCATTGTACATTCAAGAAATGTACGTCAAAACATACACATTTTGAGTGTACATTCAAGAAATATACATTAAAGCATACACATTTTCATTGTATATACCAGGAATGTACATCAAAACATACACATTTTCATTGTACATTCAAGAAATGTATACAAAACATACACATTTTGAGTGTACATTCAAGAAATATACATCAAAAGATACACATTTTCATTGTATATACCAGAAATGTACCTCAAAACATACACATTTTCATTGTACATTCAAGAAATGTACATCAAAACATACACATTTTGAGTGTACATTCAAGAAGTATACATCAAAACATACACATTTTCATTGTATATACCAGGAATGTACATCAAAACATATACATTTTCATTGTACATTCAAGAAATGTACATCAAAACATACACATTTTGAGTGTACATTCAAGAGATATACATCAAAACATGCCCATTTTCAGTGTATATACCAGAAATGTACATCAAAACATACACATTTTCATTGTATATACAAGAAATGTATATCAAAACATACACATTTTCATTGTATATACAAGAAATGTATATCAAAACATACACATTCTCAGTGTACATTCTAGAAATGTACATCAAATCATACACATTTTCATTGTATATTCAAGAAATGTACATCAAAACATACACATTTTCATTGTATATACCAGAAATGTACATCAAAACATACACATTTTCATTCTACATTCAAGAAATGTACATCAAAATATACACATTTTCATTGTATATACCAGAAATGTACATCAAAACATACACATTTTCATTGTACATTCAAGAAATGTACATCAAAACATACACATTTTGAGTGTACATTCAAGAAATAAACATCAAAACATACACATTTTCATTGTATATACCAGAAATGCACATCAAAACATACACACTTTCATTGTACATTCAAGAACTGTACATCAAAACATACACATTTTCAGTGTACATTCAAGAAATGTGCATCAAAACATACACATTTTCAGTGTACATTCAAGAAATGTACATCAAAATATACACATTTTCATCGTACATTCAAGAAATATACATCAAAACATACACATTTTCAGTGTACATTCAAGAAATGTACATCAAAACATACACATTTTCATAGTATATACCAGAAATGTACATCAAAACATACACATTTTCATTGTATATACAAGAAATGTACATCAAAACATACGCATTTTCATTGTATATACAAGAAATGTCTATCAAAACATACACATTTTCAGTGTACATTCAAGAAAGGTACATCAAAACATACACATTTTCATTGTATATACAAGAAATGTACATCAAAACATACACATTTTCATTGTATATACCAGAAATGTACACCAAAACATACTCATTTTCATTGTACACTCAAGAAATGTACATCAAAACATACACATTCTCAGTGTACATTCAAGAAATGTACATCAAAACATACACATTTTCATTGTATATACCAGAAATGTACATCAAAACATACACATTTTCATTGTACATTCAAGAAACGTACATCAAAACATACAAATTTTCAGTGTACCTTGAAGATGTATACATCAAAACATACACATTTTCAGGGTACATTCAAGAAATATACATCAAAACATACACATTTTCATTGTATATACAAGAAATGTACATCAAAACATACACATTTTGAGTGTACATTCAAGAAATATACATCAAAACATACACATTTTGAGTATACATTCAAGAAGTATACATCAAAACATACACATTTTCATTGTATATACCAGAAATGTACATCAAAACATACACATTTTCATTGTACATTCAAGAAATGTACATCAAAACATACACATTTTGAGTGTACATTCAAGAAATATACATTAAAGCATACACATTTTCATTGTATATACCAGAAATGTACATCAAAACATACACATTTTCATTGTACATTCAAGAAATGTACATCAAAACATACACATTTTGAGTGTACATTCAAGAAATATACATCAAAACATACACATTTTCATTGTATATACCAGAAATGTACATCAAAACATACACATTTTCATTGTACATTCAAGAAATGTACATCAAAACATACACATTTTGAGTGTACATTCAAGAAGTATACATCAAAAGATACACATTTTCATTGTATATACCAGAAATGTACATTAAAACATACACATTTTCATTGTATATACCAGAAATGTACATCAAAACATACACATTTTCATTGTACATTCAAGAAATGTACATCAAAACATACACATTTTGAGTGTACATTCAAGAAGTATACATCAAAACATACACATTTTCATTGTATATACCAGAAATGTACATCAAAACATATACATTTTCATTGTACATTCAAGAAATGTACATCAAAGCATACACAATTTGAGTGTACATTCAAGAGATATACACCAAAACATGCCCATTTTCATTGTATATACCAGAAATGTACATCAAAACATACACATTTTCGTTGTATATACAAGAAATGTACATCAAAACATACACATTTTCATTGTATATACAAGAAATGTATATCAAAACATACACATTCTCAGTGTACATTCAAGAAATGTACATCAAATCATACACATTTTCATTGTATATACCTGAAATGTACATCAAAACATACACATTTTCATTGTACATTCAAGAAATGTACATCAAAACATACACATTTTGAGTGTACATTCAAGAAATATACATCAAAACATACACATTTTCATTGTATATACCAGAAATGCACATCAAAACATACACATTTTCATTGTACATTCAAGAACTGTACATCAAAACATACACATTTTCAGTGTACATTCAAGAAATGTACATCAAAACATACACATTTTCAGTGAACATTCAAGAAATGTACATCAAAACATACACATTTTCATTGTATATACCAGAAATGTACATCAAAACATACACATTTTCATTGTATATACAAGAAATGTACATCAAAACATACACATTTTCATTGTATGCACAAGAAAACTATATCAAAACATACACATATTCAGTGTACATAAAAGAAATGTACATCAAAACATACATATTTTCATTGTATATACAAGAAATGTACATCAAAACATACACATTTTCAGTGACATTCAAGAAATGTACATCAAAACATACATATTTTGAGTGTACATTCAAGAAATGTACATCAAAACATATACATTTTCATTGTATATACCAGAAATGTACATCAAAACATACACACTTTCATTGTATACACAAGAAATGTACATCAAAACATACACATTTTCATTGTATATACAAGCAATGTATATCAAAACATACACATTTTCAGTGCACATTCAAGAAATGTACATCAAAACATATAGATTTTCATTGTATATACCAGAAATGTACATCAAAACATACACATTTTCATTGTATATACAAGAAATGTACATCAAAACATACACATTTTCATTGTATATACAAGAAATGTATATCAAAACATACACATTTACAGTGTACATTCAACAAATGTACATCAAAACATACACATTTTCATTGTATATACAAGAAATGTACATCAAAACATACACATTTTCATTGTATATACCAGAAATGTACACCAAAACATACACATTTTCATTGTACACTCAAGAAATGTACATCAAAACATACACATTCTCAGTGTACATTCAAGAAATGTACATCAAAACATACACATTTTCATTGTATATACCAGAAATGTACATCAAAACATACACATTTTCATTGTACATTCAAGAAACGTACATCAAAACATACAAATTTTCAGTGTACCTTGAAGAAGTATACATCAAAACATACACATTTTCAGGGTACATTCAAGAAATATACATCAAAACATACACATTTTCATTGTATATACCAGAAATGTACATCAAAACATACACATTTTCATTGTACATTCAAGAAATGTACATCAAAACATACACATTTTGAGTGTACATTCAAGAAATATACATTAAAGCATACACATTTTCATTGTATATACCAGAAATGTACATCAAAACATACACATTTTCATTGTACATTCAAGAAATGTACATCAAAACATACACATTTTGAGTGTACATTCAAGAAATATACATCAAAACATACACATTTTCATTGTATATACCAGAAATGTACATCAAAACATACACATTTTCATTGTACATTCAAGAAATGTACATCAAAACATACACATTTTGAGTGTACATTCAAGAAATATACATCAAAAGATACACATTTTCATTGTATATACCAGAAATGTACATCAAAACATACACATTTTAATTGTATATACCAGAAATGTACATCAAAACATACACATTTTCATTGTACATTCAAGAAATGTACATCAAAACATACACATTTTGAGTGTACATTCAAGAATTATACATCAAAACATACACATTTTCATTGTATATACCAGAAATGTACACCAAAACATACACATTTTCATTGTACACTCAAGAAATGTACATCAAAACATACACATTCTCAGTGTACATTCAAGAAATGTACATCAAAACATACACATTTTCATTGTATATACCCGAAATGTACATCAAAACATACACATTTTCAATCTACATTCAAGAAACGTACATCAAAACATACAAATTTTCAGTGTACCTTGAAGAAGTATACATCAAAACATACACATTTTCAGGGTACATTCAAGAAATATACATCAAAACATACACATTTTCATTGTATATACCATAAATGTACATCAAAACATATAAATTTTCATTGTACATTCAAAAAATGTACGTCAAAACATACACATTTTGAGTGTACATTCAAGAAATATACATTAAAGCATACACATTTTCATTGTATATACCAGAAATGTACATCAAAACATACACATTTTCATTGTACATTCAAGAAATGTACATCAAAACATACACATTGTGAGTGTACATTCAAGAAATATACATCAAAACATACACATTTTCATTGTATATACCAGAAATGTACATCAAAACATACACATTTTCATTGTACATTCAAGAAATGTACACAAAACATACACATTTTGAGTGTACATTCAAGAAATATACATCAAAAGATACACATTTTCATTGTATATACCAGAAATGTACATCAAAACATACACATTTTCATTGTACATTCAAGAAATGTACATCAAAACATACACATTTTGAGTGTACATTCAAGAAGTATACATCAAAACATACACATTTTCATTGTATATACCAGGAATGTACATCAAAACATATACATTTTCATTGTACATTCAAGAAATGTACATCAAAACATACACATTTTGAGTGTACATTCAAGAGATATACATCAAAACATGCCCATTTTCAGTGTATATACCAGAAATGTACATCAAAACATACACATTTTCATTGTATATACAAGAAATGTATATCAAAACATACACATTCTCAGTGTACATTCAAGAAATGTACATCAAATCATACACATTTTCATTGTATATTCAAGAAATGTACATCAAAACATACACATTTTCATTGTATATACCAGAAATGTACATCAAAACATACACATTTTCATTCTACATTCAAGAAATGTACATCAAAATATACACATTTTCATTGTATATACCAGAAATGTACATCAAAACATACACATTTTCATTGTACATTCAAGAAATGTACATCAAAACATACACATTTTGAGTGTACATTCAAGAAATAAACATCAAAACATACACATTTTCATTGTATATACCAGAAATGCACATCAAAACATACACACTTTCATTGTACATTCAAGAACTGTACATCAAAACATACACATTTTCAGTGTACATTCAAGAAATGTGCATCAAAACATACACATTTTCAGTGTACATTCAAGAAATGTACATCAAAATATACACATTTTCATCGTACATTCAAGAAATATACATCAAAACATACACATTTTCAGTGTACATTCAAGAAATGTACATCAAAACATACACATTTTCATTGTTATACCAGAAATGTACATCAAAACATACACATTTTCATTGTATATACAAGAAATGTACATCAAAACATACGCATTTTCATTGTATATACAAGAAATGTCTATCAAAACATACACATTTTCAGTGTACATTCAAGAAAGGTACATCAAAACATACACATTTTCATTGTATATACAAGAAATGTACATCAAAACATACACATTTTCATTGTATATACCAGAAATGTACACCAAAACATACTCATTTTCATTGTACACTCAAGAAATGTACATCAAAACATACACATTCTCAGTGTACATTCAAGAAATGTACATCAAAACATACACATTTTCATTGTATATACCAGAAATGTACATCAAAACATACACATTTTCATTGTACATTCAAGAAACGTACATCAAAACATACAAATTTTCAGTGTACCTTGAAGAAGTATACATCAAAACATACACATTTTCAGGGTACATTCAAGAAATATACATCAAAACATACACATTTTCATTGTATATACAAGAAATGTACATCAAAACATACACAATTTGAGTGTACATTCAAGAAATATACATCAAAACATACACATTTTGAGTATACATTCAAGAAGTATACATCAAAACATACACATTTTCATTGTATATACCAGAAATGTACATCAAAACATACACATTTTCATTGTACATTCAAGAAATGTACATCAAAACATACACATTTTGAGTGTACATTCAAGAAATATACATTAAAGCATACACATTTTCATTGTATATACCAGAAATGTACATCAAAACATACACATTTTCATTGTACATTCAAGAAAAGTACATCAAAACATACACATTTTGAGTGTACATTCAAGAAATATACATCAAAACATACACATTTTCATTGTATATACCAGAAATGTACATCAAAACATACACATTTTCATTGTACATTCAAGAAATGTACATCAAAACATACACATTTTGAGTGTACATTCAAGAAGTATACATCAAAAGATACACATTTTCATTGTATATACCAGAAATGTACATCAAAACATACACATTTTCATTGTATATACCAGAAATGTACATCAAAACATACACATTTTCATTGTACATTCAAGAAATGTACATCAAAACATACACATTTTGAGTGTACATTCAAGAAGTATACATCAAAACAGACACATTTTCATTCTATATACCAGAAATGTACATCAAAACATATACATTTTCGTTGTACATTCAAGAAATGTACATCAAAACATACACAATTTGAGTGTACATTCAAGAGATATACACCAAAACATGCCCATTTTCATTGTATATACCAGAAATGTACATCAAAACATACACATTTTCGTAGTATATACAAGAAATGTACATCAAAACATACACATTTTCATTGTATATACAAGAAATGTATATCAAAACATACACCTTCTCAGTGTACATTCAAGAAATGTACATCAAATCATACACATTTTCATTGTATATACCTGAAATGTACATCAAAACATACACATTTTCATTGTACATTCAAGAAATGTACATCAAAACATACACATTTTGAGTGTACATTCAAGAAATACACATCAAAACATACACATTTTCATTGTATATACCAGAAATGCACATCAAAACATACACATTTTCATTGTACATTCAAGAACTGTACATCAAAACATACACATTTTCAGTGTACATTCAAGAAATGTACATCAAAACATACACATTTTCAGTGAACATTCAAGAAATGTACATCAAAACATACACATTTTCATTGTATATACCAGAAATGTACATCAAAACATACACATTTTCATTGTATATACAAGAAATGTACATCAAAACATACACATTTTCATTGTATGCACAAGAAATGTACATCAAAACATACACATTTTCAGTGACATTCAAGAAATGTACATCAAAACATACATATTTTGAGTGTACATTCAAGAAATGTACATCAAAACATATACATTTTCATTGTATATACCAGAAATGTACATCAAAACATACACATTTTCATTGTATACACAAGAAATGTACATCAAAACATACACATTTTCATTGTATATACAAGCAATGTATATCAAAACATACACATTTTCAGTGCACATTCAAGAAATGTACATCAAAACATACACATTTTCATTGTATATACCAGAAATGTACATCAAAACATACACATTTTCATTGTATATACAAGAAATGTACATCAAAACATACACATTTTCATTGTATATACAAGAAATGTATATCAAAACATACACATTTACAGTGTACATTCAAGAAATGTACATCAAAACATACACATTTTCATTGTATATACAAGAAATGTACATCAAAACATACACATTTCATTGTATATACCAGAAATGTACACCAAAACATACACATTTTCATTGTACACTCAAGAAATGTACATCAAAACATACACATTCTCAGTGTACATTCAAGAAATGTACATCAAAACATACACATTTTCATTGTATATACCAGAAATGTACATCAAAACATACACATTTTCATTGTACATTCAAGAAACGTACATCAAAACATACAAATTTTCAGTGTACCTTGAAGAAGTATACATCAAAACATACACATTTTCAGGGTACATTCAAGAAATATACATCAAAACATACACATTTTCATTGTATATACCAGAAATGTACATCAAAACATACACATTTTCATTGTACATTCAAGAAATGTACATCAAAACATACACATTTTGAGTGTACATTCAAGAAATATACATTAAAGCATACACATTTTCATTGTATATACCAGAAATGTACATCAAAACATACACATTTTCATTGTACATTCAAGAAATGCACATCAAAACATACACATTTTGAGTGTACATTCAAGAAATATACATCAAAACATACACATTTTCATTGTATATACCAGAAATGTACATCAAAACATACACATTTTCATTGTACATTCAAGAAATGTACATCAAAACATATACATTTTGAGTGTACATTCAAGAAATATACATCAAAAGATACACATTTTCATTGTATATACCAGAAATGTACATCAAAACATACACATTTTAATTGTATATACCAGAAATGTACATCAAAACATACACATTTTCATTGTACATTCAAGAAATGTACATCAAAACATACACATTTTGAGTGTACATTCAAGAAGTATACATCAAAACATACACATTTTCATTGTATATACCAGAAATGTACATCAAAACATATACATTTTCATTGTACATTCAAGAAATGTACATAAAAACATACACATTTTGAGTGTACATTCAAGAGATATACATCAAAACATGCCCATTTTCATTGTATATACCAGAAATGTACATCAAAACATACACATTTTCATTGTATATACAAGAAATGTACATCAAAACATACACATTTTCAATTTATATACAAGAAATGTAGATCAAAACATACACATTTTCATTGTTCATTCAAGAAATGTACATCAAAACATACACATTTTCATTGTATATACCAGAAATGTACATCAAAACATACACATTTTCATTGTACATTCAAGAAATGTACATCAAAACATACACATTTTCATTGGATATACCAGAAATGTACATCAAAACATACACATTTTCATTGTACATTCAAGAAATGTACATCAAAACATACACATTTTGAGTGTATATTCAAGTAATATACATCAAAACATACACATTTTCATTGCATATACCAGAAATGCACATCAAAACATACACATTTTCAGTGTACATTCAAGAACTGTACATCAAAACATACACATTTTCAGTGTACATTCAAGAAATGTACATCAAAACATAAACTTTTTCATTGTATATACCAGAAGTGTACGTCAAAACATACACATTTTCATTGTATATACAAGAAATGTACATCAAAACATAGGCATTTTCATTGTATATACAATAAATGTATATCAAAACATACACATTTTCAGTGTACATTCAAGAAATGTACATCAAAACATACACATTTTCATTGTATATACAAGAAATGTACATCAAAACATACACATTTTCAGTGTACATTCAAGAAATGTACATCAAGACATACACATTTTCATTGTACATTCAAGAAATATTTATCAAAACATACACATTTTCAGTGTACATTCAAGAAATGTACATCAAAACATACACATTTTCATTGTATATACAAGAAATGTACATCAAAACATACACATTTTCATTGTACACTCAAGAAATGTACATCAAAACTTACACATTTTCATTCTACACTCAAGAAATGTATATCAAAACATACACGTTTTCATTGTACATTCAAGAAATGTACATCAAAACATACACATTTTGAGTGTACATTCAAGAAATATACATCAACACATACACAATTTCATTGTATATACCAGAAATATACTTCAAAACATACACATTTTCATTGTACATTCAAGAAATGTACATCAAAACATACACATTTTCTTTGTATATACAAGAAATGTACATCAAAACATAGACATTTTCATTGTACATTCAAAAAATGTATATCAAAACATACACATTTTCAGTGTACATTCAAGAAATGTACATCAAAACATACACATTTTCATTGTATATACAAGAAATGTACATCAAAACATACACATTTTCATTGTACACTAAAGAAATATACATCAAAACATTCACACATTTTCAGTGTACATTCAAGAAATGTACATCAAAACATACACATTTTCATTGTATATACAAGAAATGTATATCAAAACATACACATTTTCAGTGTACATTCAAGAAATGTACATCAAAACATACACATTTTCATTGTATATACAAGAAATGTACATCAAAACATACACATTTTCATTGTACATTCAAGAAATCTATATCAAAACATACACATTTTCAGTGTACATTCAAGAAATGTACATCAAAACATACACATTTTCATTTTATATACAAGAAATGTACATCAAAACATACACATTTTCATTGTACACTAAAGAAATATACATCAAAACATTCACACATTTTCAGTGTACATCCAAGAGATGTACATCAAAACATACACATTTTCATTGTACATTCAAGAAATGTACATCAAAACATACACATTTTGAGTGTACATTCAAGAAATATACATCAACACATACACAATTTCATTGTATATACCAGAAATGTACATCAAAACATACACATTTTCATTGTACATTCAAGAAATGTACATCAAAACATACACATTTTCAGTGTACATTCAAGAAATGTACATCAAAACATATACATTTTCATTGTATATACCAGAAATGTACATCAAAACATATACATTTTCATTGTATATACCAGAAATGTACATCAAAACATACACACTTTCATTGTATACACAAGAAATGTACATCAAAACATACACATTTTCATTGTATATACAAGCAATGTATATCAAAACATACACATTTTCAGTGCACATTCAAGAAATGTACATCAAAACATATAGATTTTCATTGTATATACCAGAAATGTACATCAAAACATACACATTTTCATTGTATATACAAGAAATGTACATCAAAACATACACATTTTCATTGTATATACAAGAAATGTATATCAAAACATACACATTTACAGTGTACATTCAACAAATGTACATCAAAACATACACATTTTCATTGTATATACAAGAAATGTACATCAAAACATACACATTTTCATTGTATATACCAGAAATGTACACCAAAACATACACATTTTCATTGTACACTCAAGAAATGTACATCAAAACATACACATTCTCAGTGTACATTCAAGAAATGTACATCAAAACATACACATTTTCATTGTATATACCAGAAATGTACATCAAAACATACACATTTTCATTGTACATTCAAGAAACGTACATCAAAACATACAAATTTTCAGTGTACCTTGAAGAAGTATACATCAAAACATACACATTTTCAGGGTACATTCAAGAAATATACATCAAAACATACACATTTTCATTGTATATACCAGAAATGTACATCAAAACATACACATTTTCATTGTACATTCAAGAAATGTACATCAAAACATACACATTTTGAGTGTACATTCAAGAAATATACATTAAAGCATACACATTTTCATTGTATATACCAGAAATGTACATCAAAACATACACATTTTCATTGTACATTCAAGAAATGTACATCAAAACATACACATTTTGAGTGTACATTCAAGAAATATACATCAAAACATACACATTTTCATTGTATATACCAGAAATGTACATCAAAACATACACATTTTCATTGTACATTCAAGAAATGTACATCAAAACATACACATTTTGAGTGTACATTCAAGAAATATACATCAAAAGATACACATTTTCATTGTATATACCAGAAATGTACATCAAAACATACACATTTTAATTGTATATACCAGAAATGTACATCAAAACATACACATTTTCATTGTACATTCAAGAAATGTACATCAAAACATACACATTTTGAGTGTACATTCAAGAATTATACATCAAAACATACACATTTTCATTGTATATACCAGAAATGTACACCAAAACATACACATTTTCATTGTACACTCAAGAAATGTACATCAAAACATACACATTCTCAGTGTACATTCAAGAAATGTACATCAAAACATACACATTTTCATTGTATATACCCGAAATGTACATCAAAACATACACATTTTCAATCTACATTCAAGAAACGTACATCAAAACATACAAATTTTCAGTGTACCTTGAAGAAGTATACATCAAAACATACACATTTTCAGGGTACATTCAAGAAATATACATCAAAACATACACATTTTCATTGTATATACCATAAATGTACATCAAAACATATAAATTTTCATTGTACATTCAAAAAATGTACGTCAAAACATACACATTTTGAGTGTACATTCAAGAAATATACATTAAAGCATACACATTTTCATTGTATATACCAGAAATGTACATCAAAACATACACATTTTCATTGTACATTCAAGAAATGTACATCAAAACATACACATTGTGAGTGTACATTCAAGAAATATACATCAAAACATACACATTTTCATTGTATATACCAGAAATGTACATCAAAACATACACATTTTCATTGTACATTCAAGAAATGTACACAAAACATACACATTTTGAGTGTACATTCAAGAAATATACATCAAAAGATACACATTTTCATTGTATATACCAGAAATGTACATCAAAACATACACATTTTCATTGTACATTCAAGAAATGTACATCAAAACATACACATTTTGAGTGTACATTCAAGAAGTATACATCAAAACATACACATTTTCATTGTATATACCAGGAATGTACATCAAAACATATACATTTTCATTGTACATTCAAGAAATGTACATCAAAACATACACATTTTGAGTGTACATTCAAGAGATATACATCAAAACATGCCCATTTTCAGTGTATATACCAGAAATGTACATCAAAACATACACATTTTCATTGTATATACAAGAAATGTATATCAAAACATACACATTCTCAGTGTACATTCAAGAAATGTACATCAAATCATACACATTTTCATTGTATATTCAAGAAATGTACATCAAAACATACACATTTTCATTGTATATACCAGAAATGTACATCAAAACATACACATTTTCATTCTACATTCAAGAAATGTACATCAAAATATACACATTTTCATTGTATATACCAGAAATGTACATCAAAACATACACATTTTCATTGTACATTCAAGAAATGTACATCAAAACATACACATTTTGAGTGTACATTCAAGAAATAAACATCAAAACATACACATTTTCATTGTATATACCAGAAATGCACATCAAAACATACACACTTTCATTGTACATTCAAGAACTGTACATCAAAACATACACATTTTCAGTGTACATTCAAGAAATGTGCATCAAAACATACACATTTTCAGTGTACATTCAAGAAATGTACATCAAAATATACACATTTTCATCGTACATTCAAGAAATATACATCAAAACATACACATTTTCAGTGTACATTCAAGAAATGTACATCAAAACATACACATTTTCATTGTTATACCAGAAATGTACATCAAAACATACACATTTTCATTGTATATACAAGAAATGTACATCAAAACATACGCATTTTCATTGTATATACAAGAAATGTCTATCAAAACATACACATTTTCAGTGTACATTCAAGAAAGGTACATCAAAACATACACATTTTCATTGTATATACAAGAAATGTACATCAAAACATACACATTTTCATTGTATATACCAGAAATGTACACCAAAACATACTCATTTTCATTGTACACTCAAGAAATGTACATCAAAACATACACATTCTCAGTGTACATTCAAGAAATGTACATCAAAACATACACATTTTCATTGTATATACCAGAAATGTACATCAAAACATACACATTTTCATTGTACATTCAAGAAACGTACATCAAAACATACAAATTTTCAGTGTACCTTGAAGAAGTATACATCAAAACATACACATTTTCAGGGTACATTCAAGAAATATACATCAAAACATACACATTTTCATTGTATATACAAGAAATGTACATCAAAACATACACAATTTGAGTGTACATTCAAGAAATATACATCAAAACATACACATTTTGAGTATACATTCAAGAAGTATACATCAAAACATACACATTTTCATTGTATATACCAGAAATGTACATCAAAACATACACATTTTCATTGTACATTCAAGAAATGTACATCAAAACATACACATTTTGAGTGTACATTCAAGAAATATACATTAAAGCATACACATTTTCATTGTATATACCAGAAATGTACATCAAAACATACACATTTTCATTGTACATTCAAGAAAAGTACATCAAAACATACACATTTTGAGTGTACATTCAAGAAATATACATCAAAACATACACATTTTCATTGTATATACCAGAAATGTACATCAAAACATACACATTTTCATTGTACATTCAAGAAATGTACATCAAAACATACACATTTTGAGTGTACATTCAAGAAGTATACATCAAAAGATACACATTTTCATTGTATATACCAGAAATGTACATCAAAACATACACATTTTCATTGTATATACCAGAAATGTACATCAAAACATACACATTTTCATTGTACATTCAAGAAATGTACATCAAAACATACACATTTTGAGTGTACATTCAAGAAGTATACATCAAAACAGACACATTTTCATTCTATATACCAGAAATGTACATCAAAACATATACATTTTCGTTGTACATTCAAGAAATGTACATCAAAACATACACAATTTGAGTGTACATTCAAGAGATATACACCAAAACATGCCCATTTTCATTGTATATACCAGAAATGTACATCAAAACATACACATTTTCGTAGTATATACAAGAAATGTACATCAAAACATACACATTTTCATTGTATATACAAGAAATGTATATCAAAACATACACCTTCTCAGTGTACATTCAAGAAATGTACATCAAATCATACACATTTTCATTGTATATACCTGAAATGTACATCAAAACATACACATTTTCATTGTACATTCAAGAAATGTACATCAAAACATACACATTTTGAGTGTACATTCAAGAAATATACATCAAAACATACACATTTTCATTGTATATACCAGAAATGCACATCAAAACATACACATTTTCATTGTACATTCAAGAACTGTACATCAAAACATACACATTTTCAGTGTACATTCAAGAAATGTACATCAAAACATACACATTTTCAGTGAACATTCAAGAAATGTACATCAAAACATACACATTTTCATTGTATATACCAGAAATGTACATCAAAACATACACATTTTCATTGTATATACAAGAAATGTACATCAAAACATACACATTTTCATTGTATGCACAAGAAATGTACATCAAAACATACACATTTTCAGTGACATTCAAGAAATGTACATCAAAACATACATATTTTGAGTGTACATTCAAGAAATGTACATCAAAACATATACATTTTCATTGTATATACCAGAAATGTACATCAAAACATACACATTTTCATTGTATACACAAGAAATGTACATCAAAACATACACATTTTCATTGTATATACAAGCAATGTATATCAAAACATACACATTTTCAGTGCACATTCAAGAAATGTACATCAAAACATACACATTTTCATTGTATATACCAGAAATGTACATCAAAACATACACATTTTCATTGTATATACAAGAAATGTACATCAAAACATACACATTTTCATTGTATATACAAGAAATGTATATCAAAACATACACATTTACAGTGTACATTCAAGAAATGTACATCAAAACATACACATTTTCATTGTATATACAAGAAATGTACATCAAAACATACACATTTCATTGTATATACCAGAAATGTACACCAAAACATACACATTTTCATTGTACACTCAAGAAATGTACATCAAAACATACACATTCTCAGTGTACATTCAAGAAATGTACATCAAAACATACACATTTTCATTGTATATACCAGAAATGTACATCAAAACATACACATTTTCATTGTACATTCAAGAAACGTACATCAAAACATACAAATTTTCAGTGTACCTTGAAGAAGTATACATCAAAACATACACATTTTCAGGGTACATTCAAGAAATATACATCAAAACATACACATTTTCATTGTATATACCAGAAATGTACATCAAAACATACACATTTTCATTGTACATTCAAGAAATGTACATCAAAACATACACATTTTGAGTGTACATTCAAGAAATATACATTAAAGCACACACATTTTCATTGTATATACCAGAAATGTACATCAAAACATACACATTTTCATTGTACATTCAAGAAATGCACATCAAAACATACACATTTTGAGTGTACATTCAAGAAATATACATCAAAACATACACATTTTCATTGTATATACCAGAAATGTACATCAAAACATACACATTTTCATTGTACATTCAAGAAATGTACATCAAAACATATACATTTTGAGTGTACATTCAAGAAATATACATCAAAAGATACACATTTTCATTGTATATACCAGAAATGTACATCAAAACATACACATTTTAATTGTATATACCAGAAATGTACATCAAAACATACACATTTTCATTGTACATTCAAGAAATGTACATCAAAACATACACATTTTGAGTGTACATTCAAGAAGTATACATCAAAACATACACATTTTCATTGTATATACCAGAAATGTACATCAAAACATATACATTTTCATTGTACATTCAAGAAATGTACATAAAAACATACACATTTTGAGTGTACATTCAAGAGATATACATCAAAACATGCCCATTTTCATTGTATATACCAGAAATGTACATCAAAACATACACATTTTCATTGTATATACAAGAAATGTACATCAAAACATACACATTTTCAATTTATATACAAGAAATGTAGATCAAAACATACACATTTTCATTGTTCATTCAAGAAATGTACATCAAAACATACACATTTTCATTGTATATACCAGAAATGTACATCAAAACATACACATTTTCATTGTACATTCAAGAAATGTACATCAAAACATACACATTTTCATTGGATATACCAGAAATGTACATCAAAACATACACATTTTCATTGTACATTCAAGAAATGTACATCAAAACATACACATTTTGAGTGTATATTCAAGTAATATACATCAAAACATACACATTTTCATTGCATATACCAGAAATGCACATCAAAACATACACATTTTCAGTGTACATTCAAGAACTGTACATCAAAACATACACATTTTCAGTGTACATTCAAGAAATGTACATCAAAACATAAACTTTTTCATTGTATATACCAGAAGTGTACGTCAAAACATACACATTTTCATTGTATATACAAGAAATGTACATCAAAACATAGGCATTTTCATTGTATATACAATAAATGTATATCAAAACATACACATTTTCAGTGTACATTCAAGAAATGTACATCAAAACATACACATTTTCATTGTATATACAAGAAATGTACATCAAAACATACACATTTTCAGTGTACATTCAAGAAATGTACATCAAGACATACACATTTTCATTGTACATTCAAGAAATATTTATCAAAACATACACATTTTCAGTGTACATTCAAGAAATGTACATCAAAACATACACATTTTCATTGTATATACAAGAAATGTACATCAAAACATACACATTTTCATTGTACACTCAAGAAATGTACATCAAAACTTACACATTTTCATTCTACACTCAAGAAATGTATATCAAAACATACACGTTTTCATTGTACATTCAAGAAATGTACATCAAAACATACACATTTTGAGTGTACATTCAAGAAATATACATCAACACATACACAATTTCATTGTATATACCAGAAATATACTTCAAAACATACACATTTTCATTGTACATTCAAGAAATGTACATCAAAACATACACAT
This sequence comes from Tenodera sinensis, assembly GCA_030765045.1. Lineage (NCBI taxonomy): Eukaryota > Metazoa > Arthropoda > Insecta > Mantodea > Mantidae > Tenodera > Tenodera sinensis. The sequence goes on along the minus strand of CM060963.1, from coordinate 165,100,564 downwards.
TTTCTTTGTATATACAAGAAATGTACATCAAAACATAGACATTTTCATTGTACATTCAAAAAATGTATATCAAAACATACACATTTTCAGTGTACATTCAAGAAATGTACATCAAAACATACACATTTTCATTGTATATACAAGAAATGTACATCAAAACATACACATTTTCATTGTACACTAAAGAAATATACATCAAAACATTCACACATTTTCAGTGTACATTCAAGAAATGTACATCAAAACATACACATTTTCATTGTATATACAAGAAATGTATATCAAAACATACACATTTTCAGTGTACATTCAAGAAATGTACATCAAAACATACACATTTTCATTGTATATACAAGAAATGTACATCAAAACATACACATTTTCATTGTACATTCAAGAAATCTATATCAAAACATACACATTTTCAGTGTACATTCAAGAAATGTACATCAAAACATACACATTTTCATTTTATATACAAGAAATGTACATCAAAACATACACATTTTCATTGTACACTAAAGAAATATACATCAAAACATTCACACATTTTCAGTGTACATCCAAGAGATGTACATCAAAACATACACATTTTCATTGTACATTCAAGAAATGTACATCAAAACATACACATTTTGAGTGTACATTCAAGAAATATACATCAACACATACACAATTTCATTGTATATACCAGAAATGTACATCAAAACATACACATTTTCATTGTACATTCAAGAAATGTACATCAAAACATACACATTTTCAGTGTACATTCAAGAAATGTACATCAAAACATATACATTTTCATTGTATATACCAGAAATGTACATCAAAACATACACATTTTCATTGTATATACAAGAAATGTACATCAAAACATACACATTTTCATTGTATATACAAGAAATGTATATCAAAACATATACATTTTCATTGTATATACAAGAAATGTACATCAAAACATACACATTTTCAGTGTACATTCAAGAAATGTACATCAAGACATACACATTTACATTGTACATTCAAGAAATGCACATCAAAACATACACATTTTCAGTGTACATTCAAGAACTGTACATCAAAACATACACATTTTCATTGTATATACAAGAAATGTACATCAAAACATACACATTTTCATTGTACACTCAAGAAATGTACATCAAAACTTACACATTTTCATTCTACACTCAAGAAATGTATATCAAATCATACACATTTTCTTTGTACACTCAAGAAATGTACATAAAAAACTTACACATTTTCATTGTATATACAAGAAATGTACATCAAAACATACACATTTTCAGTGTACATTCAAGAAACGTACATCAACACATACACATTTTCATTGTACATTCAAGAAATGTATATCAAAACAGACACATTTTCAGTGTACATTCAAGAAATGTACATCAAAACATACAGATTTTCATTGTATATACAAGAAATGTACATCAAAACATACACATTTTCATTGTACACTAAAGAAATATACATCAAAACATTCACACATTTTCAGTGTACATTCAAGGAATGTACATCAAAGCATATACATTTTCATTGTACATTCAAGTAATGTACATCAAAACATTAACATTTTGAGTGTACATTCAAGAAATATACATCATCACATACACAATTTCATTGTATATACCAGAAATGTACATCAAAACATACACATTTTCATTGTACATTCAAGAAATAAACATCAACACATACACATTTTCAGTGTAAATTCAAGAAATGTACATCAAAACATAGACATTTTGAGTGTACATTCAAGAAATGTACATCAAAACATATAGATTTTCATTGTATATACAAGAAATGTACATCAAAACATACACATTTTCATCGTATATACAAGAAATGTATATCAAAACATACACATTTTCAGTGTACATTCAAGAAATGTACATCAAAACATACACATTTTCATTGTATATACAAGAAATGTACATCAAAACATACACATTTTCATTGTATATACCAGAAATGTACACCAAAACATACACATTTTCATTGTACACTCAAGAAATGTACATCAAAACATACACATTCTCAGTGTACATTCAAGAAATGGACATCAAAACTTATAGATTTTCATTGTATATACCAGAAATGTACATCAAAACATACACATTTTCATTGTATATACAAGAAATGTACATCAAAACATACACATTTTCATCGTATATACAAGAAATGTATATCAAAACATACACATTTTCAGTGTACATTCAAGAAATGTACATCAAAACATACACATTTTCATTGTATATACAAGAAATGTACATCAAAACATACACATTTTCATTGTATATACCAGAAATATACACCAAAACATACACATTTTCATTGTACACTCAAGAAATGTACATCAAAACATACACATTCTCAGTGTACATTCAAGAAATGTACATCAAAACATACACATTTTCATTGTATATACCAGAAATGTACATCCAAACATACACATTTTCATTGTACATTCAAGAAACGTACATCAAAACATACAAATTTTCAGTGTACCTTGAAGAAGTATACATCAAAACATATACATTTTCAGGGTACATTCAAGAAATATACATCAAAACATACACATTTTCATTGTATATACAAGAAATGTACATCAAAACATACACATTTTGAGTGTACATTCAAGAAATATACATCAAAACATACACATTTTCATTGTATATACAAGAAATGTACATCAAAACATACACATTTTCATTGTATATACAAGAAATGTATATCAAAACATACACATTTGCAGTGTACATTCAAGAAATGTACATCAAAACATACACATTTTCAGTGTACATTCAAGAAATGTACATCAAAACATACACATTTTCATTGTATATACCAGAAATGTACATCAAAACATACACATTTTCATTGTATATACAAGAAGTGTACACCAAAACATACACATTTTCATTGTACATTCAAGAAATGTACATCAAAACATACACATTTTCATTGTATATACAAGAAATGTACATCAAAACATACACATTTTCATTGTACATTCAAGAAATGTACATCAAAACATACACATTTTGAGTGTACATTCAAGAAATATACATCAAAAGATACACATTTTCATTGTATATACCAGAAATGTACATCAAAACATACTCATTTTCATTGTACATTCAAGAAATGTACATCAAAACATACACATTTTGAGTGTACATTCAAGAAATATACATCAACACATACACAATTTCATTGTATATACCAGAAATGTACATCAAAACATACACATTTTCATTGTACATTCAAGAAATGTACATCAAAACATACACATTTTCAGTGTACATTCAAGAAATGTACATCAAAACATATACATTTTCATTGTATATACCAGAAATGTACATCAAAACATACACATTTTCATTGTATATACAAGAAATGTACATCAAAACATACACATTTTCATTGTATATACAAGAAATGTATATCAAAACATATACATTTTCATTGTATATACAAGAAATGTACATCAAAACATACACATTTTCAGTGTACATTCAAGAAATGTACATCAAGACATACACATTTACATTGTACATTCAAGAAATGCACATCAAAACATACACATTTTCAGTGTACATTCAAGAACTGTACATCAAAACATACACATTTTCATTGTATATACAAGAAATGTACATCAAAACATACACATTTTCATTGTACACTCAAGAAATGTACATCAAAACTTACACATTTTCATTCTACACTCAAGAAATGTATATCAAATCATACACATTTTCTTTGTACACTCAAGAAATGTACATAAAAAACTTACACATTTTCATTGTATATACAAGAAATGTACATCAAAACATACACATTTTCAGTGTACATTCAAGAAACGTACATCAACACATACACATTTTCATTGTACATTCAAGAAATGTATATCAAAACAGACACATTTTCAGTGTACATTCAAGAAATGTACATCAAAACATACAGATTTTCATTGTATATACAAGAAATGTACATCAAAACATACACATTTTCATTGTACACTAAAGAAATATACATCAAAACATTCACACATTTTCAGTGTACATTCAAGGAATGTACATCAAAGCATATACATTTTCATTGTACATTCAAGTAATGTACATCAAAACATTAACATTTTGAGTGTACATTCAAGAAATATACATCATCACATACACAATTTCATTGTATATACCAGAAATGTACATCAAAACATACACATTTTCATTGTACATTCAAGAAATAAACATCAACACATACACATTTTCAGTGTAAATTCAAGAAATGTACATCAAAACATAGACATTTTGAGTGTACATTCAAGAAATGTACATCAAAACATATAGATTTTCATTGTATATACCAGAAATGTACATCAAAACATACACATTTTCATTGTATATACAAGAAATGTACATCAAAACATACACATTTTCATCGTATATACAAGAAATGTATATCAAAACATACACATTTTCAGTGTACATTCAAGAAATGTACATCAAAACATACACATTTTCATTGTATATACAAGAAATGTACATCAAAACATACACATTTTCATTGTATATACCAGAAATATACACCAAAACATACACATTTTCATTGTACACTCAAGAAATGTACATCAAAACATACACATTCTCAGTGTACATTCAAGAAATGTACATCAAAACATACACATTTTCATTGTATATACCAGAAATGTACATCCAAACATACACATTTTCATTGTACATTCAAGAAACGTACATCAAAACATACAAATTTTCAGTGTACCTTGAAGAAGTATACATCAAAACATATACATTTTCAGGGTACATTCAAGAAATATACATCAAAACATACACATTTTCATTGTATATACAAGAAATGTACATCAAAACATACACATTTTGAGTGTACATTCAAGAAATATACATCAAAACATACACATTTTCATTGTATATACCAGAAATGTACATCAAAACATACACATTTTCAGTGCACATTCAAGAAATGTACATCAAAACATACACATTTTCATTGTATATACCAGAAATGTACATCAAAACATACACATTTTCATTGTATATACAAGAAGTGTACACCAAAACATACACATTTTCATTGTATATACAAGAAATGTACACCAAAACATACACATTTTCATTGTACATTCAAGAAATGTATATCAAAACATACACATTTTCAGTGTACATTCAAGAAATGTACATCAAAACATATAGATTTTCATTGTATATACCAGAAATGTACATCAAAACATACACATTTTCATTGTATATACAAGAAATGTACATCAAAACATACACATTTTCATTGTATATACAAGAAATGTATATCAAAACATACACATTTGCAGTGTACATTCAAGAAATGTACATCAAAACATACACATTTTCAGTGTACATTCAAGAAATGTACATCAAAACATACACATTTTCATTGTATATACCAGAAATGTACATCAAAACATACACATTTTCATTGTATATACAAGAAGTGTACACCAAAACATACACATTTTCATTGTACATTCAAGAAATGTACATCAAAACATACACATTTTCATTGTATATACAAGAAATGTACATCAAAACATACACATTTTCATTGTACATTCAAGAAATGTACATCAAAACATACACATTTTGAGTGTACATTCAAGAAATATACATCAAAAGATACACATTTTCATTGTATATACCAGAAATGTACATCAAAACATACTCATTTTCATTGTACATTCAAGAAATGTACATCAAAACATACACATTTTGAGTGTACATTCAAGAAATATACATCAAAAGATACACATTTTCATTGTATATACCAGAAATGTACATCAAAACATACACATTTTCATTGTACATTCAAGAAATGTACATCAAAACATACAAATTTTGAGTGTACATTCAAGAAGTATACATCAAAACATACACATTTTCATTGTATATACCAGGAATGTACATCAAAACATATACATTTTCATTGTACATTCAAGAAATGTACATCAAAACATACAGATTTTGAGTGTACATTCAAGAGATATACATCAAAACATGCCCATTTTCATTGTATATACCAGAAATGTACATCAAAACATACACATTTTCATTGTATATACAAGAAATGTATATCAAAACATACACATTTTCATTGTATATACAAGAAATGTATATCAAAACATACACATTCTCAGTGTACATTCAAGAAATGTACATCAAATCATACACATTTTCATTGTATATACAAGAAATGTACATCAAAACATACACATTTTCATTGTATATACCAGAAATGTACACCAAAACATACACATTTTCATTGTACACTCAAGAAATGTACATCAAAACATACACATTCTCAGTGTACATTCAAGAAATGTACATCAAAACATACACATTTTCATTGTATATACCAGAAATGTACATCAAAACATACACATTTTCATTGTACATTCAAGAAACGTACATCAAAACATACAAATTTTCAGTGTACCTTGAAGAAGTATACATCAAAACATACACATTTTCAGGGTACATTCAAGAAATATACATCAAAACATACACATTTTCATTGTATATACAAGAAATGTACATCAAAACATACACATTTTGAGTGTACATTCAAGAAATATACATCAAAACATACACATTTTCATTGTATATACCAGAAATGTACATCAAAACATACACATTTTCAGTGCACATTCAAGAAATGTACAACAAAACATACACATTTTCATTGTATATACCAGAAATGTACATCAAAACATACACATTTTCATTGTATATACAAGAAGTGTACACCAAAACATACACATTTTCATTGTATATACAAGAAATGTACACCAAAACATACACATTTTCATTGTACATTCAAGAAATGTATATCAAAACATACACATTTTCAGTGTACATTCAAGAAATGTACATCAAAACATATAGATTTTCATTGTATATACCAGAAATGTACATCAAAACATACACATTTTCATTGTATATACAAGAAATGTACATCAAAACATACACATTTTCATTGTATATACAAGAAATGTATATCAAAACATACACATTTGCAGTGTACATTCAAGAAACGTACATCAAAACATACACATTTTCAGTGTACATTCAAGAAATGTACATCAAAACATACACATTTTCATTGTATATACCAGAAATGTACATCAAAACATACACATTTTCATTGTATATACAAGAAGTGTACACCAAAACATACACATTTTCATTGTACATTCAAGAAATGTACATCAAAACATACACATTTTCATTGTATATACAAGAAATGTACATCAAAACATACACATTTTCATTGTACATTCAAGAAATGTACATCAAAACATACACATTTTGAGTGTACATTCAAGAAATATACATCAAAAGATACACATTTTCATTGTATATACCAGAAATGTACATCAAAACATACTCATTTTCATTGTACATTCAAGAAATGTACATCAAAACATACACATTTTGAGTGTACATTCAAGAAATATACATCAAAAGATACACATTTTCATTGTATATACCAGAAATGTACATCAAAACATACACATTTTCATTGTACATTCAAGAAATGTACATCAAAACATACAAATTTTGAGTGTACATTCAAGAAGTATACATCAAAACATACACATTTTCATTGTATATACCAGGAATGTACATCAAAACATATACATTTTCATTGTACATTCAAGAAATGTACATCAAAACATACACATTTTGAGTGTACATTCAAGAGATATACATCAAAACATGCCCATTTTCATTGTATATACCAGAAATGTACATCAAAACATACACATTTTCATTGTATATACAAGAAATGTATATCAAAACATACACATTTTCATTGTATATACAAGAAATGTATATCAAAACATACACATTCTCAGTGTACATTCAAGAAATGTACATCAAATCATACACATTTTCATTGTATATTCAAGAAATGTACATCAAAACATACACATTTTCATTGTATATACCAGAAATGTACATCAAAACATACACATTTTCATTCTACATTCAAGAAATGTACATCAAAATATACACATTTTCATTGTATATACCAGAAATGTACATCAAAACATACACATTTTCATTGTACATTCAAGAAATGTACATCAAAACATACACATTTTGAGTGTACATTCAAGAAATAAACATCAAAACATACACATTTTCATTGTATATACCAGAAATGCACATCAAAACATACACATTTTCATTGTACATTCAAGAACTGTACATCAAAACATACACATTTTCAGTGTACATTCAAGAAATGTGCATCAAAACATACACATTTTCAGTGTACATTCAAGAAATGTACATCAAAATATACACATTTTCATCGTACATTCAAGAAATATACATCAAAACATACACATTTTCAGTGTACATTCAAGAAATGTACATCAAAACATACACATTTTCATTGTATATACCAGAAATGTACATCAAAACATACACATTTTCATTGTATATACAAGAAGTGTACACCAAAACATACACATTTTCATTGTATATACAAGAAATGTACACCAAAACATACACATTTTCATTGTACATTCAAGAAATGTACATCAAAGCATATAGATTTTCATTGTATTTACCAGAAATGTACATCAAAACATACACATTTTCATTGTATATACAAGAAATGTACATCAAAACATACACATTTTCATTGTATATACAAGAAATGTCTATCAAAACATTCACATTTTCAGTGTACATTCAAGAAAGGTACATCAAAACATACACATTTTCATTGTATATACAAGAAATGTACATCAAAACATACACATTTTCATTGTATATACCAGAAATGTACACCAAAACATACACATTTTCATTGTACACTCAAGAAATGTACATCAAAACATACACATTCTCAGTGTACCTTCAAGAAATGTACATCAAAACATACACATTTTCATTGTATATACCAGAAATGTACATCAAAACATACACATTTTCATTGTACATTCAAGAAACGTACATCAAAACATACAAATTTTCAGTGTACCTTGAAGAAGTATACATCAAAACATACACATTTTCAGGGTACATTCAAGAAATATACATCAAAACATACACATTTTCATTGTATATACAAGAAATGTACATCAAAACATACACATTTTGAGTGTACATTCAAGAAATATACATCAAAACATACACATTTTCATTGTATATACCAGAAATGTACATCAAAAGATACACATTTTCATTGTACATTCAAGAAATGTACATCAAAACATACACATTTTGAGTGTACATTCAAGAAATATACATTAAAGCTAACACATTTTCATTGTATATACCATAAATGTACATCAAAACATACACATTTTCATTGTACATTCAAGAAATGTACATCAAAACATACACATTTTGAGTGTACATTCAAGAAATATACATCAAAACATACACATTTTCATTGTATATACCAGAAATGTACATCAAAACATACACATTTTCATTGTACATTCAAGAAATGTACATCAAAACATACACATTTTGAGTGTACATTCAAGAAGTATACATCAAAAGATACACATTTTCATTGTATATACCAGAAATGTACATCAAAACATACACATTTTCATTGTATATACCAGAAATGTACATCAAAACATACACATTTTCATTGTACATTCAAGAAATGTACATCAAAACATACACATTTTGAGTGTACATTCAAGAAGTATACATCAAAACATACACATTTTCATTGTATATACCAGAAATGTACATCAAAACATATACATTTTCATTGTACATTCAAGAAATGTACATCAAAACATACACATTTTGAGTGTACATTCAAGAGATATACATCAAAACATGCCCATTTTCATTGTATATACCAGAAATGTACATCAAAACATACACATTTTCGTTGTATATACAAGAAATGTACATCAAAACATACACATTTTCATTGTATATACAAGAAATGTACATCAAAACATACACATTCTCAGTGTACATTCAAGAAATGTACATCAAATCATACACATTTTCATTGTATATACCTGAAATGTACATCAAAACATACACATTTTCATTGTACATTCAAGAAATGTACATCAAAACATACACATTTTGAGTGTACATTCAAGAAATATACATCAAAACATACACATTTTCATTGTATATACCAGAAATGCACATCAAAACATACACATTTTCATTGTACATTCAAGAACTGTACATCAAGACATACACATTTTCAGTGTACATTCAAGAAATGTACATCAAAACATACACATTTTCAGTGAACATTCAAGAAATGTACATCAAAACATACACATTTTCATTGTATATACCAGAAATGTACATCAAAACATACACATTTTCATTGTATATACAAGAAATGTACATCAAAACATACACATTTTCATTGTATGCACAAGAAAAGTATATCAAAACATACACATTTTCAGTGTACATAAAAGAAATGTACATCAAAACATACATATTTTCATTGTATATACAAGAAATGTACATCAAAACATACACATTTTCAGTGACATTCAAGAAATGTACATCAAAACATACACATTTTGAGTGTACATTCAAGAAATGCACATCAAAACATATACATTTTCATTGTATATACCAGAAATGTACATCAAAACATACACATTTTCATTGTATACACAAGAAATGTACATCAAAACATACACATTTTCATTGTATATACAAGCAATGTATATCAAAACATACACATTTTCAGTGCACATTCAAGAAATGTACATCAAAACATACACATTTTCATTGAATATACCAGAAATGTACATCAAAACATACACATTTTCATTGTATATACAAGAAGTGTACACCAAAACATACACATTTTCATTGTATATACAAGAAATGTACACCAAAACATACACATTTTCATGGTACATTCAAGAAATGTATATCAAAACATACACATTTTCAGTGTACATTCAAGAAATGTACATCAAAACATATAGATTTTCATTGTATATACCAGAAATGTACATCAAAACATACACATTTTCATTGTATATACAAGAAATGTACATCAAAACATACACATTTTCATTGTATATACAAGAAATGTATATCAAAACATACACATTTACAGTGTACATTCAAGAAATGTACATCAAAACATACACATTTTCATTGTATATACAAGAAATGTACATCAAAACATACACATTTTCATTGTATATACCAGAAATGTACACCAAAACATACACATTTTCATTGTACACTCAAGAAATGTACATCAAAACATACACATTCTCAGTGTACATTCAATAAATGTACATCAAAACATACACATTTTCATTGTATATACCAGAAATGTACATCAAAACATACACATTTTCATTGTACATTCAAGAAACGTACATCAAAACATACAAATTTTCAGTGTACCTTGAAGAAGTATACATCAAAACATACACATTTTCAGGGTACATTCAAGAAATATACATCAAAACATACACATTTTCATTGTATATACCAGAAATGTACATCAAAACATACACATTTTCAGTGCACATTCAAGAAATGTACATCAAAACATACACATTTTCATTGTATATACCAGAAATGTACATCAAAACATACACATTTTCATTGTATATACAAGAAGTGTACACCAAAACATACACATTTTCATTGTATATACAAGAAATGTACACCAAAACATACACATTTTCATTGTACATTCAAGAAATGTATATCAAAACATACACATTTTCAGTGTACATTCAAGAAATGTACATCAAAACATATAGATTTTCATTGTATATACCAGAAATGTACATCAAAACATACACATTTTCATTGTATATACAAGAAATGTACATCAAAACATACACATTTTCATTGTATATACAAGAAATGTATATCAAAACATACACATTTGCAGTGTACATTCAAGAAATGTACATCAAAACATACACATTTTCAGTGTACATTCAAGAAATGTACATCAAAACATACACATTTTCATTGTATATACCAGAAATGTACATCAAAACATACACATTTTCATTGTATATACAAGAAGTGTACACCAAAACATACACATTTTCATTGTACATTCAAGAAATGTACATCAAAACATACACATTTTCGTTGTATATACAAGAAATGTACATCAAAACATACACATTTTCATTGTACATTCAAGAAATGTACATCAAAACATACACATTTTGAGTGTACATTCAAGAAATATACATCAAAAGATACACATTTTCATTGTATATACCAGAAATGTACATCAAAACATACACATTTTCATTGTACATTCAAGAAATGTACATCAAAACATACACATTTTGAGTGTACATTCAAGAAATATACATCAAAAGATACACATTTTCATTGTATATACCAGAAATGTACATCAAAACATACACATTTTCATTGTACATTCAAGAAATGTACATCAAAACATACACATTTTGAGTGTACATTCTAGAAGTATACATCAAAACATACACATTTTCATTGTATATACCAGGAATGTACATCAAAACATATACATTTTCATTGTACATTCAAGAAATGTACATCAAAACATACACATTTTGAGTGTACATTCAAGAGATATACATCATAACATGCCCATTTTCATTGTAATTACCAGAAATGTACATCAAAACATACACATTTTCATTGTATATGCAAGAAATGTATATCAAAACATACACATTTTCATTGTATATACAAGAAATGTATATCAAAAAATACACATTCTCAGTGTACATTCAAGAAATGTACATCAAATCATACACATTTTCATTGTATATTCAAGAAATGTACATCAAAACATACACATTTTCATTGTATGTACCAGAAATGTACATCAAAACATACACATTTTCATTCTACATTCAAGAAATGTACATCAAAATATACACATTTTCATTGTATATACCAGAAATGTACATCAAAACATACACATTTTCATTGTACATTCAAGAAATGTACATCAAAACATACACATTTTGAGTGTACATTCAAGAAATAAACATCAAAACATACACATTTTCATTGTATATACCAGAAATGCACATCAAAACATACACATTTTCATTGTACATTCAAGAACTGTACATCAAAACATACACATCTTCAGTGTACATTCAAGAAATGTGCATCAAAACATACACATTTTCAGTGTACATTCAAGAAATGCACATCAAAATATACACATTTTCATCGTACATTCAAGAAATATACATCAAAACATACACATTTTCAGTGTACATTCAAGAAATATACATCAAAACATACACATTTTCATTGTATATACCAGAAATGTACATCAAAACATACACATTTTCATTGTATATACAAGAAGTGTACACCAAAACATACACATTTTCATTGTATATACAAGAAATGTACACCAAAACATACACATTTTCATTGTACATTCAAGAAATGTACATCAAAGCATATAGATTTTCATTGTATATACCAGAAATGTACATCAAAACATACACATTTTCATTGTATATACAAGAAATGTACATCAAAACATACACATTTTCATTGTATACACAAGAAATGTCTATCAAAACATACACATTTTCAGTGTACATTCAAGAAAGGTACATCAAAACATACACACTTTCATTGTATATACAAGAAATGTACATCAAAACATACACATTTTCATTGTATATACCAGAAATGTACACCAAAACATACACATTTTCATTGTACACTCAAGAAATGTACATCAAAACATACACATTCTCAGTGTACATTCTAGAAATGTACATCAAAGCATACACATTTTCATTGTATATACCAGAAATGTACATCAAAACATACACATTTTCATTGTACATTCAAGAAACGTACATCAAAACATACAAATTTTCAGTGTACCTTCAAGAAGTATCATTCAAAACATACACATTTTCAGGGTACATTCAAGAAATATACATCAAAACATACACATTTTCATTGTATATACAAGAAATGTACATCAAAACATACACATTTTGAGTCTACATTCAAGAAATATACATCAAAACATACACATTTTCATTGTATATACCAGAAATGTACATCAAAACATACACATTTTCATTGTACATTCAAGAAATGTACATCAAAACATACACATTTTGAGTGTACATACAAGAAACATACATTAAAGCATACACATTTTCATTGTATATACCAGAAATGTACATCAAAACATACACATTTTCATTGTACATTCAAGAAATGTACATCAAAACATACACATTTTGAGTGTACATTCAAGAAATATACATCAAAACATACACATTTTCATTGTATATACCAGAAATGTACATCAAAACATACACATTTTCATTGTACATTCAAGAAATGTACATCAAAACATACACATTTTGAGTGTACATTCAAGAAGTATACATCAAAAGATACACATTTTCATTGTATATACCAGAAATGTACATCAAAACATACACATTTTCATTGTATATACAAGAAATGTACATCAAAACATACACATTTTCATTGTACATTCAAGAAATGTACATCAAAACATACACATTTTGAGTGTACATTCAAGAAGTATACATCAAAACATACACATTTTCATTGTATATACCAGAAATGTACATCAAAACATATACATTTTCATTGTACATTCAAGAAATGTACATCAAAACATACACATTTTGAGTGTACATTCAAGAGATATACATCAAAACATGCCCATTTTCATTGTATATACCAGAAATGTACATCAAAACATACACATTTTCGTTGTATATACAAGAAATGTACATCAAAACATACACATTTTCATTGTATATACAAGAAATGTATATCAAAACATACACATTCTCAGTGTACATTCAAGAAATGTACATCAATTCATACACATTTTCATTGTATATACCTGAAATGTACATCAAAACATACACATTTTCATTGTACATTCAAGAAATGTACATCAAAACATACACATTTTGAGTGTACATTCAAGAAATATACATCAAAACATACACATTTTCATTGTATATACCAGAAATGCACATCAAAACATACACATTTTCATTGTACATTCAAGAACTGTACATCAAAACATACACATTTTCAGTGTACATTCAAGAAATGTACATCAAAACATACACATTTTCAGTGAACATTCAAGAAATGTACATCAAAACATACACATTTTCATTGTATATACCAGAAATGTACATCAAAACATACACATTTTCATTGTATATACAAGAAATGTACATCAAAACATACATATTTTCATTGTATATACAAGAAATGTACATCAAAACATACACATTTTCAGTGACATTAAGGAAATGTACATCAAAACATACATATTTTGAGTGTACATTCAAGAAATGCACATCAAAACATATACATTTTCATTGTATATACCAGAAATGTACATCAAAACATACACATTTTCATTGTATACACAAGAAATGTACATCAAAACATACACATTTTCATTGTATATACAAGCAATGTATATCAAAGCATACACATTTTGAGTGCACATTCAAGAAATGTACATCAAAACATACACATTTTCATTTTATATACCAGAAATGTACATCAAAACATACACATTTTCATTGTATATACAAGAAGTGCACACCAAAACATACACATTTTCATTGTATATACAAGAAATGTACACCAAAACATACACATTTTCATTGTACATTCAAGAAATGTATATCAAAACATACACATTTTCAGTGTACATTCAAGAAATGTACATCAAAACATATAGATTTTCATTGTATATACCAGAAATGTACATCAAAACATACACATTTTCATTGTATATACAAGAAATGTACATCAAAACATACACATTTTCATTGTATATACAAGAAATGTATATCAAAACATACACATTTACAGTGTACATTCAAGAAATGTACATCAAAACATACACATTTTCATTGTATATACAAGAAATGTACATCAAAACATACACATTTTCATTGTATATACCAGAAATGTACACCAAAACATACACATTTTCATTGTACACTCAAGAAATGTACATCAAAATATACACATTCTCAGTGTACATTCAAGAAATGTACATCAAAACATACACATTTTCATTGTATATACCAGAAATGTACATCAAAACATACACATTTTCATTGTACATTCAAGAAACGTACATCAAAACATACAAATTTTCAGTGTACCTTGAAGAAGTATACATCAAAACATACACATTTTCAGGGTACATTCAAGAAATATACATCAAAACATAAGCATTTTCATTGTATATACCAGAAATGTACATCAAAACATACACATTTTCATTGTACACTCAAGAAATGTACATCAAAACATACACATTCTCAGTGTACATTCAAGAAATGTACATCAAAACATACACATTTTCATTGTATATACCCGAAATGTACATCAAAACATACACATTTTCATTGTACATTCAAGAAACGTACATCAAAACATACAAATTTTCAGTGTACCTTGAAGAAGTATACATCAAAACATACACATTTTCAGGGTACATTCAAGAAATATACATCAAAACATACACATTTTTAATTGTATATACCATAAATGTACATCAAAACATACACATTTTGAGTGTACATTCAAGAAATATACATCAAAACATACACATTTTCATTGTATATGCCAGAAATGTACATCAAAACATACACATTTTCATTGTACATTCAAGAAATGTACATCAAAACATACACATTTTGAGTGTACATACAAGAAATATACATTAAAGCATACACATTTTCATTGTATATACCAGAAATGTACATCAAAACATACACATTTTCATTGTACATTCAAGAAATGTACATCAAAACATACACATTTTGAGTGTACATTCAAGAAATATACATCAAAACATACACATTTTCATTGTATATACCAGAAATGTACATCAAAACATACACATTTTCATTGTACATTCAAGAAATGTACATCAAAACATACACATTTTGAGTGTACATTCAAGAAGTATACATCAAAAGATACACATTTTCATTGTATATACCAGAAATGTACATCAAAACATACACATTTTCATTGTATATACAAGAAATGTACATCAAAACATACACATTTTCATTGTACATTCAAGAAATGTACATCAAAACACACACATTTTGAGTGTACATTCAAGAAGTATACATCAAAACATACACATTTTCATTGTATATACCAGAAATGTACATCAAAACATATACATTTTCATTTTACATTCAAGAAATGTACATCAAAACATACACATTTTGAGTGTACATTCAAGAGATATACATCAAAACATGCCCATTTTCATTGTATATACCAGAAATGTACATCAAAACATACACATTTTCGTTGTATATACAAGAAATGTACATCAAAACATACACATTTTCATTGTATATACAAGAAATGTATATCAAAACATACACATTCTCAGTGTACATTCAAGAAATGTACATCAATTCATACACATTTTCATTGTATATACCTGAAATGTACATCAAAACATACACATTTTCATTGTACATTCAAGAAATGTACATCAAAACATACACATTTTGAGTGTACATTCAAGAAATATACATCAAAACATACACATTTTCATTGTATATACCAGAAATGCACATCAAAACATACACATTTTCATTGTACATTCAAGAACTGTACATCAAAACATACACATTTTCAGTGTACATTCAAGAAATGTACATCAAAACATACACATTTTCAGTGAACATTCAAGAAATGTACATCAAAACATACACATTTTCATTGTATATACCAGAAATGTACATCAAAACATACACATTTTCATTGTATATACAAGAAATGTACATCAAAACATACACATTTTCATTGTATGCACAAGAAAAGTATATCAAAACATACACATTTTCAGTGTACATAAAAGAAATGTACATCAAAACATACATATTTTCATTGTATATACAAGAAATGTACATCAAAACATACACATTTTCAGTGACATTAAAGAAATGTACATCAAAACATACATATTTTGAGTGTACATTCAAGAAATGCACATCAAAACATATACATTTTCATTGTATATACCAGAAATGTACATCAAAACATACACATTTTCATTGTATACACAAGAAATGTACATCAAAACATACACATTTTCATTGTATATACAAGCAATGTATATCAAAGCATACACATTTTGAGTGCACATTCAAGAAATGTACATCAAAACATACACATTTTCATTTTATATACCAGAAATGTACATCAAAACATACACATTTTCATTGTATATACAAGAAGTGTACACCAAAACATACACATTTTCATTGTATATACAAGAAATGTACACCAAAACATACACATTTTCATTGTACATTCAAGAAATGTATATCAAAACATACACATTTTCAGTGTACATTCAAGAAATGTACATCAAAACATATAGATTTTCATTGTATATACCAGAAATGTACAACAAAACATACACATTTTCATTGTATATACAAGAAATGTACATCAAAACATACACATTTTCATTGTATATACAAGAAATGTATATCAAAACATACACATTTACAGTGTACATTCAAGAAATGTACATCAAAAAATACACATTTTCATTGTATATACAAGAAATGTACATCAAAACATACACATTTTCATTGTATATACCAGAAATGTACACCAAAACATACACATTTTCATTGTACACTCAAGAAATGTACATCAAAATATACACATTCTCAGTGTACATTCAAGAAATGTACATCAAAACATACACATTTTCATTGTATATACCAGAAATGTACATCAAAACATACACATTTTCATTGTACATTCAAGAAACGTACATCAAAACATACAAATTTTCAGTGTACCTTGAAGAAGTATACATCAAAACATACACATTTTCAGGGTACATTCAAGAAATATACATCAAAACATAAGCATTTTCATTGTATATACCAGAAATGTACATCAAAACATACACATTTTCATTGTACACTCAAGAAATGTACATCAAAACATACACATTCTCAGTGTACATTCAAGAAATGTACATCAAAACATACACATTTTCATTGTATATACCCGAAATGTACATCAAAACATACACATTTTCATTGTACATTCAAGAAACGTACATCAAAACATACAAATTTTCAGTGTACCTTGAAGAAGTATACATCAAAACATACACATTTTCAGGGTACATTCAAGAAATATACATCAAAACATACACATTTTCATTGTATATACCATAAATGTACATCAAAACATATAAATTTTCATTGTACATTCAAGAAATGTACGTCAAAACATACACATTTTGAGTGTACATTCAAGAAATATACATTAAAGCATACACATTTTCATTGTATATACCAGAAATGTACATCAAAACATACACATTTTCATTGTACATTCAAGAAATGTACATCAAAACATACACATTGTGAGTGTACATTCAAGAAATATACATCAAAACATACACATTTTCATTGTATATACCAGAAATGTACATCAAAACATACACATTTTCATTGTACATTCAAGAAATGTACACAAAACATACACATTTTGAGTGTACATTCAAGAAATATACATCAAAAGATACACATTTTCATTGTATATACCAGAAATGTACATCAAAACATACACATTTTCATTGTACATTCAAGAAATGTACATCAAAACATACACATTTTGAGTGTACATTCAAGAAGTATACATCAAAACATACACATTTTCATTGTATATACCAGGAATGTACATCAAAACATATACATTTTCATTGTACATTCAAGAAATGTACATCAAAACATACACATTTTGAGTGTACATTCAAGAGATATACATCAAAACATGCCCATTTTCAGTGTATATACCAGAAATGTACATCAAAACATACACATTTTCATTGTATATACAAGAAATGTATATCAAAACATACACATTTTCATTGTATATACAAGAAATGTATATCAAAACATACACATTCTCAGTGTACATTCAAGAAATGTACATCAAATCATACACATTTTCATTGTATATTCAAGAAATGTACATCAAAACATACACATTTTCATTGTATATGCCAGAAATGTACATCAAAACATACACATTTTCATTCTACATTCAAGAAATGTACATCAAAATATACACATTTTCATTGTATATACCAGAAATGTACATCAAAACATACACATTTTCATTGTACATTCAAGAAATGTACATCAAAACATACACATTTTGAGTGTACATTCAAGAAATAAACATCAAAGCATACACATTTTCATTGTATATACCAGAAATGCACATCAAAACATACACACTTTCATTGTACATTCAAGAACTGTACATCAAAACATACACATTTTCAGTGTACATTCAAGAAATGTGCATCAAAACATACACATTTTCAGTGTACATTCAAGAAATGTACATCAAAATATACACATTTTCATCGTACATTCAAGAAATATACATCAAAACATACACATTTTCAGTGTACATTCAAGAAATGTACATCAAAACATACACATTTTCATTGTATATACCAGAAATGTACATCAAAACATACACATTTTCATTGTATATACAAGAAATGTACATCAAAACATACGCATTTTCATTGTATATACAAGAAATGTCTATCAAAACATACACATTTTCAGTGTACATTCAAGAAAGGTACATCAAAACATACACATTTTCATTGTATATACAAGAAATGTACATCAAAACATACACATTTTCATTGTATATACCAGAAATGTACACCAAAACATACACATTTTCATTGTACACTCAAGAAATGTACATCAAAACATACACATTCTCAGTGTACATTCAAGAAATGTACATCAAAACATACACATTTTCATTGTATATACCAGAAATGTACATCAAAACATACACATTTTCATTGTACATTCAAGAAACGTACATCAAAACATACAAATTTTCAGTGTACCTTGAAGAAGTATACATCAAAACATACACATTTTCAGGGTACATTCAAGAAATATACATCAAAACATACACATTTTCATTGTATATACAAGAAATGTACATCAAAACATACACATTTTGAGTGTACATTCAAGAAATATACATCAAAACATACACATTTTCATTGTATATACCAGAAATGTACATCAAAACATACACATTTTCATTGTACATTCAAGAAATGTACATCAAAACATACACATTTTGAGTGTACATTCAAGAAATATACATTAAAGCATACACATTTTCATTGTATATACCAGAAATGTACATCAAAACATACACATTTTCATTGTACATTCAAGAAATGTACATCAAAACATACACATTTTGAGTGTACATTCAAGAAATATACATCAAAACATACACATTTTCATTGTATATACCAGAAATGTACATCAAAACATACACATTTTCATTGTACATTCAAGAAATGTGCATCAAAACATACACATTTTGAGTGTACATTCAAGAAGTATACATCAAAAGATACACATTTTCATTGTATATACCAGAAATGTACATCAAAACATACACATTTTCATTGTATATACCAGAAATGTACATCAAAACATACACATTTTCATTGTACATTCAAGAAATGTACATCAAAACATACACATTTTGAGTGTACATTCAAGAAGTATACATCAAAACATACACATTTTCATTGTATATACCAGAAATGTACATCAAAACATATACATTTTCATTGTACATTCAAGAAATGTACATCAAAACATACACAATTTGAGTGTACATTCAAGAGATATACATCAAAACATGCCCATTTTCATTGTATATACCAGAAATGTACATCAAAACATACACATTTTCGTTGTATATACAAGAAATGTACATCAAAACATACACATTTTCATTGTATATACAAGAAATGTATATCAAAACATACACATTCTCAGTGTACATTCAAGAAATGTACATCAAATCATACACATTTTCATTGTATATACCTGAAATGTACATCAAAACATACACATTTTCATTGTACATTCAAGAAATGTACATCAAAACATACACATTTTGAGTGTACATTCAAGAAATATACATCAAAACATACACATTTTCATTGTATATACCAGAAATGCACATCAAAACATACACATTTTCATTGTACATTCAAGAACTGTACATCAAAACATACACATTTTCAGTGTACATTCAAGAAATGTACATCAAAACATACACATTTTCATTGTACATTCAAGAAACGTACATCAAAACATACAAATTTTCAGTGTACCTTGAAGAAGTATACATCAAAACATACACATTTTCAGGGTACATTCAAGAAATATACATCAAAACATACACATTTTCATTGTATATACAAGAAATGTACATCAAAACATACACATTTTGAGTGTACATTCAAGAAATATACATCAAAACATACACATTTTCATTGTATATACCAGAAATGTACATCAAAACATACACATTTTCAGTGCACATTCAAGAAATGTACATCAAAACATACACATTTTCATTGTATATACCAGAAATGTACATCAAAACATACACATTTTCATTGTATATACAAGAAGTGTACACCAAAACATACACATTTTCATTGTATATACAAGAAATGTACACCAAAACATACACATTTTCATTGTACATTCAAGAAATGTATATCAAAACATACACATTTTCAGTGCACATTCAAGAAATGTACATCAAAACATATAGATTTTCATTGTATATACCAGAAATGTACATCAAAACATACACATTTTCATTGTATATACAAGAAATGTACATCAAAACATACACATTTTCATTGTATATACAAGAAATGTATATCAAAACATACACATTTACAGTGTACATTCAAGAAATGTACATCAAAACATACACATTTTCATTGTATATACAAGAAATGTACATCAAAACATACACATTTCATTGTATATACCAGAAATGTACACCAAAACATACACATTTTCATTGTACACTCAAGAAATGTACATCAAAACATACACATTCTCAGTGTACATTCAAGAAATGTACATCAAAACATACACATTTTCATTGTATATACCAGAAATGTACATCAAAACATACACATTTTCATTGTACATTCAAGAAACGTACATCAAAACATACAAATTTTCAGTGTACCTTGAAGAAGTATACATCAAAACATACACATTTTCAGGGTACATTCAAGAAATATACATCAAAACATACACATTTTCATTGTATATACCAGAAATGTACATCAAAACATACACATTTTCATTGTACATTCAAGAAATGTACATCAAAACATACACATTTTGAGTGTACATTCAAGAAATATACATCAACACATACACAATTTCATTGTATATACCAGAAATGTACATCAAAACATACACATTTTCATTGTACATTCAAGAAATGTACATCAAAACATACACATTTTGAGTGTACATTCAAGAAATATACATCAAAACATACACATTTTCATTGTATATACTAGAAATGTACATCAAAACATACACATTTTCATTGTACATTCAAGAAATGTACATCAAAACATACACATTTTGAGTGTACATTCAAGAAATATACATCAAAAGATACACATTTTCATTGTATATACCAGAAATGTACATCAAAACATACACATTTTAATTGTATATACCAGAAATGTACATCAAAACATACACATTTTCATTGTACATTCAAGAAATGTACATCAAAACATACACATTTTGAGTGTACATTCAAGAAGTATACATCAAAACATACACATTTTCATTGTATATACCAGAAATGTACATCAAAACATATACATTTTCATTGTACATTCAAGAAATGTACATAAAAACATACACATTTTGAGTGTACATTCAAGAGATATACATCAAAACATGCCCATTTTCATTGTATATACCAGAAATGTACATCAAAACATACACATTTTCATTGTATATACAAGAAATGTACATCAAAACATACACATTTTCAATTTATATACAAGAAATGTAGATCAAAACATACACATTTTCATTGTTCATTCAAGAAATGTACATCAAAACATACACATTTTCATTGTATATACCAGAAGTGTACATCAAAACATACACATTTTCATTGTACATTCAAGAAATGTACATCAAAACATACACATTTTCATTGGATATACCAGAAATGTACATCAAAACATACACATTTTCATTGTACATTCAAGAAATGTACATCAAAACATACACATTTTGAGTGTATATTCAAGTAATATACATCAAAACATACACATTTTCATTGCATATACCAGAAATGCACATCAAAACATACACATTTTCATTGTACATTCAAGAAATGTACATCAAAACTTACACATTTTCAGTGTACATTCAAGAACTGTACATCAAAACATACACATTTTCAGTGTACATTCAAGAAATGTACATCAAAACATAAACTTTTTCATTGTATATACCAGAAGTGTACGTCAAAACATACACATTTTCATTGTATATACAAGAAATGTACATCAAAACATAGGCATTTTCATTGTATATACAATAAATGTATATCAAAACATACACATTTTCAGTGTACATTCAAGAAATGTACATCAAAACATACACATTTTCAGTGTACATTCAAGAAATGTACATCAAGACATACACATTTTCATTGTACATTCAAGAAATATTTATCAAAACATACACATTTTCAGTGTACATTCAAGAAATGTACAT
This sequence comes from Tenodera sinensis, assembly GCA_030765045.1. Taxonomy (NCBI): domain Eukaryota; kingdom Metazoa; phylum Arthropoda; class Insecta; order Mantodea; family Mantidae; genus Tenodera; species Tenodera sinensis. The sequence continues at coordinate 165,075,750 of CM060963.1, read as the reverse complement.
CAAAACATACACATTTTCATTGTATATACAAGAAATGTACATCAACACATACACATTTTCATTGTACACTCAAGAAATGTACATCAAAACTTACACGTTTTCATTCTACACTCAAGAAATGTATATCAAAACATACACGTTTTCATTGTACATTCAAGAAATGTACATCAAAACATAGACATTTTGAGTGTACATTCAAGAAATATACATCAACACATACACAATTTCATTGTATATACCAGAAATATACTTCAAAACATACACATTTTCATTGTACATTCAAGAAATGTACATCAAAACATACACATTTTCATTGTATATACAAGAAATGTACATCAAAACATACACATTTTCAGTGTACATTCAAGAAATGTACATCAAAACATACACATTTTCATTGTACATTCAAGAAATGTATATCAAAACATACACATTTTCAGTGTACATTCAAGAAATGTACATCAAGACATACACATTTTCATTGTATATACAAGAAATGTACATCAAAACATAGACATTTTCATTGTACATTCAAAAAATGTATATCAAAACATACACATTTTCAGTGTACATTCAAGAAATGTACATCAAAACATACACATTTTCATTGTATATACAAGAAATGTACATCAAAACATACACATTTTCATTGTACACTAAAGAAATATACATCAAAACATTCACACATTTTCAGTGTACATTCAAGAAATGTACATCAAAACATACACATTTTCATTGTATATACAAGAAATGTATATCAAAACATACACATTTTCAGTGTACATTCAAGAAATGTACATCAAAACATACACATTTTCATTGTATATACAAGAAATGTACATCAAAACATACACATTTTCATTGTACATTCAAGAAATCTATATCAAAACATACACATTTTCAGTGTACATTCAAGAAATGTACATCAAAACATACACATTTTCATTTTATATACAAGAAATGTACATCAAAACATACACATTTTCATTGTACACTAAAGAAATATACATCAAAACATTCACACATTTTCAGTGCACATCCAAGAGATGTACATCAAAACATACACATTTTCATTGTACATTCAAGAAATGTACATCAAAACATACAAATTTTGAGTGTACATTCAAGAAATATACATCAACACATACACAATTTCATTGTATATACCAGAAATGTACATCAAAACATACACATTTTCATTGTACATTCAAGAAATGTACATCAAAACATACACATTTTCAGTGTACATTCAAGAAATGTACATCAAAACATTTACATTTTCATTGTATATACCAGAAATGTACATCAAAACATACACATTTTCATTGTATATACAAGAAATGTACATCAAAACATACACATTTTCATTGTATATACAAGAAATGTATATCAAAACATATACATTTTCATTGTATATACAAGAAATGTACATCAAAACATACACATTTTCAGTGTACATTCAAGAAATGTACATCAAGACATACACATTTTCATTGTACATTCAAGAAATGCACATCAAAACATACACATTTTCAGTGTACATTCAAGAACTGTACATCAAAACATACACATTTTCATTGTATATACAAGAAATGTACATCAAAACATACACATTTTCATTGTACACTCAAGAAATGTACATCAAAACTTACACATTTTCATTCTACACTCAAGAAATGTATATCAAATCATACACATTTTCTTTGTACACTCAAGAAATGTACATAAAAACATACACATTTTCAGTGTACATTCAAGAAACGTACATCAACACATACACATTTTCATTGTACATTCAAGAAATGTATATCAAAACATACACATTTTCAGTGTACATTCAAGAAATGTACATCAAAACATACAGATTTTCATTGTATATACAAGAAATGTACATCAAAACATACACATTTTCATTGTACACTAAAGAAATATACATCAAAACATTCACACATTTTCAGTGTACATTCAAGGAATGTACATCAAAGCATATACATTTTCATTGTACATTCAAGAAATGTACATCAAGACATACACATTTTCATTGTACATTCAAGAAATGCACATCAAAACATACACATTTTCAGTGTACATTCAAGAACTGTACATCAAAACATACACATTTTAATTGTATATACCAGAAATGTACATCAAAACATACACATGTTCATTGTACATTCAAGAAATGTACATCAAAACATACACATTTTCAGTGTACATTCAAGAAATGTACATCAAAACATATACATTTTCAATGTATATACAAGAAATGTACATCAAAACATACACATTTTCAGTGTACATTCAAGAAATGTACATCAAAACATACAGATTTTCATTGTATATACAAGAAATGTACATCAAAACATACACATTTTCATTGTACACTAAAGAAATATACATCAAAACATTCACACATTTTCAGTGTACATTCAAGGAATGTACATCAAAGCATATACATTTTCATTGTACATTCAAGTAATGTACATCAAAACATTAACATTTTGAGTGTACATTCAAGAAATATACATCATCACATACACAATTTCATTGTATATACCAGAAATGTACATCAAAACATACACATTTTCATTGTACATTCAAGAAATAAACATCAACACATACACATTTTCAGTGTAAATTCAAGAAATGTACATCAAAACATAGAGATTTTGAGTGTACATTCAAGAAATGTACATCAAAACATATAGATTTTCATTGTATATACCAGAAATGTACATCAAAACATACACATTTTCATTGTATATACAAGAAATGTACATCAAAACATACACATTTTCATCGTATATACAAGAAATGTATATCAAAACATACACATTTTCAGTGTACATTCAAGAAATGTACATCAAAACATACACATTTTCATTGTATATACAAGAAATGTACATCAAAACATACACATTTTCATTGTATATACCAGAAATGTACACCAAAACATACACATTTTCATTGTACACTCAAGAAATGTACATCAAAACATACACATTCTCAGTGTACATTCAAGAAATGTACATCAAAACATACACATTTTCATTGTATATACCAGAAATGTACATCAAAACATACACATTTTCATTGTACATTCAAGAAATGTACATCAAAACATACACATTTTCATTGGATATACCAGAAATGTACATCAAAACATACACATTTTCATTGTACATTCAAGAAATGTACATCAAAACATACACATTTTGAGTGTATATTCAAGTAATATACATCAAAACATACACATTTTCATTGCATATACCAGAAATGCACATCAAAACATACACATTTTCATTGTACATTCAAGAAATGTACATCAAAACTTACACATTTTCAGTGTACATTCAAGAACTGTACATCAAAACATACACATTTTCAGTGTACATTCAAGAAATGTACATCAAAACATAAACTTTTTCATTGTATATACCAGAAGTGTACGTCAAAACATACACATTTTCATTGTATATACAAGAAATGTACATCAAAACATAGGCATTTTCATTGTATATACAATAAATGTATATCAAAACATACACATTTTCAGTGTACATTCAAGAAATGTACATCAAAACATACACATTTTCAGTGTACATTCAAGAAATGTACATCAAGACATACACATTTTCATTGTACATTCAAGAAATATTTATCAAAACATACACATTTTCAGTGTACATTCAAGAAATGTACATCAAAACATACACATTTTCATTGTATATACAAGAAATGTACATCAACACATACACATTTTCATTGTACACTCAAGAAATGTACATCAAAACTTACACGTTTTCATTCTACACTCAAGAAATGTATATCAAAACATACACGTTTTCATTGTACATTCAAGAAATGTACATCAAAACATACACATTTTGAGTGTACATTCAAGAAATATACATCAACACATACACAATTTCATTGTATATACCAGAAATATACTTCAAAACATACACATTTTCATTGTACATTCAAGAAATGTACATCAAAACATACACATTTTCATTGTATATACAAGAAATGTACATCAAAACATACACATTTTCAGTGTACATTCAAGAAATGTACATCAAAACATACACATTTTCATTGTACATTCAAGAAATGTATATCAAAACATACACATTTTCAGTGTACATTCAAGAAATGTACATCAAGACATACACATTTTCATTGTATATACAAGAAATGTACATCAAAACATAGACATTTTCATTGTACATTCAAAAAATGTATATCAAAACATACACATTTTCAGTGTACATTCAAGAAATGTACATCAAAACATACACATTTTCATTGTATATACAAGAAATGTACATCAAAACATACACATTTTCATTGTACACTAAAGAAATATACATCAAAACATTCACACATTTTCAGTGTACATTCAAGAAATGTACATCAAAACATACACATTTTCATTGTATATACAAGAAATGTATATCAAAACATACACATTTTCAGTGTACATTCAAGAAATGTACATCAAAACATACACATTTTCATTGTATATACAAGAAATGTACATCAAAACATACACATTTTCATTGTACATTCAAGAAATCTATATCAAAACATACACATTTTCAGTGTACATTCAAGAAATGTACATCAAAACATACACATTTTCATTTTATATACAAGAAATGTACATCAAAACATACACACTTTCATTGTACACTAAAGAAATATACATCAAAACATTCACACATTTTCAGTGCACATCCAAGAGATGTACATCAAAACATACACATTTTCATTGTACATTCAAGAAATGTACATCAAAACATACAAATTTTGAGTGTACATTCAAGAAATATACATCAACACATACACAATTTCATTGTATATACCAGAAATGTACATCAAAACATACACATTTTCATTGTACATTCAAGAAATGTACATCAAAACATACACATTTTCAGTGTACATTCAAGAAATGTACATCAAAACATTTACATTTTCATTGTATATACCAGAAATGTACATCAAAACATACACATTTTCATTGTATATACAAGAAATGTACATCAAAACATACACATTTTCATTGTATATACAAGAAATGTATATCAAAACATATACATTTTCATTGTATATACAAGAAATGTACATCAAAACATACACATTTTCAGTGTACATTCAAGAAATGTACATCAAGACATACACATTTTCATTGTACATTCAAGAAATGCACATCAAAACATACACATTTTCAGTGTACATTCAAGAACTGTACATCAAAACATACACATTTTCATTGTATATACAAGAAATGTACATCAAAACATACACATTTTCATTGTACACTCAAGAAATGTACATCAAAACTTACACATTTTCATTCTACACTCAAGAAATGTATATCAAATCATACACATTTTCTTTGTACACTCAAGAAATGTACATAAAAACATACACATTTTCAGTGTACATTCAAGAAACGTACATCAACACATACACATTTTCATTGTACATTCAAGAAATGTATATCAAAACATACACATTTTCAGTGTACATTCAAGAAATGTACATCAAAACATACAGATTTTCATTGTATATACAAGAAATGTACATCAAAACATACACATTTTCATTGTACACTAAAGAAATATACATCAAAACATTCACACATTTTCAGTGTACATTCAAGGAATGTACATCAAAGCATATACATTTTCATTGTACATTCAAGAAATGTACATCAAGACATACACATTTTCATTGTACATTCAAGAAATGCACATCAAAACATACACATTTTCAGTGTACATTCAAGAACTGTACATCAAAACATACACATTTTAATTGTATATACCAGAAATGTACATCAAAACATACACATGTTCATTGTACATTCAAGAAATGTACATCAAAACATACACATTTTCAGTGTACATTCAAGAAATGTACATCAAAACATATACATTTTCAATGTATATACAAGAAATGTACATCAAAACATACACATTTTCAGTGTACATTCAAGAAACGTACATCAACACATACACATTTTCATTGTACATTCAAGAAATGTATATCAAAACATACACATTTTCAGTGTACATTCAAGAAATGTACATCAAAACATACAGATTTTCATTGTATATACAAGAAATGTACATCAAAACATACACATTTTCATTGTACACTAAAGAAATATACATCAAAACATTCACACATTTTCAGTGTACATTCAAGGAATGTACATCAAAGCATATACATTTTCATTGTACATTCAAGTAATGTACATCAAAACATTAACATTTTGAGTGTACATTCAAGAAATATACATCATCACATACACAATTTCATTGCATATACCAGAAATGTACATCAAAACATACACATTTTCATTGTACATTCAAGAAATAAACATCAACACATACACATTTTCAGTGTAAATTCAAGAAATGTACATCAAAACATAGAGATTTTGAGTGTACATTCAAGAAATGTACATCAAAACATATAGATTTTCATTGTATATACCAGAAATGTACATCAAAACATACACATTTTCATTGTATATACAAGAAATGTACATCAAAACATACACATTTTCATCGTATATACAAGAAATGTATATCAAAACATACACATTTTCAGTGTACATTCAAGAAATGTACATCAAAACATACACATTTTCATTGTATATACAAGAAATGTACATCAAAACATACACATTTTCATTGTATATACCAGAAATGTACACCAAAACATACACATTTTCATTGTACACTCAAGAAATGTACATCAAAACATACACATTCTCAGTGTACATTCAAGAAATGTACATCAAAACATACACATTTTCATTGTATATACCAGAAATGTACATCAAAACATACACATTTTCATTGTACATTCAAGAAACGTACATCAAAACATACAAATTTTCAGTGTACCTTGAAGAAGTATACATCAAAACATACACATTTTCAGGGTACATTCAAGAAATATACATCAAAACATACACATTTTCATTGTATATACAAGAAATGTACATCAAAACATACACATTTTGAGTGTACATTCAAGAAATATACATCAAAACATACACATTTTCATTGTATATACCAGAAATGTACATCAAAACATACACATTTTCAGTGCACATTCAAGAAATGTACATCAAAACATACACATTTTCATTGTATATACCAGAAATGTACATCAAAACATACACATTTTCATTGTATATACAAGAAGTGTACACCAAAACATACACATTTTCATTGTATATACAAGAAATGTACACCAAAACATACACATTTTCATTGTACATTCAAGAAATGTATATCAAAACATACACATTTTCAGTGCACATTCAAGAAATGTACATCAAAACATATAGATTTTCATTGTATATACCAGAAATGTACATCAAAACATACACATTTTCATTGTATATACAAGAAATGTACATCAAAACATACACATTTTCATTGTATATACAAGAAATGTATATCAAAACATACACATTTACAGTGTACATTCAAGAAATGTACATCAAAGCATACACATTTTCATTGTATATACAAGAAATGTACATCAAAACATACACATTTCATTGTATATACCAGAAATGTACACCAAAACATACACATTTTCATTGTACACTCAAGAAATGTACATCAAAACATACACATTCTCAGTGTACATTCAAGAAATGTACATCAAAACATACACATTTTCATTGTATATACCAGAAATGTACATCAAAACATACACATTTTCATTGTACATTCAAGAAACGTACATCAAAACATACAAATTTTCAGTGTACCTTGAAGAAGTATACATCAAAACATACACATTTTCAGGGTACATTCAAGAAATATACATCAAAACATACACATTTTCATTGTATATACCAGAAATGTACATCAAAACATACACATTTTCATTGTACATTCAAGAAATGTACATCAAAACATACACATTTTGAGTGTACATTCAAGAAATATACATCAACACATACACAATTTCATTGTATATACCAGAAATGTACATCAAAACATACACATTTTCATTGTACATTCAAGAAATGTACATCAAAACATACACATTTTGAGTGTACATTCAAGAAATATACATCAAAACATACACATTTTCATTGTATATACTAGAAATGTACATCAAAACATACACATTTTCATTGTACATTCAAGAAATGTACATCAAAACATACACATTTTGAGTGTACATTCAAGAAATATACATCAAAAGATACACATTTTCATTGTATATACCAGAAATGTACATCAAAACATACACATTTTAATTGTATATACCAGAAATGTACATCAAAACATACACATTTTCATTGTACATTCAAGAAATGTACATCAAAACATACACATTTTGAGTGTACATTCAAGAAGTATACATCAAAACATACACATTTTCATTGTATATACCAGAAATGTACATCAAAACATATACATTTTCATTGTACATTCAAGAAATGTACATAAAAACATACACATTTTGAGTGTACATTCAAGAGATATACATCAAAACATGCCCATTTTCATTGTATATACCAGAAATGTACATCAAAACATACACATTTTCATTGTATATACAAGAAATGTACATCAAAACATACACATTTTCAATTTATATACAAGAAATGTAGATCAAAACATACACATTTTCATTGTTCATTCAAGAAATGTACATCAAAACATACACATTTTCATTGTATATACCAGAAGTGTACATCAAAACATACACATTTTCATTGTACATTCAAGAAATGTACATCAAAACATACACATTTTCATTGGATATACCAGAAATGTACATCAAAACATACACATTTTCATTGTACATTCAAGAAATGTACATCAAAACATACACATTTTGAGTGTATATTCAAGTAATATACATCAAAACATACACATTTTCATTGCATATACCAGAAATGCACATCAAAACATACACATTTTCATTGTACATTCAAGAAATGTACATCAAAACTTACACATTTTCAGTGTACATTCAAGAACTGTACATCAAAACATACACATTTTCAGTGTACATTCAAGAAATGTACATCAAAACATAAACTTTTTCATTGTATATACCAGAAGTGTACGTCAAAACATACACATTTTCATTGTATATACAAGAAATGTACATCAAAACATAGGCATTTTCATTGTATATACAATAAATGTATATCAAAACATACACATTTTCAGTGTACATTCAAGAAATGTACATCAAAACATACACATTTTCAGTGTACATTCAAGAAATGTACATCAAGACATACACATTTTCATTGTACATTCAAGAAATATTTATCAAAACATACACATTTTCAGTGTACATTCAAGAAATGTACATCAAAACATACACATTTTCATTGTATATACAAGAAATGTACATCAACACATACACATTTTCATTGTACACTCAAGAAATGTACATCAAAACTTACACATTTTCATTCTACACTCAAGAAATGTATATCAAAACATACACGTTTTCATTGTACATTCAAGAAATGTACATCAAAACATACACATTTTGAGTGTACATTCAAGAAATATACATCAACACATACACAATTTCATTGTATATACCAGAAATATACTTCAAAACATACACATTTTCATTGTACATTCAAGAAATGTACATCAAAACATACACATTTTCATTGTATATACAAGAAATGTACATCAAAACATACACATTTTCAGTGTACATTCAAGAAATGTACATCAAAACATACACATTTTCATTGTACATTCAAGAAATGTATATCAAAACATACACATTTTCAGTGTATATTCAAGAAATGTACATCAAGACATACACATTTTCATTGTATATACAAGAAATGTACATCAAAACATAGACATTTTCATTGTACATTCAAAAAATGTATATCAAAACATACACATTTTCAGTGTACATTCAAGAAATGTACATCAAAACATACACATTTTCATTGTATATACAAGAAATGTACATCAAAACATACACATTTTCATTGTACACTAAAGAAATATACATCAAAACATTCACACATTTTCAGTGTACATTCAAGAAATGTACATCAAAACATACACATTTTCATTGTATATACAAGAAATGTATATCAAAACATACACATTTTCAGTGTACATTCAAGAAATGTACATCAAAACATACACATTTTCATTGTATATACAAGAAATGTACATCAAAACATACACATTTTCATTGTACATTCAAGAAATCTATATCAAAACATACACATTTTCAGTGTACATTCAAGAAATGTACATCAAAACATACACATTTTCATTTTATATACAAGAAATGTACATCAAAACATACACATTTTCATTGTACACTAAAGAAATATACATCAAAACATTCACACATTTTCAGTGCACATCCAAGAGATGTACATCAAAACATACACATTTTCATTGTACATTCAAGAAATGTACATCAAAACATACACATTTTGAGTGTACATTCAAGAAATATACATCAACACATACACAATTTGATTGTATATACCAGAAATGTACATCAAAACATACACATTTTCATTGTACATTCAAGAAATGTACATCAAAACATACACATTTTCAGTGTACATTCAAGAAATGTACATCAAAACATATACATTTTCATTGTATATACCAGAAATGTACATCAAAACATACACATTTTCATTGTATATACAAGAAATGTATATCAAAACATATACATTTTCATTGTATATACAAGAAATGTACATCAAAACATATACATTTTCATTGTATATACCAGAAATGTACATCAAAACATACACATTTTCATTGTATATACAAGAAATGTATATCAAAACATATACATTTTCATTGTATATACAAGAAATGTACATCAAAACATATACATTTTCATTGTATATACAAGAAATGTATATCAAAACATATACATTTTCATTGTATATACAAGAAATGTACATCAAAACATATACATTTTCATTGTATATACCAGAAATGTACATCAAAACATACACATTTTCATTGTATATACAAGAAATGTATATCAAAACATATACATTTTCATTGTATATACAAGAAATGTACATCAAAACATACACATTTTCATTGTATATACAAGAAATGTATATCAAAACATACACATTTTCAGTGTACATTCAAGAAATGTACATCAAAACATATACATTTTCATTGTATATACCAGAAATGTACATCAAAACATACACATTTTCATTGTATATACAAGAAATGTATATCAAAACATATACATTTTCATTGTATATACAAGAAATGTACATCAAAACATACACATTTTCAGTGTACATTCAAGAAATGTACATCAAGACATACACATTTTCATTGTACATTCAAGAAATGCACATCAAAACATACACATTTTCAGTGTACATTCAAGAACTGTACATCAAAACATACACATTTTCATTGTATATACAAGAAATGTACATCAAAACATACACATTTTCATTGTACACTCAAGAAATGTACATCAAAACTTACACATTTTCATTCTACACTCAAGAAATGTATATCAAATCATACACATTTTCTTTGTACACTCAAGAAATGTACATAAAAACATACACATTTTCAGTGTACATTCAAGAAACGTACATCAACACATACACATTTTCATTGTACATTCAAGAAATGTATATCAAAACATACACATTTTCAGTGTACATTCAAGAAATGTACATCAAAACATACAGATTTTCATTGTATATACAAGAAATGTACATCAAAACATACACATTTTCATTGTACACTAAAGAAATATACATCAAAACATTCACACATTTTCAGTGTACATTCAAGGAATGTACATCAAAGCATATACATTTTCATTGTACATTCAAGAAATGTACATCAAGACATACACATTTTCATTGTACATTCAAGAAATGCACATCAAAACATACACATTTTCAGTGTACATTCAAGAACTGTACATCAAAACATACACATTTTCATTGTATATACCAGAAATGTACATCAAAACATACACATGTTCATTGTACATTCAAGAAATGTACATCAAAACATACACATTTTCAGTGTACATTCAAGAAATGTACATCAAAACATATACATTTTCAATGTATATACAAGAAATGTACATCACAACATACACATTTTCAGTGTACATTCAAGAAACGTACATCAACACATACACATTTTCATTGTACATTCAAGAAATGTATATCAAAACATACACATTTTCAGTGTACATTCAAGAAATGTACATCAAAACATACAGATTTTCATTGTATATACAAGAAATGTACATCAAAACATACACATTTTCATTGTACACTAAAGAAATATACATCAAAACATTCACACATTTTCAGTGTACATTCAAGGAATGTACATCAAAGCATATACATTTTCATTGTACATTCAAGTAATGTACATCAAAACATTAACATTTTGAGTGTACATTCAAGAAATATACATCATCACATACACAATTTCATTGTATATACCAGAAATGTACATCAAAACATACACATTTTCATTGTACATTCAAGAAATAAACATCAACACATACACATTTTCAGTGTAAATTCAAGAAATGTACATCAAAACATAGAGATTTTGAGTGTACATTCAAGAAATGTACATCAAAACATATAGATTTTCATTGTATATACCAGAAATGTACATCAAAACATACACATTTTCATTGTATATACAAGAAATGTACATCAAAACATACACATTTTCATCGTATATACAAGAAATGTATATCAAAACATACACATTTTCAGTGTACATTCAAGAAATGTACATCAAAACATACACATTTTCATTGTATATACAAGAAATGTACATCAAAACATACACATTTTCATTGTATATACCAGAAATGTACACCAAAACATACACATTTTCATTGTACACTCAAGAAATGTACATCAAAACATACACATTCTCAGTGTACATTCAAGAAATGTACATCAAAACATACACATTTTCATTGTATATACCAGAAATGTACATCAAAACATACACATTTTCATTGTACATTCAAGAAACGTACATCAAAACATACAAATTTTCAGTGTACCTTGAAGAAGTATACATCAAAACATACACATTTTCAGGGTACATTCAAGAAATATACATCAAAACATACACATTTTCATTGTATATACAAGAAATGTACATCAAAACATACACATTTTGAGTGTACATTCAAGAAATATACATCAAAACATACACATTTTCATTGTATATACCAGAAATGTACATCAAAACATACACATTTTCAGTGCACATTCAAGAAATGTACATCAAAACATACACATTTTCATTGTATATACCAGAAATGTACATCAAAACATACACATTTTCATTGTATATACAAGAAGTGTACACCAAAACATACACATTTTCATTGTATATACAAGAAATGTACACCAAAACATACACATTTTCATTGTACATTCAAGAAATGTATATCAAAACATACACATTTTCAGTGCACATTCAAGAAATGTACATCAAAACATATAGATTTTCATTGTATATACCAGAAATGTACATCAAAACATACACATTTTCATTGTATATACAAGAAATGTACATCAAAACATACACATTTTCATTGTATATACAAGAAATGTATATCAAAACATACACATTTACAGTGTACATTCAAGAAATGTACATCAAAACATACACATTTTCATTGTATATACAAGAAATGTACATCAAAACATACACATTTCATTGTATATACCAGAAATGTACACCAAAACATACACATTTTCATTGTACACTCAAGAAATGTACATCAAAACATACACATTCTCAGTGTACATTCAAGAAATGTACATCAAAACATACACATTTTCATTGTATATACCAGAAATGTACATCAAAACATACACATTTTCATTGTACATTCAAGAAACGTACATCAAAACATACAAATTTTCAGTGTACCTTGAAGAAGTATACATCAAAACATACACATTTTCAGGGTACATTCAAGAAATATACATCAAAACATACACATTTTCATTGTATATACCAGAAATGTACATCAAAACATACACATTTTCATTGTACATTCAAGAAATGTACATCAAAACATACACATTTTGAGTGTACATTCAAGAAATATACATCAACACATACACAATTTCATTGTATATACCAGAAATGTACATCAAAACATACACATTTTCATTGTACATTCAAGAAATGTACATCAAAACATACACATTTTGAGTGTACATTCAAGAAATATACATCAAAACATACACATTTTCATTGTATATACTAGAAATGTACATCAAAACATACACATTTTGAGTGTACATTCAAGAAGTATACATCAAAACATACACATTTTCATTGTATATACCAGGAATGTACATCAAAACATATACATTTTCATTGTACATTCAAGAAATGTACATCAAAACATACACATTTTGAGTGTACATTCAAGAGATATACATCAAAACATGCCCATTTTCATTGTATATACCAGAAATGTACATCAAAACATACACATTTTCATTGTATATACAAGAAATGTATATCAAAACATACACATTTTCATTGTATATACAAGAAATGTATATCAAAACATACACATTCTCAGTGTACATTCAAGAAATGTACATCAAATCATACACATTTTCATTGTATATTCAAGAAATGTACATCAAAACATACACATTTTCATTGTATATACCAGAAATGTACATCAAAACATACACATTTTCATTCTACATTCAAGAAATGTACATCAAAATATACACATTTTCATTGTATATACCAGAAATGTACATCAAAACATACACATTTTCATTGTACATTCAAGAAATGTACATCAAAACATACACATTTTGAGTGTACATTCAAGAAATAAACATCAAAACATACACATTTTCATTGTATATACCAGAAATGCACATCAAAACATACACATTTTCATTGTACATTCAAGAACTGTACATCAAAACATACACATTTTCAGTGTACATTCAAGAAATGTGCATCAAAACATACACATTTTCAGTGTACATTCAAGAAATGTACATCAAAATATACACATTTTCATCGTACATTCAAGAAATATACATCAAAACATACACATTTTCAGTGTACATTCAAGAAATGTACATCAAAACATACACATTTACATTGTATATACCAGAAATGTACATCAAAACATACACATTTTCATTGTATATACAAGAAGTGTACACCAAAACATACACATTTTCATTGTATATACAAGAAATGTACACCAAAACATACACATTTTCATTGTACATTCAAGAAATGTACATCAAAGCATATAGATTTTCATTGTATATACCAGAAATGTACATCAAAACATACACATTTTCATTGTATATACAAGAAATGTACATCAAAACATACACATTTTCATTGTATATACAAGAAATGTCTATCAAAACATTCACATTTTCAGTGTACATTCAAGAAAGGTACATCAAAACATACACATTTTCATTGTATATACAAGAAATGTACATCAAAACATACACATTTACATTGTATATACCAGAAATGTACACCAAAACATACACATTTTCATTGTACACTCAAGAAATGTACATCAAAACATACACATTCTCAGTGTACCTTCAAGAAATGTACATCAAAACATACACATTTTCATTGTATATACCAGAAATGTACATCAAAACATACACATTTTCATTGTACATTCAAGAAACGTACATCAAAACATACAAATTTTCAGTGTACCTTGAAGAAGTATACATCAAAACATACACATTTTCAGGGTACATTCAAGAAATATACATCAAAACATACACATTTTCATTGTATATACAAGAAATGTACATCAAAACATACACATTTTGAGTGTACATTCAAGAAATATACATCAAAACATACACATTTTCATTGTATATACCAGAAATGTACAGCAAAAGATACACATTTTCATTGTACATTCAAGAAATGTACATCAAAACATACACATTTTGAGTGTACATTCAAGAAATATACATGAAAGCATACACATTTTCATTGTATATACCAGAAACGTACATCAAAACATACACATTTTCATTGTACATTCAAGAAATGTACATCAAAACATACACATTTTGAGTGTACATTCAAGAAATATACATCAAAACATACACATTTTCATTGTATATACCAGAAATGTACATCAAAACATACACATTTTCATTGTACATTCAAGAAATGTACATCAAAACATACACATTTTGAGTGTACATTCAAGAAGTATACATCAAAAGATACACATTTTCATTGTATATACCAGAAATGTACATCAAAACATACACATTTTCATTGTATATACCAGAAATGTACATCAAAACATACACATTTTCATTGTACATTCAAGAAATGTACATCAAAACATACACATTTTGAGTGTACATTCAAGAAGTATACATCAAAACATACACATTTTCATTGTATATACCAGAAATGTACATCAAAACATATACATTTTCATTGTACATTCAAGAAATGTACATCAAAAAATACACATTTTGAGTGTACATTCAAGAAATATACATCATCACATACACAATTTCATTGTATATACCAGAAATGTACATCAAAACATACACATTTTCATTGTACATTCAAGAAATAAACATCAACACATACACATTTTCAGTGTAAATTCAAGAAATGTACATCAAAACATAGACATTTTGAGTGTACATTCAAGAAATGTACATCAAAACATATAGATTTTCATTGTATATACCAGAAATGTACATCAAAACATACACATTTTCATTGTATATACAAGAAATGTACATCAAAACATACACATTTTCATCGTATATACAAGAAATGTATATCAAAACATACACATTTTCAGTGTACATTCAAGAAATGTACATCAAAACATACACATTTTCATTGTATATACAAGAAATGTACATCAAAACATACACATTTTCATTGTATATACCAGAAATGTACACCAAAACATACACATTTTCATTGTACACTCAAGAAATGTACATCAAAACATACACATTCTCAGTGTAAATTCAAGAAATGTACATCAAAACATACACATTTTCATTGTATATACCAGAAATGTACATCAAAACATACACATTTTCATTGTACATTCAAGAAACGTACATCAAAACATACAAATTTTCAGTGTACCTTGAAGAAGTATACATCAAAACATACACATTTTCAGGGTACATTCAAGAAATATACATCAAAACATACACATTTTCATTGTATATACAAGAAATGTACATCAAAACATACACATTTTGAGTGTACATTCAAGAAATATACATCAAAACATACACATTTTCATTGTATATACCAGAAATGTACATCAAAACATACACATTTTCAGTGCACATTCAAGAAATGTACATCAAAACATACACATTTTCATTGTATATACCAGAAATGTACATCAAAACATACACATTTTCATTGTATATACAAGAAGTGTACACCAAAACATACACATTTTCATTGTATATACAAGAAATGTACACCAAAACATACACATTTTCATTGTACATTCAAGAAATGTATATCAAAACATACACATTTTCAGTGTACATTCATGAAATGTACATCAAAACATATAGATTTTCATTGTATATACCAGAAATGTACATCAAAACATACACATTTTCATTGTATATACAAGAAATGTACATCAAAACATACACATTTTCATTGTATATACAAGAAATGTATATCAAAACATACACATTTGCAGTGTACATTCAAGAAATGTACATCAAAACATACACATTTTCAGTGTACATTCAAGAAATGTACATCAAAACATACACATTTTCATTGTATATACCAGAAATGTACATCAAAACATACACATTTTCATTGTATATACAAGAAGTGTACACCAAAACATACACATTTTCATGGTACATTCAAGAAATGTACATCAAAACATACACATTTTCATTGTATATACAAGAAATGTACATCAAAACATACACATTTTCATTGTACATTCAAGAAATGTACATCAAAACATACACATTTTGAGTGTACATTCAAGAAATATACATCAAAAGATACACATTTTCATTGTATATACCAGAAATGTACATCAAAACATACACATTTTCATTGTACATTCAAGAAATGTACATCAAAACATACACATTTTGAGTGTACATTCAAGAAATATACATCAAAAGATACACATTTTCATTGTATATACCAGAAATGTACATCAAAACATACACATTTTCATTGTACATTCAAGAAATGTACATCAAAACATACACATTTTGAGTGTACATTCAAGAAGTATACATCAAAACATACACATTTTCATTGTATATACCAGGAATGTACATCAAAACATATACATTTTCATTGTACATTCAAGAAATGTACATCAAAACATACACATTTTGAGTGTACATTCAAGAGATATACATCAAAACATGCCCATTTTCATTGTATATACCAGAAATGTACATCAAAACATACACATTTTCATTGTATATACAAGAAATGTATATCAAAACATACACATTTTCATTGTATATACAAGAAATGTATATCAAAACATACACATTCTCAGTGTACATTCAAGAAATGTACATCAAATCATACACATTTTCATTGTATATTCAAGAAATGTACATCAAAACATACACATTTTCATTGTATATACCAGAAATGTACATCAAAACATACACATTTTCATTCTACATTCAAGAAATGTACATCAAAATATACACATTTTCATTGTATATACCAGAAATGTACATCAAAACATACACATTTTCATTGTACATTCAAGAAATGTACATCAAAACATACACATTTTGAGTGTACATTCAAGAAATAAACATCAAAACATACACATTTTCATTGTATATACCAGAAATGCACATCAAAACATACACATTTTCATTGTACATTCAAGAACTGTACATCAAAACATACACATTTTCAGTGTACATTCAAGAAATGTGCATCAAAACATACACATTTTCAGTGTACATTCAAGAAATGTACATCAAAATATACACATTTTCATCGTACATTCAAGAAATATACATCAAAACATACACATTTTCAGTGTACATTCAAGAAATGTACATCAAAACATACACATTTTCATTGTATATACCAGAAATGTACATCAAAACATACACATTTTCATTGTATATACAAGAAGTGTACACCAAAACATACACATTTTCATTGTATATACAAGAAATGTACACCAAAACATACACATTTTCATTGTACATTCAAGAAATGTACATCAAAGCATATAGATTTTCATTGTATATACCAGAAATATACATCAAAACATACACATTTTCATTGTATATACAAGAAATGTACATCAAAACATACACATTTTCATTGTATATACAAGAAATGTCTATAAAACATTCACATTTTCAGTGTACATTCAAGAAAGGTACATCAAAACATACACATTTTCATTGTATATACAAGAAATGTACATCAAAACATACACATTTTCATTGTATATACCAGAAATGTACACCAAAACATACACATTTTCATTGTACACTCAAGAAATGTACATCAAAACATACACATTCTCAGTGTACCTTCAAGAAATGTACATCAAAACATACACATTTTCATTGTATATACCAGAAATGTACATCAAAACATACACATTTTCATTGTACATTCAAGAAACGTACATCAAAACATACAAATTTTCAGTGTACCTTGAAGAAGTATACATCAAAACATACACATTTTCAGGGTACATTCAAGAAATATACATCAAAACATACACATTTTCATTGTATATACAAGAAATGTACATCAAAACATACACATTTTGAGTGTACATTCAAGAAATATACATCAAAACATACACATTTTCATTGTATATACCAGAAATGTACAGCAAAAGATACACATTTTCATTGTACATTCAAGAAATGTACATCAAAACATACACATTTTGAGTGTACATTCAAGAAATATACATGAAAGCATACACATTTTCATTGTATATACCAGAAACGTACATCAAAACATACCCATTTTCATTGTACATTCAAGAAATGTACATCAAAACATACACATTTTGAGTGTACATTCAAGAAATATACATCAAAACATACACATTTTCATTGTATATACCAGAAATGTACATCAAAACATACACATTTTCATTGTACATTCAAGAAATGTACATCAAAACATACACATTTTGAGTGTACATTCAAGAAGTATACATCAAAAGATACACATTTTCATTGTATATACCAGAAATGTACATCAAAACATACACATTTTCATTGTATATACCAGAAATGTACATCAAAACATACACATTTTCATTGTACATTCAAGAAATGTACATCAAAACATACACATTTTGAGTGTACATTCAAGAAGTATACATCAAAACATACACATTTTCATTGTATATACCAGAAATGTACATCAAAACATATACATTTTCATTGTACATTCAAGAAATGTACATCAAAACATACACATTTTGAGTGTACATTCAAGAAATATACATCATCACATACACAATTTCATTGTATATACCAGAAATGTACATCAAAACATACACATTTTCATTGTACATTCAAGAAATAAACATCAACACATACACATTTTCAGTGTAAATTCAAGAAATGTACATCAAAACATAGACATTTTGAGTGTACATTCAAGAAATGTACATCAAAACATATAGATTTTCATTGTATATACCAGAAATGTACATCAAAACATACACATTTTCATTGTATATACAAGAAATGTACATCAAAACATACACATTTTCATCGTATATACAAGAAATGTATATCAAAACATACACATTTTCAGTGTACATTCAAGAAATGTACATCAAAACATACACATTTTCATTGTATATACAAGAAATGTACATCAAAACATACACATTTTCATTGTATATACCTGAAATGTACACCACAACATACACATTTTCATTGTACACTCAAGAAATGTACATCAAAACATACACATTCTCAGTGTACATTCAAGAAATGTACATCAAAACATACACATTTTCATTGTATATACCAGAAATGTACATCAAAACATACACATTTTCATTGTACATTCAAGAAACGTACATCAAAACATACAAATTTTCAGTGTACCTTGAAGAAGTATACATCAAAACATACACATTTTCAGGGTACATTCAAGAAATATACATCAAAACATACACATTTTCATTGTATATACAAGAAATGTACATCAAAACATACACATTTTGAGTGTACATTCAAGAAATATACATCAAAACATACACATTTTCATTGTATATACCAGAAATGTACATCAAAACATACACATTTTCAGTGCACATTCAAGAAATGTACATCAAAACATACACATTTTCATTGTATATACCAGAAATGTACATCAAAACATACACATTTTCATTGTATATACAAGAAGTGTACACCAAAAAATACACATTTTCATTGTATATACAAGAAATGTACACCAAAACATACACATTTTCATTGTACATTCAAGAAATGTATATCAAAACATACACATTTTCAGTGTACATTCAAGAAATGTACATCAAAACATATAGATTTTCATTGTATATACCAGAAATGTACATCAAAACATACACATTTTCATTGTATATACAAGAAATGTACATCAAAACATACACATTTTCATTGTATATACAAGAAATGTATATCAAAACATACACATTTGCAGTGTACATTCAAGAAATGTACATCAAAACATACACATTTTCAGTGTACATTCAAGAAATGTACATCAAAACATACACATTTTCATTGTATATACCAGAAATGTACATCAAAACATACACATTTTCATTGTATATACAAGAAGTGTACACCAAAACATACACATTTTCATTGTACATTCAAGAAATGTACATCAAAACATATACATTTTCATTGTATATACAAGAAATGTACATCAAAACATACACATTTTCATTGTACATTCAAGAAATGTACATCAAAACATACACATTTTGAGTGTACATTCAAGAAATATACATCAAAAGATACACATTTTCATTGTATATACCAGAAATGTACATCAAAACATACACATTTTCATTGTACATTCAAGAAATGTACATCAAAACATACACATTTTGAGTGTACATTCAAGAAATATACATCAAAAGATACACATTTTCATTGTATATACCAGAAATGTACATCAAAACATACACATTTTCATTGTACATTCAAGAAATGTACATCAAAACATACACATTTTGAGTGTACATTCAAGAAGTATACATCAAAACATACACATTTTCATTGTATATACCAGGAATGTACATCAAAACATATACATTTTCATTGTACATTCAAGAAATGTACATCAAAACATACACATTTTGAGTGTACATTCAAGAGATATACATCAAAACATGCCCATTTTCATTGTATATACCAGAAATGTACATCAAAACATACACATTTTCATTGTATATACAAGAAATGTATATCAAAACATACACATTTTCATTGTATATACAAGAAATGTATATCAAAACATACACATTCTCAGTGTACATTCAAGAAATGTACATCAAATCATACACATTTTCATTGTATATTCAAGAAATGTACATCAAAACATACACATTTTCATTGTATATACCAGAAATGTACATCAAAACATACACATTTTCATTCTACATTCAAGAAATGTACATCAAAATATACACATTTTCATTGTATATACCAGAAATGTACATCAAAACATACACATTTTCATTGTACATTCAAGAAATGTACATCAAAACATACACATTTTGAGTGTACATTCAAGAAATAAACATCAAAACATACACATTTTCATTGTATATACCAGAAATGCACATCAAAACATACACATTTTCATTGTACATTCAAGAACTGTACATCAAAACATACACATTTTCAGTGTACATTCAAGAAATGTGCATCAAAACATACACATTTTCAGTGTACATTCAAGAAATGTACATCAAAATATACACATTTTCATCGTACATTCAAGAAATATACATCAAAACATACACATTTTCAGTGTACATTCAAGAAATGTACATCAAAACATACACATTTTCATTGTATATACCAGAAATGTACATCAAAACATACACATTTTCATTGTATATACAAGAAGTGTACACCAAAACATACACATTTTCATTGTATATACAAGAAATGTACACCAAAACATACACATTTTCATTGTACATTCAAGAAATGTACATCAAAGCATATAGATTTTCATTGTATATACCAGAAATGTACATCAAAACATACACATTTTCATTGTATATACAAGAAATGTACATCAAAACATACACATTTTCATTGTATATACAAGAAATGTCTATAAAACATTCACATTTTCAGTGTACATTCAAGAAAGGTACATCAAAACATACACATTTTCATTGTATATACAAGAAATGTACATCAAAACATACACATTTTCATTGTATATACCAGAAATGTACACCAAAACATACACATTTTCATTGTACACTCAAGAAATGTACATCAAAACATACACATTCTCAGTGTACCTTCAAGAAATGTACATCAAAACATACACATTTTCATTGTATATACCAGAAATGTACATCAAAACATACACATTTTCATTGTACATTCAAGAAACGTACATCAAAACATACAAATTTTCAGTGTACCTTGAAGAAGTATACATCAAAACATACACATTTTCAGGGTACATTCAAGAAATATACATCAAAACATACACATTTTCATTGTATATACAAGAAATGTACATCAAAACATACACATTTTGAGTGTACATTCAAGAAATATACATCAAAACATACACATTTTCATTGTATATACCAGAAATGTACATCAAAAGATACACATTTTCATTGTACATTCAAGAAATGTACATCAAAACATACACATTTTGAGTGTACATTCAAGAAATATACATTAAAGCATACACATTTTCATTGTATATACCAGAAATGTACATCAAAACATACACATTTTCATTGTACATTCAAGAAATGTACATCAAAACATACACATTTTGAGTGTACATTCAAGAAATATACATCAAAACATACACATTTTCATTGTATATACCAGAAATGTACATCAAAACATACACATTTTCATTGTACATTCAAGAAATGTACATCAAAACATACACATTTTGAGTGTACATTCAAGAAGTATACATCAAAAGATACACATTTTCATTGTATATACCAGAAATCTACATCAAAACATACACATTTTCATTGTATATACCAGAAATGTACATCAAAACATACACATTTTCATTGTACATTCAAGAAATGTACATCAAAACATACACATTTTGAGTGTACATTCAAGAAGTATACATCAAGACATACACATTTTCATTGTATATACCAGAAATGTACATCAAAACATATACATTTTCATTGTACATTCAAGAAATGTACATCAAAACATACACATTTTGAGTGTACATTCAAGAGATATACATCAAAACATGCCCATTTTCATTGTATATACCAGAAATGTACATCAAAACATACACATTTTCGTTGTATATACAAGAAATGTACATCAAAACATACACATTTTCATTGTATATACAAGAAATGTATATCAAAACATACACATTCTCAGTGTACATTCAAGAAATGTACATCAAATCATACACATTTTCATTGTATATACCTGAAATGTACATCAAAACATACACATTTTCATTGTACATTCAAGAAATGTACATCAAAACATACACATTTTGAGTGTACATTCAAGAAATATACATCAAAACATACACATTTTCATTGTATATACCAGAAATGCACATCAAAACATACACATTTTCATTGTACATTCAAGAACTGTACATCAAAACATACACATTTTCAGTGTACATTCAAGAAATGTACATCAAAACATACACATTTTCAGTGAACATTCAAGAAATGTACATCAAAACATACACATTTTCATTGTATATACCAGAAATGTACATCAAAACATACACATTTTCATTGTATATACAAGAAATGTACATCAAAACATACACATTTTCATTGTATGCACAAGAAAAGTATATCAAAACATACACATTTTCAGTGTACATAAAAGAAATGTACATCAAAACATACATATTTTCATTGTATATACAAGAAATGTACATCAAAACATACACATTTTCAGTGACATTCAAGAAATGTACATCAAAACATACACATTTTGAGTGTACATTCAAGAAATGCACATCAAAACATATACATTTTCATTGTATATACCAGAAATGTACATCAAAACATACACATTTTCATTGTATACACAAGAAATGTACATCAAAACATACACATTTTCATTGTATATACAAGCAATGTATATCAAAACATACACATTTTCAGTGCACATTCAAGAAATGTACATCAAAACATACACATTTTCATTGTATATACCAGAAATGTACATCAAAACATACACATTTTCATTGTATATACAAGAAGTGTACACCAAAACATACACATTTTCATTGTATATACAAGAAATGTACACCAAAACATACACATTTTCATTGTACATTCAAGAAATGTATATCAAAACATACACATTTTCAGTGTACATTCAAGAAATGTACATCAAAACATACACATTTTCATTGTATATACCAGAAATGTACATCAAAACATACACATTTTCATTGTATATACAAGAAGTGTACACCAAAACATACACATTTTCATTGTATATACAAGAAATGTACACCAAAACATACACATTTTCATTGTACATTCAAGAAATGTACATCAAAGCATATAGATTTTCATTGTATATACCAGAAATGTACATCAAAACATACACATTTTCATTGTATATACAAGAAATGTACATCAAAACATACACATTTTCATTGTATATACAAGAAATGTCTATAAAACATTCACATTTTCAGTGTACATTCAAGAAAGGTACATCAAAACATACACATTTTCATTGTATATACAAGAAATGTACATCAAAACATACACATTTTCATTGTATATACCAGAAATGTACACCAAAACATACACATTTTCATTGTACACTCAAGAAATGTACATCAAAACATACACATTCTCAGTGTACCTTCAAGAAATGTACATCAAAACATACACATTTTCATTGTATATACCAGAAATGTACATCAAAACATACACATTTTCATTGTACATTCAAGAAACGTACATCAAAACATACAAATTTTCAGTGTACCTTGAAGAAGTATACATCAAAACATACACATTTTCAGGGTACATTCAAGAAATATACATCAAAACATACACATTTTCATTGTATATACAAGAAATGTACATCAAAACATACACATTTTGAGTGTACATTCAAGAAATATACATCAAAACATACACATTTTCATTGTATATACCAGAAATGTACATCAAAAGATACACATTTTCATTGTACATTCAAGAAATGTACATCAAAACATACACATTTTGAGTGTACATTCAAGAAATATACATTAAAGCATACACATTTTCATTGTATATACCAGAAATGTACATCAAAACATACACATTTTCATTGTACATTCAAGAAATGTACATCAAAACATACACATTTTGAGTGTACATTCAAGAAATATACATCAAAACATACACATTTTCATTGTATATACCAGAAATGTACATCAAAACATACACATTTTCATTGTACATTCAAGAAATGTACATCAAAACATACACATTTTGAGTGTACATTCAAGAAGTATACATCAAAAGATACACATTTTCATTGTATATACCAGAAATCTACATCAAAACATACACATTTTCATTGTATATACCAGAAATGTACATCAAAACATACACATTTTCATTGTACATTCAAGAAATGTACATCAAAACATACACATTTTGAGTGTACATTCAAGAAGTATACATCAAGACATACACATTTTCATTGTATATACCAGAAATGTACATCAAAACATATACATTTTCATTGTACATTCAAGAAATGTACATCAAAACATACACATTTTGAGTGTACATTCAAGAGATATACATCAAAACATGCCCATTTTCATTGTATATACCAGAAATGTACATCAAAACATACACATTTTCGTTGTATATACAAGAAATGTACATCAAAACATACACATTTTCATTGTATATACAAGAAATGTATATCAAAACATACACATTCTCAGTGTACATTCAAGAAATGTACATCAAATCATACACATTTTCATTGTATATACCTGAAATGTACATCAAAACATACACATTTTCATTGTACATTCAAGAAATGTACATCAAAACATACACATTTTGAGTGTACATTCAAGAAATATACATCAAAACATACACATTTTCATTGTATATACCAGAAATGCACATCAAAACATACACATTTTCATTGTACATTCAAGAACTGTACATCAAAACATACACATTTTCAGTGTACATTCAAGAAATGTACATCAAAACATACACATTTTCAGTGAACATTCAAGAAATGTACATCAAAACATACACATTTTCATTGTATATACCAGAAATGTACATCAAAACATACACATTTTCATTGTATATACAAGAAATGTACATCAAAACATACACATTTTCATTGTATGCACAAGAAAAGTATATCAAAACATACACATTTTCAGTGTACATAAAAGAAATGTACATCAAAACATACATATTTTCATTGTATATACAAGAAATGTACATCAAAACATACACATTTTCAGTGACATTCAAGAAATGTACATCAAAACATACACATTTTGAGTGTACATTCAAGAAATGCACATCAAAACATATACATTTTCATTGTATATACCAGAAATGTACATCAAAACATACACATTTTCATTGTATACACAAGAAATGTACATCAAAACATACACATTTTCATTGTATATACAAGCAATGTATATCAAAACATACACATTTTCAGTGCACATTCAAGAAATGTACATCAAAACATACACATTTTCATTGTATATACCAGAAATGTACATCAAAACATACACATTTTCATTGTATATACAAGAAGTGTACACCAAAACATACACATTTTCATTGTATATACAAGAAATGTACACCAAAACATACACATTTTCATTGTACATTCAAGAAATGTATATCAAAACATACACATTTTCAGTGTACATTCAAGAAATGTACATCAAAACATATAGATTTTCATTGTATATACCAGAAATGTACATCAAAACATACACATTTTCATTGTATATACAAGAAATGTACATCAAAACATACACATTTTCATTGTATATACAAGAAATGTATATCAAAACATACACATTTACAGTGTACATTCAAGAAATGTACATCAAAACATACACATTTTCATTGTATATACAAGAAATGTACATCAAAACATACACATTTTCATTGTATATACCAGAAATGTACATCAAAACATACACATTTTCATTGTACATTCAAGAAACGTACATCAAAACATACAAATTTTCAGTGTACCTTGAAGAAGTATACATCAAAACATACACATTTTCAGGGTACATTCAAGAAATATACATCAAAACATACACATTTTCATTGTATATACCAGAAATGTACATCAAAACATACACATTTTCAGTGCACATTCAAGAAATGTACATCAAAACATACACATTTTCATTGTATATACCAGAAATGTACATCAAAACATACACATTTTCATTGTATATACAAGAAGTGTACACCAAAACATACACATTTTCATTGTATATACAAGAAATGTACACCAAAACATACACATTTTCATTGTACATTCAAGAAATGTATATCAAAACATACACATTTTCAGTGTACATTCAAGAAATGTACATCAAAACATATAGATTTTCATTGTATATACCAGAAATGTACATCAAAACATACACATTTTCATTGTATATACAAGAAATGTACATCAAAACATACACATTTTCATTGTATATACAAGAAATGTATATCAAAACATACACATTTGCAGTGTACATTCAAGAAATGTACATCAAAACATACACATTTTCAGTGTACATTCAAGAAATGTACATCAAAACATACACATTTTCATTGTATATACCAGAAATGTACATCAAAACATACACATTTTCATTGTATATACAAGAAGTGTACACCAAAACATACACATTTTCATTGTACATTCAAGAAATGTACATCAAAACATACACATTTTCATTGTATATACAAGAAATGTACATCAAAACATACACATTTTCATTGTACATTCAAGAAATGTACATCAAAACATACACATTTTGAGTGTACATTCAAGAAATATACATCAAAAGATACACATTTTCATTGTATATACCAGAAATGTACATCAAAACATACACATTTTCATTGTACATTCAAGAAATGTACATCAAAACATACACATTTTGAGTGTACATTCAAGAAATATACATCAAAAGATACAGATTTTCTTTGTATATACCAGAAATGTACATCAAAACATACACATTTTCATTGTACATTCAAGAAATGTACATCAAAACATACACATTTTGAGTGTACATTCTAGAAGTATACATCAAAACATACACATTTTCATTGTATATACCAGGAATGTACATCAAAACATATACATTTTCATTGTACATTCAAGAAATGTACATCAAAACATACACATTTTGAGTGTACATTCAAGAGATATACATCAAAACATGCCCATTTTCATTGTATATACCAGAAATGTACATCAAAACATACACATTTTCATTGTATATGCAAGAAATGTATATCAAAACATACACACTTTCATTGTATATACAAGAAATGTATATCAAAACATACACATTCTCTGTGTACATTCAAGAAATGTACATCAAATCATACACATTTATATTGTATATTCAAGAAATGTACATCAAAACATACACATTTTCATTGTATGTACCAGAAATGTACATCAAAACATACACATTTTCATTCTACATTCAAGAAATGTACATCAAAATATACACATTTTCATTGTATATACCAGAAATGTACATCAAAACATACACATTTTCATTGTACATTCAAGAAATGTACATCAAAACATACACATTTTGAGTGTACATTCAAGAAATAAACATCAAAACATACACATTTTCATTGTATATACCAGAAATGCACATCAAAACATACACATTTTCATTGTACATTCAAGAACTGTACATCAAAACATACACATTTTCAGTGTACATTCAAGAAATGTGCATCAAAACATACACATTTTCAGTGTACATTCAAGAAATGTACATCAAAATATACACATTTTCATCGTACATTCAAGAAATATACATCAAAACATACACATTTTCAGTGTACATTCAAGAAATGTACATCAAAACATACACATTTTCATTGTATATACCAGAAATGTACATCAAAACATACACATTTTCATTGTATATACAAGAAGTGTACACCAAAACATACACATTTTCATTGTATATACAAGAAATGTACACCAAAACATACACATTTTCATTGTACATTCAAGAAATGTACATCAAAGCATATAGATTTTCATTGTATATACCAGAAATGTACATCAAAACATACACATTTTCATTGTATATACAAGAAATGTACATCAAAACATACACATTTTCATTGTATATACAAGAAATGTCTATCAAAACATACACATTTTCAGTGTACATTCAAGAAAGGTACATCAAAACATACACATTTTCATTGTATATACAAGAAATGTACATCAAAACATACACATTTTCATTGTATATACCAGAAATGTGCACCAAAACATACACATTTTCATTGTACACTCAAGAAATGTACATCAAAACATACACATTCTCAGTGTACATTCAAGAAATGTACATCAAAACATACACATTTTCATTGTATTTACCAGAAATGTACATCAAAACATACACATTTTCATTGTACATTCAAGAAACGTACATCAAAACATACAAATTTTCAGTGTACCTTCAAGAAGTATCATTCAAAACATACACATTTTCAGGGTACATTCAAGAAATATACATCAAAACATACACATTTTCATTGTATATACAAGAAATGTACATCAAAACATACACATTTTGAGTGTACATTCAAGAAATATACATCAAAACATACACATTTTCATTGTATATACCAGAAATGTACATCAAAACATACACATTTTCATTGTACATTCAAGAAATGTACATCAAAACATACACATTTTGAGTGTACATACAAGAAATATACATTAAAGCATACACATTTTCATTGTATATACCAGAAATGTACATCAAAACATACACATTTTCATTGTATATACAAGAAATGTCTATCAAAACATACACATTTTCAGTGTACATTCAAGAAAGGTACATCAAAACATACACATTTTCATTGTATATACAAGAAATGTACATCAAAACATACACATTTTCATTGTATATACCAGAAATGTACATCAAATCATACACATTTTCATTGTACATTCAAGAAATGTACATCAAAACATACACATTTTGAGTGTACATACAAGAAATATACATTAAAGCATACACATTTTCATTGTATATACCAGAAATGTACATCAAAACATACACATTTTCATTGTATATACAAGAAATGTCTATCAAAACATACACATTTTCAGTGTACATTCAAGAAAGGTACATCAAAACATACACATTTTCATTGTATATACAAGAAATGTACATCAAAACATACACATTTTCATTGTATATACCAGAAATGTACATCAAAACATACACATTTTCATTGTACATTCAAGAAATGTACATCAAAACATACACATTTTGAGTGTACATTCAAGAAGTATACATCAAAAGATACACATTTTCATTGTATATACCAGAAATGTACATCAAAACATACACATTTTCATTGTATATACAAGAAATGTACATCAAAACATACACATTTTGAGTGTACATTCAAGAAGTATACATCAAGACATACACATTTTCATTGTATATACCAGAAATGTACATCAAAACATACACATTTTCGTTATATATACAAGAAATGTACATCAAAACATACACATTTTCATTGTATATACAAGAAATGTATATCAAAACATACACATTCTCAGTGTACATTCAAGAAATGTACATCAAATCATACACATTTTCATTGTATATACCTGAAATGTACATCAAAACATACACATTTTCATTGTACATTCAAGAAATGTACATCAAAACATACACATTTTGAGTGTACATTCAAGAAATATACATCAAAACATACACATTTTCATTGTATATACCAGAAATGCACATCAAAACATACACATTTTCATTGTACATTCAAGAACTGTACATCAAAACATACACATTTTCAGTGTACATTCAAGAAATGTACATCAAAACATACACATTTTCAGTGAACATTCAAGAAATGTACATCAAAACATACACATTTTCATTGTATATACCAGAAATGTACATCAAAACATACACATTTTCATTGTATATACAAGAAATGTACATCAAAACATACACATTTTCATTGTATGCACAAGAAAAGTATATCAAAACATACACATTTTCAGTGTACATAAAAGAAATGTACATCAAAACATACATATTTTCATTGTATATACAAGAAATGTACATCAAAACATACACATTTTCAGTGACATTAAAGAAATGTACATCAAAACATACATATTTTGAGTGTACATTCAAGAAATGCACATCAAAACATATACATTTTCATTGTATATACCAGAAATGTACATCAAAACATACACATTTTCATTGTATACACAAGAAATGTACATCAAAACATACACATTTTCATTGTATATACAACCATGTATATCAAAGCATACACATTTTGAGTGCACATTCAAGAAATGTACATCAAAACATACACATTTTCATTTTATATACCAGAAATGTACATCAAAACATACACATTTTCATTGTATATACAAGAAGTGTACACCAAAACATACACATTTTCATTGTATATACAAGAAATGTACACCAAAACATACACATTTTCATTGTACATTCAAGAAATGTATATCAAAACATACACATTTTCAGTGTACATTCAAGAAATGTACATCAAAACATATAGATTTTCATTGTATATACCAGAAATGTACATCAAAACATACACATTTTCATTGTATATACAAGAAATGTACATCAAAACATACACATTTTCATTGTATATACAAGAAATGTATATCAAAACATACACATTTACAGTGTACATTCAAGAAATGTACATCAAAACATACACATTTTCATTGTATATACAAGAAATGTACATCAAAACATACACATTTTCATTGTATATACCAGAAATGTACACCAAAACATACACATTTTCATTGTACACTCAAGAAATGTACATCAAAATATACACATTCTCAGTGTACATTCAAGAAATGTACATCAAAACATACACATTTTCATTGTATATACCAGAAATGTACATCAAAACATACAGATTTTCATTGTACATTCAAGAAACGTACATCAAAACATACAAATTTTCAGTGTACCTTGAAGAAGTATACATCAAAACATACACATTTTCAGGGTACATTCAAGAAATATACATCAAAACATAAGCATTTTCATTGTATATACCAGAAATGTACATCAAAACATACACATTTTCATTGTACATTCAAGAAATGTACATCAAAACATACACATTTTGAGTGTACATTCAAGAAATATACATTAAAGCATACACATTTTCATTGTATATACCAGAAATGTACATCAAAACATACACATTTTCATTGTACATTCAAGAAATGTACATCAAAACATACACATTTTGAGTGTACATTCAAGAAATATACATCAAAACATTCACATTTTCATTGTATATACCAGAAATGTACATCAAAACATACACATTTTCATTGTACATTCAAGAAATGTACATTAAACATACACATTTTGTGTGTACATTCAAGAAATATACATCAAAAGATACACATTTTCATTGTGTATACCAGAAATGTACATCAAAACATACACATTTTGAGTGTACATTCAAGAAATATACATCAAAACATACACATTTTCATTGTATATACCAGAAATGTACATCAAAACATACACATTTTCATTGTACATTCAAGAAATGTACATCAAAACATACACATTTTGAGTGTACATTCAAGAAGTATACATCAAAAGATACACATTTTCATTGTATATACCAGAAATGTACATCAAAACATACACATTTTCATTGTATATACAAGAAATGTACATCAAAACATACACATTTTGAGTGTACATTCAAGAAGTATACATCAAGACATACACATTTTCATTGTATATACCAGAAATGTACATCAAAACATATACATTTTCATTGTACATTCAAGAAATGTACATCAAAACATACACATTTTGAGTGTACATTCAAGAGATATACATCAAAACATGCCCATTTTCATTGTATATACCAGAAATGTACATCAAAACATACACATTTTCGTTGTATATACAAGAAATGTACATCAAAACATACACATTTTCATTGTATATACAAGAAATGTATATCAAAACATACACATTCTCAGTGTACATTCAAGAAATGTACATCAAATCATACACATTTTCATTGTATATACCTGAAATGTACATCAAAACATACACATTTTCATTGTACATTCAAGAAATGTACATCAAAACATACACATTTTGAGTGTACATTCAAGACATATACATCAAAACATACACATTTTCATTGTATATACCAGAAATGCACATCAAAACATACACATTTTCATTGTACATTCAAGAACTGTACATCAAAACATACACATTTTCAGTGTACATTCAAGAAATGTACATCAAAACATACACATTTTCAGTGAACATTCAAGAAATGTACATCAAAACATACACATTTTCATTGTATATACCAGAAATGTACATCAAAACATACACATTTTCATTGTATATACAAGAAATGTACATCAAAACATACACATTTTCATTGTACATTCAAGAAATGTACATCAAAACATACACATTTTGAGTGTACATAAAAGAAATGTACATCAAAACATACATATTTTCATTGTATATACAAGAAATGTACATCAAAACATACACATTTTCAGTGACATTAAAGAAATGTACATCAAAACATACATATTTTGAGTGTACATTCAAGAAATGCACATCAAAACATATACATTTTCATTGTATATACCAGAAATGTACATCAAAACATACACATTTTCATTGTATACACAAGAAATGTACATCAAAACATACACATTTTCATTGTATATACAAGCAATGTATATCAAAGCATACACATTTTGAGTGCACATTCAAGAAATGTACATCAAAACATACACATTTTCATTTTATATACCAGAAATGTACATCAAAACATACACATTTTCATTGTATATACAAGAAGTGTACACCAAAACATACACATTTTCATTGTATATACAAGAAATGTACACCAAAACATACACATTTTCATTGTACATTCAAGAAATGTATATCAAAACATACACATTTTCAGTGTACATTCAAGAAATGTACATCAAAACATATAGATTTTCATTGTATATACCAGAAATGTACATCAAAACATACACATTTTCATTGTATATACAAGAAATGTACATCAAAACATACACATTTTCATTGTATATACAAGAAATGTATATCAAAACATACACATTTACAGTGTACATTCAAGAAATGTACATCAAAACATACACATTTTCATTGTATATACAAGAAATGTACATCAAAACATACACATTTTCATTGTATATACCAGAAATGTACACCAAAACATACACATTTTCATTGTACACTCAAGAAATGTACATCAAAATATACACATTCTCAGTGTACATTCAAGAAATGTACATCAAAACATACACATTTTCATTGTATATACCAGAAATGTACATCAAAACATACAGATTTTCATTGTACATTCAAGAAACGTACATCAAAACATACAAATTTTCAGTGTACCTTGAAGAAGTATACATCAAAACATACACATTTTCAGGGTACATTCAAGAAATATACATCAAATCATAAGCATTTTCATTGTATATACCAGAAATGTACATCAAAACATACACATTTTCATTGTACATTCAAGAAATGTACATCAAAACATACACATTTTGAGTGTACATTCAAGAAATATACATTAAAGCATACACATTTTCATTGTATATACCAGAAATGTACATCAAAACATACACATTTTCATTGTACATTCAAGAAATGTACATCAAAACATACACATTTTGAGTGTACATTCAAGAAATATACATCAAAACATACACATTTTCATTGTATATACCAGAAATGTACATCAAAACATACACATTTTCATTGTACATTCAAGAAATGTACATTAAACATACACATTTTGAGTGTACATTCAAGAAATATACATCAAAAGATACACATTTTCATTGTATATACCAGAAATGTACATCAAAACATACACATTTTAATTGTATATACCAGAAATGTACATCAAAACATACACATTTTCATTGTACATTCAAGAAATGTACATCAAAACATACACATTTTGAGTGTACATTCAAGAAGTATACATCAAAACATACACATTTTCATTGTATATACCAGAAATGTACATCAAAACATATACATTTTCATTGTACATTCAAGAAATGTACATCAAAACATACACATTTTGAGTGTACATTCAAGAGATATACATCAAAACATGCCCATTTTCATTGTATATACCAGAAATGTACATCAAAACATACACATTTTCATTGTATATACAAGAAATGTACATCAAAACATACACATTTTCAATTTATATACAAGAAATGTATATCAAAACATACACATTCTCAGTGTACATTCAAGAAATGTACATCAAATCATACACATTTTCATTGTATATTCAAGAAATGTACATCAAAACATACACATTTTCATTGTATATACCAGAAATGTACATAAAAACATACACATTTTCAGTGTACATTCAAGAAATGTACATCAAAACATACACATTTTCATTGTATATACCAGAAATGTACATCAAAACATACACATTTTCATTGTACATTCAGGAAATGTACATCAAAGCATACACATTTTGAGTGTACATTCAAGAAATATACATCAAAAAATACACATTTCCATTGTATATACCAGAAATGCACATCAAAACATACACATTTTCATTGTACATTCAAGAACTGTACATCAAAACATACACATTTTCAGTGTACATTCACTAAATGTACATCGAAACATACACATTTTCAGTGCACATTCAAGAAATGTACATCAAAACATACACATTTTCATTGTATATACCAGAAATGTACATCAAAACATACACATTTTCATTGTATATACAAGAAAGGTACATCAAAACATACACATTTTCATTGTATGCACAAGAAAAGTATATCAACACATACACATTTTCAGTGTACATAAAAGAAATGTACATCAAAACATACATATTTTCATTGTATATACAAGAAATGTACATCAAAACATACACATTTTCAGTGACATTCAAGAAATGTACATCAAAACATACATATTTTGAGTGTACATTCAAGAAATGTACATCAAAACATATACATTTTCATTGTATATACCAGAAATGTACATCAAAACATACACATTTTCATTGCATACACAAGAAATGTACATCAAAACATACACATTTTCATTGTATATACAAGCAATATATATCAAAACATACACATTTTCAGTGCACATTCAAGAAATGTACTTCAAAACATACACGTTTTCATTGTATATAGAAGAAATGTACATCAAAACATACACATTTTCATTGTACGTTCAAGAAATGTACATCAAAACATACACATTTTCATTGTATATACCAGAAATGTACATCAAAACATACACATTTTCATTGTACATTCAAGAAATGTACATCAAAACATACACAATTTCATTGTATATACCAGAAATGTACATCAAAACATACACATTTTCATTGTACATTCAAGAAATGTACATCAAAACATACACATTCTGAGAGTACATTCAAGAAATATACATCAAAACATACACATTTTCATTGTATATACCAGAAATGCACATCAAAACATACACATTTTCATTGTACATTCAAGAAATGTACATCAAAACATACACATTTTGAGTGTACATTCAAGAGATATACATCAAAACATGCCCATTTTCATTGTATATACCAGAAATGTACATCAAAACATACACATTTTCGTTGTATATACAAGAAATGTACATCAAAACATACACATTTTCATTGTATATACAAGAAATGTATATCAAAACATACACATTCTCAGTGTACATTCAAGAAATGTACATCAAATCATACACATTTTCATTGTATATACCTGAAATGTACATCAAAACATACACATTTTCATTGTACATTCAAGAAATGTACATCAAAACATACACATTTTGAGTGTACATTCAAGACATATACATCAAAACATACACATTTTCATTGTATATACCAGAAATGCACATCAAAACATACACATTTTCATT
Source organism: Tenodera sinensis (assembly GCA_030765045.1). Lineage (NCBI taxonomy): Eukaryota > Metazoa > Arthropoda > Insecta > Mantodea > Mantidae > Tenodera > Tenodera sinensis. Next base: position 165,037,078 of record CM060963.1, on the reverse strand, counting down.
GTACATTCAAGAACTGTACATCAAAACATACACATTTTCAGTGTACATTCAAGAAATGTACATCAAAACATACACATTTTCAGTGAACATTCAAGAAATGTACATCAAAACATACACATTTTCATTGTATATACCAGAAATGTACATCAAAACATACACATTTTCATTGTATATACAAGAAATGTACATCAAAACATACACATTTTCATTGTACATTCAAGAAATGTACATCAAAACATACACATTTTGAGTGTACATAAAAGAAATGTACATCAAAACATACATATTTTCATTGTATATACAAGAAATGTACATCAAAACATACACATTTTCAGTGACATTAAAGAAATGTACATCAAAACATACATATTTTGAGTGTACATTCAAGAAATGCACATCAAAACATATACATTTTCATTGTATATACCAGAAATGTACATCAAAACATACACATTTTCATTGTATACACAAGAAATGTACATCAAAACATACACATTTTCATTGTATATACAAGCAATGTATATCAAAGCATACACATTTTGAGTGCACATTCAAGAAATGTACATCAAAACATACACATTTTCATTTTATATACCAGAAATGTACATCAAAACATACACATTTTCATTGTATATACAAGAAGTGTACACCAAAACATACACATTTTCATTGTATATACAAGAAATGTACACCAAAACATACACATTTTCATTGTACATTCAAGAAATGTATATCAAAACATACACACTTTCAGTGTACATTCAAGAAATGTACATCAAAACATATAGATTTTCATTGTATATACCAGAAATGTACATCAAAACATACACATTTTCATTGTATATACAAGAAATGTACATCAAAACATACACATTTTCATTGTATATACAAGAAATGTATATCAAAACATACACATTTACAGTGTACATTCAAGAAATGTACATCAAAACATACACATTTTCATTGTATATACAAGAAATGTACATCAAAACATACACATTTTCATTGTATATACCAGAAATGTACACCAAAACATACACATTTTCATTGTACACTCAAGAAATGTACATCAAAATATACACATTCTCAGTGTACATTCAAGAAATGTACATCAAAACATACACATTTTCATTGTATATACCAGAAATGTACATCAAAACATACAGATTTTCATTGTACATTCAAGAAACGTACATCAAAACATACAAATTTTCAGTGTACCTTGAAGAAGTATACATCAAAACATACACATTTTCAGGGTACATTCAAGAAATATACATCAAATCATAAGCATTTTCATTGTATATACCAGAAATGTACATCAAAACATACACATTTTCATTGTACATTCAAGAAATGTACATCAAAACATACACATTTTGAGTGTACATTCAAGAAATATACATTAAAGCATACACATTTTCATTGTATATACCAGAAATGTACATCAAAACATACACATTTTCATTGTACATTCAAGAAATGTACATCAAAACATACACATTTTGAGTGTACATTCAAGAAATATACATCAAAACATACACATTTTCATTGTATATACCAGAAATGTACATCAAAACATACACATTTTCATTGTACATTCAAGAAATGTACATTAAACATACACATTTTGAGTGTACATTCAAGAAATATACATCAAAAGATACACATTTTCATTGTATATACCAGAAATGTACATCAAAACATACACATTTTAATTGTATATACCAGAAATGTACATCAAAACATACACATTTTCATTGTACATTCAAGAAATGTACATCAAAACATACACATTTTGAGTGTACATTCAAGAAGTATACATCAAAACATACACATTTTCATTGTATATACCAGAAATGTACATCAAAACATATACATTTTCATTGTACATTCAAGAAATGTACATCAAAACATACACATTTTGAGTGTACATTCAAGAGATATACATCAAAACATGCCCATTTTCATTGTATATACCAGAAATGTACATCAAAACATACACATTTTCATTGTATATACAAGAAATGTACATCAAAACATACACATTTTCAATTTATATACAAGAAATGTATATCAAAACATACACATTCTCAGTGTACATTCAAGAAATGTACATCAAATCATACACATTTTCATTGTATATTCAAGAAATGTACATCAAAACATACACATTTTCATTGTATATACCAGAAATGTACATAAAAACATACACATTTTCAGTGTACATTCAAGAAATGTACATCAAAACATACACATTTTCATTGTATATACCAGAAATGTACATCAAAACATACACATTTTCATTGTACATTCAGGAAATGTACATCAAAGCATACACATTTTGAGTGTACATTCAAGAAATATACATCAAAAAATACACATTTCCATTGTATATACCAGAAATGCACATCAAAACATACACATTTTCATTGTACATTCAAGAACTGTACATCAAAACATACACATTTTCAGTGTACATTCACTAAATGTACATCGAAACATACACATTTTCAGTGCACATTCAAGAAATGTACATCAAAACATACACATTTTCATTGTATATACCAGAAATGTACATCAAAACATACACATTTTCATTGTATATACAAGAAATGTACATCAAAACATACACATTTTCATTGTATGCACAAGAAAAGTATATCAACACATACACATTTTCAGTGTACATAAAAGAAATGTACATCAAAACATACATATTTTCATTGTATATACAAGAAATGTACATCAAAACATACACATTTTCAGTGACATTCAAGAAATGTACATCAAAACATACATATTTTGAGTGTACATTCAAGAAATGTACATCAAAACATATACATTTTCATTGTATATACCAGAAATGTACATCAAAACATACACATTTTCATTGCATACACAAGAAATGTACATCAAAACATACACATTTTCATTGTATATACAAGCAATATATATCAAAACATACACATTTTCAGTGCACATTCAAGAAATGTACTTCAAAACATACACGTTTTCATTGTATATAGAAGAAATGTACATCAAAACATACACATTTTCATTGTACGTTCAGAAATGTACATCAAAACATACACATTTTCATTGTATATACCAGAAATGTACATCAAAACATACACATTTTCATTGTACATTCAAGAAATGTACATCAAAACATACACAATTTCATTGTATATACCAGAAATGTACATCAAAACATACACATTTTCATTGTACATTCAAGAAATGTACATCAAAACATACACATTCTGAGAGTACATTCAAGAAATATACATCAAAACATACACATTTTCATTGTATATACCAGAAATGCACATCAAAACATACACATTTTCATTGTACATTCAAGAAATGTACATCAAAACATACAAATTTTGAGTGTACATTCAAGAGATATACATCAAAACATGCCCATTTTCATTGTATATACCAGAAATGTACATCAAAACATACACATTTTCGTTGTATATACAAGAAATGTACATCAAAACATACACATTTTCATTGTATATACAAGAAATGTATATCAAAACATACACATTCTCAGTGTACATTCAAGAAATGTACATCAAATCATACACATTTTCATTGTATATACCTGAAATGTACATCAAAACATACACATTTTCATTGTACATTCAAGAAATGTACATCAAAACATACACATTTTGAGTGTACATTCAAGAAATATACATCAAAACATACACATTTTCATTGTATATACCAGAAATGCACATCAAAACATACACATTTTCATTGTACATTCAAGAACTGTACATCAAAACATACACATTTTCAGTGTACATTCAAGAAATGTACATCAAAACATACACATTTTCAGTGAACATTCAAGAAATGTACATCAAAACATACACATTTTCATTGTATATACCAGAAATGTACATCAAAACATACACATTTTCATTGTATATACAAGAAATGTACATCAAAACATACACATTTTCATTGTATGCACAAGAAAAGTATATCAAAACATACACATTTTCAGTGTACATAAAAGAAATGTACATCAAAACATACATATTTTCATTGTATATACAAGAAATGTACATCAAAACATACACATTTTCAGTGACATTAAAGAAATGTACATCAAAACATACATATTTTTAGTGTACATTCAAGAAATGCACATCAAAACATATACATTTTCATTGTATATACCAGAAATGTACATCAAAACATACACATTTTCATTGTATACACAAGAAATGTACATCAAAACATACACATTTTCATTGTATATACAAGCAATGTATATCAAAGCATACACATTTTGAGTGCACATTCAAGAAATGTACATCAAAACATACACATTTTCATTTTATATACCAGAAATGTACATCAAAACATACACATTTTCATTGTATATACAAGATGTGTACACCAAAACATACACATTTTCATTGTATATACAAGAAATGTACACCAAAGCATACACATTTTCATTGTACATTCAAGAAATGTATATCAAAACATACACATTTTCAGTGTACATTCAAGAAAAGTACATCAAAACATATCGATTTTCATTGTATATACCAGAAATGTACATCAAAACATACACATTTTCATTGTATATACAAGAAATGTACATCAAAACATACACATTTTCATTGTATATACAAGAAATGTATATCAAAACATACACATTTACAGTGTACATTCAAGAAATGTACATCAAAACATACACATTTTCATTGTATATACAAGAAATGTACATCAAAACATACACATTTTCATTGTATATACCAGAAATGTACACCAAAACATACACATTTTCATTGTACACTCAAGAAATGTACATCAAAATATACACATTCTCAGTGTACATTCAAGAAATGTACATCAAAACATACACATTTTCATTGTATATACCAGAAATGTACATCAAAACATACACATTTTCATTGTACATTCAAGAAACGTACATCAAAACATACAAATGTTCAGTGTACCTTGAAGAAGTATACATCAAAACATACACATTTTCAGGGTACATTCAAGAAATATACATCAAAACATAAGCATTTTCATTGTATATACCATTTATGTACATCAAAACATACACATTTTCATTGTACATTCAAGAAATGTACATCAAAACATACACATTTTGAGTGTACATTCAATAAATATACATTAAAGCATACACATTTTCATTGTATATACCAGAAATGTACATCAAAACATACACATTTTCATTGTACATTCAAGAAATGTACATCAAAACATACACATTTTGAGTGTACATTCAAGAAATATACATCAAAACATACACATTTTCATTGTATATACCAGAAATGTACATCAAAACATACACATTTTCATTGTACATTCAAGAAATGTACATTAAACATACACATTTTGAGTGTACATTCAAGAAATATACATCAAAAGATACACATTTTCATTGTATATACCAGAAATGTACATCAAAACATAAACATTTTAATTGTATATACCAGAAATGTACATCAAAACATACACATTTTCATTGTACATTCAAGAAATGTACATCAAAACATACACATTTTGAGTGTACATTCAAGAGATATACATCAAAACATGCCCATTTTCATTGTATATACCAGAAATGTACATCAAAACATACACATTTTCATTGTATATACAAGAAATGTACATCAAAACATACACATTTTCAATTTATATACAAGAAATGTATATCAAAACATACACATTCTCAGTGTACATTCAAGAAATGTACATCAAATCATACACATTTTCATTGTATATTCAAGAAATGTACATCAAAACATACACATTTTCATTGTATATACCAGAAATGTACATAAAAACATACACATTTTCAGTGTACATTCAAGAAATGTACATCAAAACATACACATTTTCATTGTATATACCAGAAATGTACATCAAAACATACACATTTTCATTGTACATTCAGGAAATGTACATCAAAGCATACACATTTTGAGTGTACATTCAAGAAATATACATCAAAAAATACACATTTCCATTGTATATACCAGAAATGCACATCAAAACATACACATTTTCATTGTACATTCAAGAACTGTACATCAAAACATACACATTTTCAGTGTACATTCACTAAATGTACATCGAAACATACACATTTTCAGTGCACATTCAAGAAATGTACATCAAAACATACACATTTTCATTGTATATACCAGAAATGTACATCAAAACATACACATTTTCATTGTATATACAAGAAATGTACATCAAAACATACACATTTTCATTGTATGCACAAGAAAAGTATATCAACACATACACATTTTCAGTGTACATAAAAGAAATGTACATCAAAACATACATATTTTCATTGTATATACAAGAAATGTACATCAAAACATACACATTTTCAGTGACATTCAAGAAATGTACATCAAAACATACATATTTTGAGTGTACATTCAAGAAATGTACATCAAAACATATACATTTTCATTGTATATACCAGAAATGTACATCAAAACATACACATTTTCATTGCATACACAAGAAATGTACATCAAAACATACACATTTTCATTGTATATACAAGCAATATATATCAAAACATACACATTTTCAGTGCACATTCAAGAAATGTACTTCAAAACATACACGTTTTCATTGTATATAGAAGAAATGTACATCAAAACATACACATTTTCATTGTACGTTCAAGAAATGTACATCAAAACATACACATTTTCATTGTATATACCAGAAATGTACATCAAAACATACACATTTTCATTGTACATTCAAGAAATGTACATCAAAACATACACAATTTCATTGTATATACCAGAAATGTACATCAAAACATACACATTTTCATTGTACATTCAAGAAATGTACATCAAAACATACACATTCTGAGAGTACATTCAAGAAATATACATCAAAACATACACATTTTCATTGTATATACCAGAAATGCACATCAAAACATACACATTTTCATTGTACATTCAAGAAATGTACATCAAAACATACACATTTTGAGTGTACATTCAAGAGATATACATCAAAACATGCCCATTTTCATTGTATATACCAGAAATGTACATCAAAACATACACATTTTCGTTGTATATACAAGAAATGTACATCAAAACATACACATTTTCATTGTATATACAAGAAATGTATATCAAAACATACACATTCTCAGTGTACATTCAAGAAATGTACATCAAATCATACACATTTTCATTGTATATACCTGAAATGTACATCAAAACATACACATTTTCATTGTACATTCAAGAAATGTACATCAAAACATACACATTTTGAGTGTACATTCAAGAAATATACATCAAAACATACACATTTTCATTGTATATACCAGAAATGCACATCAAAACATACACATTTTCATTGTACATTCAAGAACTGTACATCAAAACATACACATTTTCAGTGTACATTCAAGAAATGTACATCAAAACATACACATTTTCAGTGAACATTCAAGAAATGTACATCAAAACATACACATTTTCATTGTATATACCAGAAATGTACATCAAAACATACACATTTTCATTGTATATACAAGAAATGTACATCAAAACATACACATTTTCATTGTATGCACAAGAAAAGTATATCAAAACATACACATTTTCAGTGTACATAAAAGAAATGTACATCAAAACATACATATTTTCATTGTATATACAAGAAATGTACATCAAAACATACACATTTTCAGTGACATTAAAGAAATGTACATCAAAACATACATATTTTTAGTGTACATTCAAGAAATGCACATCAAAACATATACATTTTCATTGTATATACCAGAAATGTACATCAAAACATACACATTTTCATTGTATACACAAGAAATGTACATCAAAACATACACATTTTCATTGTATATACAAGCAATGTATATCAAAGCATACACATTTTGAGTGCACATTCAAGAAATGTACATCAAAACATACACATTTTCATTTTATATACCAGAAATGTACATCAAAACATACACATTTTCATTGTATATACAAGATGTGTACACCAAAACATACACATTTTCATTGTATATACAAGAAATGTACACCAAAACATACACATTTTCATTGTACATTCAAGAAATGTATATCAAAACATACACATTTTCAGTGTACATTCAAGAAATGTACATCAAAACATATCGATTTTCATTGTATATACCAGAAATGTACATCAAAACATACACATTTTCATTGTATATACAAGAAATGTACATCAAAACATACACATTTTCATTGTATATACAAGAAATGTATATCAAAACATACACATTTACAGTGTACATTCAAGAAATGTACATCAAAACATACACATTTTCATTGTATATACAAGAAATGTACATCAAAACATACACATTTTCATTGTATATACCAGAAATGTACACCAAAACATACACGTTTTCATTGTACACTCAAGAAATGTACATCAAAATATACACATTCTCAGTGTACATTCAAGAAATGTACATCAAAACATACACATTTTCATTGTATATACCAGAAATGTACATCAAAACATACACATTTTCATTGTACATTCAAGAAACGTACATCAAAACATACAAATGTTCAGTGTACCTTGAAGAAGTATACATCAAAACATACACATTTTCAGGGTACATTCAAGAAATATACATCAAAACATAAGCATTTTCATTGCATATATACCAGAAATGTACATCAAAACATACACATTTTCATTGTACATTCAAGAAATGTACATCAAAACATACACATTTTGAGTGTACATTCAATAAATATACATTAAAGCATACACATTTTCATTGTATATACCAGAAATGTACATCAAAACATACACATTTTCATTGTACATTCAAGAAATGTACATCAAAACATACACATTTTGAGTGTACATTCAAGAAATATACATCAAAACATACACATTTTCATTGTATATACCAGAAATGTACATCAAAACATACACATTTTCATTGTACATTCAAGAAATGTACATTAAACATACACATTTTGAGTGTACATTCAAGAAATATACATCAAAAGATACACATTTTCATTGTATATACCAGAAATGTACATCAAAACATAAACATTTTAATTGTATATACCAGAAATGTACATCAAAACATACACATTTTCATTGTACATTCAAGAAATGTACATCAAAACATACACATTTTGAGTGTACATTCAAGAAGTATACATCAAAACATACACATTCTCATTGTATATACCAGAAATGTACATCAAAACATATACATTTTCATTGTACATTCAAGAAATGTACATCAAAACATACACATTTTGAGTGTACATTCAAGAGATATACATCAAAACATGCCCATTTTCATTGTATATACCAGAAATGTACATCAAAACATACACATTTTCATTGTATATACAAGAAATGTACATCAAAACATACACATTTTCAATTTATATACAAGAAATGTATATCAAAACATACACATTCTCAGTGTACATTCAAGAAATGTACATCAAATCATACACATTTTCATTGTATATTCAAGAAATGTACATCAAAACATACACATTTTCATTGTATATACCAGAAATGTACATAAAAACATACACATTTTCAGTGTACATTCAAGAAATGTACATCAAAACATACACATTTTCAATGTATATACCAGAAATGTACATCAAAACATACACATTTTCATTGTACATTCAGGAAATGTACATCAAAGCATACACATTTTGAGTGTACATTCAAGAAATATACATCAAAAAATACACATTTCCATTGTATATACCAGAAATGCACATCAAAACATACACATTTTCATTGTACATTCAAGAACTGTACATCAAAACATACACATTTTCAGTGTACATTCAGGAAATGTACATCGAAACATACACATTTTCAGTGCACATTCAAGAAATGTACATCAAAACATACACATTTTCATTGTATATACCAGAAATGTACATCAAAACATACACATTTTCATTGTATATACAAGAAATGTACATCAAAACATACACATTTTCATTGTATGCACAAGAAAAGTATATCAACACATACACATTTTCAGTGTACATAAAAGAAATGTACATCAAAACATACATATTTTCATTGTATATACAAGAAATGTACATCAAAACATACACATTTTCAGTGACATTCAAGAAATGTACATCAAAAGATACATATTTTGAGTGTACATTCAAGAAATGTACATCAAAACATATACATTTTCATTGTATATACCAGAAATGTACATCAAAACATACACATTTTCATTGTACATTCAAGAAATGTACATCAAAACATACACAATTTCATTGTATATACCAGAAATGTACATCAAAACATACACATTTTCATTGTACATTCAAGAAATGTACATCAAAACATACACATTCCGAGAGTACATTCAAGAAATATACATCAAAACATACACATTTTCATTGTATATACCAGAAATGCACATCAAAACATACACATTTTCATTGTACATTCAAGAAATGTACATCAAAACATACACATTTTCAGTGTACATTCAAGAACTGTACATCAAAACATACACATTTTCAGTGTACATTCAAGAAATGTACATCAAAACATAAACATTTTCATTGTATATACCAGAAATGTACATCAAAATATACACATTTTCATTGTATATACAAGAAATGTACATCAAAACATACACATTTTCATTGTATATACAAGAAATGTATATCAAAACATACACATTTTCAGTGTACATTCAAGAAATGTACATCAAGACATACACATTTTCATTGTACATTCAAGAAATGTATATCAAAACATACACATTTTCAGTGTACATTCAAGAAATGTACATCAAAACATACACATTTTCATTGTATATACAAGAAATGTACATCAAAACATACACATTTTCAGTGTACATTCAAGAAGTGTACATCAAAACATCCACATTTTCATTGTATATACAAGAAATGTACATCAAAACATACACATTTTCATTGTACACTCAAGAAATGTACATATAAGCTTACACATTCTCATTCTACACTCAAGAAATGTATATCAAAACATACACATTTTCTTTGTACACTCAAGAAATGTACATAAAAAACTTACACATTTTCATTGTATATACAAGAAATGTACATCAAAATATACACATTTTCAGTGTACATTCAAGAAATGTACATCAAAACATACACATTTTCATTGTACATACAAGAAATGTATATCAAAACATACACATTTTCAGTGTACATTCAAGAAATGTACATCAAAACATACACATTTTGCTTGTATATACAAGAAATGTACATCAAAACATACACATTTTCATTGTACACTAAAGAAATATACATCAAAACATTCACACATTTTCAGTGTACATTCAAGGAATGTACATCAAAGCATATACATTTTCATTGTACATTCAAGAAATGTACATCAAAACATTAACATTTTGAGTGTACATTCAAGAAATATACATCAACACATACACAATTTCATTGTATATACCAGAAATGTACATCAAAACATACACATTTTCATTGTACATTCGAGAAATGTACATCAACACATACACATTTTCAGTGTACATTCAAGAAATGTACATCAAAACATAGACACTTTGAGTGTACATTCAAGAAATGTACATCAAAACATATAGATTTTCATTGTATATACCAGAAATGTACATCAAAACATACACATTTTCATTGTATATACAAGAAATGTACATCAAAACATACACATTTTCATTGTATATGCAAGAAATGTATATCAAAACGTACACATTTTCAGTGTACATTCAAGAAATGTACATCAAAACATACACATTTTCATTGTATATACCAGAAATGTACACCAAAACATACACATTTTCATTGTACATTCAAGAAATGTACATCAAAACATACACATTCTCAGTGTACATTCAAGAAATGTACATCAAAACATACACATTTTCATTGTATATACCAGAAATGTACATCAAAACATACACATTTTCATTGTACATTCAAGAAACGTACATCAAAACATACAAATTTTCAGTGTACCTTGAAGAAGGATACATCAAAACATACACATTTTCAGGGTACATTCAAGAAATATACATCAAACATACACATTTTCATTGTATATACAAGAAATGTACATCAAAACATACACATTTTGAGTGTACATTCAAGAAATATACATCAAAAGATACACATTTTCATTGTATATACCAGAAATGTACATCAAAACATACACATTTTCATTGTACATTCAAGAAATGTACATCAAAACATACACATTTTGAGTGATCATTCAAGAAATATACATTAAAGCATACACATTTTCATTGTATATACCAGAAATGTACATCAAAACATACACATTTTCATTGTACATTCAAGAAATGTACATCAAAACATACACATTTTGAGTGTACATTCAAGAAATATACATCAAAACATACACATTTTCATTGTATCTACCAGAAATGTACATCAAAACATACACATTTTCATTGTACATTCAAGAAATGTACATCAAAACATACACATTTTGAGTGTACATTCAAGAAATATACATCAAAACATACACATTTTCATTGTATATACCAGAAATGTACATCAAAGCATATACATTTTCATTGTACATTCAAGAAATGTACATCAAAACATACACATTTTGAGTGTATATAAGAGATATACATCAAAACATGCACATTTTCATTGTATATACCAGAAATGTACATCAAAACATACACATTTTCATTGTATATACAAGAATTGTACATCAAAACATACACATTTTCATTGTATACACAAGAAATGTATATCAAAACATACACATTCTCAGTGTACATTCAAGAAATGTACATCAAATCATACACATTTTCATTGTATATTCAAGAATTGTACATCAAAACATACACATTTTCATTGTATATACCAGAAATGTACATCAAAACATACACATTTTCATTGTACATTCAAGAAATGTACATCAAAACATACACATTTTCATTGTATATACCAGAAATTTACATCAAAACATACACATTTTCATTGTACATTCAAGAAATGTACATCAAAACATACACATTTTGAGTGTACATTCAAGAATTATACATCAAAACATACACATTTTCATTGTATATAACAGAAATGCACGTCAAAACATACACATTTTCATTGTACATTCAAGAACTGTACATCAAAACATACGCATTTTCAGTGTACATTCAAGAAATGTACATCAAAACATACACATTTTCAGTGTACATTCAAGAAATGTACATCAAAACATACACATTTTCATTGTATATACCAGAAATGTACATCAAAACATACACATTTTCATTGTATATACAAGAAATGTACATCAAAACATACACATTTTCATTGTATGTGCAAGAAAAGTATATCAAAACATACACATTTTCAGTGTACATAAAGAAATGTACATCAAAACATACATATTTTCATTGTATATACAAGAAATGTACATCAAAAGATACACATTTTCAGTGACATTCAAGAAATGTACATCAAAACATACATATTTTGAGTGTACATTCAAGAAATGTACATCAAAACATATACATTTTCATTGTATATACCAGAAATGTACATCAAAACATACACATTTTCATTGTATACACAAGAAATGTACATCAAAACATACACATTTTCATTGTATATACAAGCAATGTATATCAAAACATACACATTTTCAGTGCACATTCAAGAAATGTACATCAAAACATACACATTTTCATTGTATATACCAGAAATGTACATCAAAACATACACATTTTCATTGTATATACAAGAAGTGTACATCAAAACATACACATTTTCATTGTACATTCAAGAAATGTACATCAAAACATACACATTTTCAGTGTACATTCAAGAACTGTACATCAAAACATACACATTTTCAGTGTACATACAAGAAATGTACATCAAAACATAAACATTTTCATTCTATATACCAGAAATGTACATCAAAACATACACATTTTCATTGTATATACAAGAAATGTACATCAAAACATACACATTTTCATTGTATATACAAGAAATGTATATCAAAACATACACATTTTCAGTGTACATTCAAGAAATGTACATCAAAACATACACATTTTCATTGTATATACAAGAAATGTACATCAAAACATACACATTTTCAGTGTACATTCAAGAAATGTACATCAAGACATACACATTTTCATTGTACATTCAAGAAATGTATATCAAAACATACACATTTTCAGTGTACATTCAAGAAATGTACATCAAAACATACACATTTTCATTGTATATACAAGAAATGTACATCAAAACATACACATTTTCAGTGTACATTCAAGAAGTGTACATCAAAACATCCACATTTTCATTGTATATACAAGAAATGTACATCAAAACATACACATTTTCATTGTACACTCAAGAAATGTACATATAAGCTTACACATTTTCATTCTACACTCAAGAAATGTATATCAAAACATACACATTTTCTTTGTACACTCAAGAAATGTACATAAAAAACTTACACATTTTCATTGTATATACAAGAAATGTACATCAAAACATACACATTTTCAGTGTACATTCAAGAAATGTACATCAAAACATACACATTTTCATTGTACATACAAGAAATGTATATCAAAACATACACATTTTCAGTGTACATTCAAGAAATGTACATCAAAACATACGCATTTTCCTTGTATATACAAGAAATGTACATCAAAACATACACATTTTCATTGTACACTAAAGAAATATACATCAAAACATTCACACATTTTCAGTGTACATTCAAGGAATGTACATCAAAGCATATACATTTTCATTGTACATTCAAGAAATGTACATCAAAACATTAACATTTTGAGTGTACATTCAAGAAATATACATCAACACATACACAATTTCATTGTATATACCAGAAATGTACATCAACACATACACATTTTCATTGTACATTCAAGAAATGTACATCAACACATACACATTTTCAGTGTACATTCAAGAAATGTACATCAAAACATAGACATTTTGAGTGTACATTCAAGAAATGTACATCAAAACATATAGATTTTCATTGTATATACCAGAAATGTACATCAAAACATAAACATTTTCATTGTATATACAAGAAATGTACATCAAAACATACACATTTTCATTGTATATACAAGAAATGTATGTCAAAACGTACACATTTTCAGTGTACATTCAAGAAATGTACATCAAAACATACACATTTTCATTGTATATACCAGAAATGTACACCAAAACATACACATTTTCATTGTACATTCAAGAAATGTACATCAAAACATACACATTCTCAGTGTACATTCAGGAAATGTACATCAAAGCATACACATTTTGAGTGTACATTCAAGAAATATACATCAAAAAATACACATTTCCATTGTATATACCAGAAATGCACATCAAAACATACACATTTTCATTGTACATTCAAGAACTGTACATCAAAACATACTCATTTTCAGTGTACATTCAGGAAATGTACATCAAAACATACACATTTTCAGTGCACATTCAAGAAATGTACATCAAAACATACACATTTTCATTGTATATACCAGAAATGTACATCAAAACATACACATTTTCATTGTATATACAAGAAATGTACATCAAAACATACACATTTTCATTGTATGCACAAGAAAAGTATATCAACACATACACATTTTCAGTGTACATAAAAGAAATGTACATCAAAACATACATATTTTCATTGTATATACAAGAAATGTACATCAAAACATACACATTTTCAGTGACATTCAAGAAATGTACATCAAAACATACATATTTTGAGTGTACATTCAAGAAATGTACATCAAAACATATACATTTTCATTGTATATACCAGAAATGTACATCAAAACATACACATTTTCATTGTATACACAAGAAATGTACATCAAAACATACACATTTTCATTGTATATACAAGCAATATATATCAAAACATACACATTTTCAGTGCACATTCAAGAAATGTACTTCAAAACATACACGTTTTCATTGTATATAGAAGAAATGTACATCAAAACATACACATTTTCATTGTACGTTCAAGAAATGTACATCAAAACATACACATTTTCATTGTATATACCAGAAATGTACATCAAAACATACACATTTTCATTGTACATTCAAGAAATGTACATCAAAACATACACAATTTCATTGTATATACCAGAAATGTACATCAAAACATACACATTTTCATTGTACATTCAAGAAATGTACATCAAAACATACACATTCTGAGAGTACATTCAAGAAATATACATCAAAACATACACATTTTCATTGTATATACCAGAAATGCACATCAAAACATACACATTTTCATTGTACATTCAAGAAATGTACATCAAAACATACACATTTTCAGTGTACATTCAAGAACTGTACATCAAAACATACACATTTTCAGTGTACATTCAAGAAATGTACATCAAAACATAAACATTTTCATTGTATATACCAGAAATGTACATCAAAATATACACATTTTCATTGTATATACAAGAAATGTACATCAAAACATACACATTTTCATTGTATATACAAGAAATGTATATCAAAACATACACATTTTCAGTGTACATTCAAGAAATGTACATCAAAACATACACATTTTCATTGTATATACAAGAAATGTACATCAAAACATACACATTTTCAGTGTACATTCAAGAAATGTACATCAAGACATACACATTTTCATTGTACATTCAAGAAATGTATATCAAAACATACACATTTTCAGTGTACATTCAAGAAATGTACATCAAAACATACACATTTTCATTGTATATACAAGAAATGTACATCAAAACATACACATTTTCAGTGTACATTCAAGAAGTGTACATCAAAACATCCACATTTTCATTGTATATACAAGAAATGTACATCAAAACATACACATTTTCATTGTACACTCAAGAAATGTACATATAAGCTTACACATTTTCATTCTACACTCAAGAAATGTATATCAAAACATACACATTTTCTTTGTACACTCAAGAAATGTACATAAAAAACTTACACATTTTCATTGTATATACAAGAAATGTACATCAAAATATACACATTTTCAGTGTACATTCAAGAAATGTACATCAAAACATACACATTTTCATTGTACATACAAGAAATGTATATCAAAACATACACATTTTCAGTGTACATTCAAGAAATGTACATCAAAACATACACATTTTGCTTGTATATACAAGAAATGTACATCAAAACATACACATTTTCATTGTACACTAAAGAAATATACATCAAAACATTCACACATTTTCAGTGTACATTCAAGGAATGTACATCAAAGCATATACATTTTCATTGTACATTCAAGAAATGTACATCAAAACATTAACATTTTGAGTGTACATTCAAGAAATATACATCAACACATACACAATTTCATTGTATATACCAGAAATGTACATCAAAACATACACATTTTCATTGTACATTCAAGAAATGTACATCAACACATACACATTTTCAGTGTACATTCAAGAAATGTACATCAAAACATAGACATTTTGAGTGTACATTCAAGAAATGTACATCAAAACATATAGATTTTCATTGTATATACCAGAAATGTACATCAAAACATACACATTTTCATTGTATATACAAGAAATGTACATCAAAACATACACATTTTCATTGTATATGCAAGAAATGTATATCAAAACGTACACATTTTCAGTGTACATTCAAGAAATGTACATCAAAACATACACATTTTCATTGTATATACCAGAAATGTACACCAAAACATACACATTTTCATTGTACATTCAAGAAATGTACATCAAAACATACACATTCTCAGTGTACATTCAAGAAATGTACATCAAAACATACACATTTTCATTGTATATACCAGAAATGTACATCAAAACATACACATTTTCATTGTACATTCAAGAAACGTACATCAAAACATACAAATTTTCAGTGTACCTTGAAGAAGGATACATCAAAACATACACATTTTCAGGGTACATTCAAGAAATATACATCAAAACATACACATTTTCATTGTATATACAAGAAATGTACATCAAAACATACACATTTTGAGTGTACATTCAAGAAATATACATCAAAAGATACACATTTTCATTGTATATACCAGAAATGTACATCAAAACATACACATTTTCATTGTACATTCAAGAAATGTACATCAAAACATACACATTTTGAGTGATCATTCAAGAAATATACATTAAAGCATACACATTTTCATTGTATATACCAGAAATGTACATCAAAACATACACATTTTCATTGTACATTCAAGAAATGTACATCAAAACATACACATTTTGAGTGTACATTCAAGAAATATACATCAAAACATACACATTTTCATTGTATATACCAGAAATGTACATCAAAACATACACATTTTCATTGTACATTCAAGAAATGTACATCAAAACATACACATTTTGAGTGTACATTCAAGAAATATACATCAAAACATACACATTTTCATTGTATATACCAGAAATGTACATCAAAGCATATACATTTTCATTGTACATTCAAGAAATGTACATCAAAACATACACATTTTGAGTGTATATAAGAGATATACATCAAAACATGCACATTTTCATTGTATATACCAGAAATGTACATCAAAACATACACATTTTCATTGTATATACAAGAATTGTACATCAAAACATACACATTTTCATTATATACACAAGAAATGTATATCAAAACATACACATTCTCAGTGTACATTCAAGAAATGTACATCAAATCATACACATTTTCATTGTATATTCAAGAATTGTACATCAAAACATACACATTTTCATTGTATATACCAGAAATGTACATCAAAACATACACATTTTCATTGTACATTCAAGAAATGTACATCAAAACATACACATTTTCATTGTATATACCAGAAATGTACATCAAAACATACACATTTTCATTGTACATTCAAGAAATGTACATCAAAACATACACATTTTGAGTGTACATTCAACAATTATACATCAAAACATACACATTTTCATTGTATATAACAGAAATGCACATCAAAACATACACATTTTCATTGTACATTCAAGAACTGTACATCAAAACATACGCATTTTCAGTGTACATTCAAGAAATGTACATCAAAACATACACATTTTCAGTGTACATTCAAGAAATGTACATCAAAACATACACATTTTCATTGTATATACCAGAAATGTACATCAAAACATACACATTTTCATTGTATATACAAGAAATGTACATCAAAACATACACATTTTCATTGTATGTACAAGAAAAGTATATCAAAACATACACATTTTCAGTGTACATAAAGAAATGTACATCAAAACATACATATTTTCATTGTATATACAAGAAATGTACATCAAAAGATACACATTTTCAGTGACATTCAAGAAATGTACATCAAAACATACATATTTTGAGTGTACATTCAAGAAATGTACATCAAAACATATACATTTTCATTGTATATACCAGAAATGTACATCAAAACATACACATTTTCATTGTATACACAAGAAATGTACATCAAAACATACACATTTTCATTGTATATACAAGCAATGTATATCAAAACATACACATTTTCAGTGCACATTCAAGAAATGTACATCAAAACATACACATTTTCATTGTATATACCAGAAATGTACATCAAAACATACACATTTTCATTGTATATACAAGAAGTGTACATCAAAACATACACATTTTCATTGTACATTCAAGAAATGTACATCAAAACATACACATTTTCAGTGTACATTCAAGAACTGTACATCAAAACATACACATTTTCAGTGTACATACAAGAAATGTACATCAAAACATAAACATTTTCATTCTATATACCAGAATTTACATCAAAACATACACATTTTCATTGTATATACAAGAAATGTACATCAAAACATACACATTTTCATTGTATATACAAGAAATGTATATCAAAACATACACATTTTCAGTGTACATTCAAGAAATGTACATCAAAACATACACATTTTCATTGTATATACAAGAAATGTACATCAAAACATACACATTTTCAGTGTACATTCAAGAAATGTACATCAAGACATACACATTTTCATTGTACATTCAAGAAATGTATATCAAAACATACACATTTTGAGTGTACATTCAAGAAATGTACATCAAAACATACACATTTTCATTGTATATACAAGAAATGTACATCAAAACATACACATTTTCAGTGTACATTCAAGAAGTGTACATCAAAACATCCACATTTTCATTGTATATACAAGAAATGTACATCAAAACATACACATTTTCATTGTATACTCAAGAAATGTACATATAAGCTTACACATTTTCATTCTACACTCAAGAAATGTATATCAAAACATACACATTTTCTTTGTACACTCAAGAAATGTACATAAAAAACTTACACATTTTCATTGTATATACAAGAAATGTACATCAAAACATACACATTTTCAGTGTACATTCAAGAAATGTACATCAAAACATACACATTTTCATTGTACATACAAGAAATGTATATCAAAACATACACATTTTCAGTGTACATTCAAGAAATGTACATCAAAACATACGCATTTTGCTTGTATATACAAGAAATGTACATCAAAACATACACATTTTCATTGTACACTAAAGAAATATACATCAAAACATTCACACATTTTCAGTGTACATTCAAGGAATGTACATCAAAGCATATACATTTTCATTGTACATTCAAGAAATGTACATCAAAACATTAACATTTTGAGTGTACATTCAAGAAATATACATCAACACATACACAATTTCATTGTATATACCAGAAATGTACATCAACACATACACATTTTCATTGTACATTCAAGAAATGTACATCAACACATACACATTTTCAGTGTACATTCAAGAAATGTACATCAAAACATAGACATTTTGAGTGTACATTCAAGAAATGTACATCAAAACATATAGATTTTCATTGTATATACCAGAAATGTACATCAAAACATACACATTTTCATTGTATATACAAGAAATGTACATCAAAACATACACATTTTCATTGTATATACAAGAAATGTATGTCAAAACGTACACATTTTCAGTGTACATTCAAGAAATGTACATCAAAACATACACATTTTCATTGTATATACCAGAAATGTACACCAAAACATACACATTTTCATTGTACATTCAAGAAATGTACATCAAAACATACACATTCTCAGTGTACATTCAAGAAATGTACATCAAAACATACACATTTTCATTGTATATACCAGAAATGTACATCAAAACATACACATTTTCATTGTACATTCAAGAAACGTACATCAAAACATACAAATTTTCAGTGTACCTTGAAGAAGGATACATCAAAACATACACATTTTCAGGGTACATTCAAGAAATATACATCAAAACCTACACATTTTCATTGTATATACAAGAAATGTACATCAAAACATACACATTTTGAGTGTACATTCAAGAAATATACATCAAAACATACACATTTTCATTGTATATACCAGAAATGTACATCAAAACATACACATTTTCATTGTACATTCAAGAAATGTACATCAAAACATACACATTTTGAGTGATCATTCAAGAAATATACATTAAAGCATACACATTTTCATTGTATATACCAGAAATGTACCACAAAACATACACATTTTCATTGTACATTCAAGAAATGTACATCAAAACATACACATTTTGAGTGTACATTCAAGAAATATACATCAAAACATACACATTTTCATTGTGTATACCAGAAATGTACATCAAAACATACACATTTTCATTGTACATTCAAGAAATGTACATCAAAACATACACATTTTGAGTGTACATTCAAGAAATATACATCAAAACATACACATGTTCATTGTATATACCAGAAATGTACATCAAAGCATATACATTTTAATTGTACATTCAAGAAATGTACATCAAAACATACACATTTTGAGTGTATATAAGAGATATACATCAAAACATGCACATTTTCATTGTATATACCAGAAATGTACATCAAAACATACACATTTTCATTGTATATACAAGAATTGTACATCAAAACATACACATTTTCATTGTATACACAAGAAATGTATATCAAAACATACACATTTTCATTGTACATTCAAGAAATGTACATCAAAACATACACATTTTGAGTGTACATTCAAGAAATGTACATCAAAACATACACATTTTCATTGTATATACCAGAAATGTACATCAAAACATACACATTTTCGTTGTACATTCAAGAAATGTACATCAAAACATACACATTTTGAGTGTACATTCAAGAATTATACATCAAAACATACACATTTTCATTGTATATAACAGAAATGCACATCAAAACATACACATTTTCATTGTACATTCAAGAACTGTACATCAAAACATACGCATTTTCAGTGTACATTCAAGAAATGTACATCAAAACATACACATTTTCAGTGTACATTCAAGAAATGTACATCAAAACATACACATTTTCATTGTATATACCAGAAATGTACATCAAAACATACACATTTTCATTGTATATACAAGAAATGTACATCAAAACATACACATTTTCATTGTATGTACAAGAAAAGTATATCAAAACATACACATTTTCAGTGTACATAAAGAAATGTACATCAAAACATACATATTTTCATTGTATATACAAGAAATGTACATCAAAAGATACACATTTTCAGTGACATTCAAGAAATGTACATCAAAACATACATATTTTGAGTGTACATTCAAGAAATGTACATCAAAACATATACATTTTCATTGTATATACCAGAAATGTACATCAAAACATACACATTTTCATTGTATACACAAGAAATGTACATCAAAACATACACATTTTCATTGTATATACAAGCAATGTATATCAAAACATACACATTTTCAGTGCACATTCAAGAAATGTACATCAAAACATACACATTTTCATTGTATATACCAGAAATGTACATCAAAACATACACATTTTCATTGTATATACAAGAAGTGTACATCAAAACATACACATTTTCATTGTACATTCAAGAAATGTACATCAAAACATACACATTTTCAGTGTACATTCAAGAACTGTACATCAAAACATACACATTTTCAGTGTACATTCAAGAAATGTACATCCAAACATAAACATTTTCATTGTATATACCAGAAATGTACATCAAAACATACACATTTTCATTGTATATACAAGAAATGTACATCAAAACATACACATTTTCATTGTATATACAAGAAATGTATATCAAAACATACACATTTTCAGTGTACATTCAAGAAATGTACATCAAAACATACACATTTTCATTGTATATACAAGAAATGGACATCAAAACATACACATTTTCAGTGTACATTCAAGAAATGTACATCAAGACATACACATTTTCATTGTACATTCAAGAAATGTATATCAAAACATACACATTTTCAGTGTACATTCAAGAAATGTACATCAAAACATACACATTTTCATTGTATATACAAGAAATGTACATCAAAACATACACATTTTCAGTGTACATTCAAGAAGTGTACATCAAAACATCCACATTTTCATTGTACATACAAGAAATGTACATCAAAACATACACATTTTCATTGTACACTCAAGAAATGTACATATAAGCTTACACATTTTCATTCTACACTCAAGAAATGTATATCAAAACATACGCATTTTCTTTGTACACTCAAGAAATGTACATAAAAAAACTTACACATTTTCATTGTATATACAAGAAATGTACATCAAAACATACACATTTTCAGTGTACATTCCAGAAATGTACATCAAAACATACACATTTTCATTGTACATACAAGAAAAGTATATCAAAACATACACATTTTCAGTGTACATTCAAGAAATGTACATCAAAACATACGCATTTTGCTTGTATATACAAGAAATGTACATCAAAACATACACATTTTCATTGTACACTAAAGAAATATACATCAAAAGATTCACACATTTTCAGTGTACATTCAAGGAATGTACATCAAAGCATATACATTTTCATTGTACATTCAAGAAATGTACATCAAAACATTAACATTTTGAGTGTACATTCAAGAAATATACATCAACACATACACAATTTCATTGTATATACCAGAAATGTACATCAACACATACACATTTTCATTGTACATTCAAGAAATGTACATCAACACATACACATTTTCAGTGTACATTCAAGAAATGTACATCAAAACATAGACATTTTGAGTGTACATTCAAGAAATGTACATCAAAACATATAGATTTTCATTGTATATACCAGAAATGTACATCAAAACATACACATTTTCATTGTATATACAAGAAATGTACATCAAAACATACACATTTTCATTTTATATACAAGAAATGTATGTCAAAACGTACACATTTTCAGTGTACATTCAAGAAATGTACATCAAAACATACACATTTTCATTGTATATACCAGAAATGTACACCAAAACATACACATTTTCATTGTACATTCAAGAAATGTACATCAAAACATACACATTCTCAGTGTACATTCAAGAAATGTACATCAAAACATACACATTTTCATTGTATATACCAGAAATGTACATCAAAACATACACATTTTCATTGTACATTCAAGAAACGTACATCAAAACATACAAATTTTCAGTGTACCTTGAAGAAGGATACATCAAAACATACACATTTTCAGGGTACATTCAAGAAATATACATCAAAACATACACATTTTCATTGTATATACAAGAAATGTACATCAAAACATACACATTTTGAGTGTACATTCAAGAAATATACATCAAAACATATACATTTTCATTGCATATACCAGAAATGTACATCAAAACATACACATTTTCATTGTACATTCAAGAAATGTACATCAAAACATACACATTTTGAGTGATCATTCAAGAAATATACATTAAAGCATACACATTTTCATTGTATATACCAGAAATGTACCACAAAACATACACATTTTCATTGTACATTCAAGAAATGTACATCAAAACATACACATTTTGAGTGTACATTCAAGAAATATACATCAAAACATACACATTTTCATTGTATATACCAGAAATGTACATCAAAACATACACATTTTCATTGTACATTCAAGAAATGTACATCAAAACATACACATTTTGAGTGTACATTCAAGAAATATACATCAAAACATACACATTTTCATTGTATATACCAGAAATGTACATCAAAGCATATACATTTTCATTGTACATTCAAGAATTGTACCTCAAAACATACACATTTTGAGTGTATATAAGAGATATACATCAAAACATGCACATTTTCATTGTATATACCAGAAATGTACATCAAAACATACACATTTTCATTGTATACACAAGAATTGTACATCAAAACATACACATTTTCATTGTATACACAAGAAATGTATATCAAAACATACACATTTTCATTGTACATTCAAGAAATGTACATCAAAACATACACATTTTGAGTGTACATTCAAGAAATGTACATCAAAACATACACATTTTGAGTGTACATTCAAGAATTATACATCAAAACATACACATTTTCATTGTATATACCAGAAATGTACATCAAAACATACACATTTTCATTGTACATTCCAGAAATGTACATCAAAACATACACATTTTCATTGTATATACCAGTAATGTACATCAAAACATACACATTTTCATTGTACATTCAAGAAATGTACATCAAAACATACACATTTTGAGTGTACATTCAAGAATTATACATCAAAACATACACATTTTCATTGTATATAACAGAAATGCACATCAAAACATACACATTTTCATTGTATATTCAAGAACTGTACATCAAAACATACGCATTTTGAGTGTACATTCAAGAAATGTACATCAAAACATACACATTTTCAGTGTACATTCAAGAAATGTACATCAAAACATACACATTTTCATTGTATATACCAGAAATGTACATCAAAACATACTCATTTTCATTGTATATACAAGAAATGTACATCAAAACATACAGATTTTCATTGTATGTACAAGAAAAGTATATCAAAACATACACATTTTCAGTGTACATAAAGAAATGTACATCAAAACGTACATATTTTCATTGTATATACAAGAAATGTACATCAAAAGATACACATTTTCAGTGACATTCAAGAAATGTACATCAAAACATACATATTTTGAGTGTACATTCAAGAAATGTACATCAAAACATATACATTTTCATTGTATATACCAGAAATGTACATCAAAACATACACATTTTCATTGTATACACAAGAAATGTACATCAAAACATACACATTTTCATTGTATATACAAGCAATGTATATCAAAACATACACATTTTCAGTGCACATTCAAGAAATGTACATCAAAAAATACACATTTTCATTGTATATACATGAAATGTACATCAAAACATACACATTTTCATTGTATATACAAGAAGTGTACACCAAAACATACACATTTTCATTGTATATACAAGAAATGTACAACAAAACATACACATTTTCATTGTACATTCAAGAAATGTATATCAAAACATACACATTTTCAGTGTACATTCAAGAAATGTACATCAAAACATATAGATTTTCATTGTATATACCAGAAATGTACATCAAAACATACACATTTTCATTGTATATACAAGAAATGTACATCAAAACATACACATTTTCATTGTATATACAAGAACTGTATATCAAAACATACACATTTTCAGTGTACATTCAAGAAATGTACATCAAAACATACACATTTTCATCGTATATACAAGAAATGTACATCAAAACATACACATTTTCATTGTATATACCAGAAATGTACACCAAATCATACACATTTTCATTGTACACTCAAGAAATGTGCATCAAAACATACACATTCTCAGTGTACATTCAAGAAATGTACATCAAAACATACACATTTTCATTGTATATACCAGAAATGTACATCAAAACATACACATTTTCATTGTACATTCAAGAAACGTACATCAAAACATACAAATTTTCAGTGTACCTTGAAGAAGTATACATCAAAACATACACATTTTCAGGGTACATTCAAGAAATATACATCAAAACATACACATTTTCATTGTATATACAAGAAATGTACATCAAAACATACACATTTTGAGTGTACATTCAAGAAATATACATCAAAACATACACATTTTCATTGTATATACCAGAAATGTACATCAAAACATACACATTTTCATTGTACATTCAAGAAATGTACATCAAAACATACACATTTTGAGTGTACATTCAAGAAATATACATTAAAGCATACACATTTTCATTGTATATACCAGAAATGTACATCAAAGCATACACATTTTCATTGTACATTCAAGAAATGTACATCAAAACATACACATTTTGAGTGTACATTCAAGAAATATACATCAAAACATACACATTTTCATTGTATATACCAGAAATGTACATCAAAACATACACATTTTCATTGTACATTCAAGAAATGTACATCAAAACATACACATTTTGAGTGTACATTCAAGAAATATACATCAAAAGATACACATTTTCATTGTATATACCAGAAATGTACATCAAAACATACACATTTTCATTGTATATACCAGAAATGTACATCAAAACATACACATTTTCATTGTACATTCAAGAAATGTACATCAAAACATACACATTTTGAGTGTACATTCTAGAGGTATACATCAAAACATACACATTTTCATTGTATATACCAGAAATGTACATCAAAACATATACATTTTCATTGTACATTGAAGAAATGTACATCAAAACATACACATTTTGAGTGTACATTCAAGAGATATACATCAAAACATGCCGATTTTCATTGTATATACCAGAAATGTACATCAAAACATACACATTTTCATTGTATATACAAGAAATGTACATCAAAACATACACATTTTCATTGTATATACAAGAAATGTATATCAAAACATACACATTCTCAGTGTACATTCAAGAAATGTACATCAAATCATACACATTTTCATATATATTCAAGAAATGTACATCAAAACATACACATTTTCATTGTATATACCAGAAATGTACATAAAAACATACACATTTTCATTGTACATTCAAGAAATGTACATCAAAACATACACATTTTCATTGTATATACCAGAAATGTACATCAAAACATACACATTTTCATTGTACATTCAGGAAATGTACATCAAAACATACACATTTTGAGTGTACATTCAAGAAATATACATCAAAAAATACACATTTTCATTGTATATACCAGAAATGAACATCAAAACATACACATTTTCATTGTACATTCAAGAACTGTACATCAAAACATACACATTTTCAGTGTACATTCAGGAAATGTACATCAAAACATACACATTTTCAGTGTACATTCAAGAAATGTACAACAAAACATACACATTTTCATTGTATATACATGAAATGTACATCAAAACATACACATTTTCATTGTATATACAAGAAATGTACATCAAAACATACACATTTTCATTGTATGCACAAGAAAAGTATATCAACACATACACATTTTAAGTGTACATAAAAGAAATGTACATCATAACATACATATTTTAATTGTATATACAAGAAATGTACATCAAAACATACACATTTTCAGTGACATTAAAGAAATGTACATCAAGACATACATATTTTGAGTGTACATTCAAGAAATGTACATCAAAACATATACATTTTCATTGTATATACCAGAAATGTACATCAAAACATACACATTTTCATTGTATACACAAGAAATGTACATCAAAACATACACATTTTCATTGTATGTACAAGCAATGTATATCAAAACATACACATTTTCAGTGCACATTCAAGAAATGTGCATCAAAACATACACGTTTTCATTGTATATAGAAGAAATGTACATCAAAACATACACATTTTCATTGTATATACCAGAAATGTACATCAAAACATACACATTTTCATTGTACATTCAAGAAATGTACATCAAAACATACACATTTTCATTGTATATACCAGAAATGTACATCAAAACATACACATTTTCATTGTACATTCAAGAAATGTACATCAAAACATACACAATTTCATTGTATATACCAGAAATGTACATCAAAACATACACATTTTCATTGTACATTCAAGAAATGTACATCAAAACATACACATTCTGAGTGTACATTCAAGTAATATACATCAAAACATACACATTTTCATTGTATATACCAGAAATGCACATCAAAACATACACATTTTCATTGTACATTCAAGAAATGTACATCAAAACATACACATTTTCAGTGTACATTCAAAAACTGTACATCAAAACATACACATTTTCAGTGTACATTCAAGAAATGTACATCAAAACATAAACATTTTCATTGTATATACCAGAAATATACATCAAAACATACACATTCTCATTGTATATACAAGAAATGTACAACAAAACATACAGATTTTCATTGTATATACAAGAAATGTATATCAAAACATACACATTTTCAGTGTACATTCAAGAAATGTACATCAAAACATACACATTTTCATTGTATATACACGAAATGTACATCAAAACATACACATTTTCAGTGTACATTCAAGAAATGTACATCAAGACATACACATTTTCATTGTACATTCAAGAAATGTATATCAAAGCATATACACTTTCAGTGTACATTCAAGAAATGTACATCAAAACATACACATTTTCATTGTATATACAAGAAATGTACATCAAAACATACACATTTTCAGTGTACATTCAAGAAGTGTACATCAAAACATCCACATTTTCATTGTATATACAAGAAATGTACATCAAAACATACACATTTTCATTGTACACTCAAGAAATGTACATATAAACTTACACATTTTCATTCTACCTTCAAGAAATGTATATCAAAACATACACATTTTCTTTGTACACTCAAGAAATGTACATAAAAAACTTACACGTTTTCATTGTATATACAAGAAATGTACATCAAAACATACACATTTTCAGTGTACATTCAAGAAATGTACATCAAAACATACACATTTTCATTGTACATTCAAGAAATGTATATCAAAACATACACATTTTCAGTGTACATTCAAGAAATGTACATCAAAACATACACATTTTCATTGTATATACAAGAAATGTACATCAAAACATACACATTTTCATTGTACACTAAAGAAATATACATCAAAACATTCACACATTTTCAGTGTACATTCAAGGAATGTACATCAAAGCATATACATGTTCATTGTACATTCAAGAAATGTACATCAAAACATTAACATTTTGAGTGTACATTCAAGAAATATACATCAACACATACACAATTTCATTGTATATACCAGAAATGTATATCAAAACATACACATTTTCATTGTACATTCAAGAAATGTACATCAAAACATAGACATTTTGAGTGTACATTCAAGAAATGTACATCAAAACATATAGATTTTCATTGTATATACCAGAAATGTACATCAAAACATACACATTTTCATTGTATATACAAGAAATGTACATCAAAACATACACATTTTCATTGTATATACAAGAAATGTATATCAAAACATACACATTTTCAGTGTACATTCAAGAAATGTACATCAAAACATACACATTTTCATTGTATATACCAGAAATGTATATCAAAACATACACATTTTCATTGTATATACCAGAAATGTACACCAAAACATACACATTTTCATTGTACATTCAAGAAATGTACATCAAAACATACACATTCTCAGTGTACATTCAAGAAATGTACATCAAAACATACACATTTTCATTGTATATACCAGAAATGTACATCAAAACATACACATTTTCATTGTACATTCAAGAAACGTACATCAAAACATACAAATTTTCAGTGTACCTTGAAGAAGGATACATCAAAACATACACATTTTCAGGGTACATTCAAGAAATATACATCAAAACATACACATTTTCATTGTATATACAAGAAATGTACATCAAAACATACACATTTTGAGTGTACATTCAAGAAATATACATCAAAACATACACATTTTCATTGTATATACCAGAAATGTACATCAAAACATACACATTTTCATTGTACATTCAAGAAATGTACATCAAAACATACACATTTTGAGTGTACATTCAAGAAATATACATTAAAGCATACACATTTTCATTGTATATATTAGAAATGTACATCAAAACATACACATTTTCATTGTACATTCAAGAAATGTACATCAAAACATACACATTTTGAGTGTACATTCAAGAAATATACATCAAAACATACACATTTTCATTGTATATACCAGAAATGTACATCAAAACATACACATTTTCATTGTACATTCAAGAAATGTACATCAAAACATACACATTTTGAGTGTACATTCAAGAAATATACATCAAAACATACACATTTTCATTGTATATACCAGAAATGTACATCAAAACATATACATTTTCATTGTATATACCAGAAATGTACATCAAAACATACATATTTTCATTGTACATTCAAGAAATGTACATCAAAACATACACATTTTGAGTGTACATTCAAAAAATATACATCAAAACATACACATTTTCATTGTATATACCAGAAATGTACATCAAAACATATACATTTTCATTGTACATTCAAGAAATGTACATCAAAACATACACATTTTGAGTGTACAATCAAGAGATATACATCAAAACATGCACATTTTAATTGTATATACCAGAAATGTACATCAAAACATACACATTTTCATTGTATATACAAGAATTGTACATCAAAACATACACATTTTCATTGTATATACAAGAAATGTATATCAAAACATACACATTCTCAGTGTACATTCAAGAAATGTACATCAAATCATACGCATTTTCATTGTATATTCAAGACATGTTCATCAAAACATACACATTTTCATTGTATATACCAGAAATGTACATCAAAACATACACATTTTCATTGTACATTCAAGAAATGTACATCAAAACATACACACTTTCATTGTATATACCAGAGATGTACATCAAAACATACACATTTTCATTGTACATTCAAGAAATGTACATCAAAACATACACATTTTGAGTGTACATTCAAGAATTATACATCAAAACATACACATTTTCATTGTATATACCAGAAATGCACATCAAAACATACACATTTTCATTGTACATTCAAGAACTGTACATCAAAACATACGCATTTTCAGTGTACATTCAAGAAATGTACATCAAAACATACACATTTTCAGTGTACATTCAAGAAATGTACATCAAAACATACACACTTTCACTGTATATACCAGAAATGTACATCAAAACATACACATTTTCATTGTATATACAAGAAATGTACATCAAAACATACACATTTTCATTGTATGTACAAGAAAAGTATATCAAAACATACACATTTTCAGTGTACATAAAAGAAATGTACATCAAATCATACATATTTTCATTGTATATACAAGAAATGTACATCAAAAGATACACATTTTCAGTGACATTCAAGAAATGTACATCAAAACATACATATTTTGAGTGTACATTCAAGAAATGTACATCAAAACATATACATTTTCATTGTACACAAGAAATGTACATCAAAACATACACATTTTCATTGTATATACAAGCAATGTATATCAAAACATACACATTTTCAGTGCACATTCAAGAAATTTACATCAAAACATACACGTTTTCATTGTATATAGAAGAAATGTACATCAAAACATACACATTTTCAGTGTACATTCAAGAAATGTACATCAAAACATACACATTTTCATTGTATATACCAGAAATGTACATCAAAACATACACATTTTCATTGTACATTCAAGAAACGTACATCAAAACATACAAATTTTCAGTGTACCTTGAAGAAGGATACATCAAAACATACACATTTTCAGGGTACATTCAAGAAATATACATCAAAACATACATATTTTCATTGTATATACAAGAAATGTACATCAAAACATACACATTTTGAGTGTACATTCAAGAAATATACATAAAAACATACACATTTTCATTGTATATACCAGAAATGTACATCAAAACATACACATTTTCATTGTACATTCAAGAAATGTACATCAAAACATACACATTTTGAGTGATCATTCAAGAAATATACATTAAAGCATACACATTTTCATTGTATATACCAGAAATGTACCACAAAACATACACATTTTCATTGTACATTCAAGAAATGTACATCAAAACATACACATTTTGAGTGTACATTCAAGAAATATACATCAAAACATACACATTTTCATTGTATATACCAGAAATGTACATCAAAACATACACATTTTCATTGTACATTCAAGAAATGTACATCAAAACATACACATTTTGAGTGTACATTCAAGAAATATACATCAAAACATACACATTTTCATTGTATATACCAGAAATGTACATCAAAGCATATACATTTTCATTGTACATTCAGGAAATGTACATCAAAACATACACATTTTGAGTGTACATTCAAGAAATATACATCAAAACATGCACATTTTCATTGTATATACCAGAAATGTACATCAAAACATACACATTTTCATTGTATATACAAGAATTGTACATCAAAACATACACATTTTCATTGTATACACAAGAAATGTATATCAAAACATACACATTTTCATTGTACATTCAAGAAATGTACATCAAAACATACACATTTTGAGTGTACATTCAAGAAGTGTACATCAAAACATACACATTTTGAGTGTACATTCAAGAATTATACATCAAAACATACACATTTTCATTGTATATACCAGAAATGTACATCAAAACATACACATTTTCATTGTACATTCAAGAAATGTACATCAAAACATACACATTTTCATTGTATATACCAGTAATGTACATCAAAACATACACATTTTCATTGTACATTCAAGAAATGTACATCAAAACATACACATTTTGAGTGTACATTCAAGAATTATACATCAAAACATACACATTTTCATTGTATATAACAGAAATGCACATCAAAACATACACATTTTCATTGTATATTCAAGAACTGTACATCAAAACATACGCATTTTCAGTGTACATTTAAGAAATGTACATCAAAACATACACATTTTCAGTGTACATTCAAGAAATGTACAAAAAAACATACACATTTTCATTGTATATACCAGAAATGTACATCAAAACATACACATTTTCATTGTATATACAAGAAATGTACATCAAAACATACACATTTTCATTGTATGTACAAGAAAAGTATATCAAAACATACACATTTTCAGTGTACATAAAGAAATGTACATCAAAACGTACATATTTTCATTGTATATACAAGAAATGTACATCAAAAGATACACATTTTCAGTGACATTCAAGAAATGTACATCAAAACATACATATTTTGAGTGTACATTCAAGAAATGTACATCAAAACATATACATTTTCATTGTATATACCAGAAATGTACATCAAAACATTCACATTTTCATTGTATACACAAGAAATGTACATCAAAACATACACATTTTCATTGTGTATACAAGCAATGTATATCAAAACATACACATTTTCAGTGCACATTCAAGAAATGTACATCAAAACATACACATTTTCATTGTATATATCAGAAATGTACATCAAAACATACACATTTTCATTGTATATACAAGAAGTGTACACCAAAACATACACATTTTCATTGTATATACAAGAAATGTACACCAAAACATACACATTTTCATTGTACATTCAAGAAATGTATATCAAAACATACACATTTTCAGTGTACATTCAAGAAATGTACATCAAAACATATAGATTTTCATTGTATATACCAGAAATGTACATCAAAACATACACATTTTCATTGTATATACAAGAAATGTACATCAAAACATACACATTTTCATTGTATATACAAGAACTGTATATCAAAACATACACATTTTCAGTGTACATTCAAGAAATGTACATCAAAACATACACATTTTCATCGTATATACAAGAAATGTACATCAAAACATACACATTTTCATTGTATATACCAGAAATGTACACCAAATCATACACATTTTCATTGTACACTCAAGAAATGTGCATCAAAACATACACATTCTCAGTGTACATTCAAGAAATGTACATCAAAACATACACATTTTCATTGTATATACCAGAAATGTACATCAAAACATACACATTTTCATTGTACATTCAAGAAACGTACATCAAAACATACAAATTTTCAGTGTACCTTGAAGAAGTATACATCAAAACATACACATTTTCAGGGTACATTCAAGAAATATACATCAAAACATACACATTTTCATTGTATATACAAGAAATGTACATCAAAACATACACATTTTGAGTGTACATTCAAGAAATATACATCAAAACATACACATTTTCATTGTATATACCAGAAATGTACATCAAAACATACACATTTTCATTGTACATTCAAGAAATGTACATCAAAACATACACATTTTGAGTGTACATTCAAGAAATATACATTAAAGCATACACATTTTCATTGTATATACCAGAAATGTACATCAAAGCATACACATTTTCATTGTACATTCAAGAAATGTACATCAAAACATACACATTTTGAGTGTACATTCAAGAAATATACATCAAAACATACACATTTTCATTGTATATACCAGAAATGTACATCAAAACATACACATTTTCATTGTACATTCAAGAAATGTACATCAAAACATACACATTTTGAGTGTACATTCAAGAAATATACATCAAAAGATACACATTTTCATTGTATATACCAGAAATGTACATCAAAACATACACATTTTCATTGTATATACCAGAAATGTACATCAAAACATACACATTTTCATTGTACATTCAAGAAATGTACATCAAAACATACACATTTTGAGTGTACATTCTAGAGGTATACATCAAAACATACACATTTTCATTGTATATACCAGAAATGTACATCAAAACATATACATTTTCATTGTACATTGAAGAAATGTACATCAAAACATACACATTTTGAGTGTACATTCAAGAGATATACATCAAAACATGCCCATTTTCATTGTATATACCAGAAATGTACATCAAAACAAACACATTTTCATTGTATATACAAGAAATGTACATCAAAACATACACATTTTCATTGTATATACAAGAAATGTATATCAAAACACACACATTCTCAGTGTACATTCAAGAAATGTACATCAAATCATACACATTTTCATTGTATATTCAAGAAATGTACATCAAAACATACACATGTTCATTGTATATACCAGAAATGTACATAAAAACATACACATTTTCATTGTACATTCAAGAAATGTACATCAAAACATAAACATTTTCATTGTATATTCCAGAAATGTACATCAAAACATACACATTTTCATTGTACATTCAGGAAATGTACATCACAACATACACATTTTGAGTGTACATTCAAGAAATATACATCAAAAAATACACATTTTCATTGTATATACCAGAAATGCACATCAAAACATACACATTTCCTTTGTACATTCAAGAACTGTACATCAAAACATACACATTTTCAGTGTACATTCAGGAAATGTACATCAAAACATACACATTTTCAGTGTACATTCAAGAAATGTACAACAAAGCATACACATTTTCATTGTATATACATGAAATTTACATCAAAACATACACATTTTCATTGTATATACAAGAAATGTACATCAAAACATACACATTTTCATTGTATGCACAAGAAAAGTATATCAACACATACACATTTTCAGTGTACATAAAAGAAATGTACATCATAACATACATATTTTCATTGTATATACAAGAAATGTACATCAAAACATACACATTTTCAGTGACATTAAAGAAATGTATATCAAGACATACATATTTTGAGTGTACATTCAAGAAATGTACATCAAAACATATACATTTTCATTGTATATACCAGAAATGTACATAAAAAAACATACACATTTTCATTGTATACACAAGAAATGTACATCAAAACATACACATTTTCATTGTATGTACAAGCAATGTATATCAAAACATACACATTTTCAGTGCACATTCAAGAAATGTACATCAAAACATACACGTTTTCATTGTATATAGAAGAAATGTACATCAAAACATACACATTTTCATTGTATATACCAGAAATGTACATCAAAACATACACATTTTCATTGTACATTCAAGAAATGTACATCAAAACATACACATTTTCATTGTATATACCAGAAATGTACATCAAAACATACACATTTTCATTGTACATTCAAGAAATGTACATCAAAACATACACAATTTCATTGTATATACCAGAAATGTACATCAAAACATACACATTTTCATTGTACATTCAAGAAATGTACATCAAAACATACACATTCTGAGTGTACATTCAAGTAATATACATCAAAACATACACATTTTCATTGTATATACCAGAAATGCACATCAAAACATACACATTTTCATTGTACATTCAAGAAATGTACATCAAAACATACACATTTTCAGTGTATATTCAAAAACTGTACATCAAAACATACACATTTTCAGTGTACATTCAAGAAATGTACATCAAAACATAAACATTTTCATTGTATATACCAGAAATGTACATCAAAACATACACATTTTCATTGTATATACAAGAAATGTACATCAAAACATACAGATTTTCATTGTATATACAAGAAATGTATATCAAAACATACACATTTTCAGTGTACATTCAAGAAATGTACATCAAAACATACACATTTTCATTGTATATACACGAAATGTACATCAAAACATACACATTTTCAGTGTACATTCAAGAAATGTACATCAAGACATACACATTTTCATTGTACATTCAAGAAATGTATATCAAAACATATACACTTTCAGTGTACATTCAAGAAATGTACATCAAAACATACACATTTTCATTGTATATACAAGAAATGTACATCAAAACATACACATTTTCAGTGTACATTCAAGAAGTGTACATCAAAACATCCACATTTTCATTGTATATACAAGAAATGTACATCAAAACATACACATTTTCATTGTACACTCAAGAAATGTACATATAAACTTACACATTTTCATTCTACCTTCAAGAAATGTATATCAAAACATACACATTTTCTTTGTACACTCAAGAAATGTACATAAAAAACTTACACGTTTTCATTGTATATACAAGAAATGTACATCAAAACATACACATTTTCAGTGTACATTCAAGAAATGTACATCAAAACATACACATTTTCATTGTACATTCAAGAAATGTATATCAAAACATACACATTTTCAGTGTACATTCAAGAAATGTACATCAAAACATACACATTTTCATTGTATATACAAGAAATGTACATCAAAACATACACATTTTCATTGTACACTAAAGAAATATACATCAAAACATTCACACATTTTCAGTGTACATTCAAGGAATGTACAGCAAAGCATATACATGTTCATTGTACATTCAAGAAATGTACATCAAAACATTAACATTTTGAGTGTACATTCAAGAAATATACATCAACACATACACAATTTCATTGTATATACCAGAAATGTACATCAAAACATACACATTTTCATTGTACATTCAAGAAATGTACATCAAAACATAGACATTTTGAGTGTACATTCAAGAAATGTACATCAAAACATATAGATTTTCATTGTATATACCAGAAATGTACATCAAAACATACACATTTTCATTGTATATACAAGAAATGTACATCAAAACATACACATTTTCATTGTATATACAAGAAATGTATATCAAAACATACACATTTTCAGTGTACATTCAAGAAATGTACATCAAAACATACACATTTTCATTGTATATACCAGAAATGTACATCAAAACATACACATTTTCATTGTATATACCAGAAATGTACACCAAAACATACACATTTTCATTGTACATTCAAGAAATGTACATCAAAACATACACATTCTCAGTGTACATTCAAGAAATGTACATCAAAACATACACATTTTCATTGTATATACCAGAAATGTACATCAAAACATACACATTTTCATTGTACATTCAAGAAACGTACATCAAAACATACAAATTTTCAGTGTACCTTGAAGAAGGATACATCAAAACATACACATTTTCAGGGTACATTCAAGAAATATACATCAAAACATACACATTTTCATTGTATATACAAGAAATGTACATCAAAACATACACATTTTGAGTGTACATTCAAGAAACATACATCAAAACATACACATTTTCATTGTATATACCAGAAATGTACATCAAAACATACACATTTTCATTGTACATTCAAGAAATGTACATCAAAACATACACATTTTGAGTGTACATTCAAGAAATATACATTAAAGCATACACATTTTCATTGTATATACCAGAAATGTACATCAAAACATACACATTTTCATTGTACATTCAAGAAATGTACATCAAAACATACACATTTTGAGTGTACGTTCAAGAAATATACATCAAAACATACACATTTTCATTGTATATACCAGAAATTTACATCAAAACATACACATTTTCATTGTACATTCAAGAAATGTACATCAAAACATACACATTTTGAGTGTACATTCAAGAAATATACATCAAAACATACACATTTTCATTGTATATACCAGAAATGTACATCAAAACATATACATTTTCATTGTACATTCAAGAAATGTACATCAAAACATACACATTTTGAGTGTACAATCAAGAGATATACATCAAAACATGCACATTTTCATTGTATATACCAGAAATGTACATCAAAACTTACACATTTTCATTGTACATTCAAGAAATGTGCATCAAAACATACACATTTTGAGTGTACATTCAAGAAATATACATCAAAACATACACATTTTCATTGTATATACCAGAAATGTACATCAAAACATATACATTTTCATTGTACATTCAAGAAATGTACATCAAAACATACACATTTTGAGTGTACAATCAAGAGATATACATCAAAACATGCACATTTTCATTGTATATACCAGAAATGTACATCAAAACATACACATTTTCATTGTATATACAAGAATTGTACATCAAAACATACACATTTTCATTGTATATACAAGAAATGTATATCAAAACATACACATTCTCAGTGTACATTCAAGAAATGTACATCAAATCATACACATTTTCATTGTATATTCAAGACATGTACATCAAAACATACACATTTTCATTGTATATACCAGAAATGTACATCAAAACATACACATTTTCATTGTACATTCAAGAAATGTACATCAAAACATACACATTTTCATTGTATATACCAGAAATGTACATCAAAACATACACATTTTCATTGTACATTCAAGAAATGTACATCAACACATACACATTTTGAGTGTACATTCAAGAATTATACATCAAAACATACACATTTTCATTGTATATACCAGAAATGCACATCAAAACATACACATTTTCATTGTACATTCAAGAACTGTACATCAAAACATACGCATTTTCAGTGTACATTCAAGAAATGTACATCAAAACATACACATTTTCAGTGTACATTCAAGAAATGTACATCAAAACATACACATTTTCATTGTGTATACCAGAAATGTACATCAAAACATACACATTTTCATTGTATATACAAGAAATGTACATCAAAACATACACATTTTCATTGTATGTACAAGAAAAGTATATCAAAACATACACATTTTCAGTGTACATAAAAGAAATGTACATCAAAACATACATATATTCATTGTATATACAAGAAATGTACATCAAAAGATACACATTTTCAGTGACATTCAAGAAATGTACATCAAAACATACATATTTTGAGTGTACATTCAAGAAATGTACATCAAAACATATACATTTTCATTGTACACAAGAAATGTACATCAAAACATACACATTTTCATTGTATATACAAGCAATGTATATCAAAACATACACATTTTCAGTGCACATTCAAGAAATTTACATCAAAACATACACGTTTTCATTGTATATAGAAGAAATGTACATCAAAACATACACATTTTCATTGTATATACCAGAAATGTACATCAAAACATACACATTTTCATTGTACATTCAAGAAATGTACATCAAAACATACACATTTTCATTGTATATACCAGAAATGTACATCAAAACATACACATTTTCATTGTACATTCAAGAAATGTACATCAAAACATACACATTTTCAATGTATACTCAGGAAATGTACATCAAAACATACACATTTTGAGTGTACATTCAAGAAATGTACATCAAAACATACACATTTTCATTATACACTCAAGGAATGTACATCAAAACTTACACATTTTCATTCTACACTCAAGAAATGTATATCAAAACATACACATTTTCTTTGTACACTCAAGAAATGTACATAAAAACTTACACATTTTCATTGTATATACAAGAAATGTACATCAAAACATACACATTTTCAGTGTACATTCAAGAAATGTACATCAAAACATACACATTTTCATTGTACATTCAAGAAATGTATATCAAAACATACACATTTTCAGTGTACATTCAAGAAATGTACATCAAAACATACAGATTTTCATTGTATATACAAGAAATGTACATCAAAACATACACATTTTCATTGTACACTAAAGAAATATACATCAAAACATTCACACATTTTCAGTGTACATTCAAGAAATGTACATAAAAACATACACATTTTCATTGTACATTCAAGAAATGTACATCAAAACATTAACATTTTGAGTGTACATTCAAGAAATATGCATCAACGCATACACAATTTCATTGTATATACCAGAAATGTACATCAAAACATACACATTTTCAGTGTACATTCAAGAAATGTACATCAAAGCATACACATTTTCAGTGTACATTCAAGAAATGTACATCAAAACATACACATTTTCATTGTATATACCAGAAATGTACATCAAAACATACACATTTTCATTGTATATACAAGAAATGTACATCAAAACATACACATTTTCATTGTATATACAAGAAATGTACATCAAAACATACACATTTTCATTGTATATACAAGAAAAATATACATCAAAACATACACATTTTCAGTGTACATTAAAGAAATGTACATCAAAACATACACATTTTCAGGGTACATTCAAGAAATATACATCAAAACATACACATTTTCATTGTATATACAAGAAATGTACATCAAAACATACACATTTTGAATGTACAGTCAAAAAATATACATCAAAACATACACATTTTCATTGTATATACCAGAAATGTACATCAAAACATACACATTTTCATTGTACATTCAAGAAATGTACATCAAAACATACACATTTTGAGTGTACATTCAAGAAATATACATTAAAGCATACACATTTTCATTGTATATACCAGAAATGTACATCAAAACATACACATTTTCATTGTACATTCAAGAAACGTACATCAAAACATACACATTTTCAGTGTACATTCAAGAAATGTACATCAAAACATACACATTTTCATTGTATATACCAGAAATGTACATCAAAACATACACATTTTCATTGTATATACAAGAAATGTACATCAAAACATACACATTTTCATTGTATATACAAGAAATGTATATCAAAACATACACATTTTCAGTGTACATTCAAGAAATGGACATCAAAACATACACATTTTCAGTGTACATTCAAGAAATGTACATCAAAACATACACATTTTCAGTGTACATTCAAGAAATGTACATCAAAACATACACATTTTCATTGTATATACCAGAAATGTACATCAAAACATACACATTTTCATTGTATATACAAGAAATGTATATCAAAACATACACATTTTCAGTGTACATTCAAGAAATGGACATTAAACATACACATTTTCATTGTATATACAAGAAATGTACATCAAAACATACACATTTTCAGTGTACATTGAAGAAATGTACATCAAAACATATACATTTTCATTGTATATACAAGAAATGTACATCAAAACATACACATTTTCTTTGTACCCTCAAGAAATGTACATCAAAACATACACATTTTCATTGTATATACAAGAAATGTATATCAAAACATACACATTTTCAGTGTACATTCAAGAAATGGACATCAAAACATACACATTTTCATTG
This sequence comes from Tenodera sinensis, assembly GCA_030765045.1. Taxonomy (NCBI): domain Eukaryota; kingdom Metazoa; phylum Arthropoda; class Insecta; order Mantodea; family Mantidae; genus Tenodera; species Tenodera sinensis. The sequence continues at coordinate 164,993,492 of CM060963.1, read as the reverse complement.
TATATACAAGAAATGTACATCAAAACATACACATTTTCAGTGTACATTGAAGAAATGTACATCAAAACATATACATTTTCATTGTATATACAAGAAATGTACATCAAAACATACACATTTTCAGTGTACATTCCAGAAATGTACATGAAAACATATACATTTTCATTGTACATTCAAGAAATGAATATCAAAACATACACATTTTCAGTGTACATTCAAGAAATGTACATCAAAACATACACATTTTCATTGTATATACAAGAAATGTACATCAAAACATACACATCTTCATTGTACAGTAAAGAAGTGTACATCAAAGCATACACACTTTGAGTGTACATTCAAGAAATGTACATCAAAACATACACATTTTCATTGTACATTCAAGAAATGTACATCAAAACATACACATTTTCATTGTACATTTAAGAAATGTACATCAAAACATACACATTTTCATTGTACACTCAAGCAATGTACATCAAAACATACACATTTTCATTGTACATTCAAGAAATGTATATCAAAACATACACATTTTAATTGTACATTCAAGAAATGTACATCAAAACATACACATTTTCATTGTACATTCAAGAAATGTACCACAAAACATACACTTTTTCATTGTACATTCAAGGAATGTACATCAAAACATACACATTTTCATTGTACATTCAAGAAATGTACATCAAAACATATACATTTTCATTGTACACTCAAGAAATGTACATCAAAACATACACATTTTGAGTGTACATTCAAGAGATATACATCAAAACATGCACATTTTCATTGTATATACGAGAAATGTACATCAAAACATACACATTTTCATTGTATATACAAGAAATGTACATCAAAACATACACATTTTCATTGTATATACAAGAAATGTATATCAAAACATACACATTTTCAGTGTACATTCAAGAAATGTACATCAAAACATACACATTTTCATTTTATATACCAGAAATGTACATCAAAACATACACATTTTCATTTTACACTAAAGAAATATACATCAAAACATTCACACATTTTCAGTGTACATTCAAGAAATGTACATCAAAACATACACATTTTCATTGTACATTCAAGAAATGTACATCAAAACATACACATTCTGAGTGTACATTCAAGTAATATACATCAAAACATACACATTTTCATTGTACATTCAAGAAATGTATATCAAAACATACACATTTTCATTGTACATTCAAGAAATGTACATCAAAACATACACATTTTCATTGTACATTCAAGAAATGTACCACAAAACATACACTTTTTCATTGTACATTCAAGGAATGTACATCAAAACATACACATTTTCATTGTACATTCAAGAAATGTACATCAAAACATATACAGTTTCATTGTACACTCAAGAAATGTACATCAAAACATACACATTTTGAGTGTACATTCAAGAGATATACATCAAAACATGCACATTTTCATTGTATATACGAGAAATGTACATCAAAACATACACATTTTCATTGTATATACAAGAAATGTACATCAAAACATACACATTTTCATTGTATATACAAGAAATGTATATCAAAACATACACATTTTCAGTGTACATTCAAGAAATGTACATCAAAACATACACATTTTCATTTTATATACCAGAAATGTACATCAAAACATACACATTTTCATTTTACACTAAGGAAATATACATCAAAACATTCACACATTTTCAGTGTATATTCAAGAAATGTACATCAAAACATACACATTTTCATTGTACATTCAAGAAATGTACATCAAAACATACACATTTTGTGTGTACATTCAAGAAATATACATCAACACACACAATTTCATTGTATATACCAGAAATGTACATCAAAACATACACATTTTCATTGTACATTCAAGAAATGTACATCAAAACATACACATTTTCAGTGTATACTCAGGAAATGTACATCAAAACATACACATTTTGAGTGTACATTCAAGAAATGTACATCAAAACATATACATTTTCATTGTATATACCAGAAATGTACATCAAAACATACACATTTTCATGGTATATATAAGAAATGTACATCAAAACATACACATTTTCATTGTATATACAAGAAATGTATATCAAAACATACACATTTTCATTGTATATACAAGAAATGTACATCAAAACCTACACATTTTCAGTGTACATTCAAGAAATGTACATCAAGACATACACATTTTCATTGTACATTCAAGAAATGTATATCAAAACATACACATTTTCAGTGTACATTCAAGAAATGTACATCAAAACATACACATTTTCATTGTATATACAAGAAATGTACATCAAAACATAGACATTTTCAGTGTACATTCAAGAAATGGACATCAAAACATACACATTTTCATTATACACTCAAGAAATGTACATCAAAACTTACACATTTTCATTCTACACTCAAGAAATGTATATCAAAACATACACATTTTCTTTGTACACTCAAGAAATGTACATAAAAACTTACACATTTTCATTGTATATACAAGAAATGTACATCAAAACATACACATTTTCAGTGTACATTCAAGAAATGTACATCAAAACATACACATTTTCAGTGTACATTCAAGAAATGTACATCAAAACATACACATTTTCATTGTTCATTCAAGAAATGTATATCAAAACATACACATTTTCAGTGTACATTCAAGAAATGTACATCAAAACATACAGATTTTCATTGTATATACAAGAAATGTACATCAAAACATACACATTTTCAGTGTACATTCAAGAAATGTACATCAAAACATACAGATTTTCATTGTATATACAAGAAATGTACATCAAAACATACACATTTTCAGTGTACATTCAAGAAATGTACATCAAAACATACACATTTTCAGTGTACATTCAAGAAATGTACATCAAAACATACACATTTTCATTGTACATTCAAGAAATGTATTTCAAAACATACACATTTTCAGTGTACATTCAAGAAATGTACATCAAAACATACACATTTTCATTGTACACTAAAGAAATATACATCAAAACATTCACACATTTTCAGTGTACATTCAAGAAATGTACATAAAAACATACACATTTTCATTGTACATTCAAGAAATGTACATCAAAACATTAACATTTTGAGTGTACATTCAAGAAATATGCATCAACGCATACACAATTTCATTGTATATACCAGAAATGTACATCAAAACATACACATTTTCAGTGTACATTCAAGAAATGTACATCAAAGCATACACATTTTCAGTGTACATTCAAGAAATGTACATCAAAACATACACATTTTCATTGTATATACCAGAAATGTACATCAAAACATACACATTTTCATTGTATATACAAGAAATGTACATCAAAACATACACATTTTCATTGTATATACAAGAAATGTACATCAAAACATACACATTTTCATTGTATATACAAGAAATGTACATCAAAACATACACATTTTCATTGTATATACAAGAAATGTATATCAAAACGTACACACTTTCAGTGTACATTCAAGAAATGTACATCAAAACATACACATTTTCATTGTATATACAAGAAATGTACATCAAAACATACACATTTTCATTGTACACTAAAGAAATATACATCAAAACATTCACACATTTTCAGTGTACATTCAAGAAATGTACATCAAAACATTAACATTTTGAGTGTACATTCAAGAAATATGCATCAACGCATACACAATTTCATTGTATATACCAGAAATGTACATCAAAACATACACATTTTCAGTGTACATTCAAGAAATGTACATCAAAGCATACACATTTTCAGTGTACATTCAAGAAATGTACATCAAAACATACACATTTTCATTGTATATACCAGAAATGTACATCAAAACATACACATTTTCATTGTATATACAAGAAATGTACATCAAAACATACACATTTTCATTGTATATACAAGAAATGTACATCAAAACATACACATTTTCATTGTATATACAAGAAAAATATACATCAAAACATACACATTTTCAGTGTACATTAAAGAAATGTACATCAAAACATACACATTTTCAGGGTACATTCAAGAAATATACATCAAAACATACACATTTTCATTGTATATACAAGAAATGTACATCAAAACATACACATTTTGAATGTACAGTCAAAAAATATACATCAAAACATACACATTTTCATTGTATATACCAGAAATGTACATCAAAACATACACATTTTCATTGTACATTCAAGAAATGTACATCAAAACATACACATTTTGAGTGTACATTCAAGAAATATACATTAAAGCATACACATTTTCATTGTATATACCAGAAATGTACATCAAAACATACACATTTTCATTGTACATTCAAGAAACGTACATCAAAACATACACATTTTCAGTGTACATTCAAGAAATGTACATCAAAACATACACATTTTCATTGTATATACCAGAAATGTACATCAAAACATACACATTTTCATTGTATATACAAGAAATGTACATCAAAACATACACATTTTCATTGTATATACAAGAAATGTATATCAAAACATACACATTTTCAGTGTACATTCAAGAAATGGACATCAAAACATACACATTTTCAGTGTACATTCAAGAAATGTACATCAAAACATACACATTTTCAGTGTACATTCAAGAAATGTACATCAAAACATACACATTTTCATTGTATATACCAGAAATGTACATCAAAACATACACATTTTCATTGTATATACAAGAAATGTATATCAAAACATACACATTTTCAGTGTACATTCAAGAAATGGACATTAAACATACACATTTTCATTGTATATACAAGAAATGTACATCAAAACATACACATTTTCAGTGTACATTGAAGAAATGTACATCAAAACATATACATTTTCATTGTATATACAAGAAATGTACATCAAAACATACACATTTTCTTTGTACCCTCAAGAAATGTACATCAAAACATACACATTTTCATTGTATATACAAGAAATGTATATCAAAACATACACATTTTCAGTGTACATTCAAGAAATGGACATCAAAACATACACATTTTCATTGTATATACAAGAAATGTACATCAAAACATACACATTTTCAGTGTACATTGAAGAAATGTACATCAAAACATATACATTTTCATTGTATATACAAGAAATGTACATCAAAACATACACATTTTCAGTGTACATTCCAGAAATGTACATGAAAACATATACATTTTCATTGTACATTCAAGAAATGAATATCAAAACATACACATTTTCAGTGTACATTCAAGAAATGTACATCAAAACATACACATTTTCATTGTATATACAAGAAATGTACATCAAAACATACACATCTTCATTGTACAGTAAAGAAGTGTACATCAAAGCATACACACTTTCAGTGTACATTCAAGAAATGTACATCAAAACATACACATTTTCATTGTACATTCAAGAAATGTACATCAAAACATACACATTTTCATTGTACATTTAAGAAATGTACATCAAAACATACACATTTTCATTGTACACTCAAGCAATGTACATCAAAACATACACATTTTCATTGTACATTCAAGAAATGTATATCAAAACATACACATTTTCATTGTACATTCAAGAAATGTACATCAAAACATACACATTTTCATTGTACATTCAAGAAATGTACCACAAAACATACACTTTTTCATTGTACATTCAAGGAATGTACATCAAAACATACACATTTTCATTGTACATTCAAGAAATGTACATCAAAACATATACATTTTCATTGTACACTCAAGAAATGTACATCAAAACATACACATTTTGAGTGTACATTCAAGAGATATACATCAAAACATGCACATTTTCATTGTATATACGAGAAATGTACATCAAAACATACACATTTTCATTGTATATACAAGAAATGTACATCAAAACATACACATTTTCATTGTATATACAAGAAATGTATATCAAAACATACACATTTTCAGTGTACATTCAAGAAATGTACATCAAAACATACACATTTTCATTTTATATACCAGAAATGTACATCAAAGCATACACATTTTCATTTTACACTAAAGAAATATACATCAAAACATTCACACATTTTCAGTGTACATTCAAGAAATGTACATCAAAACATACACATTTTCATTGTACATTCAAGAAATGTACATCAAAACATACACATTCTGAGTGTACATTCAAGTAATATACATCAAAACATACACATTTTCATTGTACATTCAAGAAATGTATATCAAAACATACACATTTTCATTGTACATTCAAGAAATGTACATCAAAACATACACATTTTCATTGTACATTCAAGAAATGTACCACAAAACATACACTTTTTCATTGTACATTCAAGGAATGTACATCAAAACATACACATTTTCATTGTACATTCAAGAAATGTACATCAAAACATATACAGTTTCATTGTACACTCAAGAAATGTACATCAAAACATACACATTTTGAGTGTACATTCAAGAGATATACATCAAAACATGCACATTTTCATTGTATATACGAGAAATGTACATCAAAACATACACATTTTCATTGTATATACAAGAAATGTACATCAAAACATACACATTTTCATTGTATATACAAGAAATGTATATCAAAACATACACATTTTCAGTGTACATTCAAGAAATGTACATCAAAACATACACATTTTCATTTTATATACCAGAAATGTACATCAAAACATACACATTTTCATTTTACACTAAGGAAATATACATCAAAACATTCACACATTTTCAGTGTATATTCAAGAAATGTACATCAAAACATACACATTTTCATTGTACATTCAAGAAATGTACATCAAAACATACACATTTTGTGTGTACATTCAAGAAATATACATCAACACACACAATTTCATTGTATATACCAGAAATGTACATCAAAACATACACATTTTCATTGTACATTCAAGAAATGTACATCAAAACATACACATTTTCAGTGTATACTCAGGAAATGTACATCAAAACATACACATTTTGAGTGTACATTCAAGAAATGTACATCAAAACATATACATTTTCATTGTATATACCAGAAATGTACATCAAAACATACACATTTTCATGGTATATATAAGAAATGTACATCAAAACATACACATTTTCATTGTATATACAAGAAATGTAAATCAAAACATACACATTTTCATTGTATATACAAGAAATGTACATCAAAACATACACATTTTCAGTGTACATTCAAGAAATGTACATCAAGACATACACATTTTCATTGTACATTCAAGAAATGTATATCAAAACATACACATTTTCAGTGTACATTCAAGAAATGTACATCAAAACATACACATTTTCATTGTATATACAAGAAATGTACATCAAAACATAGACATTTTCAGTGTACATTCAAGAAATGGACATCAAAACATACACATTTTCATTATACACTCAAGAAATGTACATCAAAACTTACACATTTTCATTCTACACTCAAGAAATGTATATCAAAACATACACATTTTCTTTGTACACTCAAGAAATGTACATAAAAACTTACACATTTTCATGGTATATACAAGAAATGTACATCAAAACATACACATTTTCAGTGTACATTCAAGAAATGTACATCAAAACATACACATTTTCAGTGTACATTCAAGAAATGTACATCAAAACATACACATTTTCATTGTACATTCAAGAAATGTATATCAAAACATACACATTTTCAGTGTACATTCAAGAAATGTACATCAAAACATACAGATTTTCATTGTATATACAAGAAATGTACATCAAAACATACACATTTTCAGTGTACATTCAAGAAATGTACATCAAAACATACAGATTTTCATTGTATATACAAGAAATGTACATCAAAACATACACATTTTCAGTGTACATTCAAGAAATGTACATCAAAACATACACATTTTCAGTGTACATTCAAGAAATGTACATCAAAACATACACATTTTCATTGTACATTCAAGAAATGTATTTCAAAACATACACATTTTCAGTGTACATTCAAGAAATGTACATCAAAACATACAGATTTTCATTGTATATACAAGAAATGTACATCAAAACATACACATTTTCATTGTACACTAAAGAAATATACATCAAAACATTCACACATTTTCAGTGTACATTCAAGAAATGTACATAAAAACATACACATTTTCATTGTACATTCAAGAAATGTACATCAAAACATTAACATTTTGAGTGTACATTCAAGAAATATACATCAACACATACACAATTTCATTGTATATACCAGAAATGTACATCAAAACATACACATTTTCAGTGTACATTCAAGAAATGTACATCAAAGCATACACATTTTCAGTGTACATTCAAGAAATGTACATCAAAACATACACATTTTGAGTGTACATTCAAGAAATGTACATCAAAACATATACATTTTCATTGTATATACCAGAAATGTACATCAAAACATACACATTTTCATTGTATATACAAGAAATGTACATCAAAACATACACATTTTCATTGTATATACAAGAAATGTATATCAAAACGTACACACTTTCAGTGTACATTCAAGAAATGTACATCAAAACATACACATTTTCATTGTATATACAAGAAATGTACATCAAAACATACACATTTTCATTGTATATACCAGAAATGTACATCAAAACATACACATTTTCATTGTATATTCAAGAAATGTACATCAAAACATACACATTCACAGTGTACATTCAAGAAATGTACATCAAAACATACACATTTTCATTGTATATACCTGAAATGTAGATCAAAACATACACATTTTCATTGTACATTCAAGAAACGTACATCAAAACATACACATTTTGAGTGTACATTCAAGAAATATACATTAAAGCCCCCTCCGAAGGAGTGTCGCCTTGCCGTGGCGGAGGGGCTCAGTACCCGAACCAGACGGCCTGCTACGTGTGTCCTTGTGAGCACTGGTAGGCAAGAGGTGAGGGGAAGCTAAGAACATTCCAACGGGTAGATGAGGCTCGTTAGTCTTGGTCGACGACTCATCTAGGAGAAGAGGACTCCGAAATCAAACTCCCCCAGGGGAACCTACCACGGTAGGTCCGGGTTTGGCGCACCCGGGGCCCCGAGCTGCGCACCATCATTTCACCCCCTCCATATACATTAACTGTGCCACGTGCAGCGATTTAAGTTTGTTTTTATATCATCCTCTTCCTCTTCTAGGTTTATTCCGATTATTAGTTAGTAAGGCCTTAGTTTTATAACTCCTGTCTCACCAGCAGGGATCTTTCCTATCTCCGTGGTCCTGTCCCACGGTTTTCGGCGCGGCCCCCGACTTGTGTGCTCTTCGGAGGTCTCAGGCGCGAAGGTTGTGCGGACCCTTCACACTGCCCCCATGTGTAGCCTTAGGTGCGGAGCCCGTCCACACGTCATGTACACCCACGTAGCACCTTGAGGGCACGGCCGGTGTTAATCTCCCGACGGCCGCGTGCCGTCGGGTTAGTATCACCGGCCGGACGTGTTACCGCTGACGGAGCCCCGGTGTAATCAACCCGAAGTCCCCTGAATCCACGCTGACTCCGTTGAGGCAGCGTGTGCTAAAGCGGGGAGCCACAGGCGGTTATTCCTGTGGTGGGGGCATAAAACCGGGGTGTCATGTGGTGAACGGTTTACCCATGCGGACAAGCAGTGGAGATCGGAGAGTAGCTCCTCTGAAGTACGCCTTGAGGTCAGTCATGGAGGGGTCTCCATGGCGGCACAGACCGTGGAGATTTTGGTGTCTTTTATCTTTTGACCCCCGGATGGCAGGCTGACGCCGACGGTTCCGGATGGGGGTCCAATTCATAATGCATCCGCGCAAAACCTCTTCATTTGACTCGTTTTTGGTAATGACAATGGCATGTGATGGAAAGACGTTAAAGGACCTGAGCCCATTTTATATTAAACGGGAAATAGACAGGATTTGTGGCATTGTGAAAAATGCGACTAGAATTCGAGACGGTGCGCTTTTGATCGAAGTGACTTCTGCAGACCAGGCGCAAAAACTTCTTAAAGCGACCTTGTTGGGATCCTACCCAATCCGGGTAGCCCCACACAAGTCGTTGAACACATGTAGAGGAGTAGTCACCACGTCTAGTCTGGACAACCTCACCAATGAGGAGATTGTTACTTGCCTCTCCGACCAGCGTGTGTGTCAAGCGTACCGTCTGACACGAAGGCAGGATGGTAAAGTTATTGAGTTGCGTACGGTGTTCCTCACTTTTAAGGGCACACAGTTACCAGAATATATCTACTGCGGTTACGAACGTGCCGCCGTACGTCAATATGTCCCGAACCCTATGCGCTGTTTTCAGTGTCAGAAGTTCGGACATACTAAGACAGCGTGCAACCATCCTGCCGTTTGTGAGAGTTGTGGCCTATCAGCTCATGAGGGCACGGCTTGTACCCGTGACCCTCATTGTGTTAACTGTGGAGGGAGTCATCCATCGAGCTCTCGACAGTGTCCGAAGTTTCTGGATGAGAAGTGTATTCAGGAACTGCGTGTGAAAGAACATCTCACCTTTCCAGAAGCCCGTCGCCGCTTTGAGCAGCTCAAGCCCACGACCACCTTGGACTATGTCTCTGCTGCCCGACGCGCTGCTGTGAACACAGTCGCCATATAGCACGTTCCTGTTGCAGACGCTTGTACCCAGACCGAGCCACAGTTAAGTACACCTCCACTGAGTCGTGCCACACCTGCATCGGCGACAACATCCTCAGCCGTGCAGACCAAAGCTCCTAAGCCGTCCACAATCCGTAGCCAGCCTGTTGAAAAAAATCGTTCCAGGCCTATTGTTCGCGCCGGTAGTCGCTCTTCCTCTATGAAGTCTCGCTCTCGCTCCGCGAGCCGTAGAGGATCTGCTTCCTCACATACATCTGAGGAATCTCCAGAGGACGGCGACTTTCATATTGTAGGTCCAAAGTCAGCCAAAGTAAGAAAGAAAAAGATGAAGACAAACCGCTGATCTCTTTCTTACTATGGAAATAATCCAGTGGAACGTTAATGGGTTTAGGACACGTGTTCCGGACATACAGCACCTCGTTTCTCAACGCTGTCCATCCATCGTCTGTCTACAAGAAACCCACTTGAAGCCTAATTACGCTCTCCATCTTCGTGGGTTTTCGGCATTTAGGCATGACTCTGCTGCTGATGGGCATGCAAGTGGCGGTGTTGCAATTCTGGTGGCACACAACATCTCGGCCACCAGTATACCACTGAACACGCCGCTGCAAGACGTAGCGGTTCGTGTACAGCTGCAGAGCCTTTGTTTGTCTATTTGTAATGTCTACATGCCACCCGTCAGTGTCGTACATGACAACGATATAACGGCTCTCTTGGCACAGATTCCGCCACCGCTCATCTTTCTTGGCGACCTGAATGCCAAGCACACTCACTGGGGCTCCGACACTGACGATGTTCGTGGATGCCTTGTAGCAGACGTATGTGATATGTCCGGCTTAGTGCTATTAAACACTGGTGCTCCTACCTTCTTATCCTCTGCCTATGGTACCCATTCCGCTCTAGATGTTACCTTCTGCAGCCCGTCGCTGGTACCTCTTCTCGATTGGTCGGTACTTTCCGACCTATTTGGCAGTGATCACTATCCCATTAACGTTCACATATCCGTCCATCATTCTGTACCCACACGATATCCTCACTGGATTGTTTCCAAGGCTGACTGGGGGAAATTCCGTTCCCTCATTCACTTGACCAACAATGTTTTTACCACCATTGACGACATGGTGGAGTATTTTATATGCTCTATCCTTCTCGCAGCAGAATCCAGTATTCCTCGGGGTTCGTCTACACCACGTTACATCCCTGTGCCTTGGTGGTCCGAGGAATGCCGTTTGGCTATTAAAGCACGTAAGCGTGCTCTGCGTGTTTTCCGCATACACCCTACGGAGGCGAATTTTATTGCTTTTAAACGTTCTCGTGCAAGGGCTCGCTTTGTATTGCGCAATGCAAAACGCACATCCTGGGAATCGTACGTGTCTTCCCTTTCACGTCGCAGTTCGGCCCAGAAGGTGTGGACTACCATCCGGCGTATGTACGGCAAGTGTCGCCGGACGATCATCCCCGGTCTTGCCGTACAGGGCTCCATATACACCAGCGAGCAGGACATCGCCGACGCCCTTGCCGATTCTTTCGCCAGTGCTAGCCAAACTCAAAGCTACGACGGAGCCTTTTTACTGATTAAGGAATCTGCGGAGCGGATAAGCCTAAATTTTAACAGTGATTGTAGTGAATCCTACAATGCACCTTTTACTGAAGCGGAACTGGCGCATTCTTTGTCCCTCGCTCACGACTCTTCTCCTGGTCCTGATGACATCCACCGCCAAATGCTGCTTCATCTTCCACCTCCGGCTCGTTCCTTCCTGTTGAGCATCTATAACCGCATCTGGCTTCAGCAGGTTTTTCCGTCTTCCTGGCGAGAGGGTGTTGTGATCCCTATCCCTCGACCAGGAAAAGACCGTACACTTCCCTCTAGCTACCGCCCTATATGCCTGACGAGTGTCGTCTGCAAGACCTTTGAACGGATGATCAACACTCGCTTAGTGTGGTGGCTAGAGACGAATAGCCTGCTGAGCAATGTTCAGTGCGGTTTTCGTCGCCATCGCTCCAGTGTCGACAATCTGACACGCATGGAAGCCTACATCCAAAATTCCTTTCTTTTGAAGCAGCATGTCGTGGGTGTCTTCTTCGATCTGGAGAAGGCCTACGATACCACATGGCGTCATGGTATTCTCCGTACTCTTCACGGGTATGGTTTGCGAGGTTTTTTAGCAATATTTCTTTTTAATTTTTTAGCCCTGCGCCGCTTTCGTGTCCGCATTGGTAATACGTTCTCACGAGAGAGGATTCAGGAAAATGGTGTGCCCCAGGGGTCGATTCTTAGTGTAACGCTCTTTGCAGTTGCCATTAACGGCATTGCTAATGTTGTTCGTAGGGGAATACCGATGTCACTGTACGTTGACGATTTTGCGATCTATTATCGATCTTATAGTCTTGAGCACATAGAACGTCAACTGCAGTTGACCATATCCTCTATCGCCGACTGGGCCCTTCACGCCGGTTTTAAGTTCTCCCCTACGAAAACACAATGTGTCCACTTTCATCGACTTCGTGGTGTAAATCCTCCTCCAGAACTGTATTTGCGTGACACACCCCTGCCGTTTGTTTCGCACATCAAGTTCCTGGGCCTTCACCTCGACAGCAAACTCACATGGGAGCACCACATTCGTCAACTTCGTGCCTCTTGCGATCGTTCGCTTCGAATACTCCGGGTTTTATCTGGAGTATCTTGGGGCGGCGATCGCACTGTCATGTTGAGGCTGTATCGTTCATTGGTGAGGTCCAAACTAGATTACGGCAGTTTTATTTATGGCGCAGCGTCCGCCTCTAAACTTCGTTTTTTAAATACTGTACATAATGCTGGTATCCGTCTAGCTACTGGAGCTTTCCGCACTAGTCGTGTAGAGTGTCTGTATGCTGACTCTGGTGAACCTCCACTTTCTATTCGGCGCTCGTTTTTATTGTGTTCTTACGTGGCCCGTTTGGCAGCCCATCCTGGTCACCCGTCTTTTAATCCTGTATTGCGCCCGGAACTCGCTCACCGTTATCTCCGGAATAGCACGATCTCTCGCCCAAGCGGTATTCGGTTTCGCGAGCTGCTTAGTGCACACGCGCTCCGCATGCCTGCTGTCGAACGGTATTCTCTTGGCCGCTGTCCTCCATGGCAATTACAGCGTGCCCAGTTCGACCTGGAGCTTTCGACGAATGCTAAGTTAGCTACCCCTCCATCGGTGTATTGTCAGCTTTTCACCGAGATCCTGGGACGTTACCGGAATTACACTCCTGTATTTACCGATGGTTCCCAGGTGGATGGGGCTACAGGGTGTAGTTTTGTGCATAACGGTGAGACTCACAAGTACCGTCTTCCAGACTTGAGTTCCGTCTTTACCGCCGAGCTGTTTGCAATCTTTTATTTCGTCCTTTTTATCTCCAGTTCCGATCCTGGAAGTTTTATCATCTGCTGCGACTCTCTGAGCGCACTGCAGGCATTGCAACAGTTTGTCGGCACGTCAGCATTAATTATGAAAATTCAGACACTCGTTTCGCAGTTACTCTCGCGTGGATACCAGATAGTTTTTACTTGGACCCCAGGCCACGTGGGCATTCCCGGCAACGAAGCGGCTGACGAGGCTGCTAAGTCTGCCTGCCGTTTGCCGGAGATTTTTACACGCAGTCTTCTTTACACGGATGTACAACGGTACTTCCGTCGCCATCTTTTATATGTCTGGCAACAATCATGGGAAGCGTTAGACATCACTGGCACCCAACTGCGGACAATCAAGGAAACGGTGCAACCTTGGATAACATTTTCAAGGGATACCAGGCGGGCGGAAGTCATCTTGGCCCGCCTGAGAATAGGTCACACGCGCATCACGCATGGACACTATCTGCGTGGTGAGCCGGCGCCGGTATGTCCCACCTGTGGCGTTCAGCTCTCTGTGGCCCATGTCCTAGTTGATTGTCCGCGCTACAATCGTGAGCGCCAGTCGTTTGGCCTGGGTTCTAGTTTAAAGACGATGTTAGGCGACGACCCGGTAGCTGTGGATTCAGTGCTGCGGTTTGTCGGCAGCATTGGCTTTGGTAAGCAAGTTTAAATTTTATTGCGTGGTTTTACTTTTTACCTTTTACGTTTTATCTGCTTACCTTTTTAGATCATTTTACACGCTTTTAACTATTTTGAGCATTCTTTTTAGACAAGTTTTTAAGTTTTAACTGTTTTAGCTTTTGGCTGTTTTAGCTTGCGTTTTACTATTTAACTTTGAGTTTTAAATGGTGGTGACTTTTATCCGTTTTTTTTTATCTTTTGACTTGGGGCTCTAATGACCTAGCTGTCGACGGGCCCTTAAACCCCAATCACTCACTCACTCACTACATTAAAGCATACACATTTTCATTGTATATACCAGAAATGTACATCAAAACATACACATTTTCATTGTACATTCAAGAAACGTACATCAAAACATACAAATTTTCAGTGTACCTTGAAGAAATATACATCAAAACATACACATTTTCAGGGTACATTCAACAACTGTACATCAAAACATACACATTTTCAGTGTACATTCAAGAAATGTACATCAAAACATACACATTTTCAGTGTACATTCAAGAAATGTACATCAAAACATACACATTTTCATTGTATATACCAGAAATGTACATCAAAACATACACATTTTCATTGTATATACAACAAATGTACATAAAAACATACACATTTTCATTGTATATACAATAAATGTACATCAAAACATACACATTTTCATTGTATATACAAGAAATGTACATCAAAACATACACATTTTCAGGGTACATTCAAGAAATATACATCAAAACATACACATTTTCATTGTATATACAAGAAATGTACATCAAAACATACACATTTTGAATCTACAGTAAAAAAATATACATTAAAACATACACATTTTCATTCTATATACCAGAAATGTACATCAAAACATACACATTTTCATTGTACATTCAAGAAATGTACATCAAAACATACACATTTTGAGTGTACATTCAAGAAATATACATTAAAGCATACACATTTTCATTGTATATACCAGAAACGTACATCAAAACATACACATTTCCATTGTACATTCAAGAAACGTACATCAAAACATACAAATTTTCAGTGTACCTTGAAGAAATATACATCAAAACATACACATTTTCAGGGTACATTCAAGAACTGTACATCAAAACATACACATTTTCAGTGTACATTCAAGAAATGTACATCAAAACATACACATTTTCAGTGTATATACCAGAAATGTACATCAAAACATACACATTTTCATTGTATATACAAGAAATGTACATCAAAACATACACATTTTCATTGTATATACAAGAAATGTATATCAAAACATACACATTTTCAGTGTACATTCAAGAAATGTACATCACAACATACACATTTTCATTGTATATACAAGAAATGTACATCAAAACATACACATTTTCAGTGTACATTGAAGAAATGTACATCAAAACATATACATTTTCATTGTATATACAAGAAATGTACATCAAAACATACACATTTTCAGTGTACATTCCAGAAATGTACATGAAAACATATACATTTTCATTGTACATTCAAGAAATGAATATCAAAACATACACATTTTCAGTGTACATTCAAGAAATGTACATCAAAACATACATATTTTCATTGTATATACAAGAAATGTACATCAAAACATACACATCTTCATTGTACACTAAAGAAATGTACATCAAAGCATACACACTTTCAGTGTACATTCAAGAAATGTACATCAAAACATACACATTTTCATTGTACATTCAAGAAATGTACATCAAAACATACACATTTTCATTGTACATTCAAGAAATGTACATCAAAACATACACATTTTCATTGTACACTCAAGCAATGTACATCAAAACATACACATTTTCATTGTACATTCAAGAAATGTACATCAAAACATATACATTTTCATTGTACACTCAAGAAATGTACATCAAAACATACACATTTTGAGTGTACATTCAAGAGATATACATCAAAACATGCACATTTTCATTGTATATACAAGAAATGTACATCAAAACATACACATTTTCATTGTATATACAAGAAATGTATATCAAAACATACACATTTTCAGTGTACATTCAAGAAATGTACATCAAAAGCTACACATTTTCATTGTATATTCAAGAAATGTACATCAAAACATACACATTTTCATTGTATATACCAGAAATGTACATCAAAACATACACATTTTCATTGTACATTCAAGAAATGTACATGAAAACATACACATTTTCATTGTATATACCAGAAATGTACATCAAAAAATACACATTTTCATTGTACATTCAAGAAATGTACATCAAAACATACACATTTTCATTGTATATACCAGAAGTGTACATCAAAACATACACATTTTCATTGTACATTCAAGAAATGTACATCAAAACATACACATTTTGACTGTACATTCTAGAAATATACATCAAAACATACACATTTTCATTGTATATACCAGAAATGCACATCAAAACATACACATTTTCATTGTACATTCAAGCACTGTACATCAAAACATACACATTTTCAGTGTACATTCAAGAAATCTACATCAAAACATACACATTTTCAGTGTAAATTCAAGAAATGTACATCAAAACATACACATTTTCATTGTATATACAAGAAATGTACATCAAAACATACACATTTTCATTGCATATACAAGAAATGTATATCAAAACATACACATTTTCAGTGTACATTCAAGAAATGTACATCAAAACATACACATTTTCATTGTATATACAAGAAATGTACATCAAAACATACCCATTTTCAGTGTACATTCAAGAAATGTACATCAAGACATACACATTTTCATTGTACATTCAAGAAATGTACATCAAAACATACACATTTTCATTGTATATACAAGAAATGTACATCAAAACATACACATTTTCAGTGTACATTCAAGAAATGTACATCAAGACATACACATTTTCATTGTACATTCAAGAAATGTATATCAAAACATACACATTTTCATTGTATATTCAAGAAATGTATATCAAAACATACACATTTTCAGTGTACATTCAAGAAATGTACATCAAAACATACACATTTTCATTGTATATACAAGAAATGTACATCAAAACATACACATTTTCATTGTACACTAAAGAAATATACATCAAAACATTCACACATTTTCAGTGTACATTCAAGAAATGTACATCAAAAGATACACATTTTCATTGTACATTCAAGAAATGTACATCAAAACATACACATTTTGAGTGTACATTCAAGAAATATACATCAAAACATACACAATTTCATTGTATATACCAGAAATGTACATCAAAAAATACACAATTTCATTGTACATTCAAGAATTGTACATCAAAACATACAAATTTTCAGTGTACATTCAAGAAATGTACATCAAAACATACACATTTTGAGTGTACATTCAAGAAATGTACATCAAAACATATACATTTTCATTGTATACACAAGAAATGTACATCAAAAGATACACATTTTCATTGTATATACAAGAAATGTACATCAAAACATACACATTTTCATTGTACATTCAAGAAATGTACATCAAAACATACACATTTTCAGTGCACATTCAAGAAATGTACATCAAAACATACACATTTTCATTGTATATACCAGAAATGTACATCAAAACATACACATTTTCATTGTACATTCAAGAAATGTACATCAAAACATACACATGTTGACTGTACATTCTAGAAATATACATCAAAACATAAACATTTTCATTGTATATACCAGAAATGCACATCAAAACATACACATTTTCATTGTACATTCAAGAACTGTACATCAAAACATACACATTTGCATTGTACATTCAAGAAATGTACATAAAAACATACACATTTTCATTGTACATTCAAGTAATATACATCAAAACATACACATTTTCATTGTATATACAAGAAATGTATATCAAAACAGACACATTTTCAGTGTACATTCAAGAAATGTACATCAAAAACTACACATTTTCATTGTACATTCAAGAAATATACATTAAAGCATACACATTTTCATTGTATATACCAGAAATGTACATCAAAACATACACATTTTCATTGTACATTCAAGAAATGTACATTAAAACATACACATTTTGAGTGTACATTCAAGAAATATACATCAAAACATACACATTTTCATTGTATATACCAGAAATGTACATCAAAACATACACATTTTCATTGTACATTCAAGAAATGTACATCAAAACATACAAATTTTGAGTGTACATTCAAGAAATATACATCAAAAGATACACATTTTCATTGTATATACCAGAAACGCACATCAAAACATACACATTTTCATTGTGTATACCAGAAATGTACATCAAAACATATACATTTTCATTGTACATTCAAGAAATGTACATCAAAACATACATATTTTGAGTGTACATTCAAGAGATATACATCAAAACATGCACATTTTCATTGTATATACCAGAAATGTACATCAAAACATACACATTTTCATTGTATATACAAGAAATGTACATCAAAATATACACATTTTCATTGTATATACAAGAAATGTATATCAAAACATACACATTCTCAGTGTACATTCAAGAAATGTACATCAAATCATACACATTTTCATTGTATATTCAAGAAATGTACATCAAAACATACACATTTTCATTGTATATACCAGAGATGTACATCAAAGCATACACATTTTCATTGTATATACCAGAAATGTACATCAGAACATACACATTTTCATTGTACATTCAAGAAATGTACATCAAAACATACACATTTTCAGTGTACATTCAAGAAATATACATCAAAACATACACATTTTCATTGTATATACCAGAAATGCACATCAAAACATACACATTTTCATTGTACATTCAAGAACTGTACATCAAAACATACACATTTTCAGTGTACATTCAAGAAATGTACATCAAAACATACACATTTTGAGTGTACATTCAAGAAATATACATCAAAACATACACATTTTCATTGTATATACCAGAAATGCACATCAAAACATACACATTTTCATTGTACATTCAAGAACTGTACATCAAAACATACACATTTTCAGTGTACATTCAAGAAATGTACATCAAAACATACACATTTTCAGTGTACATTCAAGAAATGTACATCAAAACATACACATTTTCATTGTATATACCAGAAATGTACATCAAACATACACATTTTCATTGTATATACAAGAAATGTACATCAAAACATACACATTTTCATTGTATATACAAGAAATGTATATCAAAACATACACATTTTCAGTGTACATAAAAGAAATGTACATCAAAACATACACAATTTCATTGTATATACAAGAAATGTACATCAAAACATACACATTTTCAGTGTACATTCAGGAAATGTACATCAAAACATACACATTTTGAGTGTACATTCAAGAAATGTACATCAAAACATATACATTTTCATTGTATATACCAGAAATGTACATCAAAACATACACATTTTCATTGTATACACAAGAAATGTACATCAAAACATACACATTTTCATTGTATATTCAAAAAATGTACATCAAAACATACACATTTTCATTGTATATACCAGAAATGTACATCAAAGCATACACATTTTCATTGTATATACCAGAAATGTACATCAGAACATACACATTTTCATTGTACATTCAAGAAATGTACATCAAAACATACACATTTTGAGTGTACATTCAAGAAATATACATCAAAACATACACATTTTCATTGTATATACCAGAAATGCACATCAAAACATACACATTTTCATTGTACATTCAAGAACTGTACATCAAAACATACACATTTTCAGTGTACATTCAAGAAATGTACATCAAAACATACACATTTTCAGTGTACATTCAAGAAATGTACATCAAAACATACACATTTTCATTGTATATACCAGAAATGTACATCAAACATACACATTTTCATTGTATATACAAGAAATGTACATCAAAACATACACATTTTCATTGTATATACAAGAAATGTATATCAAAACATACACATTTTCAGTGTACATAAAAGAAATGTACATCAAAACATACACATTTTCATTGTATATACAAGAAATGTACATCAAAACATACACATTTTCAGTGTACATTCAAGAAATGTACATCAAAACATACACATTTTGAGTGTACATTCAAGAAATGTACATCAAAACATATACATTTTCATTGTATATACCAGAAATGTACATCAAAACATACACATTTTCATTGTATACACAAGAAATGTACATCAAAGCATACACATTTTCATTGTATATACCAGAAATGTATATCAAAACATACACATTTTCAGTGCACATTCAAGAAATGTACATCAAAACACACACATTTTCATTGTATATACAAGAAATGTACATCAAAACATACACATTTTCATTGTATATACAAGAAATGTATATCAAAACATACACATTCTCAGTGTACATTCAAGAAATGTACATCAAATCATACACATTTTCATTGTATATTCAAGAAATGTACATCAAAACATACACATTTTCATTGTATATACCAGAAATGTACATCAAAACATACACACTTTCATTGTACATTCAAGAAATGTACATCAAAACATAAACATTTTCATTGTATATACCAGAAATGTACATCAAAGCATACACATTTTCATTGTATATACCAGAAATGTACATCAGAACATACACATTTTCATTGTACATTCAAGAAATGTACATCAAAACATACACATTTTGAGTGTACATTCAAGAAATATACATCAAAACATACACATTTTCATTGTATATACCAGAAATGCACCTCAAAACATACACATTTTCATTGTACATTCAAGAACTGTACATCAAAACATACACATTTTCAGTGTACATTCAAGAAATGTACATCAAAACATACACATTTTCAGTGTACATTCAAGAAATGTACATCAAAACATACACATTTTCATTGTATATACCAGAAATGTACATCAAACATACACATTTTCATTGTATATACAAGAAATGTACATCAAAACATACACATTTTCATTGTATATACAAGAAATGTATATCAAAACATGCACATTTTCAGTGTACATAAAAGAAAAGTACATATAAACATACACATTTTCATTGTATATACAAGAAATGTACATCAAAACATACACATTTTCAGTGTACATTCAAGAAATGTACATCAAAACATACACATTTTGAGTGTACATTCAAGAAATGTACATCAAAACATATACATTTTCATTGTATATACCAGAAATGTACATCAAAACATACACATTTTCATTGTATACACAAGAAATGTACATCAAAACATACACATTTTCATTGTATATACAAGAAATGTATATCAAAACATACACATTTTCAGTGCACATTCAAGAAATGTACATCAAAACATACACATTTTCATTGTATATAGAAGAAATGTACATCAAAACATACACATTTTCATTGTATATACCAGAAATGTACATGAAAACATACACATTTTCATTGTACATTCAAGAAATGTACATCAAAACATACACATTTTCATTGTATATACCAGAAATGTACATCAAAACATACACATTTTCATTGTACATTCAAGAAATGTACATCAAAACATACACATTTTGAGTGTACATTCAAGAACTGTACATCAAAACATACACATTTTCAGTGTACATTCAAGAAATGTACATCAAAACATACACATTTTCATTGTATATACCAGAAATGTACATCAAAACATACACATTTTCATTGTACATTCAAGCAATGTACATCAAAACATACACATTTTGAGTGTACATTCAAGAACTGTACATCAAAACATACACATTTTCAGTGTACATTCAAGAAATGTACATCAAAACATAAACATTTTCATTGTATATACCAGAAATGTACATCAAAACATACACATTTTCATTGTATATACAAGAAATGTATATCAAAACATACACATTTTCAGTGTACATTCAAGAAATATACATCAAAACATACACATTTTCATTGTATATACAAGAAATGTACATCAAAACATACACATTTTCAGTGTACATTCAAGCAATGTACATCAAGACATACACATTTTCATTGTACATTCAAGAAATGTATATCAAAACATACACATTTTCAGTGTACATTCAAGAAATGTACATCAAAACATACACATTTTCATTGTATATACAAGAAATGTACATCAAAACATACACATTTTCAGTGTACATTCAGGAAATGTACATCAAAACATACAAATTTTCATTGTATATACAAGAAATGTACATCAAAACATACACATTTTCATTGTACACTCAAGAAATGTACGTCAAAACTTACACATTTTCATTCTACACTCAAGAAATGTATATCAAAACATACACATTTTCTTTGTACACTCAAGAAATGTACATAAAAAAGCTTACACATTTTCATTGTATATACAAGAAATGTACATCAAAACATACACATTTTTAGTGTACATTCAAGAAATATACATCAAAACATACACATTTTCATTGTATATACCAGAAATGTACATCAAAACATACACGTTTTCATTGTACATTCAAGAAATGTACATCAAAACATGCACATTTTGAGTGTACATTCAAGAAATATACATCAAAAGATACACATTTTCATTGTATATACCAGACATGTACATCAAAACATACATATTTTCATTGTATATACCAGAAATGTACATCAAAACATACACATTTTCATTGTACATTCAAGAAATGTACATCAAAACATACACTTTTTGAGTGTACATTAAAGAAATATACATCAAAACATACACATTTTCATTGTATATACCAGAAATGCACATCAAAACATACACATTTTCATTGTACATTCAAGAACTGTACATCAAAACATACACATTTTCAGTGTACATTCAAGAAATCTACATCAAAACATACACATTTTCAGTGTAAATTCAAGAAATGTACATCAAAACATACACATTTTCATTGTATATACAAGAAATGTACATCAAAACATACACATTTTCATTGCATATACAAGAAATGTATATCAAAACATACACATTTTCAGTGTACATTCAAGAAATGTACATCAAAACATACACATTTTCATTGTATATACAAGAAATGTACATCAAAACATACCCATTTTCAGTGTACATTCAAGAAATGTACATCAAGACATACACATTTTCATTGTACATTCAAGAAATGTACATCAAAACATACACATTTTCATTGTATATACAAGAAATGTACATCAAAACATACACATTTTCAGTGTACATTCAAGAAATGTACATCAAGACATACACATTTTCATTGTACATTCAAGAAATGTATATCAAAACATACACATTTTCATTGTATATTCAAGAAATGTATATCAAAACATACACATTTTCAGTGTACATTCAAGAAATGTACATCAAAACATACACATTTTCATTGTATATACAAGAAATGTACATCAAAACATACACATTTTCATTGTACACTAAAGAAATATACATCAAAACATTCACACATTTTCAGTGTACATTCAAGAAATGTACATCAAAAGATACACATTTTCATTGTACATTCAAGAAATGTACATCAAAACATACACATTTTGAGTGTACATTCAAGAAATATACATCAAAACATACACAATTTCATTGTATATACCAGAAATGTACATCAAAAAATACACATTTTCATTGTACATTCAAGAATTGTACATCAAAACATACAAATTTTCAGTGTACATTCAAGAAATGTACATCAAAACATACACATTTTGAGTGTACATTCAAGAAATGTACATCAAAACATATACATTTTCATTGTATACACAAGAAATGTACATCAAAAGATACACATTTTCATTGTATATACAAGAAATGTACATCAAAACATACACATTTTCATTGTACATTCAAGAAATGTACATCAAAACATACACATTTTCAGTGCACATTCAAGAAATGTACATCAAAACATACACATTTTCATTGTATATACCAGAAATGTACATCAAAACATACACATTTTCATTGTACATTCAAGAAATGTACATCAAAACATACACATTTTGACTGTACATTCTAGAAATATACATCAAAACATAAACATTTTCATTGTATATACCAGAAATGCACATCAAAACATACACATTTTCATTGTACATTCAAGAACTGTACATCAAAACATACACATTTGCATTGTACATTCAAGAAATGTACATAAAAACATACACATTTTCATTGTACATTCAAGTAATATACATCAAAACATACACATTTTCATTGTATATACAAGAAATGTATATCAAAACAGACACATTTTCAGTGTACATTCAAGAAATGTACATCAAAAACTACACATTTTCATTGTACATTCAAGAAATATACATTAAAGCATACACATTTTCATTGTATATACCAGAAATGTACATCAAAACATACACATTTTCATTGTACATTCAAGAAATGTACATTAAAACATACACATTTTGAGTGTACATTCAAGAAATATACATCAAAACATACACATTTTCATTGTATATACCAGAAATGTACATCAAAACATACACATTTTCATTGTACATTCAAGAAATGTACATCAAAACATACAAATTTTGAGTGTACATTCAAGAAATATACATCAAAAGATACACATTTTCATTGTATATACCAGAAACGCACATCAAAACATACACATTTTCATTGTGTATACCAGAAATGTACATCAAAACATATACATTTTCATTGTACATTCAAGAAATGTACATCAAAACATACATATTTTGAGTGTACATTCAAGAGATATACATCAAAACATGCACATTTTCATTGTATATACCAGAAATGTACATCAAAACATACACATTTTCATTGTATATACAAGAAATGTACATCAAAATATACACATTTTCATTGTATATACAAGAAATGTATATCAAAACATACACATTCTCAGTGTACATTCAAGAAATGTACATCAAATCATACACATTTTCATTGTATATTCAAGAAATGTACATCAAAACATACACATTTTCATTGTATATACCAGAGATGTACATCAAAGCATACACATTTTCATTGTATATACCAGAAATGTACATCAGAACATACACATTTTCATTGTACATTCAAGAAATGTACATCAAAACATACACATTTTCAGTGTACATTCAAGAAATATACATCAAAACATACACATTTTCATTGTATATACCAGAAATGCACATCAAAACATACACATTTTCATTGTACATTCAAGAACTGTACATCAAAACATACACATTTTCAGTGTACATTCAAGAAATGTACATCAAAACATACACATTTTGAGTGTACATTCAAGAAATATACATCAAAACATACACATTTTCATTGTATATACCAGAAATGCACATCAAAACATACACATTTTCATTGTACATTCAAGAACTGTACATCAAAACATACACATTTTCAGTGTACATTCAAGAAATGTACATCAAAACATACACATTTTCAGTGTACATTCAAGAAATGTACATCAAAACATACACATTTTCATTGTATATACCAGAAATGTACATCAAACATACACATTTTCATTGTATATACAAGAAATGTACATCAAAACATACACATTTTCATTGTATATACAAGAAATGTATATCAAAACATACACATTTTCAGTGTACATAAAAGAAATGTACATCAAAACATACACATTTTCATTGTATATACAAGAAATGTACATCAAAACATACACATTTTCAGTGTACATTCAAGAAATGTACATCAAAACATACACATTTTGAGTGTACATTCAAGAAATGTACATCAAAACATATACATTTTCATTGTATATACCAGAAATGTACATCAAAACATACACATTTTCATTGCATACACAAGAAATGTACATCAAAACATACACATTTTCATTGTATATTCAAAAAATGTACATCAAAACATACACATTTTCATTGTATATACCAGAAATGTACATCAAAGCATACACATTTTCATTGTATATACCAGAAATGTACATCAGAACATACACATTTTCATTGTACATTCAAGAAATGTACATCAAAACATACACATTTTGAGTGTACATTCAAGAAATATACATCAAAACATACACATTTTCATTGTATATACCAGAAATGCATATCAAAACATACACATTTTCATTGTACATTCAAGAACTGTACATCAAAACATACACATTTTCAGTGTACATTCAAGAAATGTACATCAAAACATACACATTTTCAGTGTACATTCAAGAAATGTACATCAAAACATACACATTTTCAATGTATATACCAGAAATGTACATCAAACATACACATTTTCATTGTATATACAAGAAATGTACATCAAAACATACACATTTTCATTGTATATACAAGAAATGTATATCAAAACATACACATTTTCAGTGTACATAAAAGAAATGTACATCAAAACATACACATTTTCATTGTATATACAAGAAATGTACATCAAAACATACACATTTTCAGTGTACATTGAAGAAATGTACATCAAAACATATACATTTTCATTGTATATACAAGAAATGTACATCAAAACATACACATTTTCAGTGTACATTCCAGAAATGTACATGAAAACATATACATTTTCATTGTACATTCAAGAAATGAATATCAAAACATACACATTTTCAGTGTACATTCAAGAAATGTACATCAAAACATACATATTTTCATTGTATATACAAGAAATGTACATCAAAACATACACATCTTCATTGTACACTAAAGAAATGTACATCAAAGCATACACACTTTCAGTGTACATTCAAGAAATGTACATCAAAACATACACATTTTCATTGTACATTCAAGAAATGTACATCAAAACATACACATTTTCATTGTACATTCAAGAAATGTACATCAAAACATACACATTTTCATTGTACACTCAAGCAATGTACATCAAAACATACACATTTTCATTGTACATTCAAGAAATGTACATCAAAACATATACATTTTCATTGTACACTCAAGAAATGTACATCAAAACATACACATTTTGAGTGTACATTCAAGAGATATACATCAAAACATGCACATTTTCATTGTATATACAAGAAATGTACATCAAAACATACACATTTTCATTGTATATACAAGAAATGTATATCAAAACATACACATTTTCAGTGTACATTCAAGAAATGTACATCAAAAGCTACACATTTTCATTGTATATTCAAGAAATGTACATCAAAACATACACATTTTCATTGTATATACCAGAAATGTACATCAAAACATACACATTTTCATTGTACATTCAAGAAATGTACATCAAAACATACACATTTTCATTGTATATACCAGAAATGTACATCAAAAAATACACATTTTCATTGTACATTCAAGAAATGTACATCAAAACATACACATTTTCATTGTATATACCAGAAGTGTACATCAAAACATACACATTTTCATTGTACATTCAAGAAATGTACATCAAAACATACACATTTTGACTGTACATTCTAGAAATATACATCAAAACATACACATTTTCATTGTATATACCAGAAATGCACATCAAAACATACACATTTTCATTGTACATTCAAGAACTGTACATCAAAACATACACATTTTCAGTGTACATTCAAGAAATCTACATCAAAACATACACATTTTCAGTGTAAATTCAAGAAATGTACATCAAAACATACACATTTTCATTGTATATACAAGAAATGTACATCAAAACATACACATTTTCATTGCATATACAAGAAATGTATATCAAAACATACACATTTTCAGTGTACATTCAAGAAATGTACATCAAAACATACACATTTTCATTGTATATACAAGAAATGTACATCAAAACATACCCATTTTCAGTGTACATTCAAGAAATGTACATCAAGACATACACATTTTCATTGTACATTCAAGAAATGTACATCAAAACATACACATTTTCATTGTATATACAAGAAATGTACATCAAAACATACACATTTTCAGTGTACATTCAAGAAATGTACATCAAGACATACACATTTTCATTGTACATTCAAGAAATGTATATCAAAACATACACATTTTCATTGTATATTCAAGAAATGTATATCAAAACATACACATTTTCAGTGTACATTCAAGAAATGTACATCAAAACATACACATTTTCATTGTATATACAAGAAATGTACATCAAAACATACACATTTTCATTGTACACTAAAGAAATATACATCAAAACATTCACACATTTTCAGTGTACATTCAAGAAATGTACATCAAAAGATACACATTTTCATTGTACATTCAAGAAATGTACATCAAAACATACACATTTTGAGTGTACATTCAAGAAATATACATCAAAACATACACAATTTCATTGTATATACCAGAAATGTACATCAAAAAATACACATTTTCATTGTACATTCAAGAATTGTACATCAAAACATACAAATTTTCAGTGTACATTCAAGAAATGTACATCAAAACATACACATTTTGAGTGTACATTCAAGAAATGTACATCAAAACATATACATTTTCATTGTATACACAAGAAATGTACATCAAAAGATACACATTTTCATTGTATATACAAGAAATGTACATCAAAACATACACATTTTCATTGTACATTCAAGAAATGTACATCAAAACATACACATTTTCAGTGCACATTCAAGAAATGTACATCAAAACATACACATTTTCATTGTATATACCAGAAATGTACATCAAAACATACACATTTTCATTGTACATTCAAGAAATGTACATCAAAACATACACATTTTGACTGTACATTCTAGAAATATACATCAAAACATAAACATTTTCATTGTATATACCAGAAATGCACATCAAAACATACACATTTTCATTGTACATTCAAGAACTGTACATCAAAACATACACATTTGCATTGTACATTCAAGAAATGTACATAAAAACATACACATTTTCATTGTACATTCAAGTAATATACATCAAAACATACACATTTTCATTGTATATACAAGAAATGTATATCAAAACAGACACATTTTCAGTGTACATTCAAGAAATGTACATCAAAAACTACACATTTTCATTGTACATTCAAGAAATATACATTAAAGCATACACATTTTCATTGTATATACCAGAAATGTACATCAAAACATACACATTTTCATTGTACATTCAAGAAATGTACATTAAAACATACACATTTTGAGTGTACATTCAAGAAATATACATCAAAACATACACATTTTCATTGTATATACCAGAAATGTACATCAAAACATACACATTTTCATTGTACATTCAAGAAATGTACATCAAAACATACAAATTTTGAGTGTACATTCAAGAAATATACATCAAAAGATACACATTTTCATTGTATATACCAGAAACGCACATCAAAACATACACATTTTCATTGTGTATACCAGAAATGTACATCAAAACATATACATTTTCATTGTACATTCAAGAAATGTACATCAAAACATACATATTTTGAGTGTACATTCAAGAGATATACATCAAAACATGCACATTTTCATTGTATATACCAGAAATGTACATCAAAACATACACATTTTCATTGTATATACAAGAAATGTACATCAAAATATACACATTTTCATTGTATATACAAGAAATGTATATCAAAACATACACATTCTCAGTGTACATTCAAGAAATGTACATCAAATCATACACATTTTCATTGTATATTCAAGAAATGTACATCAAAACATACACATTTTCATTGTATATACCAGAGATGTACATCAAAGCATACACATTTTCATTGTATATACCAGAAATGTACATCAGAACATACACATTTTCATTGTACATTCAAGAAATGTACATCAAAACATACACATTTTCAGTGTACATTCAAGAAATATACATCAAAACATACACATTTTCATTGTATATACCAGAAATGCACATCAAAACATACACATTTTCATTGTACATTCAAGAACTGTACATCAAAACATACACATTTTCAGTGTACATTCAAGAAATGTACATCAAAACATACACATTTTGAGTGTACATTCAAGAAATATACATCAAAACATACACATTTTCATTGTATATACCAGAAATGCACATCAAAACATACACATTTTCATTGTACATTCAAGAACTGTACATCAAAACATACACATTTTCAGTGTACATTCAAGAAATGTACATCAAAACATACACATTTTCAGTGTACATTCAAGAAATGTACATCAAAACATACACATTTTCATTGTATATACCAGAAATGTACATCAAACATACACATTTTCATTGTATATACAAGAAATGTACATCAAAACATACACATTTTCATTGTATATACAAGAAATGTATATCAAAACATACACATTTTCAGTGTACATAAAAGAAATGTACATCAAAACATACACATTTTCATTGTATATACAAGAAATGTACATCAAAACATACACATTTTCAGTGTACATTCAAGAAATGTACATCAAAACATACACATTTTGAGTGTACATTCAAGAAATGTACATCAAAACATATACATTTTCATTGTATATACCAGAAATGTACATCAAAACATACACATTTTCATTGTATACACAAGAAATGTACATCAAAACATACACATTTTCATTGTATATACCAGAAATGTACATCAAAACATACACATTTTCATTGTATATACAAGAAATGTACATCAAAACATACACATTTTCATTGTATATACAAGAAATGTATATCAAAACATACACATTTTCAGTGTACATAAAAGAAATGTACATCAAAACATACACATTTTCATTGTATATACAAGAAATGTACATCAAAACATACACATTTTCAGTGTACATTCAAGAAATGTACATCAAAACATACACATTTTGAGTGTACATTCAAGAAATGTACATCAAAACATATACATTTTCATTGTATATACCAGAAATGTACATCAAAACATACACATTTTCATTGTATACACAAGAAATGTACATCAAAACATACACATTTTCATTGTATATACCAGAAATGTACATCAAAACATACACATTTTCAGTGCACATTCAAGAAATGTACATCAAAACATACACATTTTCATTGTATATACAAGAAATGTACATCAAAACATACACATTTTCATTGTATATACAAGAAATGTATATCAAAACATACACATTCTCAGTGTACATTCAAGAAATGTACATCAAATCATACACATTTTCATTGTATATTCAAGAAATGTACATCAAAACATACACATTTTCATTGTATATACCAGAAATGTACATCAAAACATACACACTTTCATTGTACATTCAAGAAATGTACATCAAAACATAAACATTTTCATTGTATATACCAGAAATGTACATCAAAGCATACACATTTTCATTGTATATACCAGAAATGTACATCAGAACATACACATTTTCATTGTACATTCAAGAAATGTACATCAAAACATACACATTTTGAGTGTACATTCAAGAAATATACATCAAAACATACACATTTTCATTGTGTATACCAGAAATGCACATCAAAACATACACATTTTCATTGTACATTCAAGAACTGTACATCAAAACATACACATTTACAGTGTACATTCAAGAAATGTACATCAAAACATACACATTTTCAGTGTACATTCAAGAAATGTACATCAAAACATACACATTTTCATTGTATATACCAGAAATGTACATCAAACATACACATTTTCATTGTATATACAAGAAATGTACATCAAAACATACACATTTTCATTGTATATACAA
Source organism: Tenodera sinensis (assembly GCA_030765045.1). Classification (NCBI taxonomy): domain Eukaryota; kingdom Metazoa; phylum Arthropoda; class Insecta; order Mantodea; family Mantidae; genus Tenodera; species Tenodera sinensis. Next base: position 164,960,898 of record CM060963.1, on the reverse strand, counting down.
GAAATGTATATTTAAACATACACATTTTCAGTGTACATAAAAGAAAAGTACATATAAACATACACATTTTCATTGTATATACAAGAAATGTACATCAAAACATACACATTTTCAGTGTACATTCAAGAAATGTACATCAAAACATACACATTTTGAGTGTACATTCAAGAAATGTACATCAAAACATATACATTTTCATTGTATATACCAGAAATGTACATCAAAACATACACATTTTCATTGTATACACAAGAAATGTACATCAAAACATACACATTTTCATTGTATATACAAGAAATGTATATCAAAACATACACATTTTCAGTGCACATTCAAGAAATGTACATCAAAACATACACATTTTCATTGTATATAGAAGAAATGTACATCAAAACATACACATTTTCATTGTATATACCAGAAATGTACATGAAAACATACACATTTTCATTGTACATTCAAGAAATGTACATCAAAACATACACATTTTCATTGTATATACCAGAAATGTACATCAAAACATACACATTTTCATTGTACATTCAAGAAATGTACATCAAAACATACACATTTTGAGTGTACATTCAAGAACTGTACATCAAAACATACAGATTTTCAGTGTACATTCAAGAAATGTACATCAAAACATACACATTTTCATTGTATATACCAGAAATGTACATCAAAACATACACATTTTCATTGTATATACAAGAAATGTATATCAAAACATACACATTTTCAGTGTACATTCAAGAAATATACATCAAAACATACACATTTTCATTGTATATACAAGAAATGTACATCAAAACATACACATTTTCAGTGTACATTCAAGCAATGTACATCAAGACATACACATTTTCATTGTACATTCAAGAAATGTATATCAAAACATACACATTTTCAGTGTACATTCAAGAAATGTACATCAAAACATACACATTTTCATTGTATATACAAGAAATGTACATCAAAACATACACATTTTCAGTGTACATTCAGGAAATGTACATCAAAACATACAAATTTTCATTGTATATACAAGAAATGTACATCAAAACATACACATTTTCATTGTACACTCAAGAAATGTACGTCAAAACTTACACATTTTCATTCTACACTCAAGAAATGTATATCAAAACATACACATTTTCTTTGTACACTCAAGAAATGTACATAAAAAAGCTTACACATTTTCATTGTATATACAAGAAATGTACATCAAAACATACACATTTTCAGTGTACATTCAAGAAATATACATCAAAACATACACATTTTCATTGTATATACCAGAAATGTACATCAAAACATACACGTTTTCATTGTACATTCAAGAAATGTACATCAAATAATACACATTTTGAGTGTACATTCAAGAAATATACATCAAAAGATACACATTTTCATTGTATATACCAGACATGTACATCAAAACATACATATTTTCATTGTATATACCAGAAATGTACATCAAAACATACACATTTTCATTGTACATTCAAGAAATGTACATCAAAACATACACTTTTTGAGTGTACATTAAAGAAATATACATCAAAACATACACATTTTCATTGTATATACCAGAAATGCACATCAAAACATACACATTTTCATTGTACATTCAAGAACTGTACATCAAAACATACACATTTTCAGTGTACATTCAAGAAATCTACATCAAAACATACACATTTTCAGTGTAAATTCAAGAAATGTACATCAAAACATACACATTTTCATTGTATATACAAGAAATGTACATCAAAACATACACATTTTCATTGCATATACAAGAAATGTATATCAAAACATACACATTTTCAGTGTACATTCAAGAAATGTACATCAAAACATACACATTTTCATTGTATATACAAGAAATGTACATCAAAACATACCCATTTTCAGTGTACATTCAAGAAATGTACATCAAGACATACACATTTTCATTGTACATTCAAGAAATGTACATCAAAACATACACATTTTCATTGTATATACAAGAAATGTACATCAAAACATACACATTTTCAGTGTACATTCAAGAAATGTACATCAAGACATACACATTTTCATTGTACATTCAAGAAATGTATATCAAAACATACACATTTTCATTGTATATTCAAGAAATGTATATCAAAACATACACATTTTCAGTGTACATTCAAGAAATGTACATCAAAACATACACATTTTCATTGTATATACAAGAAATGTACATCAAAACATACACATTTTCATTGTACACTAAAGAAATATACATCAAAACATTCACACATTTTCAGTGTACATTCAAGAAATGTACATCAAAAGATACACATTTTCATTGTACATTCAAGAAATGTACATCAAAACATACACATTTTGAGTGTACATTCAAGAAATATACATCAAAACATACACAATTTCATTGTATATACCAGAAATGTACATCAAAAAATACACATTTTCATTGTACATTCAAGAATTGTACATCAAAACATACAAATTTTCAGTGTACATTCAAGAAATGTACATCAAAACATACACATTTTGAGTGTACATTCAAGAAATGTACATCAAAACATATACATTTTCATTGTATACACAAGAAATGTACATCAAAAGATACACATTTTCATTGTATATACAAGAAATGTACATCAAAACATACACATTTTCATTGTACATTCAAGAAATGTACATCAAAACATACACATTTTCAGTGCACATTCAAGAAATGTACATCAAAACATACACATTTTCATTGTATATACCAGAAATGTACATCAAAACATACACATTTTCATTGTACATTCAAGAAATGTACATCAAAACATACACATTTTGACTGTACATTCTAGAAATATACATCAAAACATAAACATTTTCATTGTATATACCAGAAATGCACATCAAAACATACACATTTTCATTGTACATTCAAGAACTGTACATCAAAACATACACATTTGCATTGTACATTCAAGAAATGTACATAAAAACATACACATTTTCATTGTACATTCAAGTGATATACATCAAAACATACACATTTTCATTGTATATACAAGAAATGTATATCAAAACAGACACATTTTCAGTGTACATTCAAGAAATGTACATCAAAAACTACACATTTTCATTGTACATTCAAGAAAAATACATTAAAGCATACACATTTTCATTGTATATACCAGAAATGTACATCAAAACATACACATTTTCATTGTACATTCAAGAAATGTACATCAAAACACACACATTTTGACTGTACATTCTAGAAATATACATCAAAACATAAACATTTTCATTGTATATACCAGAAATGCACATCAAAACATACACATTTTCATTGTACATTCAAGAACTGTACATCAAAACATACACATTTGCATTGTACATTCAAGAAATGTACATAAAAACATACACATTTTCATTGTACATTCAAGTAATATACATCAAAACATACACATTTTCATTGTGTATACAAGAAATGTATATCAAAACAGACACATTTTCAGTGTACATTCAAGAAATGTACATCAAAAACTACACATTTTCATTGTACATTCAAGAAATATACATTAAAGCATACACATTTTCATTGTATATACCAGAAATGTACATCAAAACATACACATTTTCATTGTACATTCAAGAAATATACATCAAAACATACACATTTTCATTGTATATACCAGAAATGTACATCAAAACATACACATTTTCATTGTACATTCAAGAAATGTACATCAAAACATACAAATTTTGAGTGTACATTCAAGAAATATACATCAAAAGATACACATTTTCATTGTATATACCAGAAACGCACATCAAAACATACACATTTTCATTGTGTATACCAGAAATGTACATCAAAACATATACATTTTCATTGTACATTCAAGAAATGTACATCAAAACATACATATTTTGAGTGTACATTCAAGAGATATACATCAAAACATGCACATTTTCATTGTATATACCAGAAATGTACATCAAAACATACACATTTTCATTGTATATACAAGAAATGTACATCAAAATATACACATTTTCATTGTATATACAAGAAATGTATATCAAAACATACACATTCTCAGTGTACATTCAAGAAATGTACATCAAATCATACACATTTTCATTGTATATTCAAGAAATGTACATCAAAACATACACATTTTCATTGTATATACCAGAGATGTACATCAAAGCATACACATTTTCATTGTATATACCAGAAATGTACATCAGAACATACACATTTTCATTGTACATTCAAGAAATGTACATCAAAACATACACATTTTCAGTGTACATTCAAGAAATATACATCAAAACATACACATTTTCATTGTATATACCAGAAATGCACATCAAAACATACACATTTTCATTGTACATTCAAGAACAGTACATCAAAACATACACATTTTCAGTGTACATTCAAGAAATGTACATCAAAACATACACATTTTGAGTGTACATTCAAGAAATATACATCAAAACATACACATTTTCATTGTATATACCAGAAATGCACATCAAAACATACACATTTTCATTGTACATTCAAGAACTGTACATCAAAACATACACATTTTCAGTGTACATTCAAGAAATGTACATCAAAACATACACATTTTCAGTGTACATTCAAGAAATGTACATCAAAACATACACATTTTCATTGTATATACCAGAAATGTACATCAAACATACACATTTTCATTGTATATACAAGAAATGTACATCAAAACATACACATTTTCATTGTATATACAAGAAATGTATATCAAAACATACACATTTTCAGTGTACAAAAAAGAAATGTACATCAAAACATACACATTTTCATTGTATATACAAGAAATGTACATCAAAACATACACATTTTCAGTGTACATTCAAGAAATGTACATCAAAACATACACATTTTGAGTGTACATTCAAGAAATGTACATCAAAACATATACATTTTCATTGTATATACCAGAAATGTACATCAAAACATACACATTTTCATTGTATACACAAGAAATGTACATCAAAACATACACATTTTCATTGTATATTCAAAAAATGTACATCAAAACATACACATTTTCATTGTATATACCAGAAATGTACATCAAAGCATACACATTTTCATTGTATATACCAGAAATGTACATCAGAACATACACATTTTCATTGTACATTCAAGAAATGTACATCAAAACATACACATTTTGAGTGTACATTCAAGAAATATACATCAAAACATACACATTTTCATTGTATATACCAGAAATGCATATCAAAACATACACATTTTCATTGTACATTCAAGAACTGTACATCAAAACATACACATTTTCAGTGTACATTCAAGAAATGTACATCAAAACATACACATTTTCAGTGTACATTCAAGAAATGTACATCAAAACATACACATTTTCATTGTATATACCAGAAATGTACATCAAACATACACATTTTCATTGTATATACAAGAAATGTACATCAAAACATACACATTTTCATTGTATATACAAGAAATGTATATCAAAACATACACATTTTCAGTGTACATAAAAGAAATGTACATCAAAACATACACATTTTCATTGTATATACAAGAAATGTACATCAAAACATACACATTTTCAGTGTACATTCAAGAAATGTACATCAAAACATACACATTTTGAGTGTACATTCAAGAAATGTACATCAAAACATATACATTTTCATTGTATATACCAGAAATGTACATCAAAACATACACATTTTCATTGTATACACAAGAAATGTACATCAAAACATACACATTCTCAGTGTACATTCAAGAAATGTACATCAAATCATACACATTTTCATTGTATATTCAAGAAATGTACATCAAAACATACACATTTTCATTGTATATACCAGAAATGTACATCAAAACATACACACTTTCATTGTACATTCAAGAAATGTACATCAAAACATAAACATTTTCATTGTATATACCAGAAATGTACATCAAAGCATACACATTTTCATTGTATATACCAGAAATGTACATCAGAACATACACATTTTCATTGTACATTCAAGAAATGTACATCAAAACATACACATTTTGAGTGTACATTCAAGAAATATACATCAAAACATACACATTTTCATTGTATATACCAGAAATGCACATCAAAACATACACATTTTCATTGTACATTCAAGAACTGTACATCAAAACATACACATTTTCAGTGTACATTCAAGAAATGTACATCAAAACATACACATTTTCAGTGTACATTCAAGAAATGTACATCAAAACATACACATTTTCATTGTATATACCAGAAATGTACATCAAACATACACATTTTCATTGTATATACAAGAAATGTACATCAAAACATACACATTTTCATTGTATATACAAGAAATGTATATCAATACATACACATTTTCAGTGTACATAAAAGAAAAGTACATATAAACATACACATTTTCATTGTATATACAAGAAATGTACATCAAAACATACACATTTTCAGTGTACATTCAAGAAATGTACATCAAAACATACACATTTTGAGTGTACATTCAAGAAATGTACATCAAAACATATACATTTTCATTGTATATACCAGAAATGTACATCAAAACATACACATTTTCATTGTATACACAAGAAATGTACATCAAAACATACACATTTTCATTGTATATACAAGAAATGTATATCAAAACATACACATTTTCAGTGCACATTCAAGAAATGTACATCAAAACATACACATTTTCATTGTATATAGAAGAAATGTACATCAAAACATACACATTTTCATTGTATATACCAGAAATGTACATGAAAACATACACATTTTCATTGTACATTCAAGAAATGTACATCAAAACATACACATTTTCATTGTATATACCAGAAATGTACATCAAAACATACACATTTTCATTGTACATTCAAGAAATGTACATCAAAACATACACATTTTGAGTGTACATTCAAGAACTGTACATCAAAACATACACATTTTCAGTGTACATTCAAGAAATGTACATCAAAACGTACACATTTTCATTGTATATACCAGAAATGTACATCAAAACATACACATTTTCAATTTACATTCAAGAAATGTACATCAAAACATACACATTTTGAGTGTACATTCAAGAACTGTACATCAAAACATACACATTTTCAGTGTACATTCAAGAAATGTACATCAAAACATAAACATTTTCATTGTATATACCAGAAATGTACATCAAAACATACACATTTTCATTGTATATACAAGAAATGTATATCAAAACATACACATTTTCAGTGTACATTCAAGAAATGTACATCAAAACATACACATTTTCATTGTATATACAAGAAATGTACATCAAAACATAGACATTTTCAGTGTACATTCAAGCAATGTACATCAAGACATACACATTTTCATTGTACATTCAAGAAATGTATATCAAAACATACACATTTTCAGTGTACATTCAAGAAATGTACATCAAAACATACACATTTTCATTGTATATACAAGAAATGTACATCAAAACATACACATTTTCAGTGTACATTCAGGAAATGTACATCAAAACATACAAATTTTCATTGTATATACAAGAAATGTACATCAAAACATACACATTTTCATTGTACACTCAAGAAATGTACGTCAAAACTTACACATTTTCATTCTACACTCAAGAAATGTATATCAAAACATACACATTTTCTTTGTACACTCAAGAAATGTACATAAAAAAGCTTACACATTTTCATTGTATATACAAGAAATGTACATCAAAACATACACATTTTCAGTGTACATTCAAGAAATATACATCAAAACATACACATTTTCATTGTATATACCAGAAATGTACATCAAAACATACACGTTTTCATTGTACATTCAAGAAATGTACATCAAAACATACACATTTTGAGTGTACATTCAAGAAATATACATCAAAAGATACACATTTTCATTGTATATACCAGACATGTACATCAAAACATACATATTTTCATTGTATATACCAGAAATGTACATCAAAACATACACATTTTCATTGTACATTCAAGAAATGTACATCAAAACATACACTTTTTGAGTGTACATTAAAGAAATATACATCAAAACATACACATTTTCATTGTATATACCAGAAATGTACATCAAAACATATACATTTTCATTGTACATTCAAGAAATGTACATCAAAACATACACATTTTCATTGTATATACCAGAAATGTACATCAAAACATACACATTTTCATTGTACATTCAAGAAATGTACATCAAAACATACACATTTTGAGTGTACATTCAAGAACTGTACATCAAAACATACACAATTTCATTGTATATACCAGAAATGTACATCAAAACATACACATTTTCAGTGTACATTCAAGAAATGTACATCAAAACATACACATTTTGAGTGTACATTCAAGAAATGTACATCAAAACATATACATTTTCATTGTATACACAAGAAATGTACATCAAAAGATACACATTTTCATTGTATATACAAGAAATGTATAACAAAACATACACATTTTCAGTGCACATTCACGAAATGTACATCAAAACATACACATTTTCATTGTATATAGAAGAAATGTACATCAAAACATACACATTTTCATTGTATATACCAGAAATGTACATCAAAACATACACATTTTCATTATACATTCAAGAAATGTACATCAAAACATACACATTTTCATTGTATATAGAAGAAATGTACATCAAAACATACACATTTTCATTGTATATACCAGAAGTGTACATCAAAACATACACATTTTCATTGTACATTCAAGAAATGTACATAAAAACATACACATTTTCATTGTACATTCAAGTAATATACATCAAAACATACACATTTTCATTGTATATACAAGAAATGTATATCAAAACATACACATTTTCAGTGTACATTCAAGAAATGTACATCAAAAACTACACATTTTCATTGTACATTCAAGAAATATACATTAAAGCATACACATTTTCATTGTATATACCAGAAATGTACATCAAAACATACACATTTTCATGGTACATTCAAGAAATGTACATCAAAACATACACATTTTGAGTGTACATTTAAGAAATATACATCAAAACATACACATTTTCATTGTATATACCAGAAATGTACATCAAAACATACACATTTTCATTGTACATTCAAGAAATGTACATCAAAACATACACATTTTGAGTGTACATTCAAGAAATATACATCAAAAGATACACATTTTCATTGTATATACCAGAAATGTACATCAAAACATACATATTTTCATTGTATATACCAGAAATGTACATCAAAACATACACATTTTCATTGTACATTCAAGAAATGTACATCAAAAAATACACATTTTGAGTGTACATTCAAGAAATATACATCAAAACATACACATTTTCATTGTATATACCAGAAATGTACATCAAAACATATACATTTTCATTGTACATTCAAGAAATGTACATCAAAACATACATATTTTGAGTGTACATTCAAGAGATATACATCAAAACATGCACATTTTCATTGTATATACCAGAAATGTACATCAAAACATACACATTTTCATTGTATATACAAGAAATGTACATCAAAACATACACATTTTCATTGTATATACAAGAAATGTATATCAAAACATACACATTCTCAGTGTACATTCAAGAAATGTACATCAAATCATACACATTTTCATTGTATATTCAAGAAATGTACATCAAAACATACACATTTTCATTGTATATACCAGAAATGTACATCAAAACATACACATTTTCATTGTACATTCAAGAAATGTACATCAAAACATAAACATTTTCATTGTATATACCAGAAATGTACATCAAAACATACACATTTTCATTGTACATTCAAGAAATGTACATCAAAACATACACATTTTCATTGTATATACCAGAAATGTACATCAAAACACACATTTTCATTGTACATTCAAGAACTGTACATCAAAACATACACATTTTCAGTGTACATTCAAGAAATGTACATCAAAACATACACATTTTCAGTGTATATTCAAGAAATGTACATCAAAACATACACATTTTCATTGTATATACCAGAAATGTACATCAAACATACACATTTTCATTGTATATACAAGAAATGTACATCAAAACATACACATTTTCATTGTATATACAAGAAATGTATATCAAAACATACACATTTTCAGTGTACATAAAAGAAATGTACATATAAACATACACATTTTCATTGTATATACAAGAAATGTACATCAAAACATACACATTTTCAGTGTACATTCAAGAAATGTACATCAAAACATACACATTTTGAGTGTACATTCAAGAAATGTACATCAAAACATATACATTTTCATTGTATATACCAGAAATGTACATCAAAACATACACATTTTCATTGTATACACAAGAAATGTACATCAAAACATACACATTTTCATTGTATATACAAGAAATGTATATCAAAACATACACATTTTCAGTGCACATTCAAGAAGAAATGTACATCAAAACATACACATTTTCATTGTATATAGAAGAAATGTACATCAAAACATACACATTTTCATTGTATATACCAGAAATGTACATGAAAACATACACATTTTCATTGTACATTCAAGAAATGTACATCAAAACATACACATTTTCATTGTATATACCAGAAATGTACATCAAAACATACACATTTTCATTGTACATTCAAGAAATGTACATCAAAACATACAGATTTTGAGTGTACATTCAAGAACTGTACATCAAAACATACACATTTTCAGTGTACATTCAAGAAATGTACATCAAAACATACACATTTTCATTGTATATACCAGAAATGTACATCAAAACATACACATTTTCATTGTACATTCAAGAAATGTACATCAAAACATACACATTTTGAGTGTACATTCAAGAACTGTACATCAAAACATACACATTTTCAGTGTACATTCAAGAAATGTACATCAAAACATAAACATTTTCATTGTATATACCAGAAATGTACATCAAAACATACACATTTTCATTGTATATACAAGAAATGTATATCAAAACATACACATTTTCAGTGTACATTCAAGAAATGTACATCAAAACATACACATTTTCATTGTATATACAAGAAATGTACATCAAAACATACACATTTTCAGTGTACATTCAAGAAATGTACATCAAGACATACACATTTTCATTGTACATTCAAGAAATGTATATCAAAACATACACATTTTCAGTGTACATTCAAGAAATGTACATCAAAACATACACATTTTCATTGTATATACAAGAAATGTACATCAAAACATACACATTTTCAGTGTACATTCAGGAAATGTACATCAAAACATACAAATTTTCATTGTATATACAAGAAATGTACATCAAAACATACACATTTTCATTGTACACTCAAGAAATGTACGTCAAAACTTACACATTTTCATTCTACACTCAAGAAATGTATATCAAAACATACACATTTTCTTTGTACACTCAAGAAATGTACATAAAAAAGCTTACACATTTTCATTGTATATACAGGAAATGTACATCAAAACATACACATTTTCAGTGTACATTCAAGAAATATACATCAAAACATACACATTTTCATTGTATATACCAGAAATGTACATCAAAACATACACATTTTCATTGTACATTCAAGAAATGTACATCAAAACATACACATTTTGAGTGTACATTCAAGAAATATACATCAAAAGATACACATTTTCATTGTATATACCAGACATGTACATCAAAACATACATATTTTCATTGCATACACCAGAAATGTACATCAAAACATACACATTTTCATTGTACATTCAAGAAATGTACATCAAAACATACACTTTTTGAGTGTACATTAAAGAAATATACATCAAATCATACACATTTTCATTGTATATATCAGAAATGTACATCAAAACATATACATTTTCATTGTACATTCAAGAAATGTACATCAAAACATACACATTTTCATTGTATATACCAGAAATGTACATCAAAACATACACATTTTCATTGTACATTCAAGAAATGTACATCAAAACATACACATTTTGAGTGTACATTCAAGAACTGTACATCAAAACATACACAATTTCATTGTATATACCAGAAATGTACATCAAAACATACACATTTTCATTGTACATTCAAGAATTTACATCAAAACATACACATTTTCAGTGTACATTCAAGAAATGTACATCAAAACATACACATTTTGAGTGTACATTCAAGAAATGTACATCAAAACATATACATTTTCATTGTATACACAAGAAATGTACATCAAAAGATACACATTTTCATTGTATATACAAGAAATGTATATCAAAACATACACATTTTCAGTGCAAATTCAAGAAATGTATATCAAAACATACACATTTTCATTGTATATAGAAGAAATGTACATCAAAACATACACATTTTCATTGTATATACCAGAAATGTACATCAAAACATACACATTTTCATTATACATTCAAGAAATGTACATCAAAACATACACATTTTCATTGTATATAGAAGAAATGTACATCAAAACATACACATTTTCATTGTGTATACCAGAAGTGTACATCAAAACATACACACTTTCATTGTACATTCAAGAAATGTACATAAAAACATACACATTTTCATTGTACATTCAAGTAATATACATCAAAACATACACATTTTCATTGTATATACAAGAAATGTATATCAAAACATACACATTTTCAGTGTACATTCAAGAAATGTACATCAAAAACTACACATTTTCATTGTACATTCAAGAAATATACATTAAAGCATACACATTTTCATTGTATATACAAGAAATGTACATCAAAACATACACATTTTAATGGTACATTCAAGAAATGTACATCAAAACATACACATTTTGAGTGTACATTTAAGAAATATACATCAAAACATACACATTTTCATTGTATATACCAGAAATGTACATCAAAACATACACATTTTCATTGTACATTCAAGAAATGTACATCAAAACATACACATTTTGAGTGTACATTCAAGAAATATACATCAAAAGATACACATTTTCATTGTATATACCAGAAATGTACATCAAAACATACATATTTTCATTGTATATACCAGAAATGTACATCAAAACATACACATTTTCATTGTACATTCAAGAAATGTACATCAAAACATACACATTTTGAGTGTACATTCAAGAAATATACATCAAAACATACACATTTTCATTGTATATACCAGAAATGTACATCAAAACATATACATTTTCATTGTACATTCAAGAAATGTACATCAAAACATACATATTTTGAGTGTACATTCAAGAGATATACATCAAAACATGCACATTTTCATTGTATATACCAGAAATGTACATCAAAACATACACATTTTCATTGTATATACAAGAAATGTACATCAAAACATACACATTTTCATTGTATATACAAGAAATGTATATCAAAACATACACATTCTCAGTGTACATTCAAGAAATGTACATCAAATCATACACATTTTCATTGTATATTCAAGAAATGTACATCAAAACATACACATTTTCATTGTATATACCAGAAATGTACATCAAAACATACACATTTTCATTGTACATTCAAGAAATGTACATCAAAACATAAACATTTTCATTGTATATACCAGAAATGTACATCAAAACATACACATTTTCATTGTACATTCAAGAAATGTACATCAAAACATACACATTTTCATTGTATATACCAGAAATGTATATCAAAACATACACATTTTCAGTGCACATTCAAGAAATGTACATCAAAACATACACATTTTCATTGTATATACAAGAAATGTACATCAAAACATACACATTTTCATTGTATATACAAGAAATGTATATCAAAACATACACATTTTCAGTGTACATTCAAGAAATGTACATCAAATCATACACATTTTCATTGTATATTCAAGAAATGTACATCAAAACATACACATTTTCATTGTATATACCAGAAATGTACATCAAAACATACACACTTTCATTGTACATTCAAGAAATGTACATCAAAACATAAACATTTTCATTGTATATACCAGAAATGTACATCAAAGCATACACATTTTCATTGTATATACCAGAAATGTACATCAGAACATACACATTTTCATTGTACATTCAAGAAATGTACATCAAAACATACACATTTTGAGTGTACATTCAAGAAATATACATCAAAACATACACATTTTCATTGTATATACCAGAAATGCACATCAAAACATACACATTTTCATTGTACATTCAAGAACTGTACATCAAAACATACACATTTTCAGTGTACATTCAAGAAATGTACATCAAAACATACACATTTTCAGTGTACATTCAAGAAATGTACATCAAAACATACACATTTTCATTGTATATACCAGAAATGTACATCAAACATACACATTTTCATTGTATATACAAGAAATGTACATCAAAACATACACATTTTCATTGTATATACAAGAAATGTATATCAAAACATACACATTTTCAGTGTACATAAAAGAAATGTACATATAAACATACACATTTTCATTGTATATACAAGAAATGTACATCAAAACATACAGATTTTCAGTGTACATTCAAGAAATGTACATCAAAACATACACATTTTGAGTGTACATTCAAGAAATGTACATCAAAACATATACATTTTCATTGTATATACCAGAAATGTACATCAAAACATACACATTTTCATTGTATACACAAGAAATGTACATCAAAACATACACATTTTCATTGTATATACAAGAAATGTATATCAAAACATACACATTTTCAGTGCACATTCAAGAAATGTACATCAAAACATACACATTTTCATTGTATATAGAAGAAATGTACATCAAAACATACACATTTTCATTGTATATACCAGAAATGTACATGAAAACATACACATTTTCATTGTACATTCAAGAAATGTACATCAAAACATACACATTTTCATTGTATATACCAGAAATGTACATCAAAACATACACATTTTCATTGTACATTCAAGAAATGTACATCAAAACATACACATTTTGAGTGTACATTCAAGAACTGTACATCAAAACATACACATTTTCAGTGTACATTCAAGAAATGTACATCAAAACATACACATTTTCATTGTATATACCAGAAATGTACATCAAAACACACACATTTTCATTGTACATTCAAGAAATGTACATCAAAACATACACATTTTGAGTGTACATTCAAGAACTGTACATCAAAACATACACATTTTCAGTGTACATTCAAGAAATGTACATCAAAACATAAACATTTTCATTGTATATACCAGAAATGTACATCAAAACATACACATTTTCATTGTATATACAAGAAATGTATATCAAAACATACACATTTTCAGTGTACATTCAAGAAATGTACATCAAAACATACACATTTTCATTGTATATACAAGAAATGTACATCAAAACATACACATTTTCAGTGTACATTCAAGCAATGTACATCAAGACATACACATTTTCATTGTACATTCAAGAAATGTATATCAAAACATACACATTTTCAGTGTACATTCAAGAAATGTACATCAAAACATACACATTTTCATTGTATATACAAGAAATGTACATCAAAACATACACATTTTCAGTGTACATTCAGGAAATGTACATCAAAACATACAAATTTTCATTGTATATACAAGAAATGTACATCAAAACATACACATTTTCATTGTATACTCAAGAAATGTACGTCAAAACTTACACATTTTCATTCTACACTCAAGAAATGTATATCAAAACATACACATTTTCTTTGTACACTCAAGAAATGTACATAAAAAAGCTTACACATTTTCATTGTATATACAAGAAATGTACATCAAAACATACACATTTTCAGTGTACATTCAAGAAATATACATCAAAACATACACATTTTCATTGTATATACCAGAAATGTACATCAAAACATACACGTTTTCATTGTACATTCAAGAAATGTACATCAAAACATACACATTTTGAGTGTACATTCAAGAAATATACATCAAAAGATACACATTTTCATTGTATATACCAGACATGTACATCAAAACATACATATTTTCATTGTATATACCAGAAATGTACATCAAAACATACACATTTTCATTGTACATTCAAGAAATGTACATCAAAACATACACTTTTTGAGTGTACATTAAAGAAATATACATCAAAACATACACATTTTCATTGTATATACCAGAAATGTACATCAAAACATATACATTTTCATTGTACATTCAAGAAATGTACATCAAAACATACACATTTTCATTGTATATACCAGAAATGTACATCAAAACATACACATTTTCATTGTACATTCAAGAAATGTACATCAAAACATACACATTTTGAGTGTACATTCAAGAACTGTACATCAAAACATACACAATTTCATTGTATATACCAGAAATGTACATCAAAACATACACATTTTCATTGTACATTCAAGAATTTACATCAAAACATACACATTTTCAGTGTACATTCAAGAAATGTACATCAAAACATATACATTTTCATTGTATACACAAGAAATGTACATCAAAAGATACACATTTTCATTGTATATACAAGAAATGTATATCAAAACATACACATTTTCAGTGCACATTCAAGAAATGTACATCAAAACATACACATTTTCATTGTATATAGAAGAAATGTACATCAAAACATACACATTTTCATTGTATATACCAGAAATGTACATCAAAACATACACATTTTCATTATACATTCAAGAAATGTACATCAAAACATACACATTTTCATTGTATATAGAAGAAATGTACATCAAAACATACACATTTTCATTGTATATACCAGAAGTGTACATCAAAACATACACATTTTCATTGTACATTCAAGAAATGTACATAAAAACATACACAT
This sequence comes from Tenodera sinensis, assembly GCA_030765045.1. Taxonomy (NCBI): domain Eukaryota; kingdom Metazoa; phylum Arthropoda; class Insecta; order Mantodea; family Mantidae; genus Tenodera; species Tenodera sinensis. Next base: position 164,943,817 of record CM060963.1, on the reverse strand, counting down.
TTTCATTGTACATTCAAGTAATATACATCAAAACATACACATTTTCATTGTATATACAAGAAATGTATATCAAAACATACACATTTTCAGTGTACATTCAAGAAATGTACATCAAAAACTACACATTTTCATTGTACATTCAAGAAATATACATTAAAGCATACACATTTTCATTGTATATACCAGAAATGTACATCAAAACATACACATTTTCATGGTACATTCAAGAAATGTACATCAAAACATACACATTTTGAGTGTACATTTAAGAAATATACATCAAAACATACACATTTTCATTGTATATACCAGAAATGTACATCAAAACATACACATTTTCATTGTACATTCAAGAAATGTACATCAAAACATACACATTTTGAGTGTACATTCAAGAAATATACATCAAAAGATACACATTTTCATTGTATATACCAGAAATGTACATCAAAACATACATATTTTCATTGTATATACCAGAAATGTACATCAAAACATACACATTTTCATTGTACATTCAAGAAATGTACATCAAAACATACACATTTTGAGTGTACATTCAAGAAATATACATCAAAACATACACATTTCCATTGTATATACCAGAAATGTACATCAAAACATATACATTTTCATTGTACATTCAAGAAATGTACATCAAAACATACATATTTTGAGTACATTCAAGAGATATACATCAAAACATGCACATTTTCATTGTATATACCAGAAATGTACATCAAAACATACACATTTTCATTGTATATACAAGAAATGTACATCAAAACATACACATTTTCATTGTATATACAAGAAATGTATATCAAAACATACACATTCTCAGTGTACATTCAAGAAATGTACATCAAATCATACACATTTTCATTGTATATTCAAGAAATGTACATCAAAACATACACATTTTCATTGTATATACCAGAAATGTACATCAAAACATACACATTTTCATTGTACATTCAAGAAATGTACATCAAAACATAAACATTTTCATTGTATATACCAGAAATGTACATCAAAACATACACATTTTCATTGTACATTCAAGAAATGTACATCAAAACATACACATTTTCATTGTATATACCAGAAATGTACATCAAAACACACATTTTCATTGTACATTCAAGAACTGTACATCAAAACATACACATTTTCAGTGTACATTCAAGAAATGTACATCAAAACATACACATTTTCAGTGTATATTCAAGAAATGTACATCAAAACATACACATTTTCATTGTATATACCAGAAATGTACATCAAACATACACATTTTCATTGTATATACAAGAAATGTACATCAAAACATACACATTTTCATTGTATATACAAGAAATGTATATCAAAACATACACATTTTCAGTGTACATAAAAGAAATGTACATATAAACATACACATTTTCATTGTATATACAAGAAATGTACATCAAAACATACACATTTTCAGTGTACATTCAAGAAATGTACATCAAATCATACACATTTTGAGTGTACATTCAAGAAATGTACATCAAAACATATACATTTTCATTGTATATACCAGAAATGTACATCAAAACATACACATTTTCATTGTATACACAAGAAATGTACATCAAAACATACACATTTTCATTGTATATACAAGAAATGTATATCAAAACATACACATTTTCAGTGCACATTCAAGAAATGTACATCAAAACATACACATTTTCATTGTATATAGAAGAAATGTACATCAAAACATACACATTTTCATTGTATATACCAGAAATGTACATGAAAACATACACATTTTCATTGTACATTCAAGAAATGTACATCAAAACATACACATTTTCATTGTATATACCAGAAATGTACATCAAAACATACACATTTTCATTGTACATTCAAGAAATGTACATCAAAACATACAGATTTTGAGTGTACATTCAAGAACTGTACATCAAAACATACACATTTTCAGTGTACATTCAAGAAATGTACATCAAATCATACACATTTTCATTGTATATTCAAGAAATGTACATCAAAACATACACATTTTCATTGTATATACCAGAAATGTACATCAAAACATACACATTTTCATTGTACATTCAAGAAATGTACATCAAAACATAAACATTTTCATTGTATATACCAGAAATGTACATCAAAACATACACATTTTCATTGTACATTCAAGAAATGTACATCAAAACATACACATTTTCATTGTATATACCAGAAATGTATATCAAAACATACACATTTTCAGTGCACATTCAAGAAATGTACATCAAAACATACACATTTTCATTGTATATACAAGAAATGTACATCAAAACATACACATTTTCATTGTATATACAAGAAATGTATATCAAAACATACACATTTTCAGTGTACATTCAAGAAATGTACATCAAATCATACACATTTTCATTGTATATTCAAGAAATGTACATCAAAACATACACATTTTCATTGTATATACCAGAAATGTACATCAAAACATACACACTTTCATTGTACATTCAAGAAATGTACATCAAAACATAAACATTTTCATTGTATATACCAGAAATGTACATCAAAGCATACACATTATCATTGTATATACCAGAAATGTACATCAGAACATACACATTTTCATTGTACATTCAAGAAATGTACATCAAAACATACACATTTTGAGTGTACATTCAAGAAATATACATCAAAACATACACATTTTCATTGTATATACCAGAAATGCACATCAAAACATACACATTTTCATTGTACATTCAAGAACTGTACATCAAAACATACACATTTTCAGTGTACATTCAAGAAATGTACATCAAAACATACACATTTTCAGTGTACATTCAAGAAATGTACATCAAAACATACACATTTTCATTGTATATACCAGAAATGTACATCAAACATACACATTTTCATTGTATATACAAGAAATGTACATCAAAACATACACATTTTCATTGTATATACAAGAAATGTATATCAAAACATACACATTTTCAGTGTACATAAAAGAAATGTACATATAAACATACACATTTTCATTGTATATACAAGAAATGTACATCAAAACATACAGATTTTCAGTGTACATTCAAGAAATGTACATCAAAACATACACATTTTGAGTGTACATTCAAGAAATGTACATCAAAACATATACATTTTCATTGTATATACCAGAAATGTACATCAAAACATACACATTTTCATTGTATACACAAGAAATGTACATCAAAACATACACATTTTCATTGTATATACAAGAAATGTATATCAAAACATACACATTTTCAGTGCACATTCAAGAAATGTACATCAAAACATACACATTTTCATTGTATATAGAAGAAATGTACATCAAAACATACACATTTTCATTGTATATACCAGAAATGTACATGAAAACATACACATTTTCATTGTACATTCAAGAAATGTACATCAAAACATACACATTTTCATTGTATATACCAGAAATGTACATCAAAACATACACATTTTCATTGTACATTCAAGAAATGTACATCAAAACATACACATTTTGAGTGTACATTCAAGAACTGTACATCAAAACATACACATTTTCAGTGTACATTCAAGAAATGTACATCAAAACATACACATTTTCATTGTATATACCAGAAATGTACATCAAAACACACACATTTTCATTGTACATTCAAGAAATGTACATCAAAACATACACATTTTGAGTGTACATTCAAGAACTGTACATCAAAACATACACATTTTCAGTGTACATTCAAGAAATGTACATCAAAACATAAACATTTTCATTGTATATACCAGAAATGTACATCAAAACATACACATTTTCATTGTATATACAAGAAATGTATATCAAAACATACACATTTTCAGTGTACATTCAAGAAATGTACATCAAAACATACACATTTTCATTGTATATACAAGAAATGTACATCAAAACATACACATTTTCAGTGTACATTCAAGCAATGTACATCAAGACATACACATTTTCATTGTACATTCAAGAAATGTATATCAAAACATACACATTTTCAGTGTACATTCAAGAAATGTACATCAAAACATACACATTTTCATTGTATATACAAGAAATGTACATCAAAACATACACATTTTCAGTGTACATTCAGGAAATGTACATCAAAACATACAAATTTTCATTGTATATACAAGAAATGTACATCAAAACATACACATTTTCATTGTATACTCAAGAAATGTACGTCAAAACTTACACATTTTCATTCTACACTCAAGAAATGTATATCAAAACATACACATTTTCTTTGTACACTCAAGAAATGTACATAAAAAAGCTTACACATTTTCATTGTATATACAAGAAATGTACATCAAAACATACACATTTTCAGTGTACATTCAAGAAATATACATCAAAACATACACATTTTCATTGTATATACCAGAAATGTACATCAAAACATACACGTTTTCATTGTACATTCAAGAAATGTACATCAAAACATACACATTTTGAGTGTACATTCAAGAAATATACATCAAAAGATACACATTTTCATTGTATATACCAGACATGTACATCAAAACATACATATTTTCATTGTATATACCAGAAATGTACATCAAAACATACACATTTTCATTGTACATTCAAGAAATGTACATCAAAACATACACTTTTTGAGTGTACATTAAAGAAATATACATCAAAACATACACATTTTCATTGTATATACCAGAAATGTACATCAAAACATATACATTTTCATTGTACATTCAAGAAATGTACATCAAAACATACACATTTTCATTGTATATACCAGAAATGTACATCAAAACATACACATTTTCATTGTACATTCAAGAAATGTACATCAAAACATACACATTTTGAGTGTACATTCAAGAACTGTACATCAAAACATACACAATTTCATTGTATATACCAGAAATGTACATCAAAACATACACATTTTCATTGTACATTCAAGAATTTACATCAAAACATACACATTTTCAGTGTACATTCAAGAAATGTACATCAAAACATATACATTTTCATTGTATACACAAGAAATGTACATCAAAAGATACACATTTTCATTGTATATACAAGAAATGTATATCAAAACATACACATTTTCAGTGCACATTCAAGAAATGTACATCAAAACATACACATTTTCATTGTATATAGAAGAAATGTACATCAAAACATACACATTTTCATTGTATATACCAGAAATGTACATCAAAACATACACATTTTCATTATACATTCAAGAAATGTACATCAAAACATACACATTTTCATTGTATATAGAAGAAATGTACATCAAAACATACACATTTTCATTGTATATACCAGAAGTGTACATCAAAACATACACATTTTCATTGTACATTCAAGAAATGTACATAAAAACATACACATTTTCATTGTACATTCAAGTAATATACATCAAAACATACACATTTTCATTGTATATACAAGAAATGTATATCAAAACATACACATTTTCAGTGTACATTCAAGAAATGTACATCAAAAACTACACATTTTCATTGTACATTCAAGAAATATACATTAAAGCATACACATTTTCATTGTATATACCAGAAATGTACATCAAAACATACACGTTTTCATTGTACATTCAAGAAATGTACATCAAAACATACACATTTTGAGTGTACATTCAAGAAATATACATCAAAAGATACACATTTTCATTGTATATACCAGACATGTACATCAAAACATACATATTTTCATTGTATATACCAGAAATGTACATCAAAACATACACATTTTCATTGTACATTCAAGAAATGTACATCAAAACATACACTTTTTGAGTGTACATTAAAGAAATATACATCAAAACATACACATTTTCATTGTATATACCAGAAATGTACATCAAAACATATACATTTTCATTGTACATTCAAGAAATGTACATCAAAACATACACATTTTCATTGTATATACCAGAAATGTACATCAAAACATACACATTTTCATTGTACATTCAAGAAATGTACATCAAAACATACACATTTTGAGTGTACATTCAAGAACTGTACATCAAAACATACACAATTTCATTGTATATACCAGAAATGTACATCAAAACATACACATTTTCATTGTACATTCAAGAATTTACATCAAAACATACACATTTTCAGTGTACATTCAAGAAATGTACATCAAAACATATACATTTTCATTATATACACAAGAAATGTACATCAAAAGATACACATTTTCATTGTATATACAAGAAATGTATATCAAAACATACACATTTTCAGTGCACATTCAAGAAATGTACATCAAAACATACACATTTTCATTGTATATAGAAGAAATGTACATCAAAACATACACATTTTCATTGTATATACCAGAAATGTACATCAAAACATACACATTTTCATTATACATTCAAGAAATGTACATCAAAACATACACATTTTCATTGTATATAGAAGAAATGTACATCAAAACATACACATTTTCATTGTATATACCAGAAGTGTACATCAAAACATACACATTTTCATTGTACATTCAAGAAATGTACATAAAAACATACACATTTTCATTGTACATTCAAGTAATATACATCAAAACATACACATTTTCATTGTATATACAAGAAATGTATATCAAAACATACACATTTTCAGTGTACATTCAAGAAATGTACATCAAAAACTACACATTTTCATTGTACATTCAAGAAATATACATTAAAGCATACACATTTTCATTGTATATACCAGAAATGTACATCAAAACATACACATTTTCATGGTACATTCAAGAAATGTACATCAAAACATACACATTTTGAGTGTACATTTAAGAAATATACATCAAAACATACACATTTTCATTGTATATACCAGAAATGTACATCAAAACATACACATTTTCATTGTACATTCAAGAAATGTACATCAAAACATACACATTTTGAGTGTACATTCAAGAAATATACATCAAAAGATACACATTTTCATTGTATATACCAGAAATGTACATCAAAACATACATATTTTCATTGTATATACCAGAAATGTACATCAAAACATACACATTTTCATTGTACATTCAAGAAATGTACATCAAAACATACACATTTTGAGTGTACATTCAAGAAATATACATCAAAACATACACATTTCCATTGTATATACCAGAAATGTACATCAAAACATATACATTTTCATTGTACATTCAAGAAATGTACATCAAAACATACATATTTTGAGTACATTCAAGAGATATACATCAAAACATGCACATTTTCATTGTATATACCAGAAATGTACATCAAAACATACACATTTTCATTGTATATACAAGAAATGTACATCAAAACATACACATTTTCATTGTATATACAAGAAATGTATATCAAAACATACACATTCTCAGTGTACATTCAAGAAATGTACATCAAATCATACACATTTTCATTGTATATTCAAGAAATGTACATCAAAACATACACATTTTCATTGTATATACCAGAAATGTACATCAAAACATACACATTTTCATTGTACATTCAAGAAATGTACATCAAAACATAAACATTTTCATTGTATATACCAGAAATGTACATCAAAACATACACATTTTCATTGTACATTCAAGAAATGTACATCAAAACATACACATTTTCATTGTATATACCAGAAATGTACATCAAAACACACATTTTCATTGTACATTCAAGAACTGTACATCAAAACATACACATTTTCAGTGTACATTCAAGAAATGTACATCAAAACATACACATTTTCAGTGTATATTCAAGAAATGTACATCAAAACATACACATTTTCATTGTATATACCAGAAATGTACATCAAACATACACATTTTCATTGTATATACAAGAAATGTACATCAAAACATACACATTTTCATTGTATATACAAGAAATGTATATCAAAACATACACATTTTCAGTGTACATAAAAGAAATGTACATATAAACATACACATTTTCATTGTATATACAAGAAATGTACATCAAAACATACACATTTTCAGTGTACATTCAAGAAATGTACATCAAAACATACACATTTTGAGTGTACATTCAAGAAATGTACATCAAAACATATACATTTTCATTGTATATACCAGAAATGTACATCAAAACATACACATTTTCATTGTATACACAAGAAATGTACATCAAAACATACACATTTTCATTGTATATACAAGAAATGTATATCAAAACATACACATTTTCAGTGCACATTCAAGAAATGTACATCAAAACATACACATTTTCATTGTATATAGAAGAAATGTACATCAAAACATACACATTTTCATTGTATATACCAGAAATGTACATGAAAACATACACATTTTCATTGTACATTCAAGAAATGTACATCAAAACATACACATTTTCATTGTATATACCAGAAATGTACATCAAAACATACACATTTTCATTGTACATTCAAGAAATGTACATCAAAACATACAGATTTTGAGTGTACATTCAAGAACTGTACATCAAAACATACACATTTTCAGTGTACATTCAAGAAATGTACATCAAAACATACACATTTTCATTGTATATACCAGAAATGTACATCAAAACATACACATTTTCATTGTACATTCAAGAAATGTACATCAAAACATACACATTTTGAGTGTACATTCAAGAACTGTACATCAAAACATACACATTTTCAGTGTACATTCAAGAAATGTACTTCAAAACATAAACATTTTCATTGTATATACCAGAAATGTACATCAAAACATACACATTTTCATTGTATATACAAGAAATGTATATCAAAACATACACATTTTCAGTGTACATTCAAGAAATGTACATCAAAACATACACATTTTCATTGTATATACAAGAAATGTACATCAAAACATACACATTTTCAGTGTACATTCAAGAAATGTACATCAAGACATACACATTTTCATTGTACATTCAAGAAATGTATATCAAAACATACACATTTTCAGTGTACATTCAAGAAATGTACATCAAAACATACACATTTTCATTGTATATACAAGAAATGTACATCAAAACATACACATTTTCAGTGTACATTCAGGAAATGTACATCAAAACATACAAATTTTCATTGTATATACAAGAAATGTACATCAAAACATACACATTTTCATTGTACACTCAAGAAATGTACGTCAAAACTTACACATTTTCATTCTACACTCAAGAAATGTATATCAAAACATACACATTTTCTTTGTACACTCAAGAAATGTACATAAAAAAGCTTACACATTTTCATTGTATATACAAGAAATGTACATCAAAACATACACATTTTCAGTGTACATTCAAGAAATATACATCAAAACATACACATTTTCATTGTATATACCAGAAATGTACATCAAAACATACACATTTTCATTGTACATTCAAGAAATGTACATCAAAACATACACATTTTGAGTGTACATTCAAGAAATATACATCAAAAGATACACATTTTCATTGTATATACCAGACATGTACATCAAAACATACATATTTTCATTGCATATACCAGAAATGTACATCAAAACATACACATTTTCATTGTACATTCAAGAAATGTACATCAAAACATACACTTTTTGAGTGTACATTAAAGAAATATACATCAAAACATACACATTTTCATTGTATATATCAGAAATGTACATCAAAACATATACATTTTCATTGTACATTCAAGAAATGTACATCAAAACATACACATTTTCATTGTATATACCAGAAATGTACATCAAAACATACACATTTTCATTGTACATTCAAGAAATGTACATCAAAACATACACATTTTGAGTGTACATTCAAGAACTGTACATCAAAACATACACAATTTCATTGTATATACCAGAAATGTACATCAAAACATACACATTTTCATTGTACATTCAAGAATTTACATCAACACATACACATTTTCAGTGTACATTCAAGAAATGTACATCAAAACATACACATTTTGAGTGTACATTCAAGAAATGTACATCAAAACATATACATTTTCATTGTATACACAAGAAATTTACATCAAAAGATACACATTTTCATTGTATATACAAGAAATGTATATCAAAACATACACATTTTCAGTGCACAATCAAGAAATGTACATCAAAACATACACATTTTCATTGTATATAGAAGAAATGTACATCAAAACATACACATTTTCATTGTATATACCAGAAATGTACATCAAAACATACACATTTTCATTATACATTCAAGAAATGTACATCAAAACAAACACATTTTCATTGTATATAGAAGAAATGTACATCAAAACATACACATTTTCATTGTATATACCAGAAGAGTACATCAAAACATACACATTTTCATTGTACATTCAAGAAATGTACATAAAAACATACACATTTTCATTGTACATTCAAGTAATATACATCAAAACATACACATTTTCATTGTATATACAAGAAATGTATATCAAAACATACACATTTTCAGTGTACATTCAAGAAATGTACATCAAAAACTACACATTTTCATTGTACATTCAAGAAATATACATTAAAGTATACACATTTTCATTGTATATACCAGAAATGTACATCAAAACATACACATTTTAATGGTACATTCAAGAAATGTACATCAAAACATACACATTTTGAGTGTACATTTAAGAAATATACATCAAAACATACACATTTTCATTGTATATACCAGAAATGTACATCAAAACATACACATTTTCATTGTACATTCAAGAAATGTACATCAAAACATACACATTTTGAGTGTACATTCAAGAAATATACATCAAAAGATACACATTTTCATTGTATATACCAGAAATGTACATCAAAACATACATATTTTCATTGTATGTACCAGAAATGTACATCAAAACATACACATTTTCATTGTACATTCAAAAAATGTACATCAAAACATACACATTTTGAGTGTACATTCAAGAAATATACATCAAAACATACACATTTTCATTGTATATACCAGAAATGTACATCAAAACATATACATTTTCATTGTACATTCAATAAATGTACATCAAAACATACATATTTTGAGTGTACATTCAAGAGATATACTTCAAAACATGCACATTTTCATTGTATATACCAGAAATGTACATCAAAACATACACATTTTCATTGTATATACAAGAAATGTACATCAAAACATACACATTTTCATTGTATATACAAGAAATGTATATCAAAACATACACATTCTCAGTGTACATTCAAGAAATGTACATCAAACCATACACATTTTCATTGTATATTCAAGAAATGTACATCAAAACATACACATTTTCATTGTATATACCAGAAATGTACATCAAAACATACACATTTTCATTGTACATTCAAGAAATGTACATCAAAACATACACATTTTCATTGTACACTCAAGAAATGTACATAAAAAACATACACATTTTCATTGTACATTCAAGAAATGTACATCAAAACATACACATTTTCATTGTATATACCAGAAATGTACATCAAAACACACATTTTCATTGTACATTCAAGAAATGTACATCGAAACATACACATTTTGAGTGTACATTCAAGAAATATACATCAAAACATACACATTTTCATTGTATATACCAGAAATGCACATCAAAACATACACATTTTCATTGTACATTCAAGAACTGTACATCAAAACATACACATTTTCAGTGTACATTCAAGAAATGTACATCAAAACATACACATTTTCAGTGTACATTCAAGAAATGTACATCAAAACATACACATTTTCATTGTATATACCAGAAATGTACATCAAACATACACATTTTCATTGTATATACAAGAAATGTACATCAAAACATACACATTTTCATTGTATATACAAGAAATGTATATCAAAACATACACATTTTCAGTGTACATAGAAGAAATGTACATCAAAACATACACATTTTCATTGTATATACAAGAAATGTACATCAAAACATATACATTTTCAGTGTACATTCAAGAAATGTACATCAAAACATACACAATTTGAGTGTACATTCAAGAAATGTACATCAAAACATATACATTTTCATTGTATATACCAGAAATGTACATCAAAACATACACATTTTCATTGTATACACAAGAAATGTACATCAAAACATACACATTTTCATTGTATATACAAGAAATGTATATCAAAACATACACATTTTCAGTGCACATTCAAGAAATGTACATCAAAACATACACATTTTCATTGTATATAGAAGTAATGTACATCAAAACATACACATTTTCATTGTATATACCAGAAATGTACATCAAAACATACACATTTTCATTGTACATTCAAGAAATGTACATCAAAACATACACATTTTCATTGTATATACCAGAAATGTACATCAAAACATACACATTTTCATTGTACATTCAAGAAATGTACATCAAAACATACACATTTTCATTGTATATACCAGAAATGTACATCAAAACATACACATTTTCAGGGTACATTCAAGAAATATACATCAAAACATACACATTTTCATTGTATATACAAGAAATGTACATCAAAACATACACATTTTGAATGTACAGTCAAAAAATATACATTAAAACATACACATTTTCATTCTATATACCAGAAATGTACATCAAAACATACACATTTTCATTGTACATTCAAGAAATGTACATCAAAACATACACATTTTGAGTGTACATTCAAGAAATATACATTAAAGCATACACATTTTCATTGTATATACCAGAAACGTACATCAAAACATACACATTTCCATTGTACATTCAAGAAACGTACATCAAAACATACAAATTTTCAGTGTACCTTGAAGAAATATACATCAAAACATACACATTTTCAGGGTACATTCAAGAACTGTACATCAAAACATACACATTTTCAGTGTACATTCAAGAAATGTACATCAAAACATACACATTTTCAGTGTATATACCAGAAATGTACATCAAAACATACACATTTTCATTGTATATACAAGAAATGTACATCAAAACATACACATTTTCATTGTATATACAAGAAATGTATATCAAAACATACACATTTTCAGTGTACATTCAAGAAATGTACATCACAACATACACATTTTCATTGTATATACAAGAAATGTACATCAAAACATACACATTTTCAGTGTACATTGAAGAAATGTACATCAAAACATATACATTTTCATTGTATATACAAGAAATGTACATCAAAACATACACATTTTCAGTGTACATTCCAGAAATGTACATGAAAACATATACATTTTCATTGTACATTCAAGAAATGAATATCAAAACATACACATTTTCAGTGTACATTCAAGAAATGTACATCAAAACATACATATTTTCATTGTATATACAAGAAATGTACATCAAAACATACACATCTTCATTGTACACTAAAGAAATGTACATCAAAGCATACACACTTTCAGTGTACATTCAAGAAATGTACATCAAAACATACACATTTTCATTGTACATTCAAGAAATGTACATCAAAACATACACATTTTCATTGTACATTCAAGAAATGTACATCAAAACATACACATTTTCATTGTACACTCAAGCAATGTACATCAAAACATACACATTTTCATTGTACATTCAAGAAATGTATATCAAAACATACACATTTTCATTGTACATTCAAGAAATGTACATCAAAACATACACATTTTCATTGTACATTCAAGAAATGTACCACAAAACATACACTTTTTCATTGTACATTCAAAGAATGTACATCAAAACATACACATTTTCATTGTACATTCAAGAAATGTACATCAAAACATATACATTTTCATTGTACACTCAAGAAATGTACATCAAAACATACACATTTTGAGTGTACATTCAAGAGATATACATCAAAACATGCACATTTTCATTGTATATACGAGAAATGTACATCAAAACATACACATTTTCATTGTATATACAAGAAATGTACATCAAAACATACACATTTTCATTGTATATACAAGAAATGTATATCAAAACATACACATTTTCAGTGTACATTCAAGAAATGTACATCAAAAGCTACACATTTTCATTGTATATTCAAGAAATGTACATCAAAACATACACATTTTCATTGTATATACCAGAAATGTACATCAAAACATACACATTTTCATTGTACATTCAAGAAAGGTACATCAAAACATACACATTTTCATTGTATATACCAGAAATGTACATCAAAACATACACATTTTCATTGTACATTCAAGAAATGTACATCAAAACATACACATTTTCATTGTATATACCAGAAATGTACATCAAAAAATACACATTTTCATTGTACATTCAAGAAATGTACATCAAAACATACACATTTTGACTGTACATTCTAGAAATATACATCAAAACATACACATTTTCATTGTATATACCAGAAATGCACATCAAAACATACACATTTTCATTGTACATTCAAGAACTGTACATCAAAACATACACATTTTCAGTGTACATTCAAGAAATCTACATCAAAACATACACATTTTCAGTGTAAATTCAAGAAATGTACATCAAAACATACACATTTTCATTGTATATACAAGAAATGTACATCAAAACTTACACATTTTCATTGCATATACAAGAAATGTATATCAAAACATACACATTTTCAGTGTACATTCAAGAAATGTACATCAAAACATACACATTTTCATTGTATATACAAGAAATGTACATCAAAACATACACATTTTCAGTGTACATTCAAGAAATGTACATCAAGACATACACATTTTCATTGTACATTCAAGAAATGTACATCAAAACATACACATTTTCATTGTATATACAAGAAATGTACATCAAAACATACACATTTTCAGTGTACATTCAAGAAATGTACATCAAGACATACACATTTTCATTGTACATTCAAGAAATGTATATCAAAACATACACATTTTCATTGTATATTCAAGAAATGTATATCAAAACATACACATTTTCAGTGTACATTCAAGAAATGTACATCAAAACATACACATTTTCATTTAATATACAAGAAATGTACATCAAAACATACACATTTTCATTGTACACTAAAGAAATGTACACCAAAACATACACATTTTCAGTGTACATTCAAGAAATGTACATCAAAAGATACACATTTTCATTGTACATTCAAGAAATGTACATCAAAACATACACATTTTGAGTGTACATTCAAGAAATATACATCAAAACATACACAATTTCATTGTATATACCAGAAATGTACATCAAAACATACACATTTTCATTGTACATTCAAGAATTGTACATCAAAACATACACATTTTCAGTGTACATTCAAGAAATGTACATCAAAACATACACATTTTGAGTGTACATTCAAGAAATGTACATCAAAACATATACATTTTCATTGTATAAACAAGAAATGTACATCAAAAGATACACATTTTCATTGTATATACAAGAAATGTACATCAAAACATACACATTTTCATTGTACATTCAAGAAATGTACATCAAAACATACACATTTTCAGTGCACATTCAAGAAATGTACATCAAAACATACACATTTTCATTGTATATACCAGAAATGTACATCAAAACATACACATTTTCATTGTACATTCAAGAAATGTACATCAAAACATACACATTTTGACTGTACATTCTAGAAATATACATCGAAACATACACATTTTCATTGTATATACCAGAAATGCACATCAAAACATACACATTTTCATTGTACATTCAAGAACTGTACATCAAAACATACACATTTGCATTGTACATTCAAGAAATGTACATAAAAACATACACATTTTCATTGTACATTCAAGTAATATACATCAAAACATACACATTTTCATTGTATATACAAGAAATGGATATCAATACAGACACATTTTCAGTGTACATTCAAGAAATGTACATCAAAAACTACACATTTTCATTGTACATTCAAGAAATATACATTAAAGCATACACATTTTCATTGTATATACCAGAAATAAACATCAAAACATACACATTTTCATTGTACATTCAAGAAATGTACATCAAAACATACACATTTTGAGTGTACATTCAAGAAATATACATCAAAACATACACATTTTCATTGTATATACCAGAAATGTACATCAAAACATACACATTTTCATTGTACATTCAAGAAATGTACATCAAAACATACACATTTTGAGTGTACATTCAAGAAATATACATCAAAAGATACACATTTTCATTGTATATACCAGAAACGTACATCAAAACATACACATTTTCATTGTGTATACCAGAAATGTACATCAAAACATATACATTTTCATTGTACATTCAAGAAATGTACATCAAAACATACATATTTTGAGTGTACATTCAAGAGATATACATCAAAACATGCACATTTTCATTGTATATACCAGAAATGTACATCAAAACATACACATTTTCATTGTATATACAAGAAATGTACATCAAAATATACACATTCTCAGTGTACATTCAAGAAATGTACATCAAATAATACACATTTTCATTGTATATTCAAGAAATGTACATCAAAACATACAAATTTTCATTGTATATACCAGAGATGTACATCAAAGCATACACATTTTCATTGTATATACCAGAAATGTACATCAGAACATACACATTTTCATTGTACATTCAAGAAATGTACATCAAAACATACACATTTTCAGTGTACATTCAAGAAATATACATCAAAACATACACATTTTCATTGTATATACCAGAAATGCACATCAAAACATACACATTTTCATTGTACATTCAAGAACTGTACATCAAAACATACACATTTTCAGTGTACATTCAAGAAATGTACATCAAAACATACACATTTTGAGTGTACATTCAAGAAATATACATCAAAACATACACATTTTCATTGTATATACCAGAAATGCACATCAAAACATACACATTTTCATTGTACATTCAAGAACTGTACATCAAAACATACACATTTTCAGTGTACATTCAAGAAATGTACATCAAAACATACACATTTTCAGTGTACATTCAAGAAATGTACATCAAAACATACACATTTTCATTGTATATACCAGAAATGTACATCAAACATACACATTTTCATTGTATATACAAGAAATGTACATCAAAACATACACATTTTCATTGTATATACAAGAAATGTATATCAAAACATACACATTTTCAGTGTACATAAAAGAAATGTACATCAAAACATACACATTTTCATTGTATATACAAGAAATGTTAATCAAAACATACACATTTTCAGTGTACATTCAAGAAATGTACATCAAAACATACACATTTTGAGTGTACATTCAAGAAATGTACATCAAAACATATACATTTTCATTGTATATACCAGAAATGTACATCAAAACATACACATTTTCATTGTATACACAAGAAATGTACATCAAAACATACACATTTTCATTGTATATACCAGAAATGTATATCAAAACATACACATTTTCAGTGCATATTCAAGAAATGTACATCAAAACATACACATTTTCATTGTATATACAAGAAATGTACATCAAAACATACACATTTTCATTGTATATACAAGAAATGTATATCAAAACATACACATTCTCAGTGTACATTCAAGAAATGTACATCAAATCATACACATTTTCATTGTATATTCAAGAAATGTACATCAAAACATACACATTTTCATTGTATATACCAGAAATGTACATCAAAACATACACACTTTCATTGTACATTCAAGAAATGTACATCAAAACATAAACATTTTCATTGTATATACCAGAAATGTACATCAAAGCATACACATTTTCATTGTATATACCAGAAATGTACATCAGAACATACACATTTTCATTGTACATTCAGGAAATGTACATCAAAACATACACATTTTGAGTGTACATTCAAGAAATATACATCAAAACATACACATTTTCATTGTATATACCAGAAATGCACATCAAAACATACACATTTTCATTGTACATTCAAGAACTGTACATCAAAACATACACATTTTCAGTGTACATTCAAGAAATGTACATCAAAACATACACATTTTCAGTGTACATTCAAGAAATGTACATCAAAACATACACATTTTCATTGTATATACCAGAAATGTACATCAAACATACACATTTTCATTGTATATACAAGAAATGTACATCAAAACATACACATTTTCATTGTATATACAAGAAATGTATATCAAAACATACACATTTTCAGTGTACATAAAAGAAATGTACATATAAACATACACATTTTCATTGTATATACAAGAAATGTACATCAAAACATACACATTTTCAGTGTACATTCAAGAAATGTACATCAAAACATACACATTTTGAGTGTACATTCAAGAAATGTACATCAAAACATATACATTTTCATTGTATATACCAGAAATGTACATCAAAACATACACATTTTCATTGTATACACAAGAAATGTACATCAAAACATACACATTTTCATTGTATATACAAGAAATGTATATCAAAACATACACATTTTCAGTGCACATTCAAGAAATGTACATCAAAACATACACATTTTCATTGTATATAGAAGAAATGTACATCAAAACATACACATTTTCATTGTATATACCAGAAATGTACATGAAAGCATACACATTTTCATTGTACATTCAAGAAATGTACATCAAAACATACACATTTTCATTGTATATACCAGAAATGTACATCAAAACATACACATTTTCATTGTACATTCAAGAAATGTACATCAAAACATACACATTTTGAGTGTACATTCAAGAACTGTACATCAAAACATACACATTTTCAGTGTACATTCAAGAAATGTACATCAAAACATACACATTTTCATTGTATATACCAGAAATGTACATCAAAACATACACATTTTCATTGTACATTCAAGAAATGTACATCAAAACATACACATTTTGAGTGTACATTCAAGAACTGTACATCAAAACATACACATTTTCAGTGTACATTCAAGAAATGTACATCAAAACATAAACATTTTCATTGTATATACCAGAAATGTACATCAAAACATACACATTTTCATTGTATATACAAGAAATGTATATCAAAACATACACATTTTCAGTGTACATTCAAGAAATGTACATCAAAACATACACATTTTCATTGTATATACAAGAAATGTACATCAAAACATACACATTTTCAGTGTACATTCAAGAAATGTACATCAAGACATACACATTTTCATTGTACATTCAAGAAATGTATATCAAAACATACACATTTTCAGTGTACATTCAAGAAATGTACATCAAAACATACACATTTTCATTGTATATACAAGAAATGTACATCAAAACATACACATTTTCAGTGTACATTCAGGAAATGTACATCAAAACATACAAATTTTCATTGTATATACAAGAAATGTACATCAAAACATACACATTTTCATTGTACACTCAAGAAATGTACGTCAAAACTTACACATTTTCATTCTACACTCAAGAAATGTATATCAAAACATACACATTTTCTTTGTACACTCAAGAAATGTACATAAAAAAGCTTACACATTTTCATTGTATATACAAGAAATGTACATCAAAACATACACATTTTCAGTGTACATTCAAGAAATATACATCAAAACATACACATTTTCATTGTATATACCAGAAATGTACATCAAAACATACACATTTTCATTGTACATTCAAGAAATGTACATCAAAACATACACATTTTGAGTGTACATTCAAGAAATATACATCAAAAGATACACATTTTCATTGTATATACCAGACATGTACATCAAAACATACATATTTTCATTGTATATACCAGAAATGTACATCAAAACATACACATTTTCATTGTACATTCAAGAAATGTACATCAAAACATACACTTTTTGAGTGTACATTAAAGAAATATACATCAAAACATACACATTTTCATTGTATATACCAGAAATCCACATCAAAACATATACATTTTCATTGTACATTCAAGAAATGTACATCAAAACATACACATTTTCATTGTATATACCAGAAATGTACATCAAAACATACACATTTTCATTGTACATTCAAGAAATGTACATCAAAACATACACATTTTGAGTGTACATTCAAGAACTGTACATCAAAACATACACAATTTCATTGTATATACCAGAAATGTACATCAAAACATACACATTTTCATTGTACATTCAAGAATTTACATCAAGACATACACATTTTCAGTGTACATTCAAGAAATGTACATCAAAACATACACATTTTGAGTGTACATTCAAGAAATGTACATCAAAACATATACATTTTCATTGTATACACAAGAAATGTACATCAAAAGATACACATTTTCATTGTATATACAAGAAATGTATATCAAAACATACACATTTTCAGTGCACATTCAAGAAATGTACATCAAAACATACACATTTTCATTGTATATAGAAGAAATGTACATCAAAACATACACATTTTCATTGTATATACCAGAAATGTACATCAAAACATACACATTTTCATTATACATTCAAGAAATGTACATCAAAACATACACATTTTCATTGTATATAGAAGAAATGTACATCAAAACATACACATTTTCATTGTATATACCAGAAGTGTACATCAAAACATACACATTTTCATTGTACATTCAAGAAATGTACATAAAAACATACACATTTTCATTGTACATTCAAGTAATATACATCAAAACATACACATTTTCATTGTATATACAAAAATGTATATCAAACATACACATTTTCAGTGTACATTCAAGAAATGTACATCAAAAACTACACATTTTCATTGTACATTCAAGAAATATACATTAAAGCATACACATTTTCATTGTATATACCAGAAATGTACATCAAAACATACACATTTTCATGGTACATTCAAGAAATGTACATCAAAACATACACATTTTGAGTGTACATTTAAGAAATATACATCAAAACATACACATTTTCATTGTATATACCAGAAATGTACATCAAAACATACACATTTTCATTGTACATTCAAGAAATGTACATCAAAACATACACATTTTGAGTGTACATTCAAGAAATATACATCAAAAGATACACATTTTCATTGTATATACCAGAAATGTACATCAAAACATACATATTTTCATTGTATATACCAGAAATGTACATCAAAACATACACATTTTCATTGTACATTCAAGAAATGTACATCAAAACATACACATTTTGAGTGTACATTCAAGAAATATACATCAAAACATACACATTTTCATTGTGTATACCAGAAATGTACATCAAAACATATACATTTTCATTGTACATTCAAGAAATGTACATCAAAACATACATATTTTGAGTGTACATTCAGGAGATATACATCAAAACATGCACATTTTCATTGTATATACCAGAAATGTACATCAAAACATACACATTTTCATTGTATATACAAGAAATGTACATCAAAACATACACATTTTCATTGTATATACAAGAAATGTATATCAAAACATACACATTCTCAGTGTACATTCAAGAAATGTACATCAAATCATACACATTTTCATTGTATATTCAAGAAATGTACATCAAAACATACACATTTTCATTGTATATACCAGAAATGTACATCAAAACATACACATTTTCACTGTACATTCAAGAAATGTACATCAAAACATAAACATTTTCATTGTATATACCAGAAATGTACATCAAAACATACACATTTTCATTGTACATTCAAGAAATGTACATCAAAACATACACATTTTCATTGTATATACAAGAAATGTACATCAAAACACACATTTTCATTGTACATTCAAGAACTGTACATCAAAACATACACATTTTCAGTGTACATTCAAGAAATGTACATCAAAACATACACATTTTCAGTGTACATTCAAGAAATGTACATCAAAACATACACATTTTCATTGTATATACCAGAAATGTACATCAAACATACACATTTTCATTGTATATACAAGAAATGTACATCAAAACATACACATTTTCATTGTATATACAAGAAATGTATATCAAAACATACACATTTTCAGTGTACATAAAAGAAATGTACATATAAACATACACATTTTCATTGTATATACAAGAAATGTACATCAAAACATACACATTTTCAGTGTACATTCAAGAAATGTACATCAAAACATACACATTTTGAGTGTACATTCAAGAAATGTACATCAAAACATATACATTTTCATTGTATATACCAGAAATGTACATCAAAACATACACATTTTCATTGTATACACAAGAAATGTACATCAAAACATACACATTTTCATTGTATATACCAGAAATGTACATCAAAACATACACATTTTCATTGTACATTCAAGAATTTACATCAAGACATACACATTTTCAGTGTACATTCAAGAAATGTACATCAAAACATACACATTTTGAGTGTACATTCAAGAAATGTACATCAAAACATATACATTTTCATTGTATACACAAGAAATGTACATCAAAAGATACACATTTTCATTGTATATACAAGAAATGTATATCAAAACATACACATTTTCAGTGCACATTCAAGAAATGTACATCAAAACATACACATTTTCATTGTATATAGAAGAAATGAACATCAAAACATACACATTTTCATTGTATATACCAGAAATGTACATCAAAACATACACATTTTCATTATACATTCAAGAAATGTACATCAAAACATACACATTTTCATTGTATATAGAAGAAATGTACATCAAAACATACACATTTTCATTGTATATACCAGAAGTGTACATCAAAACATACACATTTTCATTGTACATTCAAGAAATGTACATAAAAACATACACATTTTCATTGTACATTCAAGTAATATACATCAAAACATACACATTTTCATTGTATATACAAGAAATGTATATCAAAACATACACATTTTCAGTGTACATTCAAGAAATGTACATCAAAAACTACACATTTTCATTGTACATTCAAGAAATATACATTAAAGCATACACATTTTCATTGTATATACCAGAAATGTACATCAAAACATACACATTTTCATGGTACATTCAAGAAATGTACATCAAAACATACACATTTTGAGTGTACATTTAAGAAATATACATCAAAACATACACATTTTCATTGTATATACCAGAAATGTACATCAAAACATACACATTTTCATTGTACATTCAAGAAATGTACATCAAAACATACACATTTTGAGTGTACATTCAAGAAATATACATCAAAAGATACACATTTTCATTGTATATACCAGAAATGTACATCAAAACATACATATTTTCATTGTATATACCAGAAATGTACATCAAAACATACACATTTTCATTGTACATTCAAGAAATGTACATCAAAACATACACATTTTGAGTGTACATTCAAGAAATATACATCAAAACATACACATTTTCATTGTATATACCAGAAATGTACATCAAAACATATACATTTTCATTGTACATTCAAGAAATGTACATCAAAACATACATATTTTGAGTGTACATTCAAGAGATATACATCAAAACATGCACATTTTCATTGTATATACCAGAAATGTACATCAAAACATACACATTTTCATTGTATATACAAGAAATGTACATCAAAACATACACATTTTCATTGTATATACAAGAAATGTATATCAAAACATACACATTCTCAGTGTACATTCAGGAAATGTACATCAAATCATACACATTTTCATTGTATATTCAAGAAATGTACATCAAAACATACACATTTTCATTGTATATACCAGAAATGTACATCAAAACATACACATTTTCATTGTACATTCAAGAAATGTACATCAAAACATAAACATTTTCATTGTATATACCAGAAATGTACATCAAAACATACACATTTTCATTGTACATTCAAGAAATGTACATCAAAACATACACATTTTCATTGTATATACAAGAAATGTACATCAAAACACACATTTTCATTGTACATTCAAGAACTGTACATCAAAACATACACATTTTCAGTGTACATTCAAGAAATGTACATCAAAACATACACATTTTCAGTGTACATTCAAGAAATGTACATCAAAACATACACAGTTTCATTGTATATACCAGAAATGTACATCAAACATACACATTTTCATTGTATATACAAGAAATGCACATCAAAACATACACATTTTCATTGTATATACAAGAAATGTATATCAAAACATACACATTTTCAGTGTACATAAAAGAAATGTACATATAAACATACACATTTTCATTGTATATACAAGAAATGTACATCAAAACATACACATTTTCAGTGTACATTCAAGAAATGTACATCAAAACATACACATTTTGAGTGTACATTCAAGAAATGTACATCAAAACATATACATTTTCATTGTATATACCAGAAATGTACATCAAAACATACACATTTTCATTGTATACACAAGAAATGTACATCAAAACATACACATTTTCATTGTATATACAAGAAATGTATATCAAAACATACACATTTTCAGTGCACATTCAAGAAATGTACATCAAAACATACACATTTTCATTGTATATAGAAGAAATGTACATCAAAACATACACATTTTCATTGTATATACCAGAAATGTACATGAAAACATACACATTTTCATTGTACATTCAAGAAATGTACATCAAAACATACACATTTTCATTGTATATACCAGAAATGTACATCAAAACATACACATTTTCATTGTACATTCAAGAAATGTACATCAAAACATACAGATTTTGAGTGTACATTCAAGAACTGTACATCAAAACATACACATTTTCAGTGTACATTCAAGAAATGTACATCAAAACATACACATTTTCATTGTATATACCAGAAATGTACATCAAAACATACACATTTTCATTGTACATTCAAGAAATGTACATCAAAACATACACATTTTGAGTGTACATTCAAGAACTGTACATCAAAACATACACATTTTCAGTGTACATTCAAGAAATGTACATCAAAACATAAACATTTTCATTGTATATACAAGAAATGTACATCAAAACATACACATTTTCATTGTATATACAAGAAATGTATATCAAAACATACACATTTTCAGTGTACATTCAAGAAATGTACATCAAAACATACACATTTTCATTGTATATACAAGAAATGTACATCAAAACATACACATTTTCAGTGTACATTCAAGAAATGTACATCAAGACATACACATTTTCATTGTACATTCAAGAAATGTATATCAAAACATACACATTTTCAGTGTACATTCAAGAAATGTACATCAAAACATACACATTTTCATTGTATATACAAGAAATGTACATCAAAACATACACATTTTCAGTGTACATTCAGGAAATGTACATCAAAACATACAAATTTTCATTGTATATACAAGAAATGTACATCAAAACATACACATTTTCATTGTACACTCAAGAAATGTACGTCAAAACTTACACATTTTCATTCTACACTCAAGAAATGTATATCAAAACATACACATTTTCTTTGTACACTCAAGAAATGTACATAAAAAAGCTTACACATTTTCATTGTATATACAAGAAATGTACATCAAAACATACACATTTTCAGTGTACATTCAAGAAATATACATCAAAACATACACATTTTCATTGTATATACCAGAAATGTACATCAAAACATACACATTTTCATTGTACATTCAAGAAATGTACATCAAAACATACACATTTTGAGTGTACATTCAAGAAATATACATCAAAAGATACACATTTTCATTGTATATACCAGACATGTACATCAAAAGATACATATTTTCAGTGTATATACCAGAAATGTACATCAAAACATACACATTTTCATTGTACATTCAAGAAATGTACATCAAAACATACACTTTTTGAGTGTACATTAAAGAAATATACATCAAAACATACACATTTTCATTGTATATACCAGAAATGTACATCAAAACATATACATTTTCATTGTACATTCAAGAAATGTACATCAAAACATACACATTTTCATTGTATATACCAGAAATGTACATCAAAACATACACATTTTCATTGTACATTCAAGAAATGTACATCAAAACATACACATTTTGAGTGTACATTCAAGAACTGTACATCAAAACATACACAATTTCATTGTATATACCAGAAATGTACATCAAAACATACACATTTTCATTGTACATTCAAGAATTTACAACAAAACATACACATTTTCAGTGTACATTCAAGAAATGTACATCAAAACATACACATTTTGAGTGTACATTCAAGAAATGTACATCAAAACATATACATTTTCGTTGTATACACAAGAAATGTACATCAAAAGATACACATTTTCATTGTATATACAAGAAATGTATATCAAAACATACACATTTTCAGTGCACATTCAAGAAATGTACATCAAAACATACACATTTTCATTGTATATAGAAGAAATGTACATCAAAACATACACATTTTCATTGTATATACCAGAAATGTACATCAAAACATACACATTTTCATTATACATTCAAGAAATGTACATCAAAACATACACATTTTCATTGTATATAGAAGAAATGTACATCAAAACATACACATTTTCATTGTATATACCAGAAGTGTACATCAAAACATACACATTTTCATTGTACATTCAAGAAATGTACATAAAAACATACACATTTTCATTGTACATTCAAGTAATATACATCAAAACATACACATTTTCATTGTATATACAAGAAATGTATATCAAAACATACACATTTTCAGTGTACATTCAAGAAATGTACATAAAAAACTACACATTTTCATTGTACATTCAAGAAATATACATTAAAGCATACACATTTTCATTGTATATACCAGAAATGTACATCAAAACATACACATTTTCATGGTACATTCAAGAAATGTACATCAAAACATACACATTTTGAGTGTACATTTAAGAAATATACATCAAAACATACACATTTTCATTGTATATACCAGAAATGTACATCAAAACATACACATTTTCATTGTACATTCAAGAAATGTACATCAAAACATACACATTTTGAGTGTACATTCAAGAAATATACATCAAAACATACATATTTTCATTGTATATACCAGAAATGTACATCAAAACATACACATTTTCATTGTACATTCAAGAAATGTACATCAAAACATACACATTTTGAGTGTACATTCAAGAAATATACATCAAAACATACACATTTTCATTGTATATACCAGAAATGTACATCAAAACATATACATTTTCATTGTACATTCAAGAAATGTACATCAAAACATACATATTTTGAGTGTACATTCAAGAGATATACATCAAAACATGCACATTTTCATTGTATATACCAGAAATGTACATCAAACATACACATTTTCATTGTATATACAAGAAATGTACATCAAAACATACACATTTTCATTGTACATTCAAGAAATGTACATCAAAACATACACATTTTGAGTGTACATTCAAGAACTGTACATCAAAACATACACATTTTCAGTGTACATTCAAGAAATGTACATCAAAACATAAACATTCTCATTGTATATACCAGAAATGTACATCAAAACATACACATTTTCAGTGTATATACAAGAAATGTATATCAAAACATACACATTTTCAGTGTACATTCAAGAAATGTACATCAAAACATACACATTTTCATTGTATATACAAGAAATGTACATCAAAACATACACATTTTCAGTGTACATTCAAGAAATGTACATCAAGACATACACATTTTCATTGTACATTCAAGAAATGTATATCAAAACATACACATTTTCAGTGTACATTCAAGAAATGTACATCAAAACATACACATTTTCATTGTATACACAAGAAATGTACATCAAAACATACACATTTTCAGTGTACATTCAGGAAATGTACATCAAAACATACACATTTTCATTGTATATACAAGAAATGTACATCAAAACATACACATTTTCATTGTACACTCAAGAAATGTACATCAAAACTTACACATTTTCATTCTACACTCAAGAAATGTATATCAAAACATACACATTTTCTTTGTACACTCAAGAAATGTACATAAAAAAGCTTACACATTTTCATTGTATATACAAGAAATGTACATCAAAACATACACATTTTCAGTGTACATTCAAGAAATGTACATCAAAACATACACATTTTCATTGTACATTCAAGAAATGTATATCAAAACATACACATTTTCAGTGTACATTCAAGAAATGTACATCAAGACATACACATTTTCATTGTACATTCAAGAAATGTATATCAAAACATACACATTTTCAGTGTACATTCAAGAAATGTACATCAAAACATACACATTTTCATTGTATACACAAGAAATGTACATCAAAACATACACATTTTCAGTGTACATTCAGGAAATGTACATCAAAACATACACATTTTCATTGTATATACAAGAAATGTACATCAAAACATACACATTTTCATTGTACACTCAAGAAATGTACATCAAAACTTACACATTTTCATTCTACACTCAAGAAATGTATATCAAAACATACACATTTTCTTTGTACACTCAAGAAATGTACATAAAAAAGCTTACACATTTTCATTGTATATACAAGAAATGTACATCAAAACATACACATTTTCAGTGTACATTCAAGAAATGTACATCAAAACATACACATTTTCATTGTACATTCAAGAAATGTATATCAAAACATACACATTTTCAGTGTACATTCAAGAAATGTACATCAAAACATACACATTTTCATTGTATTGTCACCGCGCCCGCCGCATCTAATTGCCGACAGCCGCAATTGTCACCCATCGCATTATTGTCGGCACTACCGCAAAGGAGCCGAAGGAAAGAGACAGAGAATGGCCGCATTGTTGGGGCGCTTGCCGAAAGAGAGAAGAGGATAGAGGCTACTGGAATCTTCTACTTTGTATTTCACCGCAAAATAACTGAGCTTTCCCGAACTTTCCAATATAGTGCCTGGGAGATATAAATAGCGGTAAAGTGCGACAGCAGTCAGTCAGACGTATGTGAAGGTTGAGTAGTCGTGCCGACGGAGACGGACAGACGATGTGGAGAGTTGTGCCGACGGAGAAGGGACAGTTGTTGTGTTACTAGTTCGGAGCCGTGCTGTTGGTGAATGGGAAAAGACTTCCTTGTTGTTGCAACGAGTGTACAAAGTTACTGTTTACGGAAATAAAAGTGTTTCTTTATCTCGACTACATCTGTCTACTTTACTTCACAACCAACCTAAGTTACAGTATATACAAGAAATGTACATCAAAACATACACATTTTTATTGTACACTAAAGAAATATATATCAAAACATTCACACATTTTCAGTGTACATTCAAGAAATGTACATCAAAACATACACATTTTCATTGTATATAGAAGAAATGTACATCAAAACATACACATTTTCATTGTATATACCAGAAATGTACATCAAAACATACACATTTTCACTGTACATTCAAGAAATGTACATAAAAACATACACATTTTCATTGTACATTCAAGTAATATACATCAAAACATACACATTTTCATTGTATATACAAGAAATGTATATCAAAACATACACATTTTCAGTGTACATTCAAGAAATGTACATCAAAAACTACACATCTTCATTGTACATTCAAGAAATATACATTAAAGCATACACATTTTCATTGTATATACCAGAAATGTACATCAAAACATACACATTTTCATTGTACATTCAAGAAATGTACATCAAAACATACACATTTTGAGTGTACATTCAAGAAATATACATCAAAACATACACATTTTCATTGTATATACCAGAAATGTACATCAAAACATACACATTTTCATTGTATACACAAGAAATGTACATCAAAACATACACATTTTCATTGTATATACAAGAAATGTATATCAAAACATACACATTTTCAGTGCACATTCAAGAAATGTACATCAAAACATACACATTTTCATTGTATATAGAAGTAATGTACATCAAAACATACACATTTTCATTGTATATACCAGAAATGTACATCAAAACATACACATTTTCATTGTACATTCAAGAAATGTACATCAAAACATACATATTTTCATTGTATATACCAGAAATGTACATCAAAACATACACATTTTCATTGTACATTCAAGAAATGTACATCAAAACATACACATTTTGAGTGTACATTCAGGAACTATACATCAAAACATACACATTTTCATTGTACATACCAGAAATGTACATCAAAACATATACATTTTCATTGTACATTCAAGAAATGTACATCAAAACATACATATTTTGAGTGTACATTCAAGAGATATACATCAAAACATGCACATTTTCATTGTATATACCAGAAATGTACATCAAAACATACACATTTTCAGTGTACATTCAAGAAATGTACATCAAGACATACACATTTTCATTGTACATTCAAGAAATGTATATCAAAACATACACATTTTCAGTGTACATTCAAGAAATGTACATCAAAACATACACATTTTCATTGTATATACAAGAAATGTATATCAAAACATACACATTTTCAGTGTACATTCAAGAAATGTACATCAAAAACTACACATTTTCATTGTACATTCAAGAAATATACATTAAAGCATACACATTTTCATTGTATATACCAGAAATGTACATCAAAACATACACGTTTTCATTGTACATTCAAGAAACGTACATCAAAACATACACATTTTGAGTGTACATTCAAGAAATATACCTCAAAACATACACATTTTCATTGTATATACCAGAAATGTACATCAAAACATACACATTTTCATTGTACATTCAAGAAATGTACATCAAAACATACACATCTTGAGTGTACATTCAAGAAATATACATCAAAAGATACACATTTTCATTGTATATACCAGAAATGTACATCAAAACATACACATTTTCATTGTATATACAAGAAATGTATATCAAAACATACACATTCTCAGTGTACATTCAAGAAATGTACATCAAATCATACACATTTTCATTGTATATTCAAGAAATGTACATCAAAAGATACACATTTTCATTGTATATACCAGAAATGTACATCAAAACATACACATTTTCATTGTACATTCAAGAAATGTACATCAAAACATAAACATTTTCATTGTATGTACCAGAAAGTTACATCAAAACATACACATTTTCATTGTACATTCAAGAAATGTACATCAAAACATACACATTTTCATTGTATATACCAGAAATGTACATCAAACATACACATTTTCATTGTATATACAAGAAATGTACATCAAAACATACACATTTTCATTGTATATACAAGAAATGTATATCAAAACATACACATTTTCATTGTATATACCAGAAATGCACATCAAAACATACACATTTTCATTGTACATTCAAGAACTGTACATCAAAACATACACATTTTCAGTGTACATTCAAGAAATGTATATCAAAACATACACATTTTCAGTGTACATAAAAGAAATGTACATCAAAACATACACATTTTCATTGTATATACAAGAAATGTACATCAAAACATACACATTTTCAGTGTACATTCAAGAAATGTACATCAAAACATATACATTTTGAGTGTACATTCAAGAAATGTACATCAAAACATATACATTTTCATTGTATATACCAGAAATGTACATCGAAACATACACATTTTCATTGTATACACAAGAAATGTACATCAAAACATACACATTTTCATTGTATATACAAGAAATGTATATCAAAACATACACATTTTCAGTGCACATTCAAGAAATGTACATCAAAACATACACATTTTCATTGTATATAGAAGTAATGTACATCAAAACACACACATTTTCATTGTATATACCAGAAATGTACATCAAAACATACACATTTTCAGTGTATATACAAGAAATGTATATCAAAACATACACATTTTCATTGTACATTCAGGAAATGTACATCAAAACATACACATTTTCATTGTATATACCAGAAATGTACATCAAAACATACACATTTTCATTGTACATTCAAGAAATGTACATCAAAGCATACACATTTTGAGTGTACATTCAAGAACTGTACATCAAAACATACACATTTTCAGTGTACATTCAAGAAATGTACATCAAAACATACACATTTTCATTGTACATTCAAGAAATGTACATCAAAACATACACATTTTCATTGTATATACCAGAAATGTACATCAAAACATGCACATTTTCATTGTACATTCAAGAAATGTACATCAAAACATACTCATTTTCAGTGTACATTCAAGAAATGTACATCAAAAACATACACAATTTCATTGTATATACCAGAAATGTACATCAAAACATACACATTTTCATTGTACATTCAAGAATTGTACATCAAAACATACACATTTTCAGTGAAATTTCGAGAAATGTACATCAAAACATACACATTTTGAGTGTACATTCAAGAAATGTACATCAAAACATATACATTTTCATTGTATACACAAGAAATGTACATCAAAAGATACACATTTTCATTGTATATACAAGAAATGTATATCAAAACATACACATTTTCAGTGCACATTCAAGAAATGTACATCAAAACATACACATTTTCATTGTATATAGAAGAAATGTACATCAAAACATACACATTTTCATTGTATATACCAGAAATGTACATCAAAACATACACATTTTCATTGTACATTCAAGAAATGTACATCAAAACATACACATTTTGAGTGTACATTCAAGTAATATACACCAAAACATACACATTTTCATTGTATATACAAGAAATGTATATCAAAACATACACATTTTCAGTGTACATTCAAGTAATGTACATCAAAAACTACACATTTTCATTGTACATTCAAGAAATATACATTAAAGCATACACATTTTCATTGTATATACCAGAAATGTACATCAAAACATACACATTTTCATTGTACATTCAAGAAATGTACATCAAAATATACACATTTTGAGTGTACATTCAAGAAATATACATCAAAACATACACATTTTCATTGTATATACCAGAAATGTACATCAAAACATACACATTTTCATTGTACATTCAAGAAATGTACATCAAAACATACACATTTTGAGTGTACATTCAAGAAATATACATCAAAAGATACACATTTTCATTGTATATACCAGAAATGTACATCAAAACATACACATTTTCATTGTACATTCAAGAAATGTACATCAAAACATAAACATTTTCATTGTATATACCAGAAATGTACATCAAAACATACACATTTTCATTGTACATTCAAGAAATGTACATCAAAACATACACATTTTCATTGTATATACCAGAAATGTACATCAAAATATACACATTTTCATTGTACATTCAAGAAATGTACATCAAAACATAAACATTTTCATTGTATATACCAGAAATGTACATCAAAACATACACATTTTCATTGTACATTCAAGAAATGTACATCAAAACATACACATTTTCATTGTATATACCAGAAATGTACATCAAAACATACACATTTTCATTGTACATTCAAGAAATGTACATCAAAACATACACATTTTGAGTGTACATTCAAGAAATATACATCAAAACATACACATTCTCATTGTATATACCAGAAATGCACATCAAAACATACACATTTTCATTGTACATTCAAGAACTGTACATCAAAACATACACGTTTTCAGTGTACATTCAAGAAATGTACATCAAAACATACACATTTTCAGTGTACATTCAATAAGTGTACATCAAAACATACACATTTTCATTGTATATACCAGAAATGTACATCAAAACATACACATTTTCATTGTATATACAAGAAATGTACATCAAAACATACACATTTTCATTGTATATACAAGAATTGTATATCAAAACATACACATTTTCAGTGTACATAAAAGAAATGTACATCAAAACATACACATTTTCATTGTATATACAAGAAGTGTACATCAAAATATACACATTTTCAGTGTACATTCAAGAAATGTACATCAAAACATACACATTTTGAGTGTACATTCAAGAAATGTACATCAAAACATACACGGTTTCAGTGTACATTCAAGAAATGTACATCAAAACATACACATTTTCAGTGTACATTCAAGAAGTGTACATCAAAACATACACATTTTCATTGTATATACCAGAAATGTACATCAAAACATACACATTTTCATTGTATATACAAGAAATGTACATCAAAACATACACATTTTCATTGTATATACAAGAATTGTATATCAAAACATACACATTTTCAGTGTACATAAAAGAAATGTACATCAAAACATACACATTTTCGTTGTATATACAAGAAATGTACATCAAAATATACACATTTTCAGTGTACATTCAAGAAATGTACATCAAAACATACACATTTTGAGTGTACATTCAAGAAATGTACATCAAAACATATACATTTTCATTGTATATACCAGAAATGTACATCAAAACATACACATTTTCATTGTATACACAAGAAATGTACATCAAAACATACACATTTTCATTGTATATACCAGAAATGTATATCAAAACATACACATTTTCAGTGCACATTCAAGAAATGTACATCAAAACATACACATTTTCATTGTATATAGAAGAAATGTACATCAAAACATACACATTTTCATTGTATATACCAGAAATGTACATCAAAACATACACATTTTCATTGTACATTCAAGAAATGAACATCAAAACATACAGATTTTCATTGTATATACCAGAAATGTACATCAAAACATACACATTTTCATTGTACATTCAAGAAATGTACATCAAAACATACACATTTTCATTGTATATACCAGAAATGTACATCAAAACATACACATTTTCATTGTACATTCAAGAAATGTACATCAAAACATACACATTTTGAGTGTAAATTCAAGAACTGTACATCAAAACATACACATTTTGAGTGTACATTCAAGAACTGTACATCAAAACATACACATTTTCAGTGTACATTCAAGAAATGTACATCAAAACATACATATTTTCATTGTACATTCAAGAAATGTACATCAAAACATACACATTTTCATTGTATATACCAGAAATGTACATCAAAACATACACATTTTCATTGTACATTCAAGAAATGTACATCAAAACATACACATTTTGAGTGTACATTCAAGAACTGTACATCAAAACATACACATTTTCAGTGTACATTCAAGAAATGTACATCAAAACATACACAATTTAATTGTATATACCAGAAAAGTACATCAAAACATACACATTTTCATTGTACATTCAAGAATTGTACATCAAAATATACACATTTTCAGTGAACATTCAAGAAATGTACATCAAAACATACACATTTTGAGTGTACATTCAAGAAATGTACATCAAAACATATACATTTTCATTGTATACACAAGAAATGTACATCAAAAGATACACATTTTCATTGTATATACAAGAAATGTATATCAAAACATACACATTTTCAGTGCACATTCAAGAAATGTACATCAAAACATACACATTTTCATTGTATATAGAAGAAATGTACATCAAAACATACACATTTTCATTGTATATACCAGAAATGTACATCAAAACATACACATTTTCATTGTACATTCAAGAAATGCACATCAAAACATACACATTTTGGGTGTACATTCAAGTAATATACCTCAAAACATACACATTTTCATTGTATATACAAGAAATGTATATCAAAACATACACATTTTCAGTGTACATTCAAGAAATGTACATCAAAAACTACACATTTTCATTGTACATTCAAGAAATATACATTAAAGCATACACATTTTCATTGTATATACCAGAAATGTACATCAAAACATACACATTTTCATTGTACATTCAAGAAATGTACATCAAAATATACACATTTTGAGTGTACATTCAAGAAATATACATCAAAACATACACATTTTCATTGTATATACCAGAAATGTACATCAAAACATACACATTTTCATTGTAAATTCAAGAAATGTACATCAAAACATACACATTTTGAGTGTACATTCAAGAACTGTACATCAAAACATACACATTTTCAGTGTACATTCAAGAAATGTACATCAAAACATACACATTTTCATTGTACATTCAAGAAATGTACATCAAAACATACACATTTTCATTGTATATACCAGAAATGTACATCAAAACATACACATTTTCATTGTACATTCAAGAAATGTACATCAAAACATACACATTTTGAGTGTACATTCAAGAAATATACATCAAAAGATACACATTTTCATTGTATATACAAGAAATGTATATCAAAACATACACATTTTCAGTGTACATTCAAGAAATGTACATCAAAAACTACACATTTTCATTGTACATTCAAGAAATATACATTAAAGCATACACATTTTCATTGTATATACCAGAAATGTACATCAAAACATACACATTTTCATTGTACATTCAAGAAATGTACATCAAAATATACACATTTTGAGTGTACATTCAAGAAATATACATCAAAACATACACATTTTCATTGTATATACCAGAAATGTACATCAAAACATACACATTTTCATTGTAAATTCAAGAAATGTACATCAAAACATACACATTTTGAGTGTACATTCAAGAACTGTACATCAAAACATACACATTTTCAGTGTACATTCAAGAAATGTACATCAAAACATACACATTTTCATTGTACATTCAAGAAATGTACATCAAAACATACACATTTTCATTGTATATACCAGAAATGTACATCAAAACATACACATTTTCATTGTACATTCAAGAAATGTACATCAAAACATACACATTTTGAGCGTAGATTCAAGAACTGTACATCAAAACATACACATTTTCAGTGTACATTCGAGAAATGTACATCAAAACATACACATTTTCATTGTATATACCAGAAATGTACATCAAAACATACACATTTTCATTGTACATTCAAGAAATGTACATCAAAACATACACATTTTGAGTGTACATTCAAGAACTGTACATCAAAACATACACATTTTCAGTGTACATTCAAGAAATGTACATCAAAACATACACATTTTGAGTGTACATTCAAGAAATGTACATCAAAACATATACATTTTCATTGTATATACCAGAAATGTACATCAAAACATACACATTTTCATTGTATACACAAGAAATGTACATCAAAACATACACATTTTCATTGTATATACAAGAAATGTATATCAAAACATACACATTTTCAGTGCACATTCAAGAAATGTACATCAAAACATACACATTTTCATTGTATATAGAAGTAATGTACATCAAAACATACACATTTTCATTGTATATACCAGAAATGTACATCAAAACATACACATTTTCATTGTACATTCAAGAAATGTACATCAAAACATACACATTTTCATTGTATATACCAGAAATGTACATCAAAACATACACATTTTCATTGTACATTCAAGAAATGTACATCAAAACATACACATTTTCATTGTATATACCAGAAATGTACGTCAAAACATACACATTTTCATAGTACATTCAAGAAATGTACATCAAAACATACACATTTTGAGTGTACATTCAAGAACTGTACATCAAAACATACACATTTTCAGTGTACATTCAAGAAATGTACATCAAAACATAAACATTTTCATTGTATATACCAGAAATGTACATCAAAACATACACATTTTCAGTGTACATTCAAGAAATGTACATCAAAACTTACACATTTTCATTCTACACTCAAGAAATGTATATCAAAACATACACATTTTCTTTGTACACTCAAGAAATGTACATAAAAAAGCTTACACATTTTCATTGTATATACAAGAAATGTACATCAAGACATACACATTTTCATTGTACATTCAAGAAATGTATATCAAAACAAACACATTTTCAGTGTACATTCAAGAAATGTACATCAAAACATACACATTTTCATTGTATATACAAGAAATGTACATCAAAACATACACATTTTCAGTGTACATTCAGGAAATGTACATCAAAACATACACATTTTCATTGTATATACAAGAAATGTACATCAAAACATACACATTTTCATTGTACACTCAAGAAATGTACATCAAAACTTACACATTTTCATTCTACACTCAAGAAATGTATATCAAAACATACACATTTCCTTTGTACACTCAAGAAATGTACATAAAAAAGCTTACACATTTTCATTGTATATACAAGAAATGTACGTCAAAACATACACATTTTCAGTGTACATTCAAGAAATGTACATCAAAACATACACATTTTCATTGTACATTCAAGAAATGTATATCAAAACATACACATTTTCAGTGTACATTCATGAAATGTACATCAAAACATACACATTTTCATTGTATTGTCACCGCGCCCGCCGCATCTAATTGCCGACAGCCGCAATTGTCACCGATCGCATTATTGTCGGCACTACCGCAAAGGAGCCGAAGGAAAGAGACAGAGAATGGCCGCATTGTTGGGGCGCTTGCCGAAAGAGAGAAGAGGATAGAGGCTACTGGAATCTTCTACTTTGTATTTCACCGCAGAATAACTGAGCTTTCCCGAACTTTCCAATATAGTGCCTGGGAGATATAAATAGCGGTAAAGTGCGACAGCAGTCAGTCAGACGTATGTGAAGGTTGAGTAGTCGTGCCGACGGAGACGGACAGACGATGTGGAGAGTTGTGCCGACGGAGAAGGGACAGTTGTTGTGTTACTAGTTCGGAGCCGTGCTGTTGGTGAATGGGAAAAGACTTTCTTGTTGTTGCAACGAGTGTACAAAGTTACTGTTTACGGAAATAAAAGTGTTTCTTTATCTCGACTACATCTGTCTACTTTAGTTCACAACCAACCAAAGTTACAGTATATACAAGAAATGTACATCAAAACATACACATTTTCATTGTACACTAAAGAAATATATATCAAAACATTCACACATTTTCAGTGTACATTCAAGAAATGTACATCAAAACATACACATTTTCATTGTACATTCAAGAAATGTACATCAAAACATACACATTTTGAGTGTACATTCAAGAAATATACATCAACACATACACAATTTCATTGTATATACCAGAAATGTACATCAAAACATACACATTTTCATTGTACATTCAAGAATTGTACATCAAAACGTACACATTTCAGTGTACATTCAAGAAATGTACATCAAAACATACACATTTTGAGTGTACATTCAAGAAATATACATCAACACATACACATTTTCATTGTATATACCAGAAATGTACATCAAAACATACACATTTTCATTGTACATTCAAGAAATGTACATCAAAACATAAACATTTTCATTGTGTATACCAGAAATGTACATCAAAACAAACACATTTTCATTGTACATTCAAGAAATGTACATCAAAACATACACATTTTCATTGTATATACCAGAAATGTACATCAAAACATACACATTTTCATTGTACATTCAAGAATTGTACATCAAAACGTACACATTTCAGTGTACATTCAAGAAATGTACATCAAAACATACACATTTTGAGTGTACATTCAAGAAATATACATCAACACATACACATTTTCATTGTATATACCAGAAATGTACATCAAAACATACACATTTTCATTGTACATTCAAGAAATGTACATCAAAACATACACATTTTGAGTGTACATTCAAGAAATATACATCAAAAGATACACATT
The DNA here is from genome assembly GCA_030765045.1 of Tenodera sinensis. Classification (NCBI taxonomy): domain Eukaryota; kingdom Metazoa; phylum Arthropoda; class Insecta; order Mantodea; family Mantidae; genus Tenodera; species Tenodera sinensis. Next base: position 164,903,804 of record CM060963.1, on the reverse strand, counting down.
TTCATTGTATATACCAGAAATGTACATCAAAACATACACATTTTCATTGTACATTCAAGAAATGTACATCAAAGCATAAACATTTTCATTGTATATACCAGAATGTACATCAAAACATACACATTTTCATTGTACATTCAAGAAATGTACATCAAAACATACACATTTTCATTGTACATTCAAGAAATGTACATCAAAACATACACATTTTCATTGTATATACCAGAAATGTACATCAAAACATACACATTTTCATTGTACATTCAAGAAATGTACATCAAAACATAAACATTTTCATTGTATATACCAGAAATGTACATCAAAACATACACATTTTCATTGTACATTCAAGAAATGTACATCAAAACATACACATTTTCATTGTATATACCAGAAATGTACATCAAAACATACACATTTTCATTGTACATTCAAGAATTGTACATCAAAACGTACAAATTTCAGTGTACATTCAAGAAATGTACATCAAAACATACACATTTTGAGTGTACATTCAAGAAATATACATCAACACATACACATTTTCATTGTACATTCAAGAAATGTACATCAAAATATACACATTTTGAGTGTACATTCAAGAAATATACATCAAAACATACACATTTACATTGTATATACCAGAAATGTACATCAAAACATACACATTTTCATTGTACATTCAAGAAATGTACATCAAAACATACACATTTTGAGTGTACATTCAAGAAATATACATCAAAAGATACACATTTTCATTGTATATACAAGAAATGTATATCAAAACATACACATGTTCAGTGTACATTCAAGAAATGTACATCAAAAACTGCACATTTTCATTGTACATTCAAGAAATATACATTAGAGCATACACATTTTCATTGTATATACCAGAAATGTACATCAAAACATACACATTTTCATTGTACATTCAAGAAATGTACATCAAAATATACACATTTTCATTGTACATTCAAGAAATGTACATCAAAACATACACATTTTCATTGTATATACCAGAAATGTACATCAAAACATACACATTTTCATAGTACATTCAAGAAATGTACATCAAAACATACACATTTTGAGTGTACATTCAAGAACTGTACATCAAAACATACACATTTTCAGTGTACATTCAAGAAATGTACATCAAAACATAAACATTTTCAGTGTATATACAAGAAATGTATATCAAAACATACACATTTTCAGTGTACATTCAAGAAATGTACATCAAAACATACACATTTTCATTGTATATACAAGAAATGTACATCAAAACATACACATTTTCAGTGTACATTCAAGAAATGTACATCAAGACATACACATTTTCATTGTACATTCAAGAAATGTATATCAAAACAAACACATTTTCAGTGTACATTCAAGAAATGTACATCAAAACATACACATTTTCATTGTATATACAAGAAATGTACATCAAAACATACACATTTTCAGTGTACATTCAGGAAATGTACATCAAAACATACACATTTTCATTGTATATACAAGAAATGTACATCAAAACATACACATTTTCATTGTACACTCAAGAAATGTACATCAAAACTTACACATTTTCATTCTACACTCAAGAAATGTATATCAAAACATACACATTTTCTTTGTACACTCAAGAAATGTACATAAAAAAGCTTACACATTTTCATTGTATATACAAGAAATGTACATCAAAACATACACATTTTCAGTGTACATTCAAGAAATGTACATCAAAACATACACATTTTCATTGTACATTCAAGAAATGTATATCAAAACATACACATTTTCAGTGTACATTCAAGAAATGTACATCAAAACATACACATTTTCATTGTATTGTCACCGCGCCCGCCGCATCTAATTGCCGACAGCCGCAATTGTCACCCATCGCATTATTGTCGGCACTACCGCAAAGGAGCCGAAGGAAAGAGACAGAGAATGGCCGCATTGTTGGGGCGCTTGCCGAAAGAGAGAAGAGGATAGAGGCTACTGGAATCTTCTACTTTGTATTTCACCGCAGAATAACTGAGCTTTCCCGAACTTTCCAATATAGTGCCTGGGAGATACAAATAGCGGTAAAGTGCGACAGCAGTCAGTCAGACGTATGTGAAGGTTGAGTAGTCGTGCCGACGGAGACGGACAGACCCTGTGGAGAGTTGTGCCGACGGAGAAGGGACAGTTGTTGTGTTACTAGTTCGGAGCCGTGCTGTTGGTGAATGGGAAAAGACTTTCTTGTTGTTGCAACGAGTGTACAAAGTTACTGTTTACGGAAATAAAAGTGTTTCTTTATCTCGACTACATCTGTCTACTTTAGTTCACAACCAACCAAAGTTACAGTATATACAAGAAATGTACATCAAAACATACACATTTTCATTGTACACTAAAGAAATATATATCAAAACATTCACACATTTTCAGTGTACATTCAAGAAATGTACATCAAAACATACACATTTTCATTGTACATTCAAGAAATGTACATCAAAACATACACATTTTGAGTGTACATTCAAGAAATATACATCAACACATACACAATTTCATTGTATATACCAGAAATGTACATCAAAACATACACATTTTCATTGTACATTCAAGAATTGTACATCAAAACGTACACATTTCAGTGTACATTCAAGAAATGTACATCAAAACATACACATTTTGAGTGTACATTCAATAAATATGCATCAACACATACACATTTTCATTGTATATACCAGAAATGTACATCAAAACATACACATTTTGAGTGTACATTCAAGAAATATACATCAAAAGATACACATTTTCATTGTATATACCAGAAATGTACATCAAAACATACACATTTTCATTGTACATTCAAGAAATGTACATCAAAACATAAACATTTTCATTGTATATACCAGAAATGTACATCAAAACATACACATTTTCATTGTACATTCAAGAAATGTACATCAAAACATACACATTTTCATTGTATATACCAGAAATGTACATCAAAACATACACATTTTCATTGTACATTCAAGAAATGTACATCAAAACATAAACATTTTCATTGTATATACCAGAAATGTACATCAAAACATACACATTTTCATTGTACATTCAAGAAATGTACATCAAAACATACACATTTTCATTGTATATACCAGAAATGTACATCAAAACATACACATTTTCATTGTACATTCAAGAAATGTACATCAAAACATACACATTTTGAGTGTACATTCAAGAAATATACATCAAAACATACACATTTTCATTGTAAATACCAGAAATGCACATCAAAACATACACATTTTCATTGTACATTCAAGAACTGTACATCAAAACATACACATTTTCAGTGTACATTCAAGAAATGTACATCAAAACATACACATTTTCAGTGTACATTCAAGAAGTGTACATCAAAACATACACATTTTCATTGTATATACCAGAAATGTACATCAAAACATACACATTTTCATTGTATATACAAGAAATGTACATCAAAACATACACATTTTCATTGTATATACAAGAATTGTATATCAAAACATACACATTTTCAGTGTACATAAAAGAAATGTACTTCAAAACATACACATTTTCATTGTATATACAAGAAATGTACATCAAAACATACACATTTTCAGTGTACATTCAAGAAATGTACATCAAAACATACACATTTTGAGTGTACATTCAAGAAATGTACATCAAAACATATACATTTTCATTGTATATACCAGAAATGTACATCAAAACATACACATTTTCATTGTATACACAAGAAATGTACATCAAAACATACACATTTTCATTGTATATACCAGAAATGTATATCAAAACATACACATTTTCAGTGCACATTCAAGAAATGTACATCAAAACATACACATTTTCATTGTATATAGAAGAAATGTACATCAAAACATACACATTTTCATTGTATATACCAGAAATGTACATCAAAACATACACATTTTCATTGTACATTCATGAAATGTACATCAAAACATACAGATTTTCATTGTATATACCAGAAATGTACATCAAAACATACACATTTTCATTGTACATTCAGGAAATGTACATCAAAACATACACATTTTCATTGTATATACCAGAAATGTACATCAAAACATACACATTTTCATTGTACATTCAAGAAATGTACATCAAAACATACACATTTTGAGTGTACATTCAAGAACTGTACATCAAAACATACACATTTTCAGTGTACATTCAAGAAATGTACATCAAAACATACACATTTTCATTGTACATTCAAGAAATGTACATCAAAACATACACATTTTCATTGTATATACCAGAAATGTACATCAAAACATACACATTTTCATTGTACATTCAAGAAATGTACATCAAAACATACACATTTTGAGTGTACATTCAAGAACTGTACATCAAAACATACACATTTTCAGTGTACATTCAAGAAATGTACATCAAAACATACACAATTTCATTGTATATACCAGAAATGTACATCAAAACATACACATTTTCATTGTATACACAAGAAATGTACATCAAAAGATACACATTTTCATTGTATATACAAGAAATGTATATCAAAACATACACATTTTCAGTGCACATTCAAGAAATGTACATCAAAACATACACATTTTCATTGTATATAGAAGAAATGTACATCAAAACATACACATTTTCATTGTATATACCAGAAATGTACATCAAAACATACACATTTTCATTGTACATTCAAGAAATGTACATCAAAACATACACATTTTGAGTGTACATTCAAGTAATATACATCAAAACATACACATTTTCGTTGTATATACAAGAAATGTATATCAAAACATACACATTTTCAGTGTACATTCAAGAAATGTACATCAAAAACTACACATTTTCATTGTACATTCAAGAAATATACATTAAAGCATACACATTTTCATTGTATATACCAGAAATGTACATCAAAACATACACATTTTCATTGTACATTCAAGAAATGTACATCAAAATATACACATTTTGAGTGTACATTCAAGAAATATATATCAAAACATACACATTTTCATTGTATATACCAGAAATGTACATCAAAACATACACATTTTCATTGTACATTCAAGAAATGTACATCAAAACATACACATTTTGAGTGTACATTCAAGAAATATACATCAAAAGATACACATTTTCATTGTATATACCAGAAATGTACATCAAAACATACACATCTTCATTGTACATTCAAGAAATGTACATCAAAACATAAACATTTTCATTGTATATACCAGAAATGTACATCAAAACATACACATTTTCATTGTACATTCAAGAAATGTACATCAAAACATACACATTTTCATTGTATATACCAGAAATGTACATCAAAACATACACATTTTCATTGTACATTCAAGAAATGTACATCAAAACATAAACATTTTCATTGTACATACCAGAAATGTACATCAAAACATACACATTTTCATTGTACATTCAAGAAGTGTACATCAAAACATACACATTTTCATTGTATATACCAGAAATGTACATCAAAACATACACATTTTCATTGTACATTCATGAAATGTACATCAAAACATACACATTTTGAGTGTACATTCAAGAAATATACATAAAAACATACACATTTTCATTGTATATACCAGAAATGCACATCAAAACATACACATTTTCATTGTACATTCAAGAACTGTACACAAAACATACACGTTTTCAGTGTACATTCAAGAAATGTACATCAAAACATACACATTTTCAGTGTACATTCAAGAAGTGTACATCAAAACATACACATTTTCATTGTATATACAAGAAATGTACATCAAAACATACACATTTTCATTGTATATACAAGAATTGTATATCAAAACATACACATTTTCAGTGTACATAAAAGAAATGTACATCAAAACATACACATTTTCATTGTATATACCAGAAATGTACATCAAAACATACACATTTTCATTGTACATTCAAGAAATGTACATCAAAACATACACATTTTGAGTGTAGATTCAAGAACTGTACATCAAAACATACACATTTTCATTGTATATACAAGAAATGTACATCAAAATATACACATTTTCAGTGTACATTCAAGAAATGTACATCAAAACATACACATTTTGAGTGTACATTCAAGAAATGTACATCAAAACATATACATTTTCATTGTATATACCAGAAATGTACATCAAAACATACACATTTTCATTGTATACACAAGAAATGTACATCAAAACATACACATTTTCATTGTATATACCAGAAATGTATATCAAAACATACACATTTTCAGTGCACATTCAAGAAATGTACATCAAAACATACACATTTTCATTGTATATAGAAGAAATGTACATCAAAACATACACATTTTCATTGTATATACTAGAAATGTACATCAAAACATACACATTTTCATTGTACATTCATGAAATGTACATCAAAACATACAGATTTTCATTGTATATACCAGAAATGTACATCAAAACATACACATTTTCATTGTACATTCAGGAAATGTACATCAAAACATACACATTTTCATTGTATATACCAGAAATGTACATCAAAACATACACATTTTCATTGTACATTCAAGAAATGTACATCAAAACATACACATTTTGAGTGTACATTCAAGAACTGTACATCAAAACATACACATTTTCAGTGTACATTCAAGAAATGTACATCAAAACATACACATTTTCATTGTACATTCAAGAAATGTACATCAAAACATACACATTTTCATTGTATATACCAGAAATGTACATCAAAACATACACATTTTCATTGTACATTCAAGAAATGTACATCAAAACATACACATTTTGAGTGTACATTCAAGAACTGTACATCAAAACATACACATTTTCAGTGTACATTCAAGAAATGTACATCAAAACATACACAATTTCATTGTATATACCAGAAATGTACATCAAAACATACACATTTTCATTGTACATTCAGGAATTGTACATCAAAACATACACATTTTCAGTGAACATTCAAGAAATGTACATCAAAACATACACATTTTGAGTGTACATTCAAGAAATGTACATCAAAACATATACATTTTCATTGTATACACAAGAAATGTACATCAAAAGATACACATTTTCATTGTATATACAAGAAATGTATATCAAAACATACACATTTTCAGTGCACATTCAAGAAATGTACATCAAAACATACACATTTTCATTGTATATAGAAGAAATGTACATCAAAACATACACATTTTCATTGTATATACCAGAAATGTACATCAAAACATACACATTTTCATTGTACATTCAAGAAATGTACATCAAAACATACACATTTTGAGTGTACATTCAAGTAATATACATCAAAACATACACATTTTCGTTGTATATACAAGAAATGTATATCAAAACATACACATTTTCAGTGTACATTCAAGAAATGTACATCAAAAACTACACATTTTCATTGTACATTCAAGAAATATACATTAAAGCATACACATTTTCATTGTATATACCAGAAATGTACATCAAAACATACACATTTTCATTGTACATTCAAGAAATGTACATCAAAATATACACATTTTGAGTGTACATTCAAGAAATATACATCAAAACATACACATTTTCATTGTATATACCAGAAATGTACATCAAAACATACACATTTTCATTGTACATTCAAGAAATGTACATCAAAACATACACATTTTGAGTGTACATTCAAGAAATATACATCAAAAGATACACATTTTCATTGTATATACCAGAAATGTACATCAAAACATACACATTTTCATTGTACATTCAAGAAATGTACATCAAAACATAAACATTTTCATTGTATATACCAGAAATGTACATCAAAACATACACATTTTCATTGTACATTCAAGAAATGTACATCAAAACATACACATTTTCATTGTATATACCAGAAATGTACATCAAAACATACACATTTTCATTGTACATTCAAGAAATGTACATCAAAACATAAACATTTTCATTGTATATACCAGAAATGTACATCAAAACATACACATTTTCATTGTACATTCAAGAAATGTACATCAAAACATACACATTTTCATTGTATATACCAGAAATGTACATCAAAACATACACATTTTCATTGTACATTCAAGAAATGTACATCAAAACATACACATTTTGAGTGTACATTCAAGAAATATACATCAAAACATACACATTTTCATTGTATATACCAGAAATGCACATCAAAACATACACATTTTCATTGTACATTCAAGAACTGTACACAAAACATACACGTTTTCAGTGTACATTCAAGAAATGTACATCAAAACATACACATTTTCAGTGTACATTCAAGAAGTGTACATCAAAACATACACATTTTCATTGTATATACAAGAAATGTACATCAAAACATACACATTTTCATTGTATATACAAGAATTGTATATCAAAACATACACATTTTCAGTGTACATAAAAGAAATGTACATCAAAACATACACATTTTCATTGTATATACCAGAAATGTACATCAAAACATACACATTTTCATTGTACATTCAAGAAATGTACATCAAAACATACACATTTTGAGTGTAGATTCAAGAACTGTACATCAAAACATACACATTTTCATTGTACATTCAAGAAATGTACATCAAAACATACACATTTTGAGTGTACATTCAAGAACTGTACATCAAAACATACACATTTTCAGTGTACATTCAAGAAATGTACATCAAAACATAAACATTTTCATTGTATATACCAGAAATGTACATCAAAACATACACATTTTCATTGTATATACAAGAAATGTATATCAAAACATACACATTTTCAGTGTACATTCAAGAAATGTACATCAAAACATACACATTTTCATTGTATATACAAGAAATGTACATCAAAACATACACATTTTCAGTGTACATTCAAGAAATGTACATCAAGACATACACATTTTCATTGTACATTCAAGAAATGTATATCAAAACATACACATTTTCAGTGTACATTCAAGAAGTGTACATCAAAACATACACATTTTCATTGTATATACAAGAAATGTACATCAAAACATACACATTTTCATTGTATATACAAGAATTGTATATCAAAACATACACATTTTCAGTGTATATACCAGAAATGTACATCAAAACATACACATTTTCATTGTATATACAAGAAATGTACATCAAAACATAAACATTTTCATTGTATATACCAGAAATGTACATCAAAACATACACATTTTCATTGTATATACAAGAAATGTATATCAAAACATACACATTTTCAGTGTACATTCAAGAAATGTACATCAAAACATACACATTTTCATTGTATATACAAGAAATGTACATCAAAACATACACATTTTCAGTGTACATTCAAGAAATGTACATCAAGACATACACATTTTCATTGTACATTCAAGAAATGTATATCAAAACATACACATTTTCAGTGTACATTCAAGAAGTGTACATCAAAACATACACATTTTCATTGTATATACAAGAAATGTACATCAAAACATACACATTTTCATTGTATATACAAGAATTGTATATCAAAACATACACATTTTCAGTGTACATAAAAGAAATGTACATCAAAACATACACATTTTCATTGTATATACCAGAAATGTACATCAAAACATACACATTTTCATTGTACATTCAAGAAATGTACACCAAAACATACACATTTTGAGTGTAGATTCAAGAACTGTACATCAAAACATACACATTTTCATTGTACATTCAAGAAATGTACATCAAAACATACACATTTTGAGTGTACATTCAAGAACTGTACATCAAAACATACACATTTTCAGTGTACATTCAAGAAATGTACATCAAAACATAAACATTTTCATTGTATATACCAGAAATGTACATCAAAACATACACATTTTCATTGTATATACAAGAAATGTATATCAAAACATACACATTTTCAGTGTACATTCAAGAAATGTACATCAAAACATACACATTTTCATTGTATATACAAGAAATGTACATCAAAACATACACATTTTCAGTGTACATTCAAGAAATGTACATCAAGACATACACATTTTCATTGTACATTCAAGAAATGTATATCAAAACATACACATTTTCAGTGTACATTCAAGAAATGTACATCAAAACATACACATTTTCATTGTATATACAAGAAATGTACATCAAAACATACACATTTTCAGTGTACATTCAGGAAATGTGCATCAAAACATACACATTTTCATTGTATATACAAGAAATGTACATCAGAACATACACATTTTCATTGTACACTCAAGAAATGTACATCAAAACTTACACATTTTCATTCTACACTCAAGAAATGTATATCAAAACATACACATTTTCTTTGTACACTCAAGAAATGTACATAAAAAACTTACACATTTTCATCGTATATACAAGAAATGTACATCAAAACATACACATTTTCAGTGTACATTCAAAAATGTACATCAAAACATACACATTTTCATTGTACATTCAAGAAATGTATATCAAAACATACACATTTTCAGTGTACATTCAAGAAATGTACATCAAAACATACATATTTTCATTGTGTATACAAGAAATGTACATCAAAACATACACATTTTCATTGTACACTAAAGAAATATACATCAAAACATTCACACATTTTCAGTGTACATTCAAGAAATGTACATAAAAACATACACATTTTCATTGTACATTCAAGAAATGTACATCAAAACATACACATTTTGAGTATACATTCAAGAAATATACATCAACACATACACAATTTCATTGTATATACCAGAAATGTACATCAAAACATATACATTTTCATTGTACATTCAAGAATTGTACATCAAAACATACACATTTCAGTGTACATTCAAGAAATGTACATCAAAACATACACATTTTGAGTGTATATTCAAGAAATATACATCAACACATACACATTTTCATTGTACATTCAACAAATGTACATCAAAACATACACATTTTCAGTGTACATTCAAGAAATGTACATCAAAACATACACATTTTGAGTGTACATTCAAGAAATATGCATCAAAACATACACAATTTCATTGCATATACCAGAATTGTACATCAAAACATACACATTTTCATTGTACATTCAAGAATTGTACATCAAAACATACACATTTCATTGTACATTCAAGAAATGTACATCAAAACATACACATTTTGAGTGTACATTCAAGAAATATACATCAACACATACACATTTTCATTGTACATTCTAGAAATGTACATCAAAACATACACATTTTCAGTGTACATTCAAGAAATGTACATCAAAACATACACATTTTCAGTGTACATTCAAGAAATATACATCAAAACATACACAATTTCATTGCATATACCAGAAATGTACATCAAAACATACACATTTTCATTGTACATTCAAGAATTGTACATTAAAACATACACATTTCAGTGTACATTCAAGAAATGTACATCAAAACATACACATTTTGAGTGTACATTCAAGAAATGTACATCAAAACATATACATTTTCATTGTATACACAAGAAATGTACATCAAAAGATACACATTTTCATTGCATATACAAGAAATGTATATCAAAACATACACATTTTCAGTGCACATTCAAGAAATGTACATCAAAACATACACATTTTCATTGTATATACAAGAAATGTACATCAATACTTACACATTTTCATTGTACACTAAAGAAATGTACATCAAAACATACACATTTTCATTGTACATTCAAGAGATATACATCAAAACATACACAATTTAATTGTATATACTAGAAATGTACATCAAAACATACACATTTTCATTGTACATTCAAGAATTGTACATCAAAACATACAAATTTTCAGTGTACATTCAAGAAATGTACATCAAAACATACACATTTTGAGTGTACATTCAAGAAATGTACATCAAAACATATACATTTTCAGTGTACATTCAGGAAATGTACATCAAAAGATACACATTTTCATTATATATACAAGAAATGTATATCAAAACATACACATTTTCAGTGTACATTCAAGAAATGTACATACCAACATACACATTTTGAGTGTACATTCAAGAAATGTACATCAAAACATACACATTTTCAGTGTACATTCAGGAAATGTACATCAAAAGATACACATTTTCATTGTATATACAAGAAATGTATATCAAAACATACACATTTTCAGTGCACATTCAAGAAATGTACATCAAAACATACACATTTTCATTGTATATAGAAGAAATGTACATCAAAACATACACATTTTCATTGTATATACCAGAAATGTACATCAAAACATACACATTTTCATTGTACATTCAAGAAATGTACATCAAAACATACACATTTTGAGTGTACATTCAAGTAATATACATCAAAACATACACATTTTCATTGTATATACAAGAAATGTATATCAAAACATACACATTTTCAGTGTACATTCAAGAAATGTACATCAAAACATACACATTTTGAGTGTACATTCAAGAACTGTACATCAAAACATACACATTTTCAGTGTACATTCAAGAAATGTACATCAAAACATACACATTTTCATTGTACATTCAAGAAATGTACATCAAAACATACACATTTTGAGTGTACATTCAAGTAATATACATCAAAACATACACATTTTCATTGTATATACAAGAAATGTATATCAAAACATACACATTTTCAGTGTACATTCAAGAAATGTACATCAAAAACTACACATTTTCATTGTACATTCAAGAAATATACATTAAAGCATACACATTTTCATTGTATATACCAGAAATGTACATCAAAACATACACATTTTCATTGTACATTCAAGAAATGTACATCAAAATATACACATTTGGAGTGTACATTCAAGAAATATACATAAAAACATACACATTTTCATTGTATATACCAGAAATGTACATCAAAACATACACATTTTCATTGTACATTCAAGAAATGTACATCATAACATACACATTTTGAGTGTACATTCAAGAAATATACATCAAAAGATACACATTTTCACTGTATATACCAGAAATGTACATCAAAACATACACATTTTCATTGTACATTCAAGAAATGTACATCAAAACATAAACATTTTCATTGTATATACCAGAAATGTACATCAAAACATACACATTTTCATTGTACATTCAAGAAATGTACATCAAAACATACACATTTTCATTGTATATACCAGAAATGTACATCAAAACATACACATTTTCATTGTACATTCAAGAAATGTACATCAAAACATAAACATTTTCATTGTATATACCAGAAATGTACATCAAAACATACACATTTTCATTGTACATTCAAGAAATGTACATCAAAACATACACATTTTCATTGTATATACCAGAAATGTACATCAAAACATACACATTTTCATTGTACATTCAAGAAATGTACATCAAAACATACACATTTTGAGTGTACATTCAAGAAATATACATCAAAACATACACATTTTCATTGAATATACCAGAAATGCACATCAAAACATACACATTTTCATTGTACATTCAAGAACTGTACATAAAAACATACACGTTTTCAGTGCACATTCAAGAAATGTACATCAAAACATACACATTTTCAGTGTACATTCAAGAAGTGTACATCAAAACATACACATTTTCATTGTATATACCAGAAATGTACATCAAAACATACACATCTTCATTGTATATACAAGAAATGTACATCAAAACATACACATTTTCATTGTATATACAAGAATTGTATATCAAAACATACACATTTTCAGTGTACATAAAAGAAATGTACATCAAAACATACACATTTTCATTGTATATACAAGAAATGTACATCAAAATATACACATTTTCAGTGTACATTCAAGAATTGTACATCAAAACATACACATTTTGAGTGTACATTCAAGAAATGTACATCAAAACATATACATTTTCATTGTATATACCAGAAATGTACATCAAAACGTACACATTTTCATTGTATACACAAGAAATGTACATCAAAACATACACATTTTCATTGTATATACCAGAAATGTATATCAAAACATACACATTTTCAGTGCACATTCAAGAAATGTACATCAAAACATACACATTTTCATTGTATATAGAAGAAATGTACATCAAAACATACACATTTTCATTGTATATACCAGAAATGTACATCAAAACATACACATTTTCATTGTACATTCAAGAAATGTACATCAAAACATACAGATTTTCATTGTATATACCAGAAATGTACATCAAAACATACACATTTTCATTGTACATTCAAGAAATGTACATCAAAACATACACATTTTTATTGTATATACCAGAAATGTACATCAAAACATACACATTTTCATTGTACATTCAAGAAATGTACATCAAAACATACACATTTTGAGTGTACATTCAAGAACTGTACATCAAAACATACACATTTTCAGTGTACATTCAAGAAATGTACATCAAAACATACACATTTTCATTGTACATTCAAGAAATGTACATCAAAACATACACATTTTCATTGTATATACCAGAAATGTACATCAAAACATACACATTTTCATTGTACATTCAAGAAATGTACATCAAAACATACACATTTTGAGTGTAGATTCAAGAACTGTACATCAAAACATACACATTTTCAGTGTACATTCAAGAAATGTACATCAAAACATACACATTTTCATTGTATATACCAGAAATGTACATCAAAACATACACATTTTCATTGTACATTCAAGAAATGTACATCAAAACATACACATTTTGAGTGTACATTCAAGAACTGTACATCAAAACATACACATTTTCAGTGTACATTCAAGAAATGTACATCAAAACATACACATTTTCATTGTATATACCAGAAATGTACATCAAAACATACACATTTTCATTGTATATACAAGAAATGTATATCAAAACATACACATTTTCAGTGTACATTCAAGAAATGTACATCAAAACATACACATTTTCATTGTATATACAAGAAATGTACATCAAAACATACACATTTTCAGTGTACATTCAAGAAATGTACATCAAGACATACACATTTTCATTGTACATTCAAGAAATGTATATCAAAACATACACATTTTCAGTGTACATTCAAGAAATGTACATCAAAACATACACATTTTCATTGTATATACAAGAAATGTACATCAAAACATACACATTTTCAGTGTACATTCAGGAAATGTGCATCAAAACATACACATTTTCATTGTATATACAAGAAATGTACATCAGAACATACACATTTTCATTGTACACTCAAGAAATGTACATCAAAACTTACACATTTTCATTCTACACTCAAGAAATGTATATCAAAACATACACATTTTCTTTGTACACTCAAGAAATGTACATAAAAAACTTACACATTTTCATTGTATATACAAGAAATGTACATCAAAACATACACATTTTCAGTGTACATTCAAAAATGTACATCAGAACATACACATTTTCATTGTACATTCAAGAAATGTATATCAAAACATACACATTTTCAGTGTACATTCAAGAAATCTACATCAAAACATACATATTTTCATTGTGTATACAAGAAATGTACATCAAAACATACACACTTTCATTGTACACTAAAGAAATATACATCAAAACATTCACACATTTTCAGTGTACATTCAAGAAATGTACATCAAAACATACACATTTTCATTGTACATTCAAGAAATGTACATCAAAACATACACATTTTGACTGTACATTCAAGAAATATACATCAACACATACACAATTTCATTGTATATACCAGAAATGTACATCAAAACATATACATTTTCATTGTACATTCAAGAATTGTACATCAAAACATACACATTTCAGTGTACATTCAAGAAATGTACATCAAAACATACATATTTTGAGTGTACATTCAAGAAATATACATCAACACATACACATTTTCATTGTACATTCAAGAAATGTACATCAAAACATACACATTTTCAGTGTACATTCAAGAAATGTACATCAAAACATACACATTTTGAGTGTACATTCAAGAAATATGCATCAAAACATACACAATTTCATTGCATATACCAGAATTGTACATCAAAACATACACATTTTCATTGTACATTCAAGAATTGTACATCAAAACATACACATTTCATTGTACATTCAAGAAATGTACATCAAAACATACACATTTTGAGTGTACATTCAAGAAATATACATCAACTCATACACATTTTCATTGTACATTCAAGAAATGTACATCAAAACATACACATTTTCAGTGTACATTGAAGAAATGTACATCAAAACATACACATTTTCAGTGTACATTCAAGAAATATACATCAAAACATACACAATTTCATTGCATATACCAGAAATGTACATCAAAACATACACATTTTCATTGTACATTCAAGAATTGTACATCAAAACATACACATTTCAGTGTACATTCAAGAAATGTACATCAAAACATACACATTTTGAGTGTACATTCAAGAAATGTACATCAAAACATATACATTTCCATTGTATACACAAGAAATGTACATCAAAAGATACACATTTTCATTGTATATACAAGAAATGTATATCAAAACATACACATTTTCAGTGCACATTCAAGAAATGTACATCAAAACATACACATTTTCATTGTATATACAAGAAATGTACATCAATACATACACATTTTCATTGTACACTAAAGAAATGTACATCAAAACATACACATTTTCAGTGTACATTCAAGAAATGTGCATCAAAATATACACATTTTCAATGTACATTCAAGAAATGTACATCAAAACATACACATTTTGATTGTACATTCAAGAAATATACATCAAAACATACACAATTTAATTGTATATACTAGAAATGTACATCAAAACATACACATTTTCATTGTACATTCAAGAATTGTACATCAAAACATACAAATTTTCAGTGTACATTCAAGAAATGTACATCAAAACATACACATTTTGAGTGTACATTCAAGAAATGTACATCAAAACATATACATTTTCAGTGTACATTCAGGAAATGTACATCAAAAGATACACATTTTCATTGTATATACAAGAAATGTATATCAAAACATACACATTTTCAGTGTACATTCAAGAAATGTACATCAAAACATACACATTTTGAGTGTACATTCAAGAAATGTACATCAAAACATACACATTTTCAGTGTACATTCAGGAAATGTACATCAAAAGATACACATTTTCATTGTACATACAAGAAATGTATATCAAAACATACACATTTTCAGTGCACATTCAAGAAATGTACATCAAAACATACACATTTTCATTGTATATAGAAGAAATGTACATCAAAACATACACATTTTCATTGTATATACCAGAAATGTACATCAAAACATACACATTTTCATTGTACATTCAAGAAATGTACATCAAAACATACACATTTTGAGTGTACATTCAAGTAATATACTTCAAAACATACACATTTTCATTGTATATACAAGAAATGTATATCAAAACATACACATTTTCAGTGTACATTCAAGAAATGTACATCAAAACATACACATTTTGAGTGTACATTCAAGAACTGTACATCAAAACATACACATTTTCAGTGTACATTCAAGAAATGTACATCAAAACATACACATTTTCATTGTACATTCAAGAAATGTACATCAAAACATACACATTTTGAGTGTACATTCAAGTAATATACATCAAAACATACACATTTTCATTGTATATACAAGAAATGTATATCAAAACATACACATTTTCAGTGTACATTCAAGAAATGTACATCAAAAACTACACATTTTCATTGTACATTCAAGAAATATACATTAAAGCATACACATTTTCATTGTATATACCAGAAATGTACATCAAAACATACACATTTTCATTGTACATTCAAGAAATGTACATCAAAATATACACATTTTGAGTGTACATTCAAGAAATATACATAAAAACATACACATTTTCATTGTATATACCAGAAATGTACATCAAAACATACACATTTTCATTGTACATTCAAGAAATGTACATCAAAACATACACATTTTGAGTGTACATTCAAGAAACATACATCAAAAGATACACATTTTCATTGTATATACCAGAAATGTACATCAAAACATACACATTTTCATTGTACATTCAAGAAATGGACATCAAAACATAAACATTTTCATTGTATATACCAGAAATGTACATCAAAACATACACATTTTCATTGTACATTCAAGAAATGTACATCAAAACATACACATTTTCATTGTATATACCAGAAATGTACATCAAAACATACACATTTTCATTGTACATTCAAGAAATGTACATCAAAACATAAACATTTTCATTGTATATACCAGAAATGTACATCAAAACATACACATTTTCATTGTACATTCAAGAAATGTACATCAAAACATACACATTTTCATTGTATATACCAGAAATGTACATCAAAACATACACATTTTCATTGTACATTCAAGAAATGTACATCAAAACATACACATTTTGAGTGTACATTCAAGAAATATACATCAAAACATAGACATTTTCATTGTATATACCAAAAGTGCACATCAAAACATACACATTTTCATTGTACATTCAAGAACTGTACATCAAAACATACACGTTTTCAGTGTACATTCAAGAAATGTACATCAAAGCATACACATTTTCAGTGTACATTCAAGAAGTGTACATCAAAACATACACATTTTCATTGTATATACCAGAAATGTACATCAAAACATACACATCTTCATTGTATATACAAGAAATGTACATCAAAACATACACATTTTCATTGTATATACAAGAATTGTATATCAAAACATACACATTTTCAGTGTACATAAAAGAAATGTACATCAAAACATACACATTTTCATTGTATATACAAGAAATGTACATCAAAATATACACATTTTCAGTGTACATTCAAGAATTGTACATCAAAACATACACATTTTGAGTGTACATTCAAGAAATGTACATCAAAACATATACATTTTCATTGTATATACCAGAAATGTACATCAAAACATACACATTTTCATTGTATACACAAGAAATGTACATCAAAACATACACATTTTCATTGTATATACCAGAAATGTATATCAAAACATACACATTTTCAGTGCACATTCAAGAAATGTACATCAAAACATACACATTTTCATTGTATATAGAAGAAATGTACATCAAAACATACACATTTTCATTGTATATACCAGAAATGTACATCAAAACATACACATTTTCATTGTACATTCAAGAAATGTACATCAAAACATACAGATTTTCATTGTATATACCAGAAATGTACATCAAAACATACACATTTTCATTGTACATTCAAGAAATGTACATCAAAACATACACATTTTCATTGTATATACCAGAAATGTACATCAAAACATACACATTTTCATTGTACATTCAAGAAATGTACATCAAAACATACACATTTTGAGTGTACATTCAAGAACTGTACATCAAAACATACACATTTTCAGTGTACATTCAAGAAATGTACATCAAAACATACACATTTTCATTGTACATTCAAGAAATGTACATCAAAACATACACATTTTCATTGTATATATCAGAAATGTACATCAAAACATACACATTTTCATTGTACATTCAAGAAATGTACATCAAAACATACACATTTTGAGTGTAGATTCAAGAACTGTACATCAAAACATACACATTTTCAGTGTACATTCAAGAAATGTACATCAAAACATACACATTTTCATTGTATATACCAGAAATGTACATCAAAACATACACATTTTCATGGTACATTCAAGAAATGTACATCAAAACATACACATTTTGAGTGTACATTCAAGAACTGTACATCAAAACATACACATTTTCAGTGTACATTCAAGAAATGTACATCAAAACATACACATTTTCATTGTATATACCAGAAATGTACATCAAAACATACACATTTTCATTGTATATACAAGAAATGTATATCAAAACATACACATTTTCAGTGTACATTCAAGAAATGTACATCAAAACATACACATTTTCATTGTATATACAAGAAATGTACATCAAAACATACACATTTTCAGTGTACATTCAAGAAATGTACATCAAGACATACACATTTTCATTGTACATTCAAGAAATGTATATCAAAACATACACATTTTCAGTGTACATTCAAGAAATGTGCATCAAAATATACACATTTTGATTGTACATTCAAGAAATGTACATCAAAACATACACATTTTGATTGTACATTCAAGAAATGTACATCAAAACATACACATTTTGAGTGTAGATTCAAGAACTGTACATCAAAACATACACATTTTCAGTGTACATTCAAGAAATGTACATCAAAACATACACATTTTCATTGTATATACCAGAAATGTACATCAAAACATACACATTTTCATTGTACATTCAAGAAATGTACATCAAAACATACACATTTTGAGTGTACATTCAAGAACTGTACATCAAAACATACACATTTTCAGTGTACATTCAAGAAATGTACATCAAAACATACACATTTTCATTGTATATACCAGAAATGTACATCAAAACATACACATTTTCATTGTATATACAAGAAATGTATATCAAAACATACACATTTTCAGTGTACATTCAAGAAATGTACATCAAGACATACACATTTTCATTGTACATTCAAGAAATGTATATCAAAACATACACATTTTCAGTGTACATTCAAGAAATGTACATCAAAACATACACATTTTCATTGTATATACAGGAAATGTACATCAAAACATACACATTTTCAGTGTACATTCAGGAAATGTGCATCAAAACATACACATTTTCATTGTATATACAAGAAATGTACATCAGAACATACACATTTTCATTGTACACTCAAGAAATGTACATCAAAACTTACACATTTTCATTCTACACTCAAGAAATGTATATCAAAACATACACATTTTCTTTGTACACTCAAGAAATGTACATAAAAAACTTACACATTTTCATTGTATATACAAGAAATGTACATCAAAACATACACATTTTCAGTGTACATTCAAAAATGTACATCAGAACATACACATTTTCATTGTACATTCAAGAAATGTATATCAAAACATACACATTTTCAGTGTACATTCAAGAAATGTACATCAAAACATACATATTTTCATTGTGTATACAAGAAATGTACATCAAAACATACACACTTTCATTGTACACTAAAGAAATATACATCAAAACATTCACACATTTTCAGTGTACATTCAAGAAATGTACATCAAAACATACACATTTTCATTGTACATTCAAGAAATGTACATCAAAACATACACATTTTGACTGTACATTCAAGAAATATACATCAACACATACACAATTTCATTGTATATACCAGAAATGTACATCAAAACATATACATTTTCATTGTACATTCAAGAATTGTACATCAAAACATACACATTTCAGTGTACATTCAAGAAATGTACATCAAAACATACATATTTTGAGTGTACATTCAAGAAATATACATCAACACATACACATTTTCATTGTACATTCAAGAAATGTACATCAAAACATACACATTTTCAGTGTACATTCAAGAAATGTACATCAAAACATACACATTTTGAGTGTACATTCAAGAAATATGCATCAAAACATACACAATTTCATTGCATATACCAGAATTGTACATCAAAACATACACATTTTCATTGTACATTCAAGAATTGTACATCAAAACATACACATTTCATTGTACATTCAAGAAATGTACATCAAAACATACACATTTTGAGTGTACATTCAAGAAATATACATCAACACATACACATTTTCATTGTACATTCAAGAAATGTACATCAAAACATACACATTTTCAGTGTACATTGAAGAAATGTACATCAAAACATACACATTTTCAGTGTACATTCAAGAAATATACATCAAAACATACACAATTTCATTGCATATACCAGAAATGTACATCAAAACATACACATTTTCATTGTACATTCAAGAATTGTACATCAAAACATACACATTTCAGTGTACATTCAAGAAATGTACATCAAAACATACACATTTTGAGTGTACATTCAAGAAATGTACATCAAAACATATACATTTCCATTGTATACACAAGAAATGTACATCAAAAGATACACATTTTCATTGTATATACAAGAAATGTATATCAAAACATACACATTTTCAGTGCACATTCAAGAAATGTACATCAAAACATACACATTTTCATTGTATATACAAGAAATGTACATCAATACATACACATTTTCATTGTACACTAAAGAAATGTACATCAAAACGTACACATTTTCAGTGTACATTCAAGAAATGTGCATCAAAATATACACATTTTCAATGTACATTCAAGAAATGTACATCAAAACATACACATTTTGATTGTACGTTCAAGAAATATACATCAAAACATACACAATTTAATTGTATATACTAGAAATGTACATCAAAACATACACATTTTCATTGTACATTCAAGAATTGTACATCAAAACATACAAATTTTCAGTGTACATTCAAGAAATGTACATCAAAACATACACATTTTGAGTGTACATTCAAGAAATGTACATCAAAACATATACATTTTCAGTGTACATTCAGGAAATGTACATCAAAAGATACACATTTTCATTGTATATACAAGAAATGTATATCAAAACATACACATTTTCAGTGTACATTCAAGAAATGTACATCAAAACATACACATTTTGAGTGTACATTCAAGAAATGTACATCAAAACATACACATTTTCAGTGTACATTCAGGAAATGTACATCAAAAGATACACATTTTCATTGTATATACAAGAAATGTATATCAAAACATACACATTTTCAGTGCACATTCAAGAAATGTACATCAAAACATACACATTTTCATTGTATATAGAAGAAATGTACATCAAAACATACACATTTTCATTGTATATACCAGAAATGTACATCAAAACATACACATTTTCATTGTACATTCAAGAAATGTACATCAAAACATACACATTTTGAGTGTACATTCAAGTAATATACTTCAAAACATACACATTTTCATTGTATATACCAGAAATGTACATCAAAACATACACATTTTCATTGTACATTCAAGAAATGTACATCAAAACATACACATTTTCAGTGTACATTCAGGAAATGTACATCAAAAGATACACATTTTCATTGTATATACAAGAAATGTATATCAAAACATACACATTTTCAGTGCACATTCAAGAAATGTACATCAAAACATACACATTTTCATTGTATATAGAAGAAATGTACATCAAAACATACACATTTTCATTGTACATTCAAGAACTGTACATCAAAACATACACATTTTCAGTGTACATTCAAGAAATGTACATCAAAACATACACATTTTCATTGTACATTCAAGAAATGTACATCAAAACATACACATTTTGAGTGTACATTCAAGTAATATACATCAAAACATACACATTTTCATTGTATATACAAGAAATGTATATCAAAACATACACATTTTCAGTGTACATTCAAGAAATGTACATCAAAAACTACACATTTTCATTGTACATTCAAGAAATATACATTAAAGCAAACACATTTTCATTGTATATACCAGAAATGTACATCAAAACATTCACATTTTCATTGTACATTCAAGAAATGTACATCAAAATATACACATTTTGAGTGTACATTCAAGAAATATACATAAAAACATACACATTTTCATTGTATATACCAGAAATGTACATCAAAACATACACATTTTCATTGTACATTCAAGAAATGTACATCAAAACATACACATTTTGAGTGTACATTCAAGAAATATACATCAAAAGATACACATTTTCATTGTATATACCAGAAATGTACATCAAAACATACACATTTTCATTGTACATTCAAGAAATGTACATCAAAACATAAACATTTTCATTGTATATACCAGAAATGTACATCAAAACATACACATTTTCATTGTATATACCAGAAATGTACATCAAAACATACACATTTTCATTGTACATTCAAGAAATGTACA
Organism: Tenodera sinensis; assembly: GCA_030765045.1. Taxonomy (NCBI): domain Eukaryota; kingdom Metazoa; phylum Arthropoda; class Insecta; order Mantodea; family Mantidae; genus Tenodera; species Tenodera sinensis. The sequence continues at coordinate 164,879,507 of CM060963.1, read as the reverse complement.
TCAAAACATACACATTTTGAGTGTACATTCAAGAAATATACATCAAAACATACACATTTTCATTGTATATACCAGAAGTGCACATCAAAACATACACATTTTCATTGTACATTCAAGAACTGTACATCAAAACATACACGTTTTCAGTGTACATTCAAGAAATGTACATCAAAGCATACACATTTTCAGTGTACATTCAAGAAGTGTACATCAAAACATACACATTTTCATTGTATATACCAGAAATGTACATCAAAACATACACATCTTCATTGTATATACAAGAAATGTACATCAAAACATACACATTTTCATTGTATATACAAGAATTGTATATCAAAACATACACATTTTCAGTGTACATAAAAGAAATGTACATCAAAACATACACATTTTCATTGTATATACAAGAAATGTACATCAAAATATACACATTTTCAGTGTACATTCAAGAATTGTACATCAAAACATACACATTTTGAGTGTACATTCAAGAAATGTACATCAAAACATATACATTTTCATTGTATATACCAGAAATGTACATCAAAACATACACATTTTCATTGTATACACAAGAAATGTACATCAAAACATACACATTTTCATTGTATATACCAGAAATGTATATCAAAACATACACATTTTCAGTGCACATTCAAGAAATGTACATCAAAACATACACATTTTCATTGTATATAGAAGAAATGTACATCAAAACATACACATTTTCATTGTATATACCAGAAATGTACATCAAAACATACACATTTTCATTGTACATTCAAGAAATGTACATCAAAACATACAGATTTTCATTGTATATACCAGAAATGTACATCAAAACATACACATTTTCATTGTACATTCAAGAAATGTACATCAAAACATACACATTTTCATTGTATATACCAGAAATGTACATCAAAACATACACATTTTCATTGTACATTCAAGGAATGTACATCAAAACATACACATTTTGAGTGTACATTCAAGAACTGTACATCAAAACATACACATTTTCAGTGTACATTCAAGAAATGTACATCAAAACAAACACATTTTCATTGTACATTCAAGAAATGTACATCAAAACATACACATTTTCATTGTATATATCAGAAATGTACATCAAAACATACACATTTTCATTGTACATTCAAGAAATGTACATCAAAACATACACATTTTGAGTGTAGATTCAAGAACTGTACATCAAAACATACACATTTTCAGTGTACATTCAAGAAATGTACATCAAAACATACACATTTTCATGGTACATTCAAGAAATGTACATCAAAACATACACATTTTGAGTGTACATTCAAGAACTGTACATCAAAACATACACATTTTCAGTGTACATTCAAGAAATGTACATCAAAACATACACATTTTCATTGTATATACCAGAAATGTACATCAAAACATACACATTTTCATTGTATATACAAGAAATGTATATCAAAACATACACATTTTCAGTGTACATTCAAGAAATGTACATCAAAACATACACATTTTCATTGTATATACAAGAAATGTACATCAAAACATACACATTTTCAGTGTACATTCAAGAAATGTACATCAAGACATACACATTTTCATTGTACATTCAAGAAATGTATATCAAAACATACACATTTTCAGTGTACATTCAAGAAATGTGCATCAAAATATACACATTTTCAATGTACATTCAAGAAATGTACATCAAAACATACACATTTTGATTGTACATTCAAGAAATATACATCAAAACATACACAATTTAATTGTATATACTAGAAATGTACATCAAAACATACACATTTTCATTGTACATTCAAGAATTGTACATAAAAACATACAAATTTTCAGTGTACATTCAAGAAATGTACATCAAAACATACACATTTTGAGTGTACATTCAAGAAATGTACATCAAAACATATACATTTTCAGTGTACATTCAGGAAATGTACATCAAAAGATACACATTTTCATTGTATATACAAGAAATGTATATCAAAACATACACATTTTCAGTGTACATTCAAGAAATGTACATCAAAACATACACATTTTGAGTGTACATTCAAGAAATGTACATCAAAACATACACATTTTCAGTGTACATTCAGGAAATGTACATCAAAAGATACACATTTTCATTGTATATACAAGAAATGTATATCAAAACATACACATTTTCAGTGCACATTCAAGAAATGTACATCAAAACATACACATTTTCATTGTATATAGAAGAAATGTACATCAAAACATACACATTTTCATTGTATATACCAGAAATGTACATCAAAACATACACATTTTCATTGTACATTCAAGAAATGTACATCAAAACATACACATTTTGAGTGTACATTCAAGTAATATACATCAAAACATACACATTTTCATTGTATATACAAGAAATGTATATCAAAACATACACATTTTCAGTGTACATTCCAGAAATGTACATCAAAACATACACATTTTGAGTGTACATTCAAGAACTGTACATCAAAACATACACATTTTCAGTGTACATTCAAGAAATGTACATCAAAACATACACATTTTCATTGTACATTCAAGAAATGTACATCAAAACATACACATTTTGAGTGTACATTCAAGTAATATACATCAAAACATACACATTTTCATTGTATATACAAGAAATGTATATCAAAACATACACATTTTCAGTGTACATTCAAGAAATGTACATCAAAAACTACACATTTTCATTGTACATTCAAGAAATATACATTAAAGCATACACATTTTCATTGTATATACCAGAAATGTACATCAAAACATACACATTTTCATTGTACATTCAAGAAATGTACATCAAAATATACACATATGGAGTGTACATTCAAGAAATATACATAAAAACATACACATTTTCATTGTATATACCAGAAATGTACATCAAAACATACACATTTTCATTGTACATTCAAGAAATGTACATCAAAACATACACATTTTGAGTGTACATTCAAGAAATATACATCAAAAGATACACATTTTCATTGTATATACCAGAAATGTACATCAAAACATACACATTTTCATTGTACATTCAAGAAATGTACATCAAAACATAAACATTTTCATTGTATATGCCAGAAATGTACATCAAAACATACACATTTTCATTGTACATTCAAGAAATGTACATCAAAACATACACATTTTCATTGTATATACCAGAAATGTACATCAAAACATACACATTTTCATTGTACATTCAAGAAATGTACATCAAAACATAAACATTTTCATTGTATATACCAGAAATGTACATCAAAACATACACATTTTCATTGTACATTCAAGAAATGTACATCAAAACATACACATTTTCATTGTATATACCAGAAATGTACATCAAAACATACACATTTTCATTGTACATTCAAGAAATGTACATCAAAACATACACATTTTGAGTGTACATTCAAGAAATATACATCAAAACATACACATTTTCATTGTATATACCAGAAATGCACATCAAAACATACACATTTTCATTGTACATTCAAGAACTGTACATAAAAACATACACGTTTTCAGTGCACATTCAAGAAATGTACATCAAAACATACACATTTTCAGTGTACATTCAAGGAGTGTACATCAAAACATACACATTTTCATTGTATATACCAGAAATGTACATCAAAACATACACATCTTCATTGTATATACAAGAAATGTACATCAAAACATACACATTTTCATTGTATATACAAGAATTGTATATCAAAACATACACATTTTCAGTGTACATAAAAGAAATGTACATCAAAGCATACACATTTTCATTGTATATACAAGAAATGTACATCAAAATATACACATTTTCAGTGTACATTCAAGAATTGTACATCAAAACATACACATTTTGAGTGTACATTCAAGAAATGTACATCAAAACATATACATTTTCATTGTATATACCAGAAATGTACATCAAAACATACACATTTTCATTGTATACACAAGAAATGTACATCAAAACATACACATTTTCATTGTATATACCAGAAATGTATATCAAAACATACACATTTTCAGTGCACATTCAAGAAATGTACATCAAAACATACACATTTTCATTGTATATAGAAGAAATGTACATCAAAACATACACATTTTCATTGTATATACCAGAAATGTACATCAAAACATACACATTTTCATTGTACATTCAAGAAATGTACATCAAAACATACAGATTTTCATTGTATATACCAGAAATGTACATCAAAACATACACATTTTCATTGTACATTCAAGAAATGTACATCAAAACATACACATTTTCATTGTATATACCAGAAATGTACATCAAAACATACACATTTTCATTGTACATTCAAGAAATGTACATCAAAACATACACATTTTGAGTGTACATTCAAGAACTGTACATCAAAACATACACATTTTCAGTGTACATTCAAGAAATGTACATCAAAACATACACATTTTCATTGTACATTCAAGAAATGTACATCAAAACATACACATTTTCATTGTATATACCAGAAATGTACATCAAAACATACACATTTTCATTGTACATTCAAGAAATGTACATCAAAACATACACATTTTGAGTGTAGATTCAAGAACTGTACATCAAAACATACACATTTTCAGTGTACATTCAAGAAATGTACATCAAAACATACACATTTTCATTGTATATACCAGAAATGTACATCAAAACATACACATTTTCATTGTACATTCAAGAAATGTACATCAAAACATACACATTTTGAGTGTACATTCAAGAACTGTACATCAAAACATACACATTTTCAGTGTACATTCAAGAAATGTACATCAAAACATACACATTTTCATTGTATATACCAGAAATGTACATCAAAACATACACATTTTCATTGTATATACAAGAAATGTATATCAAAACATACACATTTTCAGTGTACATTCAAGAAATGTACATCAAAACATACACATTTTCATTGTATATACAAGAAATGTACATCAAAACATACACATTTTCAGTGTACATTCAAGAAATGTACATCAAGACATACACATTTTCATTGTACATTCAAGAAATGTATATCAAAACATACACATTTTCAGTGTACATTCAAGAAATGTACATCAAAACATACACATTTTCATTGTATATACAAGAAATGTACATCAAAACATACACATTTTCAGTGTACATTCAGGAAATGTGCATCAAAACATACACATTTTCATTGTATATACAAGAAATGTACATCAGAACATACACATTTTCATTGTACACTCAAGAAATGTACATCAAAACTTACACATTTTCATTCTACACTCAAGAAATGTATATCAAAACATACACATTTTCTTTGTACACTCAAGAAATGTACATAAAAAACTTACACATTTTCATTGTATATACAAGAAATGTACATCAAAACATACACATTTTCAGTGTACATTCAAAAATGTACATCAGAACATACACATTTTCATTGTACATTCAAGAAATGTATATCAAAACATACACATTTTCAGTGTACATTCAAGAAATGTACATCAAAACATACACATTTTCATTGTGTATACAAGAAATGTACATCAAAACATACACACTTTCATTGTACACTAAAGAAATATACATCAAAACATTCACACATTTTCAGTGTACATTCAAGAAATGTACATCAAAACATACACATTTTCATTGTACATTCAAGAAATGTACATCAAAACATACACATTTTGACTGTACATTCAAGAAATATATATCAACACATACACAATTTCATTGTATATACCAGAAATGTACATCAAAACATATACATTTTCATTGTACATTCAAGAATTGTACATCAAAACATACACATTTCAGTGTACATTCAAGAAATGTACATCAAAACATACACATTTTGAGTGTACATTCAAGAAATATACATCAACACATACACATTTTCATTGTACATTCAAGAAATGTACATCAAAACATACACATTTTCAGTGTACATTCAAGAAATGTACATCAAAACATACACATTTTGAGTGTACATTCAAGAAATATGCATCAAAACATACACAATTTCATTGCATATACCAGAATTGTACATCAAAACATACACATTTTCATTGTACATTCAAGAATTGTACATCAAAACATACACATTTCATTGTACATTCAAGAAATGTACATCAAAACATACACATTTTGAGTGTACATTCAAGAAATATACATCAACACATACACATTTTCATTGTACATTCAAGAAATGTACATCAAAACATACACATTTTCAGTGTACATTGAAGAAATGTACATCAAAACATACACATTTTCAGTGTACATTCAAGAAATATACATCAAAACATACACAATTTCATTGCATATACCAGAAATGTACATCAAAACATACACATTTTCATTGTACATTCAAGAATTGTACATCAAAACATACACATTTCAGTGTACATTCAAGAAATGTACATCAAAACATACACATTTTGAGTGTACATTCAAGAAATGTACATCAAAACATATACATTTCCTTTGTATACACAAGAAATGTACATCAAAAGATACACATTTTCATTGTATATACAAGAAATGTATATCAAAACATACACATTTTCAGTGCACATTCAAGAAATGTACATCAAAACATACACATTTTCATTGTATATACAAGAAATGTACATCAATACATACACATTTTCATTGTACACTAAGGAAATGTACATCAAAACATACACATTTTCAGTGTACATTCAAGAAATGTGCATCAAAATATACACATTTTCAATGTACATTCAAGAAATGTACATCAAAACATACACATTTTGATTGTACATTCAAGAAATATACATCAAAACATACACAATTTAATTGTATATACTAAAAATGTACATCAAAACATACACATTTTCATTGTACATTCAAGAATTGTACATCAAAACATACAAATTTTCAGTGTACATTCAAGAAATGTACATCAAAGCATACACATTTTGAGTGTACATTCAAGAAATGTACATCAAAACATATACATTTTCAGTGTACATTCAGGAAATGTACATCAAAAGATACACATTTTCATTGTATATACAAGAAATGTATATCAAAACATACACATTTTCAGTGTACATTCAAGAAATGTACATCAAAACATACACATTTTGAGTGTACATTCAAGAAATGTACATCAAAACATACACATTTTCAGTGTACATTCAGGAAATGTACATCAAAAGATACACATTTTCATTGTATATACAAGAAATGTATATCAAAACATACACATTTTCAGTGCACATTCAAGAAATGTACATCAAAACATACACATTTTCATTGTATATAGAAGAAATGTACATCAAAACATACACATTTTCATTGTATATACCAGAAATGTACATCAAAACATACACATTTTCATTGTACATTCAAGAAATGTACATCAAAACATACACATTTTGAGTGTACATTCAAGTAATATACTTCAAAACATACACATTTTCATTGTATATACAAGAAATGTATATCAAAACATACACATTTTCAGTGTACATTCAAGAAATGTACATCAAAACATACACATTTTGAGTGTACATTCAAGAACTGTACATCAAAACATACACATTTTCAGTGTACATTCAAGAAATGTACATCAAAACATACACATTTTCATTGTACATTCAAGAAATGTACATCAAAACATACACATTTTGAGTGTACATTCAAGTAATATACATCAAAACATACACATTTTCATTGTATATACAAGAAATGTATATCAAAACATACACATTTTCAGTGTACATTCAAGAAATGTACATCAAAAACTACACATTTTCATTGTACATTCAAGAAATATACATTAAAGCATACACATTTTCATTGTATATACCAGAAATGTACATCAAAACATACACATTTTCATTGTACATTCAAGAAATGTACATCAAAATATACACATTTTGAGTGTACATTCAAGAAATATACATAAAAACATACACATTTTCATTGTATATACCAGAAATGTACATCAAAACATACACATTTTCATTGTACATGCAAGAAATGTACATCAAAACATACACATTTTGAGTGTACATTCAAGAAATATACATCAAAAGATACACATTTTCATTGTATATACCAGAAATGTACATCAAAACATACACATTTTCATTGTACATTCAAGAAATGTACATCAAAACATAAACATTTTCATTGTATATACCAGAAATGTACATCAAAACATACACATTTTCATTGTACATTCAAGAAATGTACATCAAAACATACACATTTTCATTGTATATACCAGAAATGTACATCAAAACATACACATTTTCATTGTACATTCAAGAAATGTACATCAAAACATAAACATTTTCATTGTATATACCAGAAATGTACATCAAAACATACACATTTTCATTGTACATTCAAGAAATGTACATCAAAACATACACATTTTCATTGTATATACCAGAAATGTACATCAAAACATACACATTTTCATTGTACATTCAAGAAATGTACATCAAAACATACACATTTTGAGTGTACATTCAAGAAATATACATCAAAACATACACATTTTCATTGTATATACCAGAAGTGCACATCAAAACATACACATTTTCATTGTACATTCAAGAACTGTACATCAAAACATACACGTTTTCAGTGTACATTCAAGAAATGTACATCAAAGCATACACATTTTAAGTGTACATTCTAGAAGTGTACATCAAAACATACACATTTTCATTGTATATACCAGAAATGTACATCAAAACATACACATCTTCATTGTATATACAAGAAATGTACATCAAAACATACACATTTTCATTGTATATACAAGAATTGTATATCAAAACATACACATTTTCAGTGTACATAAAAGAAATGTACATCAAAACATACACATTTTCATTGTATATACAAGAAATGTACATCAAAATATACACATTTTCAGTGTACATTCAAGAATTGTACATCAAAACATACACATTTTGAGTGTACATTCAAGAAATGTACATCAAAACATATACATTTTCATTGTATATACCAGAAATGTACATCAAAACATACACATTTTCATTGTATACACAAGAAATGTACATCAAAACATACACATTTTCATTGTATATACCAGAAATGTATATCAAAACATACACATTTTCAGTGCACATTCAAGAAATGTACATCAAAACATACACATTTTCATTGTATATAGAAGAAATGTACATCAAAACATACACATTTTCATTGTATATACCAGAAATGTACATCAAAACATACACATTTTCATTGTACATTCAAGAAATGTACATCAAAACATACAGATTTTCATTGTATATACCAGAAATGTACATCAAAACATACACATTTTCATTGTACATTCAAGAAATGTACATCAAAACATACACATTTTCATTGTATATACCAGAAATGTACATCAAAACATACACATTTTCATTGTACATTCAAGAAATGTACATCAAAACATACACATTTTGAGTGTACATTCAAGAACTGTACATCAAAACATACACATTTTCAGTGTACATTCAAGAAATGTACATCAAAACATACACATTTTCATTGTACATTCAAGAAATGTACATCAAAACATACACATTTTCATTGTATATATCAGAAATGTACATCAAAACATACACATTTTCATTGTACATTCAAGAAATGTACATCAAAACATACACATTTTGAGTGTAGATTCAAGAACTGTACATCAAAACATACACATTTTCAGTGTACATTCAATAAATGTACATCAAAACATACACATTTTCATTGTATATACCAGAAATGTACATCAAAACATACACATTTTCATGGTACATTCAAGAAATGTACATCAAAACATACACATTTTGAGTGTACATTCAAGAACTGTACATCAAAACATACACATTTTCAGTGTACATTCAAGAAATGTACATCAAAACATACACATTTTCATTGTATATACCAGAAATGTACATCAAAACATACACATTTTCATTGTATATACAAGAAATGTATATCAAAACATACACATTTTCAGTGTACATTCAAGAAATGTACATCAAAACATACACATTTTCATTGTATATACAAGAAATGTACATCAAAACATACACATTTTCAGTGTACATTCAAGAAATGTACATCAAGACATACACATTTTCATTGTACATTCAAGAAATGTATATCAAAACATACACATTTTCAGTGTACATTCAAGAAATGTACATCAAAACATACACATTTTCATTGTATATACAAGAAATGTACATCAAAACATACACATTTTCAGTGTACATTCAGGAAATGTGCATCAAAACATACACATTTTCATTGTATATACAAGAAATGTACATCAGAACATACACATTTTCATTGTACACTCAAGAAATGTACATCAAAACTTACACATTTTCATTCTACACTCAAGAAATGTATATCAAAACATACACATTTTCTTTGTACACTCAAGAAATGTACATAAAAAACTTACACATTTTCATTGTATATACAAGAAATGTACATCAAAACATACACATTTTCAGTGTACATTCAAAAATGTACATCAGAACATACACATTTTCATTGTACACTAAAGAAATATACATCAAAACATTCACACATTTTCAGTGTGCATTCAAGAAATGTACATCAAAACATACACATTTTCATTGTACATTCAAGAAATGTACATCAAAACATACACATTTTGAGTGTACATTCAAGAAATATACATCAACACATACACAATTTCATTGTATATACCAGAAATGTACATCAAAACATATACATTTTCATTGTACATTCAAGAATTGTACATCAAAACATACACATTTCAGTGTACATTCAAGAAATGTACATCAAAACATACACATTTTGAGTGTACATTCAAGAAATATACATCAACACATACACATTTTCATTGTACATTCAAGAAATGTACATCAAAACATACACATTTTCAGTGTACATTCAAGAAATGTACATCAAAACATACACATTTTGAGTGTACATTCAAGAAATATGCATCAAAACATACACAATTTCATTGCATATACCAGAATTGTACATCAAAACATACACATTTTCATTGTACATTCAAGAATTGTACATCAAAACATACACATTTCATTGTACATTCAAGAAATGTACATCAAAACATACACATTTTGAGTGTACATTCAAGAAATATACATCAACACATACACATTTTCATTGTACATTCAAGAAATGTACATCAAAACATACACATTTTCATTGTATATACCAGAAATGTACATCAAAACATACACATTTTCATTGTACATTCAAGAAATGTACATCAAAACATACACATTTTGAGTGTACATTCAAGAACTGTACATCAAAACATACACATTTTCATTGTACATTCAAGAAATGTACATCAAAACATACACATTTTGAGTGTACATTCAAGAAATATACATCAAAACATACACATTTTCATTGTATATACCAGAAATGTACATCAAAACATATACATTTTCATTGTACATTCAAGAAATGTACATCAAAACATACACATTTTCATTGTATATACCAGAAATGTACATCAAAACATACACATTTTCATTGTACATTCAAGAAATGTACATCAAAACATAAACATTTTCATTGTATATACCAGAAATGTACATCAAAACATACACATTTTCATTGTACATTCAAGAAATGTACATCAAAACATACACATTTTCATTGTATATACCAGAAATGTACATCAAAACATACACATTTTCATTGTACATTCAAGAAATGTACATCAAAACATACACATTTTGAGTGTACATTCAAGAAATATACATCAAAACATACACATTTTCATTGTATATACCAGAAATGCACATCAAAACATACACATTTTCATTGTACATTCAAGAACTGTACATAAAAACATACACGTTTTCAGTGCACATTCAAGAAATGTACATCAAAACATACACATTTTCAGTGTACATTCAAGAAGTGTACATCAAAACATACACATTTTCATTGTATATACCAGAAATGTACATCAAAACATACACATCTTCATTGTATATACAAGAAATGTACATCAAAACATACACATTTTCATTGTATATACAAGAATTGTATATCAAAACATACACATTTTCAGTGTACATAAAAGAAATGTACATCAAAGCATACACATTTTCATTGTATATACAAGAAATGTACATCAAAATATACACATTTTCAGTGTACATTCAAGAATTGTACATCAAAACATACACATTTTGAGTGTACATTCAAGAAATGTACATCAAAACATATACATTTTCATTGTATATACCAGAAATGTACATCAAAACATACACATTTTCATTGTATACACAAGAAATGTACATCAAAACATACACATTTTCATTGTATATACCAGAAATGTATATCAAAACATACACATTTTCAGTGCACATTCAAGAAATGTACATCAAAACATACACATTTTCATTGTATATAGAAGAAATGTACATCAAAACATACACATTTTCATTGTATATACCAGAAATGTACATCAAAACATACACATTTTCATTGTACATTCAAGAAATGTACATCAAAACATACAGATTTTCATTGTATATACCAGAAATGTACATCAAAACATACACATTTTCATTGTACATTCAAGAAATGTACATCAAAACATACACATTTTCATTGTATATACCAGAAATGTACATCAAAACATACACATTTTCATTGTACATTCAAGAAATGTACATCAAAACATACACATTTTGAGTGTACATTCAAGAACTATACATCAAAACATACACATTTTCAGTGTACATTCAAGAAATGTACATCAAAACATACACATTTTCATTGTACATTCAAGAAATGTACATCAAAACATACACATTTTCATTGTATATACCAGAAATGTACATCAAAACATACACATTTTCATTGTACATTCAAGAAATGTACATCAAAACATACACATTTTGAGTGTAGATTCAAGAACTGTACATCAAAACATACACATTTTCAGTGTACATTCAAGAAATGTACATCAAAACATACACATTTTCATTGTATATACCAGAAATGTACATCAAAACATACACATTTTCATTGTACATTCAAGAAATGTACATCAAAACATACACATTTTGAGTGTACATTCAAGAAATGTACATCAAAACATACACATTTTCATTGTATATACCAGAAATGTACATCAAAACATACACATTTTCATTGTATATACAAGAAATGTATATCAAAACATACACATTTTCAGTGTACATTCAAGAAATGTACATCAAAACATACACATTTTCATTGTATATACAAGAAATGTACATCAAAACATACACATTTTCAGTGTACATTCAAGAAATGTACATCAAGACATACACATTTTCATTGTACATTCAAGAAATGTATATCAAAACATACACATTTTCAGTGTACATTCAAGAAATGTACATCAAAACATACACATTTTCATTGTATATACAAGAAATGTACATCAAAACATACACATTTTCAGTGTACGTTCAGGAAATGTGCATCAAAACATACACATTTTCATTGTATATACAAGAAATGTACATCAGAACATACACATTTTCATTGTACACTCAAGAAATGTACATCAAAACTTACACATTTACATTCTACACTCAAGAAATGTATATCAAAACATACACATTTTCTTTGTACACTCAAGAAATGTACATAAAAAACTTACACATTTTCATTGTATATACAAGAAATGTACATCAAAACATACACATTTTCAGTGTACATTCAAAAATGTACATCAGAACATACACATTTTCATTGTACATTCAAGAAATGTATATCAAAACATACACATTTTCAGTGTACATTCAAGAAATGTACATCAAAACATACACATTTTCATTGTGTATACAAGAAATGTACATCAAAACATACACACTTTCATTGTACACTAAAGAAATATACATCAAAACATTCACACATTTTCAGTGTACATTCAAGAAATGTACATCAAAACATACACATTTTCATTGTACATTCAAGAAATGTACATCAAAACATACACATTTTGACTGTACATTCAAGAAATATATATCAACACATACACAATTTCATTGTATATACCAGAAATGTACATCAAAACATATACATTTTCATTGTACATTCAAGAATTGTACATCAAAACATACACATTTCAGTGTACATTCAAGAAATGTACATCAAAACATACACATTTTGAGTGTACATTCAAGAAATATACATCAACACATACACATTTTCATTGTACATTCAAGAAATGTACATCAAAACATACACATTTTCAGTGTACATTCAAGAAATGTACATCAAAACATACACATTTTGAGTGTACATTCAAGAAATATGCATCAAAACATACACAATTTCATTGCATATACCAGAATTGTACATCAAAACATACACATTTTCATTGTACATTCAAGAATTGTACATCAAAACATACACATTTCATTGTACATTCAAGAAATGTACATCAAAACATACACATTTTGAGTGTACATTCAAGAAATATACATCAACACATACACATTTTCATTGTACATTCAAGAAATGTACATCAAAACATACACATTTTCAGTGTACATTGAAGAAATGTACATCAAAACATACACATTTTCAGTGTACATTCAAGAAATATACATCAAAACATACACAATTTCATTGCATATACCAGAAATGTACATCAAAACATACACATTTTCATTGTACATTCAAGAATTGTACATCAAAACATACACATTTCAGTGTACATTCAAGAAATGTACATCAAAACATACACATTTTGAGTGTACATTCAAGAAATGTACATCAAAACATATACATTTCCATTGTATACACAAGAAATGTACATCAAAAGATACACATTTTCATTGTATATACAAGAAATGTATATCAAAACATACACATTTTCAGTGCACATTCAAGAAATGTACATCAAAACATACACATTTTCATTGTATATACAAGAAATGTACATCAATACATACACATTTTCATTGTACACTAAGGAAATGTACATCAAAACATACACATTTTCAGTGTACATTCAAGAAATGTGCATCAAAATATACACATTTTCAATGTACATTCAAGAAATGTACATCAAAACATACACATTTTGATTGTACATTCAAGAAATATACATCAAAACATACACAATTTAATTGTATATACTAAAAATGTACATCAAAACATACACATTTTCATTGTACATTCAAGAATTGTACATCAAAACATACAAATTTTCAGTGTACATTCAAGAAATGTACATCAAAGCATACACATTTTGAGTGTACATTCAAGAAATGTACATCAAAACATATACATTTTCAGTGTACATTCAGGAAATGTACATCAAAAGATACACATTTTCATTGTATATACAAGAAATGTATATCAAAACATACACATTTTCAGTGTACATTCAAGAAATGTACATCAAAACATACACATTTTGAGTGTACATTCAAGAAATGTACATCAAAACATACACATTTTCAGTGTACATTCAGGAAATGTACATCAAAAGATACACATTTTCATTGTATATACAAGAAATGTATATCAAAACATACACATTTTCAGTGCACATTCAAGAAATGTACATCAAAACATACACATTTTCATTGTATATAGAAGAAATGTACATCAAAACATACACATTTTCATTGTATATACCAGAAATGTACATCAAAACATACACATTTTCATTGTACATTCAAGAAATGTACATCAAAACATACACATTTTGAGTGTACATTCAAGTAATATACTTCAAAACATACACATTTTCATTGTATATACAAGAAATGTATATCAAAACATACACATTTTCAGTGTACATTCAAGAAATGTACATCAAAACATACACATTTTGAGTGTACATTCAAGAACTGTACATCAAAACATACACATTTTCAGTGTACATTCAAGAAATGTACATCAAAACATACACATTTTCATTGTACATTCAAGAAATGTACATCAAAACATACACATTTTGAGTGTACATTCAAGTAATATACATCAAAACATACACATTTTCATTGTATATACAAGAAATGTATATCAAAACATACACATTTTCAGTGTACATTCAAGAAATGTACATCAAAAACTACACATTTTCATTGTACATTCAAGAAATATACATTAAAGCATACACATTTTCATTGTATATACCAGAAATGTACATCAAAACATACACATTTTCATTGTACATTCAAGAAATGTACATCAAAATATACACATTTTGAGTGTACATTCAAGAAATATACATAAAAACATACACATTTTCATTGTATATACCAGAAATGTACATCAAAACATACACATTTTCATTGTACATGCAAGAAATGTACATCAAAACATACACATTTTGAGTGTACATTCGAGAAATATACATCAAAAGATACACATTTTCATTGTATATACCAGAAATGTACATCAAAACATACACATTTTCATTGTACATTCAAGAAATGTACATCAAAACATAAACATTTTCATTGTATATACCAGAAATGTACATCAAAACATACACACTTTCATTGTACATTCAAGAAATGTACATCAAAACATACACATTTTCATTGTATATACCAGAAATGTACATCAAAACATACACATTTTCATTGTACATTCAAGAAATGTACATCAAAACATAAACATTTTCATTGTATATACCAGAAATGTACATCAAAACATACACATTTTCATTGTACATTCAAGAAATGTACATCAAAACATACACATTTTCATTGTATATACCAGAAATGTACATCAAAACATACACATTTTCATTGTACATTCAAGAAATGTACATCAAAACATACACATTTTGAGTGTACATTCAAGAAATATACATCAAAACATACACATTTTCATTGTATATACCAGAAGTGCACATCAAAACATACACATTTTCATTGTACATTCAAGAACTGTACATCAAAACATACACGTTTTCAGTGTACATTCAAGAAATGTACATCAAAGCATACACATTTTAAGTGTACATTCTAGAAGTGTACATCAAAACATACACATTTTCATTGTATATACCAGAAATGTACATCAAAACATACACATCTTCATTGTATATACAAGAAATGTACATCAAAACATACACATTTTCATTGTATATACAAGAATTGTATATCAAAACATACACATTTTCAGTGTACATAAAAGAAATGTACATCAAAACATACACATTTTCATTGTATATACAAGAAATGTACATCAAAATATACACATTTTCAGTGTACATTCAAGAATTGTACATCAAAACATACACATTTTGAGTGTACATTCAAGAAATGTACATCAAAACATATACATTTTCATTGTATATACCAGAAATGTACATCAAAACATACACATTTTCATTGTATACACAAGAAATGTACATCAAAACATACACATTTTCATTGTATATACCAGAAATGTATATCAAAACATACACATTTTCAGTGCACATTCAAGAAATGTACATCAAAACATACACATTTTCATTGTATATAGAAGAAATGTACATCAAAACATACACATTTTCATTGTATATACCAGAAATGTACATCAAAACATACACATTTTCATTGTACATTCAAGAAATGTACATCAAAACATACAGATTTTCATTGTATATACCAGAAATGTACATCAAAACATACACATTTTCATTGTACATTCAAGAAATGTACATCAAAACATACACATTTTCATTGTATATACCAGAAATGTACATCAAAACATACACATTTTCATTGTACATTCAAGAAATGTACATCAAAACATACACATTTTGAGTGTACATTCAAGAACTGTACATCAAAACATACACATTTTCAGTGTACATTCAAGAAATGTACATCAAAACATACACATTTTCATTGTACATTCAAGAAATGTACATCAAAACATACACATTTTCATTGTATATATCAGAAATGTACATCAAAACATACACATTTTCATTGTACATTCAAGAAATGTACATCAAAACATACACATTTTGAGTGTAGATTCAAGAACTGTACATCAAAACATACACATTTTCAGTGTACATTCAATAAATGTACATCAAAACATACACATTTTCATTGTATATACCAGAAATGTACATCAAAACATACACATTTTCATGGTACATTCAAGAAATGTACATCAAAACATACACATTTTGAGTGTACATTCAAGAACTGTACATCAAAACATACACATTTTCAGTGTACATTCAAGAAATGTACATCAAAACATACACATTTTCATTGTATATACCAGAAATGTACATCAAAACATACACATTTTCATTGTATATACAAGAAATGTATATCAAAACATACACATTTTCAGTGTACATTCAAGAAATGTACATCAAAACATACACATTTTCATTGTATATACAAGAAATGTACATCAAAACATACACATTTTCAGTGTACATTCAAGAAATGTACATCAAGACATACACATTTTCATTGTATATACAAGAAATGTACATCAAAACATACACATTTTCATTGTATATACAAGAAATGTACATCAAAACATACACATTTTCATTGTATATACAAGAAATGTACATCAGAACATACACATTTTCATTGTACACTCAAGAAATGTACATCAAAACTTACACATTTTCATTCTACACTCAAGAAATGTATATCAAAACATACACATTTTCTTTGTACACTCAAGAAATGTACATAAAAAACTTACACATTTTCATTGTATATACAAGAAATGTACATCAAAACATACACATTTTCAGTGTACATTCAAAAATGTACATCAGAACATACACATTTTCATTGTACACTAAAGAAATATACATCAAAACATTCACACATTTTCAGTGTACATTCAAGAAATGTACATCAAAACATACACATTTTCATTGTATATACCAGAAATGTACATCAAAACATACACATTTTCATTGTATATACAAGAAATGTATATCAAAACATACACATTTTCAGTGTACATTCAAGAAATGTACATCAAAACATACACATTTTCATTGTATATACAAGAAATGTACATCAAAACATACACATTTTCAGTGTACATTCAAGAAATGTACATCAAGACATACACATTTTCATTGTATATACAAGAAATGTACATCAAAACATACACATTTTCATTGTATATACAAGAAATGTACATCAAAACATACACATTTTCATTGTATATACAAGAAATGTACATCAGAACATACACATTTTCATTGTACACTCAAGAAATGTACATCAAAACTTACACATTTTCATTCTACACTCAAGAAATGTATATCAAAACATACACATTTTCTTTGTACACTCAAGAAATGTACATAAAAAACTTACACATTTTCATTGTATATACAAGAAATGTACATCAAAACATACACATTTTCAGTGTACATTCAAAAATGTACATCAGAACATACACA
This sequence comes from Tenodera sinensis, assembly GCA_030765045.1. Classification (NCBI taxonomy): domain Eukaryota; kingdom Metazoa; phylum Arthropoda; class Insecta; order Mantodea; family Mantidae; genus Tenodera; species Tenodera sinensis. The sequence continues at coordinate 164,859,963 of CM060963.1, read as the reverse complement.
TTTTCATTGTACACTAAAGAAATATACATCAAAACATTCACACATTTTCAGTGTGCATTCAAGAAATGTACATCAAAACATACACATTTTCATTGTACATTCAAGAAATGTACATCAAAACATACACATTTTGAGTGTACATTCAAGAAATATACATCAACACATACACAATTTCATTGTATATACCAGAAATGTACATCAAAACATATACATTTTCATTGTACATTCAAGAATTGTACATCAAAACATACACATTTCAGTGTACATTCAAGAAATGTACATCAAAACATACACATTTTGAGTGTACATTCAAGAAATATACATCAACACATACACATTTTCATTGTACATTCAAGAAATGTACATCAAAACATACACATTTTCAGTGTACATTCAAGAAATGTACATCAAAACATACACATTTTGAGTGTACATTCAAGAAATATGCATCAAAACATACACAATTTCATTGCATATACCAGAATTGTACATCAAAACATACACATTTTCATTGTACATTCAAGAATTGTACATCAAAACATACACATTTCATTGTACATTCAAGAAATGTACATCAAAACATACACATTTTGAGTGTACATTCAAGAAATATACATCAACACATACACATTTTCATTGTACATTCAAGAAATGTACATCAAAACATACACATTTTCATTGTATATACCAGAAATGTACATCAAAACATACACATTTTCATTGTACATTCAAGAAATGTACATCAAAACATACACATTTTGAGTGTACATTCAAGAACTGTACATCAAAACATACACATTTTCATTGTACATTCAAGAAATGTACATCAAAACATACACATTTTGAGTGTACATTCAAGAAATATACATCAAAACATACACATTTTCATTGTATATACCAGAAATGTACATCAAAACATATACATTTTCATTGTACATTCAAGAAATGTACATCAAAACATACACATTTTGAGTGTACATTCAAGAGATATACATCAAAACATGCACATTTTCATTGTATATACCAGAAATGTACATCAAAACATACACATTTTCATTGTATATACAAGAAATGTACATCAAAACATACACATTTTCATTGTATATACAAGAAATGTATATCAAAACTTACACATTCTCAGTGTACATTCAAGAAATGTACATCAAATCATACACATTTTCATTTTTTTTTTTTTTTAATTTATTTATTATTTGAAGTCGCTTCAACATAAAAGTCATATCGCGACTAAACATTGAGGAAAAAAAGGAGGAAACATATCATGAAGTTTACAATGAGTTTAAATATTAACTTTGCATGCTTTGATGAACTTGATGATTTTCTTATGATACTGTTGATCACCCAAAGCTAGCTGAAGGTTCTCAGGAACTCCATACTGAAGTCGCTGGTGAGTGTATCTTGGGCAAACAGTGAGAAGATGTTGAACGGTAAGAGTAGAATCACACAGAGTACATTTAGGAGGAAATTCACGGGACAGAATGTAGGAGTGAGTAAGCGCAGTGTGGCCAATGCATAATCGGGTTATTAGCACCTGGTCTCGCCGGGTTAGTGTTGTAATTGTTGTGGAGAGGTTAGGTATTGGACAGATATCATGCAGTTTGCTGTTGGATGTAGTTGTCCAATCTGTCTTCCATCGGTGTAGGATAGTTCTTTTAAGATGCCGTAAATAGTCTTCATGAGGTAGCTTAAGATCTGGTAAGCTTGGAGGATGCTTGGTAGCTTCTTTTGCGGCAGTGTCAGCAAGATCATTTCCTGGTATGTTACAGTGAGATGGTATCCATGCCAAGATTAGTTGTTTACCTGATGAAATAAGCTCACTGTATAATTCACGTATCTCCCTTACCAAGGTGTGGCAAGGAGATCGTTGTTGTATAGCCATTAATGCACTAAGGGAATCTGGGTATATAATGAATGATTTGAAGTCTCCATTCTTTGATATATAGTCCATGGCGAAACGTATAGCAAACAGTTCACTAGAGAAAATGGTGGGAGTGTTTGGTAGACTATACATCATGGTTTGGTTAGGAGCAACCACCGCACAGCCATTATTGTTGTCACACCGGGAACCATCGGTATAAATTGGCTCAAAATTGGCATACGTGTCTCACAATTCTTTGAACAGCATGGTAAAATAAGATTTTTGGGTATGAGCCTTCACATATTTTGTCAAAGTGGTGTTGATGACAGGTAATTTTATTCTCCATGGTATATCATTTATGTTGAAGGTACGGGAAATGATAGAAGGAATAGTCAGATTAAACTCTTCAAGGTATGTAACAATTCTTTGGGAGAAGGGTTGGATAGGGAACCCTTTGGGTTGAGTATTATCTTGGCGTGATATATGAGCAACTGCACCAGAATTAGGTCTGGTTAAGGTCTTGGTAAAATAAGTAAGACTTAACATTTTACGTCGGAAAGAAAGTGGTGGTTCATCTGCTGCAATTTTTAGACTCTCTGTAGGACTAGTATGGAATGCCTCAAGTGCAATTCTTAGAGCTGTGGTTTGAGCAGTGTCCAGCATTTTAAGACTTGATAGTTTGGCGGAGTTATAAACAATAGAACCATAATCCAACTTGGAGAGGATAGTCATTCTGTAAGTGCGAAGTAGAACACTGAGATCGGCTCCCCACCCTTTGGCAGATATGACTTTTAAAAGATTAAGCCACCTAACACAATCAGCTTTAAGAAGCTTAAGATGGTGTATCCAAGTCAACTTATGATCAAAGTGCATGCCCAGTATACGGACGGTATTTACCACTGGGAGTTGGCAGTTGGTAATGTGTAGTATAGGGTTTGGGCTAGGAGTTTTCAATCTGGAGAAAAGAATAGCTTGACTTTTTTGGGAAGAAAAAATAAGGCCAGTGTTGTGACTCCAATTTTTAAAATTGTTGAGTGTTGATTGTAGTAGCTCTTGTGTAGTAGTAATATTCTTTCCTTTGCAATATATTGTCAGGTCATCAGCAAACAGTACAGCCTTTACTGGAGGTTGAATACATGAAAATACTGAGTTAACAGGCACTAAAAAAAGTGTTACACTCAATACCGAGCCCTGCGGTATACCTTTATCAAGGACAACACTTTGTGACAAGACACCATTGGTTCTCACACACATCCTTCGATCTTGAAGGAAGTTAATAATAAATGCAAGCATATTTCCTTTGACGTTGGCCTTAAGGAGTTCTAGAATGATGTGAGGACGTTTCACCGTATCATAGGCTTTAGAAATGTCGAGACACACAGTAAGCATGTGCTGATGGCTGGCAAAAGCATTGCAAATTTCAGACTCCAGTATCAACAAGGTATCTAGCGTAGATCTGTATTGGCGGAAGCCACTTTGTAAATCGTTGAAGAATTTGTTGTGTTCCAAAAACCATCGCAATCTTCTGTTAATGATCTTCTCTAGCAGTTTACACATGGTGCATGTCAGTGAAATAGGGCGATAGTTGTTAGGATTCGAATGATCCTTGTTTGGCTTAGGTATAGGAATCACAATAGACGATCGCCACTGACGGGGAAAGCGTTGTGCTTTCCAGATGTAATTGAATACCTTCAATAAATACTGTAACCCCCTGTGCGGCAGTTCTTTAAGAAGCGCATAAGGAATGTTGTCAGGTCCAGCGCTTTTGCTCTTACAGTGATGTAATTCAGCAAGCATTTCATCCATTGTAAGGTCTTCGTTGAAGGGCTGACTGACATCTATGGAAGCCGAGGAAAGAGTTGTTTGTAAGGGGCAAGGGGTTAGAAAATCTGCCTGGTTATCCTTGGATTCACTGGATACAGAAGAAAAGGTAGATGCAAGAGTATCTGCAATAATCTGTGGTTCAGTGATGGCTTCGCCAGAGGGTGTTCTTCGAAGATGGTTGATCGAAGGTTTCCGACGTGTACCACATATAGCTTGGAGTTTATGCCACAGTTCAGTCTGAGAAGTTTTGTTGGTAAGGGATGAGACGTAGGTCAACCAAGATTCCCTTTTACTTCGCTTAATTTCACGTCGTGCAGCAGCTCGAAGTTGCTGGAACTCAGATTTAGTGACTAAGGTAGGGTTTCGTTTGTATTTATAGTATGCCCTATTTTTTAATTTAATAGCTTCTTGGCATTTTTCATTCCACCATGGAACAGTTCTGTTGTAGTTGCCAGTTCTTGTTGTAGGTATAGAATGTTTTGCCGTCCCAACTAGAGCGGTAGAAAATTTTAAAACAATTTCATCGATATCCATTTGTGGAAACAAGTCAGGAATTGGAAGCTGTTGCAAGGCTTTTAAAAGTAAATCTTTATAAAGATTCCAATCTGCTTTATTAAGATTCCAAGTGGGAAACCGTAATTCAGAAGTAGGTGTAAAATGGTGAGCAGAGATGGTGATCGGAAAGTGATCGCTACCCTGAGGGGTGGAATAGACAGACCACTGGAATAGGTGTGCTATGCTGGAAGAACACATGGTGAGATCAATGCAGCTGTAACTGTTATGGTAGATATCATAATGGGTTGGCATTGGAAGATTAAGGAGTGTTAAATCCGAAGTATGTAATAAAGTTTCAAACATTTTCCCACGTTGATCAAGTTTTTTACTGCCCCATACAGGATTGTGACTGTTAAAGTCACCAAGTAGTACAAATGGTTTAGGCAGTTGAGCAATCAGTGCATAAAGCGTAGATAGATCAACAGTGATACTGTTTGGTAGGTAAAGATTGCAAATACAGATTTCTGTTGTTGAAAAAACAGACACAGCTACAGCCTCCAATGAAATATTAAGAGGTATTTCTTTATGTGGTAAAATATCTTTAATATAAGTCGCAACACCGCCACTTGCTCTCCAAGCTCCTGTGCGGTTACGATGATATCCAGAATATTGTTTAATATACATTTTCATTGTATATTCAAGAAATGTACATCAAAACATACACATTTTCATTGTATATACCAGAAATGTACATCAAAACATACACATTTTCATTGTACATTCAAGAAATGTACATCAAAACATAAACATTTTCATTGTATATACCAGAAATGTACATCAAAACATACACATTTTCATTGTACATTCAAGAAATGTACATCAAAACATACACATTTTCATTGTATATACCAGAAATGTACATCAAAACATACACATTTTCATTGTACATTCAAGAAATGTACATCAAAACATACACATTTTGAGTGTACATTCAAGAAATATACATCAAAACATACACATTTTCATTGTATATACCAGAAATGCACATCAAAACATACACATTTTCATTGTACATTCAAGAACTGTACATCAAAACATACACATTTTCAGTGTACATTCAAGAAATGTACATCAAAACATACACATTTTCAGTGTACATTCAAGAAATGTACATCAAAACATACACATTTTCATTGTATATACCAGAAATGTACATCAAAACATACACATTTTCATTGTATATACAAGAAATGTACATCAAAACATACACATTTTCATTGTATATACAAGAAATGTATATCAAAACATACACATTTTCAGTGTACATAAAAGAAATGTACATCAAAATATACACATTTTCATTGTATATACAAGAAATGTGCATCAAAACATACACATTTTCAGTGTACATTCAAGAAATGTACATCAAAACATACACATTTTGAGTGTACATTCAAGAAATGTACATCAAAACATATACATTTTCATTGTATATACCAGAAATGTACATCAAAACATACACATTTTCATTGTATACACAAGAAATGTACATCAAAACATACACATTTTCATTGTATATACAAGAAATGTATATCAAAACATACACATTTTCAGTGCACATTCAAGAAATGTACATCAAAACATACACATTTTCATTGTATACACAAGAAATGTACATCAAAACATACACATTTTCATTGTACATTCAAGAAATGTACATCAAAACATACACATTTTCATTGTATATACCAGAAATGTACATCAAAACATCCACATTTTCATTGTACATTCAAGAAATGTACATCAAAACATACACATTTTCATTGTATATACCAGAAATGTACATCAAAACATACACATTTTCATTGTACATTCAAGAAATGTACATCAAAACATACACATTTTGAGTGTACATTCAAGTAATATACATCAAAACATACACATTTTCATTGTATATACCAGAAATGCACATCAAAACATACACATTTTCATTGTACATTCCCCTCCGAAGGAGTGTCACCTTGTCGTGGCGGAGGGGCTCAGTACCCGAACCAGACGGCCTGCTATGTGTGTCGTTGTGACCACTGGTAGGCAAGAGGTGAGGGGAAGCTAAGAACATTCCAACGGGTAGATGAGGCTCGTTAGTCTTGGTCGACGACTCATCTAGGAGAAGAGGACTCCGAAATCAAACTCCCCCAGGGGAACCTACCACGGTAGGTCCGGGTTTGGCGTACCCGGGGCCCCGAGCTGCTCACCATCATTCCACCCCTTCATAGTCATTAACTGTGCCACGTGCAGCTTTTATGTTGCCTTTTATATCACCCTCTTCCTCTTCTAGGCTTATTCTGTTTATTAGTTTGTAAGTTCCTAGATTTATAACTCCTGTCTCACCAGCAGGGATCTTTCCTATCTCCGTGGTCCTGTCCCACGGTTTTCTGCGCGGCCCCCGACTTGTGTGCTCTTCGGAGGTCTCAGGCGCGAAGGTTGTGCGGACCCTTCACACTGCCCCCATGTGTAGCCTTAGGTGCGGAGCCCGTCCACACGTCATGTACACCCACGTAGCTCCTTGAGGGCACGGCCGGTGTTAATCTCCCGACGGCCGCGTGCCGTCGGGTTAGTATCACCGGCCGGACGTGTTACCGCTGACGGAACCCCGGTGTAATCAACTCGAAGTCCCCTGAATCCACGCTGACTCCGTTGAGGCAGCGTGTGCTAAAGCGGGGAGCCACAGGCGGTTATTCCTGTGGTGGGGACATAAAACCGGGGTGTCACGTGGTGAACGGTTTACCCATGCGGATAAGCAGTGGAGATCGGAGGGTAGCTCCTCTGAAGTACGCCTTGAGGTCAGTCATGGAGGGGTCTCCATGGCGGCACAGACCGAAGAGATTTTGGTGTCTTTTATCCCTTGACCCCCGGATGGCAGGCTGACGCCGACGGTTCCGGAAGGGGGTCCAAATCAATCATGCATCCGCGCAAAACCCCCTTTACTGATGTTTTTCTGGTGATGACCTTGGCATGTGAAGGAAAAACGATGAAGAACCTAAGCCCGTTCTATATTAAGCGTGAAGTGGATAGGATCTGTGGCTCAGTAAAAAACGCAACGCGACTGAGAGACGGTACGCTTTTGCTTGAGACGTGCAATGCTGAACAGTCCCAAAAGTTGTTAAAAGCAAGTTTGTTGGGCTCCTACCCGGTCCGGGTAGCCCCACACAAATCATTGAACTCGTGTAGGGGAGTTGTTACCACCTCCAGCCTGGATGATCTGTCAACGGAGGACATTGTCACCTGCCTCTCAGACCAAAGGGTCATTCAAGCGTACCGCCTATCCCGAAAGCAGGATGGAAAAGAGATTCCCTTAAAAACGGTGTTCGTAACCTTCAAGGGAACTACTTTACCCGAATACATCTTCTGTGGGTATGAGCGCGCTGCAGTACGCCCGTATGTCCCGAATCCCATGCGCTGTTTTCAGTGCCAGAGGTTCGGGCATACTAGGGGCTCGTGCACGCATCCTGCGATATGTGAGCGTTGCGGTTTGGCAGCACATGAGGACACCGCCTGTACTCGGGACCCCTGCTGCGTGAACTGTGGAGGGAAACATCCATCAAGCTCTCGTCAGTGTCCGCAGTTTTGCGATGAAAAGAGCATACAGGAGCTACGCGTTAAGGAACGCCTAACTTTTCAAGAAGCGCGGCGGCACTTTGAGCAGCTGAAGCCTGCTAACACCATAGGCTATGCAGCAGCTGCACGCCGGCCTCCTGTAGCCACTGTCGGTTTGCAACACGTACCCGCTTCGGATGCCTCCACGCAAACCGACTGGTCGACGAATCCCCCTGCGCAACGTCCTACTACACCTACAGTGACTTCAATCGCAGTGCAGACCACAGATCCCAAACCGTCCACGAGTGCCACAACTCCTGATGACCGCCCTCGTTCCAGGCATACTGTTCGAGCTAGTAGTCTCACCTCTTCAATGAAGTCCCGCTCTCGCTCCGTGAGCCAAAGGGGAACTTCAGACTCCCGCACATCAGGGGAGTCGCCTGAGAACGACGAACGTCGAGTATATGGTCCTAAGTGCGCCAGAGTAAAAATGAAGAAAAAGAAAAAGATAAAGACAGGCCACTAATCTCTTTTTAATATGGAAATAATCCAGTGGAATGTTAATGGGTTCCGTGCACGTACTCCGGACATACAGCATTTAGTTTTTTCAACATTCTCCATCAATCGTCTGTCTACAGGAAACCCATTTGAATCCTCATCACACACTACACCTCCGTGGTTTTTCGGCATTTAGACATGACTCTGCAGCTAGCGGACGCGCAAGCGGTGGTGTTGCTACTCTGGTGACTCACAACATCTCTGCCACCAGCATCCCGCTTAACACACCGTTGCAAGCTGTAGCGGTGCGTGTACAGCTGCAGGGCCTGAGCCTGTCTATTTGCAATGTCTATCTGCCACCTGTCAGTGTCGTACAACAAACTGATCTTCGAGCTCTTTTGGCCCAGATACCGCCACCATTCCTCTTTGTAGGCGACCTTAATGCCAAGAATACCCTTTGGGGCTCCGACACTGACGATGCCCGCGGGTGCCTTGTAGCAGACGTTTGCGATATGTCCGGTTTAGTTTTGTTAAATACTGGTGCCCCTACCTTTCTATCATCTGCCTATGGTACACACTCCGCACTAGACGTTTCTTTTTGTAGTCCTTCGTTGGTACCTTTACTTGATTGGTCGGTCCTTTCCGGCTTATTTGGCAGTGATCACTACCCAATTAACATTCACCTGTCGTGCCACCATCCTGCGGCAACGCGACATCCTCACTGGATTATTTCCAAGGCTGATTGGGGGAAATTTCGTTCCCTCATTTACCTTTATGACAACGGTTTTGACACCATCGATGAAATGGTGCAATATTTTACCTGCACTATCTTGCTTGCAGCGGATTCCAGCATTCCTCGAGGTTCATCCACCCCACGACACGTTCCTGTGCCCTGGTGGTCCGAGGAATGCCGTGTGGCTATTAAAGCTCGCAAACGTGCTCTGCGTGTGTTTACTGTACACCCAACAGAAGAACATTTTATCGCTTTTAAACGCTCACGCGCTAGAGCACGATATGTACTGCGCAGCGCAAAACGTCGATCTTGGGAAACCTACACCTCTTCCCTTTCCCGTCGTACTTCAGCTCAACAGGTTTGGGTTGCTGTTCGGCGTATGTACGGCAAGTGTCGCCGGACGGTCATCCCCGGTCTTGCCGTCAACGGCTCGCATTACACCAGCGAGAAGGGTATGGCTGATGCCCTTGCCGATTGTTTTGCTGCTACCAGCCAGACGATTAGCTACGATAGAGGATTTATACCCATCAAGGAATCTGCGGAGCGGATAGTCCTAGATTTTAACAGTGACAGCAGTGAAGCGTATAACGTTCCTTTTACCGTTGCAGAGCTGGAGCATTCTTTATCTCTCGCCCACGACTCTTCTCCTGGTCCTGATGATATCCACCGACAAATGTTGCTTCATCTTCCATCTGCGGCTTTGTCCTTCCTTCTGAGCGTTTATAACAGCATCTGGAGTGAGCAGGTTTTCCCGTCTTCCTGGCGCGAGGGTGTTGTCATCCCCATCCCTCGGCCCGGAAAAGACCGGACACTTCCCTCTAGCTACCGCCCTATTTGCTTAACGAGTGTTGTCTGTAAGACCTTAGAACGTATGATTAACACTCGTTTAGTGTGGTGGCTGGAGAAGAATAACCTGCTGAACAATGCTCAGTGCGGCTTTCGCCGCAATCGCTCCAGTGTAGACAATCTAACACGCCTGGAAAGTTACATCCAAAATGCCTTTCTGATGAAGCAGCATGTCGTGGGTGTTTTCTTTGATCTGGAGAAGGCTTACGACACTACATGGCGTTATGGCATCCTTCGTACTCTGCAAGGTTATGGTTTGCGCGGTCACTTAGCCGTTTTTCTTTTTAACTTTTTATTAATTCGCCGTTTTCGTGTCCACATTGGCAACACGCTTTCCGAGGAGAAGATCCAGGAGAATGGTGTACCCCAGGGATCGATCCTGAGTGTCACGCTTTTCGCCGTTGCGATTAACAGCATCACTAGTGCTGTTCGTAGTGGAATCCCGATGTCCCTGTATGTTGACGATTTTGCTGTATATTATCGCTCGTATAATCTTGAGCATATTGAACGTCAATTGCAGCTGATTATAACATCCATTGCCGTGTGGGCGTTTCGTACGGGCTTCAAGTTTTCCGCTACCAAAACACAGTGTGTCCACTTCCATCGGCTTCGTGGCGTACACCCTCCGCCTGATCTTCATTTGCGTGGCACACGTCTACCGTTTGTTCCGCACCTGAAGTTCTTGGGCCTACACCTCGACAACAAACTTACATGGGAGCACCATATTCGACATCTTCGTGTTTCCTGCGATCGTTCGCTTCGGATACTCCGGGGTTTATCTGGGGCATCATGGGGCGGCGATCGCACGGTAATGTTGAGGTTGTACCGCTCATTGGTCCGGTCCAAACTAGACTACGGCTGTTTTATATATGGCGCGGCGTCCGCCTCTAAACTCCGCCTTTTAGACACTGTCCATCACACTGGTATCCGTCTGGCCACTGGGGCTTTCCGAACTAGTCGAATTGCGTGTCTGTATGCTGATTCTGGCGAACCTCCACTGTCTGTCCGACGCTCGTTTTTACTCAGTTCCTACGTGGCACGGTTGGCCGCTCACCCCGGTCATCCCTCGTTCCAATGCGTCTTACGTCCCGACCTCGCCCACCGTTATATACGTAATACCACTATCTCACGTCCAAGTGGAATACGATTCCGTGAACTGCTCACTGCACATGATCTTCGCATGCCCCATGTAGCGCGATCGTCTATAGGCCGCTACCCTCCTTGGCAACTCCAGAGCGCGCGGTTTGACCTGGAGCTTTCGGGCTATGCGAAGGTGGCTACCCCTAACTCGGTGTTTCGCCAACTATTCACCGAGCTCCTGGGACGTTACCGGACTTTCACCCCGGTTTTTACCGACGGGTCCCAGGTGGGGGGTGGTACAGGATGTAGTTCCATGTACAACGGTGAGGCTCATACGTACAGACTTCCAGACAGCACTTCCGTTTTTACTGCCGAGCTGTTTGCCATTTTTTATTTCTTACTCTTTGTTTCTAGTTCGGTTCCTGACAGCTTCATTATATGCTGCGACTCTATGAGCGCTGTTCAGGAGTTGCAACAGTTTCTCGGCACATCAGCATTGATAATTAAAATCCAGACACTCGTTTCACAGTTTGTCACTCGCGGATACCAGTTTATTTTTACATGGATCCCAGGCCATGTGGGTATTCCCGGCAACGAGGAGGCAGATGTGGCTGCTAAGGCTGCATGTCGTTTGCCGGTGTTTTCCACACATGCTCTTCCTTTTAGAGATGTGCAGCGATACTTCCGCTGCCATCTTTATTCCTATTGGCAGAAATCTTGGGAAGAGCTGACTGGCACCCAACTACGGACAATTAAGGACTCAGTAAAACTCTGGCGGACTTGTTGCAGGGATTCCCGTCGGGCAGAGGTCATTTTAACGCGGTTACGCATAGGCCACACACGCGCCACACATGGCCACCATCTGTGTGGTGACCCGGCCCTGTCTGTCACACGTGCGACGTCCAACTCTCCGTGTCGCACGTTTTAATTGATTGTCCGAGATACGCCCCGGTGCGCCAGTCGCTTGGCCTGGGTATCAGTCTGCGGTCCATCCTAGGCGACGACCCAGTCTCCGTAGATACGGTGCTGCGGTTCGTTGCTGAAATTGGATTCGCCAAACAAGTATAACTTCTGCTTTTAGTATTAGACTTTTGAGTAAGATTTAAAAATCTGCAATTAGGTTTGTTTTGTTTTACTGTTTAGTATTTTAAACCTTTTAGCGTTTTAATCTTTTTTGGTGTTTTAACGGTTTTACCATTAACCTTTTTAGTATTTTAACCGTTTTAGCATTTTTTAGTTTTGTATTTTAGCTTAGTTCTTAACCAGAAGTTAGCGAGTGTTTTATCCTTTAAAATTGACTTGGGGCCCAAATGACCTAGCTGTCGACGGGCCCTTATACACCACTCACTCACTCACTCATTGTACATTCAAGAAATGTACATCAAAACATACACATTTTCAGTGTACATTCAAGAACTGTACATCAAAACATACACGTTTTCAGTGTACATTCAAGAAATGTACATCAAAACATAAACATTTTCATTGTATATACCAGAAATGTACATCAAAACATACACATTTTCATTGTATATACAAGAAATGTACATCAAAACATACACATTTTCATTGTATATACAAGAAATGTATATCAAAACATACACATTTTCAGGGTACATTCAAGAAATGTACATCAAAACATACACATTTTCATTGTATATACAAGAAATGTACATCAAAACATACACATTTTCAGTGTACATTCAAGAAATGTACATCAAGACATACACATTTTCATTGTACATTCAAGAAATGTACATCAAAACATAAACATTTTCATTGTATATACCAGAAATGTACATCAAAACATACACATTTTCATTGTACATTCAAGAAATGTACATCAAAACATACACATTTTCATTGTATATACCAGAAATGTACATCAAAACATACACATTTTCATTGTACATTCAAGAAATGTACATCAAAACATACACATTTTGAGTGTACATTCAAGAAATATACATCAAAACATACACATTTTCATTGTATATACCAGAAATGCACATCAAAACATACACATTTTCATTGTACATTCAAGAACTGTACATCAGAACATACACATTTTCAGTGTACATTCAAGAAATGTACATCAAAACATACACATCTTCAGTGTACATTCAAGAAATGTACATCAAAACCTACACATTTTCATTGTATATACCAGAAATGTACATCAAAACATACACATTTTCATTGTATATACAAGAAATGTACATCAAAACATACACATTTTCATTGTATATACAAGAAATGTATATCAAAACATACACATTTTCAGTGTACATAAAAGAAATGTACATCAAAATTTACACCTTTTCATTGTATATACAAGAAATGTACATCAAAACATACACATTTTCAGTGTACATTCAAGAAATGTATATCAAAACATACACATTTGAGTGTACATTCAAGAAATGTACATCAAAACATATACATTTTCATTGTATATACCAGAAATGTACATCAAAACATACACATTTTCATTGTATACACAAGAAATGTACATCAAAACATACACATTTTCATTGTATATACAAGAAATGTATATCAAAACATACACATTTTCAGTGCACATTCAAGAAATGTACATCAAAACATACACATTTTCATTGTATATACCCGAAATGTACATCAAAACATACACATATTCATTGTACATTCAAGAAATGTACATCAAAACATACACATTTTCATTGTATATACCAGAAATGTACATCAAAACATCCACATTTTCATTGTACATTCAAGAAATGTACATCAAAACATACACATTTTCTTGTATATACCAGAAATGTACATCAAAACATACACATTTTCATTGTACATTCAAGAAATGTACATCAAAACATACACATTTTGAGTGTACATTCAAGTAATATACATCAAAACATACACATTTTCATTGTACATTAAAGAAATGTACATCAAAACATACACATTTTCAGTGTACATTCAAGAACTGTACATCAAAACATACACATTTTCAGTGTACATTCAAGAAATGTACATCAAAACATAAACATTTTCATGGTATATACCAGAAATGTACATCAAAACATACACATTTTCATTGTATATACAAGAAATGTACATCAAAACATACACATTTTCATTGTATATACAAGAAATGTATATCAAAACATACACATTTTCAGTGTACATTCAAGAAATGTACATCAAAACATACACATTTTCATTGTATATACAAGAAATGTACATCAAAACATACACATTTTCAGTGTACATTCAAGAAATGTACATCAAGACATACACATTTTCATTGTACATTCAAGAAATGTATATCAAAACATACACATTTTCAGTGTACATTCAAGAAATGTACATCAAAACATACACATTTTCATTGTATATACAAGAAATGTACATCAAAACATACACATTTTCATTGTACACTCAAGAAATGTACATCAAAACTTACACATTTTCATTCTACACTCAAGAAATGTATATCAAAACATACACATTTTCTTTGTACACTCAAGAAATGTACATAAAAAACTTACACATTTTCATTGTATATACAAGAAATGTACATCAAAACATACACATTTTCAGTGTACATTCAAGAAATGTACATCAAAACATACACATTTTCATTGTACGTTCAAGAAATGTATATCAAAACATACACATTTTCAGTGTACATTCAAGAAATATACATCAAAACATACACATTTTCATTGTATATACAAGAAATGTACATCAAAACATACACACTTTCATTGTACACTAAAGAAATATACATCAAAACATTCACACATTTTCAGTGTACATTCAAGAAATGTACATCAAAACATACACATTTTCATTGTACATTCAAGAAATGTACATAAAAACATACACATTTTGAGTGTACATTCAAGAAATATACATCAACACATACACAATTTCATTGTATATACCAGAAATGTACATCAAAACATACACATTTTCATTGTACATTCAAGAAATGTACATCAAAAGATACACATTTTCAGTGTACATTCAAGAAATGACCATCAAAACATACACATTTTGAGTGTACATTCAAGAAATGTACATCAAAACATATACATTTTCATTGTACATTCAAGAAATGTACATCAAAACATACACATTTTCATTGTATATACAAGAAATGTACATCAAAACATACACATTTTCATTGTATATACAAGAAATGTATATTAAAACATACACATTTTCATTGTATATACAAGAAATGTACATCAAAACATACACATTTTCAGTGTACATCAAAAAATACACATCTTCATTGTATACCCAAGAAATGTACATCAAAACATACACATTTTCATTGTACACTAAAGAAATATACATCAAACCATTCACACATTTTCAGTGTACATTCAAGAAATGTACATAAAAACATACACATTTTCATTGTACATTCAAGAAATGTACATCAAAACATTAACATTTTGAGTGTACATTCAAGAAATATACATCAACACATACCCAATTTCATTGTATATACCAGAAATGTACATCAAAACATACACATTTTCAGTGTACATTCAAGAAATGTATCTCAAAACATACACATTTTCAGTGCACATTCAAGAAATGTACATCAAAACATACACATTTTCATTGTATATACAAGAAATGTACATCAAAACATACACATTTTCATTGTATATACCAGAAATGTACATCAAAACATACACATTTTCATTGTATATACAAGAAATGTATCTCAAAACATTCACATTTTCAGTGTACATTCAAGAAATGTACATCAAAACATACACATTTTCATTGTATATACAAGAAATGTACATCAAAACATACACATTTTCATTGTATATACCAGAAATGTACATCAAAACATACACATTTTCATTGTACATTCAAGAAATGTACATCAAAACATACAAATTTTCATTGTATATACCAGAAATGTACATCAAAACATACACATTTTCATTGTACATTCAAGAAACGTACATCAAAACTTACAAATTTTCAGTGTACCTTGAAGAAATATACATCAAAACATACACATTTTCAGGGTACATTCAAGAAATATACATCAAAACATACACATTTTCATTGTATATACAAGAAATGTACATCAAAACATACACATTTTGAGTGTACATTCAACAAATATACATCAAAACATACACATTTTCATTGTATATACCAGAAATGTACATCAAAGCATACACATTTTCATTGTACATTCAAGAAATGTACATCAAAACATACACATTTTTAGCGTACATTCAAGAAATATACATCAAAAGATACACATTTTCATTGTATATACCAGAAATGTACATCAAAACATACATATTTTCATTGTATATACCAGAAATGTACATCAAAACATACACATTTTCATTGTACATTCAAGAAATGTACATCAAAACATACACATTTTGAGTGTACATTCAAGAAAAATACATCAAAACATACACATTTTCATTGTATATACCAGAAATGTACATCAAAACATATACATTTTCATTGTACATTCAAGAAATGTACATCAAAACATACACATTTTGAGTGTACATTCAAGAGATATACATCAAAACATGCACATTTTCATTGTATATACAAAAAATGTACATCAAAACATACACATTTTCATTGTATATACAAGAAATGTACATTAAACATACACATTTTCATTGTATATACAGGAAATGTACATCAAAACATACACATTTTCATTGTACATTCAAGAAATGTACATCAAAACATACACATTTTGAGTGTACATTCAAGCAATATACATCAAAATATACACATTTTCATTGTATATACCAGAAATGCACATCAAAACATTCACATTTTCATTGTACATTCAAGAAATGTACATCAAAACATACACATTTTCATTGTATATTCAAGAAATGTACATCAAAACATACACATTTTCATGGTATATACCAGAAATCTACATCAAAACATACACATTTTCATTGTACATTCAAGAAATGTACATCAAAACATACACATTTTCATTGTATATACCAGAAATGTACATCAAAACATACACATTTTCATTGTACATTCAAGAAATGTACATCAAAACATACACATTTTGAGTGTACATTCAAGAAATATACATCAAAACATACACTTTTTCATTGTATATACCAGAAATGCACATCAAAACATACACATTTTCATTGTACCTTCAAGAACTGTACATCAAAACATACACACTTTCAGTGTACATTCAAGAAATGCACATCAAAACATACACATTTTCAGTGTACATTCAAGAAATGTACATCAAAACATACACATTTTCATTGTATATACCAGAAATGTACATCAAAACATACACATTTTCATTGTATATACAAGAAATGTACATCAAAACATACACATTTTCATTGTATATACAAGAAATGTACATCAAAACATACACATTTTCAGTGTACATTCAGGAAATGTACATCAAAACATATACATTTTCATTGTATATACAAGAAATGTACATCAAAACATACACATTTTCAGTGTACATTCAAGAAATGTACATGAAAACATATACATTTTCATTGTACATTCAAGAAATGTACATCAAAACATACACATTTTCATTGTACACTCAAGAAATGTACATCAAAACATACACATTTTCATTGTACATTCAAGAAATGTATATCAAAACATACACATTTTCATTGTACATTCAAGAAATGTACATCAAAACATACACATTTTCTTTGTACATTCAAGAAATGTACCACAAAACATACACTTTTTCATTGTACATTCAAGGAATGTATATCAAAACATACACAGTTTCATTGTACATTCAAGAAATGTACCTCAAAACATACACATTTTCATTGTACACTCAAGAAATGTACATCAAAACATACACATTTTGAGTGTACATTCAAGAGATAAACATCAAAACATGCACATTTTCATTGTATATACGAGAAATGTACATCAAAACATACACATTTTCATTGTGTATTCAAGAAATGTACATCAAAACATACACATTTTCATTGTATATACCAGAAATGTACATCAAAACGTACACATTTTCATTGTACATTCAAGAAATGTACATCAAAACATACACATTTTCATTGTATATACCCGAAATGTACATCAAAACATACACATTTTCATTGTACATTCAAGAAATGTATATCAAAACATACACATTTTCAGTGTACATTCAAGAAATGTACATCAAAACATACACATTTTCATTGTATATACAAGAAATGTACATCAAAACATACACATTTTCATTGTACACTCAAGAAATGTACATCAAAACTTACACATTTTCATTCTACACTCAAGAAATGTATATCAAAACATACACATTTTCTTTGTACACTCAAGAAATGTACATAAAAAACTTACACATTTTCATTGTATATACAAGAAATGTACATCAAAACATACACATTTTCAGTGTACATTCAAGAAATGTACATCAAAACATACACATTTTCATTGTACGTTCAAGAAATGTATATCAAAACATACACATTTTCAGTGTACATTCAAGAAATATACATCAAAACATACACATTTTCATTGTATATACAAGAAATGTACATCAAAACATACACATTTTCATTGTACACTAAAGAAATATACATCAAAACATTCACACATTTTCAGTGTACATTCAAGAAATGTACATCAAAACATACACATTTTCATTGTACATTCAAGAAATGTACATAAAAACATACACATTTTGAGTGTACATTCAAGAAATATACATAAACACATACACAATTTCATTGTATATACCAGAAATGTACATCAAAACATACACATTTTCATTGTACATTCAAGAAATGTACATCAAAAGATACACATTTTCAGTGTACATTCAAGAAATGACCATCAAAACATACACATTTTGAGTGTACATTCAAGAAATGTACATCAAAACATATACATTTTCATTGTACATTCAAGAAATGTACATCAAAACATACACATTTTCATTGTATATACAAGAAATGTACATCAAAACATACACATTTTCATTGTATATACAAGAAATGTATATTAAAACATACACATTTTCATTGTATATACAAGAAATGTACATCAAAACATACACATTTTCAGTGTACATCAAAAAATACACATCTTCATTGTATATACAAGAAATGTACATCAAAACATACACATTTTCATTGTACACTAAAGAAATATACATCAAACCATTCACACATTTTCAGTGTACATTCAAGAAATGTACATAAAAACATACACATTTTCATTGTACATTCAAGAAATGTACATCAAAACATTAACATTTTGAGTGTACATTCAAGAAATATACATCAACACATACCCAATTTCATTGTATATACCAGAAATGTACATCAAAACATACACATTTTCAGTGTACATTCAAGAAATGTATCTCAAAACATACACATTTTCAGTGCACATTCAAGAAATGTACATCAAAACATACACATTTACATTGTATATACAAGAAATGTACATCAAAACATACACATTTTCATTGTATATACCAGAAATGTACATCAAAACATACACATTTTCATTGTATATACAAGAAATGTATCTCAAAACATACACATTTTCAGTGTACATTCAAGAAATGTACATCAAAACATACACATTTTCATTGTATATACAAGAAATGTACATCAAAACATACACATTTTCATTGTATATACCAGAAATGTACATCAAAACATACACATTCTCATTGTACATTCAAGAAATGTACATCAAAACATACAAATTTTCATTGTATATACCAGAAATGTACATCAAAACATACACATTTTCATTGTACATTCAAGAAACGTACATCAAAACTTACAAATTTTCAGTGTACCTTGAAGAAATATACATCAAAACATACACATTTTCAGGGTACATTCAAGAAATATACATCAAAACATACACATTTTCATTGTATATACAAGAAATGTACATCAAAACATACACATTTTGAGTGTACATTCAACAAATATACATCAAAACATACACATTTTCATTGTATATACCAGAAATGTACATCAAAGCATACACATTTTCATTGTACATTCAAGAAATGTACATCAAAACATACACATTTTTAGCGTACATTCAGGAAATATACATCAAAAGATACACATTTTCATTGTATATACCAGAAATGTACATCAAAACATACACATTTTCATTGTATATACCAGAAATGTACATCAAAACATACACATTTTCATTGTACATTCAAGAAATGTACATCAAAACATACACATTTTGAGTGTACATTCAAGAAAAATACATCAAAACATACACATTTTCATTGTATATACCAGAAATGTACATCAAAACATATACATTTTCATTGTACATTCAAGAAATGTACATCAAAACATACACATTTTGAGTGTACATTCAAGAGATATACATCAAAACATGCACATTTTCATTGTATATACAAAAAATGTACATCAAAACATACACATTTTCATTGTATATACAAGAAATGTACATTAAACATACACATTTTCATTGTATATACAGGAAATGTACATCAAAACATACACATTTTCATTGTACATTCAAGAAATGTACATCAAAACATACACATTTTGAGTGTACATTCAAGCAATATACATCAAAACATACACATTTTCATTGTATATACCAGAAATGCACATCAAAACATTCACATTTTCATTGTACATTCAAGAAATGTACATCAAAACATACACATTTTCATTGTATATTCAAGAAATGTACATCAAAACATACACATTTTCATGGTATATACCAGAAATGTACATCAAAACATACACATTTTCATTGTACATTCAAGAAATGTACATCAAAACATAAACATTTTCATTGTATATACCAGAAATCTACATCAAAACATACACATTTTCATTGTACATTCAAGAAATGTACATCAAAACATACACATTTTCATTGTATATACCAGAAATGTACATCAAAACATACACATTTTCATTGTACATTCAAGAAATGTACATCAAAACATACACATTTGAGTGTACATTCAAGAAATATACATCAAAACATACACTTTTTCATTGTATATACCAGAAATGCACATCAAAACATACACATTTTCATTTTACCTTCAAGAACTGTACATCAAAACATACACACTTTCAGTGTACATTCAAGAAATGCACATCAAAACATACACATTTTCAGTGTACATTCAAGAAATGTACATCAAAACATACACATTTTCATTGTATATACCAGAAATGTACATCAAAACATACACATTTTCATTGTATATACAAGAAATGTACATCAAAACATACACATTTTCATTGTATATACAAGAAATGTACATCAAAACATACACATTTTCAGTGTACATTCAGGAAATGTACATCAAAACATATACATTTTCATTGTATATACAAGAAATGTACATCAAAACATACACATTTTCAGTGTACATTCAAGAAATGTACATGAAAACATATACATTTTCATTGTACATTCAAGAAATGTACATCAAAACATACACATTTTCATTGTACACTCAAGAAATGTACATCAAAACATACACATTTTCATTGTACATTCAAGAAATGTATATCAAAACATACACATTTTCATTGTACATTCAAGAAATGTACATCAAAACATACACATTTTCATTGTACATTCAAGAAATGTACCACAAAACATACACTTTTTCATTGTACATTCAAGGAATGTATATCAAAACATACACAGTTTCATTGTACATTCAAGAAATGTACCTCAAAACATACACATTTTCATTGTACACTCAAGAAATGTACATCAAAACATACACATTTTGAGTGTACATTCAAGAGATAAACATCAAAACATGCACATTTTCATTGTATATACGAGAAATGTACATCAAAACATACACATTTTCATTGTGTATTCAAGAAATGTACATCAAAACATACACATTTTCATTGTATATACCAGAAATGTACATCAAAACGTACACATTTTCATTGTACATTCAAGAAATGTACATCAAAACATACACATTTTCATTGTATATACCAGAAATGTACATCAAAACATACACATTTTCATTGTACATTCAAGAAATGTACATCAAAACATACACATTTTGAGTGTACATTAAAGAAATATACATCAAAACATACACATTTTCATTGTATATACCAGAAATGCACATCAAAACATACACATTTTCATTGTACATTCAAGAACTGTACATCAGAACATACACATTTTCAGTGTACATTCAAGAAATGTACATCAAAACATACACATTTTCAGTGTACATTCAAGAAATGTACATCAAAACCTACACATTTTCATTGTATATACCAGAAATGTACATCAAAACATACACATTTTCATTGTATATACAAGAAATGTACATCAAAACATACACATTTTCATTGTATATACAAGAAATGTATATCAAAACATACACATTTTCAGTGTACATAAAAGAAATGTACATCAAAATTTACACCTTTTCATTGTATATACAAGAAATGTACATCAAAACATACACATTTTCAGTGTACATTCAAGAAATGTATATCAAAACATACACATTTGAGTGTACATTCAAGAAATGTACATCAAAACATATACATTTTCATTGTATATACCAGAAATGTACATCAAAACATACACATTTTGATTGTATACACAAGAAATGTACATCAAAACATACACATTTTCATTGTATATACAAGAAATGTATATCAAAACATACACATTTTCAGTGCACATTCAAGAAATGTACATCAAAACATACACATTTTCATTGTATATAGAAGAAATGTACATCAAAACATACACATTTTCATTGTATATACCCGAAATGTACATCAAAACATACACATATTCATTGTACATTCAAGAAATGTACATCAAAACATACACATTTTCATTGTATATACCAGAAATGTACATCAAAACATCCACATTTTCATTGTACATTCAAGAAATGTACATCAAAACATACACATTTTCTTGTATATACCAGAAATGTACATCAAAACATACACATTTTCATTGTACATTCAAGAAATGTACATCAAAACATACACATTTTGAGTGTACATTCAAGTAATATACATCAAAACATACACATTTTCATTGTACATTAAAGAAATGTACATCAAAACATACACATTTTCAGTGTACATTCAAGAACTGTACATCAAAACATACACATTTTCAGTGTACATTCAAGAAATGTACATCAAAACATACACATTTTCATTGTATATACAAGAAATGTACATCAAAACATACACATTTTCATTGTATATACAAGAAATGTATATCAAAACATACACATTTTCAGTGTACATTCAAGAAATGTACATCAAAACATACACATTTTCATTGTATATACAAGAAATGTACATCAAAACATACACATTTTCAGTGTACATTCAAGAAATGTACATCAAGACATACACATTTTCATTGTACATTCAAGAAATGTATATCAAAACATACACATTTTCAGTGTACATTCAAGAAATGTACATCAAAACATACACATTTTCATTGTATATACAAGAAATGTACATCAAAACATACACATTTTCATTGTACACTCAAGAAATGTACATCAAAACTTACACATTTTCATTCTACACTCAAGAAATGTATATCAAAACATACACATTTTCTTTGTACACTCAAGAAATGTACATAAAAAACTTACACATTTTCATTGTACATTCAAGAAATGTACATCAAAACATACACATTTTGAGTGTACATTCAAGAAAAATACATCAAAACATACACTTTTTCATTGTATATACCAGAAATGCACATCAAAACATACACATTTTCATTGTACCTTCAAGAACTGTACATCAAAACATACACACTTTCATTGTACATTCAAGAAATGTACCACAAAACATACACTTTTTCATTGTACATTCAAGGAATGTATATCAAAACATACACAGTTTCATTGTACATTCAAGAAATGTACCTCAAAACATACACATTTTCATTGTACACTCAAGAAATGTACATCAAAACATACACATTTTGAGTGTACATTCAAGAGATAAACATCAAAACATGCACATTTTCATTGTATATACGAGAAATGTACATCAAAACATACACATTTTCATTGTGTATTCAAGAAATGTACATCAAAACATACACATTTTCATTGTATATACCAGAAATGTACATCAAAACGTACACATTTTCATTGTACATTCAAGAAATGTACATCAAAACATACACATTTTCATTGTATATACCAGAAATGTACATCAAAACATACACATTTTCATTGTACATTCAAGAAATGTACATCAAAACATACACATTTTGAGTGTACATTCAAGAAATATACATCAAAACATACACATTTTCATTGTATATACCAGAAATGCACATCAAAACATACACATTTTCATTGTACATTCAAGAACTGTACATCAGAACATACACATTTTCAGTGTACATTCAAGAAATGTACATCAAAACATACACATTTTCAGTGTACATTCAAGAAATGTACATCAAAACCTACACATTTTCATTGTATATACCAGAAATGTACATCAAAACATACACATTTTCATTGTATATACAAGAAATGTACATCAAAACATACACATTTTCATTGTATATACAAGAAATGTATATCAAAACATACACATTTTCAGTGTACATAAAAGAAATGTACATCAAAATTTACACCTTTTCATTGTATATACAAGAAATGTACATCAAAACATACACATTTTCAGTGTACATTCAAGAAATGTATATCAAAACATACACATTTGAGTGTACATTCAAGAAATGTACATCAAAACATATACATTTTCATTGTATATACCAGAAATGTACATCAAAACATACACATTTTGATTGTATACACAAGAAATGTACATCAAAACATACACATTTTCATTGTATATACAAGAAATGTATATCAAAACATACACATTTTCAGTGCACATTCAAGAAATGTACATCAAAACATACACATTTTCATTGTATATAGAAGAAATGTACATCAAAACATACACATTTTCATTGTATATACCCGAAATGTACATCAAAACATACACATATTCATTGTACATTCAAGAAATGTACATCAAAACATACACATTTTCATTGTATATACCAGAAATGTACATCAAAACATCCACATTTTCATTGTACATTCAAGAAATGTACATCAAAACATACACATTTTCTTGTATATACCAGAAATGTACATCAAAACATACACATTTTCATTGTACATTCAAGAAATGTACATCAAAACATACACATTTTGAGTGTACATTCAAGTAATATACATCAAAACATACACATTTTCATTGTACATTAAAGAAATGTACATCAAAACATACACATTTTCAGTGTACATTCAAGAACTGTACATCAAAACATACACATTTTCAGTGTACATTCAAGAAATGTACATCAAAACATACACATTTTCATTGTATATACAAGAAATGTACATCAAAACATACACATTTTCATTGTATATACAAGAAATGTATATCAAAACATACACATTTTCAGTGTACATTCAAGAAATGTACATCAAAACATACACATTTTCATTGTATATACAAGAAATGTACATCAAAACATACACATTTTCAGTGTACATTCAAGAAATGTACATCAAGACATACACATTTTCATTGTACATTCAAGAAATGTATATCAAAACATACACATTTTCAGTGTACATTCAAGAAATGTACATCAAAACATACACATTTTCATTGTATATACAAGAAATGTACATCAAAACATACACATTTTCATTGTACACTCAAGAAATGTACATCAAAACTTACACATTTTCATTCTACACTCAAGAAATGTATATCAAAACATACACATTTTCTTTGTACACTCAAGAAATGTACATAAAAAACTTACACATTTTCATTGTACATTCAAGAAATGTACATCAAAACATACACATTTTGAGTGTACATTCAAGAAAAATACATCAAAACATACACATTTTCGTTGTATATACCAGAAATGTACATCAAAACATATACATTTTCATTGTACATTCAAGAAATGTACATCAAAACATACACATTTTGAGTGTACATTCAAGAGATATACATCAAAACATGCACATTTTCATTGTATATACAGAAAATGTACATCAAAACATACACATTTTCATTGTATATACAAGAAATGTACATTAAACATACACATTTTCATTGTATATACAGGAAATGTACATCAAAACATACACATTTTCATTGTACATTCAAGAAATGTACATCAAAACATACACATTTTGAGTGTACATTCAAGCAATATACATCAAAACATACACATTTTCATTGTATATACCAGAAATGCACATCAAAACATTCACATTTTCATTGTACATTCAAGAAATGTACATCAAAACATACACATTTTCATTGTATATTCAAGAAATGTACATCAAAACACACACATTTTCATGGTATATACCAGAAATGTACATCAAAACATACACATTTTCATTGTACATTCAAGAAATGTACATCAAAACATAAACATTTTCATTGTATATACCAGAAATCTACATCAAAACATACACATTTTCATTGTACATTCAAGAAATGTACATCAAAACATACACATTTTCATTGTATATACCAGAAATGTACATCAAAACATACACATTTTCATTGTACATTCAAGAAATGTACATCAAAACATACACATTTTGAGTGTACATTCAAGAAATATACATCAAAACATACACTTTTTCATTGTATATACCAGAAATGCACATCAAAACATACACATTTTCATTGTACATTCAAGAACTGTACATCAAAACATACACACTTTCAGTGTACATTCAAGAAATGCACATCATAACATACACATTTTCAGTGTACATTCAAGAAATGTACATCAAAACATACACATTTTCATTGTATATACCAGAAATGTACATCAAAACATACACATTTTCATTGTATATACAAGAAATGTACATCAAAACATACACATTTTTATTGTATATACAAGAAATGTACATCAAAACATACACATTTTCAGTGTACATTCAGGAAATGTACATCAAAACATATACATTTTCATTGTATATACAAGAAATGTACATCAAAACATACACATTTTCAGTGTACATTCAAGAAATGTACATGAAAACATATACATTTTCATTGTACATTCAAGAAATGTACATCAAAACATACACATTTTCATTGTACACTCAAGAAATGTACATCAAAACATACACATTTTCATTGTACATTCAAGAAATGTATATCAAAACATACACATTTTCATTGTACATTCAAGAAGTGTACCACAAAACATACACTTTTTCATTGTACATTCAAGGAATGTATATCAAAACATACTCAGTTTCATTGTACATTCAAGAAATGTACCTCAAAACATACACATTTTCATTGTACACTCAAGAAATGTACATCAAAACATACACATTTTGAGTGTACATTCAAGAGATAAACATCAAAACATGCACATTTTCATTGTATATACGAGAAATGTACATCAAAACATACACATTTTCATTGTGTATTCAAGAAATGTACATCAAAACATACACATTTTCATTGTATATACCAGAAATGTACATCAAAACGTACACATTTTCATTGTACATTCAAGAAATGTACATCAAAACATACACATTTTCATTGTATATACCAGAAATGTACATCAAAACATACACATTTTCATTGTACATTCAAGAAGTGTACATCAAAACATACACATTTTGAGTGTACATTCAAGAAATATACATCAAAACATACACATTTTCATTGTATATACCAGAAATGCACATCAAAACATACACATTTTCATTGTACATTCAAGAACTGTACATCAGAACATACACATTTTCAGTGTACATTCAAGAAATGTACATCAAAACATACACATTTTCAGTGTACATTCAAGAAATGTACATCAAAACCTACACATTTTCATTGTATATACCAGAAATGTACATCAAAACATACACATTTTCATTGTATATACAAGAAATGTACATCAAAACATACACATTTTCATTGTATATACAAGAAATGTATATCAAAACATACACATTTTCAGTGTACATAAAAGAAATGTACATCAAAATTTACACCTTTTCATTGTATATACAAGAAATGTACATCAAAACATACACATTTTCAGTGTACATTCAAGAAATGTATATCAAAACATACACATTTGAGTGTACATTCAAGAAATGTACATCAAAACATATACATTTTCATTGTATATACCAGAAATGTACATCAAAACATACACATTTTCATTGTATACACAAGAAATGTACATCAAAACATACACATTTTCATTGTATATACAAGAAATGTATATCAAAACATACACATTTTCAGTGCACATTCAAGAAATGTACATCAAAACATACACATTTTCATTGTATATAGAAGAAATGTACATCAAAACATACACATTTTCATTGTATATACCCGAAATGTACATCAAAACATACACATATTCATTGTACATTCAAGAAATGTACATCAAAACATACACATTTTCATTGTATATACCAGAAATGTACATCAAAACATCCACATTTTCATTGTACATTCAAGAAATGTACATCAAAACATACACATTTTCTTGTATATACCAGAAATGTATTCAAAACATACACATTTTCATTGTACATTCAAGAAATGTACATCAAAACATACACATTTTGAGTGTACATTCAAGTAATATACATCAAAACTACACATTTTCATTGTACATTAATGAAATGTACATCAAAACATACACATTTTCAGTGTACATTCAAGAACTGTACATCAAAACATACACATTTTCAGTGTACATTCAAGAAATGTACATCAAAACATACACATTTTCATTGTATATACAAGAAATGTACATCAAAACATACACATTTTCATTGTATATACAAGAAATGTATATCAAAACATACACATTTTCAGTGTACATTCAAGAAATGTACATCAAAACATACACATTTTCATTGTATATACAAGAAATGTACATCAAAACATACACATTTTCAGTGTACATTCAAGAAATGTACATCAAGACATACACATTTTCATTGTACATTCAAGAAATGTATATCAAAACATACACATTTTCAGTGTACATTCAAGAATATACATCAAAACATACACATTTTCATTGTATATACAAGAAATGTACATCAAAACATACACATTTTCATTGTACACTCAAGAAATGTACATCAAAACTTACACATTTTCATTCTACACTCAAGAAATGTATATAAAACATACACATTTTCTTTGTACACTCAAGAAATGTACATAAAAAACTTACACATTTTCATTGTATATACAAGAAATGTACATCAAAACATACACATTTTCAGTGTACATTCAAGAAATGTACATCAAAACATACACATTTTCAGTGTACATTCAAGAAATATACATCAACACATACACAATTTCATTGTATATACCAGAAATGTACATCAAAACATACACATTTTCATTGTACACTAAAGAAATATACATCAAAACATTCACACATTTTCAGTGTACATTCAAGAAATGTACATCAAAACATACACATTTTCATAGTACATTCAAGAAATGTACATAAAAACATACACATTTTGAGTGTACATTCAAGAAATATACATCAACACATACACAATTTCATTGTATATACCAGAAATGTACATCAAAACATACACATTTTCATTGTACATTCAAGAAATGTACATCAAAAGATACACATTTTCAGTGTACATTCAAGAAATGACCATCAAAACATACACATTTTGAGTGTACATTCAAGAAATGTACATCAAAACATATACATTTTCATTGTACATTCAAGAAATGTACATCAAAACATACACATTTTCATTGTATATACAAGAAATGTACATCAAAACATACACATTTTCATTGTATATACAAGAAATGTATATTAAAACATACACATTTTCATTGTATATACAAGAAATGTACATCAAAACATACACATTTTCAGTGTACATCAAAAAATACACATCTTCATTGTATATACAAGAAATGTACATCAAAACATACACATTTTCATTGTACACTAAAGAAATATACATCAAACCATTCACACATTTTCAGTGTACATTCAAGGAATGTACATAAAAACATACACATTTTCATTGTACATTCAAGAAATGTACATCAAAACATTAACATTTTGAGTGTACATTCAAGAAATATACATCAACACATACCCAATTTCATTGTATATACCAGAAATGTACATCAAAACATACACATTTTCAGTGTACATTCAAGAAATGTATCTCAAAACATACACATTTTCAGTGCACATTCAAGAAATGTACCTCAAAACATACACATTTTCATTGTATATACAAGAAATGTACATCAAAACATACACATTTTCATTGTATATACCAGAAATGTACATCAAAACATACACATTTTCATTGTATATACAAGAAATGTATCTCAAAACATACACATTTTCAGTGTACATTCAAGAAATGTACATCAAAACATACACATTTTCATTGTATATACAAGAAATGTACATCAAAACATACACATTTTCATTGTATATACCAGAAATGTACATCAAAACATACACATTTTCATTGTACATTCAAGAAATGTACATCAAAACATACAAATTTTCATTGTATATACCAGAAATGTACATCAAAACATACACATTTTCATTGTACATTCAAGAAACGTACATCAAAACTTACAAATTTTCAGTGTACCTTGAAGAAATATACATCAAAACATACACATTTTCAGGGTACATTCAAGAAATATACATCAAAACATACACATTTTCACTGTATATACAAGAAATGTACATCAAAACATACACATTTTGGGTGTACATTCAACAAATATACATCAAAACATACACATTTTCATTGTATATACCAGAAATGTACATCAAAGCATACACATTTTCATTGTACATTCAAGAAATGTACATCAAAACATACACATTTTTAGCGTACATTCAAGAAATATACATCAAAAGATACACATTTTCATTGTATATACCAGAAATGTACATCAAAACATACACATTTTCATTGTATATACCAGAAATGTACATCAAAACATACACATTTTCATTGTACATTCAAGAAATGTACATCAAAACATACACATTTTGAGTGTACATTCAAGAAAAATACATCAAAACATACACATTTTCATTGTATATACCAGAAATGTACATCAAAACATATACATTTTCATTTTACATTCAAGAAATGTACATCAAAACATACACATTTTGAGTGTACATTCAAGAGATATACATCAAAACATGCACATTTTCATTGTATATACAAAAAATGTACATCAAAACATACACATTTTCATTGTATATACAAGAAATGTACATTAAACATACACATTTTCATTGTATATACAGGAAAT
This sequence comes from Tenodera sinensis, assembly GCA_030765045.1. Classification (NCBI taxonomy): domain Eukaryota; kingdom Metazoa; phylum Arthropoda; class Insecta; order Mantodea; family Mantidae; genus Tenodera; species Tenodera sinensis. The sequence goes on along the minus strand of CM060963.1, from coordinate 164,828,531 downwards.
GTACATCAAAACATACACATTTTCATTGTACATTCAAGAAATGTACATCAAAACATACACATTTTGAGTGTAAATTCAAGCAATATACATCAAAACATACACATTTTCATTGTATATACCAGAAATGCACATCAAAACATTCACATTTTCATTGTACATTCAAGAAATGTACATCAAAACATACACATTTTCATTGTATATTCAAGAAATGTACATCAAAACATACACATTTTCATGGTATATACCAGAAATGTACATCAAAACATACACATTTTCATTGTACATTCAAGAAATGTACATCAAAACATAAACATTTTCATTGTATATACCAGAAATCTACATCAAAACATACACATTTTCATTGTACATTCAAGAAATGTACATCAAAACATACACATTTTCATTGTATATACCAGAAATGTACATCAAAACATACACATTTTCATTGTACATTCAAGAAATGTACATCAAAACATACACATTTTGAGTGTACATTCAAGAAATATACATCAAAACATACACTTTTTCATTGTATATACCAGAAATGCACATCAGAACATACACATTTTCATTGTACATTCAAGAACTGTACATCAAAACATACACACTTTCAGTGTACATTCAAGAAATGCACATCAAAACATACACATTTTCAGTGTACATTCAAGAAATGTACATCAAAACATACACATTTTCATTGTATATACCAGAAATGTACATCAAAACATACACATTTTCATTGTATATACAAGAAATGTACATCAAAACATACACATTTTCATTGTATATACAAGAAATGTACATCAAAACACACATTTTCGGTGTACATTCAGGAAATGTACATCAAAACATATACATTTTCATTGTATATACAAGAAATGTACATCAAAACATACACATTTTCAGTGTACATTCAAGAAATGTACATGAAAACATATACATTTTCATTGTACATTCAAGAAATGTACATCAAAACATACACATTTTCATTGTACACTCAACAAATGTACATCAAAACATACACATTTTCATTGTACATTCAAGAAATGTATATCAAAACATACACATTTTCATTGTACATTCAAGAAATGTACATCAAAACATACACATTTTCATTGTACATTCAAGAAATGTACCACAAAACATACACTTTTTCATTGTACATTCAAGGAATGTATATCAAAACATACACAGTTTCATTGTACATTCAAGAAATGTACCTCAAAACATACACATTTTCATTGTACACTCAAGAAATGTACATCAAAACATACACATTTTGAGTGTACATTCAAGAGATAAACATCAAAACATGCACATTTTCATTGTATATACAAGAAATGTACATCAAAACATACACATTTTCATTGTATATACAAGAAATGTACATCAAAACATACACATTTTCAGTGTACATTCAAGAAACGTACATCAAAAACTACACATTTTCATTGTATATTCAAGAAATGTACATCAAGACATACACATTTTCATTGTATATACCAGAAATGTACATCAAAACATACACATTTTCATTGTACATTCAACAAAATGTACATCAAAACATACACATTTTCATTGTACATTCAAGAAATGTACATCAAAACATACACATTTTCATTGTAATAACCAGAAATGTACATCAAAACATACACATTTTCATTGTACATTCAAGAAGTGTACATCAAAACATACACATCTTGAGTGTACATTCACGTAATATACATCAAAACATACACATTTTCATTGTATATACCAGAAACGCACATCAAAACATACACATTTTCATTGTACATTCAAGAAATGTACATCAAAACATACACATTTTCATTGTATATACCAGAAATGTACATAAAAACATACACATTTTCATTGTACATTCAAGAAATGTACATCAAAACATACATATTTTCATTGTGTATACCAGAAATGTACATCAAAACATACACATTTTCATTGTACATTCAAGAAATGTACATCAAAACATACACATTTTCATTGTATATACCAGAAATGTACATCAAAACGTACACATTTTCATTGTACATTCAAGAAATGTACATCAAAACATACACATTTTCATTGTATATACCAGAAATGTACATCAAAACATACACATTTTCATTGTACATTCACGAAATGTACATCAAAACATACATATTTTCATTGTGTATACCAGAAATGTACATCAAAACATACACATTTTCATTGTACATTCAAGAAATGTACATCAAAACATACACATTTTGACTGTAAATTCTAGAAATATACATCAAAGCATACACATTTTCATTGTATATACCAGAAATGCACATCAAAACATACACATTTTCATTGTACATTCAAGAACTGTACATCAAAACATACACATTTTCAGTGTACATTCAAGAAATGTACATCAAAACATACACATTTTCATTGTACATTCAAGAAATGTACATCAAAACATACACATTTTGAGTGTACATTCAAGAAATATACATCAAAACATACACTTTTTCATTGTATATACCAGAAATGCACATCAAAACATACACATTTTCATTGTACATTCAAGAACTGTACATCAAAACATACACATTTTCAGTGTACATTCAAGAAATGTACATCAAAACATACACATTTTCAGTGTACATTCAAGAAATGTACAACAAAACATACACATTTTCATTGTATATACCAGAAATGTACATCAAAACATACACATTTTGAGTGTACATTCAAGAGATGAACATCAAAACATGCACATTTTCATTGTATATACAAGAAATGTACATCAAAACATACACATTTTCATTGTATATACAAGAAATGTACATCAAAACATACACATTTTCAGTGTACATTCAAGAAACGTACATCAAAAACTACACATTTTCATTGTATATTCAAGAAATGTACATCAAGACATACACATTTTCATTGTATATACCAGAAATGTACATCAAAACATACACATTTTCATTGTACATTCAACAAAATGTACATCAAAACATACACATTTTCATTGTACATTCAAGAAATGTACATCAAAACATACACATTTTCATTGTAATAACCAGAAATGTACATCAAAACATACACATTTTCATTGTACATTCAAGAAGTGTACATCAAAACATACACATCTTGAGTGTACATTCACGTAATATACATCAAAACATACACATTTTCATTGTATATACCAGAAACGCACATCAAAACATACACATTTTCATTGTACATTCAAGAAATGTACATCAAAACATACACATTTTCATTGTATATACCAGAAATGTACATAAAAACATACACATTTTCATTGTACATTCAAGAAATGTACATCAAAACATACATATTTTCATTGTGTATACCAGAAATGTACATCAAAACATACACATTTTCATTGTACATTCAAGAAATGTACATCAAAACATACACATTTTCATTGTATATACCAGAAATGTACATCAAAACGTACACATTTTCATTGTACATTCAAGAAATGTACATCAAAACATACACATTTTCATTGTATATACCAGAAATGTACATCAAAACATACACATTTTCATTGTACATTCAAGAAATGTACATCAAAACATACATATTTTCATTGTGTATACCAGAAATGTACATCAAAACATACACATTTTCATTGTACATTCAAGAAATGTACATCAAAACATACACATTTTGACTGTAAATTCTAGAAATATACATCAAAGCATACACATTTTCATTGTATATACCAGAAATGCACATCAAAACATACACATTTTCATTGTACATTCAAGAACTGTACATCAAAACATACACATTTTCAGTGTACATTCAAGAAATGTACATCAAAACATACACATTTTCATTGTACATTCAAGAAATGTACATCAAAACATACACATTTTGAGTGTACATTCAAGAAATATACATCAAAACATACACTTTTTCATTGTATATACCAGAAATGCACATCAAAACATACACATTTTCATTGTACATTCAAGAACTGTACATCAAAACATACACATTTTCAGTGTACATTCAAGAAATGTACATCAAAACATACACATTTTCAGTGTACATTCAAGAAATGTACAACAAAACATATACATTTTCATTGTATATACCAGAAATGTACATCAAAACATACACATTTTCATTGTATATACAAGAAATGTACATCAAAACATACACATTTTCATTGTATATACAAGAAATGTATATCAAAACATACACATTTTCAGTGTACATTCAAGAAATGTACATCAAAACATACACATTTTCATTGTATATACAAGAAATGTACATCAAAACATACACTTTTTCAGTGTACATTCAAGAAATGTACATCAAAACATACATTTTCATTGTATATACAAGAAATGTACATCAAAACATACACATTTTCAGTGTACATTCAAGAAATGTACACGAAAACATATACATTTTCATTGTACATTCAAGAAATGAATATCAAAACATACACATTTTATGTGTACATTCAAGAAATGTACATCAAAACATACACATTTTCATTGTATATAAAAGAAATGTACATCAAAACATACACATCTTCATTGTACAGTAATGAAATGTACATCAAAGCATACACACTTTAGGTGTACATTCAAGAAATGTACATCAAAACATACACATTTTCATTGTACATTCAAGAAATGTACATCAAAACATACACATTTTCATTGTACATTCAAGAAATGTACATCAAAACATACACATTTTCATTGTACACTCAAGAAATGTACATCAAAACATACACATTTTCATTGTACATTCAAGAAATGTATATCAAAACATACACATTTTCATTGTACATTCAAGAAATGTACATCAAAACATACTCATTTTCATTGTACATTCAAGAAATGTACATCAAAACTTACACATTTTCATTGTATATACCAGAAATGTACATCAAAACATACACATTTTCATTGTACATTCAAGAAATGTACATCAAAACATACACATTTTGAGTGTGCATTCAAGAAATATACATCAAAACATACACATTTTCATTGTATATACCAGAAATGCACATCAAAACATACACATTTTCATTGTACATTCAAGAAATGTACATCAAAGCATACACATTTTGAGTGTACATTCAAGAAATGTACATCAAAACATATACATTTTCATTGTATATACCAGAAATGTACATCAAAACATACACATTTTCATTGTATATACAAGAAATGTACATCAAAACATACACATTTTCATTATATATACAAGAAATGTATATCAAAACATACACATTTTCAGTGTACATTCAAGAAATGTACATCAAAACATACACATTTTCATTGTATATACAAGAAATGTACATCAAAACATACACATTTTCATTGTATATACCAGAAATGAACATCAAAACATACACATTTTCATTGTACGTTCAAGAAATGTACATCAAAACATACACATTCTCAGTGTACATTCAAGAAATGTACATCAAAACCTACACATTTTCATTGTGTATACCAGAAATGTACTACAAAATGTACACATTTTCATTGTACATTCAAGAAACGTACATCAAAACATACAAATTTTCAGTGTACCTTGAAGAAATATAGATCAAAACATACTATTTTTCAGGGTACATTCAAGAAATATACATCAAAACATACACATTTTCATTGTATATACAATAAATGTACATCAAAACATACACATTTTGAGTGTACAGTCAAAAAATATACATCAAAACATACACATTTTCATTGTATATACCAGAAATGTACATCAAACATACACATTTTCATTGTACATTCAAGAAATGTACATCAAAACATACACATTTTGAGTGTACATTCAAGAAATATACATTAAAGCATACACATTTTCATTATATATACAAGAAATGTACATCAAAACATACACATTTTCAGTGTACATTGAAGAAATGTACATCAAATAATATACATTTTCATTGTATGTACAAGAAATGTACATAAAAACATACACATTTTCAGTGTACATTCAAGAAATGTACATGAAAACATATACATTTTCATTGTACATTCAAGAAATGAATATCAAAACATACACATTTTCAGTGTACATTCAAGAAATGTACATCAAAACATACACATTTTCATTGTATCTACAAGAAATGTACACCAAAACATACACATTTTCATTGTACATTCAAGAAATGTACATCAAAACATACACATTGTCATTGTACATTCAAGAAATGTACATCAAAACATACACATTTTCATTGTACACTCAAGCAATGTACATCAAAACATACACATTTTCATTGTAAATTCAAGAAATGTATATCAAAACATACACATTTTCATTGTACATTCAAGAAATGTACATCAAAACATACACATTTTCATTGTACATTCAAGAAATGTACCACAAAACATACACTTTTTCATTGTACATTCAAGGAATGTACATCAAAACATACACATTTTCATTGTACACTCAAGAAATGTACATCAAAACATACACATTTTGAGTGTACATTCAAGAGATATACATCAAAACATGCACATTTTCATTGTATATACGAGAAATGTACATCAAAACATACAAATTTTCATTGTACATTCAAGAAATGTACATCAAAACATACTCATTTTCATTGTATATACCAGAAATGTACATCAAAACATACACATTTTCATTGTATATACCAGAAATGTACATTAAAACATACACATTTTCATTGTACATTCAAGAAATGTACATCAAAACATACACATTTTGACTGTACATTCTAGAAATATACATCAAAACATACACATTTTCATTGTATATACCAGAAATGCACATCAAAACATACACATTTTCATTGTACATTCAAGAACTGTACATCAAAACATACACATTTTCAGTGTACATTCAAGAAATGTACATCAAAACATACACATTTTCAGTGTACATTCAAGAAATGTACATCAAAACATACACATTTTCATTGTATATACCTACAAGAAATGTACATCAAAACATACACATTTTCATGCATATACAAGAAATGTATATCAAAACATACACATTTTCAGTGTACATTCAAGAAATGTACATCAAAACATACACATTTTCATTGTACACTCAAGCAATGTACATCAAAACATACACATTTTCATTGTACATTCAAGAAATTTATATCAAAACATACACATTTTCATTGTACATTCAAGAAATGTACATCAAAACATACACATTTTCATTTTACATTCAAGAAATGTACCACAAAACATACACTTTTTCATTGTACATTCAAGGAATGTACATCAAAACATACACATTTTCATTGTACATTCAAGAAATGTACATCAAAACATACACATTTTGAGTGTACATTCAAGAGATATACATCAAAACATGCACATTTTCATTGTATATACGAGAAATGTACATCAAAACATACACATTTTCATTGTATATACAAGAAATGTACATCAAAACATACATATTTTCATTGTATATACAAGAAATGTATATCAAAACATACACAGTTTCAGTGTACAGTCAAGAAATGTACATCAAAAACTACACATTTTCATTGTATATTCAAGAAATGTACATCAAAACATACACATTCTCATTGTATATACCAGAAATGTACATCAAAACATACACATTTTCATAGTACATTCAAGAAATGTACATCAAAACATACACATTTTCATTGTATATACCAGAAATGTACATCAAAACATACACATTTTCATTTAATATACCAGAAATGTACATCAAAACATACACATTTTCATTGCACATTCAAGAAATGTACATCAAAACATACACATTTTGACTGTACATTCTAGAAATATACATCAAAACATACACATTTTCATTGTATATACTAGAAATGCACATCAAAACATACACATTTTCATTGTACATTCAAGAACTGTACATTAAAACATACACATTTTCAGTGTACATTCAAGAAATGTACATCAAACATACACATTTTCAGCGTACATTCAAGAAATGTACATCAAAACATACACATTTTCATTGTATATATAAGAAATGTAATCAAAACATACACATTTTCATTGCATATACAAGAAATGTATACCAAAACATACACATTTTCAGTGTACATTCAAGAAATGTACATCAAAACATACACATTTTCATTGTATATACAAGAAATGTACATCAAAACATACATTTTCAGTGTACATTCAAGAAATGTACATCAAGACATACACATTTTCATTGTACATTCAAGAAATGTATATCAAAACATACACATTTTCATTGTATATTCAAGAAATGTATATCAAAACATACACATTTTCAGTGTACATTCAAGAAATGTACATCAAAACATACACATTTTCATTGTATATACAAGAAATGTACATCAAAATATACACATTTTCATTGTACACTAAAGAAATGTACATCAAAGCATACACATTTTCAGTGTACATTCAAGAAATGTACATCAAAATATATACATTTTCATTGTACATTCAAGAAATGTACATCAAAACATACACATTTTGAGTGTACATCCAAGAAATATACATCAAAACATACACAATTTCATTGTATATACCAGAAATGTACATCAAATCATACACATTTTCATTGTACATCCAAGAATTGTACATCAAAACATACACATTTTCAGTGTACATTCAAGAAATGTACATCAAAACATACACATTTTGAGGGTACATTCAAGAAATATACATCAAAACATATACATTTTCATTGTATACACAAGAAATGTACATCAAAAGATACACATTTTCATTGTATATACAAGAAATGTATATCAACACATACACATTTTCAGTGCACATTCAAGAAATGTACATCAAAACATACACATTTTCATTGTATATAGAAGAAATGTACATCAAAACATACACATTTTCATTGTATATACCAGAAATGTACATCAAAACATACACATTTTCATTGTACATTCAAGAAATGTACATCAAAACATACACATTTTGAGTGTACATTCAAGTAATATACATCAAAACATACACATTTTCATTGTAGATACAGGAAATGTATATCAAAACATACACATTTTCGGTGTACATTCAAGAAATGTACATAAAAAACTACACATTCTCATTGTACATTCAAGAAATATACATTAAAGCACATTTTCATTGTATATACCAGAAATGTACATCAAAACATACACATTTTCATTGTACATTCAAGAAATGTACATCAAAACATACACATTTTGAGTGTACATTCAAGAAATATACATCAAAACATACACATTTTCATTGTATATACCAGAAATGTACATCAAAACATACACATTTTCATTGTACATTCAAGAAATGTACATCAAAACATACACATTTTGAGTGTACATTCAAGAAATATACATCAAAAGATACACACTTTCATGGTATATACCAGAAATGTACATCAAAACATACATATTTTCATTGTATATACCAGAAATGTACATCAAAACATACACATTTTGAGTGTACATTCAAGAGATATACATCAAAAGATGCACATTTTCATTGTATATACCAGAAATGTACATCAAAACATACACATTTTCATTGTATACACAAGAAATGTACATCAAAAGATACACATTTTCATTGTATATACCAGAAATGTACATCAAAACATACACATTTTCATTGTACATTCAAGAAATGTACATAAAACATACACATTTTCATTGTATATACCAGAAATGTACATCAAAACATACACATTTTCATTGTACATTCAAGAAATGTACATCAAAACATACACATTTTGAGTGTACATTCAAGAAATATACATAAAAACATACACATTTTCATTGTATATACCAGAAATGCACATCAAAACATACACATTTTCATTGTACATTCAAGAACTGTACATCAAAACATACATATTTTCAGTGTACATTCAAGAAATGTACATCAAAACATACACATTTTCAGTGTACATTCAAGAAATGTACTTCAAAGCATACACATTTTCATTGTATATACAAGAAATGTACATCAAAACATACACATTTTCATTGTATATACAAGAAATGTATATCAAAACATACACATTTTCAGTGTACATAAAAGAAGTGTACATCAAAACATACACATTTTCATTGTAGATACAAGAAATGTACATCAAAACATACACATTTTCAGTGTACATTCAAGAAATGTACATCAAAAATACACATTTTGAGTGTACATTCAAGAAATGTACATCAAAACATATACATTTTCATTGTATATACCAGAAATGTACATCAAAACATACACATTTTCATTGTATACACAAGAAATGTACATCAAAACATACACATTTTCATTGTATATACAAGAAATGTATATCAAAACATACACATTTTCAGTGCACATTCAAGAAATGTACATCAAAACATACACATTTTCATTGTATATAGAAGAAATGTACCACAAAACATACACATTTTCATTGTATATACCAGAAATGTACATCAAAACATACACATTTTCATTGTATATACCAGAAATGTACATCAAAACATACACATTTTCATTGTACATTCAAGAAATGTACATCAAAACATACATATTTTCATTGTGTATACCAGAAATGTACATCAAAACATACACATTTTCATTGTACATTCAAGAAATGTACATCAAAACATACACATTTTCATTGTATATACCAGAAATGTACATCAAAACGTACACATTTTCATTGTACATTCAAGAAATGTACATCAAAACATACACATTTTCATTGTATATACCAGAAATGTACATCAAAACATACACATTTTCATTGTACATTCAAGAAATGTACATCAAAACATACATATTTTCATTGTGTATACCAGAAATGTACATCAAAACATACACATTTTCATTGTACATTCAAGAAATGTACATCAAAACATACACATTTTGACTGTAAATTCTAGAAATATACATCAAAGCATACACATTTTCATTGTATATACCAGAAATGCACATCAAAACATACACATTTTCATTGTACATTCAAGAACTGTACATCAAAACATACACATTTTCAGTGTACATTCAAGAAATGTACATCAAAACATACACATTTTCATTGTACATTCAAGAAATGTACATCAAAACATACACATTTTGAGTGTACATTCAAGAAATATACATCAAAACATACACTTTTTCATTGTATATACCAGAAATGCACATCAAAACATACACATTTTCATTGTACATTCAAGAACTGTACATCAAAACATACACATTTTCAGTGTACATTCAAGAAATGTACATCAAAACATACACATTTTCAGTGTACATTCAAGAAATGTACAACAAAACATATACATTTTCATTGTATATACCAGAAATGTACATCAAAACATACACATTTTCATTGTATATACAAGAAATGTACATCAAAACATACACATTTTCATTGTATATACAAGAAATGTATATCAAAACATACACATTTTCAGTGTACATTAAAGAAATGTACATCAAAACATACACATTTTCATTGTATATACAAGAAATGTACATCAAAACATACACTTTTTCAGTGTACATTCAAGAAATGTACATCAAAACATACATTTTCATTGTATATACAAGAAATGTACATCAAAACATACACATTTTCAGTGTACATTCAAGAAATGTACACGAAAACATATACATTTTCATTGTACATTCAAGAAATGAATATCAAAACATACACATTTTATGTGTACATTCAAGAAATGTACATCAAAACATACACATTTTCATTGTATATAAAAGAAATGTACATCAAAACATACACATCTTCATTGTACAGTAATGAAATGTACATCAAAGCATACACACTTTAGGTGTACATTCAAGAAATGTACATCAAAACATACACATTTTCATTGTACATTCAAGAAATGTACATCAAAACATACACATTTTCATTGTACATTCAAGAAATGTACATCAAAACATACACATTTTCATTGTACACTCAAGAAATGTACATCAAAACATACACATTTTCATTGTACATTCAAGAAATGTATATCAAAACATACACATTTTCATTGTACATTCAAGAAATGTACATCAAAACATACTCATTTTCATTGTACATTCAAGAAATGTACATCAAAACTTACACATTTTCATTGTATATACCAGAAATGTACATCAAAACATACACATTTTCATTGTACATTCAAGAAATGTACATCAAAACATACACATTTTGAGTGTGCATTCAAGAAATATACATCAAAACATACACATTTTCATTGTATATACCAGAAATGCACATCAAAACATACACATTTTCATTGTACATTCAAGAAATGTACATCAAAGCATACACATTTTGAGTGTACATTCAAGAAATGTACATCAAAACATATACATTTTCATTGTATATACCAGAAATGTACATCAAAACATACACATTTTCATTGTATATACAAGAAATGTACATCAAAACATACACATTTTCATTATATATACAAGAAATGTATATCAAAACATACACATTTTCAGTGTACATTCAAGAAATGTACATCAAAACATACACATTTTCATTGTATATACAAGAAATGTACATCAAAACATACACATTTTCATTGTATATACCAGAAATGAACATCAAAACATACACATTTTCATTGTACGTTCAAGAAATGTACATCAAAACATACACATTCTCAGTGTACATTCAAGAAATGTACATCAAAACCTACACATTTTCATTGTGTATACCAGAAATGTACTACAAAATGTACACATTTTCATTGTACATTCAAGAAACGTACATCAAAACATACAAATTTTCAGTGTACCTTGAAGAAATATAGATCAAAACATACTATTTTTCAGGGTACATTCAAGAAATATACATCAAAACATACACATTTTCATTGTATATACAATAAATGTACATCAAAACATACACATTTTGAGTGTACAGTCAAAAAATATACATCAAAACATACACATTTTCATTGTATATACCAGAAATGTACATCAAACATACACATTTTCATTGTACATTCAAGAAATGTACATCAAAACATACACATTTTGAGTGTACATTCAAGAAATATACATTAAAGCATACACATTTTCATTATATATACCAGAAATGTACATCAAAACATACACATTTTCATTGTACATTCAAGAAACGTACATCAAAACATACAAATTTTCAGTGTACCTTGAAGAAATATACATCAAAACATACACATTTTCAGGGTACATTCAAGAACTGTACATCAAAACATACACATTTTCAATGTACATTCAAAAAATGTACATCAAAACATACACATTTTCAGTGTACATTCAAGAAATGTACATCAAAACATACACATTTTCATTGTATATACCAGAAATGTACATCAAAACATACACATTTTCATTGTATATATAAGAAATGTATATCAAAACATACACATTTTCAGTGTACATTCAAGAAATGTACATCAAAACATACACATTTTCATTGTATATACAAGAAATGTACATCAAAACATACACATTTTCAGTGTACATTGAAGAAATGTACATCAAATAATATACATTTTCATTGTATGTACAAGAAATGTACATAAAAACATACACATTTTCAGTGTACATTCAAGAAATGTACATGAAAACATATACATTTTCATTGTACATTCAAGAAATGAATATCAAAACATACACATTTTCAGTGTACATTCAAGAAATGTACATCAAAACATACACATTTTCATTGTATCTACAAGAAATGTACACCAAAACATACACATTTTCATTGTACATTCAAGAAATGTACATCAAAACATACACATTGTCATTGTACATTCAAGAAATGTACATCAAAACATACACATTTTCATTGTACACTCAAGCAATGTACATCAAAACATACACATTTTCATTGTAAATTCAAGAAATGTATATCAAAACATACACATTTTCATTGTACATTCAAGAAATGTACATCAAAACATACACATTTTCATTGTACATTCAAGAAATGTACCACAAAACATACACTTTTTCATTGTACATTCAAGGAATGTACATCAAAACATACACATTTTCATTGTACACTCAAGAAATGTACATCAAAACATACACATTTTGAGTGTACATTCAAGAGATATACATCAAAACATGCACATTTTCATTGTATATACGAGAAATGTACATCAAAACATACAAATTTTCATTGTACATTCAAGAAATGTACATCAAAACATACTCATTTTCATTGTATATACCAGAAATGTACATCAAAACATACACATTTTCATTGTATATACCAGAAATGTACATTAAAACATACACATTTTCATTGTACATTCAAGAAATGTACATCAAAACATACACATTTTGACTGTACATTCTAGAAATATACATCAAAACATACACATTTTCATTGTATATACCAGAAATGCACATCAAAACATACACATTTTCATTGTACATTCAAGAACTGTACATCAAAACATACACATTTTCAGTGTACATTCAAGAAATGTACATCAAAACATACACATTTTCAGTGTACATTCAAGAAATGTACATCAAAACATACACATTTTCATTGTATATACCTACAAGAAATGTACATCAAAACATACACATTTTCATGCATATACAAGAAATGTATATCAAAACATACACATTTTCAGTGTACATTCAAGAAATGTACATCAAAACATACACATTTTCATTGTACACTCAAGCAATGTACATCAAAACATACACATTTTCATTGTACATTCAAGAAATTTATATCAAAACATACACATTTTCATTGTACATTCAAGAAATGTACATCAAAACATACACATTTTCATTTTACATTCAAGAAATGTACCACAAAACATACACTTTTTCATTGTACATTCAAGGAATGTACATCAAAACATACACATTTTCATTGTACATTCAAGAAATGTACATCAAAACATACACATTTTGAGTGTACATTCAAGAGATATACATCAAAACATGCACATTTTCATTGTATATACGAGAAATGTACATCAAAACATACACATTTTCATTGTATATACAAGAAATGTACATCAAAACATACAT
The DNA here is from genome assembly GCA_030765045.1 of Tenodera sinensis. Classification (NCBI taxonomy): domain Eukaryota; kingdom Metazoa; phylum Arthropoda; class Insecta; order Mantodea; family Mantidae; genus Tenodera; species Tenodera sinensis. The sequence continues at coordinate 164,813,487 of CM060963.1, read as the reverse complement.
ATTTTCATTGTATATACAAGAAATGTATATCAAAACATACACAGTTTCAGTGTACAGTCAAGAAATGTACATCAAAAACTACACATTTTCATTGTATATTCAAGAAATGTACATCAAAACATACACATTCTCATTGTATATACCAGAAATGTACATCAAAACATACACATTTTCATAGTACATTCAAGAAATGTACATCAAAACATACACATTTTCATTGTATATACCAGAAATGTACATCAAAACATACACATTTTCATTTAATATACCAGAAATGTACATCAAAACATACACATTTTCATTGCACATTCAAGAAATGTACATCAAAACATACACATTTTGACTGTACATTCTAGAAATATACATCAAAACATACACATTTTCATTGTATATACTAGAAATGCACATCAAAACATACACATTTTCATTGTACATTCAAGAACTGTACATTAAAACATACACATTTTCAGTGTACATTCAAGAAATGTACATCAAACATACACATTTTCAGCGTACATTCAAGAAATGTACATCAAAACATACACATTTTCATTGTATATATAAGAAATGTAATCAAAACATACACATTTTCATTGCATATACAAGAAATGTATACCAAAACATACACATTTTCAGTGTACATTCAAGAAATGTACATCAAAACATACACATTTTCATTGTATATACAAGAAATGTACATCAAAACATACATTTTCAGTGTACATTCAAGAAATGTACATCAAGACATACACATTTTCATTGTACATTCAAGAAATGTATATCAAAACATACACATTTTCATTGTATATTCAAGAAATGTATATCAAAACATACACATTTTCAGTGTACATTCAAGAAATGTACATCAAAACATACACATTTTCATTGTATATACAAGAAATGTACATCAAAATATACACATTTTCATTGTACACTAAAGAAATGTACATCAAAGCATACACATTTTCAGTGTACATTCAAGAAATGTACATCAAAATATATACATTTTCATTGTACATTCAAGAAATGTACATCAAAACATACACATTTTGAGTGTACATCCAAGAAATATACATCAAAACATACACAATTTCATTGTATATACCAGAAATGTACATCAAATCATACACATTTTCATTGTACATCCAAGAATTGTACATCAAAACATACACATTTTCAGTGTACATTCAAGAAATGTACATCAAAACATACACATTTTGAGGGTACATTCAAGAAATATACATCAAAACATATACATTTTCATTGTATACACAAGAAATGTACATCAAAAGATACACATTTTCATTGTATATACAAGAAATGTATATCAACACATACACATTTTCAGTGCACATTCAAGAAATGTACATCAAAACATACACATTTTCATTGTATATAGAAGAAATGTACATCAAAACATACACATTTTCATTGTATATACCAGAAATGTACATCAAAACATACACATTTTCATTGTACATTCAAGAAATGTACATCAAAACATACACATTTTGAGTGTACATTCAAGTAATATACATCAAAACATACACATTTTCATTGTAGATACAGGAAATGTATATCAAAACATACACATTTTCGGTGTACATCCAAGAAATGTACATAAAAAACTACACATTCTCATTGTACATTCAAGAAATATACATTAAAGCACATTTTCATTGTATATACCAGAAATGTACATCAAAACATACACATTTTCATTGTACATTCAAGAAATGTACATCAAAACATACACATTTTGAGTGTACATTCAAGAAATATACATCAAAACATACACATTTTCATTGTATATACCAGAAATGTACATCAAAACATACACATTTTCATTGTACATTCAAGAAATGTACATCAAAACATACACATTTTGAGTGTACATTCAAGAAATATACATCAAAAGATACACACTTTCATGGTATATACCAGAAATGTACATCAAAACATACATATTTTCATTGTATATACCAGAAATGTACATCAAAACATACACATTTTGAGTGTACATTCAAGAGATATACATCAAAAGATGCACATTTTCATTGTATATACCAGAAATGTACATCAAAACATACACATTTTCATTGTATACACAAGAAATGTACATCAAAAGATACACATTTTCATTGTATATACCAGAAATGTACATCAAAACATACACATTTTCATTGTATATATAAGAAATGTATATCAAAACATACACATTTTCAGTGTACATTCAAGAAATGTACATCAAAACATACACATTTTCATTGTATATACAAGAAATGTACATCAAAACATACACATTTTCAGTGTACATTGAAGAAATGTACATCAAATAATATACATTTTCATTGTATGTACAAGAAATGTACATAAAAACATACACATTTTCAGTGTACATTCAAGAAATGTACATGAAAACATATACATTTTCATTGTACATTCAAGAAATGAATATCAAAACATACACATTTTCAGTGTACATTCAAGAAATGTACATCAAAACATACACATTTTCATTGTATCTACAAGAAATGTACACCAAAACATACACATTTTCATTGTACATTCAAGAAATGTACATCAAAACATACACATTGTCATTGTACATTCAAGAAATGTACATCAAAACATACACATTTTCATTGTACACTCAAGCAATGTACATCAAAACATACACATTTTCATTGTAAATTCAAGAAATGTATATCAAAACATACACATTTTCATTGTACATTCAAGAAATGTACATCAAAACATACACATTTTCATTGTACATTCAAGAAATGTACCACAAAACATACACTTTTTCATTGTACATTCAAGGAATGTACATCAAAACATACACATTTTCATTGTACACTCAAGAAATGTACATCAAAACATACACATTTTGAGTGTACATTCAAGAGATATACATCAAAACATGCACATTTTCATTGTATATACGAGAAATGTACATCAAAACATACAAATTTTCATTGTACATTCAAGAAATGTACATCAAAACATACTCATTTTCATTGTATATACCAGAAATGTACATCAAAACATACACATTTTCATTGTATATACCAGAAATGTACATTAAAACATACACATTTTCATTGTACATTCAAGAAATGTACATCAAAACATACACATTTTGACTGTACATTCTAGAAATATACATCAAAACATACACATTTTCATTGTATATACCAGAAATGCACATCAAAACATACACATTTTCATTGTACATTCAAGAACTGTACATCAAAACATACACATTTTCAGTGTACATTCAAGAAATGTACATCAAAACATACACATTTTCAGTGTACATTCAAGAAATGTACATCAAAACATACACATTTTCATTGTATATACCTACAAGAAATGTACATCAAAACATACACATTTTCATGCATATACAAGAAATGTATATCAAAACATACACATTTTCAGTGTACATTCAAGAAATGTACATCAAAACATACACATTTTCATTGTACACTCAAGCAATGTACATCAAAACATACACATTTTCATTGTACATTCAAGAAATTTATATCAAAACATACACATTTTCATTGTACATTCAAGAAATGTACATCAAAACATACACATTTTCATTTTACATTCAAGAAATGTACCACAAAACATACACTTTTTCATTGTACATTCAAGGAATGTACATCAAAACATACACATTTTCATTGTACATTCAAGAAATGTACATCAAAACATACACATTTTGAGTGTACATTCAAGAGATATACATCAAAACATGCACATTTTCATTGTATATACGAGAAATGTACATCAAAACATACACATTTTCATTGTATATACAAGAAATGTACATCAAAACATACATATTTTCATTGTATATACAAGAAATGTATATCAAAACATACACAGTTTCAGTGTACAGTCAAGAAATGTACATCAAAAACTACACATTTTCATTGTATATTCAAGAAATGTACATCAAAACATACACATTCTCATTGTATATACCAGAAATGTACATCAAAACATACACATTTTCATAGTACATTCAAGAAATGTACATCAAAACATACACATTTTCATTGTATATACCAGAAATGTACATCAAAACATACACATTTTCATTTAATATACCAGAAATGTACATCAAAACATACACATTTTCATTGCACATTCAAGAAATGTACATCAAAACATACACATTTTGACTGTACATTCTAGAAATATACATCAAAACATACACATTTTCATTGTATATACTAGAAATGCACATCAAAACATACACATTTTCATTGTACATTCAAGAACTGTACATTAAAACATACACATTTTCAGTGTACATTCAAGAAATGTACATCAAACATACACATTTTCAGCGTACATTCAAGAAATGTACATCAAAACATACACATTTTCATTGTATATATAAGAAATGTAATCAAAACATACACATTTTCATTGCATATACAAGAAATGTATACCAAAACATACACATTTTCAGTGTACATTCAAGAAATGTACATCAAAACATACACATTTTCATTGTATATACAAGAAATGTACATCAAAACATACATTTTCAGTGTACATTCAAGAAATGTACATCAAGACATACACATTTTCATTGTACATTCAAGAAATGTATATCAAAACATACACATTTTCATTGTATATTCAAGAAATGTATATCAAAACATACACATTTTCAGTGTACATTCAAGAAATGTACATCAAAACATACACATTTTCATTGTATATACAAGAAATGTACATCAAAATATACACATTTTCATTGTACACTAAAGAAATGTACATCAAAGCATACACATTTTCAGTGTACTATCAAGAAATGTACATCAAAATATATACATTTTCATTGTACATTCAAGAAATGTACATCAAAACATACACATTTTGAGTGTACATCCAAGAAATATACATCAAAACATACACAATTTCATTGTATATACCAGAAATGTACATCAAATCATACACATTTTCATTGTACATCCAAGAATTGTACATCAAAACATACACATTTTCAGTGTACATTCAAGAAATGTACATCAAAACATACACATTTTGAGGGTACATTCAAGAAATATACATCAAAACATATACATTTTCATTGTATACACAAGAAATGTACATCAAAAGATACACATTTTCATTGTATATACAAGAAATGTATATCAACACATACACATTTTCAGTGCACATTCAAGAAATGTACATCAAAACATACACATTTTCATTGTATATAGAAGAAATGTACATCAAAACATACACATTTTCATTGTATATACCAGAAATGTACATCAAAACATACACATTTTCATTGTACATTCAAGAAATGTACATCAAAACATACACATTTTGAGTGTACATTCAAGTAATATACATCAAAACATACACATTTTCATTGTAGATACAGGAAATGTATATCAAAACATACACATTTTCGGTGTACATCCAAGAAATGTACATAAAAAACTACACATTCTCATTGTACATTCAAGAAATATACATTAAAGCACATTTTCATTGTATATACCAGAAATGTACATCAAAACATACACATTTTCATTGTACATTCAAGAAATGTACATCAAAACATACACATTTTGAGTGTACATTCAAGAAATATACATCAAAACATACACATTTTCATTGTATATACCAGAAATGTACATCAAAACATACACATTTTCATTGTACATTCAAGAAACGTACATCAAAACATACACATTTTGAGTATACATTCAAGAAATATACATCAAAAGATACACACTTTCATGGTATATACCAGAAATGTACATCAAAACATACATATTTTCATTGTATATACCAGAAATGTACATCAAAACATACACATTTTGAGTGTACATTCAAGAGATATACATCAAAAGATGCACATTTTCATTGTATATACCAGAAATGTACATCAAAACATACACATTTTCATTGTATACACAAGAAATGTACATCAAAAGATACACATTTTCATTGTATATACCAGAAATGTACATCAAAACATACACATTTTCATTGTACATTCAAGAAATGTACATAAAACATACACATTTTCATTGTATATACCAGAAATGTACATCAAAACATACACATTTTCATTGTACATTCAAGAAATGTACATCAAAACATACACATTTTGAGTGTACATTCAAGAAATATACATAAAAACATACACATTTTCATTGTATATACCAGAAATGCACATCAAAACATACACATTTTCATTGTACATTCAAGAACTGTACATCAAAACATACATATTTTCAGTGTACATTCAAGAAATGTACATCAAAACATACACATTTTCAGTGTACATTCAAGAAATGTACTTCAAAGCATACACATTTTCATTGTATATACAAGAAATGTACATCAAAACATACACATTTTCATTGTATATACAAGAAATGTATATCAAAACATACACATTTTCAGTGTACATAAAAGAAGTGTACATCAAAACATACACATTTTCATTGTAGATACAAGAAATGTACATCAAAACATACACATTTTCAGTGTACATTCAAGAAATGTACATCAAAAATACACATTTTGAGTGTACATTCAAGAAATGTACATCAAAACATATACATTTTCATTGTATATACCAGAAATGTACATCAAAACATACACATTTTCATTGTATACACAAGAAATGTACATCAAAACATACACATTTTCATTGTATATACAAGAAATGTATATCAAAACATACACATTTTCAGTGCACATTCAAGAAATGTACATCAAAACATACACATTTTCATTGTATATAGAAGAAATGTACCACAAAACATACACATTTTCATTGTATATACCAGAAATGTACATCAAAACATACACATTTTCATTGTACATTCAAGAAATGTACATCAAAACATACACATTTTCATTGTATGTACCAGAAATGCACATCAAAACATACACATTTTCATTGTACATTCAAGAAATGTACATAAAAAAATACACATTTTCAGTGTACATTCAGGAACTGTACATCAAAACATACACATTTTCGGTGTACATTCAAGAAATGTACATCAAAACATAAACATTTTCATTGTATATACCAGAAATGTACATCAAAACATACACATTTTCATTGTATATACAAGAAATGTACATCAAAACATACACATTTTCATTGTATATACAAGAAATGTATATCAAAACATACACATTTTCAGTGTACATTCAAGAAATGTACATCAAAACATACACATTTTCATTGTATATACAAGAAATGTACATAAAACATACACATTTTCAGTGTACATTCAAGAAATGTACATCAAGACATACACATTTTCATTGTACATTCAAGAAATGTATATCAAAACATACACATTTTCAGTGTACATTCAAGAAATGTACATCAAAACATACACATTTTCATTGTATATACAAGAAATGTACATCAAAACATACACATTTTCAGTGTACATTCAGGAAATGTACATCAAAACATACACATTTTCATTGTATATACAAGAAATGTACATCAAAACATACACATTTTCATTGTACACTCAAGAAATGTACATCAAAACTTACACATTTTCATTCTACACTCAAGAAATGTATATCAAAACATACACATTTTCTTTGTACACTCAAGAAATGTACATTAAAACATACACATTTTCATTGTACATTCAAGAAATGTATATCAAAGCATACACATTTTCAGTGTACATTCAAGAAATGTACATCAAAACATACACATTTTCATTGTATATACAAGAAATGTACATCAAAACATACACTTTTTCAGTGTACATTCAAGAAATGTACATCAAAACATACATTTTCATTGTATATACAAGAAATGTACATCAAAACATACACATTTTCAGTGTACATTCAAGAAATGTACACGAAAACATATACATTTTCATTGTACATTCAAGAAATGAATATCAAAACATACACATTTTATGTGTACATTCAAGAAATGTACATCAAAACATACACATTTTCATTGTATATAAAAGAAATGTACATCAAAACATACACATCTTCATTGTACAGTAATGAAATGTACATCAAAGCATACACACTTTAGGTGTACATTCAAGAAATGTACATCAAAACATACACATTTTCATTGTACATTCAAGAAATGTACATCAAAACATACACATTTTCATTGTACATTCAAGAAATGTACATCAAAACATACACATTTTCATTGTACACTCAAGAAATGTACATCAAAACATACACATTTTCATTGTACATTCAAGAAATGTATATCAAAACATACACATTTTCATTGTACATTCAAGAAATGTACATCAAAACATACTCATTTTCATTGTACATTCAAGAAATGTACATCAAAACTTACACATTTTCATTGTATATACCAGAAATGTACATCAAAACATACACATTTTCATTGTACATTCAAGAAATGTACATCAAAACATACACATTTTGAGTGTGCATTCAAGAAATATACATCAAAACATACACATTTTCATTGTATATACCAGAAATGCACATCAAAACATACACATTTTCATTGTACATTCAAGAAATGTACATCAAAGCATACACATTTTGAGTGTACATTCAAGAAATGTACATCAAAACATATACATTTTCATTGTATATACCAGAAATGTACATCAAAACATACACATTTTCATTGTATATACAAGAAATGTACATCAAAACATACACATTTTCATTATATATACAAGAAATGTATATCAAAACATACACATTTTCAGTGTACATTCAAGAAATGTACATCAAAACATACACATTTTCATTGTATATACAAGAAATGTACATCAAAACATACACATTTTCATTGTATATACCAGAAATGAACATCAAAACATACACATTTTCATTGTACGTTCAAGAAATGTACATCAAAACATACACATTCTCAGTGTACATTCAAGAAATGTACATCAAAACCTACACATTTTCATTGTGTATACCAGAAATGTACTACAAAACGTACACATTTTCATTGTACATTCAAGAAACGTACATCAAAACATACAAATTTTCAGTGTACCTTGAAGAAATATAGATCAAAACATACTATTTTTCAGGGTACATTCAAGAAATATACATCAAAACATACACATTTTCATTGTATATACAATAAATGTACATCAAAACATACACATTTTGAGTGTACAGTCAAAAAATATACATCAAAACATACACATTTTCATTGTATATACCAGAAATGTACATCAAAACATACACATTTTCATTGTACATTCAAGAAATGTACATCAAAACATACACATTTTGAGTGTACATTCAAGAAATATACATTAAAGCATACACATTTTCATTATATATACCAGAAATGTACATCAAAACATACACATTTTCATTGTACATTCAAGAAACGTACATCAAAACATACAAATTTTCAGTGTACCTTGAAGAAATATACATCAAAACATACACATTTTCAGGGTACATTCAAGAACTGTACATCAAAACATACACATTTTCAATGTACATTCAAAAAATGTACATCAAAATATACACATTTTCAGTGTACATTCAAGAAATGTACATCAAAACATACACATTTTCATTGTATATACCAGAAATGTACATCAAAACATACACATTTTCATTGTATATATAAGAAATGTATATCAAAACATACACATTTTCAGTGTACATTCAAGAAATGTACATCAAAACATACACATTTTCATTGTATATACAAGAAATGTACATCAAAACATACACATTTTCAGTGTACATTGAAGAAATGTACATCAAATAATATACATTTTCATTGTATGTACAAGAAATGTACATAAAAACATACACATTTTCAGTGTACATTCAAGAAATGTACATGAAAACATATACATTTTCATTGTACATTCAAGAAATGAATATCAAAACATACACATTTTCAGTGTACATTCAAGAAATGTACATCAAAACATACACATTTTCATTGTATCTACAAGAAATGTACACCAAAACATACACATTTTCATTGTACATTCAAGAAATGTACATCAAAACATACACATTGTCATTGTACATTCAAGAAATGTACATCAAAACATACACATTTTCATTGTACACTCAAGCAATGTACATCAAAACATACACATTTTCATTGTAAATTCAAGAAATGTATATCAAAACATACACATTTTCATTGTACATTCAAGAAATGTACATCAAAACACACACATTTTCATTGTACATTCAAGAAATGTACCACAAAACATACACTTTTTCATTGTACATTCAAGGAATGTACATCAAAACATACACATTTTCATTGTACACTCAAGAAATGTACATCAAAACATACACATTTTGAGTGTACATTCAAGAGATATACATCAAAACATGCACATTTTCATTGTATATACGAGAAATGTACATCAAAACATACAAATTTTCATTGTACATTCAAGAAATGTACATCAAAACATACTCATTTTCATTGTATATACCAGAAATGTACATCAAAACATACACATTTTCATTGTATATACCAGAAATGTACATTAAAACATACACATTTTCATTGTACATTCAAGAAATGTACATCAAAACATACACATTTTGACTGTACATTCTAGAAATATACATCAAAACATACACATTTTCATTGTATATACCAGAAATGCACATCAAAACATACACATTTTCATTGTACATTCAAGAACTGTACATCAAAACATACACATTTTCAGTGTACATTCAAGAAATGTACATCAAAACATACACATTTTCAGTGTACATTCAAGAAATGTACATCAAAACATACACATTTTCATTGTATATACCTACAAGAAATGTACATCAAAACATACACATTTTCATGCATATACAAGAAATGTATATCAAAACATACACATTTTCAGTGTACATTCAAGAAATGTACATCAAAACATACACATTTTCATTGTACACTCAAGCAATGTACATCAAAACATACACATTTTCATTGTACATTCAAGAAATTTATATCAAAACATACACATTTTCATTGTACATTCAAGAAATGTACATCAAAACATACACATTTTCATTTTACATTCAAGAAATGTACCACAAAACATACACTTTTTCATTGTACATTCAAGGAATGTACATCAAAACATACACATTTTCATTGTACATTCAAGAAATGTACATCAAAACATACACATTTTGAGTGTACATTCAAGAGATATACATCAAAACATGCACATTTTCATTGTATATACGAGAAATGTACATCAAAACATACACATTTTCATTGTATATACAAGAAATGTACATCAAAACATACATATTTTCATTGTATATACAAGAAATGTATATCAAAACATACACAGTTTCAGTGTACAGTCAAGAAATGTACATCAAAAACTACACATTTTCATTGTATATTCAAGAAATGTACATCAAAACATACACATTCTCATTGTATATACCAGAAATGTACATCAAAACATACACATTTTCATAGTACATTCAAGAAATGTACATCAAAACATACACATTTTCATTGTATATACCAGAAATGTACATCAAAACATACACATTTTCATTGTATATACCAGAAATGTACATCAAAACATACACATTTTCATTGCACATTCAAGAAATGTACATCAAAACATACACATTTTGACTGTACATTCTAGAAATATACATCAAAACATACACATTTTCATTGTATATACTAGAAATGCACATCAAAACATACACATTTTCATTGTACATTCAAGAACTGTACATTAAAACATACACATTTTCAGTGTACATTCAAGAAATGTACATCAAACATACACATTTTCAGCGTACATTCAAGAAATGTACATCAAAACATACACATTTTCATTGTATATATAAGAAATGTAATCAAAACATACACATTTTCATTGCATATACAAGAAATGTATACCAAAACATACACATTTTCAGTGTACATTCAAGAAATGTACATCAAAACATACACATTTTCATTGTATATACAAGAAATGTACATCAAAACATACATTTTCAGTGTACATTCAAGAAATGTACATCAAGACATACACATTTTCATTGTACATTCAAGAAATGTATATCAAAACATACACATTTTCATTGTATATTCAAGAAATGTATATCAAAACATACACATTTTCAGTGTACATTCAAGAAATGTACATCAAAACATACACATTTTCATTGTATATACAAGAAATGTACATCAAAATATACACATTTTCATTGTACACTAAAGAAATGTACATCAAAGCATACACAACATTTTCATTGTACATTCAAGAAATGTACATCAAAACATACACATTTTGAGTGTACATCCAAGAAATATACATCAAGACATACACAATTTCATTGTATATACCAGAAATGTACATCAAATCATACACATTTTCATTGTACATCCAAGAATTGTACATCAAAACATACACATTTTCAGTGTACATTCAAGAAATGTACATCAAAACATACACATTTTGAGGGTACATTCAAGAAATATACATCAAAACATATACATTTTCATTGTATACACAAGAAATGTACATCAAAAGATACACATTTTCATTGTATATACAAGAAATGTATATCAACACATACACATTTTCAGTGCACATTTAAGAAATGTACATCAAAACATACACATTTTCATTGTATATAGAAGAAATGTACATCAAAACATACACATTTTCATTGTATATACCAGAAATGTACATCAAAACATACACATTTTCATTGTACATTCAAGAAATGTACATCAAAACATACACATTTTGAGTGTACATTCAAGTAATATACATCAAAACATACACATTTTCATTGTAGATACAGGAAATGTATATCAAAACATACACATTTTCGGTGTACATTCAAGAAATGTACATAAAAAACTACACATTCTCATTGTACATTCAAGAAATATACATTAAAGCACATTTTCAATGTATATACCAGAAATGTACATCAAAACATACACATTTTCATTGTACATTCAAGTAATGTACATCAAAACATACACATTTTGAGTGTACATTCAAGAAATATACATCAAAACATACACATTTTCATTGTATATACCAGAAATGTACATCAAAACATACACATTTTCATTGTACATTCAAGAAATGTACATCAAAACATACACATTTTGAGTGTACATTCAAGAAATATACATCAAAAGATACACACTTTCATGGTATATACCAGAAATGTACATCAAAACATACATATTTTCATTGTATATACCAGAAATGTACATCAAAACATACACATTTTGAGTGTACATTCAAGAGATATACATCAAAACATGCACATTTTCATTGTATATACCAGAAATGTACATCAAAACATACACATTTTCATTGTATACACAAGAAATGTACATCAAAAGATACACATTTTCATTGTATATACCAGAAATGTACATCAAAACATACACATTTTCATTGTACATTCAAGAAATGTACATAAAACATACACATTTTCATTGTATATACCAGAAATGTACATCAAAACATACACATTTTCATTGTACATTCAAGAAATGTACATCAAAACATACACATTTTGAGTGTACATTCAAGAAATATACATAAAAACATACACATTTTCATTGTATATACCAGAAATGCACATCAAAACATACACATTTTCATTGTACATTCAAGAACTGTACATCAAAACATACATATTTTCAGTGTACATTCAAGAAATGTACATCAAAACATACACATTTTCAGTGTACATTCAAGAAATGTACTTCAAAGCATACACATTTTCATTGTATATACAAGAAATGTACATCAAAACATACACATTTTCATTGTATATACAAGAAATGTATATCAAAACATACACATTTTCAGTGTACATAAAAGAAGTGTACATCAAAACATACACATTTTCATTGTAGATACAAGAAATGTACATCAAAACATACACATTTTCAGTGTACATTCAAGAAATGTACATCAAAAATACACATTTTGAGTGTACATTCAAGAAATGTACATCAAAACATATACATTTTCATTGTATATACCAGAAATGTACATCAAAACATACACATTTTCATTGTATACACAAGAAATGTACATCAAAACATACACATTTTCATTGTATATACAAGAAATGTATATCAAAACATACACATTTTCAGTGCACATTCAAGAAATGTACATCAAAACATACACATTTTCATTGTATATAGAAGAAATGTACCACAAAACATACACATTTTCATTGTATATACCAGAAATGTACATCAAAACATACACATTTTCATTGTACATTCAAGAAATGTACATCAAAACATACACATTTTCATTGTATGTACCAGAAATGCACATCAAAACATACACATTTTCATTGCATATACAAGAAATGTACTACAAAACGTACACATTTTCATTGTACATTCAAGAAACGTACATCAAAACATACAAATTTTCAGTGTACATTCAAGAACTGTACATCAAAACATACACATTTTCGGTGTACATTCAAGAAATGTACATCAAAACATAAACATTTTCATTGTATATACCAGAAATGTACATCAAAACATACACATTTTCATTGTATATACAAGAAATGTACATCAAAACATACACATTTTCATTGTATATACAAGAAATGTATATCAAAACATACACATTTTCAGTGTACATTCAAGAAATGTACATCAAAACATACACATTTTCATTGTATATACAAGAAATGTACATAAAACATACACATTTTCAGTGTACATTCAAGAAATGTACATCAAGACATACACATTTTCATTGTACATTCAAGAAATGTATATCAAGACATACACATTTTCAGTGTACATTCAAGAAATGTACATCAAAACATACACATTTTCATTGTATATACAAGAAATGTACATCAAAACATACACATTTTCAGTGTACATTCAGGAAATGTACATCAAAACATACACATTTTCATTGTATATACAAGAAATGTACATCAAAACATACACATTTTCATTGTACACTCAAGAAATGTACATCAAAACTTACGCATTTTCATTCTACACTCAAGAAATGTATATCAAAACATACACATTTTCTTTGTACACTCAAGAAATGTACATTAAAACATACACATTTTCATTGTACATTCAAGAAATGTATATCAAAGCATACACATTTTCAGTGTACATTCAAGAAATGTACATCAAAACTTACACATTTTCATTGTATATACAAGAAATGTACATCAAAACATACACATTTTCATTGTACACTAAAGAAACATACATCAAAACATTCACACATTTTCAGTGTACATTCAAGAAATGTACATCAAAACATACACGTTTTCATTGTACATTCAAGAAATGTACATCAAAACATACACATTTTGAGTGTACATTCAAGAACTATACATCAACACATACACAATTTCATTGTATATACCAGAAATGTACATCAAAACATACACATTTTCATTGTACATTCAAGAATTGTACATCAAAACATACACATTTCAGTGTACATTCAAGAAATGTACATCAAAAACTACACATTTTCATTGTATATTCAAGAAATGTACATCAAAACATACACATTCTCATTGTATATACCAGAAATGTACATCAAAACATACACATTTTCATAGTACATTCAAGAAATGTACATCAAAACATACACATATTCATTGTATATACCAGAAATGTACATCAAAACATACACATTTTCATTGTATATACCAGAAATGTACATCAAAACATACACATTTTCATTGCACATTCAAGAAATGTACATCAAAACATACACATTTTGACTGTACATTCTAGAAATATACATCAAAACATACACATTTTCATTGTATATACTAGAAATGCACATCAAAACATACACATTTTCATTGTACATTCAAGAACTGTACATCAAAACATACACATTTTCAGTGTACATTCAAGAAATGTACATCAAAACATACACATTTTCAGTGTACATTCAAGAAATGTACATCCAAACATACACATTTTCATTGTATATATAAGAAATGTAATCAAAACATACACATTTTCATTGCATATACAAGAAATGTATACCAAAACATACACATTTTCAGTGTACATTCAAGAAATGTACATCAAAACATACACATTTTCATTGTATATACAAGAAATGTACATCAAAACATACATTTTCAGTGTACATTCAAGAAATGTACATCAAGACATACACATTTTCATTGTACATTCAAGAAATGTATATCAAAACATACACATTTTCATTGTATATTCAAGAAATGTATATCAAAACATACACATTTTCAGTGTACATTCAAGAAATGTACATCAAAACATACACATTTTCATTGTATATACAAGAAATGTACATCAAAATATACACATTTTCATTGTACACTAAAGAAATGTACATCAAAGCATACACATTTTCAGTGTACATTCAAGAAATGTACATCAAAATATACACATTTTCATTGTACATTCAAGAAATGTACATCAAAACATACACATTTTGAGTGTACATCCAAGAAATATACATCAAAACATACACAATTTCATTGTATATACCAGAAATGTACATCAAATCATACACATTTTCATTGTACATCCAAGAATTGTACATCAAAACATACACATTTTCAGTGTACATTCAAGAAATGTACATCAAAACATACACATTTTGAGGGTACATTCAAGAAATATACATCAAAACATATACATTTTCATTGTATACACAAGAAATGTACATCAAAAGATACACATTTTCATTGTATATACAAGAAATGTATATCAACACATACACATTTTCAGTGCACATTCAAGAAATGTACATCAAAACATACACATTTTCATTGTATATAGAAGAAATGTACATCAAAACATACACATTTTCATTGTATATACCAGAAATGTACATCAAAACATACACATTTTCATTGTACATTCAAGAAATGTACATCAAAACATACACATTTTGAGTGTACATTCAAGTAATATACATCAAAACATACACATTTTCATTGTATATACAGGAAATGTATAACAAAACATACACATTTTCGGTGTACATTCAAGAAATGTACATCAAAAACTACACATTCTCATTGTACATTCAAGAAATATACATTAAAGCACATTTTCATTGTATATACCAGAAATGTACATCAAAACATACACATTTTCATTGTACATTCAAGAAATGTACATCAAAACATACACATTTTGAGTGTACATTCAAGAAATATACATCAAAACATACACATTTTCATTGTATATACGAGAAATGTACATCAAAACATACACATTTTCATTGTACATTCAAGAAATGTACATCAAAGCATACACATTTTGAGTGTACATTCAAGAAATATACATCAAAAGATACACACTTTCATGGTATATACCAGAAATGTACATCAAAACATACATATATTCATTGTATATACCAGAAATGTACATCAAAACATACACATTTTGAGTGTACATTCAAGAGATATACATCAAAACATGCACATTTTCATTGTATATACCAGAAATGTACATCAAAACATACACATTTTCATTGTATACACTAGAAATGTACATCAAAAGATACACATTTTCATTGTATATACCAGAAATGTACATCAAAACATACACATTTTGAGTGTACATTCAAGAGATATACATCAAAACATGCACATTTTCATTGTATATACCAGAAATGTACATCAAAACATACACATTTTCATTGTATACACAAGAAATGCACATCAAAAGATACACATTTTCATTGTATATACCAGAAATGTACATCAAAACATACACATTTTCATTGTACATTCAAGAAATGTACATAAAACATACACATTTTCATTGTATATACCAGAAATGTACATCAAAACATACACATTTTCATTGTACATTCAAGAAATGTACATCAAAACATACACACTTTGAGTGTACATTCAAGAAATATACATCAAAACATACACATTTTCATTGTATATACCAGAAATGCACATCAAAACATACACATTTTCATTGTACATTCAAGAACTGTACATCAAAACATACACATTTTCAGTGTACATTCAAGAAATGTACATCAAAACATACACATTTTCAGTGTACATTCAAGAAATGTACTTCAAAGCATACACATTTTTATTGTATATACAAGAAATGTACATCAAAACATACACATTTTCATTGTATATACAAGAAATGTATATCAAAACATACACATTTTCAGTGTACATATGAGAAGTGTACATCAAAACATACACATTTTCATTGTAGATACAAGAAATGTACATCAAAACATACACATTTTCAGTGTACATTCAAGAAATGTACATCAAAAATACACATTTTGAGTGTACATTCAAGAAATGTACATCAAAACATATACATTTTCATTGTATATACCAGAAATGTACATCAAAACATACACATTTTCATTGTATACACAAGAAATGTACATCAAAACATACACATTTTCATTGTATATACAAGAAATGTATATCAAAACATACACATTTTCAGTGCACATTCAAGAAATGTACATCAAAACATACACATTTTCATTGTATATAGAAGAAATGTACATCAAAACATACACATTTTCATTGCATATACCAGAAGTGTACATCAAAACATACACATTTTCATTGTACATTCAAGAAATGTACATCAAAACATACACATTTTCATTGTATGTACCAGAAATGCACATCAAAACATACACATTTTCATTGTACATTCAAGAAATGTACTTAAAAAAATACACATTTTCAGTGTACATTCAAGAACTGTACATCAAAACATACACATTTTCGGTGTACATTCAAGAAATGTACATCAAAACATAAACATTTTCATTGTATATACCAGAAATGTACATCAAAACATACACATTTTCATTGTATATACAAGAAATGTACATCAAAACATACACATTTTCATTGTATATACAAGAAATGTATATCAAAACATGCACATTTTCAGTGTACATTCAAGAAATGTACATCAAAACATACACATTTTCATTGTATATACAAGAAATGTACATAAAACATACACATTTTCAGTGTACATTCAAGAAATGTACATCAAGACATACACATTTTCATAGTACATTCAAGAAATGTATATCAAAACATACACATTTTCAGTGTACATTCAAGAAATGTACATCAAAACATACACATTTTCATTGTATATACAAGAAATGTACATCAAAACATACACATTTTCAGTGTACATTCAGGAAATGTACATCAAAACATACACATTTTCATTGTATATACAAGAAATGTACATCAAAAGATACACATTTTCATTGTACACTCAAGAAATGTACATCAAAACTTACACATTTTCATTCTACACTCAAGAAATGTATATCAAAACATACACATTTTCTTTGTACACTCAAGAAATGTAGATGAAAACATATACATTTTCATTGTACATTCAAGAAATGAATATCAAAACATACACATTTTCAGTGTACATTCAAGAAATGTACATTAAAACATACACATTTTCATTGTACATTCAAGAAATGTGTATCAAAGCATACACATTTTCAGTGTACATTCAAGAAATGTACATCCAAACTTACACATTTTCATTGTATATACAAGAAATGTACATCAAAACATACACATTTTCATTGTACACTAAAGAAACATACATCAAAACATTCACACATTTTCAGTGTACATTCAAGAAATGTACATCAAAACATACACGTTTTCATTGTACATTCAAGAAATGTACATCAAAACATACACATTTTGAGTGTACATTCAAGAAATATACATCAACACATACACAATTTCATTGTATATACCAGAAATGTACATCAAAACATACACATTTTCATTGTACATTCAAGAATTGTACATCAAAACATACACATTTCAGTGTACATTCAAGAAATGTACATCAAAAACTACACATTTTCATTGTATATTCAAGAAATGTACATCAAAACATACACATTTTCATTGTATATACCAGAAATGTACATCAAAACATACACATTTTCATTGCACATTCAAGAAATGTACATCAAAACATACACATTTTCATTGTATATACCAGAAATGTACATCAAAACATACACATTTTCATTGTATATACCAGAAATGTACATCAAAACATACACATTTTCATTGCACATTCAAGAAATGTACATCAAAACATACACATTTTGACTGTACATTCTAGAAATATACATCAAAACATACACATTTTCATTGTATATACTAGAAATGCACATCAAAACATACACATTTTCATTGTACATTCAAGAACTGTACATCAAAACATACACATTTTCAGTGTACATTCAAGAAATGTACATCAAAACATACACATTTTCAGTGTACATTCAAGAAATGTACATCAAAACATACACATTTTCATTGTATATATAAGAAATGTAATCAAAACATACACATTTTCATTGCATATACAAGAAATGTATACCAAAACATACACATTTTCAGTGTACATTCAAGAAATGTACATCAAAACATACACATTTTCATTGTATATACAAGAAATGTACATCAAAACATACATTTTCAGTGTACATTCAAGAAATGTACATCAAGACATACACATTTTCATTGTACATTCAAGAAATGTATATCAAAACATACACATTTGCATTGTATATTCAAGAAATGTATATCAAAACATACACATTTTCAGTGTACATTCAAGAAATGTACATCAAAACATACACATTTTCATTGTATATACAAGAAATGTACATCAAAATATACACATTTTCATTGTACACTAAAGAAATGTACATCAAAGCATACACATTTTCAGTGTACATTCAAGAAATGTACATCAAAATATACACATTTTCATTGTACATTCAAGAAATGTACATCAAAACATACACATTTTGAGTGTACATCCAAGAAATATACATCAAAACATACACAATTTCATTGTATATACCAGAAATGTACATCAAATCATACACATTTTCATTGTACATCCAAGAATTGTACATCAAAACATACACATTTTCAGTGTACATTCAAGAAATGTACATCAAAACATACACATTTTGAGGGTACATTCAAGAAATATACATCAAAACATATACATTTTCATTGTATACACAAGAAATGTACATCAAAAGATACACATTTTCATTGTATATACAAGAAATGTATATCAACACATACACATTTTCAGTGCACATTCAAGAAATGTACATCAAAACATACACATTTTCATTGTATATAGAAGAAATGTACATCAAAACATACACATTTTCATTGTATATACCAGAAATGTACATCAAAACATACACATTTTCATTGTACATTCAAGAAATGTACATCAAAACATACACATTTTGAGTGTACATTCAAGTAATATACATCAAAACATACACATTTTCATTGTATATACAGGAAATGTATATCAAAACATACACATTTTCGGTGTACATTCAAGAAATGTACATCAAAAACTACACATTCTCATTGTACATTCAAGAAATATACATTAAAGCACATTTTCATTGTATATACCAGAAATGTACATCAAAACATACACATTTTCATTGTACATTCAAGAAATGTACATCAAAACATACACATTTTGAGTGTACATTCAAGAAATATACATCAAAACATACACATTTTCATTGTATATACCAGAAATGTACATCAAAACATACACATTTTCATTGTACATTCAAGAAATGTACATCAAAACATACACATTTTGAGTGTACATTCAAGAAATATACATCAAAAGATACACACTTTCATGGTATATACCGGAAATGTACATCAAAACATACATATTTTCATTGTATATACCAGAAATGTACATCAAAACATACACATTTTGAGTGTACATTCAAGAGATATACATCAAAACATGCACATTTTCATTGTATATACCAGAAATGTACATCAAAACATACACATTTTCATTGTACATTCAAGAAATGTACATAAAACATACACATTTTCATTGTATATACCAGAAATGTACATCAAAACATACACATTTTCATTGTACATTCAAGAAATGTACATCAAAACATACACATTTTGAGTGTACATTCAAGAAATATGCATCAAAACATACACATTTTCATTGTATATACCAGAAATGCACATCAAAACATACACATTTTCAATGTACATTCAAGAACTGTACATCAAAACATACACATTTTCAGTGTACATTCAAGAAATGTACATCAAAACATACACATTTTCAGTGTACATTCAAGAAATGTACTTCAAAGCATACACATTTTCATTGTATATACAAGAAATGTGCATCAAAACATACACATTTTCATTGTATATACAAGAAATGTATATCAAAACATACACATTTTCAGTGTACATAAAAGAAGTGTACATCAAAACATACACATTTTCATTGTAGATACAAGAAATGTACATCAAAACATACACATTTTCAGTGTACATTCAAGAAATGTACATCAAAAATACACATTTTGAGTGTACATTCAAGAAATGTACATCAAAACATATACATTTTCATTGTATATACCAGAAATGTACATCAAAACATACACATTTTCATTGTATACACAAGAAATGTACATCAAAACATACACATTTTCATTGTATATACCAGAAATGTACATCAAAACATACACATTTTCATTGTACATTCAAGAAATGTACATCAAAACATACACATTTTCATTGTATGTACCAGAAATGCACATCAAAACATACACATTTTCATTGTACATTCAAGAAATGTACATAAAAAAATACACATTTTCAGTGTACATTCAAGAACTGTACATCAAAACATACACATTTTCGGTGTACATTCAAGAAATGTACATCAAGACATACACATTTTCATTGTACATTCAAGAAATGTATATCAAAACATACACATTTTCAGTGTACATTCAAGAAATGTACATCAAAACATACACATTTTCATTGTATATACAAGAAATGTACATCAAAACATACACATTTTCAGTGTACATTCAGGAAATGTACATCAAAACATACACATTTTCATTGTATATACAAGAAATGTACATCAAAACATACACATTTTCATTGTACACTCAAGAAATGTACATCAAAACTTACACATTTTCATTCTACACTCAAGAAATGTATATCAAAACATACACATTTTCTTTGTACACTCAAGAAATGTACATGAAAACATATACATTTTCATTGTACATTCAAGAAATGAATATCAAAACATACACATTTTCAGTGTACATTCAAGAAATGTACATTAAAACATACACATTTTCATTGTACATTCAAGAAATGTATATCAAAACATACACATTTTCATTGTATACACAAGAAATGTACATCAAAACATACACATTTTCATTGTATATACAAGAAATGTATATCAAAACATACACATTTTCAGTGCACATTCAAGAAATGTACATCAAAACATACACATTTTCATTGTATATAGAAGAAATGTACATCAAAACATAAACATTTTCATTGTATATACCAGAAATGTACATCAAAACATACACATTTTCATTGTATATACAAGAAATGTACATCAAAACATACACATTTTCATTGTATATACAAGAAATGTATATCAAAACATACACATTTTCAGTGTACATTCAAGAAATGTACATCAAAACATACACATTTTCATTGTATATACAAGAAATGTACATAAAACATACACATTTTCAGTGTACATTCAAGAAATGTACATCAAGACATACACATTTTCATTGTACATTCAAGAAATGTATATCAAAACATACACATTTTCAGTGTACATTCAAGAAATGTACATCAAAACATACACATTTTCATTGTATATACAAGAAATGTACATCAAAACATACACATTTTCAGTGTACATTCAGGAAATGTACATCAAAACATACACATTTTCATTGTATATACAAGAAATGTACATCAAAACATACACATTTTCATTGTACACTCAAGAAATGTACATCAAAACTTACACATTTTCATTCTACACTCAAGAAATGTATATCAAAACATACACATTTTCTTTGTACACTCAAGAAATGTACATGAAAACATATACATTTTCATTGTACATTCAAGAAATGAATATCAAAACATACACATTTTCAGTGTACATTCAAGAAATGTACATTAAAACATACACATTTTCATTGTACATTCAAGAAATGTATATCAAAGCATACACATTTTCAGTGTACATTCAAGAAATGTACATCAAAACTTACACATTTTCATTGTATATACAAGAAATGTACATCAAAACATACACATTTTCATTGTACACTAAAGAAACATACATCAAAACATTCACACATTTTCAGTGTACATTCAAGGAATGTACATCAAAACATACACGTTTTCATTGTACATTCAAGAAATGTACATTAAAACATACACATTTTGAGTGTACATTCAAGAAATATACATCAACACATACACAATTTCATTGTATATACCAGAAATGTACATCAAAACATACACATTTTCATTGTACATTCAAGAATTGTACATCAAAACATACACATTTCAGTGTACATTCAAGAAATGTACATCAAAACATATACATTTTCATTGTATACACAAGAAATGTACATCAAAAGATACACATTTTCATTGTACACTCAAGAAATGTACATCAAAACTTACACATTTTCATTCTACACTCAAGAAATGTATATCAAAACATACACATTTTCTTTGTACACTCAAGAAATGTACATAAAAAACTTACACATTTTCATTGTATATACAAGAAATGTACATCAAAACATACACATTTTCAGTGTACATTCAAGAAATGTACATTAAAACATACACATTTTCATTGTATATACAAGAAATGTATATCAAAACATACACATTTTCAGTGCACATTCAAGAAATGTACATCAAAACATACCCATTTTCATTGTATATTCAAGAAATGTACATCAAAACATACACATTTTCATTGTACACTAAAGAAATGTACATCAAAACATACACATTTTCAGTGTACATTCAAGAAATGTACATCAAAATATACACATTTTCAATGTACATTCAAGAAATGTACATCAAAACATACACATTTTCAGTGTACATTCAAGAAATGTACATCAAAACATACACATTTTCATTGTATATATAAGAAATGTAATCAAAACATACACATTTTCATTGCATATACAAGAAATGTATACCAAAACATACACATTTTCAGTGTACATTCAAGAAATGTACATCAAAACATACACATTTTCAGTGTACATTCAAGAAATGTACATTAAAACATACACATTTTCATTGTATATACAAGAAATGTATATCAAAACATACACATTTTCAGTGCACATTCAAGAAATGTACATCAAAACATACCCATTTTCATTGTATATACTAGAAATGCACATCAAAACATACACATTTTCATTGTACATTCAAGAACTGTACATCAAAACATACACATTTTCAGTGTACATTCAAGAAATGTACATCAAAACATACACATTTTCAGTGTACATTCAAGAAATGTACATCAAAACATACACATTTTCATTGTATATATAAGAAATGTAATCAAAACATACACATTTTCATTGCATATACAAGAAATGTATACCAAAACATACACATTTTCAGTGTACATTCAAGAAATGTACATCAAAACATACACATTTTCATTGTATATACAAGAAATGTACATCAAAACATACATTTTCAGTGTACATTCAAGAAATGTACATCAAGACATACACATTTTCATTGTACATTCAAGAAATGTATATCAAAACATACACATTTTCATTGTATATTCAAGAAATGTATATCAAAACATACACATTTTCAGTGTACATTCAAGAAATGTACATCAAAACATACACATTTTCATTGTATATACAAGAAATGTACATCAAAATATACACATTTTCATTGTACACTAAAGAAATGTACATCAAAGCATACACATTTTCAGTGTACATTCAAGAAATGTACATCAAAATATACACATTTTCATTGTACATTCAAGAAATGTACATCAAAACATACACATTTTGAGTGTACATCCAAGAAATATACATCAAAACATACACAATTTCATTGTATATACATGAAATGTACATCAAATCATACACATTTTCATTGTACATCCAAGAATTGTACATCAAAACATACACATTTTCAGTGTACATTCAAGAAATGTACATCAAAACATACACATTTTGAGGGTACATTCAAGAAATGTACATCAAAACATATACATTTTCATGGTATACACAAGAAATGTACATCAAAAGATACACATTTTCATTGTATATACAAGAAATGTATATCAACACATACACATTTTCAGTGCACATTCAAGAAATGTACATCAAAACATACACATTTTCATTGTATATAGAAGAAATGTACATCAAAACATACACATTTTCATTGTATATACCAGAAATGTACATCAAAACATACACATTTTCATTGTACATTCAAGTAATGTACATCAAAACATACACATTTTGAGTGTACATTCAAGTAATATACATCAAAACATACACATTTTCATTGTATATACAGGAAATGTATATCAAAACATACACATTTTCGGTGTACATTCAAGAAATGTACATCAAAAACTACACATTTTCATTGTACATTCAAGAAATATACATTAAAGCACATTTTCGTTGTATATACCAGAAATGTACATCAAAACATACACATTTTCATTGTACATTCAAGAAATGTACATCAAAACATACACATTTTGAGTGTACATTCAAGAAATATACATCAAAACATACACATTTTCATTGTATATACCAGAAATGTACATCAAAACATACACATTTTCATTGTACATTCAAGAAATGTACATCAAAACATACACATTTTGAGTGTACATTCAAGAAATATACATCAAAAGATACACACCTTCATTGTATATACTAGAAATGTACATCAAAACATACATATTTTCATTGTATATACCAGAAATGTACATCAAAACATACACATTTTGAGTATACATTCAAGAGATATACATCAAAACATGCACATTTTCATTGTATATACCAGAAATGTACATCAAAACATACACATTTTCATTGTATACACAAGAAATGTACATCAAAAGATACACATTTTCATTGTATATACCAGAAATGTACATCAAAACATACACATTTTCATTGTACATTCAAGAAATGTACATAAAACATACACATTTTCATTGTATATACCAGAAATGTACATCAAAACATACACATTTTCATTGTACATTCAAGAAATGTACATCAAAACATACACATTTTGAGTGTGCATTCAAGAAATATACATCAAAACATACACATTTTCATTGTATATACCAGAAATGCACATCAAAACATACACATTTTCATTGTACATTCAAGAACTGTAGATCAAAACATACACATTTTCAGTGTACATTCAAGAAATGTACATCAAAACATACACATTTTCAGTGTACATTCAAGAAATGTACTTCAAAGCATACACATTTTCATTTTATGTACAAGAAATGTACATCAAAACATACACATTTTCATTGTATATACAAGAAATGTATATCAAAACATACACATTTTCAGTGTACATAAAAGAAGTGTACATCAAAACATACACATTTTCATTGTATATACAAGAAATGTACTTCAAAACATACACATTTTCAGTGTACATTCAAGAAATGTACATCAAAAATACACATTTTGAGTGTACATTCAAGAAATGTACATCAAAACATATACATTTTCATTGTATATACCAGAAATGTACATCAAAACATACACATTTTCATTGTATACACAAGAAATGTACATCAAAACATACACATTTTCATTGTATATACAAGAAATGTACATCAAAACATACACATTTTCATTGTTAATTCAAGAAATGTACATCAAAACATACACATTTTCATTGTATGTACCAGAAATGCACATCAAAACATACACGTTTTCATTGTACATTCAAGAAATGTACATAAAAAAATACACATATTCAGTGTACATTCAAGAACTGTACATCAAAACATACACATTTTCGGTGTACATTCAAGAAATGTACATCAAAACATACACATTTTCATTGTATATAGAAGAAATGTACATCAAAACATACACATTTTCATTGTATATACCAGAAATGTACATCAAAACATACACATTTTCATTGTTAATTCAAGAAATGTACATCAAAACATACACATTTTCATTGTATGTACCAGAAATGCACATCAAAACATACACATTTTCATTGTACATTCAAGAAATGTACATAAAAAAATACACATATTCAGTGTACATTCAAGAACTGTACATCAAAACATACACATTTTCGGTGTACATTCAAGAAATGTGCATCAAAACATAAACATTTTCATTGTATATACCAGAAATGTACATCAAAACATACACATTTTCATTGTATATACAAGAAATGTACATCAAAACATACACATTTTCATTGTATATACAAGAAATGTATATCAAAACATACACATTTTCAGTGTACATTCAAGAAATGTACATCAAAACATACACATTTTCATTGTATATACAAGAAATGTACATAAAATATACACATTTTCAGTGTACATTCAAGAAATGTACATCAAGACATACACATTTTCATTGTACATTCAAGAAATGTATATCAAAACATACACATTTTCAGTGTACATTCAAGAAATGTACATCAAAACATACACATTTTCATTGTATATACAAGAAATGTACATCAAAACATACACATTTTCAGTGTACATTCAGGAAATGTACATCAAAACATACACATTTTCATTGTATATACAAGAAATGTACATCAAAACATACACATTTTCATTGTACACTCAAGAAATGTACATCAAAACTTACACATTTTCATTCTACACTCAAGAAATGTATATCAAAACATACACATTTTCTTTGTACACTCAAGAAATGTACATGAAAACATATACATTTTCATTGTACATTCAAGAAATGAATATCAAAACATACACATTTTCAGTGTACATTCAAGAAATGTACATTAAAACATACACATTTTCGTTGTACATTCAAGAGATGTATATCAAAGCATACACATTTTCAGTGTACATTCAAGAAATGTACATCAAAACTTACACATTTTCATTGTATATACAAGAAATGTACATCAAAACATACACATTTTCATTGTACACTAAAGAAATGTACATCAAAACATACACATTTTCAGTGTACATTCAAGAAATGTACATCAAAATATACACATTTTCAATGTACATTCAAGAAATGTACATCAAAACATACACATTTTCAGTGTACATTCAAGAAATTGTACATCAAAACATACACATTTTGAGTGTACATTCAAGAAATGTACATCAAAACACATACATTTTCATTGTATACACAAGAAATGTACATCAAAAGATACACATTTTCATTGTATATACAAGAAATGTATATCAAAACATACACATTTTCAGTGCACATTCAAGAAATGTACATCAAAACATACACATTTTCATTGTATATAGAAGAAATGTACATCAAAACATACACATTTTCATTGTATATACCAGAAATGTACATCAAAACATACACATTTTCATTGTACATTCAAGAAATGTACATCAAAACATACACATTTTGAGTGTACATTCAAGTAATATACATCAAAACATACACATTTTCATTGTATATACAAGAAATGTATATCAAAACATACACATTTTCATTGTATATTCCAGAAATGTACATCAAAACATATACATTTTCATTGTACATTCAAGAAATGTACATCAAAACATACACATTTTGAGTGTACATTCAAGATATATACATCAAAACATGCACATTTTCATTGTATATACCAGAAATGTACATCAAAACATACACATTTTCATTGTATATTCAAGAACTGTACATCAAAACATACACATTTTGAGTGTACATTCAAGAAATGTACATCAAAACATACACATTTTCAGTGTACATTCAAGAAATGTACTTCAAAGCATACACATTTTCATTGTATATACCAGAAATGTACATCAAAACATACACATTTTCATTGTATATACAAGAAATGTACATCAAAACATACACATTTTCATTGTATATACAAGAAATGTATATCAAAACATACACATTTTCAGTGTACATAAAAGAAGTGTACATCAAAACATACACATTTTCATTGTATATACAAGAAATGTACATCAAAACATACACATTTTCATTGTACATTCAAGAAATGTACATCAAAACACACATTTTCATTGTATATACCAGAAATGTACATCAAAACATACACATTTTCATTGTACATTCAAGAAATGTACATCAAAACATACACATTTTCATTGTATATACCAGAAATGTACATCAAAACATACACATTTTCATTGTACATTCAAGAAATGTACATCAAAACATACACATTTTGAGTTTACATTCAAGTAACATACATCAAAACATACACATTTTCATTGTATGTACCAGAAATGGGTATCAAAACATACACATTTTCATTGTACATTCAAGAAATGTACATCAAAAAATACACATTTTCAGTGTACATTCAAGAACTGTACATCAAAACATACACATTTTCAGTGTACATTCAAGAAATGTACATCAAAACATAAACATTTTCATTGTATATACCAGAAATGTACATCAAAACATACACATTTTGAGTGTACATTCAAGAAATATACTTCAAAGCATACACATTTTCATTGTATATACCAGAAATGTACATCAAAACATATACATTTTCATTGTACATTAAAGAAACGGACATCAAAACATACACATTTTGAGTGTACATTCAACAGATATACATCAAAACATGCACATTTTCATTGTATATACCAGAAATGTACATCAAAGCATACACATTTTCATTGTATATTCAAGAACTGTACATCAAAACAGACAGATTTTCAGTGTACATTCAAGAAATGTACATCAAAACATACACATTTTCAGTGTACATTCAAGAAATGTACTTCAAAGCATACACATTTTCATTGTATATACCAGAAATGTACATCAAAACATACACATTTTCATTGTATATACAAGAAATGTACATCAAAACATACACATTTTCATTGTATATACAAGAAATGTACATCAAAACATACACATTTTCAGTGTACATTCAAGAAATGTACATCAAAACATACACATTTTGAGTGTACATTGAAGAAATGTACATCAAAATATATACATTTTCATTGTATATACCAGAAATGTACATCAAAACATACACATTTTCATTGTATACACAAGAAATGTACATCAAAACATACACATTTTCATTGTATATACAAGAAATGTATATCAAAACATACACATTTTCAGTGCACATTCAAGAAATGTACATCAAAACATACACATTTTCATTGTATATAGAAGAAATGTACATCAAAACATACACATTTTCATTGTATATACCAGAAATGTACATCAAAACATACACATTTTCATTGTATATACCAGAAATGTACATCAAAACATACACATTTTCATTGTACATTCAAGAAATGTACATCAAAACATACACATTTTCATTGTATATACCAGAAATGTACATCAAAACATACACATTTTCATTGTACATTCAAGAAATGTACATCAAAACATACACATTTTGAGTGTACATTCAAGTAATATACATCAAAACATACACATTTTCATTGTATGTACCAGAAATGCACATCAAAACATACACATTTTCATGGTACATTCAAGAAATGTACATCAAAAAATACACATTTTCAGTGTACATTCAAGAACTGTACATCAAAACATACACATTTTCAGTGTACATTCAAGAAATGTACATCAAAACATAAACATTTTCATTGTATATACCAGAAATGTACATAAAAACATACACATTTTCATTGTATATACAAGAAATGTACATCAAAACATACACATTTTCATTGTGTATACAAGAAATGTATATCAAAACATACACATTTTCAGTGTACATTCAAGAAATGTACATCAAAACATACACATTTTCATTGTATATACAAGAAATGTACATAAAACATACACATTTTCAGGGTACATTCAAGAAATGTACATCAAGACATACACATTTTCATTGTACATTCAAGAAATGTATATCAAAACATACACATTTTCAGTGTACATTCAAGAAATGTACATCAAAACATACACATTTTCATTGTATATACAAGAAATGTACATCAAAACATACACATTTTCAGTGTACATTCAGGAAATGTACATCAAAACATACACATTTTCATTGTATAAACAAGAAATGTACATTAAACATACACATTTTCATTGTACACTCAAGAAATGTACATCAAAACTTACACATTTTCATTCTACACTCAAGAAATGTATATCAAAACATACACATTTTCTTTGTACACTCAAGAAATGTACATAAAAAACTTACACATTTTCATTGTATATACAAGAAATGTACATCAAAACATACACATTTTCAGTTTACATTCAAGAAATGTACATTAAGACATACACATTTTCATTGTACATTCAAGAAATGTATATCAAAGCATACACATTTTCAGTGTACATTCAAGAAATGTACATCAAAACATACACATTTTCATTGTATATACAAGAAATGTACATCAAAACATACACATTTTCATTGTACACTAAAGAAATATACATCAAAACATTCACACATTTTCAGTGTACATTCAAGAAATGTACATCAAAACATATACGTTTTCATTGTACATTCAAAAAATGTACATCAAAACATACACATTTTGAGTGTACATTCAAGAAATATACATCAACACATACACAATTTCATTGTATATACCAGAAATGTACATCAAAACATACACATTTTCATTGTACATTCAAGAATTGTACATCAAAACATACACATTTCAGTGTACATTCAAGAAATGTACATCAAAACATATACATTTTCATTGTATACACAAGAAATGTACATCAAAAGATACACATTTTCATTGTATATACAAGAAATGTATATCAAAACATGCACATTTTCAGTGCACATTCAAGAAATGTACATCAAAACATACCCATTTTCATTGTATATACAAGAAATGTACATCAAAACATACACATTTTCAGTGTACATTCAAGAAATGTACATCAAAATATACACATTTTCAGTGTACATTCAAGAAATGTACATCAAAACATACACATTTTGAGTGTACATTCAAGAAATGTACATCAAAACACATACATTTTCATTGTATACACAAGAAATGTACATCAAAAGATACACATTTTCATTGTATATACAAGAAATGTATATCAAAACATACACATTTTCAGTGCACATTCAGGAAATGTACATCAAAACATACACATTTTCATTGTATATAGAAGAAATGTACATCAAAACATACACATTTTCATTGTACATACCAGAAATGTACATCAAAACATACACATTTTCATTGTACATTCAAGAAATGTACATCAAAACATACACATTTTGAGTGTACATTCAAGTAATATACATCAAAACATACACATTTTCATTGTATATACAAGAAATGTATATCAAAACATACACATTTTCAGTGTACATTCAAGAAATGTACATCAAAAACTACACATTTTCATTGTACATTCAAGAAATATACATTAAAGCATACACATTTTCATTGTATATACCAGAAATGTACATCAAAACATACACATTTTCATTGTACATTCAAGAAATGTACATCAAAACATACACATTTTGAGTGTACATTCAAGAAATATACATCAAAACATACACATTTTCAGTGTATATACCAGAAATGTACATCAAAACATACACATTTTCATTGTACATTCAAGAAATGTACATCAAAACATACACATTCTGAGTGTACATTCAAGAAATATACATCAAAAGATACACATTTTCATTGTATATACCAGAAATGTAATTCAAAACATACGCATTTTCATTGTATATACCAGAAATGTACATCAAAACATACACATTTTCATTGTACATTCAAGAAATGTACATCAAAACATACACATTTTGAGTGTACATTCAAGAAATATACATCAAAACATACACATTTTCATTGTATATACCAGAAATGTACATCAAAACATACACATTTTCATTGTATATTCAAGAAATGTACATCAAAACATACATATTTTCATTGTATATACCAGAAATGTACATCAAAACATACACATTCTCATTGTACATTCAAGAAATGTACATCAAAACATAAACATTTTCATTGTATATACCAGAAATGTACATCAAAAGATACACATTTTCATTGTACATTCAAGAAATGTACATCAAAACATACACATTTTCATTGTATATACCAGAAATGTACATCAAAACATACACATTTTCATTGTACATTCAAGAAATGTACATCAAAACATACACATTTTGAGTGTACATTCAAGAAATATACATTAAAACATACACATTTTCATTGTATATACCAGAAATGCACATCAAAACATACACATTTTCATTGTACATTCAAGAACTGTACATCAAAACATACACATTTTCAGTGTACATTCAAGAAATGTACATCAAAACATACACATTGTCAGTGTACATTCAACAAATGTACATCAAAACATACACATTTTCATTGTATATACCAGAAATGTACATAAAAACATACACATTTTCATTGTATATACAAGAAATGTACATCAAAACATACACATTTTCATTCTATATACAAGAAATGTATATCAAAACATACACATTTTCAGTGTACATAAAAGAAATGTACGTCAAAATATACACATTTTTATTGTATATACAAGAAATGTACATCAAAACATACACATTTTCAGTGTACATTCAAGAAATGTACATCAAAACATACACATTTTGACTGTACATTCAAGAAATGTACATCAAAACATATACATTTTCATTGTATATACCAGAAATGTACATCAAAACATACACATTTTCATTGTATACACAAGAAATGTACATCAAAACATACACATTTTCATTGGATATACAAGAAATGTATATCAAAACATACACATTTTCAGTGCACATTCAAGAAATGTACATCAAAACATACACATTTTCATTGTATATAGCAGAAATGTACATCAAAACTTACACATTTTCATTCTACACTCAAGAAATGTATATCAAAACATACACATTTTCTTTGTACACTCAAGAAATGTACATAAAAAACTTACACATTTTCATTGTATATACAAGAAATGTACATCAAAACATACACATTTTCAGTGTACATTCAAGAAATGTACATTAAAACATACACATTTTCATTGTACATTCAAGAAATGTATATCAAAGCATACACATTTTCAGTGTACATTCAAGAAATGTACATCAAAACATACACATTTTCATTGTATATACAAGAAATGTACATCAAAACATACACATTTTCATTGTACACTAAAGAAATATACATCAAAACATTCACACATTTTCAGTGTACATTCAAGAAATGTACATCAAAACATATACGTTTTCATTGTACATTCAAAAAATGTACATCAAAACATACACATTTTGAGTGTACATTCAAGAAATATACATCAACACATACACAATTTCATTGTATATACCAGAAATGTACATCAAAACATACACATTTTCATTGTACATTCAAGAATTGTACATCAAAACATACACATTTCAGTGTACATTCAAGAAATGTACATCAAAACATATACATTTTCATTGTATACACAAGAAATGTACATCAAAAGATACACATTTTCATTGTATATACAAGAAATGTATAGCAAAACATACACATTTTCAGTGCACATTCAAGAAATGTACATCAAAACATACCCATTTTCATTGTATATACAAGAAATGTACATCAAAACATACACATTTTCAGTGTACATTCAAGAAATGTACATCAAAATATACACATTTTCAATGTACATTCAAGAAATGTACATCAAAACATACACATTTTCAGTGTACATTCAAGAAATGTACATCAAAACATACACATTTTGAGTGTACATTCAAGAAATGTACATCAAAACACATACATTTTCATTGTATACACAAGAAATGTACATCAAAAGATACACATTTTCATTGTATATACAAGAAATGTATATCAAAACATACACATTTTCAGTGCACATTCAAGAAATGTACATCAAAACATACACATTTTCATTGTATATAGAAGAAATGTACATCAAAACATACACATTTTCATTGTATATACCAGAAATGTACATCAAAACATACACATTTTCATTGTACATTCAAGAAATGTACATCAAAACATACACATTTTGAGTGTACATTCAAGTAATATACATCAAAACATACACATTTTCATTGTATATACAAGAAATGTATATCAAAACATACACATTTTCAGTGTACATTCAAGAAATGTACATCAAAAACTACACATTTTCATTGTACATTCAAGAAATATACATTAAAGCATACACATTTTCATTGTATATACCAGAAATGTACATCAAAACATACACATTTTCATTGTACATTCAAGAAATGTACATCAAAACATACACATTTTGAGTGTACATTCAAGAAATATACATCAAAACATACACATTTTCAGTGTATATACCAGAAATGTACATCAAAACATACACATTTTCATTGTACATTCAAGAAATGTACATCAAAACATACACATTCTGAGTGTACATTCAAGAAATATACATCAAAAGATACACATTTTCATTGTATATACCAGAAATGTAATTCAAAACATACACATTTTCATTGTATATACCAGAAATGTACATCAAAACATACACATTTTCATTGTACATTCAAGAAATGTACATCAAAACATACAGATTTTGAGTGTACATTCAAGAAATATACATCAAAACATACACATTTTCATTGTATATACCAGAAATGTACATCAAAACATACACATTTTCATTGTATATTCAAGAAATGTACATCAAAACATACACATTTTCATTGTATATACCAGAAATGTACATCAAAACATACACATTTTCATTGTACATTCAAGAAATGTACATCAAAACATACACATTTTCATTGTATATACCAGAAATGTACATCAAAACATACACATTTTCATTGTACATTCAAGAAATGTACATCAAAACATACACATTTTGAGTGTACATTCAAGAAATATACATTAAAACATACACATTTTCATTGTATATACCAGAAATGCACATCAAAACATACACATTTTCATTGTACATTCAAGAACTGTACATCAAAACATACACATTTTCAGTGTACATTCAAGAAATGTACATCAAAACATACACATTGTCAGTGTACATTCAACAAATGTACATCAAAACATACACATTTTCATTGTATATACCAGAAATGTACATAAAAACATACACATTTTCATTGTATATACAAGAAATGTACATCAAAACATACACATTTTCATTCTATATACAAGAAATGTATATCAAAACATACACATTTTCAGTGTACATAAAAGAAATGTACGTCAAAATATACACATTTTTATTGTATATACAAGAAATGTACATCAAAACATACACATTTTCAGTGTACATTCAAGAAATGTACATCAAAACATACACATTTTCATTGTATATAGCAGAAATGTACATCAAAACATACACATTTTCATTGTACATTCAAGAAATGTACATCAAAACATACACATTCTCAGTGTACATTCAAGAAATGTACATCAAAACATACACATTTTCATTGTGTATACCAGAAATGTACATCAAAACATACACATTTTCATTGTACATTCAAGAAATGTACATCAAAACATACACATTTTGAGTGTACATTCAAGAAATGTACATCAAAACATTCACATTTTGAGTGTACATTCAAGAAATGTACATCTAAACATATACATTTTCATTGTATATACCAGAAATGTACATCAAAACATACACATTTTCATTGTATATACAAGAAATGTACATCAAAACATACACATTTTCATTGTATATACAAGAAATGTATATCAAAACATACACATTTTCAGTGTACATTCAAGAAATGTACATCAAAACATACACATCTTCATTGTATATACAAGAAATGTACATCAAAACATACACATTTTCATTGTATATACCAGAAATGTACATCAAAGCATACACATTTTCATTGTACATTCAAGAAATGTACATCAAAACATACACATTCTCAGTGTACATTCAAGAAATGTACATCAAAACATACACATTTTCATTGTGTATACCAGAAATACACATCAAAACATACACATTTTCATTGTACATTCAAGAAACGTACATCAAAACATACAAATTTTCAGTGTACCTTGAAGAAATATACATCAAAACATACACATTTTCAGGGTACATTCAAGAAATATACATCAAAACATACACATTTTCATTGTATATACAAGAAATGTACATCAAAACAGACACATTTTGAGTGTACAGTCAAAAAATATACATCAAAACATACACATCTTCATTGTATATACCAGAATTGTACATCAAAACATACACATTTTCATTGTACATTCAAGAAATGTACATCAAAACATACACATTTTGAGTGTACATTCAAGAAATATACATTAAAGCATACACATTTTCATTGTATATACCAGAAATGTACATCAAAACATACACATTTTCATCGTACATTCAAGAAACGTACATCAAAGCATACATATTTTCAGGGTACATTCAAGAACTGTACATCAAAACATACACATTTTCAGTGTACATTCAAGAAATGTACATCAAAACATACACATTTTCAGTGTACATTCAAGAAATGTACATCAAAACATACACATTTTCATTGTATATACCAGAAATGTACATCAGAACATACACATTTTCATTGTATATACAAGAAATGTATATCAAAACATACACATTTTCAGTGTACATTCAAGAAATGTACATCAAAACATACACATTTTCATTGTATATACAAGAAATGTACATCAAAACATACAGATTTTCAGTGTACATTCAAGAAATGTACATCAAGACATACACATTTTCATTGTACATTCAAGGAATGTATATCAAAACATACACATTTTCATTGTACATTAAAGAAATGTACATCAAAGCATACACATTTTCATTACATATACCAGAAATGTACATCAAAACATACAGATTTTCAGTGCACATTCAAGAAATGTACATCAAAACATACACATTTTCATTGTATATAGAAGAAATGTACATCAAAACATACACATTTTCATTGTATATACCAGAAATGTACATCAAAACATACACATTTTCATTGTACATTCAAGAAATGTACATCAAAACATACACATTTTGAGTGTACATTCAAGTAATATACATCAAAACATACACATTTTCATTGTATATACAAGAAATGTATATCAAAACATACACATTTTCAGTGTACATTCAAGAAATGTACATCAAAACATACACATGTTGAGTGTACATTCAAGAAATATACATTAAAGCATACACATTTTCATTGTATATACCAGAAATGTACATCAAAACATACACATTTTCATCGTACATTCAAGAAACGTACATCAAAGCATACAAATTTTCAGGGTACATTCAAGAACTGTACATCAAAACATACACATTTTCAGTGTACATTCAAGAAATGTACATCAAAACATACACATTTTCAGTGTACATTCAAGAAATGTACATCAAAACATACACATTTTCATTGTATATACCAGAAATGTACATCAGAACATACACATTTTCATTGTATATACAAGAAATGTATATCAAAACATACACATTTTCAGTGTACATTCAAGAAATGTACATCAAAACATACATATTTTCATTGTATATACAAGAAATGTACATCAAAACATACAGATTTTCAGTGTACATTGAAGAAATGTACATCAAAACATACACATTTTGAGTGTACATTCAAGAAATGTACATCAAAACACATACATTTTCATTGTATACACAAGAAATGTACATCAAAAGATACACATTTTCATTGTATATACAAGAAATGTATATCAAAACATACACATTTTCAGTGCACATTCAAGAAATGTACATCAAAACATACACATTTTCATTGTATATAGAAGAAATGTACATCAAAACATACACATTTTCATTGTATATACCAGAAATGTACATCAAAACATACACATTTTCATTGTACATTCAAGAAATGTACATCAAAACCTACACATTTTGAGTGTACATTCAAGTAATATAGATTAAAACATACACATTTTCATTGTATATACAAGAAATGTATATCAAAACATACACATTTTCAGTGTACATTCAAGAAATGTACATCAAAAACTACACATTTTCATTGTACATTCAAGAAATATACATTAAAGCATACACATTTTCATTGTATATACCAGAAATGTACATCAAAACATACACATTTTCATTGTACATTCAAGAAATGTACATCAAAACATACACATTTTGAGTGTACATTCAAGAAATATACATCAAAACATACACATTTTCAGTGTATATACCAGAAATGTACATCAAAACATACACATTTTCATTGTACATTCAAGAAATGTACATCAAAACATACACATTCTGAGTGTACATTCAAGAAATGTATATCAAAACATACACATTTTCATTGTATATTCAAGAAATGTATATCAAAACATACACATTTTCAGTGTACATTCAAGAAATGTACATCAAAACATACACATTTTCATTGTAGATACAAGTAATGTACATCAAAACATACACATTTTCATTGTACACTCAAGCAATGTACATCAAAACATACACATTTTCATTGTACATTCAAGAAGTGTATATCAAAACATACACATTTTCATTGTACATTCAAGAAATGTACATCAAAACATACACATTTTCAATGTACATTCAAGAAATGTACCACAAAACATACACTTTTTCACTGTACATTCAAGGAATGTACATCAAAACATACACATTTTCATTGTACATTCAAGAAATGTAGATCAAAACATACACATTTTCATTGTACACTCAAGAAATGTACATCAAAACATACACATTTTGAGTGTACATTCAAGAGATATACATCAAAACATGCACATTTTCATTGTATATACGAGAAATGTACATCAAAACATACACATTTTCATTGTATATACAAGAAATGTACATCAAAACATACACATTTTCATTGTATATACAAGAAATGTATATCAAAACATACACATTTTCAGTGTACATTCAAGAAATGTATATCAGAAACTACACATTTTCGTTGTATATTCAAGAAATGTACATCAAAACATACACATTCTCATTGTATATACCAGAAATGTACATCAAAACATACACATTTTCATTGTATATTCAAGAAATGTACATCAAAACATACACATTTTGACTGTACATTCTAGAAATATACATCAAAACATACACATTTTCATTGTATATACTAGAAATGCACATCAAAACATACACATTTTCATTGTACATTCAAGAACTGTACATCAAAACATACACATTTTCAGTGTACATTCAAGAAATGTACATCAAAACATACACATTTTCAGTGTACATTCAAGAAATGTACATCAAAACATACACATTTTCATTGTATATACAAGAAATGTACATCAAAACATACACATTTTCATTGCATATACAACAAATGTATACCAAAACATACACATTTTCAGTGTACATTCAAGAAATGTACATCAAAACATACACATTTTCATTGTATATACAAGAAATGTACATCAAAATATACACATTTTCAGTGTACATTCAAGAAATGTACATCAAGACATACACATTTTCATTGTACATCCAAGAAATGTATATCAAAACATACACATTTTCATTGTATATTCAAGAAATGTATATCAAAACATACACATTTTCAGTGCACATTCAAGAAATGTACATCAAAACATACACATTTTCATTGTATATACAAGAAATGTACATCAAAACATACACATTTTCATTGTACACTAAAGAAATGTACATCAAAGCATACACATTTTCAGTGTACATTCAAGAAATGTACATCAAAATATTACATTATAAATATTACATTACATTTACATTGTACATTCAAGAAATGTACATCAAAACATACACATTTTGAGTGTACATTCAAGAAATATACATCAAAACATACACAATTTCATTGTATATACAGAAATGTACATCAAATCATACACATTTTCATTGTACATTCAAGAATTGTACATCAAAACATACACATTTTCAGTGTACATTCAAGAAATGTACATCAAAACATACACATTTTCAGTGTACATTCAAGAAATGTACATCAAAACATACACATTTTCATTGTATATACAAGAAATGTACATCAAAACATACACATTTTCATTGCATATACAACAAATGTATACCAAAACATACACATTTTCAGTGTACATTCAAGAAATGTACATCAAAACATACACATTTTCATTGTATATACAAGAAATGTACATCAAAACATACACATTTTCAGTGTACATTCAAGAAATGTACATCAAGACATACACATTTTCATTGTACATCCAAGAAATGTATATCAAAACATACACATTTTCATTGTATATTCAAGAAATGTATATCAAAACATACACATTTTCAGTGCACATTCAAGAAATGTACATCAAAACATACACATTTTCATTGTATATACAAGAAATGTACATCAAAACATACACATTTTCATTGTACACTAAAGAAATGTACATCAAAGCATACACATTTTCAGTGTACATTCAAGAAATGTACATCAAAATATACACATTTACATTGTACATTCAAGAAATGTACATCAAAACATACACATTTTTAGTGTACATTCAAGAAATATACATCAAAACATACACAATTTCATTGTATATACAGAAATGTACATCAAATCATACACATTTTCATTGTACATTCAAGAATTGTACATCAAAACATACACATTTTCATTGTACATTCAAGAAATATACATTAAAGCATACACATTTTTATTGTATATACCAGAAATGTACATCAAAACATACACATTTTCATTGTACATTCAAGAAATGTACATCAAAACATACACATTTTGAGTGTACATTCAAGTAATATACATCAAAACATACACATTTTCATTGTATATACAAGAAATGTATATCAAAACATACACATTTTCAGTGTACATTCAAGAAATGTACATCAAAACATACACATGTTGAGTGTACATTCAAGAAATATACATTAAAGCATACACATTTTCATTGTATATACCAGAAATGTACATCAAAACATACACATTTTCATCGT
The DNA here is from genome assembly GCA_030765045.1 of Tenodera sinensis. Taxonomy (NCBI): domain Eukaryota; kingdom Metazoa; phylum Arthropoda; class Insecta; order Mantodea; family Mantidae; genus Tenodera; species Tenodera sinensis. The sequence goes on along the minus strand of CM060963.1, from coordinate 164,770,123 downwards.
ACATTCAAGAAACGTACATCAAAGCATACAAATTTTCAGGGTTCATTCAAGAACTGTACATCAAAACATACACATTTTCAGTGTACATTCAAGAAATGTACATCAAAACATACACATTTTCAGTGTACATTCAAGAAATGTACATCAAAACATACACATTTTCATTGTATATACCAGAAATGTACATCAGAACATACACATTTTCATTGTATATACAAGAAATGTATATCAAAACATACACATTTTCAGTGTACATTCAAGAAATGTACATCAAAACATACATATTTTCATTGTATATACAAGAAATGTACATCAAAACATACAGATTTTCAGTGTACATTCAAGAAATGTACATCAAAACATACACATTTTGAGTGTACATTCAAGAAATGTACATCAAAACACATACATTTTCATTGTATACACAAGAAATGTACATCAAAAGATACACATTTTCATTGTATATACAAGAAATGTATATCAAAACATACACATTTTCAGTGCACATTCAAGAAATGTACATCAAAACATACACATTTTCATTGTATATAGAAGAAATGTACATCAAAACATACACATTTTCATTGTATATACCAGAAATGTACATCAAAACATACACATTTTCATTGTACATTCAAGAAATGTACATCAAAACATACACATTTTGAGTGTACATTCAAGTAATATACATCAAAACATACACATTTTCATTGTATATACAAGAAATGTATATCAAAACATACACATTTTCAGTGTACATTCAAGAAATGTACATCAAAAACTACACATTTTCATTGTACATTCAAGAAATATACATTAAAGCATACACATTTTCATTGTATATACCAGAAATGTACATCAAAACATACACATTTTCATTGTACATTCAAGAAATGTACATCAAAACATACACATTTTGAGTGTACATTCAAGAAATATACATCAAAACATACACATTTTTAGTGTATATACCAGAAATGTACATCAAAACATACACATTTTCATTGTACATTCAAGAAATGTACATCAAAACATACACATTCTGAGTGTACATTCAAGAAATGTATATCAAAACATACACATTTTCATTGTATATTCAAGAAATGTATATCAAAACATACACATTTTCAGTGTACATTCAAGAAATGTACATCAAAACATACACATTTTCATTGTAGATACAAGTAATGTACATCAAAACATACACATTTTCATTGTACACTCAAGCAATGTACATCAAAACATACACATTTTCATTGTACATTCAAGAAGTGTATATCAAAACATACACATTTTCATTGTACATTCAAGAAATGTACATCAAAACATACACATTTTCATTGTACATTCAAGAAATGTACCACAAAACATACACTTTTTCACTGTACATTCAAGGAATGTACATCAAAACATACACATTTTCATTGTACATTCAAGAAATGTAGATCAAAACATACACATTTTCATTGTACACTCAAGAAATGTACATCAAAACATACACATTTTGAGTGTACATTCAAGAGATATACATCAAAACATGCACATTTTCATTGTATATACGAGAAATGTACATCAAAACATACACATTTTCATTGTATATACAAGAAATGTACATCAAAACATACACATTTTCATTGTATATACAAGAAATGTATATCAAAACATACACATTTTCAGTGTACATTCAAGAAATGTATATCAGAAACTACACATTTTCGTTGTATATTCAAGAAATGTACATCAAAACATACACATTCTCATTGTATATACCAGAAATGTACATCAAAACATACACATTTTCATTGTATATTCAAGAAATGTACATCAAAACATACACATTTTCATTGTATATACCAGAAATGTACATCAAAACATACACACTTTCATTGTATATACCAGAAATGTACATCAAAACATACACATTTTCATTGCACATTCAAGAAATGTGCATCAAAGCATACACATTTTGACTGTACATTCTAGAAATATACATCAAAACATACACATTTTCATTGTATATACTAGAAATGCACATCAAAACATACACATTTTCATTGTACATTCAAGAACTGTACATCAAAACATACACATTTTCAGTGTACATTCAAGAAATGTACATCAAAACATACACATTTTCAGTGTACATTCAAGAAATGTACATCAAAACATACACATTTTCATTGTATATACAAGAAATGTACATCAAAACATACACATTTTCATTGCATATACAACAAATGTATACCAAAACATACACATTTTCAGTGTACATTCAAGAAATGTACATCAAAACATACCCATTTTCATTGTATATACAAGAAATGTACATCAAAACATACACATTTTCAGTGTACATTCAAGAAATGTACATCAAGACATACACATTTTCATTGTACATCCAAGAAATGTATATCAAAACATACACATTTTCATTGTATATACAAGAAATGTATATCAAAACATACACATTTTCAGTGCACATTCAAGAAATGTACATCAAAACATACACATTTTCATTGTATATACAAGAAATGTACATCAAAACATACACATTTTCATTGTACACTAAAGAAATGTACATCAAAGCATACACATTTTCAGTGTACATTCAAGAAATGTACATCAAAATATACACATTTACATTGTACATTCAAGAAATGTACATCAAAACATACACATTTTGAGTGTACATTCAAGAAATATACATCAAAACATACACAATTTCATTGTATATACAGAAATGTACATCAAATCATACACATTTTCATTGTACATTCAAGAATTGTACATCAAAACATACACATTTTCAGTGTACATTCAAGAAATGTACATCAAAACATACACATTTTGAGTGTACATTCAAGAAATGTACATCAAAACATATACATTTTCATTGTATACACAAGAAATGTACATCAAAAGATACACATTTTCATTGTATATACAAGAAATGTATATCAAAACATACACATTTTCAGTGCACATTCAAGAAATGTACATCAAAACATACACATTTTCATTGTATATAGAAGAAATGTACATCAAAACATACACATTTTCATTGTATATACCAGAAATGTACATCAAAACATACACATTTTCATTGTACATTCAAGAAATGTACATCAAAACATACACATTTTGAGTGTACATTCAAGTAATATACATCAAAACATACACATTTTCATTGTATATACAAGAAATGTATATAAAAACATACACATTTTCGGTGTACATTCAAGAAATGTACATCAAAAACTACACATTTTCATTGTACATTCAAGAAGTATACATTAAAGCACATTTTCATTGTATATACCAGAAATGTACATCAAAACATACACATTTTCATTGTACATTCAAGAAATGCACATCAAAACATACACATTTTGAGTGTACATTCAAGAAATATACATCAAAACATACACATTTTCATTGTATATACCAGAAATGTACATCAAAACATACACATTTTCATTGTACATTCAAGAAATGGACATTAAAACATACACATTTTGAGTGTACATTCAAGAAATATACATCAAAGGATACACATTTTCATTGTATATACCAGAAATGTACATCAAAACATACATATTTTCATTGTATATACCAGAAATGTACATCAAAACATACACATTTTCATTGTACATTCAAGAAATGTACATCAAAATATACACATTTTGAGTGTACATTCAAGAAATATACATCAAAACATACACATTTTCATTGTATATAAAAGAAATGTACATCAAATTATACATTTTCATTGTACATTCAAGAAATGTAGTTCAGAACATACACATTTTGAGTGTACATTCAAGAGATATACATCAAAACATGCACATTTTCATTGTATATTGTATATTTTCATTGTATATACCAGAAATGTACATCAAAACATACACATTTTCATTTTATATACAAGAAATGTACATCAAAACATACACATTTTCATTGTACATTCAAGAAATGTACATCAAAACATACACATTTTCATTGTACATTCAAGAAATGTACATCAAAACATACACATTTTCATTGTATATACCAGAAATGTACATCAAAACATACACATTTTCATTGTACATTAAAGAAATGTACATCAAAACATACACACTTTGAGTGTACATTCAAGAAATATACATCAAAACATACACATTTTCATTGTATATACCAGAAATGTACATCAAAACATACACATTTTCATTGTACATTCAAGAACTGTACATCAAACCATACACATTTTCATTGTATATACCAGAAATGTACATCAAAACATACACATTTTCATTGTACATTCAAGAAATGTACATCAAAACATACACATTTTGAGTGTACATTCAAGAAATATACATCAAAACATACACATTTTCATTGTATATACCAGAAATGCACATCAAAACATACACATTTTCATTGTACATTCAAGAACTGTACATCAAAACATACACATTTTCAGTGTACATTCAAGAAATGTACATCAAAACATACACATTTTCAGTGTACATTCAAGAAATGTACTTCAAAGCATACACATTTTCATTGTATATACCAGAAATGTACATCAAAACATACACATTTTCATTGTATACACAAGAAATGTACATCAAAACATACACATTTTCATTGTATATACAAGAAATGTATATCAAAACATACACATTTTCAGTGCACATTCAAGTGAGTGAGTGAGTGATTAGGGTTTAAGGGCCCGTCGACAGCTAGGTCATTAGAGCCCCTGCACATTCAAGAAATGTACATCAAAACATACACATTTTCATTGTATATAGAAGAAATGTACATCAAAACATACACATTTTCATTGTATATACCAGAAATGTACATCAAAACATACACATTTTCATTGTACATTCAAGAAATGTACATCAAAACATACACATTTTCATTGTATATACCAGAAATGTACATCAAAACATACACATCTTCATTGTACATTCAAGAAATGTACATCAAAACATACACATTTTCATTGTATATACCAGAAATGTACATCAAAACATACACATTTTCATTGTACATTCAAGAAATGTACATCAAAACATACACATTTTGAGTGTACATTCAAGTAATATACATCAAAACATGCACATTTTCATTGTATGTACCAGAAATGCACATCAAAACATACACATTTTCATTGTACATTCAAGAAATGTACATCAAAAAATACACATTTTCAGTGTACATTCAAGAACTGTACATCAAAACATACACATTTTCAGTGTACATTCAAGAAATGTACATCAAAACATAAACATTTTCATTGTATATACCAGAAATGTACATCAAAACATACACATTTTCATTGTATATACCAGAAATGTACATCAAAACATACACATTTTCATTGTATATACAAGAAATGTACATCAAAACATACACATTTTCAGTGTACATTCAAGAAATGTACATCAAGACATACACATTTTCATTGTACATCCAAGAAATGTATATCAAAACATACACATTTTCATTGTATATTCAAGAAATGTATATCAAAACATACACATTTTCAGTGCACATTCAAGAAATGTACATCAAAACATACACATTTTCATTGTATATACAAGAAATGTACATCAAAACATACACATTTTCATTGTACACTAAAGAAATGTACATCAAAGCATACACATTTTCAGTGTACATTCAAGAAATGTACATCAAAATATACACATTTACATTGTACATTCAAGAAATGTACATCAAAACATACACATTTTGAGTGTACATTCAAGAAATATACATCAAAACATACACAATTTCATTGTATATACAGAAATGTACATCAAATCATACACATTTTCATTGTACATTCAAGAATTGTACATCAAAACATACACATTTTCAGTGTACATTCAAGAAATGTACATCAAAACATACACATTTTGAGTGTACATTCAAGAAATGTACATCAAAACATATACATTTTCATTGTATACACAAGAAATGTACATCAAAAGATACACATTTTCATTGTATATACAAGAAATGTATATCAAAACATACACATTTTCAGTGCACATTCAAGAGATGTACATCAAAACATACACATTTTCATTGTATATAGAAGAAATGTACATCAAAACATACACATTTTCATTGTATATACCAGAAATGTACATCAAAACATACACATTTTCATTGTACATTCAAGAAATGTACATCAAAACATACACATTTTGAGTGTACATTCAAGTAATATACATCAAAACATACACATTTTCATTGTATATACAAGAAATGTATATAAAAACATACACATTTTCGGTGTACATTCAAGAAATGTACATAAAAAACTACACATTTTCATTGTACATTCAAGAAGTATACATTAAAGCACATTTTCATTGTATATACCAGAAATGTACATCAAAACATACACATTTTCATTGTACATTCAAGAAATGCACATCAAAACATACACATTTTGAGTGTACATTCAAGAAATATACATCAAAACATACACATTTTCATTGTATATACCAGAAATGTACATCAAAACATACACATTTTCATTGTACATTCAAGAAATGGACATTAAAACATACACATTTTGAGTGTACATTCAAGAAATATACATCAAAGGATACACATTTTCATTGTATATACCCGAAATGTACATCAAAACATACATATTTTCATTGTATATACCAGAAATGTACATCAAAACATACACATTTTCATTGTACATTCAAGAAATGTACATCAAAATATACACATTTTGAGTGTACATTCAAGAAATATACATCAAAACATACACATTTTCATTGTATATAAAAGAAATGTACATCAAATTATACATTTTCATTGTACATTCAAGAAATGTAGTTCAGAACATACACATTTTGAGTGTACATTCAAGAGATATACATCAAAACATGCACATTTTCATTGTATATTGTATATTTTCATTGTATATACCAGAAATGTACATCAAAACATACACATTTTCATTGTATATACAAGAAATGTACATCAAAACATACACATTTTCATTGTACATTCAAGAAATGTACATCAAAACATACACATTTTCATTGTACATTCAAGAAATGTACATCAAAACATACACATTTTCATTGTATATACCAGAAATGTACATCAAAACATACACATTTTCATTGTACATTAAAGAAATGTACATCAAAACATACACACTTTGAGTGTACATTCAAGAAATATACATCAAAACATACACATTTTCATTGTATATACCAGAAATGTACATCAAAACATACACATTTTCATTGTACATTCAAGAACTGTACATCAAACCATACACATTTTCATTGTATATACCAGAAATGTACATCAAAACATACACATTTTCATTGTACATTCAAGAAATGTACATCAACACATACACATTTTCATTGTATATACCAGAAATGTACATCAAAACATACACATTTTCATTGTACATTCAAGAAATGTACATCAAAACATACACATTTTGAGTGTACATTCAAGAAATATACATCAAAACATACACATTTTCATTGTATATACCAGAAATGCACATCAAAACATACACATTTTCATTGTACATTCAAGAACTGTACATCAAAACATACACATTTTCAGTGTACATTCAAGAAATGTACATCAAAACATACACATTTTCAGTGTACATTCAAGAAATGTACTTCAAAGCATACACATTTTCATTGTATATACCAGAAATGTACATCAAAACATACACATTTTCATTGTATACACAAGAAATGTACATCAAAACATACACATTTTCATTGTATATACAAGAAATGTATATCAAAACATACACATTTTCAGTGCACATTCAAGAAATGTACATCAAAACATACACATTTTCATTGTATATAGAAGAAATGTACATCAAAACATACACATTTTCTTTGTATATACCAGAAATGTACATCAAAACATACACATTTTCATTGTACATTCAAGAAATGTACATCAAAACATACACATTTTCATTGTATATACCAGAAATGTACATCAAAACATACACATCTTCATTGTACATTCAAGAAATGTACATCAAAACATACACATTTTCATTGTATATACCAGAAATGTACATCAAAACATACACATTTTCATTGTACATTCAAGAAATGTACATCAAAACATACACATTTTGAGTGTACATTCAAGTAATATACATCAAAACATGCACATTTTCATTGTATGTACCAGAAATGCACATCAAAACATACACATTTTCATTGTACATTCAAGAAATGTACATCAAAAAATACACATTTTCAGTGTACATTCAAGAACTGTACATCAAAACATACACATTTTCAGTGTACATTCAAGAAATGTACATCAAAACATAAACATTTTCATTGTATATACCAGAAATGTACATCAAAACATACACATTTTCATTGTATATACCAGAAATGTACATCAAAACATATACATTTTCATTGTACATTCAAGAAATGTACATCAAAACATACACATTTTCATTGTATATACCAGAAATGTACCTCAAAACATACACATTTTCATTGTACATTCAAGAAATGTACATCAAAACATACACATTTTGAGTGTACATTCAAGTAATATACATCAAAACATACACATTTTCATTGTATGTACCAGAAATGCACATCAAAACATACACATTTTCATTGTACATTCAAGAAATGTACATCAAAAAATACACATTTTCAGTATACATTCAAGAAATGTACATCAAAACATACACATTTTCAGTGTACATTCAAGAAATGTACATCAAGACATACACATTTTCATTGTACATTCAAGAAATGTATATCAAAACATACACATTTTCAGTGTACATTCAAGAAATGTACATCAAAACATACACATTTTCATTGTATATACAAGAAATGTACATCAAAACATACACATTTTCAGTGTACATTCAGGAAATGTACATCAAAACATACACATTTTCATTGTATATACAAGAAATGTACATCAAAACGTACACATTTTCATTGTACACTCAAGAAATGTACATCAAAACTTACTCATTTTCATTCTACACTCAAGAAATGTATATCAAAACATACACATTTTGAGTGTACATTCAAGAAATATACATCAAAACATACACAATTTCATTGTATATACCAGAAATGTACATCAAATCATACACATTTTCATTGTACATTCAAGAATTGTACATCAAAACATACACATTTTAGGTGTACATTCAAGAAATGTACATCAAAACATACACATTTTGAGTGTACATTCAAGAAATGTACATCAAAGCATATACATTTTCATTGTATACACAAGAAATTTACATCAAAAGATACACATTTTCATTGTATATACAAGAAATGTATATCAAAACATACACATTTTCAGTGCACATTCAAGAAATGTACATCAAAACATACACATTTTCATTGTATTTAGAAGAAATGTACATCAAAGCATACACATTTTCATTGTATATACCAGAAATGTACATCAAAACATACACATTTTCATTGTACATTCAAGAAATGTACATCAAAACATACACATTTTGAGTGTACATTCAAGTAATATACATCAAAACATACACATTTTCATTGTATATACAAGAAATGTATATCAAAACATACACATTTTCGGTGTACATTCAAGAAATGTACATCAAAAACTACACATTTTCATTGTACATTCAAGAAATATACATTAAAGTACATTTTCATTGTATATACCAGAAATGTACATCAAAACATACACATTTTCATTGTACATTCAAGAAATGTACATCAAAACTTACACATTTTGAGCGTACATTCAAGAAATATACATCAAAACATACACATTTTCATTGTATATACCAGAAATGTACATCAAAACATACACATTTTCATTGTACATTCAAGAAATGGACATCAAAACATACACATTTTGAGTGTACATTCAAGAAATATACATCAAAAGATACACATTTCCATTGTATATACCAGAAATGTACATCAAAACATACATATTTTCATTGTATATACCAGAAATGTACATCAAAACATACACATTTTCATTGTACATTCAAGAAATGTACATCAAAACATACACATTTTGAGTGTACATTCAAGAAACATACATCAAAACATACACATTTTCATTGTATATAAAAGATATGTACATCAAAACATATACATTTTCATTGTACATTCAAGAAATGTAGTTCAAAACATACACATTTTGAGTGTACATTCAAGAGATATACATCAAAACATGCACATTTTCATTGTATATACCAGAAATGTACATCAAAACATACACATTTTCATTGCATATACAAGAAATGTACATCAAAACATACACATTTTCATTGTATATACATGAAATGTATATCAAAACATACACATTCTCAGTGTACATTCAAGAAATGTACATCAAATCATACACATTTTCATTGTATATTCAAGAAATGTACATCAAAACATACACATTTTCATTGTATATACCAGAAATGTACATCAAAACATACACATTTTCATTGTACATTCAAGAAATGTACATCAAAACATAAACATTTTCATCGTATATACCAGAAATGTACATCAAAACATACACATTTTCATTGTACATTCAAGAAATGTACATCAAAACATACACATTTTCATTGTATATACCAGAAATGTACATCAAAACATACACATTTTCATTGTACATTAAAGAAATGTACATCAAAACATACACATTTTGAGTGTACATACAAGAAATATACATCAAAACATACACATTTTCATTGTATATACCAGAAATGTACATCAAAACATACACATTTTCATTGTACATTCAAGAACTGTACATCAAACCATGCACATTTTCATTGTATATACCAGAAATGTACATCAAAACATACACATTTTCATTGTACATTCAAGAAATGTACATCAAAACATAAACATTTTCATCGTATATACCAGAAATGTACATCAAAACATACACATTTTCATTGTACATTCAAGAAATGTACATCAAAACATACACATTTTCATTGTATATACCAGAAATGTACATCAAAACATACACATTTTCATTGTACATTCAAGAAATGTACATCAAAACATACACATTTTCATTGTATATACCAGAAATGTACCTCAAAACATACACATTTTCATTGTACATTCAAGAAATGTACATCAAAAAATACACATTTTCAGTGTACATTCAAGAAATGTACATCAAAACATACACATTTTCAGTGTACATTCAAGAAATGTACATCAAGACATACACATTTTCATTGTATATACCAGAAATGTACATCAAAACATACACATTTTCATTGTACATTCAAGAACTGTACATCAAACCATGCACATTTTCATTGTATATACCAGAAATGTACATCAAAACATACACATTTTCATTGTACATTCAAGAAATGTACATCAAAACATAAACATTTTCATCGTATATACCAGAAATGTACATCAAAACATACACATTTTCATTGTACATTCAAGAAATGTACATCAAAACATACACATTTTCATTGTATATACCAGAAATGTACATCAAAACATACACATTTTCATTGTACATTAAAGAAATGTACATCAAAACATACACATTTTGAGTGTACATTCAAGAAATATACATCAAAACATACACATTTTCATTGTATATACCAGAAATGCACATCAAAACATACACATTTTCATTGTACATTCAAGAACTGTACATCAAAACATACACATTTTCAGTGTACATTCAAGAAATGTACATCAAAACATACACATTTTCAGTGTACATTCAAGAAATGTACTTCAAAGCATACACATTTTCATTGTATATACCAGAAATGTACATCAAAACATACACATTTTCATTGTATATACAAGAAATGTACATCAAAACATACACATTTTCATTGTATATACAAGAAATGTATATCAAAACATACACATTTTCAGTGTACATAAAAGAAGTGTACATCAAAACATACACATTTTCATTGTATATACAAGAAATGTACATCAAAACATACACATTTTCAGTGTACATTCAAGAAATGTACATCAAAACATACACATTTTGAGTGTACATTCAAGAAATGTACATCAAAACATATACATTTTCATTGTATATACCAGAAATATACATCAAAACATACACATTTTCATTGTATACACAAGAAATGTACATCAAAACGTACACATTTTCATTGTATATACAAGAAATGTATATCAAAACATACACATTTTCAGTGCACATTCAAGAAATGTACATCAAAACATACACATTTTCATTGTATATAGAAGAAATGTACATCAAAACATACACATTTTCATTGTATATACCAGAAATGTACATCAAAACATACACATTTTCATTGTACATTCAAGAAATGTACATCAAAACATACACATTTTCATTGTATATACCAGAAATGTACATCAAAACATACACATTTTCATTGTACATTCAAGAAATGTACATCAAAACATACACATTTTCATTGTATATACCAGAAATGTACATCAAAACATACACATTTTCATTGTACATTCAAGAAATGTACATCAAAACATACACATTTTGAGTGTACATTCAAGTAATATACATCAAAACATACACATTTTCATTGTATGTACCAGAAATGCACATCAAAACATACACATTTTCATTGTACATTCAAGAAATGTAGATCAAAAAATACACATTTTCAGTGTACATTCAAGAACTGTACATCAAAACATACACATTTTCAGTGTACATTCAAGAAATGTACATCAAAACATAAACATTTTCATTGTATATACCAGAAATGTACATCAAAACATACACATTTTCATTGTATATACCAGAAATGTACATCAAAACATACACATTTTCATTGTACATTCAAGAAATGTACATCAAAACATACACATTTTCATTGTATATACCAGAAATGTACCTCAAAACATACACATTTTCATTGTACATTCAAGAAATGTACATCAAAACATACACATTTTGAGTGTACATTCAAGTAATATACATCAAAACATACACATTTTCATTGTATGTACCAGAAATGCACATCAAAACATACACATTTTCATTGTACATTCAAGAAATGTACATCAAAAAATACACATTTTCAGTGTACATTCAAGAAATGTACATCAAAACATACACATTTTCAGTGTACATTCAAGAAATGTACATCAAGACATACACATTTTCATTGTACATTCAAGAAATGTATATCAAAACATACACATTTTCAGTGTACATTAAAGAAATGTACATCAAAACATACACATTTTCATTGTATATACAAGAAATGTACATCAAAACATACACATTTTCAGTGTACATTCAGGAAATGTACATCAAAACATACACATTTTCATTGTATATACAAGAAATGTACATCAAAACATACACATTTTCATTGTACACTCAAGAAATGTACATCAAAACTTACACATTTTCATTCTACACTCAAGAAATGTATATCAAAACATACACATTTTCTTTGTACACTCAAGAAATGTACATAAAAAACTTACACATTTTCATTGTATATACAAGAAATATACATCAAAACATACACATTTTCAGTGTACATTCAAGAAATGTACATTAAAACATACACATTTTCATTGTACATTCAAGAAATGTATATCAAAGAATACACATTTTCAGTGTACATTCAAGAAATGTACATCAAAACATACACATTTTCATTGTACACTAAAGAAAAATACATCAAAACATTCACACATTTTCAGTTACATTCAAGAAATGTACATCAAAACATACAGATTTTCATTGTACATTCAAGAAATGTACATCGAAACATACACATTTTGAGTGTACATTCAAGAAATATACATCAACACATACACAATTTCATTGTATATACCAGAAATGTACATCAAAACATACACATTTTCATTGTACATTCAAGAATTGTACATCAAAACATACACATTTCCGTGTACATTCAAGAAATGTACATCAAAACATATACATTTTCATTGTATACACAAGAAATGTACATCAAAAGATACACATTTTCATTGTATATACAATAAATGTATATCAAAACATACACATTTTCAGTGCACAATTCAAGAAATGTACATCAAAACATACCCATTTTCATTGTATATACAAGAAATGTACATCAAAACATACACATTTTCATTGTACACTAAAGAAATGTACATCAAAACATACACATTTTCAGTGTACATTCAAGAAATGTACATCAAAATATACACATTTTCAATGTACATTCAAGAAATGTACATCAAAACATACACATTTTCAGTGTACATTCAAGAAATGTACATCAAAACATATTAATTTTCATTGTATACACAAGAAATGTACATCAAAAGATACACACTTTCATTGTATATACAAGAAATGTATATCACAACATACACATTTTCAGTGCACATTCAAGAAATGTACATCAAAACATACACATTTTCATTGTATATAGAAGAAATGTACATCAAAACATACACATTTTCATTGTATATACCAGAAATGTACATCAAAACATACACATTTTCATTGTACATTCGAGAAATGTACTTCAAAACTTACACATTTTGATTGTACATTCAAGTAATATACATCAAAACATACACATTTTCATTGTATATACAAGAAATGTATATCAAAACATACACATTTTCATTGTATATACAAGAAATGTACATCAAAACATACACATTTTCAGTGTACATTCAAGAAATGTACATCAAAACATACACATATTGAGTGTACATTCAAGAAATGTACATCAAAACATATACATTTTCATTGTATATACCAGAAATGTACATCAAAACATACACATTTTCATTGTATACACAAGAAATGTACATCAAAACATACACATTTTCATTGTATATACAAGAAATGTATATCAAAACATACACATTTTCAGTGCACATTCAAGAAATGTACATCAAAACATACACATTTTGAGTGTACATTCAAGAAATATACATCAAAAGATACACATTTTCATTGTATATACCAGAAATGTACATAAAAACATACACATTTTCATTGTATATACCAGAAATGTAAATCAAAACATACACATTTTCATTGTACATTCAAGAAATGTACATCAAAACATACACATTTTGAGTGTACATTCAAGAAATATACATCAAAACATACACATTTTCATTGTATATACCAGAAATGTACATCAAAACATATACGTTTTCATTGTACATTCAAGAAATGTACATCAAAACATACACATTTTCAGTGTACATTCAAGAGATATACATCAAAGCATGCACATTTTCATTGTATATACCAGAAATGTACATCAAAACATACACATTTTCATTGTATATACGAGAAATGTACATCAAAACATACACATTTTCATTGTACATTCAAGAAATATACATTAAACCACATTTTCATTGTATATACCAGAAATGTACATCAAAACATACACATTTTCATTGTACATTCAAGAAATGTACATCAAAACATACACATTTTCATTGTATATAGAAGAAATGTACATCAAAACATACACATTTTCATTGTATATACCAGAAATGTACATCAAAACATACACATTTTCATTGTACATTCAAGAAATGTACATCAAAACATACACATTTTCATTGTATATACCAGAAATGTACATCAAAACATACACATTTTCATTGTACATTCAAGAAATGTACATCAAAACATACACATTTTCATTGTATATACCAGAAATGTACATCAAAACATACACATTTTCATTGTACATTCAAGAAATGTACATCAAAACATACACATTTTGAGTGTACATTCAAGTAATATACATCAAAACATACACATTTTCATTGTATGTACCAGAAATGCACATCAAAACATACACATTTTCATTGTACATTCAAGAAATGTAGATCAAAAAATACACATTTTCAGTGTACATTCAAGAACTGTACATCAAAACATACACATTTTCAGTGTACATTCAAGAAATGTACATCAAAACATACACATTTTGAGTGTACATTCAAGAAATGTACATCAAAACATATACATTTTCATTGTATACACAAGAAATGTACATCAAAAGATACACATTTTCATTGTATATACAAGAAATGTATATCAAAACATACACATTTTCAGTGCACATTCAAGAAATGTACATCAAAACATACACATTTTCATTGTATATAGAAGAAATGTACATCAAAGCATACACATTTTCATTGTATATACCAGAAATGTACATCAAAACATACACATTTTCATTGTACATTCAAGAAATGTACATCAAAACATACACATTTTGAGTGTACATTCAAGTAATATACATCAAAACATACACATTTTCATTGTATATACAAGAAATGTATATCAAAACATACACATTTTCGGTGTACATTCAAGAAATGTACATCAAAAGCTACACATTTTCATTGTACATTCAAGAAATATACATTAAAGCACATTTTCATTGTATATACCAGAAATGTACATCAAAACATACACATTTTCATTGTACATTCAAGAAATGTACATCAAAACATACACATTTTCATTGTATATAGAAGAAATGTACATCAAAACATACACATTTTCATTGTATATACCAGAAATGTACATCAAAACATACACATTTTCATTGTACATTCAAGAAATGTACATCAAAACATACACATTTTCATTGTATATACCAGAAATGTACATCAAAACATACACATTTTCATTGTACATTCAAGAAATGTACATCAAAACATACACATTTTCATTGTATATACCAGAAATGTACATCAAAACATACACATTTTCATTGTACATTCAAGAAATGTACATCAAAACATACACATTTTGAGTGTACATTCAAGTAATATACATCAAAACATACACATTTTCATTGTATGTACCAGAAATGCACATCAAAACATACACATTTTCATTGTACATTCAAGAAATGTAGATCAAAAAATACACATTTTCAGTGTACATTCAAGAACTGTACATCAAAACATACACATTTTCAGTGTACATTCAAGAAATGTACATCAAAACATAAACATTTTCATTGTATATACCAGAAATGTACATCAAAACATACACATTTTCATTGTACATTCAAGAACTGTACATCAAACCATGCACATTTTCATTGTATATACCAGAAATGTACATCAAAACATACACATTTTCATTGTACATTCAAGAAATGTACATCAAAACATAAACATTTTCATCGTATATACCAGAAATGTACATCAAAACATACACATTTTCATTGTACATTCAAGAAATGTACATCAAAACATACACATTTTCATTGTATATACCAGAAATGTACATCAAAACATACACATTTTCATTGTACATTAAAGAAATGTACATCAAAACATACACATTTTGAGTGTACATTCAAGAAATATACATCAAAACATACACATTTTCATTGTATATACCAGAAATGCACATCAAAACATACACATTTTCATTGTACATTCAAGAACTGTACATCAAAACATACACATTTTCAGTGTACATTCAAGAAATGTACATCAAAACATACACATTTTCAGTGTACATTCAAGAAATGTACTTCAAAGCATACACATTTTCATTGTATATACCAGAAATGTACATCAAAACATACACATTTTCATTGTATATACAAGAAATGTACATCAAAACATACACATTTTCATTGTATATACAAGAAATGTATATCAAAACATACACATTTTCAGTGTACATAAAAGAAGTGTACATCAAAACATACACATTTTCATTGTATATACAAGAAATGTACATCAAAACATACACATTTTCAGTGTACATTCAAGAAATGTACATCAAAACATACACATTTTGAGTGTACATTCAAGAAATGTACATCAAAACATATACATTTTCATTGTATATACCAGAAATATACATCAAAACATACACATTTTCATTGTATACACAAGAAATGTACATCAAAACGTACACATTTTCATTGTATATACAAGAAATGTATATCAAAACATACACAGTTTCAGTGCACATTCAAGAAATGTACATCAAAACATACACATTTTCATTGTATATAGAAGAAATGTACATCAAAACATACACATTTTCATTGTATATACCAGAAATGTACATCAAAACATACACATTTTCATTGTACATTCAAGAAATGTACATCAAAACATACACATTTTCATTGTATATACCAGAAATGTACATCAAAACATACACATTTTCATTGTACATTCAAGAAATGTACATCAAAACATACACATTTTGAGTGTACATTCAAGTAATATACATCAAAACATACACATTTTCATTGTATGTACCAGAAATGCACATCAAAACATACACATTTTCATTGTACATTCAAGAAATGTAGATCAAAAAATACACATTTTCAGTGTACATTCAAGAACTGTACATCAAAACATACACATTTTCAGTGTACATTCAAGAAATGTACATCAAAACATACACATTTTGAGTGTACATTCAAGAAATGTACATCAAAACATATACATTTTCATTGTATACACAAGAAATGTACATCAAAAGATACACATTTTCATTGTATATACAAGAAATGTATATCAAAACATACACATTTTCAGTGCACATTCAAGAAATGTACATCAAAACATACACATTTTCATTGTATATAGAAGAAATGTACATCAAAGCATACACATTTTCATTGTATATACCAGAAATGTACATCAAAACATACACATTTTCATTGTACATTCAAGAAATGTACATCAAAACATACACATTTTGAGTGTACATTCAAGTAATATACATCAAAACATACACATTTTCATTGTATATACAAGAAATGTATATCAAAACATACACATTTTCGGTGTACATTCAAGAAATGTACATCAAAAGCTACACATTTTCATTGTACATTCAAGAAATATACATTAAAGCACATTTTCATTGTATATACCAGAAATGTACATCAAAACATACACATTTTCATTGTACATTCAAGAAATGTACATCAAAACATACACATTTTCATTGTATATAGAAGAAATGTACATCAAAACATACACATTTTCATTGTATATACCAGAAATGTACATCAAAACATACACATTTTCATTGTACATTCAAGAAATGTACATCAAAACATACACATTTTCATTGTATATACCAGAAATGTACATCAAAACATACACATTTTCATTGTACATTCAAGAAATGTACATCAAAACATACACATTTTCATTGTATATACCAGAAATGTACATCAAAACATACACATTTTCATTGTACATTCAAGAAATGTACATCAAAACATACACATTTTGAGTGTACATTCAAGTAATATACATCAAAACATACACATTTTCATTGTATGTACCAGAAATGCACATCAAAACATACGCATTTTCATTGTACATTCAAGAAATGTAGATCAAAAAATACACATTTTCAGTGTACATTCAAGAACTGTACATCAAAACATACACATTTTCAGTGTACATTCAAGAAATGTACATCAAAACATAAACATTTTCATTGTATATACCAGAAATGTACATCAAAACATACACATTTTCATTGTACATTCAAGAACTGTACATCAAACCATGCACATTTTCATTGTATATACCAGAAATGTACATCAAAACATACACATTTTCATTGTACATTCAAGAAATGTACATCAAAACATAAACATTTTCATCGTATATACCAGAAATGTACATCAAAACATACACATTTTCATTGTACATTCAAGAAATGTACATCAAAACATACACATTTTCATTGTATATACCAGAAATGTACATCAAAACATACACATTTTCATTGTACATTAAAGAAATGTACATCAAAACATACACATTTTGAGTGTACATTCAAGAAATATACATCAAAACATACACATTTTCATTGTATATACCAGAAATGCACATCAAAACATACACATTTTCATTGTACATTCAAGAACTGTACATCAAAACATACACATTTTCAGTGTACATTCAAGAAATGTACATCAAAACATACACATTTTCAGTGTACATTCAAGAAATGTACTTCAAAGCATACACATTTTCATTGTATATACCAGAAATGTACATCAAAACATACACATTTTCATTGTATATACAAGAAATGTACATCAAAACATACACATTTTCATTGTATATACAAGAAATGTATATCAAAACATACACATTTTCAGTGTACATAAAAGAAGTGTACATCAAAACATACACATTTTCATTGTATATACAAGAAATGTACATCAAAACATACACATTTTCAGTGTACATTCAAGAAATGTACATCAAAACATACACATTTTGAGTGTACATTCAAGAAATGTACATCAAAACATATACATTTTCATTGTATATACCAGAAATATACATCAAAACATACACATTTTCATTGTATACACAAGAAATGTACATCAAAACGTACACATTTTCATTGTATATACAAGAAATGTATATCAAAACATACACAGTTTCAGTGCACATTCAAGAAATGTACATCAAAACATACACATTTTCATTGTATATAGAAGAAATGTACATCAAAACATACACATTTTCATTGTATATACCAGAAATGTACATCAAAACATACACATTTTCATTGTACATTCAAGAAATGTACATCAAAACATACACATTTTCATTGTATATACCAGAAATGTACCTCAAAACATACACATTTTCATTGTACATTCAAGAAATGTACATCAAAACATACACATTTTGAGTGTACATTCAAGTAATATACATCAAAACATACACATTTTCATTGTATGTACCAGAAATGCACATCAAAACATACACATTTTCATTGTACATTCAAGAAATGTACATCAAAAAATACACATTTTCAGTGTACATTCAAGAAATGTACATCAAAACATACACATTTTCAGTGTACATTCAAGAAATGTACATCAAGACATACACATTTTCATTGTACATTCAAGAAATGTATATCAAAACATACACATTTTCAGTGTACATTCAAGAAATGTACATCAAAACATACACATTTTCATTGTATATACAAGAAATGTACATCAAAACATACACATTTTCAGTGTACATTCAGGAAATGTACATCAAAACATACACATTTTCATTGTATATACAAGAAATGTACATCAAAACATACACATTTTCATTGTACACTCAAGAAATGTACATCAAAACTTACACATTTTCATTCTACACTCAAGAAATGTATATCAAAACATACACATTTTCTTTCTACACTCAAGAAATGTACATAAAAAACTTACACATTTTCATTGTATATACAAGAAATGTACATCAAAACATACACATTTTCAGTGTACATTCAAGAAATGTACATTAAAACATACACATTTTCATTGTACATTCAAGAAATGTATATCAAAGCATACACATTTTCAGTGTACATTCAAGAAATGTACATCAAAACATACACATTTTCATTGTTTATACAAGAAATGTACATCAAAACATACACATTTTCATTGTACACTAAAGAAAAATACATCAAAACATTCACACATTTTCAGTGTACATTCAAGAAATGTACATCAAAACATACACATTTTCATTGTACATTCAAGAAATGTACATCAAAACATACACATTTTCATTGTACATTCAAGAATTGTACATCAAAACATAAACATTTCAGTGTACATTCAAGAAATGTACATCAAAACATATACATTTTCATTGTATACACAAGAAATGTACATCAAAAGATACACATTTTCATTGTATATACAAGAAATGTATATCAAAACACACATTTTCAGTGCACATTCAAGAAATGTACATCAAAACATACCCATTTTCATTGTATATACAAGAAATGTACATCAAAACATACACATTTTCATTGTACACTAAGGAAATGTACATCAAAATATACACATTTTCAGTGTACATTCAAGAAATGTACATCAAAATATACACACTTTCAATGTACATTCAAGAAATGTACATCAAAACTTACACATTTTCAGTGTACATTCAAGAAATGTACATCAAAACATACACATTTTGAGTGTACATTCAAGAAATGTACATCAAAACATATTAATTTTCATTGTATACACAAGAAATGTACATCAAAAGATACACACTTTCATTGTATATACAAGAAATGTATATCACAACATACACATTTTCAGTGCACATTCAAGAAATGTACATCAAAACATACACATTTTCATTGTATATAGAAGAAATGTACATCAAAACATACACATTTTCATTGTATATACCAGAAATGTACATCAAAACATACACATTTTCATTGTACATTCGAGAAATGTACATCAAAACTTACACATTTTGATTGTACATTCAAGTAATATACATCAAAACATACACATTTTCATTGTATATACAAGAAATGTATATCAAAACATACACATTTTCATTGTATATACAAGAATTGTACATCAAAACATACACATTTTCAGTGTACATTCAAGAAATGTACATCAAAACATACACATATTGAGTGTACATTCAAGAAATGTACATCAAAACATATACATTTTCATTGTATATACCAGAAATGTACATCAAAACATACACATTTTCATTGTATACACAAGAAATGTACATCAAAACATACACATTTTCATTGTATATACAAGAAATGTATATCAAAACATACACATTTTCAGTGCACATTCAAGAAATGTACATCAAAACATACACATTTTGAGTGTACATTCAAGAAATATACTTCAAAAGATACACATTTTCATTGTATATACCAGAAATGTACATAAAAACATACACATTTTCATTGTATATACCAGAAATGTAAATCAAAACATACACATTTTCATTGTACATTCAAGAAATGTACATCAAAACATACACATTTTGAGTGTACATTCAAGAAATATACATCAAAACATACACATTTTCATTGTATATACCAGAAATGTACATCAAAACATATACGTTTTCATTGTACATTCAAGAAATGTACATCAAAACATACACATTTTCAGTGTACATTCAAGAGATATACATCAAAGCATGCACATTTTCATTGTATATACCAGAAATGTACATCAAAACATACACATTTTCATTGTATATACGAGAAATGTACATCAAAACATACACATTTTCATTGTACATTCAAGAAATGTACATCAAAACATAAACATTTTCAATGTATATACCAGAAATGTACATCAAAACATACACATTTTCATTGTACATTCAAGAAATGTACATCAAAACATACACATTTTCATTGTATATACCAGAAATGTACATCTAAACATACACAGTTTCATTGTACATTCAAGAAATGTACATCAATAACATACACATTTTGAGTGTACATTCAAGAAATATACATTAAAACATACACATTTTCATTGTATATACCAGAAATGCACATCAAAACATACACATTTTCATTGTACATTCAAGAACTGTACATCAAAACATACACATTTTCAGTGTACATTCAAGAAATGTACATCAAAACATACACATTTTCATTGTGTATACCAGAAATGTACATCAAAACATACACATTTTCATTGTACATTCAAGAAACGTACATCAAAACATACAAATTTTCAGTGTACCTTGAAGAAATATACATTAAAACATACACATTTTCAGGGTACATTCAAGAAATATACATCAAAACATACACATTTCCATTGTATATACAAGAAATGTACATCAAAACATACACATTTTGAGTGTACAGTCAAAAAATATTAATCAAAACATACACATTTTCATTGTATATACCAGAAATGTACATCAAAACATACCCATTTTCATTGTACATTCAAGAAATGTACATCAAAACATACACTTTTTGAGTGTACATTCAAGAAATATACATTAAAGCATACACATTTTCATTGTATATACCAGAAATGTACATCAAAACATACACATTTTCATTGTACATTCAAGAAACGTACATCAAAACATACAAATTTTCAGTGTACCTTGAAGAAATATACATCAAAACATACACATTTTCAGGGTACATTCAAGAACTGTACATCAAAACATACACATTTTCAGTGTACATTCAAGAAATGTACATCAAAACATACACATTTTCAGTGTACATTCAGGAAATGTACATCAAAACATACACATTTTCCTTGTATATACCAGAAATGTACATGAAAACATACACATTTTCATTGTACATTCAAGAAATGTACATCAAAACATAAACATTTTCATTGTATATACCAGAAATGTACATCAAAACATACACATTTTGAGTGTACAGTCAAAAAATATTAATCAAAACATACACATTTTCATTGTATATACCAGAAATGTACATCAAAACATACCCATTTTCATTGTACATTCAAGAAATGTACATCAAAACATACACTTTTTGAGTGTACATTCAAGAAATATACATCAAAACATACACATTTTCATTGTATATACAAGAAATGTATATCAAAACATACACATTTTCAGTGTACATAAAAGAAATGTACATCAAAATATACACATTTTCATTGTATATACAAGAAATGTACATCAAAACATACACATTTTCAGTGTACATTCAAGAAATGTACATCAAAACATACACATTTTGAGTGTACATTCAAGAAATGTACATCAAAACATATACATTTTCATTGTATACACAAGAAATGTACATCAAAAGATACACATTTTCATTGTATATACAAGAAATGTATATCAAAACATACACATTTTCAGTGCACATTCAAGAAATGTACATCAAAACATACACATTTTCATTGTATATAGAAGAAATGTACATCAAAGCATACACATTTTCATTGTATATACCAGAAATGTACATCAAAACATACACATTTTCATTGTACATTCAAGAAATGTACATCAAAACATACACATTTTGAGTGTACATTCAAGTAATATACATCAAAACATACACATTTTCATTGTATATACAAGAAATGTATATCAAAACATACACATTTTCGGTGTACATTCAAGAAATGTACATCAAAAACTACACATTTTCATTGTACATTCAAGAAATATACATTAAAGCACATTTTCATTGTATATACCAGAAATGTACATCAAAACATACACATTTTCATTGTACATTCAAGAAATGTACATCAAAACATACACATTTTCATTGTATATAGAAGAAATGTACATCAAAACATACACATTTTGATTGTATATACCAGAAATGTACATCAAAACATACACATTTTCATTGTACATTCAAGAAATGTACATCAAAACATACACATTTTCATTGTATATACCAGAAATGTACATCAAAACATACACATTTTCATTGTACATTCAAGAAATGTACATCAAAACATACACATTTTCATTGTATATACCAGAAATGTACATCAAAACATACACATTTTCATTGTACATTCAAGAAATGTACATCACAACATACACATTTTGAGTGTACATTCAAGTAATATACATCAAAACATACACATTTTCATTGTATGTACCAGAAATGCACATCAAAACATACACATTTTCATTGTACATTCAAGAAATGTAGATCAAAAAATACACATTTTCAGTGTACATTCAAGAACTGTACATCAAAACATACACATTTTCAGTGTACATTCAAGAAATGTACATCAAAACATAAACATTTTCATTGTATATACCAGAAATGTACATCAAAACATACACATTTTCATTGAATATACCAGAAATGTACATCAAAACATACACATTTTCATTGTACATTCAAGAAATGTACATCAAAACATACACATTTTCATTGTATATACCAGAAATGTACCTCAAAACATACACATTTTCATTGTACATTCAAGAAATGTACATCAAAACATACACATTTTGAGTGTACATTCAAGTAATATACATCAAAACATACACATTTTCATTGTATGTACCAGAAATGCACATCAAAACATACACATTTTCATTGTACATTCAAGAAATGTACATCAAAAAATACACATTTTCAGTGTACATTCAAGAAATGTACATCAAAACATACACATTTTCAGTGTACATTCAAGAAATGTACATCAAGACATACACATTTTCATTGTACATTCAAGAAATGTATATCAAAACATACACATTTTCAGTGTACATTCAAGAAATGTACATCAAAACATACACATTTTCATTGTATATACAAGAAATGTACATCAAAACATACACATTTTCAGTGTACATTCAGGAAATGTACATCAAAACATACACATTTTCATTGTATATACAAGAAATGTACATCAAAACATACACATTTTCATTGTACACTCAAGAAATGTACATCAAAACTTACACATTTTCATTCTACACTCAAGAAATGTATATCAAAACATACACATTTTCTTTGTACACTCAAGAAATGTACATAAAAAACTTACACATTTTCATTGTATATACAAGAAATGTACATCAAAACATACACATTTTCAGTGTACATTCAAGAAATGTACATTAAAACATACACATTTTCATTGTACATTCAAGAAATGTATATCAAAGCATACACATTTTCAGTGTACATTCAAGAAATGTACATCAAAACATACACATTTTCATTGTTTATACAAGAAATGTACATCAAAACATACACATTTTCATTGTACACTAAAGAAAAATACATCAAAACATTCACACATTTTCAGTGTACATTCAAGAAATGTACATCAAAACATACACATTTTCATTGTACATTCAAGAAATGTACATCAAAACATACACATTTTCATTGTACATTCAAGAATTGTACATCAAAACATACACATTTCAGTGTACATTCAAGAAATGTACATCAAAACATATACATTTTCATTGTATACACAAGAAATGTACATCAAAAGATACACATTTTCATTGTATATACAAGAAATGTATATCAAAACATACACATTTTCAGTGCACATTCAAGAAATGTACATCAAAACATACCCATTTTCATTGTATATACAAGAAATGTACATCAAAACATACACATTTTCATTGTACACTAAGGAAATGTACATCAAAATATACACATTTTCAGTGTACATTCAAGAAATGTACATCAAAATATACACACTTTCAATGTACATTCAAGAAATGTACATCAAAACATACACATTTTCAGTGTACATTCAAGAAATGTACATCAAAACATACACATTTTGAGTGTACATTCAAGAAATGTACATCAAAACATATTAATTTTCATTGTATACACAAGAAATGTACATCAAAAGATACACACTTTCATTGTATATACAAGAAATGTATATCACAACATACACATTTTCAGTGCACATTCAAGAAATGTACATCAAAACATACACATTTTCATTGTATATAGAAGAAATGTACATCAAAACATACACACTTTCATTGTATATACCAGAAATGTACATCAAAACATACACATTTTCATTGTACATTCAAGAAATGTACATCACAACATACACATTTTGAGTGTACATTCAAGTAATATACATCAAAACATACACATTTTCATTGTATGTACCAGAAATGCACATCAAAACATACACATTTTCATTGTACATTCAAGAAATGTAGATCAAAAAATACACATTTTCAGTGTACATTCAAGAACTGTACATCAAAACATACACATTTTCAGTGTACATTCAAGAAATGTACATCAAAACATAAACATTTTCATTGTATATACCAGAAATGTACATCAAAACATACACATTTTCATTGAATATACCAGAAATGTACATCAAAACATACACATTTTCATTGTACATTCAAGAAATGTACATCAAAACATACACATTTTCATTGTATATACCAGAAATGTACCTCAAAACATACACATTTTCATTGTACATTCAAGAAATGTACATCAAAACATACACATTTTGAGTGTACATTCAAGTAATATACATCAAAACATACACATTTTCATTGTATGTACCAGAAATGCACATCAAAACATACACATTTTCATTGTACATTCAAGAAATGTACATCAAAAAATACACATTTTCAGTGTACATTCAAGAAATGTACATCAAAACATACACATTTTCAGTGTACATTCAAGAAATGTACATCAAGACATACACATTTTCATTGTACATTCAAGAAATGTATATCAAAACATACACATTTTCAGTGTACATTCAAGAAATGTACATCAAAACATACACATTTTCATTGTATATACAAGAAATGTACATCAAAACATACACATTTTCAGTGTACATTCAGGAAATGTACATCAAAACATACACATTTTCATTGTATATACAAGAAATGTACATCAAAACATACACATTTTCATTGTACACTCAAGAAATGTACATCAAAACTTACACATTTTCATTCTACACTCAAGAAATGTATATCAAAACATACACATTTTCTTTGTACACTCAAGAAATGTACATAAAAAACTTACACATTTTCATTGTATATACAAGAAATGTACATCAAAACATACACATTTTCAGTGTACATTCAAGAAATGTACATTAAAACATACACATTTTCATTGTACATTCAAGAAATGTATATCAAAGCATACACATTTTCAGTGTACATTCAAGAAATGTACATCAAAACATACACATTTTCATTGTTTATACAAGAAATGTACATCAAAACATACACATTTTCATTGTACACTAAAGAAAAATACATCAAAACATTCACACATTTTCAGTGTACATTCAAGAAATGTACATCAAAACATACACATTTTCATTGTACATTCAAGAAATGTACATCAAAACATACACATTTTCATTGTACATTCAAGAATTGTACATCAAAACATACACATTTCAGTGTACATTCAAGAAATGTACATCAAAACATATACATTTTCATTGTATACACAAGAAATGTACATCAAAAGATACACATTTTCATTGTATATACAAGAAATGTATATCAAAACATACACATTTTCAGTGCACATTCAAGAAATGTACATCAAAACATACCCATTTTCATTGTATATACAAGAAATGTACATCAAAACATACACATTTTCATTGTACACTAAGGAAATGTACATCAAAATATACACATTTTCAGTGTACATTCAAGAAATGTACATCAAAATATACACACTTTCAATGTACATTCAAGAAATGTACATCAAAACATACACATTTTCAGTGTACATTCAAGAAATGTACATCAAAACATATTAATTTTCATTGTATACACAAGAAATGTACATCAAAAGATACACACTTTCATTGTATATACAAGAAATGTATATCACAACATACACATTTTCAGTGCACATTCAAGAAATGTACATCAAAACATACACATTTTCATTGTATATAGAAGAAATGTACATCAAAACATACACATTTTCATTGTATATACCAGAAATGTACATCAAAACATACACATTTTCATTGTACATTCGAGAAATGTACATCAAAACTTACACATTTTGATTGTACATTCAAGTAATATACATCAAAACATACACATTTTCATTGTATATACAAGAAATGTATATCAAAACATACACATTTTCATTGTATATACAAGAAATGTACATCAAAACATACACATTTTCAGTGTACATTCAAGAAATGTACATCAAAACATACACATATTGAGTGTACATTCAAGAAATGTACATCAAAACATATACATTTTCATTGTATATACCAGAAATGTACATCAAAACATACACATTTTCATTGTATACACAAGAAATGTACATCAAAACATACACATTTTCATTGTATATACAAGAAATGTATATCAAAACATACACATTTTCAGTGCACATTCAAGAAATGTACATCAAAACATACACATTTTGAGTGTACATTCAAGAAATATACATCAAAAGATACACATTTTCATTGTATATACCAGAAATGTACATAAAAACATACACATTTTCATTGTATATACCAGAAATGTAAATCAAAACATACACATTTTCATTGTACATTCAAGAAATGTACATCAAAACATACACATTTTGAGTGTACATTCAAGAAATATACATCAAAACATACACATTTTCATTGTATATACCAGAAATGTACATCAAAACATATACGTTTTCATTGTACATTCAAGAAATGTACATCAAAACATACACATTTTCATTGTATATACGAGAAATGTACATCAAAACATACACATTTTCATTGTACATTAGAGAAATGTACATCAAAACATAAACATTTTCAATGTATATACCAGAAATGTACATCAAAACATACACATTTTCAATGTACATTCAAGAAATGTACATCAAAACATACACATTTTCATTGTATATACCAGAAATGTACATCTAAACATACACAGTTTCATTGTACATTCAAGAAATGTACATCAATAACATACACATTTTGAGTGTACATTCAAGAAATATACATTAAAACATACACATTTTCATTGTATATACCAGAAATGCACATCAAAACATACACATTTTCATTGTACATTCAAGAACTGTACATCAAAACATACACATTTTCAGTGTACATTCAAGAAATGTACATCAAAACATACACATTTTCATTGTGTATACCAGAAATGTACATCAAAACATACACATTTTCATTGTACATTCAAGAAACGTACATCAAAACATACAAATTTTCAGTGTACCTTGAAGAAATATACATTAAAACATACACATTTTCAGGGTACATTCAAGAAATATACATCAAAACATACACATTTCCATTGTATATACAAGAAATGTACATCAAAACATACACATTTTGAGTGTACAGTCAAAAAATATTAATCAAAACATACACATTTTCATTGTATATACCAGAAATGTACATCAAAACATACCCATTTTCATTGTACATTCAAGAAATGTACATCAAAACATACACTTTTTGAGTGTACATTCAAGAAATATACATTAAAGCATACACATTTTCATTGTATATACCAGAAATGTACATCAAAACATACACATTTTCATTGTACATTCAAGAAACGTACATCAAAACATACAAATTTTCAGTGTACCTTGAAGAAATATACATCAAAACATACACATTTTCAGGGTACATTCAAGAACTGTACATCAAAACATACACATTTTCAGTGTACATTCAAGAAATGTACATCAAAACATACACATTTTCAGTGTACATTCAGGAAATGTACATCAAAACATACACATTTTCCTTGTATATTCCAGAAATGTACATGAAAACATACACATTTTCATTGTACATTCAAGAAATGTACATCAAAACATAAACATTTTCATTGTATATACCAGAAATGTACATCAAAACATACACATTTTGAGTGTACAGTCAAAAAATATTAATCAAAACATACACATTTTCATTGTATATACCAGAAATGTACATCAAAACATACCCATTTTCATTGTACATTCAAGAAATGTACATCAAAACATACACTTTTTGAGTGTACATTCAAGAAATATACATCAAAACATACACATTTTCATTGTATATACAAGAAATGTATATCAAAACATACACATTTTCAGTGTACATAAAAGAAATGTACATCAAAATATACACATTTTCATTGTATATACAAGAAATGTACATCAAAACATACACATTTTCAGTGTACATTCAAGAAATGTACATCAAAACATACACATTTTGAGTGTACATTCAAGAAATGTACATCAAAACATATACATTTTCATTGTATACACAAGAAATGTACATCAAAAGATACACATTTTCATTGTATATACAAGAAATGTATATCAAAACATACACATTTTCAGTGCACATTCAAGAAATGTACATCAAAACATACACATTTTCATTGTATATAGAAGAAATGTACATCAAAGCATACACATTTTCATTGTATATACCAGAAATGTACATCAAAACATACACATTTTCATTGTACATTCAAGAAATGTACATCAAAACATACACATTTTGAGTGTACATTCAAGTAATATACATCAAAACATACACATTTTCATTGTATATACAAGAAATGTATATCAAAACATACACATTTTCGGTGTACATTCAAGAAATGTACATCAAAAACTACACATTTTCATTGTACATTCAAGAAATATACATTAAAGCACATTTTCATTGTATATACCAGAAATGTACATCAAAACATACACATTTTCATTGTACATTCAAGAAATGTACATCAAAACATACACATTTTGAGTGTACATTCAAGAAATATACATCAAAACATACACATTTTCATTGTATATACCAGAAATGTACATCAAAACATACACATTTTCATTGTGCATTCAAGAAATGGACATCAAAACATACACATTTTGAGTGTACATTCAAGAAATATACATCGAAAGATACACATTTCCATTGTATATACCAGAAATGTACATCAAAACATACATATTTTCATTGTATATACCAGAAATGTACATCAAAACATACACATTTTCATTGTACATTCAAGAAATGTACATCAAAACATACACATTTTGAGTGTACATTCAAGAAATATACATCAAAACATACACATTTTCATTGTATATAAAAGAAATGTACATCAAAACATATACATTTTCATTGTACATTCAAGAAATGTAGTTCAAAACATACACATTTTGAGTGTACATTCAAGAGATATACATCAAAACATGCACATTTTCATTGTATATACCAGAAATGTACATCAAAACATACACATTTTCATTGTATATACAAGAAATGTACATCAAAACATACACATTTTCATTGTATATACATGAAATGTATATCAATACATACACATTCTCAGTGTACATTCAAGAAATGTACATCAAATCATACACATTTTCATTGTATATTCAAGAAATGTCCATCAAAACATACACATTTTCATTGTATATACCAGAAATGTACATCAAAACATACACATTTTCATTGTACATTCAAGAAATGTACATCAAAACATAAACATTTTCATCGTATATACCAGAAATGTACATCAAAACATACACATTTTCATTGTACATTCAAGAAATGTACATCAAAACATACACATTTTCATTGTATATACCAGAAATGTACATCAAAACATACACATTTTCATTGTACATTCAAGAAATGTACATCAAAACATACACATTTTGAGTGTACATTCAAGAAATATACATCAAAACGTACACATTTTCATTGTATATACCAGAAATGCACATCAAAACATACACATTTTCATTGTACATTCAAGAACTGTACATCAAGACATACACATTTTCAGTGTACATTCAAGAAATGTACATCAAAACATACACATTTTCAGTGTACATTCAAGAAATGTACTTCAAAGCATACACATTTTCATTGTATATACCAGAAATGTACATCAAAACATACACATTTTCATTGTATATACAAGAAATGTACATCAAAACATACACATTTTGAGTGTACAGTCAAAAAATATTAATCAAAACATACACATTTTCATTGTATATACCAGAAATGTACATCAAAACATACCCATTTTCATTGTACATTCAAGAAATGTACATCAAAACATACACTTTTTGAGTGTACATTCAAGAAATATACATTAAAGCATACACATTTTCATTGTATATACCAGAAATGTACATCAAAACATACACATTTTCATTGTACATTCAAGAAACGTACATCAAAACATACAAATTTTCAGTGTACCTTGAAGAAATATACATCAAAACATACACATTTTCAGGGTACATTCAAGAACTGTACATCAAAACATACACATTTTCAGTGTACATTCAAGAAATGTACATCAAAACATACACATTTTCAGTGTACATTCAGGAAATGTACATCAAAACATACACATTTTCCTTGTATATTCCAGAAATGTACATGAAAACATACACATTTTCATTGTACATTCAAGAAATGTACATCAAAACATAAACATTTTCATTGTATATACCAGAAATGTACATCAAAACATACACATTTTGAGTGTACAGTCAAAAAATATTAATCAAAACATACACATTTTCATTGTATATACCAGAAATGTACATCAAAACATACCCATTTTCATTGTACATTCAAGAAATGTACATCAAAACATACACTTTTTGAGTGTACATTCAAGAAATATACATCAAAACATACACATTTTCATTGTATATACAAGAAATGTATATCAAAACATACACATTTTCAGTGTACATAAAAGAAATGTACATCAAAATATACACATTTTCATTGTATATACAAGAAATGTACATCAAAACATACACATTTTCAGTGTACATTCAAGAAATGTACATCAAAACATACACATTTTGAGTGTACATTCAAGAAATGTACATCAAAACATATACATTTTCATTGTATACACAAGAAATGTACATCAAAAGATACACATTTTCATTGTATATACAAGAAATGTATATCAAAACATACACATTTTCAGTGCACATTCAAGAAATGTACATCAAAACATACACATTTTCATTGTATATAGAAGAAATGTACATCAAAGCATACACATTTTCATTGTATATACCAGAAATGTACATCAAAACATACACATTTTCATTGTACATTCAAGAAATGTACATCAAAACATACACATTTTGAGTGTACATTCAAGTAATATACATCAAAACATACACATTTTCATTGTATATACAAGAAATGTATATCAAAACATACACATTTTCGGTGTACATTCAAGAAATGTACATCAAAAACTACACATTTTCATTGTACATTCAAGAAATATACATTAAAGCACATTTTCATTGTATATACCAGAAATGTACATCAAAACATACACATTTTCATTGTACATTCAAGAAATGTACATCAAAACATACACATTTTGAGTGTACATTCAAGAAATATACATCAAAACATACACATTTTCATTGTATATACCAGAAATGTACATCAAAACATACACATTTTCATTGTGCATTCAAGAAATGGACATCAAAACATACACATTTTGAGTGTACATTCAAGAAATATACATCGAAAGATACACATTTCCATTGTATATACCAGAAATGTACATCAAAACATACATATTTTCATTGTATATACCAGAAATGTACATCAAAACATACACATTTTCATTGTACATTCAAGAAATGTACATCAAAACATACACATTTTGAGTGTACATTCAAGAAATATACATCAAAACATACACATTTTCATTGTATATAAAAGAAATGTACATCAAAACATATACATTTTCATTGTACATTCAAGAAATGTAGTTCAAAACATACACATTTTGAGTGTACATTCAAGAGATATACATCAAAACATGCACATTTTCATTGTATATACCAGAAATGTACATCAAAACATACACATTTTCATTGTATATACAAGAAATGTACATCAAAACATACACATTTTCATTGTATATACATGAAATGTATATCAATACATACACATTCTCAGTGTACATTCAAGAAATGTACATCAAATCATACACATTTTCATTGTATATTCAAGAAATGTCCATCAAAACATACACATTTTCATTGTATATACCAGAAATGTACATCAAATAATACACATTTTCATTGTACATTCAAGAAATGTACATCAAAACATAAACATTTTCATCGTATATACCAGAAATGTACATCAAAACATACACATTTTCATTGTACATTCAAGAAATGTACATCAAAACATACACATTTTCATTGTATATACCAGAAATGTACATCAAAACATACACATTTTCATTGTACATTCAAGAAATGTACATCAAAACATACACATTTTGAGTGTACATTCAAGAAATATACATCAAAACGTACACATTTTCATTGTATATACCAGAAATGCACATCAAAACATACACATTTTCATTGTACATTCAAGAACTGTACATCAAGACATACACATTTTCAGTGTACATTCAAGAAATGTACATCAAAACATACACATTTTCAGTGTACATTCAAGAAATGTACTTCAAAGCATACACATTTTCATTGTATATACCAGAAATGTACATCAAAACATACACATTTTCATTGTATATACAAGAAATGTACATCAAAACATACACATTTTCATTGTATATACAAGAAATGTATATCAAAACATACACATTTTCAGTGTACATAAAAGAAGTGTACATCAAAACATACACATTTTCATTGTATATACAAGAAATGTACATCAAAACATACACATTTTCAGTGTACATTCAAGAAATGTACATCAAAACATACACATTTTGAGTGTACATTCAAGAAATGTACATCAAAACATACACATTTTCATTGTATATACCAGAAATATACATCAAAACATACACATTTTCAGTGTACATTCAAGAAATGTACATCAAAACATACACATTTTCATTGTGTATACCAGAAATGTACATCAAAACATACACATTTTCATTGTACATTCAAGAAATGTACATCAAAACATACACATTTTCATTGTGTATACCAGAAATGTACATCAAAACATACACATTTTCATTGTACATTCAAGAAACGTACATCAAAACATACAAATTTTCAGTGTACCTTGAAGAAATATACATTAAAACATACACATTTTCAGGGTACATTCAAGAAATATACATCAAAACATACACATTTCCATTGTATACACAAGAAATGTACATCAAAACATACACATTTTGAGTGTACAGTCAAAAAATATTAATCAAAACATACACATTTTCATTGTATATACCAGAAATGTACATCAAAACATACCCATTTTCATTGTACATTCAAGAAATGTACATCAAAACATACACTTTTTGAGTGTACATTCAAGAAATATACATTAAAGCATACACATTTTCATTGTATATACCAGAAATGTACATCAAAACATACACATTTTCATTGTACATTCAAGAAACGTACATCAAAACATACAAATTTTCAGTGTACCTTGAAGAAATATACATCAAAGCATACACATTTTCAGGGTACATTCAAGAACTGTACATCAAAACATACACATTTTCAGTGTACATTCAAGAAATGTACATCAAAACATACACATTTTCAGTGTACATTCAGGAAATGTACATCAAAACATACACTTTTTCCTTGTATATACCAGAAATGTACATGAAAACATACACATTTTCATTGTACATTCAAGAAATGTACATCAAAACATAAACATTTTCATTGTATATACCAGAAATGTACATCAAAACATACACATTTTGAGTGTACAGTCAAAAAATATTAATCAAAACATACACATTTTCATTGTATATACCAGAAATGTACATCAAAACATACCCATTTTCATTGTACATTCAAGAAATGTACATCAAAACATACACTTTTTGAGTGTACATTCAAGAAATATACATCAAAACATACACATTTTCATTGTATATACAAGAAATGTATATCAAAACATACACATTTTCAGTGTACATAAAAGAAATGTACATCAAAATATACACATTTTCATTGTATATACAAGAAATGTACATCAAAACATACACATTTTCAGTGTACATTCAAGAAATGTACATCAAAACATACACATTTTGAGTGTACATTCAAGAAATGTACATCAAAACATATACATTTTCATTGTATACACAAGAAATGTACATCAAAAGATACACATTTTCATTGTATATACAAGAAATGTATATCAAAACATACACATTTTCAGTGCACATTCAAGAAATGTACATCATAACATACACATTTTCATTGTATATAGAAGAAATGTACATCAAAGCATACACATTTTCATTGTATATACCAGAAATGTACATCAAAACATACACATTTTCATTGTACATTCAAGAAATGTACATCAAAACATACACATTTTGAGTGTACATTCAAGTAATATACATCAAAACATACACATTTTCATTGTATATACAAGAAATGTATATCAAAACATACACATTTTCGGTGTACATTCAAGAAATGTACATCAAAAACTACACATTTTCATTGTACATTCAAGAAATATACATTAAAGCACATTTTCATTGTATATACCAGAAATGTACATCAAAACATACACATTTTCATTGTACATTCAAGAAATGTACATCAAAACATACACATTTTGAGTGTACATTCAAGAAATATACATCAAAACATACACATTTTCATTGTATATACCAGAAATGTACATCAAAACATACACATTTTCATTGTTCATTCAAGAAATGGACATCAAAACATACACATTTTGAGTGTACATTCAAGAAATATACATCGAAAGATACACATTTCCATTGTATATACCAGAAATGTACATCAAAACATACATATTTTCATTGTATATACCAGAAATGTACATCAAAACATACACATTTTCATTGTACATTCAAGAAATGTACATCAAAACATACACATTTTGAGTGTACATTCAAGAAATATACATCAAAACATACACATTTTCATTGTATATACCAGAAATGTACATCAAAACATACACATTTTCATTGTATATACAAGAAATGTACATCAAAACATACACATTTTCATTGTATATACATGAAATGTATATCAAAACATACACATTCTCAGTGTACATTCAAGAAATGTACATCAAAACATAAACATTTTCATCGTATATACTGAAAATGTACATCAAAACATACACATTTTCATTGTACATTCAAGAAATGTACATCAAAACATACACATTTTCATTGTATATACCAGAAATGTACATCAAAACATACACATTTTCATTGTACATTCAAGAAATGTACATCAAAACATACACATTTTGAGTGTACATTCAAGAAATATACATCAAAACGTACACATTTTCATTGTATATACCAGAAATGCACATCAAAACATACACATTTTCATTGTACATTCAAGAACTGTACATCAAGACATACACATTTTCAGTGTACATTCAAGAAATGTACATCAAAACATACACATTTTCAGTGTACATTCAAGAAATGTACTTCAAAGCATACACATTTTCATTGTATATACCAGAAATGTACATCAAAACATACACATTTTCATTGTATATACAAGAAATGTACATCAAAACATACACATTTTCATTGTATATAGAAGAAATGTATATCAAAACATACACATTTTCAGTGTACATAAAAGAAGTGTACATCAAAACATACACATTTTCATTGTATATACAAGAAATGTACATCAAAACATACACATTTTCAGTGTACATTCAAGAAATGTACATCAAAACATACACATTTTGAGTGTACATTCAAGAAATGTACATCAAAACATACACATTTTCATTGTATATACCAGAAATATACATCAAAACATACACATTTTCATTGTATACACAAGAAATGTACATCAAAACATACACATTTTCATTGTATATACAAGAAATGTATATCAAAACATACACATTTTCAGTGCACATTCAAGAAATGTACATCAAAACATACACATTTTCATTGTATATAGAAGAAATGTACATCAAAACATACACATTTTCATTGTATATACCAGAAATGTACATCAAAACATACACATTTTCATTGTACATTCAAGAAATGTACATCAAAACATACACATTTTCATTGTATATACCAGAAATGTACATCAAAACATACACATTTTCATTGTACATTCAAGAAATGTACATCAAAACATACACATTTTCATTGTATATACCAGAAATGTACATCAAAACATACACATTTTCATTGTACATTCAAGAAATGTACATCAAAACATACACATTTTGAGTGTACATTCAAGTAATATACATCAAAACATACACATTTTCATTGTATGTACCAGAAATGCACATCAAAACATACACATTTTCATTGTACATTCAAGAAATGTACATCAAAAGATACACATTTTCAGTGTACATTAGGGAAATGTACATCAAAACATACACATTTTCAGTGTACATTCAAGAAATGTACATCAAAACATAAACATTTTCATTGTATATACCAGAAATGTACATCAAAACATACACATTTTCATTGTATATACCAGAAATGTACATCAAAACATACACATTTTCATTGTACATTCAAGAAATGTACATCAAAACATACACATTTTCATTGTACATACCAGAAATGTACCTCAAAACATACACATTTTCATTGTACATTCAAGAAATGTACATCAAAACATACACATTTTGAGTGTACATTCAAGTAATATACATCAAAACATACACATTTTCATTGTATGTACCAGAAATGCACATCAAAACATACACATTTTCATTGTACATTCAAGAAATGTACATCAAAAAATACACATTTTCAGTGTACATTCAAGAAATGTACATCAAAACATACACATTTTCAGTGTACATTCAAGAAATGTACATCAAGACATACACATTTTCATTGTACATTCAAGAAATGTATATCAAAACATACACATTTTCAGTGTACATTCAAGAAATGTACATCAAAACATACACATTTTCATTGTATATACAAGAAATTTACATCAAAACATACACATTTTCATTGTACATTCAAGAAATGTACATCAAAACATACACATTTTCATTGTATATACAAGAAATGTACATCAAAACATACACATTTTCATTGTACACTCAAGAAATGTACATCAAAACTTACACATTTTCATTCTACACTCAAGAAATGTATATCAAAACATACACATTTTCTTTGTACACTCAAGAAATGTACATAAAAAACTTACACATTTTCATTGTATATACAAGAAATGTACATCAAAACATACACATTTTCAGTGTACATTCAAGAAATGTACATTAAAACATACACATTTTCATTGTACATTCAAGAAATGTATATCAAAGCATACACATTTTCAGTGTACATTCAAGAAATGTACATCAAAACATACACATTTTCATTGTATCTACAAGAAATGTACATCAAAACATACACATTTTCATTGTACACTAAAGAAAAATACATCAAAACATTCACACATTTTCAGTGTACATTCAAGAAATGTACATCAAAACATACACATTTTCATTGTACATTCAAGAAATGTACATCAAAACATACACATTTTCATTGTACATTCAAGAATTGTACATCAAAACATACACATTTCAGTGTACATTCAAGAAATGTACATCAAAACATATACATTTTCATTGTATACACAAGAAATGTACATCAAAAGATACACATTTTCATTGTATATACAAGAAATGTATATCAAAACATACACATTTTCAGTGCACATTCAAGAAATGTACATCAAAACATACCCATTTTCATTGTATATACAAGAAATGTACATCAAAACATACACATTTTCATTGTACACTAAGGAAATGTACATCAAAATATACGCATTTTCAGTGTACATTCAAGAAATGTACATCAAAATATACACACTTTCAATGTACATTCAAGAAATGTACATCAAAACATACATATTTTCAGTGTACATTCAAGAAATGTACATCAAAACATACACATTTTGAGTGTACATTCAAGAAATGTACATCAAAACATATTAATTTTCATTGTATACACAAGAAATGTACATCAAAAGATACACACTTTCATTGT
Organism: Tenodera sinensis; assembly: GCA_030765045.1. Classification (NCBI taxonomy): domain Eukaryota; kingdom Metazoa; phylum Arthropoda; class Insecta; order Mantodea; family Mantidae; genus Tenodera; species Tenodera sinensis. The sequence goes on along the minus strand of CM060963.1, from coordinate 164,728,637 downwards.
ATATACAAGAAATGTATATCACAACATACACATTTTCAGTGCACATTCAAGAAATGTACATCAAAACATACACATTTTCATTGTATATAGAAGAAATGTACATCAAAACATACACATTTTCATTGTATATACCAGAAATGTACATCAAAACATACACATTTTCATTGTACATTCGAGAAATGTACATCAAAACTTACACATTTTGAGTGTACATTCAAGTAATATACATCAAAACATATACATTTTCATTGTATATACCAGAAATGTACATCAAAACATACACATTTTCATTGTATACACAAGAAATGTACATCAAAACATACACATTTTCATTGTATATACAAGAAATGTATATCAAACATACACATTTTCAGTGCACATTCAAGAAATGTACATCAAAACATACACATTTTGAGTGTAATTTCAAGAAATATACATCAAAAGATACACATTTTCATTGTATATACCAGAAATGTACATCAAAACATACACATTTTCATTGTATATACCAGAAATGTAAATCAAAACATACACATTTTCATTGTACACTCAAGAAATGTACATCAAAACATACACATTTTGAGTGTACATTCTAGAAATATACATCAAAACATACACATTTTCATTGTATATACCAGAAATGTACATCAAAACATATACGTTTTCATTGTACATTCAAGAAATGTACATCAAAACATACACATTTTCAGTGTACATTCAAGAGATATACATCAAAGCATGCACATTTTCATTGTATATACCAGAAATGTACATCAAAACATACACATTTTCATTGTATATTCAAGAAATGTACATCAAAACATACACATTTTCATTGTATATACGAGATATGTACATCAAAACATACACATTTTCATTGTACATTCAAGAAATGTACATCAAAACATAAACATTTTCAATGTATATACCAGAAATGTACATCAAAACATACACATTTTCATTGTACATTCAAGAAATGTACATCAAAACATACACATTTTCATTGTATATACCAGAAATGTACATCTAAACATACACAGTTTCATTGTACATTCAAGAAATGTACATCAAAACATACACATTTTGAGTGTACATTCAAGAAATATACATTAAAACATACACATTTTCATTGTATATACCAGAAATGCACATCAAAACATACACATTTTCATTGTACATTCAAGAACTGTACATCAAAACATACACATTTTCAGTGTACATTCAAGAAATGTACATCAAAACATACACATTTTCATTGTGTATACCAGAAATGTACATCAAAACATACACATTTTCATTGTACATTCAAGAAACGTACATCAAAACATACAAATTTTCGGTGTACCTTGAAGAAATATACATCAAAGCATACACATTTTCAGGGTACATTCAAGAAATATACATCAAAACATACACATTTCCATTGTATATACAAGAAATGTACATCAAAACATACACATTTTGAGTGTACAGTCAAAAAATATTAATCAAAACATACACATTTTCATTGTATATACCAGAAATGTACATCAAAACATACCCACTTTCATTGTACATTCAAGAAATGTACATCAAAACATACACTTTTTGAGTGTACATTCAAGAAATATACATTAAAGCATACACATTTTCATTGTATATACCAGAAATGTACATCAAAACATACACATTTTCATTGTACATTCAAGAAACGTACATCAAAACATACAAATTTTCAGTGTACCTTGAAGAAATATACTTCAAAACATACACATTTTCAGGGTACGTTCAAGAACTGTACATCAAAACATACACATTTTCAGTGTACATTCAAGAAATGTACATCAAAACATACACATTTTCAGTGTACATTCAGGAAATGTACATCAAAACATACACATTTTCATTGTATATACCAGAAATGTACATGAAAACATACACATTTTCATTGTACATTCAAGAAATGTACATCAAAACATAAACATTTTCATTGTATATACCAGAAATGTACATCAAAACATACACATTTTGAGTGTACAGTCAAAAAATATTAATCAAAACATACACATTTTCATTGTATATACCAGAAATGTACATCAAAACATACCCATTTTCATTGTACATTCAAGAAATGTACATCAAAACATACACTTTTTGAGTGTACATTCAAGAAATATACATCAAAACATACACATTTTCATTGTATATACAAGAAATGTATATCAAAACATACACATTTTCAGTGTACATAAAAGAAATGTACATCAAAATATACACATTTTCATTGTATATACAAGAAATGTACATCAAAACATACACATTTTCAGTGTACATTCAAGAAATGTACATCAAAACATACACATTTTGAGTGTACATTCAAGAAATGTACATCAAAACATATACATTTTCATTGTATATACCAGAAATGTACATCAAAACATACACATTTTCATTGTATACACAAGAAATGTACATCAAAACATACACATTTTCATTGTATATACAAGAAATGTATATCAAAACATACACATTTTCAGTGCACATTCAAGAAATGTACATCAATACATACACATTTTCATTGTATATAGAAGAAATGTACATCAAAACATACACATTTTCATTGTATATACCAGAAATGTACATCAAAACATACATATTTTCATTGTACATTCAAGAAATGTACATCAAAACATACACATTCTCAGTGTACATTCAAGAAATGTACATCAAAACATACACATTTTCATTGTGTATACCAGAAATGTACATCAAAACATACACATTTTCATTGTACATTCAAGAAATGTACATCAAAACATACACATTTTGAGTGTACATTCAAGATATACATCAAAACATGCACATTTTCATTGTATATACCAGAAATGCACATCAAAACATACACATTTTCATTGTACATTCAAGAAATGTACATCAAAACATACACATTTTGAGTGTACATTCAAGCAATGTAGATCAAAACATATACATTTTCATTGTATATACCAGAAATGTACATCAAAACATACACATGTTCATTGTATATACAAGAAATGTACATCAAAACATACACATTTTCATTGTATATACAAGAAATGTATATCAAAACATACACATTTTCAGTGTACATTCAAGAAATGTACATCAAAACATACACATTTTCATTGTATATACAAGAAATGTACATAAAAACATACACATTTTCATTGTATATACCAGAAATGTACATCAAAACATACACATTTTCATTGTACATTCAAGAAATGTACATCAAAACATAAACATTTTCATTGTATATACCAGAAATGTACATCAAAACATACACATTTTCATTGTACATTCAAGAAATGTACATCAAAACATACACATTTTCATTGTATATACCAGAAATGTACATCAAAACATACACATTTTCATTGTACATTAAAGAAATGTACATCAAAACATACACATTTTGAGTGTACATTCAAGAAATATACATCAAAACATACACATTTTCATTGTATATACCAGAAATGTACATCAAAACATACACATTTTCATTGTACATTCAAGAACTGTACATCAAACCATACACATTTTCATTGTATATACCAGAAATGTACATCAAAACATACACATTTTCATTGTACATTCAAGAAATGTACATCAAAACATACACATTTTCATTGTATATACCAGAAATGTACATCAAAACATACACATTTTCATTGTACATTCAAGAAATGTACATCAAAACATACACATTTTGAGTGTACATTCAAGAAATGTACATCAAAACATACACATTTTCATTGTATATACCAGAAATGTACATCAAAACATACACATTTTCATTGTACATTCAAGAACTGTACATCAAACCATACACATTTTCATTGTATATACCAGAAATGTACATCAAAACATACACATTTTCATTGTACATTCAAGAAATGTACATCAAAACATACACATTTTCATTGTATATACCAGAAATGTACATCAAAACATACACATTTTCATTGTACATTCAAGAAATGTACATCAAAACATACACATTTTGAGTGTACATTCAAGAACTGTACATCAAAACATACACATTTTCACTGTACATTCAAGAAATGTACATCAAAACATACACATTTTCAGTGTACATTCAAGAAATGTACTTCAAAGCATACACATTTTCATTGTATATACCAGAAATGTACATCAAAACATATACATTTTCATTGTATATACAAGAAATGTACATCAAAACATACACATTTTCATTGTATATACAAGAAATGTATATCAAAACATACACATTTTCAGTGTACATAAAAGAAGTGTACATCAAAACATACACATTTTCATTGTATATACAAGAAATGTACATCAAAACATACACATTTTCAGTGTACATTCAAGAAATGTACATCAAAACATACACATTTTGAGTGTACATTCAAGAAATGTACATCAAAACATATACATTTTCATTGTATATACCAGAAATGTACATCAAAACATACACATTTTCATTGTATACACAAGAAATGTACATCAAAACATACACATTTTCATTGTATATACAAGAAATGTATATCAAAACATACACATTTTCAGTGTACATTCAAGAAATGTACATCAAAACATACACATTTTCATTGTATATAGAAGAAATGTACATCAAAACATACACATTTTCATTGTATATACCAGAAATGTACATCAAAACATACACATTTTCATTGTACATTCAAGAAATGTACATCAAAACATACACATTCTCAGTGTACATTCAAGAAATGTACATCAAAACATACACATTTTCATTGTGTATACCAGAAATGTACATCAAAACATACACATTTTCATTGTACATTCAAGAAATGTACATCAAAACATACACATTTTGAGTGTACATTCAAGAAATATACATCAAAACATACACATTTTCATTGTATATACCAGAAATGCACATCAAAACATACACATTTTCATTGTACATTCAAGAAATGTACATCAAAACATACACATTTTGAGTGTACATTCAAGCAATGTACATCAAAACATATACATTTTCATTGTATATACCAGAAATGTACATCAAAACATACACATGTTCATTGTATATACAAGAAATGTACATCAAAACATACACATTTTCATTGTATATACCAGAAATGTACATCAAAACATACACATTTTCATTGTACATTAAAGAAATGTACATCAAAACATAAACATTTTCATTGTATATACCAGAAATGTACATCAAAACATACACATTTTAATTGTACATTCAAGAAATGTACATCAAAACATACACATTTTCATTGTATACACCAGAAATGTACATCAAAACATACACATTTTCATTGTACATTAAAGAAATGTACATCAAAACATACACATTTTGAGTGTACATTCAAGAAATATACAACAAAACATACACATTTTCATTGTATATACCAGAAATGTACATCAAAACATACACATTTTCATTGTACATTCAAGAACTGTACATCAAACCTTACACATTTTCATTGTATATACCAGAAATGTACATCAAAACATACACATTTTCATTGTACATTCAAGAAATGTACATCAAAACATACACATTTTCATTGTATATACCAGAAATGTACATCAAAACATACACATTTTCATTGTACATTCAAGAAATGTACATCAAAACATACACATTTTGAGTGTACATTCAAGAAATATACATCAAAACATACACATTTTCATTGTATATACCAGAAATGCACATCAAAACATACACATTTTCATTGTACATTCAAGAACTGTACATCAAAACATACACATTTTCACTGTACATTCAAGAAATGTACATCAAAACATACACATTTTCAGTGTACATTCAAGAAATGTACTTCAAAGCATACACATTTTCATTGTATATACCAGAAATGTACATCAAAACATACACATTTTCATTGTATATACAAGAAATGTACATCAAAACATACACATTTTCATTGTATATACAAGAAATGTATATCAAAACATACACATTTTCAGTGTACATAAAAGAAGTGTACATGAAAACATACACATTTTCATTGTATATACAAGAAATGTACATCAAACCATACACTTTTTCAGTGTACATTCAAGAAATGTACATCAAAACATACACATTTTGAGTGTACATTCAAGAAATGTACATCAAAACATATACATTTTCATTGTATATACCAGAAATGTACATCAAAACATTCACATTTTCATTGTATACACAAGAAATGTACATCAAAACATACACATTTTCATTGTATATACAAGAAATGTATATCAAAACATACACATTTTCAGTGCACATTCAAGAAATGTACATCAAAACATACACATTTTCATTGTATATAGAAGAAATGTACATCAAAACATACACATTTTCATTGTATATACCAGAAATGTACATCAAAACATACACATTTTCATTGTACATTCAAGAAATGTACATCAAAACATACACATTTTCATTGTATATACCAGAAATGTACATCAAAACATACACATTTTCATATTACATTCAAGAAATGTACATATAAACATACACATTTTCATTGTATATACCAGAAATGTACATCAAAACATACACATTTTCATTGTACGTTCAAGAAATGTACATCAAAACATACACATTTTGAGTGTACATTCAAGTAATATACATCAAAACATACACATTTTCATTGTATGTACCAGAAATGCACATCAAAACATACACATTTTCATTGTACATTCAAGAAATGTACATCAAAAAATACACATTTTCAGTGTACATTCAAGAAATGTACATCAAAACATACACATTTTCAGTGTACATTCAAGAAATGTACATCAAGACATACACATTTTCATTGTACATTCAAGAAATGTATATCAAAACATACACATTTTCAGTGTACATTCAAGAAATGTACATCAAAACATACACATTTTCATTGTATATACAAGAAATGTACATCAAAACATACACATTTTCAGTGTACATTCAGGAAATGTACATCAAAACATACACATTTTCATTGTATATACAAGAAATGTACATCAAAACATACACATTTTCATTGTACACTCAAGAAATGTACATCAAAACTTACACATTTTCATTCTACACTCAAGAAATGTATATCAAAACATACACATTTTCTTTGTACACTCAAGAAATGTACATAAAAAACTTACACATTTTCATTGTATATACAAGAAATATACATCAAAACATACACATTTTCAGTGTACATTCAAGAAATGTACATTAAAACATACACATTTTCATTGTACATTCAAGAAATGTATATCAAAGAATACTCATTTTCAGTGTACATTCAAGAAATGTACATCAAAACATACACATTTTCATTGTACACTAAAGAAAAATACATCAAAACAGTCACACATTTTCAGTTACATTCAAGAAATGTACATCAAAACATACAGATTTTCATTGTACATTCAAGAAATGTACATCAAAACATACACATTTTGAGTGTACATTCAAGAAATATACATCAACACATACACAATTTCATTGTATATACCAGAAATGTACATCAAAACATACACATTTTCATTGTACATTCAAGAATTGTACATCAAAACATACACATTTCAGTGTACATTCAAGAAATGTACATCAAAACATATACATTTTCATTGTATACACAAGAAATGTACATCAAAAGATACACATTTTCATTATATATACAAGAAATGTATATCAAAACATACACATTTTCAGTGCACATTCAAGAAATGTGCATCAAAACATACCCATTTTCATTGTATATACAAGAAATGTACATCAAAACATACACATTTTCATTGTACACTAAAGAAATGTACATCAAAACATACACATTTTCAGTGTACATTCAAGAAATGTACATCAAAATATACACATTTTCAATGTACATTCAAGAAATCTACATCAAAACATACACATTTTCAGTGTACATTCAAGAAATGTACATCAAAACATATACATTTTCATTGTATACACAAGAAATGTACATCAAAGGATACACATTTTCATTGTATATACAAGAAATGTATATCACAACATACACATTTTCAGTGCACATTCAAGAAATGTACATCAAAACATACACATTTTCATTGTATATAGAAGAAATGTACATCAAAACATACACATTTTCATTGTATATACCAGAAATGTACACCAAAACATACACATTTTCATTGTACACTCAAGAAATGTACATAAAAAACTTACACATTTTCATTGTATATACAAGAAATATACATCAAAACATACACATTTTCAGTGTACATTCAAGAAATGTACATCAAAACATACACATTTTGAGTGTACATTCAAGTAATATACATCAAAACATACACATTTTCATTGTATATACAAGAAATGTATATCAAAACATACACATTTTCAGTGTACATTCAAGAAATGTACATCAAACCATACACATTTTGAGTGTACATTCAAGAAATATACATCAAAAGATACACTTTTTCATTGTATATACCAGAAATGTACATCAAAACATACACATTTTCATTGTATATACCAGAAATGTACATCAAAACATACACATTTTCATTGTACATTCAAGAAATGTACATCAAAACATACACATTTTGAGTGTACATTCAAGAAATATACATCAAAACATACACATTTTCATTGTATATACCAGAAATGTACATCAAAACATATACATTTTCATTGTACATTCAAGAAATGTACATCAAAACATACACATTTTGAGTGTACATTCAAGAGATATACATCAAAACATGCACATTTTCATTGTATATACCAGAAATGTACATCAAAACATACACATTTTCATTGTATATTCAAGAAATGTACATCAAAACATACACATTTCCATTGTATATACGAGAAATGTACATCAAGACATACACATTTTCATTGTACATTCAAGAAATGTACATCAAAACATAAACATTTTCATTGTATATACCAGAAATGTACATCAAAACATACACATTTTCATTGTACATTCAAGAAATGTACATCAAAACATACACATTTTCATTGTATATACCAGAAATGTACATCTAAACATACACATTTTCATTGTACATTCAAGAAATGTACATCAAAACATACACATTTTGAGTGTACATTCAAGAAAGATACATTAAAACATACACATTTTCATTGTATATACCAGAAATGCACATCAAAACATACACATTTTCATTGTACATTCAAGAACTGTACATCAAAACATACACATTTTCAGTGTACATTCAAGAAATGTACATCAAAACATACACATTTTCAGTGTACATTCAAGAAATGTACATCAAAACATACACATTTTCATTGTATATACCAGAAATGTACATCAAAACATACACATTTTCATTGTATATACAAGAAATGTACATCAAAACATACACATTTTCATTGTATATACAAGAAATGTATATCAAAACATACACATTTTCAGTGTACATAAAAGAAATGTACATCAAAATAAACACATTTTCATTGTATATACAAGAAATGTACATCAAAACATACACATTTTCAGTGTACATTCAAGAAATGAACATCAAAACATACACATTTTGAGTGTACATTCAAGAAATGTACATCAAAACATATACATTTTCATTGTATATACCAGAAATGTACATCAAAACATACACATTTTCATTGTATACACAAGAAATGTACATCAAAACATACACATTTTCATTGTATATACAAGAAATGTATATCAAAACATACACATTTTCAGTGCACATTCAAGAAATGTACACCAAAACATACACATTTTCATTGTATATACCAGAAATGCACATCAAAACATACACATTTTCATTGTACATTCAAGAACTGTACATCAAAACATACACATTTTCACTGTACATTCAAGAAATGTACATCAAAACATACACATTTTCAGTGTACATTCAAGAAATGTACTTCAAAGCATACACATTTTCATTGTATATACCAGAAATGTACATCAAAACATACACATTTTCATTGTATATACAAGAAATGTACATCAAAACATACACATTTTCATTGTATATACAAGAAATGTATATCAAAACATACACATTTTCAGTGTACATAAAAGAAGTGTACATCAAAACATACACATTTTCATTGTATATACAAGAAATGTACATCAAAACGTACACATTTTCAGTGTACATTCAAGAAATGTACATCAAAACATACACATTTTGAGTGTACATTCAAGAAATGTACATCAAAACATATACATTTTCATTGTATATACCAGAAATGTACATCAAAACATACACATTTTCATTGTATGTACCAGAAATGCACATCAAAACATACACATTTTCATTGTACATTCAAGAAATGTACATCAAAAAATATACATTTTCAGTGCACATTCAAGAACTGTACATCAAGACATACACATTTTCAGTGTACATTCAAGAAATGTACATCAAAACATAAACATTTTCATTGTATATACCAGAAAGGTACATCAAAACATACACATTTTCATTGTCTATACCAGAAATGTACATCAAAACATACACATTTTCATTGTACATTCAAGAAATGTACATCAAAACATACACATTTTCATTGTATATACCAGAAATGTACCTCAAAACATACACATTTTCATTGTACATTCAAGAAATGTACATCAAAACATACACATTTTGAGTGTACATTCTAGTAATATACATCAAAACATACACATTTTCATTGTATGTACCAGAAATGCACATCAAAACATACACATTTTCATTGTACATTCAAGAAATGTACATCAAAAAATACACATTTTCAGTGTACATTCAAGAAATGTACATCAAAACATACACATTTTCAGTGTACATTCAAGAAATGTACATCAAGACATACACATTTTCATTGTACATTCAAGAAATGTATATCAAAACATACACATTTTCAGTGTACATTCAAGAAATGTACATCAAAACATACACATTTTCATTGTATATACAAGAAATGTACATCAAAACATACACATTTTCAGTGTACATTCAGGAAATGTACATCAAAACATACACATTTTCATTGTATATACAAGAAATGTACATCAAAACATACACATTTTCATTGTACACTCAAGAAATGTACATCAAAACTTACACATTTTCATTCTACACTCAAGAAATGTATATCAAAACATACACATTTTCTTTGTACACTCAAGAAATGTACATAAAAAACTTACACATTTTCATTGTATATACAAGAAATATACATCAAAACATACACATTTTCAGTGTACATTCAAGAAATGTACATTAAAACATACACATTTTCATTGTACATTCAAGAAATGTATATCAAAGAATACACATTTTCAGTGTACATTCAAGAAATGTACATCAAAACATACACATTTTCATTGTACACTAAAGAAAAATACATCAAAACATTCACACATTTTCAGTTACATTCAAGAAATGTACATCAAAACATACAGATTTTCATTGTACATTCAAGAAATGTACATCGAAACATACACATTTTGAGTGTACATTCAAGAAATATACATCAACACATACACAATTTCATTGTATATACCAGAAATGTACATCAAAACATACACATTTTCATTGTACATTCAAGAATTGTACATCAAAACATACACATTTCAGTGTACATTCAAGAAATGTACATCAAAACATATACATTTTCATTGTATACACAAGAAATGTACATCAAAAGATACACATCTTCATTGTATATACAATAAATGTATATCAAAACATACACATTTTCAGTGCACATTCAAGAAATGTACATCAAAACATACCCATTTTCATTGTATATACAAGAAATGTACATCAAAACATACACATTTTCATTGTACACTAAAGAAATGTACATCAAAACATACACATTTTCAGTGTACATTCAAGAAATGTACATCAAAATATACACATTTTCAATGTACATTCAAGAAATGTACATCAAAACATACACATTTTCAGTGTACATTCAAGAAATGTACATCAAAACATATACATTTTCATTGTATACACAAGAAATGTACATCAAAAGATACACATTTTCATTGTATATACAAGAAATGTATATCACAACATACACATTTTCAGTGCACATTCAAGAAATGTACATCAAAACATACACATTTTCATTGTATATAGAAGAAATGTACATCAAAACATACACATTTTCATTGTATATACCAGAAATGTACATCAAAACATACACATTTTCATTGTACATTCGAGAAATGTACATCAAAACATACACATTTTGAGTGTACATTCAAGTAATATACATCAAAACATACACATTTTCATTGTATATACAAGAAATGTATATCAAACATACACATTTTCAGTGTACATTCAAGAAATGTACATAAAAAACTACACATTTTCATTGTACATTCAAGAAATATACATTAAAGCATACACATTTTCATTGTATATACCAGAAATGTACATCAAAACATACACATTTTCATTGTACATTCAAGAAATGTACATAAAAACATACACATTTTGAGTGTACATTCAAGAAATATACATCAAAACATACACATTTTCAGTGTATATACCAGAAATGTACTTCAAAACATACACATTTTCATTGTACATTCAAGAAATGTACATCAAAACATACACATTTTGAGTGTACATTCAAGAAATATACATCAAAAGATACACATTTTCATTGTATATACCAGAAATGTACATCAAAACATACACATTTTCATTGTATATACCAGAAATGTACATCAAAACATACACATTTTCATTGTACATTCAAGAAATGTACATCAAAACATACACATTTTGGGTGTACATTCAAGAAATATACATCAAAACATACACATTTTCATTGTATATCCCAGAAATGTACATCAAAACATATACATTTTCATTGTACATTCAAGAAATGTACATCAAAACATACACATTTTGAGTGTACATTCAAGAGATATACATCAAAACATGCACATTTTCATTGTATATACCAGAAATGTACGTCAAAACATACACATTTTCATTGTATATTCAAGAAATGTACATCAAAACATACACATTTCCATTGTATATACGAGAAATGTACATCAAGACATACACATTTTCATTGTACATTCAAGAAATGTACATCAAAACATAAACATTTTCATTGTATATACCAGAAATGTACATCAAAACATACACATTTTCATTGTACATTCAAGAAATGTACATCAAAACATACACATTTTCATTGTATATACCAGAAATGTACATCTAAACATACACATTTTCATTGTACATTCAAGAAATGTACATCAAAACATACACATTTTGAGTGTACATTCAAGAAAGATACATTAAAACATACACATTTTCATTGTATATACCAGAAATGCACATCAAAACATACACATTTTCATTGTACATTCAAGAACTGTACATCAAAACATACACATTTTCAGTGTACATTCAAGAAATGTTCATCAAAACATACAGATTTTCAGTGTACATTCAAGAAATGTACATCAAAACATACACATTTTCATTGTATATACCAGAAATGTACATCAAAAGATACACATTTTCATTGTATATACAAGAAATGTATATCAAAACATACTCATTTTCAGTGTACATAAAAGAAATGTACATCAAAATAAACACATTTTCATTGTATATACAAGAAATGTACATCAAAACATACACATTTTCAGTGTACATTCAAGAAATGTACATCAAAACATACACATTTTGAGTGTACATTCAAGAAATGTACATCAAAACATATACATTTTCATTGTATATACCAGAAATGTACATCAAAACATACACATTTTCATTGTATACACAAGAAATGTACATCAAAACATACACATTTTCATTGTATATACAAGAAATGTATATCAAAACATACACATTTTCAGTGCACATTCAAGAAATGTACATCAAAACATACACATTTTCATTGTATATAGAAGAAATGTACATCAAAACATACACATTTTCATTGTATATACCAGAAATGTACATCAAAACATACACTTTTTCATTGTACATTCAAGAAATGTACATCAAAACATACACATTCTCAGTGTACATTCAAGAAATGTACATCAAAACATACACATTTTCATTGTGTATTCCAGAAATGTACATCAAAACATACACATTTTCATTGTACATTCAAGAAATGTACATCAAAACATACACATTTTGAGTGTACATTCAAGAAATATACATCAAAACATACACATTTTCATTATATATACCAGAAATGCACATCAAAACATACACATTTTCATTGTACATTCAAGAAATGTACATCAAAACATACACATTTTGAGTGTACATTCAAGAAATGTACATCAAAACATATACATTTTCATTGTATATACCAGAAATGTACATCAAAACATACACATTTTCATTGTATATACAAGAAATGTACATCAAAACATACACATTTTCATTGTATATACAGGAAATGTATATCAAAACATACACATTTTCAGTGTACATTCAAGAAATGTACATCAAAACATACACATTTTCATTGTATATACAAGAAATGTACATCAAAACATACACATTTTCATTGTATATACCAGAAATGTACATCAAAACATACACATTTTCATTGTACATTCAAGAAATGTACATCAAAACATACACATTCTCAGTGTACATTCAAGAAATGTACATCAAAACATACACATTTTGAGTGTACATTCAAGAAATATACATCAAAACATACACATTTTCATTGTATATACCAGAAATGTACATCAAAACATACACATTTTCATTGTACATTCAAGAAATGTACATCAAAACATACACATTTTGAGTGTACATTCAAGAAATATACATCAAAAGATACACATTTTCATTGTATATACCAGAAATGTACATCAAAACATACACATTTTCATTGTATATACCAGAAATGTACATCAAAACATACACATTTTCATTGTACATTCAAGAAATGTACATCAAAACATACACATTTTGGGTGTACATTCAAGAAATATACATCAAAACATACACATTTTCATTGTATATCCCAGAAATGTACATCAAAACATATACATTTTCATTGTACATTCAAGAAATGTACATCAAAACATACACATTTTGGGTGTACATTCAAGAAATATACATCAAAACATACACATTTTCATTGTATATCCCAGAAATGTACATCAAAACATATACATTTTCATTGTACATTCAAGAAATGTACATCAAAACATACACATTTTGAGTGTACATTCAAGAGATATACATCAAAACATGCACATTTTCATTGTATATACCTGAAATGTACATCAAAACATACACATTTTCATTGTATATTCAAGAAATGTACATCAAAACATACACATTTCCATTGTATATACGAGAAATGTACATCAAGACATACACATTTTCATTGTACATTCAAGAAATGTACATCAAAACATAAACATTTTCATTGTATATACCAGAAATGTACATCAAAACATACACATTTTCATTGTACATTCAAGAAATGTACATCAAAACATACACATTTTCATTGTATATACCAGAAATGTACATCTAAACATACACATTTTCATTGTACATTCAAGAAATGTACATCAAAACATACACATTTTGAGTGTACATTCAAGAAAGATACATTAAAACATACACATTTTCATTGTATATACCAGAAATGCACATCAAAACATACACATTTTCATTGTACATTCAAGAACTGTACATCAAAACATACACATTTTCAGTGTACATTCAAGAAATGTTCATCAAAACATACAGATTTTCAGTGTACATTCAAGAAATGTACATCAAAACATACACATTTTCATTGTATATACCAGAAATGTACATCAAAACATACACATTTTCATTGTATATACAAGAAATGTATATCAAAACATACTCATTTTCAGTGTACATAAAAGAAATGTACATCAAAATAAACACATTTTCATTGTATATACAAGAAATGTACATCAAAACATACACATTTTCAGTGTACATTCAAGAAATGTACATCAAAACATACACATTTTGAGTGTACATTCAAGAAATGTACATCAAAACATATACATTTTCATTGTATATACCAGAAATGTACATCAAAACATACACATTTTCATTGTATATACAAGAAATGTATATCAAAACATACACATTTTCAGTGCACATTCAAGAAATGTACATCAAAACATACACATTTTCATTGTATATAGAAGAAATGTACATCAAAACATACACATTTTCATTGTATATACCAGAAATGTACATCAAAACATACACTTTTTCATTGTACATTCAAGAAATGTACATCAAAACATACACATTCTCAGTGTACATTCAAGAAATGTACATCAAAACATACACATTTTCATTGTGTATTCCAGAAATGTACATCAAAACATACACATTTTCATTGTACATTCAAGAAATGTACATCAAAACATACACATTTTGAGTGTACATTCAAGAAATATACATCAAAACATACACATTTTCATTATATATACCAGAAATGCACATCAAAACATACACATTTTCATTGTACATTCAAGAAATGTACATCAAAACATACACATTTTGAGTGTACATTCAAGAAATGTACATCAAAACATATACATTTTCATTGTATATACCAGAAATGTACATCAAAACATACACATTTTCATTGTATATACAAGAAATGTACATCAAAACATACACATTTTCATTGTATATACAAGAAATGTATATCAAAACATACACATTTTCAGTGTACATTCAAGAAATGTACATCAAAATATACACATTTTCAATGTACATTCAAGAAATGTACATCAAAACATACACATTTTCAGTGTACATTCAAGAAATGTACATCAAAACATATACATTTTCATTGTATACACAAGAAATGTACATCAAAAGATACACATTTTCATTGTATATACAAGAAATGTATATCACAACATACACATTTTCAGTGCACATTCAAGAAATGTACATCAAAACATACACATTTTCATTGTATATAGAAGAAATGTACATCAAAACATACACATTTTCATTGTATATACCAGAAATGTACATCAAAACATACACATTTTCATTGTACATTCGAGAAATGTACATCAAAACATACACATTTTGAGTGTACATTCAAGTAATATACATCAAAACATACACATTTTCATTGTATATACAAGAAATGTATATCAAAACATACACATTTTCAGTGTACATTCAAGAAATGTACATAAAAAACTACACATTTTCATTGTACATTCAAGAAATATACATTAAAGCATACACATTTTCATTGTATATACCAGAAATGTACATCAAAACATACACATTTTCATTGTACATTCAAGAAATGTACATAAAAACATACACATTTTGAGTGTACATTCAAGAAATATACATCAAAACATACACATTTTCAGTGTATATACCAGAAATGTACTTCAAAACATACACATTTTCATTGTACATTCAAGAAATGTACATCAAAACATACACATTTTGAGTGTACATTCAAGAAATATACATCAAAAGATACACATTTTCATTGTATATACCAGAAAAGTACATCAAAACATACACATTTTCATTGTATATACCAGAAATGTACATCAAAACATACACATTTTCATTGTACATTCAAGAAATGTACATCAAAACATACACATTTTGGGTGTACATTCAAGAAATATACATCAAAACATACACATTTTCATTGTATATCCCAGAAATGTACATCAAAACATATACATTTTCATTGTACATTCAAGAAATGTACATCAAAACATACACATTTTGAGTGTACATTCAAGAGATATACATCAAAACATGCACATTTTCATTGTATATACCAGAAATGTACATCAAAACATACACATTTTCATTGTATATTCAAGAAATGTACATCAAAACATACACATTTCCATTGTATATACGAGAAATGTACATCAAGACATACACATTTTCATTGTACATTCAAGAAATGTACATCAAAGCATAAACATTTTCATTGTATATACCAGAAATGTACATCAAAACATACACATTTTCATTGTACATTCAAGAAATGTACATCAAAACATACACATTTTCATTGTATATACCAGAAATGTACATCTAAACATACACATTTTCATTGTACATTCAAGAAATGTACATCAAAACATACACATTTTGAGTGTACATTCAAGAAAGATACATTAAAACATACACATTTTCATTGTATATACCAGAAATGCACATCAAAACATACACATTTTCATTGTACATTCAAGAACTGTACATCAAAACATACACATTTTCAGTGTACATTCAAGAAATGTTCATCAAAACATACAGATTTTCAGTGTACATTCAAGAAATGTACATCAAAACATACACATTTTCATTGTATATACCAGAAATGTACATCAAAACATACACATTTTCATTGTATATACAAGAAATGTATATCAAAACATACACATTTTCAGTGTACATAAAAGAAATGTACATCAAAATAAACACATTTTCATTGTATATACAAGAAATGTACATCAAAACATACACATTTTCAGTGTACATTCAAGAAATGTACATCAAAACATACACATTTTGAGTGTACATTCAAGAAATGTACATCAAAACATATACATTTTCATTGTATATACCAGAAATGTACATCAAAACATACACATTTTCATTGTATACACAAGAAATGTACATCAAAACATACACATTTTCATTGTATATACAAGAAATGTATATCAAAACATACACATTTTCAGTGCACATTCAAGAAATGTACATCAAAACATACACATTTTCATTGTATATAGAAGAAATGTACATCAAAACATACACATTTTCATTGTATATACCAGAAATGTACATCAAAACATACACTTTTTCATTGTACATTCAAGAAATGTACATCAAAACATACACATTCTCAGTGTACATTCAAGAAATGTACATCAAAACATACACATTTTCATTGTGTATTCCAGAAATGTACATCAAAACATACACATTTTCATTGTACATTCAAGAAATGTACATCAAAACATACACATTTTGAGTGTACATTCAAGAACTATACATCAAAACATACACATTTTCATTATATATACCAGAAATGCACATCAAAACATACACATTTTCATTGTACATTCAAGAAATGTACATCAAAACATACACATTTTGAGTGTACATTCAAGAAATGTACATCAAAACATATACATTTTCATTGTATATACCAGAAATGTACATCAAAACATACACATTTTCATTGTATATACAAGAAATGTACATCAAAACATACACATTTTCATTGTATATACAAGAAATGTATATCAAAACATACACATTTTCAGTGTACATTCAAGAAATGTACATCAAAACATACACATTTTCATTGTATATACAAGAAATGTACATCAAAACATACACATTTTCATTGTATATACCAGAAATGTACATCAAAACATACACATTTTCATTGTACATTCAAGAAATGTACATCAAAACATACACATTCTCAGTGTACATGCAAGAAATGTACATCAAAACATACACATTTTCATTGTGTATACCAGAAATGTACATCAAAACATACACATTTTCATTGTACATTCAAGAAACGTACATCAAGACATACAAATTTTCAGTGTACCTTGAAGAAATATACATCAAAACATACACATTTTCAGGGTACATTCAAGAATTATACATCAAAACATACACATTTTCATTGTATATACAAGAAATGTACATCAAAACATACACATTTTGAGTGTACAGTAAAAAAATATTAATCAAAAGATACACATTTTCATTGTATATACCAGAAATGTACATCAAAACATACCCATTTTCATTGTACATTCAAGAAATGTACATCAAAACATACACATTTTGAGTGTACATTCAAGAAATATACATTAAAGCATACACATTTTCATTGTATATACCAGAAATGTACATCAAAACATACACATTTTCATTGTACATTCAAGAAACGTACATCAAAACACAAATTTTCAGTGTACCTTGAAGAAATATACATCAAAACATACACATTTTCAGGGTACATTCAAGAACTGTACATCAAAACATACACATTTTCAGTGTACATTCAAGAAATGTACATCAAAACATACACATTTTCAGTGTACATTCAGGAAATGTAGATCAAAACATACACATTTTCATTGTATATACCAGAAATGTACATCAAAACATACACATTTTCATTGTACATTCAAGAAATGTACATCAAAACATAAACATTTTCATCGTATATAGCAGAAATGTACATCAAAACATACACATTTTCATTGTACATTCAAGAAATGTACATCAAAATATACACATTTTCATTGTATATACCAGAAATGTACATCTAAACATACACATTTTCATTGTACATTCAAGAAATGTACATCAAAACATACACATTTTGAGTGTACATTCAAGAAATATACATTAAAACATACACATTTTCATTGTATATACCAGAAATGCACATCAAAACATACACATTTTCATTGTACATTCAAGAACTGTACATCAAAACATACACATTTTCAGTGTACATTCAAGAAATGTACAACAAAACATACACATTTTCAGTGTACATTCAAGAAATGTACATCAAAACATACACATTTTCATTGTATATACCAGAAATGTACTTCAAAACATACACATTTTCATTGTATATACAAGAAATGTACATCAAAACATACACATTTTCATTGTATATACAAGAAATGTATATCAAAACATACACATTTTCAGTGTACATAAAAGAAATGTACATCAAAATATACACATTTTCATTGTATATACAAGAAATGTACATCAAAACATACACATTTTCACTGTACATTCAAGAAATGTACATCAAAACATACACATTTTGAGTGTACATTCAAGAAATGTACATCAAAACATATACATTTTCATTGTATATACCAGAACTGTACATCAAAACATACACATTTTCAGTGTACATTCAAGAAATGTACATCAAAACATACACATTTTCAGTGTACATTCAAGAAACGTACATCAAAACATACACATTTTCATTGTATATACCAGAAATGTACATCAAAACATACACATTTTCATTGTATATACAAGAAATGTACATCAAAACATACACATTTTCATTGTATATACAAGAAATGTATATCAAAACATACACATTTTCAGTGTACATAAAAGAAATGTACATCAAATTAAACACATTTTCATTGTATATACAAGAAATGTACATCAAAACATACACATTTTCAGTGTACATTCAAGAAATGTACATCAAAACATACACATTTTGAGTGTACATTCAAGAAATGTACATCAAAACATATACATTTTCATTGTATATACCAGAAATGTACATCAAAACATACACATTTTCATTGTATACACAAGAAATGTACATCAAAACATACACATTTTCATTGTATATACAAGAAATGTATATCAAAACATACACATTTTCAGTGCACATTCAAGAAATGTACATCAAAACATACACATTTTCATTGTATATACCAGAAATGCACATCAAAACATACACATTTTCATTGTACATTCAAGAACTGTACATCAAAACATACACATTTTCACTGTACATTCAAGAAATGTACATCAAAACATACACATTTTCAGTGTACATTCAAGAAATGTACTTCAAAGCATACACATTTTCATTGTATATACCAGAAATGTACATCAAAACATACACATTTTCATTGTATATACAAGAAATGTACATCAAAACATACACATTTTCATTGTATATACAAGAAATGTATATCAAAACATACACATTTTCAGTGTACATAAAAGAAGTGTACATCAAAACATACACATTTTCATTGTATATACAAGAAATGTACATCAAAACATACACATTTTCAGTGTACATTCAAGAAATGTACATCAAAACATACACATTTTGAGTGTACATTCAAGAAATGTACATCAAAACATATACATTTTCATTGTATATACCAGAAATGTACATCAAAACATACACATTTTCATTGTATGTACCAGAAATGCACATCAAAACATACACATTTTCATTGTACATTCAAGAAATGTACATCAAAAAATACACATTTTCAGTGCACATTCAAGAACTGTACATCAAGACATACACATTTTCAGTGTACATTCAAGAAATGTACATCAAAACATAAACATTTTCATTGTATATACCAGAAAGGTACATCAAAACATACACATTTTCATTGTCTATACCAGAAATGTACATCAAAACATACACATTTTCATTGTACATTCAAGAAATGTACATCAAAACATACACATTTTCATTGTATATACCAGAAATGTACCTCAAAACATACACATTTTCATTGTACATTCAAGAAATGTACATCAAAAAACACATTTTGAGTGTACATTCAAGTAATATACATCAAAACATACACATTTTCATTGTATGTACCAGAAATGCACATCAAAACATACACATTTTCATTGTACATTCAAGAAATGTACATCAAAAAATACACATTTTCAGTGTACATTCAAGAAATGTACATCAAAACATACACATTTTCAGTGTACATTCAAGAAATGTACATCAAGACATACACATTTTCATTGTACATTCAAGAAATGTATATCAAAACATACACATTTTCAGTGTACATTCAAGAAATGTACATCAAAACATACACATTTTCATTGTATATACAAGAAATGTACATCAAAACATACACATTTTCAGTGTACATTCAGGAAATGTACATCAAAACATACACATTTTCATTGTATATACAAGAAATGTACATCAAAACATACACATTTTCATTGTACACTCAAGAAATGTACATCAAAACTTACACATTTTCATTCTACACTCAAGAAATGTATATCAAAACATACACATTTTCTTTGTACACTCAAGAAATGTACATAAAAAACTTACACATTTTCATTGTATATACAAGAAATATACATCAAAACATACACATTTTCAGTGTACATTCAAGAAATGTACATTAAAACATACACATTTTCATTGTACATTCAAGAAATGTATATCAAAGAATACACATTTTCAGTGTACATTCAAGAAATGTACATCAAAACATACACATTTTCATTGTACACTAAAGAAAAATACATCAAAACATTCACACATTTTCAGTTACATTCAAGAAATGTACATCAAAACATACAGATTTTCCTTGTACATTCAAGAAATGTACATCGAAACATACACATTTTGAGTGTACATTCAGGAAATATACATCAACACATACACAATTTCATTGTATATACCAGAAATGTACATCAAAACATACACATTTTCATTGTACATTCAAGAATTGTACATCAAAACATACACATTTCCGTGTACATTCAAGAAATGTACATCAAAACATATACATTTTCATTGTATACACAAGAAATGTACATCAAAAGATACACATTTTCATTGTATATACAATAAATGTATATCAAAACATACACATTTTCAGTGCACAATTCAAGAAATGTACATCAAAACATACCCATTTTCATTGTATATACAAGAAATGTACATCAAAACATACACATTTTCATTGTACACTAAAGAAATGTACATCAAAACATACACATTTTCAGTGTACATTCAAGAAATGTACATCAAAATATACACATTTTCAATGTACATTCAAGAAATGTACATCAAAACATACACATTTTCAGTGTACATTCAAGAAATGTACATCAAAACATATACATTTTCATTGTATACACAAGAAATGTACATCAAAAGATACACATTTTCATTGTATATACAAGAAATGTATATCACAACATACACATTTTCAGTGCACATTCAAGAAATGTACATCAAAACATACACATTTTCATTGTATATAGAAGAAATGTACATCAAAACATACACATTTTCATTGTATATACCAGAAATGTACATCAAAACATACACATTTTCATTGTACATTCGAGAAATGTACATCAAAACATACACATTTTGAGTGTACATTCAAGTAATATACATCAAAACATACACATTTTCATTGTATATACAAGAAATGTATATCAAAACATACACATTTTCAGTGTACATTCAAGAAATGTACATAAAAAACTACACATTTTCATTGTACATTCAAGAAATATACATTAAAGCATACACATTTTCATTGTATATACCAGAAATGTACATCAAAACATACACATTTTCATTGTACATTCAAGAAATGTACATAAAAACATACACATTTTGAGTGTACATTCAAGAAATATACATCAAAACATACACATTTTCAGTGTATATACCAGAAATGTACTTCAAAACATACACATTTTCATTGTACATTCAAGAAATGTACATCAAAACATACACATTTTGAGTGTACATTCAAGAAATATACATCAAAAGATACACATTTTCATTGTATATACCAGAAAAGTACATCAAAACATACACATTTTCATTGTATATACCAGAAATGTACATCAAAACATACACATTTTCATTGTACATTCAAGAAATGTACATCAAAACATACACATTTTGGGTGTACATTCAAGAAATATACATCAAAACATACACATTTTCATTGTATATCCCAGAAATGTACATCAAAACATATACATTTTCATTGTACATTCAAGAAATGTACATCAAAACATACACATTTTGAGTGTACATTCAAGAGATATACATCAAAACATGCACATTTTCATTGTATATACCAGAAATGTACATCAAAACATACACATTTTCATTGTATATTCAAGAAATGTACATCAAAACATACACATTTCCATTGTATATACGAGAAATGTACATCAAGACATACACATTTTCATTGTACATTCAAGAAATGTACATCAAAACATAAACATTTTCATTGTATATACCAGAAATGTACATCAAAACATACACATTTTCATTGTACATTCAAGAAATGTACATCAAAACATACACATTTTCATTGTATATACCAGAAATGTACATCTAAACATACACATTTTCATTGTACATTCAAGAAATGTACATCAAAACATACACATTTTGAGTGTACATTCAAGAAAGATACATTAAAACATACACATTTTCATTGTATATACCAGAAATGCACATCAAAACATACACATTTTCATTGTACATTCAAGAACTGTACATCAAAACATACACATTTTCAGTGTACATTCAAGAAATGTTCATCAAAACATACAGATTTTCAGTGTACATTCAAGAAATGTACATCAAAACATACACATTTTCATTGTATATACCAGAAATGTACATCAAAACATACACATTTTCATTGTATATACAAGAAATGTATATCAAAACATACACATTTTCAGTGTACATAAAAGAAATGTACATCAAAATAAACACATTTTCATTGTATATACAAGAAATGTACATAAAAACATACACATTTTCAGTGTACATTCAAGAAATGTACATCAAAACATACACATTTTGAGTGTACATTCAAGAAATGTACATCAAAACATATACATTTTCATTGTATATACCAGAAATGTACATCAAAACATACACATTTTCATTGTATACACAAGAAATGTACATCAAAACATACACATTTTCATTGTATATACAAGAAATGTATATCAAAACATACACATTTTCAGTGCACATTCAAGAAATGTACATCAAAACATACACATTTTCATTGTATATAGAAGAAATGTACATCAAAACATACACATTTTCATTGTATATACCAGAAATGTACATCAAAACATACACTTTTTCATTGTACATTCAAGAAATGTACATCAAAACATACACATTCTCAGTGTACATTCAAGAAATGTACATCAAAACATACACATTTTCATTGTGTATTCCAGAAATGTACATCAAAACATACACATTTTCATTGTACATTCAAGAAATGTACATCAAAACATACACATTTTGAGTGTACATTCAAGAACTATACATCAAAACATACACATTTTCATTATATATACCAGAAATGCACATCAAAACATACACATTTTCATTGTACATTCAAGAAATGTACATCAAAACATACACATTTTGAGTGTACATTCAAGAAATGTACATCAAAACATATACATTTTCATTGTATATACCAGAAATGTACATCAAAACATACACATTTTCATTGTATATACAAGAAATGTACATCAAAACATACACATTTTCATTGTATATACAAGAAATGTATATCAAAACATACACATTTTCAGTGTACATTCAAGAAATGTACATCAAAACATACACATTTTCATTGTATATACAAGAAATGTACATCAAAACATACACATTTTCATTGTATATACCAGAAATGTACATCAAAACATACACATTTTCATTGTACATTCAAGAAAGTTACATCAAAACATACACATTCTCAGTGTACATGCAAGAAATGTACATCAAAACATACACATTTTCATTGTGTATACCAGAAATGTACATCAAAACATACACATTTTCATTGTACATTCAAGAAACGTACATCAAGACATACAAATTTTCAGTGTACCTTGAAGAAATATACATCAAAACATACACATTTTCAGGGTACATTCAAGAATTATACATCAAAACATACACATTTTCATTGTATATACAAGAAATGTACATCAAAACATACACATTTTGAGTGTACAGTAAAAAAATATTAATCAAAACATACACATTTTCATTGTATATACCAGAAATGTACATCAAAACATACCCATTTTCATTGTACATTCAAGAAATGTACATCAAAACATACACATTTTGAGTGTACATTCAAGAAATATACATTAAAGCATACACATTTTCATTGTATATACCAGAAATGTACATCAAAACATACACATTTTCATTGTACATTCAAGAAACGTACATCAAAACACAAATTTTCAGTGTACCTTGAAGAAATATACATCAAAACATACACATTTTCAGGGTACATTCAAGAACTGTACATCAAAACATACACATTTTCAGTGTACATTCAAGAAATGTACATCAAAACATACACATTTTCAGTGTACATTCAGGAAATGTAGATCAAAACATACACATTTTCATTGTATATACCAGAAATGTACATCAAAACATACACATTTTCATTGTACATTCAAGAAATGTACATCAAAACATAAACATTTTCATCGTATATAGCAGAAATGTACATCAAAACATACACATTTTCATTGTACATTCAAGAAATGTACATCAAAATATACACATTTTCATTGTATATACCAGAAATGTACATCTAAACATACACATTTTCATTGTACATTCAAGAAATGTACATCAAAACATACACATTTTGAGTGTACATTCAAGAAATATACATTAAAACATACACATTTTCATTGTATATACCAGAAATGCACATCAAAACATACACATTTTCATTGTACATTCAAGAACTGTACATCAAAACATACACATTTTCAGTGTACATTCAAGAAATGTACAACAAAACATACACATTTTCAGTGTACATTCAAGAAATGTACATCAAAACATACACATTTTCAGTGTACATTCAAGAAATGTACATCAAAACATATACATTTTCATTGTATACACAAGAAATGTACATCAAAAGATACACATTTTCATTGTATATACAAGAAATGTATATCACAACATACACATTTTCAGTGCACATTCAAGAAATGTACATCAAAACATACACATTTTCATTGTATATACCAGAAATGTACATCAAAACATACACATTTTCATTGTATATACAAGAAATGTACATCAAAACATACACATTTTCATTGTATATACAAGAAATGTATATCAAAACATACACATTTTCAGTGTACATAAAAGAAATGTACATCAAAATATACACATTTTCATTGTATATACAAGAAATGTACATCAAAACATACACATTTTCACTGTACATTCAAGAAATGTACATCAAAACATACACATTTTGAGTGTACATTCAAGAAATGTACATCAAAACATATACATTTTCATTGTATATACCAGAAATGTACATCAAAACATACACATTTTCATTGTATACACAAGAAATGTACATCAAAACATACACATTTTCATTGTATATACAAGAAATGTATATCAAAACATACACATTTTCAGTGCACATTCAAGAAATGTACATCAAAACATACACATTTTCATTGTATATAGAAGAAATGTAGATCAAAATATACACATTTTCATTGTATATACCAGAAATGTACATCAAAACATACACATTTTCATTGTACATTCAAGAAATGTACATCAAAACATACACATTCT
Source organism: Tenodera sinensis (assembly GCA_030765045.1). Taxonomy (NCBI): domain Eukaryota; kingdom Metazoa; phylum Arthropoda; class Insecta; order Mantodea; family Mantidae; genus Tenodera; species Tenodera sinensis. The sequence goes on along the minus strand of CM060963.1, from coordinate 164,700,340 downwards.
CAGTGTACATTCAAGAAATGTACATCAAAACATACACATTTTCATTGTGTATACCAGAAATGCACATCAAAACATACACATTTTCATTGTACATTCAAGAACTGTACATCAAAACATACACATTTTCAGTGTACATTCAAGAAATGTTCATCAAAACATACAGATTTTCAGTGTACATTCAAGAAATGTACATCAAAACATACACATTTTCATTGTATATACCAGAAATGTACATCAAAACATACACATTTTCATTGTATATACAAGAAATGTATATCAAAACATACTCATTTTCAGTGTACATAAAAGAAATGTACATCAAAATAAACACATTTTCATTGTATATACAAGAAATGTACATCAAAACATACACATTTTCAGTGTACATTCAAGAAATGTACATCAAAACATACACATTTTGAGTGTACATTCAAGAAATGTACATCAAAACATATACATTTTCATTGTATATACCAGAAATGTACATCAAAACATACACATTTTCATTGTATATACAAGAAATGTATATCAAAACATACACATTTTCAGTGCACATTCAAGAAATGTACATCAAAACATACACATTTTCATTGTATATAGAAGAAATGTACATCAAAACATACACATTTTCATTGTATATACCAGAAATGTACATCAAAACATACACTTTTTCATTGTACATTCAAGAAATGTACATCAAAACATACACATTCTCAGTGTACATTCAAGAAATGTACATCAAAACATACACATTTTCATTGTGTATTCCAGAAATGTACATCAAAACATACACATTTTCATTGTACATTCAAGAAATGTACATCAAAACATACACATTTTGAGTGTACATTCAAGAAATATACATCAAAACATACACATTTTCATTATATACACCAGAAATGCACATCAAAACATACACATTTTCATTGTACATTCAAGAAATGTACATCAAAACATACACATTTTGAGTGTACATTCAAGAAATGTACATCAAAACATATACATTTTCATTGTATATACCAGAAATGTACATCAAAACATACACATTTTCATTGTATATACAAGAAATGTACATCAAAACATACACATTTTCATTGTATATACAAGAAATGTATATCAAAACATACACATTTTCAGTGTACATTCAAGAAATGTACATCAAAACATACACATTTTCATTGTATATACAAGAAATGTACATCAAAACATACACATTTTCATTGTATATACCAGAAATGTACATCAAAACATACACATTTTCATTGTACATTCAAGAAATGTACATCAAAACATACACATTCTCAGTGTACATTCAAGAAATGTACATCAAAACATACACATTTTGAGTGTACATTCAAGAAATATACATCAAAACATACACATTTTCATTGTATATACCAGAAATGTACATCAAAACATACACATTTTCATTGTACATTCAAGAAATGTACATCAAAACATACACATTTTCATTGTACATTCAAGAAATGTACATCAAAACATACACATTTTGAGTGTACATTCAAGAAATATACATCAAAACATACACATTTTCATTGTATATACCAGAAATGTGCATCAAAACATATACATTTTCATTGTACATTCAAGAAATGTACATCAAAACATACACATTTTGAGTGTACATTCAAGAGATATACATCAAAACATGCACATTTTCATTGTATATACCAGAAATGTACATCAAAACATACACATTTTCATTGTATATTCAAGAAATGTACATCAAAACATACACATTTCCATTGTATATACGAGAAATGTACATCAAGACATACACATTTTCATTGTACATTCAAGAAATGTACATCAAAACATAAACATTTTCATTGTATATACCAGAAATGTACATCAAAACATACACATTTTCATTGTACATTCAAGAAATGTACATCAAAACATACACATTTTCATTGTATATACCAGAAATGTACATCTAAACATACACATTTTCATTGTACATTCAAGAAATGTACATCAAAACATACACATTTTGAGTGTACATTCAAGAAAGATACATTAAATCATACACATTTTCATTGTATATACCAGAAATGCACATCAAAACATACACATTTTCATTGTACATTCAAGAACTGTACATCAAAACATACACATTTTCAGTGTACATTCAAGAAATGTACATCAAAACATACACATTTTCAGTGTACATTCAAGAAACGTACATCAAAACATACACATTTTCATTGTATATACCAGAAATGTACATCAAAACATACACATTTTCATTGTATATACAAGAAATGTACATCAAAACATACACATTTTCATTGTATATACAAGAAATGTATATCAAAACATACACATTTTCAGTGTACATAAAAGAAATGTACATCAAAATAAACACATTTTCATTGTATATACAAGAAATGTACATCAAAACATACACATTTTCAGTGTACATTCAAGAAATGTACATCAAAACATACACATTTTGAGTGTACATTCAAGAAATGTACATCAAAACATATACATTTTCATTGTATATACCAGAAATGTACATCAAAACATACACATTTTCATTGTATACACAAGAAATGTACATCAAAACATACACATTTTCATTGTATATACAAGAAATGTATATCAAAACATACACATTTTCAGTGCACATTCAAGAAATGTACATCAAAACATACACATTTTCATTGTATATACCAGAAATGCACATCAAAACATACACATTTTCATTGTACATTCAAGAACTGTACATCAAAACATACACATTTTCACTGTACATTCAAGAAATGTACATCAAAACATACACATTTTCAGTGTACATTCAAGAAATGTACTTCAAAGCATACACATTTTCATTGTATATACCAGAAATGTACATCAAAACATACACATTTTCATTGTATATACAAGAAATGTACATCAAAACATACACATTTTCATTGTATATACAAGAAATGTATATCAAAACATACACATTTTCAGTGTACATAAAAGAAGTGTACATCAAAACATACACATTTTCATTGTATATACAAGAAATGTACATCAAAACATACACATTTTCAGTGTACATTCAAGAAATGTACATCAAAACATACACATTTTGAGTGTACATTCAAGAAATGTACATCAAAACATATACATTTTCATTGTATATACCAGAAATGTACATCAAAACATACACATTTTCATTGTATGTACCAGAAATGCACATCAAAACATACACATTTTCATTGTACATTCAAGAAATGTACATCAAAAAATACACATTTTCAGTGCACATTCAAGAACTGTACATCAAGACATACACATTTTCAGTGTACATTCAAGAAATGTACATCAAAACATAAACATTTTCATTGTATATACCAGAAAGGTACATCAAAACATACACATTTTCATTGTCTATACCAGAAATGTACATCAAAACATACACATTTTCATTGTACATTCAAGAAATGTACATCAAAACATACACATTTTCATTGCATATACCAGAAATGTACCTCAAAACATACACATTTTCATTGTACATTCAAGAAATGTACATCAAAACATACACATTTTGAGTGTACATTCAAGTAATATACATCAAAACATACACATTTTCATTGTATGTACCAGAAATGCACCTCAAAACATACACATTTTCATTGTACATTCAAGAAATGTACATCAAAAAATACACATTTTCAGTGTACATTCAAGAAATGTACATCAAAACATACACATTTTCAGTGTACATTCAAGAAATGTACATCAAGACATACACATTTTCATTGTACATTCAAGAAATGTATATCAAAACATACACATTTTCAGTGTACATTCAAGAAATGTACATCAAAACATACACATTTTCATTGTATATACAAGAAATGTACATCAAAACATACACATTTTCAGTGTACATTCAGGAAATGTACATCAAAACATACACATTTTCATTGTATATACAAGAAATGTACATCAAAACATACACATTTTCATTGTACACTCAAGAAATGTACATCAAAACTTACACATTTTCGTTCTACACTCAAGAAATGTATATCAAAACATACACATTTTCTTTGTACACTCAAGAAATGTACATAAAAAACTTACACATTTTCATTGTATATACAAGAAATATACATCAAAACATACACATTTTCAGTGTACATTCAAGAAATGTACATTAAAACATACACATTTTCATTGTACATTCAAGAAATGTATATCAAAGAATACACATTTTCAGTGTACATTCAAGAAATGTACATCAAAACATACACATTTTCATTGTACACTAAAGAAAAATACATCAAAACATTTACACATTTTCAGTTACATTCAAGAAATGTACATCAAAACATACAGATTTTCATTGTACATTCAAGAAATGTACATCGAAACATACACATTTTGAGTGTACATTCAAGAAATATACATCAACACATACACAATTTCATTGTATATACCAGAAATGTACATCAAAACATACACATTTTCATTGTACATTCAAGAATTGTACATCAAAACATACACATTTCAGTGTACATTCAAGAAATGTACATCAAAACATATACATTTTCATTGTATACACAAGAAATGTACATCAAAAGATACACATTTTCATTGTATATACAATAAATGTATATCAAAACATACACATTTTCAGTGCACATTCAAGAAATGTACATCAAAACATACCCATTTTCATTGTATATACAAGAAATGTACATCAAAACATACACATTTTCATTGTACACTAAAGAAATGTACATCAAAACATACACATTTTCAGTGTACATTCAAGAAATGTACATCAAAATATACACATTTTCAATGTACATTCAAGAAATGTACATCAAAACATACACATTTTCAGTGTACATTCAAGAAATGTACATCAAAACATATACATTTTCATTGTATACACAAGAAATGTACATCAAAAGATACACATTTTCATTGTATATACAAGAAATGTATATCACAACATACACATTTTCAGTGCACATTCAAGCAATGTACATCAAAACATACACATTTTCATTGTATATAGAAGAAATGTACATCAAAACATACACATTTTCATTGTATATACCAGAAATGTACATCAAAACATACACATTTTCATTGTACATTCGAGAAATGTACATCAAAACATACACATTTTGAGTGTACATTCAAGTAATATACATCAAAACATACACATTTTCATTGTATATACAAGAAATGTATATCAAAACATACACATTTTCAGTGTACATTCAAGAAATGTACATAAAAAACTACACATTTTCATTGTACATTCAAGAAATATACATTAAAGCATACACATTTTCATTGTATATACCAGAAATGTACATCAAAACATACACATTTTCATTGTACATTCAAGAAATGTACATAAAAACATACACATTTTGAGTGTACATTCAAGAAATATACATCAAAACATACACATTTTCAGTGTATATACCAGAAATGTACTTCAAAACATACACATTTTCATTGTACATTCAAGAAATGTACATCAAAACATACACATTTTGAGTGTACATTCAAGAAATATACATCAAAAGATACACATTTTCATTGTATATACCAGAAATGTACATCAAAACATACACATTTTCATTGTATATACCAGAAATGTACATCAAAACATACACATTTTCATTGTACATTCAAGAAATGTACATCAAAACATACACATTTTGGGTGTACATTCAAGAAATATACATCAAAACATACACATTTTCATTGTATATCCCAGAAATGTACATCAAAACATATACATTTTCATTGTACATTCAAGAAATGTACATCAAAACATACACATTTTGAGTGTACATTCAAGAGATATACATCAAAACATGCACATTTTCATTGTATATACCAGAAATGTACATCAAAACATACACATTTTCATTGTATATTCAAGAAATGTACATCAAAACATACACATTTCCATTGTATATACGAGAAATGTACATCAAGACATACACATTTTCATTGTACATTCAAGAAATGTACATCAAAACATAAACATTTTCATTGTATATACCAGAAATGTACATCAAAACATACACATTTTCATTGTACATTCAAGAAATGTACATCAAAACATACACATTTTCATTGTATATACCAGAAATGTACATCTAAACATACACATTTTCATTGTACATTCAAGAAATGTACATCAAAACATACACATTTTGAGTGTACATTCAAGAAAGATACATTAAAACATACACATTTTCATTGTATATACCAGAAATGCACATCAAAACATACACATTTTCATTGTACATTCAAGAACTGTACATCAAAACATACACATTTTCAGTGTACATTCAAGAAATGTTCATCAAAACATACAGATTTTCAGTGTACATTCAAGAAATGTACATCAAAACATACACATTTTCATTGTATATACCAGAAATGTACATCAAAACATACACATTTTCATTGTATATACAAGAAATGTATATCAAAACATACACATTTTCAGTGTACATAAAAGAAATGTACATCAAAATAAACACATTTTCATTGTATATACAAGAAATGTACATCAAAACATACACATTTTCAGTGTACATTCAAGAAATGTACATCAAAACATACACATTTTGAGTGTACATTCAAGAAATGTACATCAAAACATATACATTTTCATTGTATATACCAGAAATGTACATCAAAACATACACATTTTCATTGTATACACAAGAAATGTACATCAAAACATACACATTTTCATTGTATATACAAGAAATGTATATCAAAACATACACATTTTCAGTGCACATTCAAGAAATGTACATCAAAACATACACATTTTCATTGTACATAGAAGAAATGTACATCAAAACATACACATTTTCATTGTATATACCAGAAATGTACATCAAAACATACACTTTTTCATTGTACATTCAAGAAATGTACATCAAAACATACACATTCTCAGTGTACATTCAAGAAATGTACATCAAAACATACACATTTTCATTGTGTATTCCAGAAATGTACATCAAAACATACACATTTTCATTGTACATTCAAGAAATGTACATCAAAACATACATATTTTGAGTGTACATTCAAGAAATAAACATCAAAACATACACATTTTCATTATATATACCAGAAATGCACATCAAAACATACACATTTTCATTGTACATTCAAGAAATGTACATCAAAACATACACATTTTGAGTGTACATTCAAGAAATGTACATCAAAACATATACATTTTCATTGTATATACCAGAAATGTACATCAAAACATACACATTTTCATTGTATATACAAGAAATGTACATCAAAACATACACATTTTCATTGTATATACAAGAAATGTATATCAAAACATACACATTTTCAGTGTACATTCAAGAAATGTACATCAAAACATACACATTTTCATTGTATATACAAGAAATGTACATCAAAACATACACATTTTCATTGTATATACCAGAAATGTACATCAAAACATACACATTTTCATTGTACATTCAAGAAATGTACATCAAAACATACACATTCTCAGTGTACATGCAAGAAATGTACATCAAAACATACACATTTTCATTGTGTATACCAGAAATGTACATCAAAACATACACATTTTCATTGTACATTCAAGAAACGTACATCAAAACATACAAATTTTCAGTGTACCTTGAAGAAATATACATCAAAACATACACATTTTCAGGGTACATTCAAGAATTATACATCAAAACATACACATTTTCATTGTATATACAAGAAATGTACATCAAAACATACACATTTTGAGTGTACAGTAAAAAAATATTAATCAAAACATACACATTTTCATTGTATATACCAGAAATGTACATCAAAACATACCCATTTTCATTGTACATTCAAGAAATGTACATCAAAACATACACATTTTGAGTGTACATTCAAGAAATATACATTAAAGCATACACATTTTCATTGTATATACCAGAAATGTACATCAAAACATACACATTTTCATTGTACATTCAAGAAACGTACATCAAAACACAAATTTTCAGTGTACCTTGAAGAAATATACATCAAAACATACACATTTTCAGGGTACATTCAAGAACTGTACATCAAAACATACACATTTTCAGTGTACATTCAAGAAATGTACATCAAAACATACACATTTTCAGTGTACATTCAGGAAATGTAGATCAAAACATACACATTTTCATTGTATATACCAGAAATGTACATCAAAACATACACATTTTCATTGTACATTCAAGAAATGTACATCAAAACATAAACATTTTCATCGTATATAGCAGAAATGTACATCAAAACATACACATTTTCATTGTACATTCAAGAAATGTACATCAAAATATACACATTTTCATTGTATATACCAGAAATGTACATCTAAACATACACATTTTCATTGTACATTCAAGAAATGTACATCAAAACATACACATTTTCATTGTATATACAAGAAATGTACATCAAAACATACACATTTTCATTGTACACTAAAGAAATGTACATCAAAACATACACATTTTCAGTGTACATTCAAGAAATGTACATCAAAATATACACATTTTCAATGTACATTCAAGAAATGTACATCAAAACATACACATTTTCAGTGTACATTCAAGAAATGTACATCAAAACATATACATTTTCATTGTATACACAAGAAATGTACATCAAAAGATACACATTTTCATTGTATATACAAGAAATGTATATCACAACATACACATTTTCAGTGCACATTCAAGCAATGTACATCAAAACATACACATTTTCATTGTATATAGAAGAAATGTACATCAAAACATACACATTTTCATTGTATATACCAGAAATGTACATCAAAACATACACATTCTCATTGTACATTCGAGAAATGTACATCAAAACATACACATTTTGAGTGTACATTCAAGTAATATACATCAAAACATACACATTTTCATTGTATATACAAGAAATGTATATCAAAACATACACATTTTCAGTGTACATTCAAGAAATGTACATAAAAAACTACACATTTTCATTGTACATTCAAGAAATATACATTAAAGCATACACATTTTCATTGTATATACCAGAAATGTACATCAAAACATACACATTTTCATTGTACATTCAAGAAATGTACATAAAAACATACACATTTTGAGTGTACATTCAAGAAATATACATCAAAACATACACATTTTCAGTGTATATACCAGAAATGTACTTCAAAACATACACATTTTCATTGTACATTCAAGAAATGTACATCAAAACATACACATTTTGAGTGTACATTCAAGAAATATACATCAAAAGATACACATTTTCATTGTATATACCAGAAATGTACATCAAAACATACACATTTTCATTGTATATACCAGAAATGTACATCAAAACATACACATTTTCATTGTACATTCAAGAAATGTACATCAAAACATACACATTTTGGGTGTACATTCAAGAAATATACATCAAAACATACACATTTTCATTGTATATCCCAGAAATGTACATCAAAACATATACATTTTCATTGTACATTCAAGAAATGTACATCAAAACATACACATTTTGAGTGTACATTCAAGAGATATACATCAAAACATGCACATTTTCATTGTATATACCAGAAATGTACATCAAAACATACACATTTTCATTGTATATTCAAGAAATGTACATCAAAACATACACATTTCCATTGTATATACGAGAAATGTACATCAAGACATACACATTTTCATTGTACATTCAAGAAATGTACATCAAAACATAAACATTTTCATTGTATATACCAGAAATGTACATCAAAACATACACATTTTCATTGTACATTCAAGAAATGTACATCAAAACATACACATTTTCATTGTATATACCAGAAATGTACATCTAAACATACACATTTTCATTGTACATTCAAGAAATGTACATCAAAACATACACATTTTGAGTGTACATTCAAGAAAGATACATTAAAACATACACATTTTCATTGTATATACCAGAAATGCACATCAAAACATACACATTTTCATTGTACATTCAAGAACTGTACATCAAAACATACACATTTTCAGTGTACATTCAAGAAATGTTCATCAAAACATACAGATTTTCAGTGTACATTCAAGAAATGTACATCAAAACATACACATTTTCATTGTATATACCAGAAATGTACATCAAAACATACACATTTTCATTGTATATACAAGAAATGTATATCAAAACATACACATTTTCAGTGTACATAAAAGAAATGTACATCAAAATAAACACATTTTCATTGTATATACAAGAAATGTACATCAAAACATACACATTTTCAGTGTACATTCAAGAAATGTACATCAAAACATACACATTTTGAGTGTACATTCAAGAAATGTACATCAAAACATATACATTTTCATTGTATATACCAGAAATGTACATCAAAACATACACATTTTCATTGTATACACAAGAAATGTACATCAAAACATACACATTTTCATTGTATATACAAGAAATGTATATCAAAACATACACATTTTCAGTGCACATTCAAGAAATGTACATCAAAACATACACATTTTCATTGTACATAGAAGAAATGTACATCAAAACATACACATTTTCATTGTATATACCAGAAATGTACATCAAAACATACACTTTTTCATTGTACATTCAAGAAATGTACATCAAAACATACACATTCTCAGTGTACATTCAAGAAATGTACATCAAAACATACACATTTTCATTGTGTATTCCAGAAATGTACATCAAAACATACACATTTTCATTGTACATTCAAGAAATGTACATCAAAACATACATATTTTGAGTGTACATTCAAGAAATAAACATCAAAACATACACATTTTCATTATATATACCAGAAATGCACATCAAAACATACACATTTTCATTGTACATTCAAGAAATGTACATCAAAACATACACATTTTGAGTGTACATTCAAGAAATGTACATCAAAACATATACATTTTCATTGTATATACCAGAAATGTACATCAAAACATACACATTTTCATTGTATATACAAGAAATGTACATCAAAACATACACATTTTCATTGTATATACAAGAAATGTATATCAAAACATACACATTTTCAGTGTACATTCAAGAAATGTACATCAAAACATACACATTTTCATTGTATATACAAGAAATGTACATCAAAACATACACATTTTCATTGTATATACCAGAAATGTACATCAAAACATACACATTTTCATTGTACATTCAAGAAATGTACATCAAAACATACACATTCTCAGTGTACATGCAAGAAATGTACATCAAAACATACACATTTTCATTGTGTATACCAGAAATGTACATCAAAACATACACATTTTCATTGTACATTCAAGAAACGTACATCAAAACATACAAATTTTCAGTGTACCTTGAAGAAATATACATCAAAACATACACATTTTCAGGGTACATTCAAGAATTATACATCAAAACATACACATTTTCATTGTATATACAAGAAATGTACATCAAAACATACACATTTTGAGTGTACAGTAAAAAAATATTAATCAAAACATACACATTTTCATTGTATATACCAGAAATGTACATCAAAACATACCCATTTTCATTGTACATTCAAGAAATGTACATCAAAACATACACATTTTGAATGTACATTCAAGAAATATACATTAAAGCATACACATTTTCATTGTATATACCAGAAATGTACATCAAAACATACACATTTTCATTGTACATTCAAGAAACGTACATCAAAACACAAATTTTCAGTGTACCTTGAAGAAATATACATCAAAACATACACATTTTCAGGGTACATTCAAGAACTGTACATCAAAACATACACATTTTCAGTGTACATTCAAGAAATGTACATCAAAACATACACATTTTCAGTGTACATTCAGGAAATGTAGATCAAAACATACACATTTTCATTGTATATACCAGAAATGTACATCAAAACATACACATTTTCATTGTACATTCAAGAAATGTACATCAAAACATAAACATTTTCATCGTATATAGCAGAAATGTACATCAAAACATACACATTTTCATTGTACATTCAAGAAATGTACATCAAAATATACACATTTTCATTGTATATACCAGAAATGTACATCTAAACATACACATTTTCATTGTACATTCAAGAAATGTACATCAAAACATACACATTTTGAGTGTACATTCAAGAAATATACATTAAAACATACACATTTTCATTGTATATACCAGAAATGCACATCAAAACATACACATTTTCATTGTACATTCAAGAACTGTACATCAAAACATACACATTTTCAGTGTACATTCAAGAAATGTACAACAAAACATACACATTTTCAGTGTACATTCAAGAAATGTACATCAAAACATACACATTTTCATTGTATATACCAGAAATGTACATCAAAACATACACATTTTCATTGTATATACAAGAAATGTACATCAAAACATACACATTTTCATTGTATATACAAGAAATGTATATCAAAACATACACATTTTCAGTGTACATAAAAGAAATGTACATCAAAATATACACATTTTCATTGTATATACAAGAAATGTACATCAAAACATACACATTTTCACTGTACATTCAAGAAATGTACATCAAAACATACACATTTTGAGTGTACATTCAAGAAATGTACATCAAAACATATACATTTTCATTGTATATACCAGAAATGTACATCAAAACATACACATTTTCATTGTATACACAAGAAATGTACATCAAAACATACACATTTTCATTGTATATACAAGAAATGTATATCAAAACATACACATTTTCAGTGCACATTCAAGAAATGTACATCAAAACATACACATTTTCATTGTATATAGAAGAAATGTAGATCAAAATATACACATTTTCATTGTATATACCAGAAATGTACATCAAAACATACACATTTTCATTGTACATTCAAGAAATGTACATCAAAACATACACATTCTCAGTGTACATTCAAGAAATGTACATCAAAACATACACATTTTCATTGTGTATACCAGAAATGTACATCAAAACATACACATTTTCATTGTACATTCAAGAAATGTACATCAAAACATACACATTTTGAGTGTACATTCAAGAAATGTACATCAAAACATATACATTTTCATTGTATATACCAGAAATGTACATCAAAACATACACATTTTCATTGTATATACAAGAAATGTACATCAAAACATACACATTTTCATTGTATATACAAGAAATGTATATCAAAACATACACATTTTCAGTGTACATTCAAGAAATGTACATCAAAACATACACATTTTCATTGTATATACAAGAAATGTACATCAAAACATACACATTTTCATTGTATATACCAGAAATGTACATCAAAACATACACATTTTCATTGTACATTCAAGAAATGTACATCAAAACATACACATTCTCAGTGTACATTCAAGAAATGTACATCAAAACATACACATTTTCATTGTGTATACCAGAAATGTGCATCAAAACATACACATTTTCATTGTACATTCAAGAAACGTACATCAAAACATACAAATTTTCAGTGTACCTTGAAGAAATATACATCAAAACATACACATTTTCAGGGTACATTCAAGAAATATACATCAAAACATACACATTTTCATTGTATATACAAGAAATGTACGTCAAAACATACACCTTTTGAGTGTACAGATAAAAAATATTAATCAAAACATACACATTTTCATTGTATGTACCAGAAATGTACATCAAAACATACCCATTTTCATTGTACATTCAAGAAATGTACATCAAAACATACACATTTTGAGTGTACATTCAAGAAATATACATTAAAGCACACACATTTTCATTGTATATACCAGAAATGTACATCAAAACATACACATTTTCATTGTACATTCAAGAAACGTACATCAAAACATACAAATTTTCAGTGTACCTTGAAGAAATATACATCAAAAAATAAACATTTTCAGGGTACATTCAAGAACTGTACATCAAAACATACACATTTTCAGTGTACATTCAAGAAATGTACATCAAAACATACACACTTTCAGTGTACATTCAGGAAATGTACATCAAAACATACACATTTTCATTGTATATACCAGAAATGTACATCAAAACATACACATTTTCATTGTATATACAAGAAATGTACATCAAAACATTCACATTTTCATTGTACATTCAAGAAATGTATATCAAAACATACACATTTTCAGTGTACATTCAAGAAATGTACATCAAAACATACACATTTTCATTACATTGAAAAAATGTACATCAAAACATATACATTTTCATTGTATGTACAAGAAATGTACATAAAAACATACACATTTTCAGTGTACATTCAAGAAATGTACATGAAAACATACACATTTTCATTGTACATTCAAGAAATGAATATCACAACATACACATTTTCAGTGTACATTCAAGAAATGTACATACAAACATACACATTTTCATTGTATATACAAGAAATGTACATCAAAACATACACATCTTCATTGTACAGTAAAGAAATGTACATCAAAGCATACACACTTTCAGTGTACATTCAAGAAATATACATCAAAACATACACATTTTCATTGTACATTCAAGAAATGTACATCAAAACATACACATTGTCATTGTACATTCAAGAAATGTACATCAAAACATACACATTTTCATTGTACACTCAAGCAATGTACATTAAAACATACACATTTTCATTGTACATTCAAGAAATGTATATCAAAACATACACATTTTCATTGTACATTCAAGAAATGTACATCGAAACATACACATTTTCATTGTACATTCTAGAAATGTACCACAAAACATACACTTTTTCATTGTACACTCAAGAAATGTACATCAAAACATACACATTTTGAGTGTACATTCAAGAGATATACATCAAAACATGCACATTATCATTGTATATACGAGAAATGTACATCAAAACATACACATTTTCATTGTATATACAAGAAATGTACATCAAAACATACACATTTTTATTGTATATACAAGAAATGTATATCAAAACATACACATTTTTATTGTATATACAAGAAATGTATATCAAAACATACACATTTTCAGTGTACATTCAAGAAATGTACATCAAAAAGTACACATTTTCATTGTATATACCAGAAATGTACATCAAAACATACACATTTTCATTGTACATTCAAGAAATGTACATCAAAACACACACATTTTCATTGTATATACCAGAAATGTACATCAAAACATACACATTTTCATTGTATATACCAGAAATGTACATCAAAACATACACATTTTCATTGTACATTCAAGAAATGTACATCAAAACATACACATTTTGACTGTACATTCTAGAAATTTACATCAAAACATACACATTTTCATTGTATATACCAGAAATGCACATCAAAACATACACATTTTCATTGTACATTCAAGAACTGTACATCAAAACATACACATTTTCAGTGTACATTCAAGAAATGTACATCAAAACATACACATTTTCAGTGTACATTCAAGAAATGTACATCAAAACATACACATTTTCATAGTATATACAAGAAATGTACATCAAAACATACACATTTTCATTGCATATACAAGAAATGTATATCAAAACATACACATTTTCAGTGTCCATTCAAGAAATGTACATCAAAACATACACATTTTCATTGTATATAGCAGAAATGTACATCAAAACATACATATTTTCAGTGTACATTCAAGAAATGTACATCAAGACATACACATTTTCATTGTACATTCAAGAAATGTATATCAAAACATACACATTTTCATTGTATAATCAAGAAATGTATATCAAAACATACACATTTTCAGTGTACATTCAAGAAATGTACATCAAAACATACACATTTTCATTGTATATACAAGAAATGTACATCAAAACATACACATTTTCATTGTACACTCAAGCAATGTACATCAAAACATACACATTTTCATTGTCCATTCAAGAAATGTATATCATAACATACACATTTTCATTGTACATTCAAGAAATGTACATCAAAACATACACATTTTCATTGTACATTCAAGAAATGTACCACAAAACATACACTTTTTCATTGTACATTCAAGGAATGTACATCAAAACATACACATTTTCATTGTACATTCAAGAAATGTACATCAAAACATACACATTTTCATTGTACACTCAAGAAATGTACATCAAAACATACACATTTTGAGTGCACATTCAAGAGATATACATCAAAACATGCACATTTTCATTGTATATACGAGAAATGTACATCAAAACATACACATTTTCATTGTATATACAAGAAATGTACATCAAAGCATACACATTTTCATTGTATATACAAGAAATGTATATCAAAACATACACATTTTCAGTGTACATTCAAAAAATGTACATCAAAAACTACACATTTTCATTGCATATTCAAGAAATGTACATCAAAACATACACATTCTCATTGTATATACCAGAAATGTACATCAAAACATACACATTTTCATTGTATATACCAGAAATGTACATCAAAACATACACATTTTCATTGCACATTCAAGAAATGTACATCAAAACATACACATTTTGACTGTACATTCTAGAAATATACATCAAAACATACACATTTTCATTGTATATACCAGAAATGCACATCAAAACATACACATTTTCATTGTACATTCAAGAACTGTACATCAAAACATACACATTTTCAGTGTACATTCAAGAAATGTACATCAAAACATACACATTTTCAGTGTACATTCAAGAAATGTACATCAAAACATACACATTTTCATTGTATATACCAGAAATGTACAGCAAAACATACACATTTTCATTGCATATACAAGAAATGTATACCAAAACATACACATTTTCAGTGTACATTCAAGAAATGTACATCAAAACATACACATTTTCATTGTATATACAAGAAATGTACATCAAAACATACACATTTTCAGTGTACATTCAAGAAATGTACATCAAGACATACATATTTTCATTGTACATTCAAGAAATGTATAACAAAACATACACATTTTCATTGTATATTCAAGAAATGTATATCAAAACATACACATTTTCAGTGTACATTCAAGAAATGTACATCAAAACATACACATTTTCATTGTATATACAAGAAATGTACATCAAAACATACACATTTTCATTGTACACTAAAGAAATGTACATCAAAGCATACACATTTTCAGTGTACATTCAAGAAATGTACATCAAAATATACACATTTTCATTGTACATTCAAGAAATGTACATCAAAACATACACATTTTGAGTGTACATTCAAGAAATATACGTCAAAACATACACAATTTCATTGTATATACCAGAAATGTACATCATATCATACACATTTTCATTGTACATTCAAGAATTGTACATCAAAACATACACATTTTCAGTGTACATTCAAGAAATGTACATCAAAACATACACATTTTGAGTGTACATTCATGAAATGTACATCAAAACATATACATTTTCATTGTATACACAAGAAATGTACATCAAAAGATACACATTTTCATTGTATATACAAGAAATGTATATCAAAACATACACATTTTCAGTGCACATTCAAGAAATGTACATCAAAACATACACATTTTCATTGTATATAGAAGAAATGTACATCAAAACATACACATTTTCATTGTATATACCAGAAATGTACATCAAAACATACACATTTTCATTGTACATTCAAGAAATGTACATCAAAACATACACATTTTGAGTGTACATTCAAGTAATATACATCAAAAGATACACATTTTCATTGTATATACAAGAAATGTATATCAAAACATACACATTTTCGGTGTACATTCAAGAAATGTACATCAAAAACTACACATTTTCATTGTACATTCAAGAAATATACATTAAAGCACATTTTCATTGTATATACCAGAATTGTACATCAAAACATACACATTTTCATTGTACATTCAAGAAATGTACATCAAAACATACACATTTTGAGTGTACATTCAAGAAATATACATCAAAAGATACACATTTTCATTGTATATACCAGAAATGTACATCAAAACATACACATTTTCATTGTACATTCAAGAAATGTACATCAAAACATACACATTTTGAGTGTACATTCAAGAAATATACATCAAAACATACACATTTTCATTGTATATAAAAGGAATGTACATCAAAACATATACATTTTCATTGTACATTCAAGAAATGTACATCAAAACATACACATTTTGAGTGTACATTCAAGAGATATACATCAAAACATGCACATTTTCATTGTATATACCAGAAATGTACATCAAAACATACACATCTTCATTGTATATACAAGAAATGTACATCAAAACATACACATTTTCATTGTATATACAAGAAATGTATATCAAAACATACACATTCTCAGTGTACATTCAAGAAATGCACATCAAATCATACACATTTTCATTGTATATTCAAGAAATGTACATCAAAACATACACATTTTCATTGTATATACCAGAAATGTACATCAAAACATACACATTTTCATTGTACATTCAAGAAATGTACATCAAAACATAAACATTTTCATTGTATATACCAGAAATGTACATCAAAACATACACATTTTCATTGTACATTCAAGAAATGTACATCAAAACACACATTTTCATTGTATATACCAGAAATGTACATCAAAACATACACATTTTCATTGTACATTCAAGAAATGTACATCAAAACATACACATTTTGAGTGTACATTCAAGAAATATACATCAAAACATACACATTTTCATTGTATATACCAGAAATGTACATCAAAACATACACATTTTCATTGTACATTCAAGAACTGTACATCAAACCATACACATTTTCATTGTATATACCAGAAATGTACATCAAAACATACACATTTTCATTGTACATTCAAGAAATGTACATCAAAACATACACATTTTTATTGTATATACCAGAAATGTACATCAAAACATACACATTTTCATTGTACATTCAAGAAATGTACATCAAAACATACACATTTTGAGTGTACAATCAAGAAATATACATCAAAACATACACATTTTCATTGTATATACCAGAAATGCACATCAAAACATACACATTTTCATTGTACATTCAAGAACTGTACATCAAAACATACACATTTTCAGTGTACATTCAAGAAATGTACATCAAAACATACACATTTTCAGTGTACATTCAAGAAATGTACTTCAAAACATAGACATTTTCAGTGTACATAAAAGAAGTGTACATCAAAACATACACATTTTCATTGTATATACAAGAAATGTACATCAAAACATACACATTTTCAGTGTACATTCAAGAAATGTACATCAAAACATACACATTTTGAGTGTACATTCAAGAAATGTACATCAAAACATATACATTTTCATTGTATATACCAGAAATGTACATCAAAACATACACATTTTCATTGTATACACAAGAAATGTACATCAAAACATACACATTTTCATTGTATATACAAGAAATGTATATCAAAACATACACATTTTCAGTGCACATTCAAGAAATGTACATCAAAACATACACATTTTCATTTTATATAGAAGAAATGTATATCAAAACATACACATTTTCATTGTATATTCCAGAAATGTACATCAAAACATACACATTTTCATTGTACATTCAAGAAATGTACATCAAAACATACACATTTTCATTGTATATACCAGAAATGTACATCAAAACATACACATTTTCATTCTACATTCAAGAAATGTACATCAAAACATACACATTTTCATTGTATATACCAGAAATGTACATCAAAACATACACTTTTTCATTGTACATTCAAGAAATGTACATCAAAACATACACATTCTCAGTGTACATTCAAGAAATGTATATCAAAACATACACATTTTCATTGTGTATACCAGAAATGTACATCAAAACATACACATTTTCATTGTACATTCAAGAAATGTACATCAAAACACACACATTTTGAGTGTACATTCAAGAAATATACATCAAAACATACACATTTTCATTGTATATACCAGAAATGCACATCAAAACATACACATTTTCATTGTACATTCAAGAAATGTACATCAAAAGATACACATTTTGAGTGTACATTCAAGAAATGTACATCAAAACATATACATTTTCATTGTATATACCAGAAATGTACATCAAAACATACACATTTTCATTGTATATACAAGAAATGTATATCAAAACATACACATTTTCAGTGTACATTCAAGAAATGTACATCAAAACATACACATTTTCATTGTATATACAAGAAATGTACATCAAAACATACACATTTTCATTGTATATACCAGAAATGTACATCAAAACATACACATTTTCATTGTACATTCAAGATATGTACATCAAAACATACACATTCTCAGTGTACATGCAAGAAGTGTACATCAAAAAATACACATTTTCATTGTGTATACCAGAAATGTACATCAAAACATAGACATTTTCATTGTACATTCAAGAAACGTACATCAAAACATACAAATTTTCAGTGTACCTTGAAGAAATATACATCTAAACATACACATTTTCAGGGTACATTCAAGAAATATACATCAAAACATACACATTTTCATTGTATATACAAGAAATGTACATCAAAACATACACATTTTGAGTGTACAGTAAAAAAATATTAATCAAAACATACACATTTTCATTGTATATTCCAGAAATGTACATCAAAACATACCCATTTTCATTGTACATTCAAGAAATGTACATCAAAACATACACATTTTGAGTGTACATTCAAGAGATATACATCAAAACATGCACATTATCATTGTATATACGAGAAATGTACATCAAAACATACACATTTTCATTGTATATACAAGAAATGTACATCAAAACATACACATTTTTATTGTATATACAAGAAATGTATATCAAAACATACACATTTTTATTGTATATACAAGAAATGTATATCAAAACATACACATTTTCAGTGTACATTCAAGAAATGTACATCAAAAAGTACACATTTTCATTGTATATACCAGAAATGTACATCAAAACATACACATTTTCATTGTACATTCAAGAAATGTACATCAAAACACACACATTTTCATTGTATATACCAGAAATGTACATCAAAACATACACATTTTCATTGTATATACCAGAAATGTACATCAAAACATACACATTTTCATTGTACATTCAAGAAATGTACATCAAAACATACACATTTTGACTGTACATTCTAGAAATATACATCAAAACATACACATTTTCATTGTATATACCAGAAATGCACATCAAAACATACACATTTTCATTGTACATTCAAGAACTGTACATCAAAGCATACACATTTTCAGTGTACATTCAAGAAATGTACATCAAAACATACACATTTTCAGTGTACATTCAAGAAATGTACATCAAAACATACACATTTTCATAGTATATACAAGAAATGTACATCAAAACATACACATTTTCATTGCATATACAAGAAATGTATATCAAAACATACACATTTTCAGTGTCCATTCAAGAAATGTACATCAAAACATACACATTTTCATTGTATATAGAAGAAATGTACATCAAAACATACATATTTTCAGTGTACATTCAAGAAATGTACATCAAGACATACACATTTTCATTGTACATTCAAGAAATGTATATCAAAACATACACATTTTCATTGTATATTCAAGAAATGTATATCAAAACATACACATTTTCAGTGTACATTCAAGAAATGTACATCAAAACATACACATTTTCATTGTATATACAATAAATGTACATCAAAACATACACATTTTCATTGTACACTCAAGCAATGTACATCAAAACATACACATTTTCATTGTCCATTCAAGAAATGTATATCATAACATACACATTTTCATTGTACATTCAAGAAATGTACATCAAAACATACACATTTTCATTGTACATTCAAGAAATGTACCACAAAACATACACTTTTTCATTGTACATTCAAGGAATGTACATCAAAACATACACATTTTCATTGTACATTCAAGAAGTGTACATCAAAACATACACATTTTCATTGTACACTCAAGAAATGTACATCAAAACATACACATTTTGAGTGCACATTCAAGAGATATACATCAAAACATGCACATTTTCATTGTATATACGAGAAATGTACATCAAAACATACACATTTTCATTGTATATACAAGAAATGTACATCAAAGCATACACATTTTCATTGTATATACAAGAAATGTATATCAAAACATACACATTTTCAGTGTACATTCAAAAAATGTACATCAAAAACTACACATTTTCATTGCATATTCAAGAAATGTACATCAAAACATACACATTCTCATTGTATATACCAGAAATGTACATCAAAACATACACATTTTCATTGTATATACCAGAAATGTACATCAAAACATACACATTTTCATTGCACATTCAAGAAATGTACATCAAAACATACACATTTTGACTGTACATTCTAGAAATATACATCAAAACATACACATTTTCATTGTATATACCAGAAATGCACATCAAAACATACACATTTTCATTGTACATTCAAGAACTGTACATCAAAACATACACATTTTCAGTGTACATTCAAGAAATGTACATCAAAACATACACATTTTCAGTGTACATTCAAGAAATGTACATCAAAACATACACATTTTCATTGTATATACAAGAAATGTACAGCAAAACATACACATTTTCATTGCATATACAAGAAATGTATACCAAAACATACACATTTTCGGTATACATTCAAGAAATGTACATCAAAACATACACATTTTCATTGTATATACAAGAAATGTACATCAAAACATACACATTTTCAGTGTACATTCAAGAAATGTACATCAAGACATACATATTTTCATTGTACATTCAAGAAATGTATAACAAAACATACACATTTTCATTGTATATTCAAGAAATGTATATCAAAACATACACATTTTCAGTGTACATTCAAGAAATGTACATCAAAACATACACATTTTCATTGTATATACAAGAAATGTACATCAAAACATACACATTTTCATTGTACACTAAAGAAATGTACATCAAAGCATACACATGTTCAGTGTACATTCAAGGAATGTACATCAAAATATACACATTTTCATTGTACATTCAAGAAATGTACATCAAAACATACACATTTTGAGTGTACATTCAAGAAATATACGTCAAAACATACACAATTTCATTGTATATACCAGAAATGTAAATCAAATCATACACATTTTCATTGTACATTCAAGAATTGCACATCAAAACATACACATTTTCAGTGTACATTCAAGAAATGTACATCAAAACATACACATTTTGAGTGTACATTCAAGAAATGTACATCAAATCATATACATTTTCATGGTATACACAAGAAATGTACATCAAAAGATACACATTTTCATTGTATATACAAGAAATTTATATCAAAACATACACATTTTCAGTGCACATTCAAGAAATGTACATCAAAACATACACATTTTCATTGTATATAGAAGAAATGTACATCAAAACATACACATTTTCATTGTATATACCAGAAATGTACATCAAAACATACACATTTTCATTGTACATTCAAGAAATGTACATCAAAACATACACATTTTGAGTGTACATTCAAGTAATATACATCAAAAGATACACATTTTCATTGTATATACAAGAAATGTATATCAAAACATACACATTTTCGGTGTACATTCAAGAAATGTACATCAAAAACTACACATTTTCATTGTACATTCAAGAAATATACATTAAAGCACATTTTCATTGTATATACCAGAATTGTACATCAAAACATACACATTTTCATTGTACATTCAAGAAATGTACATCAAAACATACACATTTTGAGTGTACATTCAAGAAATATACATCAAAAGATACACATTTTCATTGTATATACCAGAAATGTACATCAGAACATACACATTTTCATTGTACATTCAAGAAATGTACATCAAAACATACACATTTTGAGTGTACATTCAAGAAATATACATCAAAACATACACATTTTCATTGTATATAAAAGAAATGTACATCAAAACATATACATTTTCATTGTACATTCAAGAAATGTACATCAAAACATACACATTTTGAGTGTACATTCAAGAGATATACATCAAAACATGCACATTTTCATTGTATATACCAGAGATGTACATCAAAACATACACATTTTCATTGTATATACAAGAAATGTACATCAAAACATACACATTTTCATTGTATATACAAGAAATGTATATCAAAACATACACATTCTCAGTGTACATTCAAGAAATGCACATCAAATCATACACATTTTCATTGTATATTCAAGAAATGTACATCAAAACATACACATTTTCATTGTATATACCAGAAATGTACATCAAAACATACACATTTTCATTGTACATTCAAGAAATGTACATCAAAACATAAACATTTTCATTGTATATACCAGAAATGTACATCAAAACATACACATTTTCATTGTACATTCAAGAAATGTACATCAAAACACATATTTTCATTGTATATACCAGAAATGTACATCAAAACATACACATTTTCATTGTACATTCAAGAAATGTACATCAAAACATACACATTTTGAGTGTACATTCAAGAAATATACATCAAAACATACACATTTTCATTGTATATACCAGAAATGTACATCAAAACATACACATTTTCATTGTACATTCAAGAACTGTACATCAAACCATACACATTTTCATTGTATATACCAGAAATGTACATCAAAACATACACATTTTCATTGTACATTCAAGAAATGTACATCAAAACATACACATTTTCATTGTACATTCAAGAAATTTACCACAAAACATACACTTTTTCATTGTACATTCAAGGAATGTACATCAAAACATACACATTTTCATTGTACATTCAAGAAATGTACATCAAAACATACACATTTTCATTGTACACTCAAGAAATGTACATCAAAACATACACATTTTGAGTGCACATTCAAGAGATATACATCAAACCATGCACATTTTCATTGTATATACGAGAAATGTACATCAAAACATACACATTTTCATTGTATATACAAGAAATGTACATCAAAGCATACACATTTTCATTGTATATACAAGAAATGTATATCAAAACATACACATTTTCAGTGTACATTCAAAAAATGTACATCAAAAACTACACATTTTCATTGCATATTCAAGAAATGTACATCAAAACATACACATTCTCATTGTATATACCAGAAATGTACATCAAAACATACACATTTTCATTGTATATACCAGAAATGTACATCAAAACATACACATTTTCATTGCACATTCAAGAAATGTACATCAAAACATACACATTTTGACTGTACATTCTAGAAATATACATCAAAACATACACATTTTCATTGTATATACCAGAAATGCACATCAAAACATACACATTTTCATTGTACATTCAAGAACTGTACATCAAAACATACACATTTTCAGTGTACATTCAAGAAATGTACATCAAAACATACACATTTTCAGTGTACATTCAAGAAATGTACATCAAAACATACACATTTTCATTGTATATACAAGAAATGTACAGCAAAACATACACATTTTCATTGCATATACAAGAAATGTATACCAAAACATACACATTTTCAGTGTACATTCAAGAAATGTACATCAAAACATACACATTTTCATTGTATACACAAGAAATGTACATCAAAACATACACATTTTCAGTGTACATTCAAGAAATGTACATCAAGACATACATATTTTCATTGTACATTCAAGAAATGTATAACAAAACATACACATTTTCATTGTATATTCAAGAAATGTATATCAAAACATACACATTTTCAGTGTACATTCAAGAAGTGTACATCAAAACATACACATTTTCATTGTATATACAAGAAATGTACATCAAAACATACACATTTTCATTGTACACTAAAGAAATGTACATCAAAGCATACACATTTTCAGTGTACATTCAAGAAATGTACATCAAAATATACACATTTTCATTGTACATTCAAGAAATGTACATCAAAACATACACATTTTGAGTGTACATTCAAGAAATATACGTCAAAACATACACAATTTCATTGTATATACCAGAAATGTACATCAAATCATACACATTTTCATTGTACATTCAAGAATTGTACATCAAAACATACACATTTTCAGTGTACATTCAAGAAATGTACATCAAAACATACACATTTTGAGTGTACATTCAAGAAATGTACATCAAAACATATACATTTTCATTGTATACACAAGAAATGTACATCAAAAGATACACATTTTCATTGTATATACAAGAAATGTATATCAAAACATACACATTTTCAGTGCACATTCAAGAAATGTACATCAAAACATACACATTTTCATTGTATATAGAAGAAATGTACATCAAAACATACACATTTTCATTGTATATACCAGAAATGTACATCAAAACATACACATTTTCATTGTACATTCAAGAAATGTACATCAAAACATACACATTTTGAGTGTACATTCAAGTAATATACATCAAAAGATACACATTTTCATTGTATATACAAGAAATGTATATCAAAACATACACATTTTCGGTGTACATTCAAGAAATGTACATCAAAAACTACACATTTTCATTGTACATTCAAGAAATATACATTAAAGCACATTTTCACTGTATATACCAGAATTGTACATCAAAACATACACATTTTCATTGTACATTCAAGAAATGTACATCAAAACATACACATTTTGAGTGTACATTCAAGAAATATACATCAAAAGATACACATTTTATTGTATATACCAGAAATGTACATCAAAACATACACATTTTCATTGTACATTCAAGAAATGTACATCAAAACATACACATTTTGAGTGTACATTCAAGAAATATACATCAAAACATACACATTTTCATTGTATATAAAAGAAATGTACATCAAAACATATACATTTTCATTGTACATTCAAGAAATGTACATCAAAACATACACATTTTGAGTGTACATTCAAGAGATATACATCAAAACATGCACATTTTCATTGTATACTATACCAGAAATGTACATCAAAACATACACATTTTCATTGTATATACAAGAAATGTACATCAAAACATACACATTTTCATTGTATATACAAGAAATGTATATCAAAACATACACATTCTCAGTGTACATTCAAGAAATGCACATCAAATCATACACATTTTCATTGTATATTCAAGAAATGTACATCAAAACATACACATTTTCATTGTATATACCAGAAATGTACATCAAAACATACACATTTTCATTGTACATTCAAGAAATGTACATCAAAACATAAACATTTTCATTGTATATACCAGAAATGTACATCAAAACATACACATTTTCATTGTACATTCAAGAAATGTACATCAAAACACACATTTTCATTGTATATACCAGAAATGTACATCAAAACATACACATTTTCATTGTACATTCAAGAAATGTACATCAAAACATACACATTTTGAGTGTACATTCAAGAAATATACATCAATACATACACATTTTCATTGTATATACCAGAAATGTACATCAAAACATACACATTTTCATTGTACATTCAAGAACTGTACATCAAACCATACACATTTTCATTGTATATACCAGAAATGTACATCAAAACATACACATTTTCATTGTACATTCAAGAAATGTACATCAAAACATACACGTTTTTATTGTATATACCAGAAATGTACATCAAAACATACACATTTTCATTGTACATTCAAGAAATGTACATCAAAACATACACATTTTCATTGTATATACCAGAAATGCACATCAAAACATACACATTTTCATTGTACATTCAAGAACTGTACATCAAAACATACACATTTTCAGTGTACATTCAAGAAATGTACATCAAAACATACACATTTTCAGTGTACATTCAAGAAATGTACTTCAAAACATAGACATTTTCAGTGTACATAAAAGAAGTGTACATCAAAACATACACATTTTCATTGTATATACAAGAAATGTACATCAAAACATACACATTTTCAGTGTACATTCAAGAAATGTACATCAAAACATACACATTTTGAGTGTACATTTAAGAAATGTACATCAAAACATATACATTTTCATTGTATATACCAGAAATGTACATCAAAACATACACATTTTCATTGTATACACAAGAAATGTACATCAAAACATACACATTTTCATTGTATATACAAGAAATGTATATCAAAACATACACATTTTCAGTGCACATTCAAGAAATGTACATCAAAACTTACACATTTTCATTTTATATAGAAGAAATGTACATCAAAACATACACATTTTCATTGTATATTCCAAAAATGTACATCAAAACATACACATTTTCATTGTACATTCAAGAAATGTACATCAAAACATACACATTTTCATTGTATATACCAGAAATGCACATCAAAACATACACATTTTCAGTCTACATTCAAGAAATGTACATCAAAACATACACATTTTCATTGTATATACCAGAAATCTACATCAAAACATACACTTTTTCATTGTACATTCAAGAAATGTACATCAAAACATATACATTCTCAGTGTACATTCAAGAAATGTACATCAAAACATACACATTTTCATTGTGTATACCAGAAATGTACATCAAAACATACACATTTTCATTGTACATTCAAGAAATGTACATCAAAACATACACATTTTGAGTGTACATTCAAGAAATATACATCAAAACATACACATTTTCATTGTATATACCAGAAATGCACATCAAAACATACACATTTTCATTGTACATTCAAGAAATGTACATCAAAAGATACACATTTTGAGTGTACATTCAAGAAATGTACATCAAAACATATACATTTTCATTGTATATACCAGAAATGTACATCAAAACATACACATTTTCATTGTATATACAAGAAATGTACATCAAAACATACACATTTTCATTGTATATACAAGAAATGTATATCAAAACATACACATTTTCAGTGTACATTCAAGAAATGTACATCAAAACATACACATTTTCATTGTATATACAAGAAATGTACATCAAAACATACACATTTTCATTGTATATACCAGAAATGTACATCAAAACATACACATTTTCATTGTACATTCAAGAAATGTACATCAAAACATACACATTCTCAGTGTACATGCAAGAAATGTACATCAAAACATACACATTTTCATTGTGTATACCAGAAATGTACATCAAAACATAGACATTTTCATTGTACATTCAAGAAACGTACATCAAAACATACAAATTTTCAGTGTACCTTGAAGAAATATACATCTAAACATACACATTTTCAGGGTACATTCACGAAATATACATCAAAACATACACATTTTCATTGTATATACAAGAAATGTACATCAAAACATACACATTTTGAGTGTACAGTAAAAAAATATTAATCAAAACATACACATTTTCATTGTATATTCCAGAAATGTACATCAAAACATACCCATTTTCATTGTACATTCAAGAAATGTACATCAAAACATACACATTTTGAGTGTACATTCAAGAAATATACATTAAAGCATACACATTTTCATTGTATATACCAGAAATGTACATCAAAACATACACATTTTCATTGTACATTCAAGAAACGTACATCAAAACACAAATTTTCAGTGTACCTTGAAGAAATATACATCAAAACATACACATTTTCAGGGTACATTCAAGAACTGTACATCAAAACATACACATTTTCAGTGTACATTCAAGAAATGTACATCAAAACATACACATTTTCAGTGTACATTCAGGAAATGTACATCAAAACATAAACATTTTCATCGTATATACCAGAAATGTACATCAAAACATACACATTTTCATTGTACATTCAAGAAATGTACATCAAAACATACACATTTTCATTGTATATACCAGAAATGTACATCTAAACATACACATCTTCATTGTACATTCAAGAAATGTACATCAAAACATACACATCTTGAGTGTACATTCAAGAAATATACATTAAAACATACACATTTTCATTGTATATACCAGAAATGCACATCAAAACATACACATTTTCATTGTACATTCAAGAACTGTACATCAAAACATACACATTTTCAGTGTACATTCAAGAAATGTACATCAAAACATACACATTTTCAGTGTACATTCAAGAAATGTACATCAAAACATACACATTTTCATTGTATATACCAGAAATGTACATCAAAACATACACATTTTCATTGTATATACAAGAAATGTACATCAAAACATACACATTTTCATTGTATATACAAGAAATGTATATCAAAACATACACATTTTCAGTGTACATAAAAGAAATGTACATCAAAATATACACATTTTCATTGTATATACAAGAAATGTACATCAAAACATACACATTTTCAGTGTACATTCAAGAAATGTACATCAAAACATACACATTTTGAGTGTACATTCAAGAAATGTACATCAAAACATATACATTTTCATTGTATATACCAGAAATGTACATCAAAACATACACATTTTCATTGTATACACAAGAAATGTACATCAAAACATACACATTTTCATTGTATATACAAGAAATGTATATCAAAACATACACATTTTCAGTGCACATTCAAGAAATGTACATCAAAACATACACATTTTCATTGTATATAGAAGAAATGTACATCAAAATATACACATTTTCATTGTATATACCAGAAATGTACATCAAAACATACACATTTTCATTGTACATTCAAGAAATGTACATCAAAACATACACATTCTCAGTGTACATTCAAGAAATGTACATCAAAACATACACATTTTCATTGTGTATACCAGAAATGTACATCAAAACATACACATTTTCATTGTACATTCAAGAAATGTACATCAAAACATACACATTTTGAGTGTACATTCAAGAAATATACATCAAAACATACACATTTTCATTGTATATACCAGAAATGCACATCAAAACATACACATTTTCATTGTACATTCAAGAAATGTACATCAAAACATACACATTTTGAGTGTACATTCAAGAAATGTACATCAAAACATATACATTTTCATTGTATATACCAGAAATGTACATCAAAACATACACATTTTCATTGTATATACAAGAAATGTACATCAAAACATACACATTTTCATTGTATATACAAGAAATGTATATCAAAACATACACATTTTCAGTGTACATTCAAGAAATGTACATCAAAACATACACATTTTCATTGTATATACAAGAAATGTACATCAAAACATACACATTTTCATTGTATATACCAGAAATGTACATCAAAACATACACATTTTCATTGTACATTCAAGAAATGTACATCAAAACATACACATTCTCAGTGTACATTCAAGAAATGTACATCAAAACATACACATTTTCATTGTGTATACCAGAAATGTGCATCAAAACAAACACATTTTCGTTGTACATTCAAGAAACGTACTTCAAAACATACAAATTTTCAGTGTACCTTGAAGAAATATACATCAAAACATACACATTTTCAGGGTACATTCAAGAAATATACATCAAAACATACACATTTTCATTGTATATACAAGAAATGTACATAAAAACATACACCTTTTGAGTGTACAGTCAAAAAATATTAATCAAAACATACACATTTTCATTGTATGTACCAGAAATGTACATCAAAACATACCCATTTTCATTGTACATTCAAGAAATGTACATCAAAACATACACATTTTGACTGTACATTCAAGAAATATACATTAAAGCATACACATTTTCATTGTATATACCAGAAATGTACATCAAAACATACACATTTTCATTGTAAATTCAAGAAACGTACATCAAAACATACAAATTTTCAGTGTACCTTGAAGAAATATACATCAAAACATAAACATTTTCAGGGTACATTCAAGAACTGTACATCAAAACATACACATTTTCAGTGTACATTCAAGAAATGTACATCAAAACATACACATTTTCAGTGTACATTCAGGAAATGTACATCAAAACATACACATTTTCATTGTATATACCAGAAATGTACATCAAAACATACACATTTTCATTGTATATACAAGAAATGTACATCAAAACATTCACATTTTCATTGTACATTCAAGAAATGTATATCAAAACATACACATTTTCAGTGTACATTCAAGAAAAGTACTTCAAAACATACACATTTTCATTGTATATACAAGAAATGTACACCAAAACATACACATTTTCAGTGTACATTGAAGAAATGTACATCAAAACATATACATTTTCATTGTATGTACAAGAAATGTACATAAAAACATACACATTTTCAGTGTACATTCAAGAAATGTACATGAAAACATACACATTTTCATTGTACATTCAAGAAATGAATATCACAACATACACATTTTCAGTGTACATTCAAGAAATGTACATACAAACATACACATTTTCATTGTATATACAAGAAATGTACATCAAAACATACACATCTTCATTGTACAGTAAAGAAATGTACATCAAAGCATACACACTTTCAGTGTACATTCAAGAAATGTACATCAAAACATACACATTTTCATTGTACATTCAAGAAATGTACATCAAAACATACACATTGTCATTGTACATTCAAGAAATGTACATCAAAACATACACATTTTCATTGTACACTCAAGCAATGTACATCAAAACATACACATTTTCATTTTACATTCAAGAAATGTATATCAAAACATACACATTTTCATTGTACATTCAAGAAATGTACATCGAAACATACACATTTTCATTGTACATTCTAGAAATGTACCACAAAACATACACTTTTTCATTGTACACTCAAGAAATGTACATCAAAACATACACATTTTGAGTGTACATTCAAGAGATATACATCAAAACATGCACATTATCATTGTATATACGAGAAATGTACATCAAAACATACACATTTTCATTGTATATACAAGAAATGTACATCAAAACATACACATTTTTATTGTATATACAAGAAATGTATATCAAAACATACACATTTTTATTGTATATACAAGAAATGTATATCAAAACATACACATTTTCAGTGTACATTCAAGAAATGTACATCAAAAAGTACACATTTTCATTGTATATACCAGAAATGTACATCAAAACATACACATTTTCATTGTACATTCAAGAAATGTACATCAAAACACACACATTTTCATTGTATATACCAGAAATGTACATCAAAACATACACATTTTCATTGTATATACCAGAAATGTACATCAAAACATACACATTTTCATTGTACATTCAAGAAATGTACATCAAAACATACACATTTTCATTGTGTATACCAGAAATGTACATCAAAACATACACATTTTCATTGTACATTCAAGAAATGTACATCAAAACATACACATTTTGAGTGTACATTCAAGAAATATACATCAAAACATACACATTTTCATTGTATATACCAGAAATGCACATCAAAACATACACATTTTCATTGTACATTCAAGAAATGTACATCAAAACATACACATTTTGAGTGTACATTCAAGAAATGTACATCAAAACATATACATTTTCATTGTATATACCAGAAATGTACATCAAAACATACACATTTTCATTGTATATACAAGAAATGTACATCAAAACATACACATTTTCATTGTATATACAAGAAATGTATATCAAAACATACACATTTTCAGTGTACATTCAAGAAATGTACATCAAAACATACACATTTTCATTGTATATACAAGAAATGTACATCAAAACATACACATTTTCATTGTTTATACCAGAAATGTACATCAAAACATACACATTTTCATTGTACATTCAAGAAATGTACATCAAAACATACACATTCTCAGTGTACATTCAAGAAATGTACATCAAAACATACACATTTTCATTGTGTATACCAGAAATGTGCATCAAAACATACACATTTTCATTGTACATTCAAGAAACGTACATCAAAACATACAAATTTTCAGTGTACCTTGAAGAAATATACATCAAAACATACACATTTTCAGGGTACATTCAAGAAATATACATCAAAACATACACATTTTCATTGTATATACAAGAAATGTAAATCAAAACATACACCTTTTGAGTGTACAGTCAAAAAATATTAATCAAAACATACACATTTTCATTGTATGTACCAGAAATGTACATCAAAACATACCCATTTTCATTGTACATTCAAGAAATGTACATCAAAACATACACATTTTCATTGTACATTCAAGAAACGTACATCAAAACATACAAATTTTCAGTGTACCTTGAAGAAATATACATCAAAACATAAACATTTTCAGGGTACATTCAAGAACTGTACATCAAAACATACACATTTTCAGTGTACATTCAAGAAATGTACATCAAAACATACACATTTTCAGTGTACATTCAGGAAATGTACATCAAAACATACACATTTTCATTGTATATACCAGAAATGTACATCAAAACATACACATTTTCATTGTATATACAAGAAATGTACATCAAAACATTCACATTTTCATTGTACATTCAAGATATGTATATCAAAACATACACATTTTCAGTGTACATTCAAGAAATGTACATCAAAACATACACATTTTCATTGTATATACAAGATATGTACATCAAAACATACACATTTTCAGTGTACATTGAAGAAATGTACATCAAAACATATACATTTTCATTGTATGTACAAGAAATGTACATAAAAACATACACATTTTCAGTGTACATTCAAGAAATGTACATGAAAACATACACATTTTCATTGTACATTCAAGAAATGAATATCACAACATACACATTTTCAGTGTACATTCAAGAAATGTACATACAAACATACACATTTTCATTGTATATACAAGAAATGTTCATCAAAACATACACATCTTCATTGTACAGTAAAGAAATGTACATCGAAGCATATACACTTTCAGTGTACATTCAAGAAATGTACATCAAAACATACACATTTTCATTGTACATTCAAGAAATGTACATCAAAACATACACATTGTCATTGTACATTCAAGAAATGTACATCAAAACATACACATTTTCATTGTACACTCAAGCAATGTACATCAAAACATACACATTTTCATTGTACATTCAAGAAATGTATATCAAAACATACACATTTTCATTGTACATTCAAGAAATGTACATCGAAACATACACATTTTCATTGTACATTCTAGAAATGTACCACAAAACATACACTTTTTCATTGTACACTCAAGAAATGTACATCAAAACATACACATTTTGAGTGTACATTCAAGAGATATACATCAAAACATGCACATTATCATTGTATATACAAGAAATGTACATCAAAACATACACATTTTTATTGTATATACAAGAAATGTATATCAAAACATACACATTTTTATTGTATATACAAGAAATGTATATCAAAACATACACATTTTCAGTGTACATTCAAGAAATGTACATCAAAAAGTACACATTTTCATTGTATATACCAGAAATGTACATCAAAACATACACATTTTCATTGTACATTCAAGAAATGTACATCAAAACACACACATTTTCATTGTATATACCAGAAATGTAGATCAAAACATACACATTTTCATTGTATATACCAGAAATGCACATCAAAACATACACATTTTCAGTCTACATTCAAGAAATGTACATCAAAACATACACATTTTCATTGTATATACCAGAAATCTACATCAAAACATACACTTTTTCATTGTACATTCAAGAAATGTACATCAAAACATACACATTCTCAGTGTACATTCAAGAAATGTACATCAAAACATACACATTTTCATTGTGTATACCAGAAATGTACATCAAAACATACACATTTTCATTGTACATTCAAGAAATGTACATCAAAACATACACATTTTGAGTGTACATTCAAGAAATATACATCAAAACATACACATTTTCATTGTATATACCAGAAATGCACATCAAAACATACACATTTTCATTGTACATTCAAGAAATGTACATCAAAAGATACACATTTTGAGTGTACATTCAAGAAATGTACATCAAAACATATACATTTTCATTGTATATACCAGAAATGTACATCAAAACATACACATTTTCATTGTATATACAAGAAATGTACATCAAAACATACACATTTTCATTGTATATACAAGAAATGTATATCAAAACATACACATTTTCAGTGTACATTCAAGAAATGTACATCAAAACATACACATTTTCATTGTATATACAAGAAATGTACATCAAAACATACACATTTTCATTGTATATACCAGAAATGTACATCAAAACATACACATTTTCATTGTACATTCAAGAAATGTACATCAAAACATACACATTCTCAGTGTACATGCAAGAAATGTACATCAAAACATACACATTTTCATTGTGTATACCAGAAATGTACATCAAAACATAGACATTTTCATTGTACATTCAAGAAACGTACATCAAAACATACAAATTTTCAGTGTACCTTGAAGAAATATACATCTAAACATACACATTTTCAGGGTACATTCACGAAATATACATCAAAACATACACATTTTCATTGTATATACAAGAAATGTACATCAAAACATACACATTTTGAGTGTACAGTAAAAAAATATTAATCAAAACATACACATTTTCATTGTATATTCCAGAAATGTACATCAAAACATACCCATTTTCATTGTACATTCAAGAAATGTACATCAAAACATACACATTTTGAGTGTACATTCAAGAAATATACATTAAAGCATACACATTTTCATTGTATATACCAGAAATGTACATCAAAACATACACATTTTCATTGTACATTCAAGAAACGTACATCAAAACACAAATTTTCAGTGTACCTTGAAGAAATATACATCAAAACATACACATTTTCAGGGTACATTCAAGAACTGTACATCAAAACATACACATTTTCAGTGTACATTCAAGAAATGTACATCAAAACATACACATTTTCAGTGTACATTCAGGAAATGTACATCAAAACATAAACATTTTCATCGTATATACCAGAAATGTACATCAAAACATACACATTTTCATTGTACATTCAAGAAATGTACATCAAAACATACACATTTTCATTGTATATACCAGAAATGTACATCTAAACATACACATCTTCATTGTACATTCAAGAAATGTACATCAAAACATACACATCTTGAGTGTACATTCAAGAAATATACATTAAAACATACACATTTTCATTGTATATACCAGAAATGCACATCAAAACATACACATTTTCATTGTACATTCAAGAACTGTACATCAAAACATACACATTTTCAGTGTACATTCAAGAAATGTACATCAAAACATACACATTTTCAGTGTACATTCAAGAAATGTACATCAAAACATACACATTTTCATTGTATATACCAGAAATGTACATCAAAACACACATTTTCATTGTTTATACCAGAAATGTACATCAAAACATACACATTTTCATTGTACATTCAAGAAATGTACATCAAAACATACACATTCTCAGTGTACATTCAAGAAATGTACATCAAAACATACACATTTTCATTGTGTATACCAGAAATGTGCATCAAAACATACACATTTTCATTGTACATTCAAGAAACGTACATTAAAACATACAAATTTTCAGTGTACCTTGAAGAAATATACATCAAAACATACACATTTTCAGGGTACATTCAAGAAATATACATCAAAACATACACATTTTCATTGTATATACAAGAAATGTAAATCAAAACATACACCTTTTGAGTGTACAGTCAAAAAATATTAATCAAAACATACACATTTTCATTGTATGTACCAGAAATGTACATCAAAACATACCCATTTTCATTGTACATTCAAGAAATGTACATCAAAACATACACATTTTCATTGTACATTCAAGAAACGTACATCAAAACATACAAATTTTCAGTGTACCTTGAAGAAATATACATCAAAACATAAACATTTTCAGGGTACATTCAAGAACTGTACATCAAAACATACACATTTTCAGTGTACATTCAAGAAATGTACATCAAAACATACACATTTTCAGTGTACATTCAGGAAATGTACATCAAAACATACACATTTTCATTGTATATACCAGAAATGTACATCAAAACATACACATTTTCATTGTATATACAAGAAATGTACATCAAAACATTCACATTTTCATTGTACATTCAAGAAATGTATATCAAAACATACACATTTTCAGTGTACATTCAAGAAATGTACATCAAAACATACACATTTTCATTGTATATACAAGATATGTACATCAAAACATACACATTTTCAGTGTACATTGAAGAAATGTACATCAAAACATATACATTTTCATTGTATGTACAAGAAATGTACATAAAAACATACACATTTTCAGTGTACATTCAAGAAATGTACATGAAAACATACACATTTTCATTGTACATTCAAGAAATGAATATCACAACATACACATTTTCAGTGTACATTCAAGAAATGTACATACAAACATACACATTTTCATTGTATATACAAGAAATGTTCATCAAAACATACACATCTTCATTGTACAGTAAAGAAATGTACATCGAAGCATATACACTTTCAGTGTACATTCAAGAAATGTACATCAAAACATACACATTTTCATTGTACATTCAAGAAATGTACATCAAAACATACACATTGTCATTGTACATTCAAGAAATGTACATCAAAACATACACATTTTCATTGTACACTCAAGCAATGTACATCAAAACATACACATTTTCATTGTACATTCAAGAAATGTATATCAAAACATACACATTTTCATTGTACATTCAAGAAATGTACATCGAAACATACACATTTTCATTGTACATTCTAGAAATGTACCACAAAACATACACTTTTTCATTGTACACTCAAGAAATGTACATCAAAACATACACATTTTGAATGTACATTCAAGAGATATACATCAAAACATGCACATTATCATTGTATATACAAGAAATGTACATCAAAACATACACATTTTTATTGTATATACAAGAAATGTATATCAAAACATACACATTTTTATTGTATATACAAGAAATGTATATCAAAACATACACATTTTCAGTGTACATTCAAGAAATGTACATCAAAAAGTACACATTTTCATTGTATATACCAGAAATGTACATCAAAACATACACATTTTCATTGTACATTCAAGAAATGTACATCAAAACACACACATTTTCATTGTATATACCAGAAATGTACATCAAAACATACACATTTTCATTGTATATACCAGAAATGCACATCAAAACATACACATTTTCAGTCTACATTCAAGAAATGTACATCAAAACATACACATTTTCATTGTATATACCAGAAATCTACATCAAAACATACACTTTTTCATTGTACATTCAAGAAATGTACATCAAAACATACACATTCTCAGTGTACATTCAAGAAATGTACATCAAAACATACACATTTTCATTGTGTATACCAGAAATGTACATCAAAACATACACATTTTCATTGTACATTCAAGAAATGTACATCAAAACATACACATTTTGAGTGTACATTCAAGAAATATACATCAAAACATACACATTTTCATTGTATATACCAGAAATGCACATCAAAACATACACATTTTCATTGTACATTCAAGAAATGTACATCAAAAGATACACATTTTGAGTGTACATTCAAGAAATGTACATCAAAACATATACATTTTCATTGTATATACCAGAAATGTACATCAAAACATACACATTTTCATTGTATATACAAGAAATGTACATCAAAACATACACATTTTCATTGTATATACAAGAAATGTTTATCAAAACATACACATTTTCAGTGTACATTCAAGAAATGTACATCAAAACATACACATTTTCATTGTATATACAAGAAATGTACATCAAAACATACACATTTTCATTGTATATACCAGAAATGTACATCAAAACATACACATTTTCATTGTACATTCAAGAAATGTACATCAAAACATACACATTCTCAGTGTACATTCAAGAAATGTACATCAAAACATACACATTTTCATTGTGTATACCAGAAATGTGCATCAAAACATACACATTTTCATTGTACATTCAAGAAACGTACATCAAAACATACAAATTTTCAGTGTACCTTGAAGAAATATACATCAAAACATACACATTTTCAGGGTACATTCAAGAAATATACATCAAAACATACACATTTTCATTGTATATACAAGAAATGTAAATCAAAACATACACCTTTTGAGTGTACAGTCAAAAAATATTAATCAAAACATACACATTTTCATTGTATGTACCAGAAATGTACATCAAAACATACCCATTTTCATTGTACATTCAAGAAATGTACATCAAAACATACACATTTTCATTGTACATTCAAGAAACGTACATCAAAACATACAAATTTTCAGTGTACCTTGAAGAAATATACATCAAAACATAAACATTTTCAGGGTACATTCAAGAACTGTACATCAAAACATACACATTTTCAGTGTACATTCAAGAAATGTACATCAAAACATACACATTTTCAGTGTACATTCAGGAAATGTACATCAAAACATACACATTTTCATTGTATATACCAGAAATGTACATCAAAACATACACATTTTCATTGTATATACAAGAAATGTACATCAAAACATTCACATTTTCATTGTACATTCAAGAAATGTATATCAAAACATACACATTTTCAGTGTACATTCAAGAAATGTACATCAAAACATACACATTTTCATTGTATATACAAGATATGTACATCAAAACATACACATTTTCAGTGTACATTGAAGAAATGTACATCAAAACATATACATTTTCATTGTATGTACAAGAAATGTACATAAAAACATACACATTTTCAGTGTACATTCAAGAAATGTACATGAAAACATACACATTTTCATTGTACATTCAAGAAATGAATATCACAACATACACATTTTCAGTGTACATTCAAGAAATGTACATACAAACATACACATTTTCATTGTATATACAAGAAATGTTCATCAAAACATACACATCTTCATTGTACAGTAAAGAAATGTACATCGAAGCATATACACTTTCAGTGTACATTCAAGAAATGTACATCAAAACATACACATTTTCATTGTACATTCAAGAAATGTACATCAAAACATACACATTGTCATTGTACATTCAAGAAATGTACATCAAAACATACACATTTTCATTGTACACTCAAGCAATGTACATCAAAACATACACATTTTCATTGTACATTCAAGAAATGTATATCAAAACATACACATTTTCATTGTACATTCAAGAAATGTACATCGAAACATACACATTTTCATTGTACATTCTAGAAATGTACCACAAAACATACACTTTTTCATTGTACACTCAAGAAATGTACATCAAAACATACACATTTTGAGTGTACATTCAAGAGATATACATCAAAACATGCACATTATCATTGTATATACAAGAAATGTACATCAAAACATACACATTTTTATTGTATATACAAGAAATGTATATCAAAACATACACATTTTTATTGTATATACAAGAAATGTATATCAAAACATACACATTTTCAGTGTACATTCAAGAAATGTACATCAAAAAGTACACATTTTCATTGTATATACCAGAAATGTACATCAAAACATACACATTTTCATTGTACATTCAAGAAATGTACATCAAAACACACACATTTTCATTGTATATACCAGAAATGTACATCAAAACATACACATTTTCATTGTATATACCAGAAATGCACATCAAAACATACACATTTTCAGTCTACATTCAAGAAATGTACATCAAAACATACACATTTTCATTGTATATACCAGAAATCTACATCAAAACATACACTTTTTCATTGTACATTCAAGAAATGTACATCAAAACATACACATTCTCAGTGTACATTCAAGAAATGTACATCAAAACATACACATTTTCATTGTGTATACCAGAAATGTACATCAAAACATACACATTTTCATTGTACATTCAAGAAATGTACCACAAAACATACACTTTTTCATTGTACACTCAAGAAATGTACATCAAAACATACACATTTTGAGTGTACATTCAAGAGATATACATCAAAACATGCACATTATCATTGTATATACAAGAAATGTACATCAAAACATACACATTTTGAGTGTACATTCAAGAAATGTACATCAAAACATATACATTTTCATTGTATATACCAGAAATGTACATCAAAACATACACATTTTCATTGTATATACAAGAAATGTACATCAAAACATACACATTTTCATTGTATATACAAGAAATGTATATCAAAACATACACATTTTCAGTGTACATTCAAGAAATGTACATCAAAACATACACATTTTCATTGTGTATACCAGAAATGTACATCAAAACATACACATTTTCATTGTACATTCAAGAAATGTACATCAAAACATACACATTTTGAGTGTACATTCAAGAAATATACATCAAAACATACACATTTTCATTGTATATACCAGAAATGCACATCAAAACATACACATTTTCATTGTACATTCAAGAAATGTACATCAAAAGATACACATTTTGAGTGTACATTCAAGAAATGTACATCAAAACATATACATTTTCATTGTATATACCAGAAATGTACATCAAAACATACACATTTTCATTGTATATACAAGAAATGTACATCAAAACATACACATTTTCATTGTATATACAAGAAATGTATATCAAAACATACACATTTTCAGTGTACATTCAAGAAATGTACATCAAAACATACACATTTTCATTGTATATACAAGAAATGTACATCAAAACATACACATTTTCATTGTATATACCAGAAATGTACATCAAAACATACACATTTTCATTGTACATTCAAGAAATGTACATCAAAACATACACATTCTCAGTGTACATGCAAGAAATGTACATCAAAACATACACATTTTCATTGTGTATACCAGAAATGTACATCAAAACATAGACATTTTCATTGTACATTCAAGAAACGTACATCAAAACATACAAATTTTCAGTGTACCTTGAAGAAATATACATCTAAACATACACATTTTCAGGGTACATTCACGAAATATACATCAAAACATACACATTTTCATTGTATATACAAGAAATGTACATCAAAACATACACATTTTGAGTGTACAGTAAAAAAATATTAATCAAAACATACACATTTTCATTGTATATTCCAGAAATGTACATCAAAACATACCCATTTTCATTGTACATTCAAGAAATGTACATCAAAACATACACATTTTGAGTGTACATTCAAGAAATATACATTAAAGCA
Source organism: Tenodera sinensis (assembly GCA_030765045.1). Lineage (NCBI taxonomy): Eukaryota > Metazoa > Arthropoda > Insecta > Mantodea > Mantidae > Tenodera > Tenodera sinensis. The sequence continues at coordinate 164,656,571 of CM060963.1, read as the reverse complement.
TACACATTTTCATTGTATATACCAGAAATGTACATCAAAACATACACATTTTCATTGTACATTCAAGAAACGTACATCAAAACACAAATTTTCAGTGTACCTTGAAGAAATATACATCAAAACATACACATTTTCAGGGTACATTCAAGAACTGTACATCAAAACATACACATTTTCAGTGTACATTCAAGAAATGTACATCAAAACATACACATTTTCAGTGTACATTCAGGAAATGTACATCAAAACATAAACATTTTCATCGTATATACCAGAAATGTACATCAAAACATACACATTTTCATTGTACATTCAAGAAATGTACATCAAAACATACACATTTTCATTGTATATACCAGAAATGTACATCTAAACATACACATCTTCATTGTACATTCAAGAAATGTACATCAAAACATACACATCTTGAGTGTACATTCAAGAAATATACATTAAAACATACACATTTTCATTGTATATACCAGAAATGCACATCAAAACATACACATTTTCATTGTACATTCAAGAACTGTACATCAAAACATACACATTTTCAGTGTACATTCAAGAAATGTACATCAAAACATACACATTTTCAGTGTACATTCAAGAAATGTACATCAAAACATACACATTTTCATTGTATATACCAGAAATGTACATCAAAACACACATTTTCATTGTTTATACCAGAAATGTACATCAAAACATACACATTTTCATTGTACATTCAAGAAATGTACATCAAAACATACACATTCTCAGTGTACATTCAAGAAATGTACATCAAAACATACACATTTTCATTGTGTATACCAGAAATGTGCATCAAAACATACACATTTTCATTGTACATTCAAGAAACGTACATTAAAACATACAAATTTTCAGTGTACCTTGAAGAAATATACATCAAAACATACACATTTTCAGGGTACATTCAAGAAATATACATCAAAACATACACATTTTCATTGTATATACAAGAAATGTAAATCAAAACATACACCTTTTGAGTGTACAGTCAAAAAATATTAATCAAAACATACACATTTTCATTGTATGTACCAGAAATGTACATCAAAACATACCCATTTTCATTGTACATTCAAGAAATGTACATCAAAACATACACATTTTCATTGTACATTCAAGAAACGTACATCAAAACATACAAATTTTCAGTGTACCTTGAAGAAATATACATCAAAACATAAACATTTTCAGGGTACATTCAAGAACTGTACATCAAAACATACACATTTTCAGTGTACATTCAAGAAATGTACATCAAAACATACACATTTTCAGTGTACATTCAGGAAATGTACATCAAAACATACACATTTTCATTGTATATACCAGAAATGTACATCAAAACATACACATTTTCATTGTATATACAAGAAATGTACATCAAAACATTCACATTTTCATTGTACATTCAAGAAATGTATATCAAAACATACACATTTTCAGTGTACATTCAAGAAATGTACATCAAAACATACACATTTTCATTGTATATACAAGATATGTACATCAAAACATACACATTTTCAGTGTACATTGAAGAAATGTACATCAAAACATATACATTTTCATTGTATGTACAAGAAATGTACATAAAAACATACACATTTTCAGTGTACATTCAAGAAATGTACATGAAAACATACACATTTTCATTGTACATTCAAGAAATGAATATCACAACATACACATTTTCAGTGTACATTCAAGAAATGTACATACAAACATACACATTTTCATTGTATATACAAGAAATGTTCATCAAAACATACACATCTTCATTGTACAGTAAAGAAATGTACATCGAAGCATATACACTTTCAGTGTACATTCAAGAAATGTACATCAAAACATACACATTTTCATTGTACATTCAAGAAATGTACATCAAAACATACACATTGTCATTGTACATTCAAGAAATGTACATCAAAACATACACATTTTCATTGTACACTCAAGCAATGTACATCAAAACATACACATTTTCATTGTACATTCAAGAAATGTATATCAAAACATACACATTTTCATTGTACATTCAAGAAATGTACATCAAAACATACACATTTTGAATGTACATTCAAGAGATATACATCAAAACATGCACATTATCATTGTATATACAAGAAATGTACATCAAAACATACACATTTTTATTGTATATACAAGAAATGTATATCAAAACATACACATTTTTATTGTATATACAAGAAATGTATATCAAAACATACACATTTTCAGTGTACATTCAAGAAATGTACATCAAAAAGTACACATTTTCATTGTATATACCAGAAATGTACATCAAAACATACACATTTTCATTGTACATTCAAGAAATGTACATCAAAACACACACATTTTCATTGTATATACCAGAAATGTACATCAAAACATACACATTTTCATTGTATATACCAGAAATGCACATCAAAACATACACATTTTCAGTCTACATTCAAGAAATGTACATCAAAACATACACATTTTCATTGTATATACCAGAAATCTACATCAAAACATACACTTTTTCATTGTACATTCAAGAAATGTACATCAAAACATACACATTCTCAGTGTACATTCAAGAAATGTACATCAAAACATACACATTTTCATTGTGTATACCAGAAATGTACATCAAAACATACACATTTTCATTGTACATTCAAGAAGTGTACATCAAAACATACACATTTTGAGTGTACATTCAAGAAATATACATCAAAACATACACATTTTCATTGTATATACCAGAAATGCACATCAAAACATACACATTTTCATTGTACATTCAAGAAATGTACATCAAAAGATACACATTTTGAGTGTACATTCAAGAAATGTACATCAAAACATATACATTTTCATTGTATATACCAGAAATGTACATCAAAACATACACATTTTCATTGTATATACAAGAAATGTACATCAAAACATACACATTTTCATTGTATATACAAGAAATGTTTATCAAAACATACACATTTTCAGTGTACATTCAAGAAATGTACATCAAAACATACACATTTTCATTGTATATACAAGAAATGTACATCAAAACATACACATTTTCATTGTATATACCAGAAATGTACATCAAAACATACACATTTTCATTGTACATTCAAGAAATGTACATCAAAACATACACATTCTCAGTGTACATTCAAGAAATGTACATCAAAACATACACATTTTCATTGTGTATACCAGAAATGTGCATCAAAACATACACATTTTCATTGTACATTCAAGAAACGTACATCAAAACATACAAATTTTCAGTGTACCTTGAAGAAATATACATCAAAACATACACATTTTCAGGGTACATTCAAGAAATATACATCAAAACATACACATTTTCATTGTATATACAAGAAATGTAAATCAAAACATACACCTTTTGAGTGTACAGTCAAAAAATATTAATCAAAACATACACATTTTCATTGTATGTACCAGAAATGTACATCAAAACATACCCATTTTCATTGTACATTCAAGAAATGTACATCAAAACATACACATTTTCATTGTACATTCAAGAAACGTACATCAAAACATACAAATTTTCAGTGTACCTTGAAGAAATATACATCAAAACATAAACATTTTCAGGGTACATTCAAGAACTGTACATCAAAACATACACATTTTCAGTGTACATTCAAGAAATGTACATCAAAACATACACATTTTCAGTGTACATTCAGGAAATGTACATCAAAACATACACATTTTCATTGTATATACCAGAAATGTACATCAAAACATACACATTTTCATTGTATATACAAGAAATGTACATCAAAACATTCACATTTTCATTGTACATTCAAGAAATGTATATCAAAACATACACATTTTCAGTGTACATTCAAGAAATGTACATCAAAACATACACATTTTCATTGTATATACAAGATATGTACATCAAAACATACACATTTTCAGTGTACATTGAAGAAATGTACATCAAAACATATACATTTTCATTGTATGTACAAGAAATGTACATAAAAACATACACATTTTCAGTGTACATTCAAGAAATGTACATGAAAACATACACATTTTCATTGTACATTCAAGAAATGAATATCACAACATACACATTTTCAGTGTACATTCAAGAAATGTACATACAAACATACACATTTTCATTGTATATACAAGAAATGTTCATCAAAACATACACATCTTCATTGTACAGTAAAGAAATGTACATCGAAGCATATACACTTTCAGTGTACATTCAAGAAATGTACATCAAAACATACACATTTTCATTGTACATTCAAGAAATGTACATCAAAACATACACATTGTCATTGTACATTCAAGAAATGTACATCAAAACATACACATTTTCATTGTACACTCAAGCAATGTACATCAAAACATACACATTTTCATTGTACATTCAAGAAATGTATATCAAAACATACACATTTTCATTGTACATTCAAGAAATGTACATCGAAACATACACATTTTCATTGTACATTCTAGAAATGTACCACAAAACATACACTTTTTCATTGTACACTCAAGAAATGTACATCAAAACATACACATTTTGAGTGTACATTCAAGAGATATACATCAAAACATGCACATTATCATTGTATATACAAGAAATGTACATCAAAACATACACATTTTTATTGTATATACAAGAAATGTATATCAAAACATACACATTTTTATTGTATATACAAGAAATGTATATCAAAACATACACATTTTCAGTGTACATTCAAGAAATGTACATCAAAAAGTACACATTTTCATTGTATATACCAGAAATGTACATCAAAACATACACATTTTCATTGTACATTCAAGAAATGTACATCAAAACACACACATTTTCATTGTATATACCAGAAATGTACATCAAAACATACACATTTTCATTGTATATACCAGAAATGCACATCAAAACATACACATTTTCAGTCTACATTCAAGAAATGTACATCAAAACATACACATTTTCATTGTATATACCAGAAATCTACATCAAAACATACACTTTTTCATTGTACATTCAAGAAATGTACATCAAAACATACACATTCTCAGTGTACATTCAAGAAATGTACATCAAAACATACACATTTTCATTGTGTATACCAGAAATGTACATCAAAACATACACATTTTCATTGTACATTCAAGAAATGTACATCAAAACATACACATTTTGAGTGTACATTCAAGAAATATACATCAAAACATACACATTTTCATTGTATATACCAGAAATGCACATCAAAACATACACATTTTCATTGTACATTCAAGAAATGTACATCAAAAGATACACATTTTGAGTGTACATTCAAGAAATGTACATCAAAACATATACATTTTCATTGTATATACCAGAAATGTACATCAAAACATACACATTTTCATTGTATATACAAGAAATGTACATCAAAACATACACATTTTCATTGTATATACAAGAAATGTATATCAAAACATACACATTTTCAGTGTACATTCAAGAAATGTACATCAAAACATACACATTTTCATTGTATATACAAGAAATGTACATCAAAACATACACATTTTCATTGTATATACCAGAAATGTACATCAAAACATACACATTTTCATTGTACATTCAAGAAATGTACATCAAAACATACACATTCTCAGTGTACATGCAAGAAATGTACATCAAAACATACACATTTTCATTGTGTATACCAGAAATGTACATCAAAACATAGACATTTTCATTGTACATTCAAGAAACGTACATCAAAACATACAAATTTTCAGTGTACCTTGAAGAAATATACATCTAAACATACACATTTTCATTGTACATTCAAGAAATGTATATCAAAACATACACATTTTCATTGTACATTCAAGAAATGTACATCGAAACATACACATTTTCATTGTACATTCTAGAAATGTACCACAAAACATACACTTTTTCATTGTACACTCAAGAAATGTACATCAAAACATACACATTTTCATTGTACATTCAAGAAATGTACATCAAAACATACACATTTTCATTGTACATTCAAGAAACGTACATCAAAACATACAAATTTTCAGTGTACCTTGAAGAAATATACATCAAAACATAAACATTTTCAGGGTACATTCAAGAACTGTACATCAAAACATACACATTTTCAGTGTACATTCAAGAAATGTACATCAAAACATACACATTTTCAGTGTACATTCAGGAAATGTACATCAAAACATACACATTTTCATTGTATATACCAGAAATGTACATCAAAACATACACATTTTCATTGTATATACAAGAAATGTACATCAAAACATTCACATTTTCATTGTACATTCAAGAAATGTATATCAAAACATACACATTTTCAGTGTACATTCAAGAAATGTACATCAAAACATACACATTTTCATTGTATATACAAGATATGTACATCAAAACATACACATTTTCAGTGTACATTGAAGAAATGTACATCAAAACATATACATTTTCATTGTATGTACAAGAAATGTACATAAAAACATACACATTTTCAGTGTACATTCAAGAAATGTACATGAAAACATACACATTTTCATTGTACATTCAAGAAATGAATATCACAACATACACATTTTCAGTGTACATTCAAGAAATGTACATACAAACATACACATTTTCATTGTATATACAAGAAATGTTCATCAAAACATACACATCTTCATTGTACAGTAAAGAAATGTACATCGAAGCATATACACTTTCAGTGTACATTCAAGAAATGTACATCAAAACATACACATTTTCATTGTACATTCAAGAAATGTACATCAAAACATACACATTGTCATTGTACATTCAAGAAATGTACATCAAAACATACACATTTTCATTGTACACTCAAGCAATGTACATCAAAACATACACATTTTCATTGTACATTCAAGAAATGTATATCAAAACATACACATTTTCATTGTACATTCAAGAAATGTACATCGAAACATACACATTTTCATTGTACATTCTAGAAATGTACCACAAAACATACACTTTTTCATTGTACACTCAAGAAATGTACATCAAAACATACACATTTTGAATGTACATTCAAGAGATATACATCAAAACATGCACATTATCATTGTATATACAAGAAATGTACATCAAAACATACACATTTTTATTGTATATACAAGAAATGTATATCAAAACATACACATTTTTATTGTATATACAAGAAATGTATATCAAAACATACACATTTTCAGTGTACATTCAAGAAATGTACATCAAAAAGTACACATTTTCATTGTATATACCAGAAATGTACATCAAAACATACACATTTTCATTGTACATTCAAGAAATGTACATCAAAACACACACATTTTCATTGTATATACCAGAAATGTACATCAAAACATACACATTTTCATTGTATATACCAGAAATGCACATCAAAACATACACATTTTCAGTCTACATTCAAGAAATGTACATCAAAACATACACATTTTCATTGTATATACCAGAAATCTACATCAAAACATACACTTTTTCATTGTACATTCAAGAAATGTACATCAAAACATACACATTCTCAGTGTACATTCAAGAAATGTACATCAAAACATACACATTTTCATTGTGTATACCAGAAATGTACATCAAAACATACACATTTTCATTGTACATTCAAGAAATGTACATCAAAACATACACATTTTGAGTGTACATTCAAGAAATATACATCAAAACATACACATTTTCATTGTATATACCAGAAATGCACATCAAAACATACACATTTTCATTGTACATTCAAGAAATGTACATCAAAAGATACACATTTTGAGTGTACATTCAAGAAATGTACATCAAAACATATACATTTTCATTGTATATACCAGAAATGTACATCAAAACATACACATTTTCATTGTATATACAAGAAATGTACATCAAAACATACACATTTTCATTGTATATACAAGAAATGTTTATCAAAACATACACATTTTCAGTGTACATTCAAGAAATGTACATCAAAACATACACATTTTAATTGTATATACAAGAAATGTACATCAAAACATACACATTTTCATTGTATATACCAGAAATGTACATCAAAACATACACATTTTCATTGTACTTTCAAGAAATGTACATCAAAACATACACATTCTCAGTGTACATTCAAGAAATGTACATCAAAACATACACATTTTCATTGTGTATACCAGAAATGTGCATCAAAACATACACATTTTCATTGTACATTCAAGAAACGTACATCAAAACATACAAATTTTCAGTGTACCTTGAAGAAATATACATCAAAACATACACATTTTCAGGGTACATTCAAGAAATATACATCAAAACATACACATTTTCATTGTATATACAAGAAATGTAAATCAAAACATACACCTTTTGAGTGTACAGTCAAAAAATATTAATCAAAACATACACATTTTCATTGTATGTACCAGAAATGTACATCAAAACATACCCATTTTCATTGTACATTCAAGAAATGTACATCAAAACATACACATTTTCATTGTACATTCAAGAAACGTACATCAAAACATACAAATTTTCAGTGTACCTTGAAGAAATATACATCAAAACATAAACATTTTCAGGGTACATTCAAGAACTGTACATCAAAACATACACATTTTCAGTGTACATTCAAGAAATGTACATCAAAACATACACATTTTCAGTGTACATTCAGGAAATGTACATCAAAAAATACACATTTTCATTGTATATACCAGAAATGTACATCAAAACATACACATTTTCATTGTATATACAAGAAATGTACATCAAAACATTCACATTTTCATTGTACATTCAAGAAATGTATATCAAAACATACACATTTTCAGTGTACATTCAAGAAATGTACATCAAAACATACACATTTTCATTGTATATACAAGATATGTACATCAAAACATACACATTTTCAGTGTACATTGAAGAAATGTACATCAAAACATATACATTTTCATTGTATGTACAAGAAATGTACATAAAAACATACACATTTTCAGTGTACATTCAAGAAATGTACATGAAAACATACACATTTTCATTGTACATTCAAGAAATGAATATCACAACATACACATTTTCAGTGTACATTCAAGAAATGTACATACAAACATACACATTTTCATTGTATATACAAGAAATGTTCATCAAAACATACACATCTTCATTGTACAGTAAAGAAATGTACATCGAAGCATATACACTTTCAGTGTACATTCAAGAAATGTACATCAAAACATACACATTTTCATTGTACATTCAAGAAATGTACATCAAAACATACACATTGTCATTGTACATTCAAGAAATGTACATCAAAACATACACATTTTCATTGTACACTCAAGCAATGTACATCAAAACATACACATTTTCATTGTACATTCAAGAAATGTATATCAAAACATACACATTTTCATTGTACATTCAAGAAATGTACATCGAAACATACACATTTTCATTGTACATTCTAGAAATGTACCACAAAACATACACTTTTTCATTGTACACTCAAGAAATGTACATCAAAACATACACATTTTGAGTGTACATTCAAGAGATATACATCAAAACATGCACATTATCATTGTATATACAAGAAATGTACATCAAAACATACACATTTTTATTGTATATACAAGAAATGTATATCAAAACATACACATTTTTATTGTATATACAAGAAATGTATATCAAAACATACACATTTTCAGTGTACATTCAAGAAATGTACATCAAAAAGTACACATTTTCATTGTATATACCAGAAATGTACATCAAAACATACACATTTTCATTGTACATTCAAGAAATGTACATCAAAACACACACATTTTCATTGTATATACCAGAAATGTACATCAAAACATACACATTTTCATTGTATATACCAGAAATGCACATCAAAACATACACATTTTCAGTCTACATTCAAGAAATGTACATCAAAACATACACATTTTCATTGTATATACCAGAAATCTACATCAAAACATACACTTTTTCATTGTACATTCAAGAAATGTACATCAAAACATACACATTCTCAGTGTACATTCAAGAAATGTACATCAAAACATACACATTTTCATTGTGTATACCAGAAATGTACATCAAAACATACACATTTTCATTGTACATTCAAGAAATGTACATCAAAACATACACATTTTGAGTGTACATTCAAGAAATATACATCAAAACATACACATTTTCATTGTATATACCAGAAATGCACATCAAAACATACACATTTTCATTGTACATTCAAGAAATGTACATCAAAAGATACACATTTTGAGTGTACATTCAAGAAATGTACATCAAAACATATACATTTTCATTGTATATACCAGAAATGTACATCAAAACATACACATTTTCATTGTATATACAAGAAATGTACATCAAAACATACACATTTTCATTGTATATACAAGAAATGTATATCAAAACATACACATTTTCAGTGTACATTCAAGAAATGTACATCAAAACATACACATTTTCATTGTATATACAAGAAATGTACATCAAAACATACACATTTTCATTGTATATACCAGAAATGTACATCAAAACATACACATTTTCATTGTACATTCAAGAAATGTACATCAAAACATACACATTCTCAGTGTACATGCAAGAAATGTACATCAAAACATACACATTTTCATTGTGTATACCAGAAATGTACATCAAAACATAGACATTTTCATTGTACATTCAAGAAACGTACATCAAAACATACAAATTTTCAGTGTACCTTGAAGAAATATACATCTAAACATACACATTTTCATTGTACATTCAAGAAATGTATATCAAAACATACACATTTTCATTGTACATTCAAGAAATGTACATCGAAACATACACATTTTCATTGTACATTCTAGAAATGTACCACAAAACATACACTTTTTCATTGTACACTCAAGAAATGTACATCAAAACATACACATTTTGAGTGTACATTCAAGAGATATACATCAAAACATGCACATTATCATTGTATATACAAGAAATGTACATCAAAACATACACATTTTTATTGTATATACAAGAAATGTATATCAAAACATACACATTTTTATTGTATATACAAGAAATGTATATCAAAACATACACATTTTCAGTGTACATTCAAGAAATGTACATCAAAAAGTACACATTTTCATTGTATATACCAGAAATGTACATCAAAACATACACATTTTCATTGTACATTCAAGAAATGTACATCAAAACACACACATTTTCATTGTATATACCAGAAATGTACATCAAAACATACACATTTTCATTGTATATACCAGAAATGCACATCAAAACATACACATTTTCAGTCTACATTCAAGAAATGTACATCAAAACATACACATTTTCATTGTATATACCAGAAATCTACATCAAAACATACACTTTTTCATTGTACATTCAAGTAATGTACATCAAAACATACACATTCTCAGTGTACATTCAAGAAATGTACATCAAAACATACACATTTTCATTGTGTATACCAGAAATGTACATCAAAACATACACATTTTCATTGTACATTCAAGAAATGTACATCAAAACATACACATTTTGAGTGTACATTCAAGAAATATACATCAAAACATACACATTTTCATTGTATATACCAGAAATGCACATCAAAACATACACATTTTCATTGTACATTCAAGAAATGTACATCAAAAGATACACATTTTGAGTGTACATTCAAGAAATGTACATCAAAACATATACATTTTCATTGTATATACCAGAAATGTACATCAAAACATACACATTTTCATTGTATATACAAGAAATGTACATCAAAACATACACATTTTCATTGTATATACAAGAAATGTATATCAAAACATACACATTTTCAGTGTACATTCAAGAAATGTACATCAAAACATACACATTTTCATTGTATATACAAGAAATGTACATCAAAACATACACATTTTCATTGTATATACCAGAAATGTACATCAAAACATACACATTTTCATTGTACATTCAAGAAATGTACATCAAAACATACACATTTTCATTGTACATTCAAGAAATGTACATCGAAACATACACATTTTCATTGTACATTCTAGAAATGTACCACAAAACATACACTTTTTCATTGTACACTCAAGAAATGTACATCAAAACATACACATTTTGAGTGTACATTCAAGAGATATACATCAAAACATGCACATTATCATTGTATATACAAGAAATGTACATCAAAACATACACATTTTTATTGTATATACAAGAAATGTATATCAAAACATACACATTTTTATTGTATATACAAGAAATGTATATCAAAACATACACATTTTCAGTGTACATTCAAGAAATGTACATCAAAAAGTACACATTTTCATTGTATATACCAGAAATGTACATCAAAACATACACATTTTCATTGTACATTCAAGAAATGTACATCAAAACACACACATTTTCATTGTATATACCAGAAATGTACATCAAAACATAAACATTTTCATTGTATATACCAGAAATGCACATCAAAACATACACATTTTCAGTCTACATTCAAGAAATGTACATCAAAACATACACATTTTCATTGTATATACCAGAAATCTACATCAAAACATACACTTTTTCATTGTACATTCAAGAAATGTACATCAAAACATACACATTCTCAGTGTACATTCAAGAAATGTACATCAAAACATACACATTTTCATTGTGTATACCAGAAATGTACATCAAAACATACACATTTTCATTGTACATTCAAGAAATGTACATCAAAACATACACATTTTGAGTGTACATTCAAGAAATATACATCAAAACATACACATTTTCATTGTATATACCAGAAATGCACATCAAAACATACACATTTTCATTGTACATTCAAGAAATGTACATCAAAAGATACACATTTTGAGTGTACATTCAAGAAATGTACATCAAAACATATACATTTTCATTGTATATACCAGAAATGTACATCAAAACATACACATTTTCATTGTATATACAAGAAATGTACATCAAAACATACACATTTTCATTGTATATACAAGAAATGTATATCAAAACATACACATTTTCAGTGTACATTCAAGAAATGTACATCAAAACATACACATTTTCATTGTATATACAAGAAATGTACATCAAAACATACACATTTTCATTGTATATACCAGAAATGTACATCAAAACATACACATTTTCATTGTACATTCAAGAAATGTACATCAAAACATACACATTCTCAGTGTACATTCAAGAAATGTACATCAAAACATACACATTTTCATTGTGTATACCAGAAATGTGCATCAAAACATACACATTTTCATTGTACATTCAAGAAACGTACATCAAAACATACAAATTTTCAGTGTACCTTGAAGAATTATACATCAAAACATACACATTTTCAGGGTACATTCAAGAAATATACATCAAAACATACACATTTTCATTGTATATACAAGAAATGTAAATCAAAACATACACCTTTTGAGTGTACAGTCAAAAAATATTAATCAAAACATACACATTTTCATTGTATGTACCAGAAATGTACATCAAAACATACCCATTTTCATTGTACATTCAAGAAATGTACATCAAAACATACACATTTTCATTGTACATTCAAGAAACGTACATCAAAACATACAAATTTTCAGTGTACCTTGAAGAAATATACATCAAAACATAAACATTTTTAGGGTACATTCAAGAACTGTACATCAAAACATACACATTTTCAGTGTACATTCAAGAAATGTACATCAAAACATACACATTTTCAGTGTACATTCAGGAAATGTACATCAAAACATACACATTTTCATTGTATATACCAGAAATGTACATCAAAACATACACATTTTCATTGTATATACAAGAAATGTACATCAAAACATTCACATTTTCATTGTACATTCAAGAAATGTATATCAAAACATACACATTTTCAGTGTACATTCAAGAAATGTACATCAAAACATACACATTTTCATTGTACACTCAAGCAATGTACATCAAAACATACACATCTTCATTGTACAGTAAAGAAATGTACATCGAAGCATATACACTTTCAGTGTACATTCAAGAAATGTACATCAAAACATACACATTTTCATTGTACATTCAAGAAATGTACATCAAAACATACACATTGTCATTGTACATTCAAGAAATGTACATCAAAACATACACATTTTCATTGTACACTCAAGCAATGTACATCAAAACATACACATTTTCATTGTACATTCAAGAAATGTATATCAAAACATACACATTTTCATTGTACATTCAAGAAATGTACATCGAAACATACACATTTTCATTGTACATTCTAGAAATGTACCACAAAACATACACTTTTTCATTGTACACTCAAGAAATGTACATCAAAACATACACATTTTGAGTGTACATTCAAGAGATATACATCAAAACATGCACATTATCATTGTATATACAAGAAATGTACATCAAAACATACACATTTTTATTGTATATACAAGAAATGTATATCAAAACATACACATTTTTATTGTATATACAAGAAATGTATATCAAAACATACACATTTTCAGTGTACATTCAAGAAATGTACATCAAAAAGTACACATTTTCATTGTATATACCAGAAATGTACATCAAAACATACACATTTTCATTGTACATTCAAGAAATGTACATCAAAACACACACATTTTCATTGTATATACCAGAAATAAACATCAAAACATACACATTTTCATTGTATATACCAGAAATGCACATCAAAACATACACATTTTCAGTCTACATTCAAGAAATGTACATCAAAACATACACATTTTCATTGTATATACCAGAAATCTACATCAAAACATACACTTTTTCATTGTACATTCAAGAAATGTACATCAAAACATACACATTCTCAGTGTACATTCAAGAAATGTACATCAAAACATACACATTTTCATTGTGTATACCAGAAATGTACATCAAAACATACACATTTTCATTGTACATTCAAGAAATGTACATCAAAACATACACATTTTGAGTGTACATTCAAGAAATATACATCAAAACATACACATTTTCATTGTATATACCAGAAATGCACATCAAAACATACACATTTTCATTGTACATTCAAGAAATGTACATCAAAAGATACACATTTTGAGTGTACATTCAAGAAATGTACATCAAAACATATACATTTTCATTGTATATACCAGAAATGTACATCAAAACATACACATTTTCATTGTATATACAAGAAATGTATATCAAAACATACACATTTTCAGTGTACATTCAAGAAATGTACATCAAAACATACACATTTTCATTGTATATACCAGAAATGTACATCAAAACATACACATTTTCATTGTATATACCAGAAATGCACATCAAAACATACACATTTTCAGTCTACATTCAAGAAATGTACATCAAAACATACACATTTTCATTGTATATACCAGAAATCTACATCAAAACATACACTTTTTCATTGTACATTCAAGAAATGTACATCAAAACATTCACATTTTCATTGTACATTCAAGAAATGTATATCAAAACATACACATTTTCAGTGTACATTCAAGAAATGTACATCAAAACATACACATTTTCATTGTACACTCAAGCAATGTACATCAAAACATACACATCTTCATTGTACAGTAAAGAAATGTACATCGAAGCATATACACTTTCAGTGTAGATTCAAGAAATGTACATCAAAACATACACATTTTCATTGTACATTCAAGAAATGTACATCAAAACATACACATTGTCATTGTACATTCAAGAAATGTACATCAAAACATACACATTTTCATTGTACACTCAAGCAATGTACATCAAAACATACACATTTTCATTGTACATTCAAGAAATGTATATCAAAACATACACATTTTCATTGTACATTCAAGAAATGTACATCGAAACATACACATTTTCATTGTACATTCTAGAAATGTACCACAAAACATACACTTTTTCATTGTACACTCAAGAAATGTACATCAAAACATACACATTTTGAGTGTACATTCAAGAGATATACATCAAAACATGCACATTATCATTGTATATACAAAAAATGTACATCAAAACATACACATTTTTATTGTATATACAAGAAATGTATATCAAAACATACACATTTTTATTGTATATACAAGAAATGTATATCAAAACATACACATTTTCAGTGTACATTCAAGAAATGTACATCAAAAAGTACACATTTTCATTGTATATACCAGAAATGTACATCAAAACATACACATTTTCATTGTACATTCAAGAAATGTACATCAAAACACACACATTTTCATTGTATATACCAGAAATGTACATCAAAACATACACATTTTCATTGTATATACCAGAAATGCACATCAAAACATACACATTTTCAGTCTACATTCAAGAAATGTACATCAAAACATACACATTTTCATTGTATATACCAGAAATCTACATCAAAACATACACTTTTTCATTGTACATTCAAGAAATGTACATCAAAACATACACATTCTCAGTGTACATTCAAGAAATGTACATCAAAACATACACATTTTCATTGTGTATACCAGAAATGTACATCAAAACATACACATTTTCATTGTACATTCAAGAAATGTACATCAAAACATACACATTTTGAGTGTACATTCAAGAAATATACATCAAAACATACACATTTTCATTGTATATACCAGAAATGCACATCAAAACATACACATTTTCATTGTACATTCAAGAAATGTACATCAAAAGATACACATTTTGAGTGTACATTCAAGAAATGTACATCAAAACATATACATTTTCATTGTATATACCAGAAATGTACATCAAAACATACACATTTTCATTGTATATACAAGAAATGTATATCAAAACATACACATTTTCAGTGTACATTCAAGAAATGTACATCAAAACATACACATTTTCATTGTATATACAAGAAATGTACATCAAAACATACACATTTTTATTGTATATACCAGAAATGTACATCAAAACATACACATTTTCATTGTACATTCAAGAAATGTACATCAAAACATACACATTTTCATTGTACATTCAAGAAATGTACATCGAAACATACACATTTTCATTGTACATTCTAGAAATGTACCACAAAACATACACTTTTTCATTGTACACTCAAGAAATGTACATCAAAACATACACATTTTGAGTGTACATTCAAGAGATATACATCAAAACATGCACATTATCATTGTATATACAAGAAATGTACATCAAAACATACACATTTTTATTGTATATACAAGAAATGTATATCAAAACATACACATTTTTATTGTATATACAAGAAATGTATATCAAAACATACACATTTTCAGTGTACATTCAAGAAATGTACATCAAAAAGTACACATTTTCATTGTATATACCAGAAATGTACATCAAAACATACACATTTTCATTGTACATTCAAGAAATGTACATCAAAACACACACATTTTCATTGTATATACCAGAAATGTACATCAAAACATACACATTTTTATTGTATATACAAGAAATGTATATCAAAACATACACATTTTCAGTGTACATTCAAGAAATGTACATCAAAAAGTACACATTTTCATTGTATGTACCAGAAATGTACATCAAAACATACACATTTTCATTGTACATTCAAGAAATGTACATCAAAACACACACATTTTCATTGTATATACCAGAAATGTACATCAAAACATACACATTTTCATTGTATATACCAGAAATGCACATCAAAACATACACATTTTCAGTCTACATTCAAGAAATGTACATCAAAACATACACATTTTCATTGTATATACCAGAAATCTACATCAAAACATACACTTTTTCATTGTACATTCAAGAAATGTACATCAAAACATTCACATTTTCATTGTACATTCAAGAAATGTATATCAAAACATACACATTTTCAGTGTACATTCAAGAAATGTACATCAAAACATACACATTTTCATTGTACACTCAAGCAATGTACATCAAAACATACACATCTTCATTGTACAGTAAAGAAATGTACATCGAAGCATATACACTTTCAGTGTACATTCAAGAAATGTACATCAAAACATACACATTTTCATTGTACATTCAAGAAATGTACATCAAAACATACACATTGTCATTGTACATTCAAGAAATGTACATCAAAACATACACATTTTCATTGTACACTCAAGCAATGTACATCAAAACATACACATTTTCATTGTACATTCAAGAAATGTATATCAAAACATACACATTTTCATTGTACATTCAAGAAATGTACATCGAAACATACACATTTTCATTGTACATTCTAGAAATGTACCACAAAACATACACTTTTTCATTGTACACTCAAGAAATGTACATCAAAACATACACATTTTGAGTGTACATTCAAGAGATATACATCAAAACATGCACATTATCATTGTATATACAAGAAATGTACATCAAAACATACACATTTTTATTGTATATACAAGAAATGTATATCAAAACATACACATTTTTATTGTATATACAAGAAATGTATATCAAAACATACACATTTTCAGTGTACATTCAAGAAATGTACATCAAAAAGTACACATTTTCATTGTATATACCAGAAATGTACATCAAAACATACACATTTTCATTGTACATTCAAGAAATGTACATCAAAACACACACATTTTCATTGTATATACCAGAAATGTACATCAAAACATACACATTTTCATTGTATATACCAGAAATGCACATCAAAACATACACATTTTCAGTCTACATTCAAGAAATGTACATCAAAACATACACATTTTCATTGTATATACCAGAAATCTACATCAAAACATACACTTTTTCATTGTACATTCAAGAAATGTACATCAAAACATACACATTCTCAGTGTACATTCAAGAAATGTACATCAAAACATACACATTTTCATTGTGTATACCAGAAATGTACATCAAAACATACACATTTTCATTGTACATTCAAGAAATGTACATCAAAACATACACATTTTGAGTGTACATTCAAGAAATATACATCAAAACATACACATTTTCATTGTATATACCAGAAATGCACATCAAAACATACACATTTTCATTGTACATTCAAGAAATGTACATCAAAAGATACACATTTTGAGTGTACATTCAAGAAATGTACATCAAAACATATACATTTTCATTGTATATACCAGAAATGTACATCAAAACATACACATTTTCATTGTATATACAAGAAATGTATATCAAAACATACACATTTTCAGTGTACATTCAAGAAATGTACATCAAAACATACACATTTTCATTGTATATACAAGAAATGTACATCAAAACATACACATTTTTATTGTATATACCAGAAATGTACATCAAAACATACACATTTTCATTGTACATTCAAGAAATGTACATCAAAACATACACATTTTCATTGTACATTCAAGAAATGTACATCGAAACATACACATTTTCATTGTACATTCTAGAAATGTACCACAAAACATACACTTTTTCATTGTACACTCAAGAAATGTACATCAAAACATACACATTTTGAGTGTACATTCAAGAGATATACATCAAAACATGCACATTATCATTGTATATACAAGAAATGTACATCAAAACATACACATTTTTATTGTATATACAAGAAATGTATATCAAAACATACACATTTTTATTGTATATACAAGAAATGTATATCAAAACATACACATTTTCAGTGTACATTCAAGAAATGTACATCAAAAAGTACACATTTTCATTGTATATACCAGAAATGTACATCAAAACATACACATTTTCATTGTACATTCAAGAAATGTACATCAAAACACACACATTTTCATTGTATATACCAGAAATGTACATCAAAACATACACATTTTCATTGTATATACCAGAAATGCACATCAAAACATACACATTTTCAGTCTACATTCAAGAAATGTACATCAAAACATACACATTTTCATTGTATATACCAGAAATCTACATCAAAACATACACTTTTTCATTGTACATTCAAGAAATGTACATCAAAACATACACATTCTCAGTGTACATTCAAGAAATGTACATCAAAACATACACATTTTCATTGTGTATACCAGAAATGTACATCAAAACATACACATTTTCATTGTACATTCAAGAAATGTACATCAAAACATACACATTTTGAGTGTACATTCAAGAAATATACATCAAAACATACACATTTTCATTGTATATACCAGAAATGCACATCAAAACATACACATTTTCATTGTACATTCAAGAAATGTACATCAAAAGATACACATTTTGAGTGTACATTCAAGAAACGTACATCAAAACATACAAATTTTCAGTGTACCTTGAAGAAATATACATCAAAACATAAACATTTTCAGGGTACATTCAAGAACTGTACATCAAAACATACACATTTTCAGTGTACATTCATGAAATGTACATCAAAACATACACATTTTCAGTGTACATTCAGGAAATGTACATCAAAACATACACATTTTCATTGTATATACCAGAAATGTACATCAAAACATACACATTTTCATTGTATATACAAGAAATGTACATCAAAACATTCACATTTTCATTGTACATTCAAGAAATGTATATCAAAACATACACATTTTCAGTGTACATTCAAGAAATGTACATCAAAACATACACATTTTCATTGTACACTCAAGCAATGTACATCAAAACATACACATCTTCATTGTACAGTAAAGAAATGTACATCGAAGCATATACACTTTCAGTGTACATTCAAGAAATGTACATCAAAACATACACATTTTCATTGTACATTCAAGAAATGTACATCAAAACATACACATTGTCATTGTACATTCAAGAAATGTACATCAAAACATACACATTTTCATTGTACACTCAAGCAATGTACATCAAAACATACACATTTTCATTGTACATTCAAGAAATGTATATCAAAACATACACATTTTCATTGTACATTCAAGAAATGTACATCGAAACATACACATTTTCATTGTACATTCTAGAAATGTACCACAAAACATACACTTTTTCATTGTACACTCAAGAAATGTACATCAAAACATACACATTTTGAGTGTACATTCAAGAGATATACATCAAAACATGCACATTATCATTGTATATACAAGAAATGTACATCAAAACATACACATTTTTATTGTATATACAAGAAATGTATATCAAAACATACACATTTTTATTGTATATACAAGAAATGTATATCAAAACATACACATTTTCAGTGTACATTCAAGAAATGTACATCAAAAAGTACACATTTTCATTGTATATACCAGAAATGTACATCAAAACATACACATTTTCATTGTACATTCAAGAAATGTACATCAAAACACACACATTTTCATTGTATATACCAGAAATGTACATCAAAACATACACATTTTCATTGTATATACCAGAAATGCACATCAAAACATACACATTTTCAGTCTACATTCAAGAAATGTACATCAAAACATACACATTTTTATTGTATATACCAGAAATCTACATCAAAACATACACTTTTTCATTGTACATTCAAGAAATGTACATCAAAACATACACATTCTCAGTGTACATTCAAGAAATGTACATCAAAACATACACATTTTCATTGTGTATACCAGAAATGTACATCAAAACATACACATTTTCATTGTACATTCAAGAAATGTACATCAAAACATACACATTTTGAGTGTACATTCAAGAAATATACATCAAAACATACACATTTTCATTGTATATACCAGAAATGCACATCAAAACATACACATTTTCATTGTACATTCAAGAAATGTACATCAAAAGATACACATTTTGAGTGTACATTCAAGAAATGTACATCAAAACATATACATTTTCATTGTATATACCAGAAATGTACATCAAAACATACACATTTTCATTGTATATACAAGAAATGTATATCAAAACATACACATTTTCAGTGTACATTCAAGAAATGTACATCAAAACATACACATTTTCATTGTATATACAAGAAATGTACATCAAAACATACACATTTTCATTGTATATACCAGAAATGTACATCAAAACATACACATTTTCATTGTACATTCAAGAAATGTACATCAAAACATACACATTTTCATTGTACATTCAAGAAATGTACATCGAAACATACACATTTTCATTGTACATTCTAGAAATGTACCACAAAACATACACTTTTTCATTGTACACTCAAGAAATGTACATCAAAACATACACATTTTGAGTGTACATTCAAGAGATATACATCAAAACATGCACATTATCATTGTATATACAAGAAATGTACATCAAAACATACACATTTTTATTGTATATACAAGAAATGTATATCAAAACATACACATTTTTATTGTATATACAAGAAATGTATATCAAAACATACACATTTTCAGTGTACATTCAAGAAATGTACATCAAAACATACACATTTTCATTGTATATACAAGAAATGTACATCAAAACATACACATTTTCATTGTATATACCAGAAATGTACATCAAAACATACACATTTTCATTGTACATTCAAGAAATGTACATCAAAACATACACATTTTCATTGTACATTCAAGAAATGTACATCGAAACATACACATTTTCATTGTACATTCTAGAAATGTACCACAAAACATACACTTTTTCATTGTACACTCAAGAAATGTACATCAAAACATACACATTTTGAGTGTACATTCAAGAGATATACATCAAAACATGCACATTATCATTGTATATACAAGAAATGTACATCAAAACATACACATTTTTATTGTATATACAAGAAATGTATATCAAAACATACACATTTTTATTGTATATACAAGAAATGTATATCAAAACATACACATTTTCAGTGTACATTCAAGAAATGTACATCAAAAAGTACACATTTTCATTGTATATACCAGAAATGTACATCAAAACATACACATTTTCATTGTACATTCAAGAAATGTACATCAAAACACACACATTTTCATTGTATATACCAGAAATGTACATCAAAACATACACATTTTCATTGTATATACCAGAAATGCACATCAAAACATACACATTTTCAGTCTACATTCAAGAAATGTACATCAAAACATACACATTTTCATTGTATATACCAGAAATCTACATCAAAACATACACTTTTTCATTGTACATTCAAGAAATGTACATCAAAACATACACATTCTCAGTGTACATTCAAGAAATGTACATCAAAACATACACATTTTCATTGTGTATACCAGAAATGTACATCAAAACATACACATTTTCATTGTACATTCAAGAAATGTACATCAAAACATACACATTTTGAGTGTACATTCAAGAAATATACATCAAAACATACACATTTTCATTGTATATACCAGAAATGCACATCAAAACATACACATTTTCATTGTACATTCAAGAAATGTACATCAAAAGATACACATTTTGAGTGTACATTCAAGAAACGTACATCAAAACATACAAATTTTCAGTGTACCTTGAAGAAATATACATCAAAACATAAACATTTTCAGGGTACATTCAAGAACTGTACATCAAAACATACACATTTTCAGTGTACATTCAAGAAATGTACATCAAAACATACACATTTTCAGTGTACATTCAGGAAATGTACATCAAAACATACACATTTTCATTGTATATACCAGAAATGTACATCAAAACATACACATTTTCATTGTATATACAAGAAATGTACATCAAAACATTCACATTTTCATTGTACATTCAAGAAATGTATATCAAAACATACACATTTTCAGTGTACATTCAAGAAATGTACATCAAAACATACACATTTTCATTGTACACTCAAGCAATGTACATCAAAACATACACATCTTCATTGTACAGTAAAGAAATGTACATCGAAGCATATACACTTTCAGTGTACATTCAAGAAATGTACATCAAAACATACACATTTTCATTGTACATTCAAGAAATGTACATCAAAACATACACATTGTCATTGTACATTCAAGAAATGTACATCAAAACATACACATTTTCATTGTACACTCAAGCAATGTACATCAAAACATACACATTTTCATTGTACATTCAAGAAATGTATATCAAAACATACACATTTTCATTGTACATTCAAGAAATGTACATCGAAACATACACATTTTCATTGCACATTCTAGAAATGTACCACAAAACATACACTTTTTCATTGTACACTCAAGAAATGTACATCAAAACATACACATTTTGAGTGTACATTCAAGAGATATACATCAAAACATGCACATTATCATTGTATATACAAGAAATGTACATCAAAACATACACATTTTTATTGTATATACAAGAAATGTATATCAAAACATACACATTTTTATTGTATATACAAGAAATGTATATCAAAACATACACATTTTCAGTGTACATTCAAGAAATGTACATCAAAAAGTACACATTTTCATTGTATATACCAGAAATGTACATCAAAACATACACATTTTCATTGTACATTCAAGAAATGTACATCAAAACACACACATTTTCATTGTATATCCCAGAAATGTACATCAAAACATACACATTTTCATTGTATATACCAGAAATGCACATCAAAACATACACATTTTCAGTCTACATTCAAGAAATGTACATCAAAACATACACATTTTCATTGTATATACCAGAAATCTACATCAAAACATACACTTTTTCATTGTACATTCAAGAAATGTACATCAAAACATACACATTCTCAGTGTACATTCAAGAAATGTACATCAAAACATACACATTTTCATTGTGTATACCAGAAATGTACATCAAAACATACACATTTTCATTGTACATTCAAGAAATGTACATCAAAACATACACATTTTGAGTGTACATTCAAGAAATATACATCAAAACATACACATTTTCATTGTATATACCAGAAATGCACATCAAAACATACACATTTTCATTGTACATTCAAGAAATGTACATCAAAAGATACACATTTTGAGTGTACATTCAAGAAATGTACATCAAAACATATACATTTTCATTGTATATACCAGAAATGTACATCAAAACATACACATTTTCATTGTATATACAAGAAATGTATATCAAAACATACACATTTTCAGTGTACATTCAAGAAATGTACATCAAAACATACACATTTTCATTGTATATACAAGAAATGTACATCAAAACATACACATTTTCATTGTATATACCAGAAATGTACATCAAAACATACACATTTTCATTGTATATACCAGAAATGCACATCAAAACATACACATTTTCAGTCTACATTCAAGAAATGTACATCAAAACATACACATTTTCATTGTATATACCAGAAATCTACATCAAAACATACACTTTTTCATTGTACATTCAAGAAATGTACATCAAAACATACACATTCTCAGTGTACATTCAAGAAATGTACATCAAAAAGTACACATTTTCATTGTATATACCAGAAATGTACATCAAAACATACACATTTTCATTGTACATTCAAGAAATGTACATCAAAACACACACATTTTCATTGTATATACCAGAAATGTACATCAAAACATACACATTTTCATTGTATATACCAGAAATGCACATCAAAACATACACATTTTCAGTCTACATTCAAGAAATGTACATCAAAACATACACATTTTCATTGTATATACCAGAAATCTACATCAAAACATACACTTTTTCATTGTACATTCAAGAAATGTACATCAAAACATACACATTCTCAGTGTACATTCAAGAAATGTACATCAAAACATACACATTTTCATTGTGTATACCAGAAATGTACATCAAAACATACACATTTTCATTGTACATTCAAGAAATGTACATCAAAACATACACATTTTGAGTGTACATTCAAGAAATATACATCAAAACATACACATTTTCATTGTATATACCAGAAATGCACATCAAAACATACACATTTTCATTGTACATTCAAGAAATGTACATCAAAAGATACACATTTTGAGTGTACATTCAAGAAATGTACATCAAAACATATACATTTTCATTGTATATACCAGAAATGTACATCAAAACATACACATTTTCATTGTATATACAAGAAATGTATATCAAAACATACACATTTTCAGTGTACATTCAAGAAATGTACATCAAAACATACACATTTTCATTGTATATACAAGAAATGTACATCAAAACATACACATTTTCATTGTATATACCAGAAATGTACATCAAAACATACACATTTTCATTGTACATTCAAGAAATGTACATCAAAACATACACATTTTCATTGTACATTCAAGAAATGTACATCGAAACATACACATTTTCATTGTACATTCTAGAAATGTACCACAAAACATACACTTTTTCATTGTACACTCAAGAAATGTACATCAAAACATACACATTTTGAGTGTACATTCAAGAGATATACATCAAAACATGCACATTATCATTGTATATACAAGAAATGTACATCAAAACATACACATTTTTATTGTATATACAAGAAATGTATATCAAAACATACACATTTTTATTGTATATACAAGAAATGTATATCAAAACATACACATTTTCAGTGTACATTCAAGAAATGTACATCAAAAAGTACACATTTTCATTGTATATACCAGAAATGTACATCAAAACATACACATTTTCATTGTACATTCAAGAAATGTACATCAAAACACACACATTTTCATTGTATATACCAGAAATGTACATCAAAACATACACATTTTCATTTTATATACCAGAAATGCACATCAAAACATACACATTTTCAGTCTACATTCAAGAAATGTACATCAAAACATACACATTTTCATTGTATATACCAGAAATCTACATCAAAACATACACTTTTTCATTGTACATTCAAGAAATGTACATCAAAACATACACATTCTCAGTGTACATTCAAGAAATGTACATCAAAACATACACATTTTCATTGTGTATACCAGAAATGTACATCAAAACATACACATTTTCATTGTACATTCAAGAAATGTACATCAAAACATACACATTTTGAGTGTACATTCAAGAAATATACATCAAAACATACACATTTTCATTGTATATACCAGAAATGCACATCAAAACATACACATTTTCATTGTACATTCAAGAAATGTACATCAAAAGATACACATTTTGAGTGTACATTCAAGAAACGTACATCAAAACATACAAATTTTCAGTGTACCTTGAAGAAATATACATCAAAACATAAACATTTTCAGGGTACATTCAAGAACTGTACATCAAAACATACACATTTTCAGTGTACATTCAAGAAATGTACATCAAAACATACACACTTTCAGTGTACATTCAGGAAATGTACATCAAAACATACACATTTTCATTGTATATACCAGAAATGTACATCAAAACATACACATTTTCATTGTATATACAAGAAATGTACATCAAAACATTCACATTTTCATTGTACATTCAAGAAATGTATATCAAAACATACACATTTTCAGTGTACATTCAAGAAATGTACATCAAAACATACACATTTTCATTGTACACTCAAGCAATGTACATCAAAACATACACATCTTCATTGTACAGTAAAGAAATGTACATCGAAGCATATACACTTTCAGTGTACATTCAAGAAATGTACATCAAAACATACACATTTTCATTGTACATTCAAGAAATGTACATCAAAACATACACATTGTCATTGTACATTCAAGAAATGTACATCAAAACATACACATTTTCATTGTACACTCAAGCAATGTACATCAAAACATACACATTTTCATTGTACATTCAAGAAATGTATATCAAAACATACACATTTTCATTGTACATTCAAGAAATGTACATCGAAACATACACATTTTCATTGTACATTCTAGAAATGTACCACAAAACATACACTTTTTCATTGTACACTCAAGAAATGTACATCAAAACATACACATTTTGAGTGTACATTCAAGAGATATACATCAAAACATGCACATTATCATTGTATATACAAGAAATGTACATCAAAACATACACATTTTTATTGTATATACAAGAAATGTATATCAAAACATACACATTTTTATTGTATATACAAGAAATGTATATCAAAACATACACATTTTCAGTGTACATTCAAGAAATGTACATCAAAAAGTACACATTTTCATTGTATATACCAGAAATGTACATCAAAACATACACATTTTCATTGTACATTCAAGAAATGTACATCAAAACACACACATTTTCATTGTATATACCAGAAATGTACATCAAAACATACACATTTTCATTGTATATACCAGAAATGCACATCAAAACATACACATTTTCAGTCTACATTCAAGAAATGTACATCAAAACATACACATTTTCATTGTATATACCAGAAATCTACATCAAAACATACACTTTTTCATTGTACATTCAAGAAATGTACATCAAAACATACACATTCTCAGTGTACATTCAAGAAATGTACATCAAAACATACACATTTTCATTGTGTATACCAGAAATGTACATCAAAACATACACATTTTCATTGTACATTCAAGAAATGTACATCAAAACATACACATTTTGAGTGTACATTCAAGAAATATACATCAAAACATACACATTTTCATTGTATATACCAGAAATGCACATCAAAACATACACATTTTCATTGTACATTCAAGAAATGTACATCAAAAGATACACATTTTGAGTGTACATTCAAGAAATGTACATCAAAACATATACATTTTCATTGTATATACCAGAAATGTACATCAAAACATACACATTTTCATTGTATATACAAGAAATGTATATCAAAACATACACATTTTCAGTGTACATTCAAGAAATGTACATCAAAACATACACATTTTCATTGTATATACAAGAAATGTACATCAAAACATACACATTTTCATTGTATATACCAGAAATGTACATCAAAACATACACATTTTCATTGTATATACCAGAAATGCACATCAAAACATACACATTTTCAGTCTACATTCAAGAAATGTACATCAAAACATACACATTTTCATTGTATATACCAGAAATCTACATCAAAACATACACTTTTTCATTGTACATTCAAGAAATGTACATCAAAACATACACATTCTCAGTGTACATTCAAGAAATGTACATCAAAACATACACATTTTCATTGTGTATACCAGAAATGTACATCAAAACATACACATTTTCATTGTACATTCAAGAAATGTACATCAAAAGATACACATTTTGAGTGTACATTCAAGAAATGTACATCAAAACATATACATTTTCATTGTATATACCAGAAATGTACATCAAAACATACACATTTTCATTGTATATACAAGAAATGTATATCAAAACATACACATTTTCAGTGTACATTCAAGAAATGTACATCAAAACATACACATTTTCATTGTATATACAAGAAATGTACATCAAAACATACACATTTTCATTGTATATACCAGAAATGTACATCAAAACATACACATTTTCATTGTACATTCAAGAAATGTACATCAAAACATACACATTTTCATTGTACATTCAAGAAATGTACATCGAAACATACACATTTTCATTGTACATTCTAGAAATGTACCACAAAACATACACTTTTTCATTGTACACTCAAGAAATGTACATCAAAACATACACATTTTGAGTGTACATTCAAGAGATATACATCAAAACATGCACATTATCATTGTATATACAAGAAATGTACATCAAAACATACACATTTTTATTGTATATACAAGAAATGTATATCAAAACATACACATTTTTATTGTATATACAAGAAATGTATATCAAAACATACACATTTTCAGTGTACATTCAAGAAATGTACATCAAAAAGTACACATTTTCATTGTATATACCAGAAATGTACATCAAAACATACACATTTTCATTGTACATTCAAGAAATGTACATCAAAACACACACATTTTCATTGTATATACCAGAAATGTACATCAAAACATACACATTTTCATTGTATATACCAGAAATGCACATCAAAACATACACATTTTCAGTCTACATTCAAGAAATGTACATCAAAACATACACATTTTCATTGTATATACCAGAAATCTACATCAAAACATACACTTTTTCATTGTACATTCAAGAAATGTACATCAAAACATACACATTCTCAGTGTACATTCAAGAAATGTACATCAAAACATACACATTTTCATTGTGTATACCAGAAATGTACATCAAAACATACACATTTTCATTGTACATTCAAGAAATGTACATCAAAACATACACATTTTGAGTGTACATTCAAGAAATATACATCAAAACATACACATTTTCATTGTATATACCAGAAATGCACATCAAAACATACACATTTTCATTGTACATTCAAGAAATGTACATCAAAAGATACACATTTTGAGTGTACATTCAAGAAACGTACATCAAAACATACAAATTTTCAGTGTACCTTGAAGAAATATACATCAAAACATAAACATTTTCAGGGTACATTCAAGAACTGTACATCAAAACATACACATTTTCAGTGTACATTCAAGAAATGTACATCAAAACATACACATTTTCAGTGTACATTCAGGAAATGTACATCAAAACATACACATTTTCATTGTATATACCAGAAATGTACATCAAAACATACACATTTTCATTGTATATACAAGAAATGTACATCAAAACATTCACATTTTCATTGTACATTCAAGAAATGTATATCAAAACATACACATTTTCAGTGTACATTCAAGAAATGTACATCAAAACATACACATTTTCATTGTACACTCAAGCAATGTACATCAAAACATACACATCTTCATTGTACAGTAAAGAAATGTACATCGAAGCATATACACTTTCAGTGTACATTCAAGAAATGTACATCAAAACATACACATTTTCATTGTACATTCAAGAAATGTACATCAAAACATACACATTGTCATTGTACATTCAAGAAATGTACATCAAAACATACACATTTTCATTGTACACTCAAGCAATGTACATCAAAGCATACACATTTTCATTGTACATTCAAGAAATGTATATCAAAACATACACATTTTCATTGTACATTCAAGAAATGTACATCGAAACATACACATTTTCATTGTACATTCTAGAAATGTACCACAAAACATACACTTTTTCATTGTACACTCAAGAAATGTACATCAAAACATACACATTTTGAGTGTACATTCAAGAGATATACATCAAAACATGCACATTATCATTGTATATACAAGAAATGTACATCAAAACATACACATTTTTATTGTATATACAAGAAATGTATATCAAAACATACACATTTTCAGTGTACATTCAAGAAATGTACATCAAAAAGTACACATTTTCATTGTATATACCAGAAATGTACATCAAAACATACACATTTTCATTGTACATTCAAGAAATGTACATCAAAACACACACATTTTCATTGTATATACCAGAAATGTACATCAAAACATACACATTTTCATTGTATATACCAGAAATGCACATCAAAACATACACATTTTCAGTCTACATTCAAGAAATGTACATCAAAACATACACATTTTCATTGTATATACCAGAAATCTACATCAAAACATACACTTTTTCATTGTACATTCAAGAAATGTACATCAAAACATACACATTCTCAGTGTACATTCAAGAAATGTACATCAAAACATACACATTTTCATTGTGTATACCAGAAATGTACATCAAAACATACACATTTTCATTGTACATTCAAGAAATGTACATCAAAACATACACATTTTGAGTGTACATTCAAGAAATATACATCAAAACATACACATTTTCATTGTATATACCAGAAATGCACATCAAAACATACACATTTTCATTGTACATTCAAGAAATGTACATCAAAAGATACACATTTTGAGTGTACATTCAAGAAACGTACATCAAAACATACAAATTTTCAGTGTACCTTGAAGAAATATACATCAAAACATAAACATTTTCAGGGTACATTCAAGAACTGTACATCAAAACATACACATTTTCAGTGTACATTCAAGAAATGTACATCAAAACATACACATTTTCAGTGTACATTCAGGAAATGTACATCAAAACATACACATTTTCATTGTATATACCAGAAATGTACATCAAAACATACACATTTTCATTGTATATACAAGAAATGTACATCAAAACATTCACATTTTCATTGTACATTCAAGAAATGTATATCAAAACATACACATTTTGAGTGTACATTCAAGAAATATACATCAAAACATACACATTTTCATTGTATATACCAGAAATGCACATCAAAACATACACATTTTCATTGTACATTCAAGAAATGTACATCAAAAGATACACATTTTGAGTGTACATTCAAGAAATGTACATCAAAACATATACATTTTCATTGTATATACCAGAAATGTACATCAAAACATACACATTTTCATTGTATATACAAGAAATGTACATCAAAACATACACATTTTCATTGTATATACAAGAAATGTATATCAAAACATACACATTTTCAGTGTACATTCAAGAAATGTACATCAAAACATACACATTTTCATTGTATATACAAGAAATGTACATCAAAACATACACATTTTCATTGTATATACCAGAAATGTACATCAAAACATACACATTTTCATTGTACATTCAAGAAATGTACATCAAAACATACACATTCTCAGTGTACATTCAAGAAATGTACATCAAAACATACACATTTTCATTGTGTATACCAGAAATGTGCATCAAAACATACACATTTTCATTGTACATTCAAGAAACGTACATCAAAACATACAAATTTTCAGTGTACCTTGAAGAAATATACATCAAAACATACACATTTTCAGGGTACATTCAAGAAATATACATCAAAACATACACATTTTCATTGTATATACAAGAAATGTAAATCAAAACATACACCTTTTGAGTGTACAGTCAAAAAATATTAATCAAAACATACACATTTTCATTGTATGTACCAGAAATGTACATCAAAACATACCCATTTTCATTGTACATTCAAGAAATGTACATCAAAACATACACATTTTCATTGTACATTCAAGAAACGTACATCAAAACATACAAATTTTCAGTGTACCTTGAAGAAATATACATCAAAACATAAACATTTTCAGGGTACATTCAAGAACTGTACATCAAAACATACACATTTTCAGTGTACATTCAAGAAATGTACATCAAAACATACACATTTTCAGTGTACATTCAGGAAATGTACATCAAAACATACACATTTTCATTGTATATACCAGAAATGTACATCAAAACATACACATTTTCATTGTATATACAAGAAATGTACATCAAAACATTCACATTTTCATTGTACATTCAAGAAATGTATATCAAAACATACACATTTTCAGTGTACATTCAAGAAATGTACATCAAAACATACACATTTTCATTGTATATACAAGATATGTACATCAAAACATACACATTTTCATTGTACACTAAAGAAATGTACATCAAAACATACACATTTTCAGTGTACATTCAAGAAATGTACATCAAAATATACACATTTTCAATGTACATTCAAGAAATGTACATCATAACATACACATTCTCAGTGTACATTCAAGAAATGTACGTCAAAGCATACACATTTTGAGTGTACATTCAAGAAATGTACATCAAAACATATACATTTTCATTGCATACACAAGAAATGTTCATCAAAAGATACACATTTTCATTGTATATACAAGAAATGTATATCAAAACATACACATTTTCAGTGCACATTCAAGAAATGTACATCAAAACATACACATTTTCATTGTATATAGATGAAATGTACATCAAAACATACACATTTTCATTGTATATACCAGAAATGTACATCAAAACATACACATTTTCATTGTACATTCAAGAAATGTACATCAAAACATACACATTTTGAGTGTACATTCAAGTAATATACATCAAAACATACACATTTTCATTGTATATACAAGAAATGTATATCCAAAGATACACATTTTCAGTGTACATTCAAGAAATGTACATCAAAAACTACACATTTTCATTGTACATTCAAGAAATATACATTAAAGCATACACATTTTCATTGTATATACCAGAAATGTACATCAAAACATACAGATTTTCATTGTACATTCAAGAAATGTACATCGAAACATACACATTTTGAATGTACATTCAAGAAATATACATCAAAACATACACATTTTCAGTGTATATACCAGAAATGTACATCAAAATATACACATTTTCATTGTACATTCAAGAAATGTACATCAAAACATACACATTTTGAGTGTACATTCAAGAAATATACATCAAAAGATACACATTTTCATTGTATATACCAGAAATGTACATCAAAACATACACATTTTCATTGTATATACCAGAAATGTACATCAAAACATACACATTTTCATTGTACATTCAAGAAATGTACATCAAAACATACACATTTTGAGTGTACATTCAAGAAATATACATCAAAACATACACATTTTCATTGTATATACCAGAAATGTACATCAAAACATATACATTTTCATTGTACATTCAAGAAATGTACATCAAAACATACACATTTTGAGTGTACATTCAAGAAATATACATCAAAACATGCACATTTTCATTGTATATACCAGAAATGTACATCAAAACATACACATTTTCATTGTACATTCAAGAAATGTACATCAAAACATAAACATTTTCATTGTATATACCAGAAATGTACATCAAAACATACACATTTTCATTGTACATTCAAGAAATGTACATCAAAACATACACATTTTCATTGTATATACCAGAAATGTACCTCAAAACATACACATTTTCATTGTACATTCAAGAAATGTACATCAAAACATACACATTTTGAGTGTACATTCAAGAAATATACATTAAAACATACACATTTTCATTGTATATACCAGAAATGCACATTAAAACATACACATTTTCATTGTACATTCAAGAACTGTACATCAAAACATACACATTTTCAGTGTACATTCAAGAAATGTACATCAAAACATACACATTTTCAGTGTACATTCAAGAAATGTACATCAAAACATACACATTTTCATTGTATATACCAGAAATGTACATCAAAACATACACATTTTCATTGTATATACAAGAAATGTACATCAAAACATACACATTTTCATTGTATATACAAGAAATGTATATCAAAACATACACATTTTCAGTGTACATAAAAGAAATGTACATCAAAATATACACATTTTCATTGTATATACAAGAAATGTACATCAAAACATACACATTTTCAGTGTACATTCAAGAAATGTACATCAAAACATACACATTTTGAGTGTACATTCAAGAAATGTACATCAAAACATATACATTTTCATTGTACATACAAGAATTGTACATCAAAACATCCACATTTTCATTGTACATTCAAGAAATGTACATCAAAACATACACATTTTCATTGTATATACCAGAAATGTATATCAAAACATACACATTTTCAGTGTACATTCAAGAAATGTACATCAAAACATACACATTTTCATTGTACATTCAAGAAATGTACATCAAAACATACACATTTTCAGTGTACATTCAAGAAATGTACATCAAAACATACACATTTTGAGTGTACATTCAAGAAATGTACATCAAAACATATACATTTTCATTGTACATACAAGAAATGTACATCAAAACATCCACATTTTCATTGTACATTCAAGAAATGTACATCAAAACATACACATTTTCATTGTATATACCAGAAATGTACATCAAAACATACACATTTTCAGTGTACATTCAAGAAATGTACATCAAAACATAAACATTTTCATTGTATATACCAGAAATGTACATCAAAACATACACATTTTCATTGTATATACAAGAAATGTACATCAAAACATACACATTTTCAGTGTACATTCAAGAAATGTACATCAAGACATACACATTTTCATTGTACATTCAAGAAATGTACATCAAAACATAAACATTTTCATTGTATATACCAGAAATGTACATCAAAACATACACATTTTCATTGTACATTCAAGAAATGTACATCAAAACATACACATTTTCATTGTATATACCAGAAATGTACATCAAAACATACACATTTTCATTGTACATTCAAGAAATGTACATCAAAACATACACATTTTGAGTGTACATTCAAGAAATATACATCAAAACATACACATTTTCATTGTATATACCAGAAATGCACATCAAAACATACACATTTTCATTGTACATTCAAGAAATGTACATCAAAACATACACATTTTCAGTGTACATTAAAGAACTGTACATCAAAACATACACATTTTCAGTGTACATTCAAGAAATGTACTTCAAAACATAAACATTTTCATTGTATATACCAGAAATGTACATCAAAACATACACATTTTCATTGTATATACTAGAAATGTACATCAAAACATACACATTTTCATTGTATATACAAGAAATGTATATCAAAACATACACATTTTCAGTGTACATTCAAGAAATGTACATCAAGACATACACATTTTCATTGTACATTCAAGAAATGTATATCAAAACATACACATTTTCAGTGTACATTCAAGAAATGTAAATCAAAACATATAGATTTTCATTGTATATACAAGAAATGTACATCAAAACATACACATTTTCATTGTACACTCAAGAAATGTACATCAAAACTTACACATTTTCATTCTACACTCAAGAAATGTATATCAAAACATACACATTTTCTTTGTACACTCAAGAAATGTACATAAAAAACTTACACATTTTCATTGTATATACAAGAAATGTACATCAAAACATACACATTTTCAGTGTACATTCAAGAAATGTACATCAAAACATACACATTTTCATTGTACGTTCAAGAAATGTATATCAAAACATACACATTTTCAGTGTACATTCAAGAAATGTACATCAAAACATACACATTTTCATTGTATATACAAGAAATGTACATCAAAACATACACATTTTCATTGTATACTAAAGAAATATACATTCACACATTTTCAGTGTGCATTCAAGAAATGTACATCAAAACATACACATTTTCATTGTACACTCAAGAAATGTACATAAAAACATACACATTTTGAGTGTACATTCAAGAAATATACATCAACACATACACAATTTCATTGTATATACCAGAAATGTCCATCAAAACATACACATTTTCATTGTACATTAAGGAAATGTACATCAAAACATACACATTTTCAGTGTACATTCAAGAAATGTACATCAAAACGTACACATTTTGAGTGTACATTCAAGAAATGTACATGAAGACATATACATTTTCATTGTATATACCAGAAATGTACATCAAAACATACACATTTTCATTGTATATACAAGAAATGTACATCAAAACATACACATTTTCATTGTATATACAAGAAATGTATATTAAAACATACACATTTTCATTGTATATACAAGAAATGTACATCAAAACATACACATTTTGAGTGTACATTCAAGAAATGTACTTCAAAACATATACATTTTCAGTGCACATTCAAGAAATGTACATCAAAACATACACATTTTCATTGTATATAGAAGAAATGTACATCAATACATTCACATTTTCATTGTATATTCCAGAAATGTACATCAAAACATACACATTTTCATTGTACATTCAAGAAATGTACATCAAAACATACACATTTTCATTGTATATACCAGAAATGTACATCAAAACATACACATTTTCATTGTACATTCAAGAAATGTACATCAAAACATACACATTTTCATTGTATATACCAGAAATGTACATCAAAACATACACATTTTCATTGTACATTCAAGAAATGTACATCAAAGCATACACATTTTGAGTGTACATTCAAGTAATATACATCAAAACATACACATTTTCATTGTATATACCAGAAATGCACATCAAAACATACACATTTTCATTCTACATTCAAGAAATGTACATCAAAAAATACACATTTTCAGTGTACATTCAAGAACTGTACATCAAAACATACACATTTTCAGTGTACATTCAAGAAATGTACATCAAAACATAAACATTTTCATTGTATATACCAGAAATGTACATCAAAACATACACATTTTCATTGTATATAAAAGAAATGTACATCAAAACATACACATTTTCATTGTATATACAACAAATGTATATCAAAAAATACACATTTTCAGTGTACATTCAAGAAATGTACATCAAAACATACACATTTTCATTGTATATACAAGAAATGTACATCAAAACATACACATTTTCAGTGTACATTCAAGAAATGTACATCAAGACATACACATTTTCATTGTACATTCAAGAAATGTATATCAAAACATACACATTTTCAGTGTACATTCAAGAAATGTGCATCAAAACATTCACATTTTCATTGTATATACAAGAAATGTACATCAAAACATATGATTTTCATTGTACGCTCAAGAAATGTACATCAAAACTTACACATTTTCATTCCACACTCAAGAGATGTATATCAAAACATACACATTTTCTTTGTACACTCAAGAAATGTACATAAAAAACTTACACATTTTCATTGTATATACAAGAAATGTACATCAAAACATACACATTTTCAGTGTACATTCAAGAAATGTACATCAAAACATACACATTTTCATTGTACATTCAAGAAATGTATATCAAAGCATACACATTTTCAGTGTACATTCAAGAAATGTACATCAAAACATACACATTTTCATTGTATATACAAGAAATGTACATCAAAACATACACATTTTCATTGTACACTAAAGAAATATACATCAAAACATTCACACATTTTCAGTGTACATTCAAGAAATGTACATCAAAACATACACATTTTCATTGTACATTCAAGAAATGTACATCAAAACTTACACATTTTGAGTGTACATTCAAGAAATATACATCAACACATACACAATTTCATTGTATATACCAGAAATGTACATCAAAACATACACATTTTCATTGTACATTCAAGAATTGTACATCAAAACATACACATTTCAGTGTACATTCAAGAAATGTACATCAAAACATATACATTTTCATTGTATACACAAGAAATGTACATCAAAAAATACACATTTTCATTGTATATACAAGAAATGTATATCAAAACATACACATTTTCAGTGCACATTCAAGAAATGTACATCAAAACATACCCATTTTCATTGTATATACAAGAAATGTACATCAAAACATACACATTTTCATTGTACACTAAAGAAATGTACATCAAAACATACACATTTTCAGTGTACATTCAAGAAATGTACATCAAAATATACACATTTTCAATGTACATTCAAGAAATGTACATCATAACATACACATTCTCAGTGTACATTCAAGAAATGTACGTCAAAGCATACACATTTTGAGTGTACATTCAAGAAATGTACATCAAAACATATACATTTTCATTGCATACACAAGAAATGTACATCAAAAGATACACATTTTCATTGTATATACAAGAAATGTATATCAAAACATACAAATTTCAGTGCACATTCAAGAAATGTACATCAAAACATACACATTTTCATTGTATATAGAAGAAATGTACATCAAAACATACACATTTTCATTGTATATACCAGAAATGTACATCAAAACATACACATTTTCATTGTACATTCAAGAAATGTACATCAAAACATACACATTTTGAGTGTACATTCAAGTAATATACATCAAAACATACACATTTTCATTGTATATACAAGAAATGTATATCAAAAGATACACATTTTCAGTGTACATTCAAGAAATGTACATCAAAAACTACACATTTTCATTGTACATTCAAGAAATATACATTAAAACATACACATTTTCATTCTATATACCAGAAATGTACATCAAAACATACAGATTTTCATTGTACATTCAAGAAATGTACATCAAAACATACACATTTTCAGTGTACATTCAAGAAATGTACATCAAACAATACACATTTTCAGTGTACATTCAAGAAATGTACATCAAAACATACACATTTTCATTGTATATACCAGAAATGTACATCAAAACATACACATTTTCATTGTATATACAAGAAATGTACATCAAAACATACACATTTTCATTGTATATACAAGAAATGTATATCAAAACATACACATTTTCAGTGTACATAAAAGAAATGTACATCAAAATATACACATTTTCATTGTATATACAAGAAATGTACATCAAAACATACACATTTTCAGTGTACATTCAAGAAATGTACATCAAAACATACACATTTTGAGTGTATATTCAAGAAATGTACATCAAAACATATACATTTTCATTGTATATACAAGAAATGTACATCAAAACATAAACATTTTCATTGTATATACCAGAAATGTACATCAAAACATACACATTTTCATTGTATATAAAAGAAATGTACATCAAAACATACACATTTTCATTGTATATACAACAAATGTATATCAAAACATACACATTTTCAGTGTACATTCAAGAAATGTACATCAAAACATACACATTTTCATTGTATATACAAGAAATGTACATCAAAACATACACATTTTCAGTGTACATTCAAGAAATGTACATCAAGACATACACATTTTCATTGTACATTCAAGAAATGTATATCAAAACATACACATTTTCAGTGTACATTCAAGAAATGTACATCAAAACATACACATTTTCATTGTATATACAAGAAATGTACATCAAAACATACACATTTTCATTGTACACTCAAGAAATGTACATCAAAACTTACATATTTTCATTCCACACTCAAGAAATGTATATCAAAACATACACATTTTCTTTGTACACTCAAGAAATGTACATAAAAAACTTACACATTTTCATTGTATATACAAGAAATGTACATCAAAACATACACATTTTCAGTGTACATTCAAGAAATGTACATCAAAACATACACATTTTCATTGTACATTCAAGAAATGTATATCAGGGCATACACATTTTCAGTGTACATTCAAGAAATGTACATCAAAACATACACATTTTCGTTGTATATACAAGAAATGTACATCAAAACATACACATTTTCATTGTACACTAAAGAAATATACATCAAAACATTCACACATTTTCAGTGTACATTCAAGAAATGTACACCAAAACATACACATTTTCATTGTACATTCAAGAAATGTACATCAAAACATACACATTTCAGTGTACATTCAAGAAATGTACATTAAACATATACATTTTCATTGTATACATAAGAAATGTACATCAAAACTTACATATTTTCATTCCACACTCAAGAAATGTATATCAAAACATACACATTTTCTTTGTACACTCAAGAAATGTACATAAAAAACTTACACATTTTCATTGTATATACAAGAAATGTACATCAAAACATACACATTTTCAGTGTACATTCAAGAAATGTACATAAAAACATACACATTTTCATTGTACATTCAAGAAATGTATATCAGGGCATACACATTTTGAGTGTACATTCAAGAAATATACATCAACACATTAACAATTTCATTGTATATACCAGAAATGTACATCAAAACATACACATTTTCATTGTACATTCAAGAATTGTACATCAAAACATACACATTTCAGTGTACATTCAAGAAATGTACATCAAAACATATACATTTTCATTGTATACACAAGAAATGTACATCAAAAGATACACATTTTCTTTGTACACTCAAGAAATGTACATCATAACATACACATTCTCAGTGTACATTCAAGAAATGTACGTCAAAGCATACACATTTTGAGTGTACATTCAAGAAATGTACATCAAAACATATACATTTTCATTGCATACACAAGAAATGTACATCAAAAGATACACATTTTCATTGTATATACAAGAAATGTATATCAAAACATACACATTTTCAGTGCACATTCAAGAAATGTACATCAAAACATACACATTTTCATTGTATATAGAAGAAATGTACCTCAAAACATACACATTTTCATTGTATATACCAGAAATGTACATCAAAACATACACATTTTCATTGTACATTCAAGAAATGTACATCAAAACATACACATTTTGAGTGTACATTCAAGTAATATACATCAAAACAAACACATTTTCATTGTATATACAAGAAATGTATATCAAAAGATACACATTTTCAGTGTACATTCAAGAAATGTACATCAAAAACTACACATTTTCATTGTACATTTAAGAAATATACATTAAAGCATACACATTTTCATTGTATATACCAGAAATGTACATCAAAACATACAGATTTTCATTGTACATTCAAGAAATGTACATCGAAACATACACATTTTGAATGTACATTCAAGAAATATACATCAAAACATACACATTTTCAGTGTATATACCAGAAAAGTACATCAAAACATACACATTTTCATTGTACATTCAAGAAATGTACATCAAAACATACACATTTTGAGTGTACATTCAAGAAATATACATCACAAGATACACATTTTCATTGTATATACCAGAAATGTACATCAAAACATACACATTTTCATTGTATATACCAGAAATGTACATCAAAACATATACATTTTCATTGTACATTCAAGAAATGTACATCAAAACATACACATTTTGAGTGTACATTCAAGAGATATACATCAAAACATGCACATTTTCATTGTATATACCAGAAATGTACATCAAAACATACACATTTTCATTGTATATTCAAGAAATGCACATCAAAACATACACATTTTCATTGTATATACCAGAAATGCACATCAAAACATACACATTTTCATTCTACATTCAAGAAATGTACATCAAAAAATACACATTTTCAGTGTACATTCAAGAACTGTACATCAAAACATACACATTTTCAGTGTACATTCAAGAAATGTACATCAAAACATAAACATTTTCATTGTATATACCAGAAATGTACATCAAAACATACACATTTTCATTGTATATAAAAGAAATGTACATCAAAACATACACATTTTCATTGTATATACAACAAATGTATATCAAAAAATACACATTTTCAG
Organism: Tenodera sinensis; assembly: GCA_030765045.1. Taxonomy (NCBI): domain Eukaryota; kingdom Metazoa; phylum Arthropoda; class Insecta; order Mantodea; family Mantidae; genus Tenodera; species Tenodera sinensis. The sequence goes on along the minus strand of CM060963.1, from coordinate 164,613,054 downwards.
TGTACATTCAAGAAATGTACATCAAAACATACACATTTTCATTGTATATACAAGAAATGTACATCAAAACATACACATTTTCAGTGTACATTCAAGAAATGTACATCAAGACATACACATTTTCATTGTACATTCAAGAAATGTATATCAAAACATACACATTTTCAGTGTACATTCAAGAAATGTGCATCAAAACATTCACATTTTCATTGTATATACAAGAAATGTACATCAAAACATATGATTTTCATTGTACGCTCAAGATATGTACATCAAAACTTACACATTTTCATTCCACACTCAAGAGATGTATATCAAAACATACACATTTTCTTTGTACACTCAAGAAATGTACATAAAAAACTTACACATTTTCATTGTATATACAAGAAATGTACATCAAAACATACACATTTTCAGTGTACATTCAAGAAATGTACATCAAAACATACACATTTTCATTGTACATTCAAGAAATGTATATCAAAGCATACACATTTTCAGTGTACATTCAAGAAATGTACATCAAAACATACACATTTTCATTGTATATACAAGAAATGTACATCAAAACATACACATTTTCATTGTACACTAAAGAAATATACATCAAAACATTCACACATTTTCAGTGTACATTCAAGAAATGTACATCAAAACATACACATTTTCATTGTACATTCAAGAAATGTACATCAAAACTTACACATTTTGAGTGTACATTCAAGAAATATACATCAACACATACACAATTTCATTGTATATACCAGAAATGTACATCAAAACATACACATTTTCATTGTACATTCAAGAATTGTACATCAAAACATACACATTTCAGTGTACATTCAAGAAATGTACATCAAAACATATACATTTTCATTGTATACACAAGAAATGTACATCAAAAAATACACATTTTCATTGTATATACAAGAAATGTATATCAAAACATACACATTTTCAGTGCACATTCAAGAAATGTACATCAAAACATACCCATTTTCATTGTATATACAAGAAATGTACATCAAAACATACACATTTTCATTGTACACTAAAGAAATGTACATCAAAACATACACATTTTCAGTGTACATTCAAGAAATGTACATCAAAATATACACATTTTCAATGTACATTCAAGAAATGTACATCATAACATACACATTCTCAGTGTACATTCAAGAAATGTACGTCAAAGCATACACATTTTGAGTGTACATTCAAGAAATGTACATCAAAACATATACATTTTCATTGCATACACAAGAAATGTACATCAAAAGATACACATTTTCATTGTATATACAAGAAATGTATATCAAAACATACACATTTTCAGTGCACATTCAAGAAATGTACATCAAAACATACACATTTTCATTGTATATAGAAGAAATGTACATCAAAACATACACATTTTCATTGTATATACCAGAAATGTACATCAAAACATACACATTTTCATTGTACATTCAAGAAATGTACATCAAAACATACACATTTTGAGTGTACATTCAAGTAATATACATCAAAACATACACATTTTCATTGTATATACAAGAAATGTATATCAAAAGATACACATTTTCAGTGTACATTCAAGAAATGTACATCAAAAACTACACATTTTCATTGTACATTCAAGAAATATACATTAAAACATACACATTTTCATTCTATATACCAGAAATGTACATCAAAACATACAGATTTTCATTGTACATTCAAGAAATGTACATCAAAACATACACATTTTCAGTGTACATTCAAGAAATGTACATCAAACAATACACATTTTCAGTGTACATTCAAGAAATGTACATCAAAACATACACATTTTCATTGTATATACCAGAAATGTACATCAAAACATACACATTTTCATTGTATATACAAGAAATGTACATCAAAACATACACATTTTCATTGTATATACAAGAAATGTATATCAAAACATACACATTTTCAGTGTACATAAAAGAAATGTACATCAAAATATACACATTTTCATTGTATATACAAGAAATGTACATCAAAACATACACATTTTCAGTGTACATTCAAGAAATGTACATCAAAACATACACATTTTGAGTGTATATTCAAGAAATGTACATCAAAACATATACATTTTCATTGTATATACAAGAAATGTACATCAAAACATAAACATTTTCATTGTATATACCAGAAATGTACATCAAAACATACACATTTTCATTGTATATAAAAGAAATGTACATCAAAACATACACATTTTCATTGTATATACAACAAATGTATATCAAAACATACACATTTTCAGTGTACATTCAAGAAATGTACATCAAAACATACACATTTTCATTGTATATACAAGAAATGTACATCAAAACATACACATTTTCAGTGTACATTCAAGAAATGTACATCAAGACATACACATTTTCATTGTACATTCAAGAAATGTATATCAAAACATACACATTTTCAGTGTACATTCAAGAAATGTACATCAAAACATACACATTTTCATTGTATATACAAGAAATGTACATCAAAACATACACATTTTCATTGTACACTCAAGAAATGTACATCAAAACTTACATATTTTCATTCCACACTCAAGAAATGTATATCAAAACATACACATTTTCTTTGTACACTCAAGAAATGTACATAAAAAACTTACACATTTTCATTGTATATACAAGAAATGTACATCAAAACATACACATTTTCAGTGTACATTCAAGAAATGTACATCAAAACATACACATTTTCATTGTACATTCAAGAAATGTATATCAGGGCATACACATTTTCAGTGTACATTCAAGAAATGTACATCAAAACATACACATTTTCGTTGTATATACAAGAAATGTACATCAAAACATACACATTTTCATTGTACACTAAAGAAATATACATCAAAACATTCACACATTTTCAGTGTACATTCAAGAAATGTACACCAAAACATACACATTTTCATTGTACATTCAAGAAATGTACATCAAAACATACACATTTCAGTGTACATTCAAGAAATGTACATTAAACATATACATTTTCATTGTATACATAAGAAATGTACATCAAAACTTACATATTTTCATTCCACACTCAAGAAATGTATATCAAAACATACACATTTTCTTTGTACACTCAAGAAATGTACATAAAAAACTTACACATTTTCATTGTATATACAAGAAATGTACATCAAAACATACACATTTTCAGTGTACATTCAAGAAATGTACATAAAAACATACACATTTTCATTGTACATTCAAGAAATGTATATCAGGGCATACACATTTTGAGTGTACATTCAAGAAATATACATCAACACATTAACAATTTCATTGTATATACCAGAAATGTACATCAAAACATACACATTTTCATTGTACATTCAAGAATTGTACATCAAAACATACACATTTCAGTGTACATTCAAGAAATGTACATCAAAACATATACATTTTCATTGTATACACAAGAAATGTACATCAAAAGATACACATTTTCTTTGTACACTCAAGAAATGTACATCATAACATACACATTCTCAGTGTACATTCAAGAAATGTACGTCAAAGCATACACATTTTGAGTGTACATTCAAGAAATGTACATCAAAACATATACATTTTCATTGCATACACAAGAAATGTACATCAAAAGATACACATTTTCATTGTATATACAAGAAATGTATATCAAAACATACACATTTTCAGTGCACATTCAAGAAATGTACATCAAAACATACACATTTTCATTGTATATAGAAGAAATGTACCTCAAAACATACACATTTTCATTGTATATACCAGAAATGTACATCAAAACATACACATTTTCATTGTACATTCAAGAAATGTACATCAAAACATACACATTTTGAGTGTACATTCAAGTAATATACATCAAAACAAACACATTTTCATTGTATATACAAGAAATGTATATCAAAAGATACACATTTTCAGTGTACATTCAAGAAATGTACATCAAAAACTACACATTTTCATTGTACATTTAAGAAATATACATTAAAGCATACACATTTTCATTGTATATACCAGAAATGTACATCAAAACATACAGATTTTCATTGTACATTCAAGAAATGTACATCGAAACATACACATTTTGAATGTACATTCAAGAAATATACATCAAAACATACACATTTTCAGTGTATATACCAGAAAAGTACATCAAAACATACACATTTTCATTGTACATTCAAGAAATGTACATCAAAACATACACATTTTGAGTGTACATTCAAGAAATATACATCACAAGATACACATTTTCATTGTATATACCAGAAATGTACATCAAAACATACACATTTTCATTGTATATACCAGAAATGTACATCAAAACATATACATTTTCATTGTACATTCAAGAAATGTACATCAAAACATACACATTTTGAGTGTACATTCAAGAGATATACATCAAAACATGCACATTTTCATTGTATATACCAGAAATGTACATCAAAACATACACATTTTCATTGTATATTCAAGAAATGCACATCAAAACATACACATTTTCATTGTATATACCAGAAATGTACATCAAAACATACACATTTTCATTGTACATTCAAGAAATGTACATCAAAACATAAACATTTTCATTGTATATACCAGAAATGTACATCAAAACATACACATTTTCATTGTACATTCAAGAAATGTACATCAAAACATAAACATTTTCATTGTATATACCAGAAATGTACATCAAAACATACACATTTTCATTGTACATTCAAGAAATGTACATCAAAACATACACATTTTCATTGTATATACCAGAAATGTACATCAAAACATACACATTTTCATTGTACATTCAAGAAATGTACATCAAAACATACACATTTTGAGTGTACATTCAAGAAATATACATTAAAACATACACATTTTCATTGTATATACCAGAAAGGCACATTAAAACATACACATTTTCATTGTACATTCAAGAACTGTACATCAAAACATACACATTTTCAGTGTACATTCAAGAAATGTACATCAAAACATACACACCTTCATTGTACACTAAAGAAATGTACATCAAAACATACACACTTTATGTGTACATTCAAGAAATGTACATCAAAACATAAACATTTTCATTGTATATACCAGAAATGTACATCAAAACATACACATTTTCATTGTATATACAAGAAATGTAAGTCAAAACATACACATTTTCATTGTATATACAAAAAATGTATATCAAAACATACACATTTTAAGTGTACATTCAAGAAATGTACATCAAATCATACACATTTTCATTGTATATTCAAGAAATGTACATCAAAACATACACATTTTCATTGTATATACCAGAAATGTACATCAAAACATACACATTTTCATTGTACATTCAAGAATTGTACATCAAAACATACACATTTCAGTGTACATTCAAGAAATGTACATCAAAACATATACATTTTCATTGTATACACAAGAAATGTACATCAAAAAATACACATTTTCATTGTATATACAAGAAATGTATATCAAAACATACACATTTTCAGTGCACATTCAAGAAATGTACATCAAAACATACCCATTTTCATTGTATATACAAGAAATGTACATCAAAACATACACATTTTCATTGTACACTAAAGAAATGTACATCAAAACATACACATTTTCAGTGTACATTCAAGAAATGTACATCAAAATATACACATTTTCAATGTACATTCAAGAAATGTACATCATAACATACACATTCTCAGTGTACATTCAAGAAATGTACGTCAAAGCATACACATTTTGAGTGTACATTCAAGAAATGTACATCAAAACATATACATTTTCATTGCATACACAAGAAATGTACATCAAAAGATACACATTTTCATTGTATATACAAGAAATGTATATCAAAACATACACATTTTCAGTGCACATTCAAGAAATGTACATCAAAACATACACATTTTCATTGTATATAGAAGAAATGTACATCAAAACATACACATTTTCATTGTATATACCAGAAATGTACATCAAAACATACACATTTTCATTGTACATTCAAGAAATGTACATCAAAACATACACATTTTGAGTGTACATTCAAGTAATATACATCAAAACATACACATTTTCATTGTATATACAAGAAATGTATATCAAAAGATACACATTTTCAGTGTACATTCAAGAAATGTACATCAAAAACTACACATTTTCATTGTACATTCAAGAAATATACATTAAAACATACACATTTTCATTCTATATACCAGAAATGTACATCAAAACATACAGATTTTCATTGTACATTCAAGAAATGTACATCAAAACATACACATTTTCAGTGTACATTCAAGAAATGTACATCAAACAATACACATTTTCAGTGTACATTCAAGAAATGTACATCAAAACATACACATTTTCATTGTATATACCAGAAATGTACATCAAAACATACACATTTTCATTGTATATACAAGAAATGTACATCAAAACATACACATTTTCATTGTATATACAAGAAATGTATATCAAAACATACACATTTTCAGTGTACATAAAAGAAATGTACATCAAAATATACACATTTTCATTGTATATACAAGAAATGTACATCAAAACATACACATTTTCAGTGTACATTCAAGAAATGTACATCAAAACATACACATTTTGAGTGTACATTCAAGAAATGTACATCAAAACATATACATTTTCATTGTATATACAAGAAATGTACATCAAAACATAAACATTTTCATTGTATATACCAGAAATGTACATCAAAACATACACATTTTCATTGTATATAAAAGAAATGTACATCAAAACATACACATTTTCATTGTATATACAACAAATGTATATCAAAACATACACATTTTCAGTGTACATTCAAGAAATGTACATCAAAACATACACATTTTCATTGTATATACAAGAAATGTACATCAAAACATACACATTTTCAGTGTACATTCAAGAAATGTACATCAAGACATACACATTTTCATTGTACATTCAAGAAATGTATATCAAAACATACACATTTTCAGTGTACATTCAAGAAATGTACATCAAAACATACACATTTTCATTGTATATACAAGAAATGTACATCAAAACATACACATTTTCATTGTACACTCAAGAAATGTACATCAAAACTTACATATTTTCATTCCACACTCAAGAAATGTATATCAAAACATACACATTTTCTTTGTACACTCAAGAAATGTACATAAAAAACTTACACATTTTCATTGTATATACAAGAAATGTACATCAAAACATACACATTTTCAGTGTACATTCAAGAAATGTACATCAAAACATACACATTTTCATTGTACATTCAAGAAATGTATATCAGGGCATACACATTTTCAGTGTACATTCAAGAAATGTACATCAAAACATACACATTTTCGTTGTATATACAAGAAATGTACATCAAAACATACACATTTTCATTGTACACTAAAGAAATATACATCAAAACATTCACACATTTTCAGTGTACATTCAAGAAATGTACACCAAAACATACACATTTTCATTGTACATTCAAGAAATGTACATCAAAACATACACATTTCAGTGTACATTCAAGAAATGTACATTAAACATATACATTTTCATTGTATACATAAGAAATGTACATCAAAACTTACATATTTTCATTCCACACTCAAGAAATGTATATCAAAACATACACATTTTCTTTGTACACTCAAGAAATGTACATAAAAAACTTACACATTTTCATTGTATATACAAGAAATGTACATCAAAACATACACATTTTCAGTGTACATTCAAGAAATGTACATAAAAACATACACATTTTCATTGTACATTCAAGAAATGTATATCAGGGCATACACATTTTGAGTGTACATTCAAGAAATATACATCAACACATTAACAATTTCATTGTATATACCAGAAATGTACATCAAAACATACACATTTTCATTGTACATTCAAGAATTGTACATCAAAACATACACATTTCAGTGTACATTCAAGAAATGTACATCAAAACATATACATTTTCATTGTATACACAAGAAATGTACATCAAAAGATACACATTTTCTTTGTACACTCAAGAAATGTACATCATAACATACACATTCTCAGTGTACATTCAAGAAATGTACGTCAAAGCATACACATTTTGAGTGTACATTCAAGAAATGTACATCAAAACATATACATTTTCATTGCATACACAAGAAATGTACATCAAAAGATACACATTTTCATTGTATATACAAGAAATGTATATCAAAACATACACATTTTCAGTGCACATTCAAGAAATGTACATCAAAACATACACATTTTCATTGTATATAGAAGAAATGTACATCAAAACATACACATTTTCATTGTATATACCAGAAATGTACATCAAAACATACACATTTTCATTGTACATTCAAGAAATGTACATCAAAACATACACATTTTGAGTGTACATTCAAGTAATATACATCAAAACAAACACATTTTCATTGTATATACAAGAAATGTATATCAAAAGATACACATTTTCAGTGTACATTCAAGAAATGTACATCAAAAACTACACATTTTCATTGTACATTTAAGAAATATACATTAAAGCATACACATTTTCATTGTATATACCAGAAATGTACATCAAAACATACAGATTTTCATTGTACATTCAAGAAATGAACATCGAAACATACACATTTTGAATGTACATTCAAGAAATATACATCAAAACATACACATTTTCAGTGTATATACCAGAAAAGTACATCAAAACATACACATTTTCATTGTACATTCAAGAAATGTACATCAAAACATACACATTTTGAGTGTACATTCAAGAAATATACATCAAAAGATACACATTTTCATTGTATATACCAGAAATGTACATCAAAACATACACATTTTCATTGTATATACCAGAAATGTACATCAAAACATATACATTTTCATTGTACATTCAAGAAATGTACATCAAAACATACACATTTTGAGTGTACATTCAAGAGATATACATCAAAACATGCACATTTTCATTGTATATACCAGAAATGTACATCAAAACATACACATTTTCATTGTATATTCAAGAAATGCACATCAAAACATACACATTTTCATTGTATATACCAGAAATGTACATCAAAACATACACATTTTCATTGTACATTCAAGAAATGTACATCAAAACATAAACATTTTCATTGTATATACCAGAAATGTACATCAAAACATACACATTTTCATTGTACATTCAAGAAATGTACATCAAAACATAAACATTTTCATTGTATATACCAGAAATGTACATCAAAACATACACATTTTCATTGTACATTCAAGAAATGTACATCAAAACATACACATTTTCATTGTATATACCAGAAATGTACATCAAAACATACACATTTTCATTGTACATTCAAGAAATGTACATCAAAACATACACATTTTGAGTGTACATTCAAGAAATATACATTAAAACATACACATTTTCATTGTATATACCAGAAAGGCACATTAAAACATACACATTTTCATTGTACATTCAAGAACTGTACATCAAAACATACACATTTTCAGTGTACATTCAAGAAATGTACATCAAAACATACACACCTTCATTGTACACTAAAGAAATGTACATCAAAACATACACACTTTATGTGTACATTCAAGAAATGTACATCAAAACATAAACATTTTCATTGTATATACCAGAAATGTACATCAAAACATACACATTTTCATTGTATATACAAGAAATGTAAGTCAAAACATACACATTTTCATTGTATATACAAAAAATGTATATCAAAACATACACATTTTAAGTGTACATTCAAGAAATGTACATCAAATCATACACATTTTCATTGTATATTCAAGAAATGTACATCAAAACATACACATTTTCATTGTATATACCAGAAATGTACATCAAAACATACACATTTTCATTGTACATTCAAGAATTGTACATCAAAACATACACATTTCAGTGTACATTCAAGAAATGTACATCAAAACATATACATTTTCATTGTATACACAAGAAATGTACATCAAAAAATACACATTTTCATTGTATATACAAGAAATGTATATCAAAACATACACATTTTCAGTGCACATTCAAGAAATGTACATCAAAACATACCCATTTTCATTGTATATACAAGAAATGTACATCAAAACATACACATTTTCATTGTACACTAAAGAAATGTACATCAAAACATACACATTTTCAGTGTACATTCAAGAAATGTACATCAAAATATACACATTTTCAATGTACATTCAAGAAATGTACATCATAACATACACATTCTCAGTGTACATTCAAGAAATGTACGTCAAAGCATACACATTTTGAGTGTACATTCAAGAAATGTACATCAAACATATACATTTTCATTGCATACACAAGAAATGTACATCAAAAGATACACATTTTCATTGTATATACAAGAAATGTATATCAAAACATACACATTTTCAGTGCACATTCAAGAAATGTACATCAAAACATACACATTTTCATTGTATATAGAAGAAATGTACATCAAAACATACACATTTTCATTGTATATACCAGAAATGTACATCAAAACATACACATTTTCATTGTACATTCAAGAAATGTACATCAAAACATACACATTTTGAGTGTACATTCAAGTAATATACATCAAAACATACACATTTTCATTGTATATACAAGAAATGTATATCAAAAGATACACATTTTCAGTGTACATTCAAGAAATGTACATCAAAAACTACACATTTTCATTGTACATTCAAGAAATATACATTAAAACATACACATTTTCATTCTATATACCAGAAATGTACATCAAAACATACAGATTTTCATTGTACATTCAAGAAATGTACATCAAAACATACACATTTTCAGTGTACATTCAAGAAATGTACATCAAACAATACACATTTTCAGTGTACATTCAAGAAATGTACATCAAAACATACACATTTTCATTGTATATACCAGAAATGTACATCAAAACATACACATTTTCATTGTATATACAAGAAATGTACATCAAAACATACACATTTTCATTGTATATACAAGAAATGTATATCAAAACATACACATTTTCAGTGTACATAAAAGAAATGTACATCAAAATATACACATTTTCATTGTATATACAAGAAATGTACATCAAAACATACACATTTTCAGTGTACATTCAAGAAATGTACATCAAAACATACACATTTTGAGTGTACATTCAAGAAATGTACATCAAAACATATACATTTTCATTGTATATACAAGAAATGTACATCAAAACATAAACATTTTCATTGTATATACCAGAAATGTACATCAAAACATACACATTTTCATTGTATATAAAAGAAATGTACATCAAAACATACACATTTTCATTGTATATACAACAAATGTATATCAAAACATACACATTTTCAGTGTACATTCAAGAAATGTACATCAAAACATACACATTTTCATTGTATATACAAGAAATGTACATCAAAACATACACATTTTCAGTGTACATTCAAGAAATGTACATCAAGACATACACATTTTCATTGTACATTCAAGAAATGTATATCAAAACATACACATTTTCAGTGTACATTCAAGAAATGTACATCAAAACATACACATTTTCATTGTATATACAAGAAATGTACATCAAAACATACACATTTTCATTGTACACTCAAGAAATGTACATCAAAATTTACATATTTTCATTCCACACTCAAGAAATGTATATCAAAACATACACATTTTCTCTGTACACTCAAGAAATGTACATAAAAAACTTACACATTTTCATTGTATATACAAGAAATGTACATCAAAACATACACATTTTCAGTGTACATTCAAGAAATGTACATCAAAACATACACATTTTCATTGTACATTCAAGAAATGTATATCAGGGCATACACATTTTCAGTGTACATTCAAGAAATGTACATCAAAACATACACATTTTCGTTGTATATACAAGAAATGTACATCAAAACATACACATTTTCATTGTACACTAAAGAAATATACATCAAAACATTCACACATTTTCAGTGTACATTCAAGAAATGTACACCAAAACATACACATTTTCATTGTACATTCAAGAAATGTACATCAAAACATACACATTTCAGTGTACATTCAAGAAATGTACATTAAACATATACATTTTCATTGTATACATAAGAAATGTACATCAAAACTTACATATTTTCATTCCACACTCAAGAAATGTATATCAAAACATACACATTTTCTTTGTACACTCAAGAAATGTACATAAAAAACTTACACATTTTCATTGTATATACAAGAAATGTACATCAAAACATACACATTTTCAGTGTACATTCAAGAAATGTACATAAAAACATACACATTTTCATTGTACATTCAAGAAATGTATATCAGGGCATACACATTTTGAGTGTACATTCAAGAAATATACATCAACACATTAACAATTTCATTGCATATACCAGAAATGTACATCAAAACATACACATTTTCATTGTACATTCAAGAATTGTACATCAAAACATACACATTTCAGTGTACATTCAAGAAATGTACATCAAAACATATACATTTTCATTGTATACACAAGAAATGTACATCAAAAGATACACATTTTCTTTGTACACTCAAGAAATGTACATCATAACATACACATTCTCAGTGTACATTCAAGAAATGTACGTCAAAGCATACACATTTTGAGTGTACATTCAAGAAATGTACATCAAAACATATACATTTTCATTGCATACACAAGAAATGTACATCAAAAGATACACATTTTCATTATATATACAAGAAATGTATATCAAAACATACACATTTTCAGTGCACATTCAAGAAATGTACATCAAAACATACACATTTTCATTGTATATAGAAGAAATGTACATCAAAACATACACATTTTCATTGTATATACCAGAAATGTACATCAAAACATACACATTTTCATTGTACATTCAAGAAATGTACATCAAAACATACACATTTTGAGTGTACATTCAAGTAATATACATCAAAACAAACACATTTTCATTGTATATACAAGAAATGTATATCAAAAGATACACATTTTCAGTGTACATTCAAGAAATGTACATCAAAAACTACACATTTTCATTGTACATTCAAGAAATATACATTAAAGCATACACATTTTCATTGTATATACCAGAAATGTACATCAAAACATACAGATTTTCATTGTACATTCAAGAAATGTACATCGAAACATACACATTTTGAATGTACATTCAAGAAATATACATCAAAACATACACATTTTCAGTGTATATACCAGAAAAGTACATCAAAACATACACATTTTCATTGTACATTCAAGAAATGTACATCAAAACATACACATTTTGAGTGTACATTCAAGAAATATACATCAAAAGATACACATTTTCATTGTATATACCAGAAATGTACATCAAAACATACACATTTTCATTGTATCTACCAGAAATGTACATCAAAACATATACATTTTCATTGTACATTCAAGAAATGTACATCAAAACATACACATTTTGAGTGTACATTCAAGAGATATACATCAAAACATGCACATTTTCATTGTATATACCAGAAATGTACATCAAAACATACACATTTTCATTGTATATTCAAGAAATGCACATCAAAACATACACATTTTCATTGTATATACCAGAAATGTACATCAAAACATACACATTTTCATTGTACATTCAAGAAATGTACATCAAAACATAAACATTTTCATTGTATATACCAGAAATGTACATCAAAACATACACATTTTCATTGTACATTCAAGAAATGTACATCAAAACATAAACATTTTCATTGTATATACCAGAAATGTACATCAAAACATACACATTTTCATTGTACATTCAAGAAATGTACATCAAAACATACACATTTTCATTGTATATACCAGAAATGTACATCAAAACATACACATTTTCATTGTACATTCAAGAAATGTACATCAAAACATACACATTTTGAGTGTACATTCAAGAAATATACATTAAAACATACACATTTTCATTGTATATACCAGAAAGGCACATTAAAACATACACATTTTCATTGTACATTCAAGAACTGTACATCAAAACATACACATTTTCAGTGTACATTCAAGAAATGTACATCAAAACATACACACCTTCATTGTACACTAAAGAAATGTACATCAAAACATACACACTTTATGTGTACATTCAAGAAATGTACATCAAAACATAAACATTTTCATTGTATATACCAGAAATGTACATCAAAACATACACATTTTCATTGTATATACAAGAAATGTACATCAAAACATACACATTTTCATTGTATATACAAGAAATGTATATCAAAACATACACATTTTAAGTGTACATTCAAGAAATGTACATCAAATCATACACATTTTCATTGTATATTCAAGAAATGTACATCAAAACATACACATTTTCATTGTATATACCAGAAATGTACATCAAAACATACCCATTTTCATTGTACATTCAAGAAATGTACATCAAAACATACCCATTTTCATTGTATATACCAGAAATGTACATCAAAGCATACACATTTTCATTGTACATTCAAGAAATGTACATCAAAAGATACACATTTTGAGTCTACATTCCAGAAATATACATCAAAACATACACATTTTCATTGTATATACCAGAAATGCACATCAAAACATACACATTTTCATTGTACATTCAAGAACTGTACATCAAAACATACACATTTTCATTGTACATTCAAGAAATGTACATAAAAAGATACACATTTTCAGTGTACATTCAAGAAATGTACATCAAAACATACACATTTTGAGTGTACATTCAAGAAGTATACATCAAAACATACACATTTTCATTGTATATAATAGAAATGTACATCAAAACATACACATTTTCATTGTATATACCAGAAATGTACATCAAAACATACACATTTTCATTGTACATTCAAGAAATGTACATCAAAACATACACATTTTCATTGCACATTCAAGTAATATACATCAAAACAAACACATTTTCAGTATACATTCAAGAAATATACATCAAAACATACACATTTTCATTGTATATACCAGAAATGTACATCAAAACATACACATTTTCATTTTATCTACAAGAAATGTACACCAAAACATACACATTTTCATTGTATATACAAGAAATGTACACCAAAACATACACATTTTCATTGTACATTCAAGAAATGTATATCAAAACATACACATCTTCAGTGTACATTCAAGAAATGTACATCAAAACATACACATTTTCATTGTACATTCAAGAAATGTACATCAAAACATACTCATTTTCAGTGTACATTCAAGAAATGTACATCAAAATATACACATTTTCAGTGTAAAATCAAGAAATGTACATCTAAAACATACACATTTTGAGTGTACATTCAAGAAATATACATCAAAACATACACATTTTCATTGTATATACCAGAAATGTACATCAAAACATACACATTTTCATTGTACATTCAAGAAACGTACTTCAAAACGTACACATTTTCAGTGTACCTTCAAGAAATATACATCAAAACATACACATTTTCAGGGTAGATTCAAGAAACATACATCAAAACATACACATTTTCATTGTATATACAAGAAATGTACATCAAAACATACACATTTTGAGTGTACATTCAAGAAATGTACATCAAAACATACACATTTTCATTGTATATACCAGAAATGTACATCAAGACATACACATTTTCATTTTACATTCAAGAAATGCACATCAAAACATACACATTTTGAGCGTACATTCAAGAAGTATACATTAAAGCATACACATTTTCATTGTATATACCAGAAATGTACATCAAAACATACACATTTTCATTGTACATTCAAGAAATGTACATCAAAACATACACATTTTGAGTGTACATTCAAGAAATATAGATCAAAACATACACATTTTCATTGTATATACCAGAAATGTACATCAAAACATACACATTTTCATTGTACATTCAAGAAATGTACATCAAAACATACACGTTTTGAGTGTACATTCAAGAGATATACATCAAAACATGCACATTTTCATTGTATATACCAGAAATGTACATCAAAACATACACATTTTCATTGTATATACAGGAAATGTACATCAAAACATACACATTTTCATTGTATATACAAGAAATGTATATCAAAACATACACATTTTCAGTGTACATTCAAGAAATGTACATCAAATCATACACATTTTCATTGTATATTCAAGAAATGTACATCAAAACATACACATTTTCATTGTATATACAGGAAATGTACATCAAAACATACACATTTTCATTGTATATACAAGAAATGTATATCAAAACATACACATTTTCAGTGTACATTCAAAAAATATACATCAAAAGATACACATTTTCATTGTATATACCAGAAATGTACATCAAAGCATACACATTTTCATTGTATATACCAGAAATGTACATCAAAACATACACATTTTCATTGTACATTCAAGAAATGTACATCAAAACATACACATTTTGAGTGTACATTCAAGAAATATACATCAAAACATACACATTTTCATTGTATATACCAGAAATGTACATCAAAACATATACATTTTCATTGTACATTCAAGAAATGTACATCAAAACATACACGTTTTGAGTGTACATTCAAGAGATATACATCAAAACATGCACATTTTCATTGTATATACCAGAAATGTACATCAAAACATACACATTTTCATTGTATATACAGGAAATGTACATCAAAACATACACATTTTCATTGTATATACAAGAAATGTATATCAAAACATACACATTTTCAGTGTACATTCAAGAAATGTACATCAAATCATACACATTTTCATTGTATATTCAAGAATTGTACATCAAAACATACACATTTTCATTGTATATACCAGAAATGTACATCAAAGCATACACATTTTCATTGTACATTCAAGAAATGTACATCAAAACATACACATTTTGAGTGTACATTCAAGAAATATACATCAAAACATACACATTTTCATTGTATATACAGGAAATGTACATCAAAACATACACATTTTAATTGTATATACAAGAAATGTATATCAATAAATACACATTTTCATTGTACGTTCAAGAAAAGTACATCAAAACATACACATTTTCATTGTAAATACCAGAAATGTACATCAAAACATACACATTTTCATTGTACATTCAAGAAATGTCCATCAAAACATAGACGTTTTCATTGTATATACCAGAAATGACCATCAAAACATACACATTTTCATTGTACATTCAAGATATGTGCATCAAATAATACACATTTTGACTGTACATTCTAGAAATATACATCAAAACATACACATTTTCATTTAATATACCAGAAATGTACATCAAAAAATACACATTTTCATTGTACATTCAAGAAATGTACATCAAAACATACACATTTTGAGTGTACATTCAAGAAATATACATCAAGACATACACATTTTCATTGTATATACCAGAAATGCACATCAAAACATACACATTTTCATTGTACATTCAACAACTGTACATCAAAACATACACATTTTCATTGTACATTCAAGAAATGTACATAAAAAGATACACATTTTCGGTGTACATTCAAGAAATGTACATCAAAACATACACATTTTCATTGTATATACAAGAAATGTATATCAAAACATACACATTTTCGTTGTACATTCAAGAAATGTACATCAAAAGATACACATTTTCAGTGTACATTCAAGAAATGTACATCAAAACATACACATTTTCATTGTATATACAAGAAATGTACATCAAAACATACACATTTTCAGTGTACATTCAAGAAATGTAGATCAAAACATATATATTTTCAGTGTATATACAAGAAATGAACATCAAAACATACACATTTTCAGTGTACATTCAAGAAATGTACATGAAAACATACATTTTCAGTGTACATTCAAGAAATGTATATCAAAGCATCCACATTTTCAGTGTACATTCAAGAAACGTACATCAAAACATACACATTTTCATTGTATATACAAGAAATGTACATCAAAACATACACACCTTCATTGTACACTAAAGAAATGTACATCAAAACATACACACTTTAAGTGTGCATTCAAGAAATGTACGTCAAAACATAAACATTTTCATTGTATATACCAGAAATGTAAATCTAAACATACACATTTTCATTGTATATACAAGAAATGTACATCAAAACATACACATTTTCATTGTATATACAAGAAATGTATATCAAAACATACACATTTTCAGTGTACATTCAAGAAATGTACATCAAATCATACACATTTTCATTGTATATTCAAGAAATGTACATCAAAACATACACATTTTCATTGTATATACAGGAAATGTACATCAAAACATACACATTTTCATTGTATATACAAGAAATGTATATCAAAACATACACATTTTCAGTGTACATTCAAGAAATATACATCAAAAGATACACATTTTCATTGTATATACCAGAAATGTACATCAAAGCATACACATTTTCATTGTATATACAAGAAATGTACATCAAAACATACACATTTTCATTGTACATTCAAGAAATGTACATCAAAACATACACATTTTGAGTGTACATTCAAGAAATATACATCAAAACATACACATTTTCATTGTATATACCAGAAATGTACATCAAAACATATACATTTTCATTGTACATTCAAGAAATGTACATCAAAACATACACGTTTTGAGTGTACATTCAAGAAATGTACATCAAAACATACACATTTTCATTGTATATACCAGAAATGTACATCAAAACATACACATTTTCATTGTATATACAGGAAATGTACATCAAAACATACACATTTTCATTGTATATACAAGAAATGTATATCAAAACATACACATTTTCAGTGTACATTCAAGAAATGTACATCAAATCATACACATTTTCATTGTATATTCAAGAAATGTACATCAAAACATACACATTTTCATTGTATATACCAGAAATGTACATCAAAGCATACACATTTTCATTGTACATTCAAGAAATGTACATCAAAACATACACATTTTGAGTGTACATTCAAGAAATATACATCAAAACATACACATTTTCATTGTATATACCAGAAATGTACATCAAAACATACACATTTTCATTGTATATACAGGAAATGTACATCAAAACATACACATTTTCATTGTATATACAAGAAATGTATATCAAATAATACACATTTTCAGTGTACATTCAAGAAATGTACATCAAATCATACACATTTTCATTGTATATTCAAGAAATGTACATCAAAACATACACATTTTCATTGTATATACCAGAAATGTACATCAAATAATACACATTTTCATTGTACATTCAAGAAATGTACATCAAAACATACACATTTTGAGTGTACATTCAAGAAATATACATCAAAACATACACATTTTCATTGTATATACCAGAAATGCACATCAAAACATACACATTTTCATTGTACATTCAACAACTGTACATCAAAACATACACATTTTCATTGTACATTCAAGAAATGTACATAAAAAGATACACATTTTCAGTGTACATTCAAGAAATGTACATCAAAACATACACATTTTCATTGTATATACAAGAAATGTATATCAAAACATACACATTTTCGTTGTACATTCAAGAAATGTACATAAAAAGATACACATTTTCAGTGTACATTCAAGAAATGTACATCAAAACATACACATTTTCATTGTATATACAAGAAATGTACATCAAAACATACACATTTTCAGTGTACATTCAAGAAATGTAGATCAAAACATATACATTTTCAGTGTATATACAAGAAATGAACATCAAAACATACACATTTTCAGTGTACATTCAAGAAATGTACATGAAAACATACATTTTCAGTGTACATTCAAGAAATGTTTATCAAAGCATACACATTTTCAGTGTACATTCAAGAAACGTACATCAAAACATACACATTTTCATTGTATATACAAGAAATGTACATCAAAACATACACACCTTCATTGTACACTAAAGAAATGTACATCAAAACATACACACTTTAAGTGTACATTCAAGAAATGTACATCAAAACATAAACATTTTCATTGTATATACCAGAAATGTACATCAAAACATACACATTTTCATTGTATATACAAGAAATGTACATCAAAACATACACATTTTCATTGTATATACAAGAAATGTATATCAAAACATACACATTTTCAGTGTACATTCAAGAAATTTACATCAAATCATACACATTTTCATTGTATATTCAAGAAATGTACATCAAAACATACACATTTTCATTGTATATACCAGAAATGTACATCAAAACATACCCATTTTCATTGTACATTCAAGAAATGTACATCAAAACATACCCATTTTCATTGTATATACCAGAAATGTACATCAAAGCATACACATTTTCATTGTACATTCAAGAAATGTACATCAAAAGATACACACTTTGAGTCTACATTCCAGAAATATACATAAAACATACACATTTTCATTGTATATACCAGAAATGCACATCAAAACATACACATTTTCATTGTACATTCAAGAACTGTACATCAAAACATACACATTTTCATTGTACATTCAAGAAATGTACATAAAAAGATACACATTTTCAGTGTACATTCAAGAAATGTACATCAAAACATATACATTTTCATTGTATATACAAGAAATGTATATCAAAACATACACATTTTCAGTGTACATTCAAGAAATGTACATCAAAACATACACATTTTCATTGTATATACAAGAAATGTACATCAAAACATACACATTTTCATTGTATATACCAGAAATGTACATCAAAACATACACATTTTCATTGTATATACAAGAAATGTACATCAAAGCATACACATTTTCATTGTACATTCAAGAAATGTACATCAAAACATACACATTTTGAGTGTACATTCAAGAAGTATACATCAAAACATACACATTTTCATTGTATATAATAGAAATGTACATCAAAACATACACATTTTCATTGTATATACCAGAAATGTACATCAAAACATACACATTTTCATTGTACATTCAAGAAATGTACATCAAAACATACACATTTTCATTGCACATTCAAGTAGTATACATCAAAACATACACATTTTCAGTTTACATTGAAGAAATATACATCAAAACATACACATTTTCATTGTATATACCAGAAATGTACATCAAAACATACACATTTTCATTGTATCTACAAGAAATGTACACCAAAACATACACATTTTCATTGTATAAACAAGAAATGTACACCAAAACATACACATTTTCATTGTACATTCAAGAAATATACATCAAAACATACACATTTTCATTGTACATTCAAGGAATGTACATCAAAACATACACATTTTCATTGTACATTCAAGAAATGTACATCAAAACATACAAATTTTCATTGTTAATACAAGAAATGTACATCAAAACATACACATTTTCATTGTACACTAAAGAAATGTACATCAAAACATACACATTTTCATTGTACATTCAAGAAATGTACATCAAAACATACACATTTTCATGGTACATTCAAGAAATGTACATCAAAACATACACATGTTCATTGTATATACAAGAAATGTACAACAAAACATACACATTTTCATTGTATATACAAGAAATGTATATCAAAACATACACATTTTCAGTGTACATTCCAGAAATGTACATCAAATGATACAAATTTTCAATGTATATTCAAGAAATGTACATCAAAACATACACATTTTCATTGTACATTCAAGAAATGTACATCAAAACATACCCATTTTCATTGTATATACCAGAAATGTACATCAAAACATACACATTTTCATTGTACATTCAAGTAATGTACATCAAAACATACACATTTTCATTCTATATACAAGAAATGTACATCAAAACATACACATTTTCAGCGTACATTCAAGAAATGTACATCAAAACATACACATTTTCATTCTATATACAAGAAATGTAGATCAAAACATACACATTGTCAGTGTACATTCAAGGAATGTATATCAAAACATATACATTTTCATTGTATATACAAGAAATGAACATCAAAACATACACATTTTCAGTGTACATTCAAGAAATGTACATCAAAACATACCCATTTTCATTGTATATACCAGAAATGTACATCAAAACATACACATTTTCATTGTACATTCAAGTAATGTACATCAAAACATACACATTTTCATTCTATATACAAGAAATGTACATCAAAACATACACATTTTCAGCGTACATTCAAGAAATGTACATCAAAACATACACATTTTCATTCTATATACAAGAAATGTACATCAAAACATACACATTGTCAGTGTACATTCAAGGAATGTATATCAAAACATATAC
This sequence comes from Tenodera sinensis, assembly GCA_030765045.1. Classification (NCBI taxonomy): domain Eukaryota; kingdom Metazoa; phylum Arthropoda; class Insecta; order Mantodea; family Mantidae; genus Tenodera; species Tenodera sinensis. Next base: position 164,590,427 of record CM060963.1, on the reverse strand, counting down.
ATTTTCATTGTATATACAAGAAATGAACATCAAAACATACACATTTTCAGTGTACATTCAAGAAATGTATATGAAGACATATACATTTTCATTGTACATTCAAGAAATGTATATCAAAACATACACATTTTCAGTGTACATTCAAGAAATGTACATCAAAACATACACATTTTCATTGTATATACAAGAAATGTACATCAAATCATACACAATTTGAGTGTACATTCAAGAGATATACATCAAAACATGCACATTTTCATTGTATATACGAGAAATGTACATCAAAACATACACATTTTCATTGTATATACAACAAATGTACATCAAAACATACACATTTTCATTGTATATACAAGAAATGTATATCAAAACATACACGTTTTCAGTGTACATTCAAGAAATGTACATCAAAAACTACACATTTTCATTGTATATTCAAGAAATGTACATCAAAACATACACATTTTCATTGTACATTCAAGAAATGTACATCAGAACATACACATTTTCATTGTGTATACCAGAAATGTACATCAAAACATACACATTTTCATTATATATACAAGGAATGTACATCAAAGCATACACATTTTCATTGTACATTCAAGAAATGTACATCAAAACATACACATTTTGAGTATACATTCAAGAAGTATACATCAAAACCTACACATTCTCAGTGTACATTCAAGAAATATACATCAAAACATACACATTTTCATTGTATATACCAGAAATGTACATCAAAACATACACATTTTCATTGTATCTACAAGAAATGTACACCAAAACATACACATTTTCACTGTATATACAAGAAATGTACACCAAAACATACACATTTTCAGTGTACATTCAAGAAATGTACATCAAAACATACACATTTTCATTGTATATACAAGAAATGTACATCAAAACATACACATTTTCATTGTATATACCAGAAATGTACATCAAAAAATACACATTTTCATTGTATATACAAGAAATGTACATCAAAGCATACACATTTAATTGTACATTCAAGAAATGTACATCAAAACATACACATTTTGAGTGTACATTCAAGAAGTATACATCAAAACATACACATTTTCATTGTATATAATAGAAATGTACATCAAAACATACACATTTTCATTGTATATACCAGAAATGTACATCAAAACATACACATTTTCATTGTACATTCAAGAAATGTACATCAAAACATACACATTTTCATTGCACATTCAAGTAGTATACATCAAAACATACACATTTTCAGTTTACATTCAAGAAATATACATCAAAACAAACACATTTTCATTGTATATACCAGAAATGTACATCAAAACATACACATTTTCATTGTATCTTCAAGAAATGTACACCAAAACATACACATTTTCATTGTATATACAAGAAATGTACACCAAAACATACACATTTTCATTGTACATTCAAGAAATATACATCAAAACATACACATTTTCATTGTACATTCAAGGAATGTACATCAAAACATACACATTTTCATTGTACATTCAAGAAATGTACATCAAAACATACACATTTTCATTGTACACTCAAGAAATGTACATCAAAACATACACATTTTCAGTGTACATTCAAGAAATGTACATCAAGACATACACATTTTCATTGTACATTAAAGCATTGTATATCAAAACATACACATTTTAAGTGTGCATTCAAGAAATGTACATCAAAACATACACATTTTCATTGTATATACAAGAAATGTACATCAAAACATACACATTTTCAGTATACATTCAAGAAATGTACATGAAAACATATACATTTTCATTGTACATTCAAGAAATGTATATCAAAACATACACATTTTCAGTGTACATTCAAGAAATGTACATCAAAACATACAAATTTTCATTGTTAATACAAGAAATGTACATCAAAACATACACATTTTCATTGTACACTAAAGAAATGTACATCAAAACATACACATTTTCATTGTACATTCAAGAAATGTACATCAAAACATACACATTTTCATGGTACATTCAAGAAATGTACATCAAAACATACACATGTTCATTGTATATACAAGAAATGTACAACAAAACATACACATTTTCATTGTATATACAAGAAATGTATATCAAAACATACACATTTTCAGTGTACATTCCAGAAATGTACATCAAATGATACAAATTTTCAATGTATATTCAAGAAATGTACATCAAAACATACACATTTTCATTGTACATTCAAGAAATGTACATCAAAACATACCCATTTTCATTGTATATACCAGAAATGTACATCAAAACATACACATTTTCATTGTACATTCAAGTAATGTACATCAAAACATACACATTTTCATTCTATATACAAGAAATGTACATCAAAACATACACATTTTCAGCGTACATTCAAGAAATGTACATCAAAACATACACATTTTCATTCTATATACAAGAAATGTAGATCAAAACATACACATTGTCAGTGTACATTCAAGGAATGTATATCAAAACATATACATTTTCATTGTATATACAAGAAATGAACATCAAAACATACACATTTTCAGTGTACATTCAAGAAATGTACATGAAGACATATACATTTTCATTGTACATTCAAGAAATGTATATCAAAACATACACATTTTCAGTGTACATTCAAGAAATGTACATCAAAACATACACATTTTCATTGTATATACAAGAAATGTACATCAAATCATACACATTTTGAGTGTACATTCAAGAGATATACATCAAAACATGCACATTTTCAATGTATATACGAGAAATGTACATCAAAACATACACATTTTCATTGTATATACAACAAATGTACATCAAAACATACACATTTTCATTGTATATACAAGAAATGTATATCAAAACACACGTTTTCAGTGTACATTCAAGAAATGTACATCAAAAACTACACATTTTCATTGTATATTCAAGAAATGTACATCAAAACATACACATTTTCATTGTACATTCAAGAAATGTACATCAAAACATACACATTTTCATTGTATATACCAGAAATGTACATCAAAACATACACATTTTCATTATATATACAAGGAATGTACATCAAAGCATACACATTTTCATTGTACATTCAAGAAATGTACATCAAAACATACACATTTTGAGTATACATTCAAGAAGTATACATCAAAACCTACACATTTTCATTGTATATACCAGAAATGTACATCAAAACATATACATTTTCATTGTATATACCAGAAATGTACATCAAAACATACACATTTTCATTGTACATTCAAGAAAGTACATCAAAACATACACATTTTCATTTCACATTCAAGTAATATACATCAAAACATACACATTTTCAGTGTACATTCAAGAAATATACATCAAAACATACACATTTTCATTGTATATACCAGAAATGTACATCAAAACATACACATTTTCATTGTATCTACAAGAAATGTACACCAAAACATACACATTTTCATTGTATATACAAGAAATGTACACCAAAACATACACATTTTCATTGTACATTCGAGAAATGTATATCAAAACATACACATCTTCAGTGTACATTCAAGAAATGTACATCAAAACATACACATTTTCATTGTACATTCAAGAAATGTACATCAAAACATACTCATTTTCAGTGTACATTCAAGAAATGTACATCAAAATATACACATTTTCAGTGTACAATCAAGAAATGTACATCTAAAACATACACATTTTGAGTGTACATTCAAGAAATATACATCAAAACATACACATTGTCATTGTATATACCAGAAATGTACATCAAAACATACACATTTTCATTGTACATTCAAGAAACGTACATCAAAACGTACACATTTTCAGTGTACCTTCAAGAAATATACATCAAAACATACACATTTTCAGGGTAGATTCAAGAAACATACATCAAAACATACACATTTTCATTGTATATACCAGAAATGTACATCAAAACATACACATTTTCATTGTACATTCAAGAAACGTACATCAAAACGTACACATTTTCAGTGTACCTTCAAGAAATATACATCAAAACATACACATTTTCAGGTTAGATTCAAGAAACATACACATTTTCATTGTATATACCAGAAATGTACATCAAAACATACACATTTTCATTGTACATTCAAGAAATGTACGTCAAAGCATACACATTTTGAGTGTACATTCAAGAAATATAGATCAAAACATACACATTTTCATTGTATATACCAGAAATGTACATCAAAACATACACATTTTCATTGTACATTCAAGAAATGTACATCAAAACATACACATTTTGAGTGTACATTCAAGAAATATACATCAAAAGATACACATTTTCATTGTATATACCAGAAATGTACATCAAAACATACACATTTTCATTGTATATATCAGAAATGTACATCAAAACATACACAATTTCATTGTACATTCAAGAAATGTACATCAAAACATACACCTTTTGAGTGTACATTCAAGAAATATACATCAAAACATACACATTTTCATTGTATATACCAGAAATGTACATCAAAACATATACATTTTAATTGTACATTCAAGAAATGTACATCAAAACATACACATTTTGAGTGTACATTCAAGAGATATACATCAAAACATGGACATTTTCATTGTACATACCAGAAAGGTACATCAAAACATACACGTTTTCATTGTATATACAGGAAATGTACATCAAAACATACACATTTTCATTGTATATACAAGAAATGTATATCAAAACATACACATTTTCAGTGTACATTCAAGAAATGTACATCAAATCATACACATTTTCATTGTATATTCAAGAAATGTACATCAAAACATACACATTTTCATTGTATATACCAGAAATGTAGATGTAAACATACCCATTTTCATTGTACATTCAAGAAATGTACATCAAAACATACCCATTTTCATTGTATATACCAGAAAAGTACATCAAAGCATACACATTTTCATTGTACATTCAAGAAATGTACATCAAAACATACACATTTTGAGTGTACATTCAAGAAATATACATCAAAACATACACATTTTCATTGTATATACCAGAAATGCACATCAAAACATACACATTTTCATTGTACATTCAACAACTGTACATCAAAACATGCACATTTTCATTGTACATTCAAGAAATGTACATAAAAAGATACACATTTTCAGTGTACATTCAAGAAATGTACATCAAAACATACACATTTTCATTGTATATACAAGAAATGTATATCAAAACATACACATTTTCAGTGTACATTCAAGAAATGTAAATCAAAACATACACATTTTCAGTGTATATACAAGAAATGAACATCAAAACATACACATTTTCAGTGTACATTCAAGAAACGTACATCAAAACATACACATTTTCAGTGTATATACAAGAAATGTACATCAAAACATACACATTTTCAGTGTACATTCAAGAAATGTACATCAAGACATACACATTTTCATTGTACATTAAAGAAATGCATATCAAAACATACACATTTTAAGTGTACATTCAAGAAATGTACATCAAAACATACACATTTTCATTGTATATACAAGAAATGTACATCAAAACATACACATTTTCAGTATACCTTCAAGAAATGTACATGAAAACATATACATCTTCATTGTACATTCAAGAAATGTATATCAAAACATACACATTTTCAGTGTACATTCAAGAAATGTACATCAAGACATACACATTTTCATTGTTAATACAAGAAATGTACATCAAAACATACACATTTTCATTGTACACTAAAGAAATGTACATCAAAACATACACATTTTCATGGTACATTCAAGAAATGTACATCAAAACATACACATGTTCATTGTATATACAAGAAATGTACAACAAAACATACACATTTTCATTGTATATACAAGAAATGTATATCAAAACATACACATTTTCAGTGTACATTCCAGAAATGTACATCAAATCATACACATTTTCAATGTATATTCAAGAAATGTACATCAAAACATACACATTTTCATTGTACATTCAAGAAATGTACATCAAAACATACCCATTTTCATTGTATATACCAGAAATGTACATCAAAACATACACATTTTCATTGTACATTCAAGTAATGTACATCAAAACATACACATTTTCACTCTATATACAAGAAATGTACATCAAAACATACACATTTTCAGTGTACATTCAAGAAATGTACATCAAAACATACACATTTTCATTCTATATACAAGAAATGTACATCAAAACATACACATTGTCAGTGTACATTCAAGGAATGTACATCAAAACATATACATTTTCATTGTATATACAAGAAATGAACATCAAAACATACACATTTTCAGTGTACATTCAAGAAATGTACATGAAAACATATACATTTTCATTGTACATTCAAGAAACGTATATCAAAACATACACATTTTCAGTGTACATTCAAGTAATGTACATCAAAACATACACATTTTCATTGTATATACAAGAAATGTACATCAAATCATACCCATTTTGAGTGTACATTCAAGAGATATACATCAAAACATGCACATTTTCATTGTATATACGAGAAATGTACATCAAAACATACACATTTTCATTGTATATACAACAAATGTACATCAAAACATACACATTTTCATTGTATATACAAGAAATGTATATCAAAACATACACGCTTTCAGTGTACATTCAAGAAGTGTACATCAAAAACTACACATTTTCATTGTATATTCAAGAAATGTACATCAAAACATACACATTTTCATTGTACATTCAAGAAATGTACATCAAAACATACACATTTTCATTGTATATACCAGAAATGTACATCAAAACATACACATTTTCATTGTATATACAAGAAATGTACATCAAAGCATACACATTTTCATTGTACATTCAAGAAATGTACATCAAAACATACACATTTTGAGTGTACATTCAAGAAGTATAGATCAAAACATACACATTTTCATTGTATATACCAGAAATGTACATCAAAACATACACATTTTCATTGTATATAGCAGAAATGTACATCAAAACATACACATTTTCATTGTACATTCAAGAAATGTACATCAAAACATACACATTTTCATTGCACATTCAAGTAATATACATCAAAACATACACATTTTCATTGTACATTCAAGAAATGTATATCAAAACATACACATCTTCAGTGTACATTCAAGAAATGTACATCAAAACATACACATTTTCATTGTACATTCAAGAAATGTACATCAAAACATACTCATTTTCATTGTATATACAAGAAATGTATATCAAAACATACACATTTTCAGTGTACATTCAAGAAATGTAAATCAAAACATACACATTTTCAGTGTACATTCAAGAAATGTACATCAAAACATACACATTCTCAGTGTATATACAAGAAATGAACATCAAAACATACACACTTTCATTGTATATTCAAGAAATGTACATCAAAACATACACATTTTCATTGTATATACCAGAAATGTACATCAAAGCATACACATTTTCATTGTACATTCAAGAAATGTACATCAAAACATACACATTTTGAGTGTACATTCAAGAAATATACATCAAAACATACACATTTTCATTGTATATACCAGAAATGTACATCAAAACATACACATTTTCACTGTATATACAGGAAATGTACATCAAAACATACACATTTTCATTGTATATACAAGAAATGTATATCAAAACATACACATTTTCAGTGTACATTCAAGAAATGTACATCAAATCATACAGATTTTCATTGTATATTCAAGAAATGTACATCAAAACATACACATTTTCATTGTATATACCAGAAATGTACATCAAATAATACACATTTTCATTGTACATTCAAGAAATGTACATCAAAACATACACATTTTGAGTGTACATTCAAGAAATATACATCAAAACATACACATTTTCATTGTATATACCAGAAATGCACATCAAAACATACACATTTTCATTGTACATTCAACAACTGTACATCAAAACATACACATTTTCATTGTACATTCAAGAAATGTACATAAAAAGATACACATTTTCGGTGTACATTCAAGAAATGTACATCAAAACATACACATTTTCATTGTATATACAAGAAATGTATATCAAAACATACACATTTTCGTTGTACATTCAAGAAATGTACATAAAAAGATACACATTTTCAGTGTACATTCAAGAAATGTACATCAAAACATACACATTTTCATTGTATATACAAGAAATGTACATCAAAACATACACATTTTCAGTGTACATTCAAGAAATGTAGATCAAAACATATATATTTTCAGTGTATATACAAGAAATGAACATCAAAACATACACATTTTCAGTGTACATTCAAGAAATGTACATGAAAACATACATTTTCAGTGTACATTCAAGAAATGTATATCAAAGCATACACATTTTCAGTGTACATTCAAGAAACGTACATCAAAACATACACATTTTCATTGTATATACAAGAAATGTACATCAAAACATACACACCTTCATTGTACACTAAAGAAATGTACATCAAAACATACACACTTTAAGTGTACATTCAAGAAATGTACATCAAAACATAAACATTTTCATTGTATATACCAGAAATGTACATCAAAACATACACATTTTCATTGTATATACAAGAAATGTACATCAAAACATACACATTTTCATTGTATATACAAGAAATGTATATCAAAACATACACATTTTCAGTGTACATTCAAGAAATGTACATCAAATCATACACATTTTCATTGTATATTCAAGAAATGTACATCAAAACATACACATTTTCATTGTATATACAGGAAATGTACATCAAAACATACACATTTTCATTGTATATACAAGAAATGTATATCAAAACATACACATTTTCAGTGTACATTCAAAAAATATACATCAAAAGATACACATTTTCATTGTATATACCAGAAATGTACATCAAAGCATACACATTTTCATTGTATATACCAGAAATGTACATCAAAACATACACATTTTCATTGTACATTCAAGAAATGTACATCAAAACATACACATTTTGAGTGTACATTCAAGAAATATACATCAAAACATACACATTTTCATCGTATATACCAGAAATGTACATCAAAACATACACATTTTCATTGTATATACAGGAAATGTACATCAAAACATACACATTTTCATTGTATATACAAGAAATGTATATCAAAACATACACATTTTCATTGTACGTTCAAGAAAAGTACATCAAAACATACACATTTTCATTGTATATACCAGAAATGTACATCAAAACATACACATTTTCATTGTCCATTCAAGAAATGTCCATCAAAACATAGACGTTTTCATTGTATATACCAGAAATGACCATCAAAACATACACATTTTCATTGTACATTCAAGATATGTGCATCAAATAATACACATTTTGACTGTACATTCTAGAAATATACATCAAAACATGCACATTTTCATTGTATATACCAGAAATGCACATCAAAACATACACATTTTCATTGTACATTCAAGAACTGTACATCAGAACATACACGTTTTCAGTGTACATTCAAGAACTGTACATCAAAACATACACATTTTCAGTCTACATTCAAGAAATGTACATTAAAACATACACATTTTCATTGTATATACAAGAAATGTACATCAAAACATACACATTTTCATTGTATATACAAGAAATGTATATCAAAACATACACATTTTCAGTGTATATACAAGAAATGTACATCAAAACATACACATTTTCAGTGTATATACAAGAAATGTACATCAAAACATACACATTTTCAGTGTACATTCAAGAAATGTACATCAAGACATACAGATTTTCAGTGTATATACAAGAAATGTACATCAAAACATACACATTTTCAGTGTATATACAAGAAATGTACATCAAAACATACACATTTTCAGTGTACATTCAAGAAATGTACATCAAAACATACACATTTTCAGTGTATATACAAGAAATGTACATCAAAACATACACATTTTCATTGTACATTCAAGAAATGTACATCAAAACATACACATTTTCATTGTACACTAAAGAAATGTACATCAAAACACACATTTTCAGTGTACATTCAAGAAATGTACATCAAAACATACACATTTTTATTGTACATTCAAGAAATGTTCATCAAAACATACACATTTTCATTGTATATACAAGAAATGTACATCAAAACATACACATTTTCATTGTATATACATGAAATGTATATGAAAACATAGACATTTTCAGTGTACATTCAAGAAATGTACATCAAGACATACACATTTTCATTGTACATTCAAGAAATGTATAACAAAACATACACATTTTCAGTGTACATTCAAGAAATGTACATCAAAACATACACATTTTCATTGTATAAACAAGAAATGTACAACAAAACATACACATTTTCAGTATACATTCAAGAAATGTACATGAAAACATATACATTTTCATTGTACATTCAAGAAATGTATATCAAAACATACACATTTTCAGTGTACATTCAAGAAATGTACATCACAACATACACATTTTCATTGTATATACAAGAAATGTACATCAAAACATACACATTTTCATTGTACACTAGAGAAATGTACATCAAGACATACACATTTTCAGTGTACATTCAAGAAATGTACATCAAAACATACACATTTTTATTGTACATTCAAGAAATGTACATCAAAACATACACATTTTCATTGTACATTCAAGAAATGTACATCAAAACATACACATTTTCATTGTATATACAAGAAATGTACATCAAAGCATACACATTTTCATTGTATATACAAGAAATGTATATCAAAACATACACATTTTCAGTGTACATTCAAGAAATGTACATCAAAGCATACACATTTTCATTGTACATTCAAGAAATGTACATCAAAACATACACATTTTCATTGTACATTAAAGAAATGTACATCAAAACATACACATTTTCAGTGTACATTCAAGAAATGTATATCAAAACATACACATTTTCAGTGTACATTCAAGAAATGTACATCAAAACATACAAATTTTCATTGTATATACAAGAAATGTACATCAAAACATACACATTTTCAGTGTACATTCAAGAAATGTACATCAAAACATACACATTTTCATTGTATATACCAGAAATGTACATCAAAACATACACATTTTCATTGTACATTCAAGAAATGTACATCAAAACAAACATTTTCATTGTATATACCAGAAATGTACATCAAAACATACAAATTTTCATTGTACATTCAGGAAATGTACATCAAAACATACCCATTTTCATTGTATATACCAGAAATGTACATCAAAACATACACATTTTCAGTGTACATTCAAGAAATGTACATCAAAACATACACATTTTCATTGTACATTAAAGAAATGTACATCAAAACATACACATTTTCAGTGTACATTCAAGAAATGTATATCAAAACATACACATTTTCAGTGTACATTCAAGAAATGTACATCAAAACATACAAATTTTCATTGTATATACAAGAAATGTACATCAAAACATACACATTTTCAGTGTACATTCAAGAAATGTACATCAAAACATACACATTTTCATTGTATATACAAGAAATGTACATCAAAACATACACATCTTCATTGTACACTAAAGAAATGTACATCAAAACATACACACTTTCAGTGTACATTCAAGAAATGTACATCAAAACATACACATCTTCATTGTACATTCAAGAAATGTACATCAAAACATACACATTTTCATTGTACATTCAAGAAATGTACATCAAAACATACACATTTTCATTGTACACTCAAGAAATGTACATAAAAAACATACACATTTTCATTGTACACTCAAGAAATGTACATCAAAACATACACATCTTCATTGTACATTCAAGAAATGTACATCAAAACATACACATTTTCATTGTACATTCAAGAAATGTACATCAAAACATACACATTTTCATTGTACATTCAAGGAATGTACATCAAAACATACACATTTTCATTGTACATTCAAGAAATGTACATCAAAACATACACATTTTCATTGTACACTCAAGAAATGTACATCAAAACATACACATTTTGAGTGTACATTCAAGAGATATACATCAAAACATGCACATTTTCATTGTATATACGAGAAATGTACATCAAAACATACACATTTTCATTGTATATACAAGAAATGTACATCATAACATACACATTTTCATTGTATATTCAAGAAATGTACATCAAAACATACACATTTTCATTGTATATACCAGAAATGTACATCAAAACATACACATTTTCATTGTACATTCAAGAAAAGTACATCACAACATACACATTTTCATTGTATATACCAGAAATGTACATCAAAACGTTCACATTTTCATTGTACATTCAAGAAATGTACATCAAAACATACACATTTTCATTGTATATACCAGAAATGTACATCAAAACATACACATTTTCATTGTACATTCAACAAATGTACATCAAAACATACACATTTTGACTGTACATTCTAGAAATATACATCAAAACATACACATTTTCATTGTATATACCAGAAATGCACATCAAAACATACACATTTTCATTGTACATTCAAGAACTGTACATCAAAACATACACATTTTCAGTGTACATTCAAGAACTGTACATCAAAACATACACATTTTCAGTGTAAATTCAAGAAATGTACATCAAAACATACACATTTTCATTGTATATACAAGAAATGTACATCAAAACATACACATTTTCATTTTATATACATGAAATCTATATTAAAACATAGACATTTTCAGTGTACATTCAAGAAATGTACATCAAAACATACACATTTTCAGTGTATATACAAGAAATGTACCTCAAAACATACACATTTTCAGTGTACATTCAAGAAATGTACATAAAGACATACACATTTTCATTGTACATTCGAGAAATGTATATCAAAACATACACATTTTCAGTGTACATTCAAGAAATGTACATCAAAACATACACATTTTCATTGTATATACAAGAAATGTACATCAAAACTTACACATTTTCATTGTACATTCAAGAAATGTACATCAAAACATACACATTTCCATTGTACATTCAAGGAATGTACATCAAAACATACACATTTTCATTGTACATTCAAGAAATGTACTACAAAACATACACATTTTCATTGTACACTCAAGAAATGTACATCAAAACATACACATTTTGAGTGTACATTCAAGAGATATACATCAAAACATGCACATTTTCATTCTATATACGAGAAATGTACATCAAAACATACACATTTTCATTGTATATACAAGAAATGTACATCAAAACATACACATTTTCATCGTATATACCAGAAATGTACATCAAAACGTACACATTTTCATTGTACATTCAAGAAATGTACATCAAAACATACACATTTTCATTGTATATACCAGAAATGTACATCAAAACATACACATTTTCATTGTGCATTCAACAAATGTACATCAAAACATACACATTTTGACTGTACATTCTAGAAATATACATCAAAACATACACATTTTCATTGCACATTCAAGAAATGTACATCAAAACATACACATTTTCATTGTACACTCAAGAAATGCACATCATAACATACACATTTTCATTGTATATACAAGAAATGTACATCAAAACATACACATTTTCATTGTACACTCAAGAAATGTACATCAAAACATACACATTTTGAGTGTACATTCAAGAGATATACATCAAAACATGCACATTTTCATTGTATATACGAGAAATGTACATCAAAACATACACATTTTCATTGTATATACAAGAAATGTACATCAAAACATACACATTTTCATCGTATATACCAGAAATGTACATCAAAACATACACATTTTCATTGTACATTCAAGAAATGTATATCAAAACATACACATTTTCATTGTACATTCAAGAAATGTACATCAAAACATACACATTTTCAGTGTACATTCAAGAAATGTATATCAAAACATACACATTTTCATTGTACATTCAAGAAATGTACATCAAAACATACACATTTTCATTGCACATTCAAGAAATGTACATCAAAACATACACATTTTCATTGTACACTCAAGAAATGTACATCAAAACATACACATTTTCATTGTACATTCAAGAAATGTACATCAAAACATACACATTTTCATTGTACATTCAAGAAATGTACATCAAAACATACACATTTTCATTGTACACTCAAGAAATGTACATCAAAAACATACACATTTTCATTGTACACTCAAGAAATGTACATCAAAACATACACATTTTCATTGTACATTCAAGAAATGTATATCAAAACATACACATTTTCATTGTACATTCAAGAAATGTACATCAAAACATAAACATTTTCATTGTATATACCAGAAATGCACATCAAAACATACACATTTTCATTGTACATTCAAGAACTGTACATCAAAACGTACACATTTTCAGTGTACATTCAAGAACTGTACATCAAAACATACACATTTTCAGTGTACATTCAAGAAATGTACATCAAAACATACTCATTCTCATTGTATATACAAGAAATGTACATCAAAACATACACATATTCATTTTATATACATGAAATGTATATCAAAACATAGACATTTTCAGTGTACATTCAAGAAATGTACATCAAAACATACACATTTTCAGTGTATATACAAGAAATGTACATCAAAACATACACATTTTCATTGTACACTCAAGAAATGTACATCAAAACATACACGTTTTGAGTGTACATTCAAGAAATGTACATCAAGACATACACATTATCATTGTACATTCGAGAAATGTATATCAAAACATACACATTTTCAGTGTACATTCAAGAAATGTACATCAAAACATACACATTTTCATTGTATAAACAAGAAATGTACATCAAAACATACACATTTTCAGTATACATTCAAGAAATGTACATGAAAACATATACATTTTCATTGTACATTCAAGAAATGTATATCAAAACATACACATTTTCAGTGTACATTCAAGAAATGTACATCACAACATACACATTTTCATTGTATATACAAGAAATGTACATCAAAACATACACATTTTCATTGTACACTAAAGAAATGTACATCAAAACATACACATTTTCAGTGTACATTCAAGAAATGTACATCAAGACATACACATTTTTATTGTACATTCAAGAAATGTACATCAAAACTTACACATTTTCATTGTACATTCAAGAAATGTACATCAAAACATACACATCTTCATTGTATATTCAAGAAATGTACATCAAAACATACACATTTTCGTTGTATAAACCAGAAATGTACATCAAAACATACACATTTTCATTGTACATTCAAGAAATGTACATCAAAACATAAACATTTTCATTGTATATACAAGAAATGTATATCAGAACATACACATTTTCAGTGTACATTCAAGAAATGTACATCAAAGCATACACATCTTCATTGTATATTCAAGAAATGTACATCAAAACATACACATTTTCATTGTATATACCAGAAATGTACATCAAAACATACACATTTTCATTGTACATTCAAGAAATGTACATCAAAACATAAACATTTTCATTGTATATACCAGAAATGTACATCAAAACATACAAATTTTCATTGTACATTCAAGAAATGTAAATCAAAACATACCCCCTTTCATTGTATATACCAGAAATGTACATCAAAACATACATATTTTCAGTGTACATTCAAGAAATGTACATCAAAACATACACATTTTCATTGTACATTCAAGAAATGTACATCAAAACATACACATTTTCAGTGTACATTCAAGAAATGTATATCAAAACATACACATTTTCAGCGTACATTCAAGAAATGTACATCAAAACATACAAATTTTCATTGTATATACAAGAAATGTGCATCAAAACATACACATTTTCAGTGTACATTCAAGAAATGTACATCAAAACATACACATTTTCATTGTACATTCAAGAAATATACATCAAAACATACACATTTTCATTGTACACTCAAGAAATGTACATCATAATACACATTTTGAGTGTCCATTCAAATAATGTACATCAAAACATACACATTTTCATTGTACATTCAAGAAATGTACATCAAAGCATACACATTTTCATTGCACATTCAAGAAATGTACATCAAAACATACACATTTTCATTGTACACTCAAGAAATTGCACATCATAACATACACATTTTCATTGTATATACAAGAAATGTACATCAAAACTTACACATTTTCATTGTACACTCAAGAAATGTACATCAAAACATACACATTTTCACTGTACACTCAAGAAATGTACCTCAAAACATACACATTTTCATTGTATATACAAGAAATGTACATCAAAACATACACATCTTCATTGTACACTAAAGAAATGTACATACAAAACATACACACTTTCAGTGTACATTCAAGAAATGTACATCAAAACATACACATCTTCATTGTACATTCAAGAAATGTACATCAAAACATACACATTTTCATTGTACACTCAAGAAATGTACATCAAAAACATACACATTTTCATTGTACACTCAAGAAATGTACATCAAAACATACACATTTTCATAGTACATTCAAGAAATGTGTATCAAAACATACACATTTTCATTGTACATTCAAGAAATGTACATAAAACATACACATTTTCATTGTACATTCAAGAAATGTACATCAAAACATACACATTTTCATTGTATATACCAGAAATGTACATCAAAACATACAAATTTTCAGTGTACATTCAAGAAATGTACATCAAAACATGCACATTTTCATTGTACATTCAAGAAATGTACATCAAAACATACACATTTTCAGTGTACATTCAAGAAATGTATATCAAAACATACACATTTTCAGTGTACATTCAAGAAATGTACATCAAAACATACAAATTTTCATTGTATATACAAGAAATGTACATCAAAACATACACATTTTCAGTGTACATTCAAGAAATGTACATCAAAACATACACATTTTCATTGTATATACAAGAAATGTACATCAAAACATACACATTTTCATTGTACACTAAAGAAGTGTACATCAAAACATACACACTTTCAGTGTACATTCAAGAAATGTACATCAAAACATACACATCTTCATTGTACATTCAAGAAATGTACATCAAAACATACACATTTTCATTGTACATTCAAGAAATGTACATCAAAACATACACATTTTCATTGTACACTCAAGAAATGTACATCAAAAACATACACATTTTCATATTACACTCAAGAAATGTACATCAAAACATACACATTTTCATTGTACATTCAAGAAACGTATATCAAAACATACACATTTTCATTGTACATTCAAGAAATGTACATCAAAACATACACATTTTCATTGTACATTCAAGAAATGTACATCAAAACATACACATTTTCATTGTACATTCAAGGAATGTACATCAAAACATACACATTTTCATTGTACATTCAAGAAATGTACATCAAAACATACACATTTTCATTGTACACTCAAGAAATGTACATCAAAACATACACACTTTGAGTGTACATTCAAGAGATATACATCAAAACATGCACATTTTCATTGTATATACGAGAAATGTACATCAAAACATACACATTTTCATTGTATATACAAGAAATGTACATCAAAACATACACATTTTCATTGTATATTCAAGAAATGTACATCAAAACATACACATTTTCATTGTATATACCAGAAATGTACATCAAAACATACACATTTTCATTGTACATTCAAGAAAAGTACATCACAACATACACATTTTCATTGTATATACCAGAAATGTACATCAAAACGTACACATTTTCATTGTACATTCAAGAAATGTACATCAAAACATACACATTTTCATTGTATATAGCAGAAATGTACATCAAAACATACACATTTTCATTGTACATTCAAGAAATGTACATCAAAACATACACATTTTGACTGTACATTCTAGAAGTATACATCAAAACATACACATTTTCATTGTATATACCAGAAATGCACATCAAAACATACACATTTTCATTGTACATTCAAGAACTGTACATCAAACATACACATTTTCAGTGTACATTCAAGAACTTTACATCAAAACATACACATTTTCATTGTATATACAAGAAATGTACATCAAAACATACACATTTTCATTGTATATACAAGAAATGTACATCAAAACATACACATTTTCATTGTATATACATGAAATGTATATCAAAATATAGACATTTTCAGTGTACATTCAGGAAATGTACATCAAAACATACCCCCTTTCATTGTATATACCAGAAATGTACATCAAAACATACACATTTTCATTGTACATTCAAGAAATGTACATCAAAACATACACATTTTCATTGCACATTCAAGTAATATACATCAAAACATACACATTTTCATTGTACATTCAAGAAATGTACATCAAAACATACACATTTTCATTGTACACTCAAGAAATGTACATCAAAAACATACACATTTTCATTGTACACTCAAGAAATGTACATCAAAACATACACATTTTCATAGTACATTCAAGAAATGTATATCAAAACATACACATTTTCATTGTACATTCAAGAAATGTACATCAAAACATACACATTTTCATTGTACATTCAAGAAATGTACATCAAAACATACACATTTTCATTGTATATACCAGAAATGTACATCAAAACATACAAATTTTCAGTGTACATTCAAGAAATGTACATCAAAACATACACATTTTCATTGTACATTCAAGAAATGTACATCAAAACATACACATTTTCAGTGTACATTCAAGAAATGTATATCAAAACATACACATTTTCAGTGTACATTCAAGAAATGTACATCAAAACATACAAATTTTCATTGTATATACAAGAAATGTACATCAAAACATACACATTTTCAGTGTACATTCAAGAAATGTACATCAAAACATACACATTTTCATTGTATATACAAGAAATGTACATCAAAACATACACATTTTCATTGTACACTAAAGAAATGTACATCAAAACATACACACTTTCAGTGTACATTCAAGAAATGTACATCAAAACATACACATCTTCATTGTACATTCAAGAAATGTACATCAAAACATACACATTTTCATTGTACATTCAAGAAATGTACATCAAAACATACACATTTTCATTGTACACTCAAGAAATGTACATCAAAAACATACACATTTTCATTGTACACTCAAGAAATGTACATCAAAACATACACATTTTCATTGTACATTCAAGAAATGTATATCAAAACATACACATTTTCATTGTACATTCAAGAAATGTACATCAAAACATACACATTTTCATTGTACATTCAAGAAATGTACATCAAAACATACACATTTTCATTGTACATTCAAGGAATGTACATCAAAACATACACATTTTCATTGTACATTCAAGAAATGTACATCAAAACATACACATTTTCATTGTACACTCAAGAAATGTACATCAAAACATACACATTTTGAGTGTACATTCAAGAGATATACATCAAAACATGCACATTTTCATTGTATATACGAGAAATGTACATCAAAACATACACATTTTCATTGTATATACAAGAAATGTACATCAAAACATACACATTTTCATTGTATATTCAAGAAATGTACATCAAAACATACACATTTTCATTGTATATACCAGAAATGTACATCAAAACATACACATTTTCATTGTACATTCAAGAAAAGTACATCACAACATACACATTTTCATTGTATATACCAGAAATGTACATCAAAACGTACACATTTTCATTGTACATTCAAGAAATGTACATCAAAACATACACATTTTCATTGTATATAGCAGAAATGTACATCAAAACATACACATTTTCATTGTACATTCAAGAAATGTACATCAAAACATACACATTTTGACTGTACATTCTAGAAATATACATCAAAACATACACATTTTCATTGTATATACCAGAAATGCACATCAAAACATACACATTTTCATTGTACATTCAAGAACTGTACATCAAACATACACATTTTCAGTGTACATTCAAGAACTTTACATCAAAACATACACATTTTCATTGTATATACAAGAAATGTACATCAAAACATACACATTTTCATTGTATATACATGAAATGTATATCAAAATATAGACATTTTCAGTGTACATTCAAGAAATGTACATCAAAACATACACATTTTCAGTGTATATACAAGAAATGTACATCAAAACATAAACATTTTCAGTGTACATTCAAGAAATATACATCAAAACATACACATTTTCATTGTATATACAAGAAATGTACATCAAAACATACACATTTTCAGTGTACATTAAAGAAATGTACATCAAACATACACATTTTCAGTGTACATTCAAGAAATGTACATCAAAACATACACATTTTCATTGTATATACAAGAAATGTACATCAAAACATACACATTTTCATTGTATATACATGAAATGTATATCAAAATATAGACAGTTTCAGTGTACATTCAAGAAATGTACATCAAAACATACACATTTTCAGTGTATATACAAGAAATGTACATCAAAACATACACATTTTCAGTGTACATTCAAGAAATGTACATCAAGACATACACATTTTCATTGTACATTCAAGAAATGTATATCAAAACATACACATTTTCAGTGTACATTCAAGAAATGTACATCAAAACATACACATTTTCATTGTATAGACAAGAAATGTACATCAAAACATACACATTTTCAGTACACATTCAAGAAATGTACAGGAAAACATATACTTTTTCATTGTACATTCAAGAAATGTGTATCAAAACATACACATTTTCAGTGTACATTCAAGAAATGTACATCACAACATACACATTTTCATTGTATATACAAGAAATGTACATCAAAACATTCACACATTTTCATTGTACACTAAAGAAATGTACATCAAAACATACACATTTTCAGTGTACATTCAAGAAATGTACATCAAAACATACACATTTTTATTGTACATTCAAGAAATGTACATCAAAACATACACATTTTCATTGTACATTCAAGAAATGTACATCAAAACATACACATTTTCATTGTATATACAAGAAATGTACATCAAAACATACACATTTTCAGTGTACATTCAAGAACTGTACATCAAAACATACACATTTTCAGTGTACATTCAAGAAATGTACATCAAAACATACACATTTTCATTGTGCATTCAAGAAATGTATATCAAAACATACACATTTTCATTGTACATTCAAGAAATGTACATCAAAACATACACATTTTCATTGTACATTCAAGAAATGTACATCAAAACATACACATTTTCATTGTACATTCAAGAAATGTACATCAAAACATAAACATTTTCATTGTATATACCAGAAATGTACATCAAAACATACAAATTTTCATTGTACATTCAAGAAATGTACATCAAAACATACCCATTTTCATTGTATATACCAGAAATGTACATCAAAACATACACATTTTCAGTGTACATTCAAGAAATGTACATCAAAACATACACATTTTCACTGTACATTCAAGAAATGTACATCAACACATACACATTTTCAGTGTACACTCAAGAAATGTAAAGCAAAACATACACATTTTCAGTGTACATTCAAGAAATGTACATCAAAACATACACATTTTCATTGTATATACAAGAAATGTACATCAAAACATACACATCTTCATTGTACACTAAAGAAATGTACATCAAAACATACACACTTTCAGTGTGCATTCAAGAAATGTACATCAAAACATACACATCTTCATTGTACATTCAAGAAATGTACATCAAAACATACACATTTTCATTGTACATTCAAGAAATGTACATCAAAACATACACATTTTCATTGTACACTCAAGAAATGTACATCAAAAACATACACATTTCCATTGTACACTCAAGAAATGTACATCAAAACATACACATTTTCATTGTACATTCAAGAAATGTATATCAAAGCATACACATTTTCATTGTACATTCAAGAAATGTACATCAAAACATACACATTTTCATTGTACATTCAAGAAATGTACATCAAAACATACACATTTTCATTGTACATTCAAGGAATGTACATCAAATCATACACATTTTCATTGTACATTCAAGAAATGTACATCAAAACATACACATTTTCATTGTACACTCAAGAAATGTACATCAAAACATACACATTTTGAGTGTACATTCAAGAGATATACATCAAAACATGCACATTCTCATTGTATATACGAGAAATGTACATCAAAACATACACATTTTCATTGTATATACAAGAAATGTACATCAAAACATACACATTTTCATTGTATATTCAAGAAATGTACATCAAAACATACACATTTTCATTGTATATACCAGAAATGTACATCAAAACATACACATTTTCATTGTACATTCAAGAAAAGTACATCACAACATACACATTTTCATTGTATATACCAGAAATGTACATCAAACCGTACACATTTTCATTGTACATTCAAGAAATGTACATCAAAACATACACATTTTCATTGTATATAGCAGAAATGTACATCAAAACATACACATTTTCATTGTACATTCAAGAAATGTACATCAAAACATACACAATTTGAGTGTACATTCTAGAAATATACATCAAAACATACACATTTTCATTGTATATACCAGAAATGCACATCAAAACATACACATTTTCATTGTACATTCAAGAACTGTACATCAAAACATACACATTTTCAGTGTACATTCAAGAACTGTACATCAAAACATACACATTTTCAGTGTACATTCAAGAAATGTACATCAAAACATACACATTTTCATTGTACATTCAAGAAATGTACATCAAAACATACACATTTCCATTGTACATTCAAGGAATGTACATCAAAACATACACATTTTCATTGTACATTCAAGAAATGTACATCAAAACATACACATTTTCATTGTACACTCAAGAAATGTACATCAAAACATACACATTTTGAGTGTACATTCAAGAGATATACATCAAAACATGCACATTTTCATTGTATATACGAGAAATGTACATCAAAATATACACATTTTCATTGTATATACAAGAAATGTACATCAAAACATTCACATTTTCATTGTATATTCAAGAAATGTACATCAAAACATACACATTTTCATTGAATATACCAGAAATGTACATCAAAACATACACATTTTCATTGTACATTCAAGAAAAGTACATCACAACATACACATTTTCATTGTATATACCAGAAATGTACATCAAAACGTACACATTTTCATTGTACATTCAAGAAATGTACATCAAAACATACACATTTTCATTGTATATACCAGAAATGTACATCAAAACATACACATTTTCATTGTACATTCAAGAAATGTACATCAAAACATACACATTTTGACTGTACATTCTAGAAATATACATCAAAACATACACATTTTCATTGTATATACCAGAAATGCACATCAAAACATACACATTTTCATTGTACATTCAAGAACTGTACATCAAACATACACATTTTCAGTGTACATTCAAGAACTTTACATCAAAACATACACATTTTCATTGTATATACAAGAAATGTACATCAAAACATACACATTTTCATTGTATATACATGAAATGTATATCAAAATATAGACATTATCAGTGTACATTCAAGAAATGTACATCAAAACATACACATTTTGAGTGTATATACAAGAAATGTACATCAAAACATACACATTTTCAGCGTACATTCAAGAAATATACATCAAAACATACACATTTTCATTGTATATACAAGAAATGTACATCAAAACATACACATTTTCAGTGTACATTCAAGAAATGTACATCAAACATACACATTTTCAGTGTACATTCAAGAAATGTACATCAAAACATACACATTTTCATTGTATATACAAGAAATGTACATCAAAACATACACATTTTCATTGTATATACATGAAATGTATATCAAAATATAGACATTTTCAGTGTACATTCAAGAAATGTACATCAAAACATACACATTTTCAGTGTATATACAAGAAATGTACATCAAAACATACACATTTTCAGTGTACATTCAAGAAATGTACATCAAGACATACACATTTTCATTGTACATTCAAGAAATGTATATCAAAACATACACATTTTCAGTGTACATTCAAGAAATGTACATCAAAACATACACATTTTCATTGTATAGACAAGAAATGTACATCAAAACATACACATTTTCAGTACACATTCAAGAAATGTACAGGAAAACATATACATTTTCATTGTACATTCAAGAAATGTGTATCAAAACATACACATTTTCAGTGTACATTCAAGAAATGTACATCACAACATACACATTTTCATTGTATATACAAGAAATGTACATCAAAACATTCACACATTTTCATTGTACACTAAAGAAATGTACATCAAAACATACACATTTTCAGTGTACATTCAAGAAATGTACATCAAAACATACACATTTTTATTGTACATTCAAGAAATGTACATCAAAACATACACATTTTCATTGTACATTCAAGAAATGTACATCAAAACATACACATTTTCATTGTATATACAAGAAATGTACATCAAAACATACACATTTTCAGTGTACATTCAAGAACTGTACATCAAAACATACACATTTTCAGTGTACATTCAAGAAATGTACATCAAAACATACACATTTTCATTGTACATTCAAGAAATGTACATCAAAACATACACATTTTCATTGTACATTCAAGAAATGTACATCAAAACATACACATTTTCATTGTACATTCAAGAAATGTACATCAAAACATACACATTTTCATTGTACATTCAAGAAATGTACATCAAAACATAAACATTTTCATTGTATATACCAGAAATGTACATCAAAACATACAAATTTTCATTGTACATTCAAGAAATGTACATCAAAACATACCCATTTTCATTGTATATACCAGAAATGTACATCAAAACATACACATTTTCAGTGTACATTCAAGAAATGTACATCAAAACATACACATTTTCATTGTACATTCAAGAAATGTACATCAACACATACACATTTTCAGTGTACACTCAAGAAATGTAAAGCAAAACATACACATTTTCAGTGTACATTCAAGAAATGTACATCAAAACATACACATTTTCATTGTATATACAAGAAATGTACATCAAAACATACACATCTTCATTGTACACTAAAGAAATGTACATCAAAACATACACACTTTCAGTGTGCATTCAAGAAATGTACATCAAAACATACACATCTTCATTGTACATTCAAGAAATGTACATCAAAACATACACATTTTCATTGTACATTCAAGAAATGTACATCAAAACATACACATTTTCATTGTACACTCGAGAAATGTACATCAAAAACATACACATTTCCATTGTACACTCAAGAAATGTACATCAAAACATACACATTTTCATTGTACATTCAAGAAATGTATATCAAAGCATACACATTTTCATTGTACATTCAAGAAATGTACATCAAAACATACACATTTTCATTGTACATTCAAGAAATGTACATCAAAACATACATATTTTCAGTGTACATTCAAGAAATGTACATCAAAACATACACATTTTCATTGTACATTCAAGAAATGTACATCAAAACATACACATTTTCAGTGTACATTCAAGAAATGTATATCAAAACATACACATTTTCAGCGTACATTCAAGAAATGTACATCAAAACATACAAATTTTCATTGTATATACAAGAAATGTGCATCAAAACATACACATTTTCAGTGTACATTCAAGAAATGTACATCAAAACATACACATTTTCATTGTACATTCAAGAAATATACATCAAAACATACACATTTTCATTGTACACTCAAGAAATGTACATCATAATACACATTTTGAGTGTCCATTCAAATAATGTACATCAAAACATACACATTTTCATTGTACATTCAAGAAATGTACATCAAAGCATACACATTTTCATTGCACATTCAAGAAATGTACATCAAAACATACACATTTTCATTGTACACTCAAGAAATTGCACATCATAACATACACATTTTCATTGTATATACAAGAAATGTACATCAAAACTTACACATTTTCATTGTACACTCAAGAAATGTACATCAAAACATACACATTTTCACTGTACACTCAAGAAATGTACCTCAAAACATACACATTTTCATTGTATATACAAGAAATGTACATCAAAACATACACATCTTCATTGTACACTAAAGAAATGTACATACAAAACATACACACTTTCAGTGTACATTCAAGAAATGTACATCAAAACATACACATCTTCATTGTACATTCAAGAAATGTACATCAAAACATACACATTTTCATTGTACACTCAAGAAATGTACATCAAAAACATACACATTTTCATTGTACACTCAAGAAATGTACATCAAAACATACACATTTTCATAGTACATTCAAGAAATGTATATCAAAACATACACATTTTCATTGTACATTCAAGAAATGTACATAAAACATACACATTTTCATTGTACATTCAAGAAATGTACATCAAAACATACACATTTTCATTGTATATACCAGAAATGTACATCAAAACATACAAATTTTCAGTGTACATTCAAGAAATGTACATCAAAACATGCACATTTTCATTGTACATTCAAGAAATGTACATCAAAACATACACATTTTCAGTGTACATTCAAGAAATGTATATCAAAACATACACATTTTCAGTGTACATTCAAGAAATGTACATCAAAACATACAAATTTTCATTGTATATACAAGAAATGTACATCAAAACATACACATTTTCAGTGTACATTCAAGAAATGTACATCAAAACATACACATTTTCATTGTATATACAAGAAATGTACATCAAAACATACACATTTTCATTGTACACTAAAGAAGTGTACATCAAAACATACACACTTTCAGTGTACATTCAAGAAATGTACATCAAAACATACACATCTTCATTGTACATTCAAGAAATGTACATCAAAACATACACATTTTCATTGTACATTCAAGAAATGTACATCAAAACATACACATTTTCATTGTACACTCAAGAAATGTACATCAAAAACATACACATTTTCATATTACACTCAAGAAATGTACATCAAAACATACACATTTTCATTGTACATTCAAGAAACGTATATCAAAACATACTCATTTTCATTGTACATTCAAGAAATGTACATCAAAACATACACATTTTCATTGTACATTCAAGAAATGTACATCAAAACATACACATTTTCATTGTACATTCAAGGAATGTACATCAAAACATACACATTTTCATTGTACATTCAAGAAATGTACATCAAAACATACACATTTTCATTGTACACTCAAGAAATGTACATCAAAACATACACACTTTGAGTGTACATTCAAGAGATATACATCAAAACATGCACATTTTCATTGTATATACGAGAAATGTACATCAAAACATACACATTTTCATTGTATATACAAGAAATGTACATCAAAACATACACATTTTCATTGTATATTCAAGAAATGTACATCAAAACATACACATTTTCATTGTATATACCAGAAATGTACATCAAAACATACACATTTTCATTGTACATTCAAGAAAAGTACATCACAACATACACATTTTCATTGTATATACCAGAAATGTACATCAAAACGTACACATTTTCATTGTACATTCAAGAAATGTACATCAAAACATACACATTTTCATTGTATATAGCAGAAATGTACATCAAAACATACACATTTTCATTGTACATTCAAGAAATGTACATCAAAACATACACATTTTGACTGTACATTCTAGAAGTATACATCAAAACATACACATTTTCATTGTATATACCAGAAATGCACATCAAAACATACACATTTTCATTGTACATTCAAGAACTGTACATCAAACATACACATTTTCAGTGTACATTCAAGAACTTTACATCAAAACATACACATTTTCATTGTATATACAAGAAATGTACATCAAAACATACACATTTTCATTGTATATACAAGAAATGTACATCAAAACATACACATTTTCATTGTATATACATGAAATGTATATCAAAATATAGACATTTTCAGTGTACATTCAGGAAATGTACATCAAAACATACCCCCTTTCATTGTATATACCAGAAATGTACATCAAAACATACACATTTTCAGTGTACATTCAAGAAATGTATATCAAAACATACACATTTTCAGCGTACATTCAAGAAATGTACATCAAAACATACAAATTTTCATTGTACATTCAAGAAATGTGCATCAAAACATACACATTTTCAGTGTACATTCAAGAAATGTACATCAAAACATACACATTTTCATTGTACATTCAAGAAATATACATCAAAACATACACATTTTCATTGTACACTCAAGAAATGTACATCATAATACACATTTTGAGTGTCCATTCAAATAATGTACATCAAAACATACACATTTTCATTGTACATTCAAGAAATGTACATCAAAACATACACATTTTCATTGCACATTCAAGAAATGTACATCAAAACATACACATTTTCATTGTACACTCAAGAAATTGCACATCATAACATACACATTTTCATTGTATATACAAGAAATGTACATCAAAACTTACACATTTTCATTGTACACTCAAGAAATGTACATCAAAACATACACATTTTCACTGTACACTCAAGAAATGTACATCAAAACATACACATTTTCATTGTATATACAAGAAATGTACATCAAAACATACACATCTTCATTGTACACTAAAGAAATGTACATCAAAACATACACACTTTCAGTGTACATTCAAGAAATGTACATCAAAACATACACATCTTCATTGTACATTCAAGAAATGTACATCAAAACATACACATTTTCATTGTACACTCAAGAAATGTACATCAAAAACATACACATTTTCATTGTACACTCAAGAAACGTACATCAAAACATACACATTTTCATAGTACATTCAAGAAATGTATATCAAAACATACACATTTTCATTGTACATTCAAGAAATGTACATCAAAACATACACATTTTCATTGTACATTCAAGAAATGTACATCAAAACATACACATTTTCATTGTATATACCAGAAATGTACATCAAAACATACAAATTTTCAGTGTACATTCAAGAAATGTACATCAAAACATGCACATTTTCATTGTACATTCAAGAAATGTACATCAAAACATACACATTTTCAGTGTACATTCAAGAAATGTATATCAAAACATACACATTTTCAGTGTACATTCAAGAAATGTACATCAAAACATACAAATTTTCATTGTATATACAAGAAATG
This sequence comes from Tenodera sinensis, assembly GCA_030765045.1. Lineage (NCBI taxonomy): Eukaryota > Metazoa > Arthropoda > Insecta > Mantodea > Mantidae > Tenodera > Tenodera sinensis. The sequence goes on along the minus strand of CM060963.1, from coordinate 164,560,849 downwards.
TACATCAAAACATACACATTTTCAGTGTACATTCAAGAAATGTACATCAAAACATACACATTTTCATTGTATATACAAGAAAAGTACATCAAAACATACACATTTTCATTGTACACTAAAGAAATGTACATCAAAACATACACACTTTCAGTGTACATTCAAGAAATGTACATCAAAACATACACATCTTCATTGTACATTCAAGAAATGTACATCAAAACATACACATTTTCATTGTACATTCAAGAAATGTACATCAAAACATACACATTTTCATTGTACACTCAAGAAATGTACATCAAAAACATACACATTTTCATATTACACTCAAGAAATGTACATCAAAACATACACACTTTGAGTGTACATTCAAGAGATATACATCAAAACATGCACATTTTCATTGTATATACGAGAAATGTACATCAAAACATACACATTTTCATTGTATATACAAGAAATGTACATCAAAACATACACATTTTCATTGTATATTCAAGAAATGTACATCAAAACATACACATTTTCATTGTATATACCAGAAATGTACATCAAAACATACACATTTTCATTGTACATTCAAGAAAAGTACATCACAACATACACATTTTCATTGTATATACCAGAAATGTACATCAAAACGTACACATTTTCATTGTACATTCAAGAAATGTACATCAAAACATACACATTTTCATTGTATATAGCAGAAATGTACATCAAAACATACACATTTTCATTGTACATTCAAGAAATGTACATCAAAACATACACATTTTGACTGTACATTCTAGAAGTATACATCAAAACATACACATTTTCATTGTATATACCAGAAATGCACATCAAAACATACACATTTTCATTGTACATTCAAGAACTGTACATCAAACATACACATTTTCAGTGTACATTCAAGAACTTTACATCAAAACATACACTTTTTCATTGTATATACAAGAAATGTACATCAAAACATACACATTTTCATTGTATATACATGAAATGTATATCAAAATATAGACATTTTCAGTGTACATTCAAGAAATGTACATCAAAACATACACATTTTCAGTGTATATACAAGAAATGTACATCAAAACATACACATTTTCAGTGTACATTCAAGAAATATACATCAAAACATACACATTTTCATTGTATATACAAGAAATGTACATCAAAACATACACATTTTCAGTGTACATTCAAGAAATGTACATCAAACATACACATTTTCAGTGTACATTCAAGAAATGTACATCAAAACATACACATTTTCATTGTATATACAAGAAATGTACATCAAAACATACACATTTTCATTGTATATACATGAAATGTATATCAAAATATAGACATTTTCAGTGTACATTCAAGAAATGTACATCAAAACATACACATTTTCAGTGTATATACAAGAAATGTACATCAAAACATACACATTTTCAGTGTACATTCAAGAAATGTACATCAAGACATACACATTTTCATTGTACATTCAAGAAATGTATATCAAAACATACACATTTTCAGTGTACATTCAAGAAATGTACATCAAAACATACACATTTTCATTGTATAGACAAGAAATGTACATCAAAACATACACATTTTCAGTACACATTCAAGAAATGTACAGGAAAACATATACATTTTCATTGTACATTCAAGAAATGTGTATCAAAACATACACATTTTCAGTGTACATTCAGGAAATGTACATCACAACATACACATTTTCATTGTATATACAAGAAATGTACATCAAAACATTCACACATTTTCATTGTACACTAAAGAAATGTACATCAAAACATACACCTTTTTGAGTGTACATTCAAGAAATGTACATCAAAACATACACGTTTTTATTGTACATTCAAGAAATGTACATCAAAACATACACATTTTCATTGTACATTATAGAAATGTACATCAAAACATACACATTTTCATTGTATATACAAGAAATGTACATCAAAACATAAACATTTTCAGTGTACATTCAAGAACTGTACATCAAAACATACAAATTTTTTGTGTACATTCAAGAAATGTACATCAAAACATACACATTTTCATTGTACATTCAAGAAATGTACATCAAAACATACACATTTTCATTGTACATTCAAGAAATGTACATCAAAACATACACATTTTCATTGTACATTCAAGAAATGTACATCAAAACATACACATTTTCATTGTACATTCAAGAAATGTACATCAAAACATAAACATTTTCATTGTATATACCAGAAATGTACATCAAAACATACAAATTTTCATTGTACATTCAAGAAATGTACATCAAAACATACCCATTTTCATTGTATATACCAGAAATGTACATCAAAACATACACATTTTCAGTGTACATTCAAGAAATGTACATCAAAACATACACATTTTCATTGTACATTCAAGAAATGTACATCAACACATACACATTTTCAGTGTACACTCAAGAAATGTAAAGCAAAACATACACATTTTCAGTGTACATTCAAGAAATGTACATCAAAACATACAAATTTTCATTGTATATACAAGAAATGTACATCAAAACATACACATTTTCAGTGTACATTCAAGAAATGTACATCAAAACATACACATTTTCATTGTATATACAAGAAATGTACATCAAAACATACACATCTTCATTGTACACTAAAGAAATGTACATCAAAACATACACACTTTCAGTGTGCATTCAAGAAATGTACATCAAAACATACACATCTTCATTGTACATTCAAGAAATGTACATCAAAACATACACATTTTCATTGTACATTCAAGAAATGTACATCAAAACATACACATTTTCATTGTACACTCAAGAAATGTACATCAAAAACATACACATTTCCATTGTACACTCAAGAAATGTACATCAAAACATACACATTTTCATTGTACATTCAAGAAATGTATATCAAAGCATACACATTTTCATTGTACATTCAAGAAATGTACATCAAAACATACACATTTTCATTGTACATTCAAGAAATGTACATCAAAACATACACATTTTCATTGTACATTCAAGGAATGTACATCAAAACATACACATTTTCATTGTACATTCAAGAAATGTACATCAAAACATACACATTTTCATTGTACACTCAAGAAATGTACATCAAAACATACACATTTTGAGTGTGCATTCAAGAGATATACATCAAAACATGCACATTTTCATTGTATATACGAGAAATGTACATCAAAACATACACATTTTCATTGTATATACAAGAAATGTACATCAAAACATACACATTTTCATTGTATATTCAAGAAATGTACATCAAAACATACACATTTTCATTGTATATACCAGAAATGTACATCAAAACATACACATTTTCATTGTACATTCAAGAAAAGTACATCACAACATACACATTTTCATTGTATATACCAGAAATGTACATCAAACCGTACACATTTTCATTGTACATTCAAGAAATGTACATCAAAACATACACATTTTCATTGTATATAGCAGAAATGTACATCAAAACATACACATTTTCATTGTACATTCAAGAAATGTACATCAAAACATACACACTTTGACTGTACATTCTAGAAATATACATCAAAACATACACATTTTCATTGTATATACCAGAAATGCACATCAAAACATACACATTTTCATTGTACATTCACGAAATGTACATCAAAACATACACATTTTCAGTGTACATTCAAGAACTGTACATCAAAACATACACATTTTCAGTGTACATTCAACAAATGTACATCAAAACATACACATTTTCATTGTACATTCAAGAAATGTACATCAAAACATACACATTTCCAGTGTACATTCAAGGAATGTACATCAAAACATACACATTTTCATTGTACATTCAAGAAATGTACATCAAAACATACACATTTTCATTGTACACTCAAGAAATGTACATCAAAACATACACATTTTGAGTGTACATTCAAGAGATATACATCAAAACATGCACATTTTCATTGTATATACGAGAAATGTACATCAAAATATACACATTTTCATTGTATATACAAGAAATGTACGTCAAAACATTCACATTTTCATTGTATATTCAAGAAATGTACATCAAAACATACACATTTTCATTGTATATACCAGAAATGTACATCAAAACATACACATTTTCATTGTACATTCAAGAAAAGTACATCACAACATACACATTTTCATTGTATATACCAGAAATGTACATCAAAACGTACACATTTTCATTGTACATTCAAGAAATGTACATCAAAACATACACATTTTCATTGTATATACCAGAAATGTACATCAAAACATACACATTTTCATTGTACATTCAAGGAATGTACATCAAAACATAAACATTTTCATTGTATATACCAGAAATGTACATCAAAACATACAAATTTTCATTGTACATTCAAGAAATGTAAATCAAAACATACCCCCTTTCATTGAATATATCAGAAATGTACATCAAAACATACACATTTTCAGTGTACATTCAAGAAATGTACATCAAAACATACACATTTTCATTGTACATTCAAGAAATGTACATCAAAACATACACATTTTCAGTGTACATTCACGAAATGTATATCAAAACATACACATTTTCAGCGTACATTCAAGAAATGTACATCAAAACATACAAATTTTCATTGTATATACAAGAAATGTGCATCAAAACATACACATTTTCAGTGTACATTCAAGAAATGTACATCAAAACATACACATTTTCATTGTACATTCAAGAAATATACATCAAAACATACACATTTTCATTGTACACTCAAGAAATGTACATCATAATACACATTTTGAGTGTCCATTCAAATAATGTACATCAAAACATACACATTTTCATTGTACATTGAAGAAATGTACATCAAAACATACACATTTTCATTGCACATTCAAGAAATGTACATCAAAACATACACATTTTCATTGTACACTCAAGAAATGCACATCATAACATACACATTTTCATTGTATATACAAGAAATGTACATCAAAACTTACACATTTTCATTGTACACTCAAGAAATGTACATCAAAACATACACATTTTCACTGTACACTCAAGAAATGTACATCAAAACATACACATTTTCATTGTATATACAAGAAATGTACATCAAAACATACACATCTTCATTGTACACTAAAGAAATGTACATCAAAACATACACACTTTCAGTGTACATTCAAGAAATGTACATCAAAACATACACATCTTCATTGTACATTCAAGAAATGTACATCAAAACATACACATTTTCATTGTACACTCAAGAAATGTACATCAAAAACATACACATTTTCATTGTACACTCAAGAAATGTACATCAAAACATACACATTTTCATAGTACATTCAAGAAATGTATATCAAAACATACACATTTTCATTGTACATTCAAGAAATGTACATCAAAACATACACATTTTCATTGTACATTCAAGAAATGTACATCAAAACATACACATTTTCATTGTATATACCAGAAATGTACATCAAAACATACAAATTTTCAGTGTACATTCAAGAAATGTACATCAAAACATACACATTTTCATTGTACATTCAAGAAATGTACATCAAAACATACACATTTTCAGTGTACATTCAAGAAATGTATATCAAAACATACACATTTTCAGTGTACATTCAAGAAATGTACATCAAAACATACAAATTTTCATTGTATATACAAGAAATGTACATCAAAACATACACATTTTCAGTGTACATTCAAGAAATGTACATCAAAACATACACATTTTCATTGTATATACAAGAAATGTACATCAAAACATACACATTTTCATTGTACACTAAAGAAATGTACATCAAAACATACACACTTTCAGTGTACATTCAAGAAATGTACATCAAAACATACACATCTTCATTGTACATTCAAGAAATGTACATCAAAACATACACATTTTCATTGTACATTCAAGAAATGTACATCAAAACATACACATTTTCATTGTACACTCAAGAAATGTACATCAAAAACATACACATTTTCATTGTACACTCAAGAAATGTACATCAAAACATACACATTTTCATTGTACATTCAAGAAATGTATATCAAAACATACACATTTTCATTGTACATTCAAGAAATGTACATCAAAACATACACATTTTCATTGTACATTCAAGAAATGTACATCAAAACATACACATTTTCATTGTACATTCAAGGAATGTACATCAAAACATACACATTTTCATTGTACATTCAAGAAATGTACATCAAAACATACACATTTTCATTGTACACTCAAGAAATGTACATCAAAACATACACATTTTGAGTGTACATTCAAGAGATATACATCAAAACATGCACATTTTCATTGTATATACGAGAAATGTACATCAAAACATACACATTTTCATTGTATATACAAGAAATGTACATCAAAACATACACATTTTCATTGTATATTCAAGAAATGTACATCAAAACATACACATTTTCATTGTATATACCAGAAATGTACATCAAAACATACACATTTTCATTGTACATTCAAGAAAAGTACATCACAACATACACATTTTCATTGTATATACCAGAAATGTACATCAAAACGTACACATTTTCATTGTACATTCAAGAAATGTACATCAAAACATACACATTTTCATTGTATATAGCAGAAATGTACATCAAAACATACACATTTTCATTGTACATTCAAGAAATGTACATCAAAACATACACATTTTGACTGTACATTCTAGAAATATACATCAAAACATACACATTTTCATTGTATATACCAGAAATGCACATCAAAACATACACATTTTCATTGTACATTCAAGAACTGTACATCAAACATACACATTTTCAGTGTACATTCAAGAACTTTACATCAAAACATACACATTTTCATTGTATATACAAGAAATGTACATCAAAACATACACATTTTCATTGTATATACATGAAATGTATATCAAAATATAGACATTTTCAGTGTACATTCAAGAAATGTACATCAAAACATACACATTTTCAGTGTATATACAAGAAATGTACATCAAAACATAAACATTTTCAGTGTACATTCAAGAAATATACATCAAAACATACACATTTTCATTGTATATACAAGAAATGTACATCAAAACATACACATTTTCAGTGTACATTAAAGAAATGTACATCAAACATACACATTTTCAGTGTACATTCAAGAAATGTACATCAAAACATACACATTTTCATTGTATATACAAGAAATGTACATCAAAACATACACATTTTCATTGTATATACATGAAATGTATATCAAAATATAGACAGTTTCAGTGTACATTCAAGAAATGTACATCAAAACATACACATTTTCAGTGTATATACAAGAAATGTACATCAAAACATACACATTTTCAGTGTACATTCAAGAAATGTACATCAAGACATACACATTTTCATTGTACATTCAAGAAATGTATATCAAAACATACACATTTTCAGTGTACATTCAAGAAATGTACATCAAAACATACACATTTTCATTGTATAGACAAGAAATGTACATCAAAACATACACATTTTCAGTACACATTCAAGAAATGTACAGGAAAACATATACTTTTTCATTGTACATTCAAGAAATGTGTATCAAAACATACACATTTTCAGTGTACATTCAAGAAATGTACATCACAACATACACATTTTCATTGTATATACAAGAAATGTACATCAAAACATTCACACATTTTCATTGTACACTAAAGAAATGTACATCAAAACATACACATTTTCAGTGTACATTCAAGAAATGTACATCAAAACATACACATTTTTATTGTACATTCAAGAAATGTACATCAAAACATACACATTTTCATTGTACATTCAAGAAATGTACATCAAAACATACACATTTTCATTGTATATACAAGAAATGTACATCAAAACATACACATTTTCAGTGTACATTCAAGAACTGTACATCAAAACATACACATTTTCAGTGTACATTCAAGAAATGTACATCAAAACATACACATTTTCATTGTGCATTCAAGAAATGTATATCAAAACATACACATTTTCATTGTACATTCAAGAAATGTACATCAAAACATACACATTTTCATTGTACATTCAAGAAATGTACATCAAAACATACACATTTTCATTGTACATTCAAGAAATGTACATCAAAACATAAACATTTTCATTGTATATACCAGAAATGTACATCAAAACATACAAATTTTCATTGTACATTCAAGAAATGTACATCAAAACATACCCATTTTCATTGTATATACCAGAAATGTACATCAAAACATACACATTTTCAGTGTACATTCAAGAAATGTACATCAAAACATACACATTTTCACTGTACATTCAAGAAATGTACATCAACACATACACATTTTCAGTGTACACTCAAGAAATGTAAAGCAAAACATACACATTTTCAGTGTACATTCAAGAAATGTACATCAAAACATACACATTTTCATTGTATATACAAGAAATGTACATCAAAACATACACATCTTCATTGTACACTAAAGAAATGTACATCAAAACATACACACTTTCAGTGTGCATTCAAGAAATGTACATCAAAACATACACATCTTCATTGTACATTCAAGAAATGTACATCAAAACATACACATTTTCATTGTACATTCAAGAAATGTACATCAAAACATACACATTTTCATTGTACACTCAAGAAATGTACATCAAAAACATACACATTTCCATTGTACACTCAAGAAATGTACATCAAAACATACACATTTTCATTGTACATTCAAGAAATGTATATCAAAGCATACACATTTTCATTGTACATTCAAGAAATGTACATCAAAACATACACATTTTCATTGTACATTCAAGAAATGTACATCAAAACATACACATTTTCATTGTACATTCAAGGAATGTACATCAAATCATACACATTTTCATTGTACATTCAAGAAATGTACATCAAAACATACACATTTTCATTGTACACTCAAGAAATGTACATCAAAACATACACATTTTGAGTGTACATTCAAGAGATATACATCAAAACATGCACATTCTCATTGTATATACGAGAAATGTACATCAAAACATACACATTTTCATTGTATATACAAGAAATGTACATCAAAACATACACATTTTCATTGTATATTCAAGAAATGTACATCAAAACATACACATTTTCATTGTATATACCAGAAATGTACATCAAAACATACACATTTTCATTGTACATTCAAGAAAAGTACATCACAACATACACATTTTCATTGTATATACCAGAAATGTACATCAAACCGTACACATTTTCATTGTACATTCAAGAAATGTACATCAAAACATACACATTTTCATTGTATATAGCAGAAATGTACATCAAAACATACACATTTTCATTGTACATTCAAGAAATGTACATCAAAACATACACACTTTGAGTGTACATTCTAGAAATATACATCAAAACATACACATTTTCATTGTATATACCAGAAATGCACATCAAAACATACACATTTTCATTGTACATTCAAGAACTGTACATCAAAACATACACATTTTCAGTGTACATTCAAGAACTGTACATCAAAACATACACATTTTCAGTGTACATTCAAGAAATGTACATCAAAACATACACATTTTCATTGTACATTCAAGAAATGTACATCAAAACATACACATTTCCATTGTACATTCAAGGAATGTACATCAAAACATACACATTTTCATTGTACATTCAAGAAATGTACATCAAAACATACACATTTTCATTGTACACTCAAGAAATGTACATCAAAACATACACATTTTGAGTGTACATTCAAGAGATATACATCAAAACATGCACATTTTCATTGTATATACGAGAAATGTACATCAAAATATACACATTTTCATTGTATATACAAGAAATGTACATCAAAACATTCACATTTTCATTGTATATTCAAGAAATGTACATCAAAACATACACATTTTCATTGAATATACCAGAAATGTACATCAAAACATACACATTTTCATTGTACATTCAAGAAAAGTACATCACAACATACACATTTTCATTGTATATACCAGAAATGTACATCAAAACGTACACATTTTCATTGTACATTCAAGAAATGTACATCAAAACATACACATTTTCATTGTATATACCAGAAATGTACATCAAAACATACACATTTTCATTGTACATTCAAGAAATGTACATCAAAACATACACATTTTGACTGTACATTCTAGAAATATACATCAAAACATACACATTTTCATTGTATATACCAGAAATGCACATCAAAACATACACATTTTCATTGTACATTCAAGAACTGTACATCAAACATACACATTTTCAGTGTACATTCAAGAACTTTACATCAAAACATACACATTTTCATTGTATATACAAGAAATGTACATCAAAACATACACATTTTCATTGTATATACATGAAATGTATATCAAAATATAGACATTATCAGTGTACATTCAAGAAATGTACATCAAAACATACACATTTTCAGTGTATATACAAGAAATGTACATCAAAACATACACATTTTCAGCGTACATTCAAGAAATATACATCAAAACATACACATTTTCATTGTATATACAAGAAATGTACATCAAAACATACACATTTTCAGTGTACATTCAAGAAATGTACATCAAACATACACATTTTCAGTGTACATTCAAGAAATGTACATCAAAACATACACATTTTCATTGTATATACAAGAAATGTACATCAAAACATACACATTTTCATTGTATATACATGAAATGTATATCAAAATATAGACATTTTCAGTGTACATTCAAGAAATGTACATCAAAACATACACATTTTCAGTGTATATACAAGAAATGTACATCAAAACATACACATTTTCAGTGTACATTCAAGAAATGTACATCAAGACATACACATTTTCATTGTACATTCAAGAAATGTATATCAAAACATACACATTTTCAGTGTACATTCAAGAAATGTACATCAAAACATACACATTTTCATTGTATAGACAAGAAATGTACATCAAAACATACACATTTTCAGTACACATTCAAGAAATGTACAGGAAAACATATACATTTTCATTGTACATTCAAGAAATGTGTATCAAAACATACACATTTTCAGTGTACATTCAAGAAATGTACATCACAACATACACATTTTCATTGTATATACAAGAAATGTACATCAAAACATTCACACATTTTCATTGTACACTAAAGAAATGTACATCAAAACATACACATTTTCAGTGTACATTCAAGAAATGTACATCAAAACATACACATTTTTATTGTACATTCAAGAAATGTACATCAAAACATACACATTTTCATTGTACATTCAAGAAATGTACATCAAAACATACACATTTTCATTGTATATACAAGAAATGTACATCAAAACATACACATTTTCAGTGTACATTCAAGAACTGTACATCAAAACATACACATTTTCAGTGTACATTCAAGAAATGTACATCAAAACATACACATTTTCATTGTACATTCAAGAAATGTACATCAAAACATACACATTTTCATTGTACATTCAAGAAATGTACATCAAAACATACACATTTTCATTGTACATTCAAGAAATGTACATCAAAACATACACATTTTCATTGTACATTCAAGAAATGTACATCAAAACATAAACATTTTCATTGTATATACCAGAAATGTACATCAAAACATACAAATTTTCATTGTACATTCAAGAAATGTACATCAAAACATACCCACTTTCATTGTATATACCAGAAATGTACATCAAAACATACACATTTTCAGTGTACATTCAAGAAATGTACATCAAAACATACACATTTTCATTGTACATTCAAGAAATGTACATCAACACATACACATTTTCAGTGTACACTCAAGAAATGTAAAGCAAAACATACACATTTTCAGTGTACATTCAAGAAATGTACATCAAAACATACACATTTTCATTGTATATACAAGAAATGTACATCAAAACATACACATCTTCATTGTACACTAAAGAAATGTACATCAAAACATACACACTTTCAGTGTGCATTCAAGAAATGTACATCAAAACATACACATCTTCATTGTACATTCAAGAAATGTACATCAAAACATACACATTTTCATTGTACATTCAAGAAATGTACATCAAAACATACACATTTTCATTGTACACTCGAGAAATGTACATCAAAAACATACACATTTCCATTGTACACTCAAGAAATGTACATCAAAACATACACATTTTCATTGTACATTCAAGAAATGTATATCAAAGCATACACATTTTCATTGTACATTCAAGAAATGTACATCAAAACATACACATTTTCATTGTACATTCAAGAAATGTACATCAAAACATACACATTTTCATTGTACATTCAAGGAATGTACATCAAAACATACACATTTTCATTGTACATTCAAGAAATGTACATCAAAACATACACATTTTCATTGTACACTCAAGAAATGTACATCAAAACATACACATTTTGAGTGTACATTCAAGAGATATACATCAAAACATGCACATTTTCATTGTATATACGAGAAATGTACATCAAAACATACACATTTTCATTGTATATACAAGAAATGTACATCAAAACATACACATTTTCATTGTATATTCAAGAAATGTACATCAAAACATACACATTTTCATTGTATATACCAGAAATGTACATCAAAACATACACATTTTCATTGTACATTCAAGAAAAGTACATCACAACATACACATTTTCATTGTATATACCAGAAATGTACATCAAACCGTACACATTTTCATTGTACATTCAAGAAATGTACATCAAAACATACACATTTTCATTGTATATAGCAGAAATTTACATCAAAACATACACATTTTCATTGTACATTCAAGAAATGTACATAAAAACATACACACTTTGACTGTACATTCTAGAAATATACATCAAAACATACACATTTTCATTGTATATACCAGAAATGCACATCAAAACATACACATTTTCATTGTACATTCAAGAACTGTACATCAAAACATACACATTTTCAGTGTACATTCAAGAACTGTACATCAAAACATACACATTTTCAGTGTACATTCAAGAAATGTACATCAAAACATACACATTTTCATTGTACATTCAAGAAATGTACATCAAAACATACACATTTCCATTGTACATTCAAGGAATGTACATCAAAACATACACATTTTCATTGTACATTCAAGAAATGTACATCAAAACATACACATTTTCATTGTACACTCAAGAAATGTACATCAAAACATACACATTTTGAGTGTACATTCAAGAGATATACATCAAAACATGCACATTTTCATTGTATATACGAGAAATGTACATCAAAATATACACATTTTCATTGTATATACAAGAAATGTACATCAAAACATTCACATTTTCATTGTATATACAAGAAATGTACATCAAAACATACACATTTTCATTGTATATACCAGAAATGTACATCAAAACATACACATTTTCATTGTACATTCAAGAAAAGTACATCACAACATACACATTTTCATTGTATATACCAGAAATGTACATCAAAACGTACACATTTTCGTTGTACATTCAAGAAATGTACATCAAAACATACACATTTTCATTGTATATACCAGAAATGTACATCAAAACATACAAATTTTCATTGTACATTCAAGAAATGTAAATCAACACATACCCCCTTTCATTGAATATATCAGAAATGTACATCAAAACATACACATTTTCAGTGTACATTCAAGAAATGTACATCAAAACATGCACATTTTCATTGTACATTCAAGAAATGTACATCAAAACATACACATTTTCAGTGTACATTCAAGAAATGTATATCAGAACATACACATTTTCAGCGTACATTCAAGAAATGTACATCAAAACATACAAATTTTCATTGTATATACAAGAAATGTGCATCAAAACATACACATTTTCAGTGTACATTCAAGAAATGTACATCAAAACATACACATTTTCATTGTACATTCAAGAAATATACATCAAAACATACACATTTTCATTGTACACTCAAGAAATGTACATCATAATACACATTTTGAGTGTCCATTCAAATAATGTACATCAAAACATACACATTTTCATTGTACATTCAAGAAATGTACATCAAAACATACACATTTTCATTGCACATTCAAGAAATGTACATCAAAACATACACATTTTCATTGTACACTCAAGAAATGCACATCATAACATACACATTTTCATTGTATATACAAGAAATGTACATCAAAACTTACACATTTTCATTGTACACTCAAGAAATGTACATCAAAACATACACATTTTCACTGTACACTCAAGAAATGTACATCAAAACATACACATTTTCATTGTATATACAAGAAATGTACATCAAACATACACATTTTCAGTGTACATTCAAGAAATGTACATCAAAACATACACATTTTCATTGTATATACAAGAAATGTACATCAAAACATACACATTTTCATTGTATATAGCAGAAATGTACATCAAAACATACACATTTTCATTGTACATTCAAGAAATGTACATAAAAACATACACACTTTGACTGTACATTCTAGAAATATACATCAAAACATACACATTTTCATTGTATATACCAGAAATGCACATCAAAACATACACATTTTCATTGTACATTCAAGAACTGTACATCAAAACATACACATTTTCAGTGTACATTCAAGAACTGTACATCAAAACATACACATTTTCAGTGTACATTCAAGAAATGTACATCAAAACATACACATTTTCATTGTACATTCAAGAAATGTACATCAAAACATACACATTTCCATTGTACATTCAAGGAATGTACATCAAAACATACACATTTTCATTGTACATTCAAGAAATGTACATCAAAACATACACATTTTCATTGTACACTCAAGAAATGTACATCAAAACATACACATTTTGAGTGTACATTCAAGAGATATACATCAAAACATGCACATTTTCATTGTATATACGAGAAATGTACATCAAAATATACACATTTTCATTGTATATACAAGAAATGTACATCAAAACATTCACATTTTCATTGTATATACAAGAAATGTACATCAAAACATACACATTTTCATTGTATATACCAGAAATGTACATCAAAACATACACATTTTCATTGTACATTCAAGAAAAGTACATCACAACATACACATTTTCATTGTATATACCAGAAATGTACATCAAAACGTACACATTTTCATTGTACATTCAAGAAATGTACATCAAAACATACACATTTTCATTGTATATACCAGAAATGTACATCAAAACGTACACATTTTCATTGTACATTCAAGGAATGTACATCAAAACATAAACATTTTCATTGTATATACCAGAAATGTACATCAAAACATACAAATTTTCATTGTACATTCAAGAAATGTAAATCAACACATACCCCCTTTCATTGAATATATCAGAAATGTACATCAAAACATACACATTTTCAGTGTACATTCAAGAAATGTACATCAAAACATACACATTTTCATTGTACATTCAAGAAATGTACATCAAAACATACACATTTTCAGTGTACATTCAAGAAATGTATATCAAAACATACACATTTTCAGCGTACATTCAAGAAATGTACATCAAAACATACAAATTTTCATTGTATATACAAGAAATGTGCATCAAAACATACACATTTTCAGTGTACATTCAAGAAATGTACATCAAAACATACACATTTTCATTGTACATTCAAGAAATATACATCAAAACATACACATTTTCATTGTACACTCAAGAAATGTACATCATAATACACATTTTGAGTGTCCATTCAAATAATGTACATCAAAACATACACATTTTCATTGTACACTCAAGAAATGTACATCAAAACATACACATTTTCATTGCACATTCAAGAAATGTACATCAAAACATACACATTTTCATTGTACACTCAAGAAATGCACATCATAACATACACATTTTCATTGTATATACAAGAAATGTACATCAAAACTTACACATTTTCATTGTACACTCAAGAAATGTACATCAAAACATACACATTTTCACTGTACACTCAAGAAATGTACATCAAAACATACACATTTTCATTGTATATACAAGAAATGTACATCAAAACATACACATCTTCATTGTACACTAAAGGAATGTACATCAAAACATACACACTTTCAGTGTACATTCAAGAAATGTACATCAAAACATACACATCTTCATTGTACATTCAAGAAATGTACATCAAAACATACACATTTTCATTGTACACTCAAGAAATGTACATCAAAAACATACACATTTTCATTGTACACTCAAGAAATGTACATCAAAACATACACATTTTCATAGTACATTCAAGAAATGTATATCAAAACATACACATTTTCATTGTACATTCAAGAAATGTACATCAAAACATACACATTTTCATTGTACATTCAAGAAATGTACATCAAAACATACACATTTTCATTGTACATTCAAGAAATGTACATCAAAACATACACATTTTCATTGTACATTCAAGGAATGTACATCAAAACATACACATTTTCATTGTACATTCAAGAAATGTACATCAAAACATACACATTTTCATTGTACACTCAAGAAATGTACATCAAAACATACACATTTTGAGTGTACATTCAAGAGATATACATCAAAACATGCACATTTTCATTGTATATACGAGAAATGTACATCAAAACATACACATTTTCATTGTATATACAAGAAATGTACATCAAAACATACACATTTTCATTGTATATTCAAGAAATGTACATCAAAACATACACATTTTCATTGACTATACCAGAAATGTACATCAAAACATACACATTTTCATTTACATTCAAGAAAAGTACATCACAACATACACATTTTCATTGTATATACCAGAAATGTACATCAAAACGTACACATTTTCATTGTACATTCAAGAAATGTACATCAAAACATACACATTTTCATTGTATATAGCAGAAATGTACATCAAAACATACACATTTTCATTGTACATTCAAGAAATGTACATCAAAACATACACATTTTGGCTGTACATTCTAGAAATATACATCAAAACATACACATTTTCATTGTATATACCAGAAATGCACATCAAAACATACACATTTTCATTGTACATTCAAGAACTGTACATCAAACATACACATTTTCAGTGTACATTCAAGAACTTTACATCAAAACATACACATTTTCATTGTATATACAAGAAATGTACATCAAAACATACACATTTTCATTGTATATACATGAAATGTATATCAAAATATAGACATTTTCAGTGTACATTCAAGAAATGTACATCAAAACATACACATTTTCAGTGTATATACAAGAAATGTACATCAAAACATACACATTTTCAGTGTACATTTCAAGAAATATACATCAAAACATACACATTTTCATTGTATATACAAGAAATGTACATCAAAACATACACATTTTCAGTGTACATTCAAGAAATGTACATCAAACATACACATTTTCAGTGTACATTCAAGAAATGTACATCAAAACATACACATTTTCATTGTATATACAAGAAATGTACATCAAAACATACACATTTTCATTGTATATACATGAAATGTATATCAAAATATAGACATTTTCAGTGTACATTCAAGAAATGTACATCAAAACATACACATTTTCAGTGTATATACAAGAAATGTACATCAAGACATACACATTTTCATTGTACATTCAAGAAATGTATATCAAAACATACACATTTTCAGTGTACATTCAAGAAATGTACATCAAAACATACACATTTTCAGTGTACATTCAAGAAATGTACATCAAGACATACACATTTTCATTGTACATTCAAGAAATGTATATAATAACATACACATTTTCAGTGTACATTCAAGAAATGTACATCAAAACATACACATTTTCATTGTATAGACAAGAAATGTACATCAAAACATACACATTTTCAGTACACATTCAAGAAATGTACAGGAAAACATATACATTTTCATTGTACATTCAAGAAATGTGTATCAAAACATACACATTTTCAGTGTACATTCAGGAAATGTACATCACAACATACACATTTTCATTGTATATACAAGAAATGTACATCAAAACATTCACACATTTTCATTGTACACTAAAGAAATGTACATCAAAACATACACATTTTCAGTGTACATTCAAGAAATGTACATCAAAACATACACATTTTTATTGTACATTCAAGAAATGTACATCAAAACATACACATTTTCATTGTACATTCAAGAAATGTACATCAAAACATACACATTTTCATTGTATATACAAGAAATGTACATCAAAACATACACATTTTCAGTGTACATTCAAGAACTGTACATCAAAACATACACATTTTCAGTGTACATTCAAGAAATGTACATCAAAACATACACATTTTCATTGTACATTCAAGAAATGTACATCAAAACATACACATTTTCATTGTACATTCAAGAAATGTACATCAAAACATACACATTTTCATTGTACATTCAAGAAATGTACATCAAAACATACACATTTTCATTGTACATTCAAGAAATGTACATCAAAACATACAAATTTTCATTGTACATTCAAGAAATGTACATCAAAACATACCCATTTTCATTGTATATACCAGAAATGTACATCAAAACATACACATTTTCAGTGTACATTCAAGAAATGTACATCAAAACATACACATTTTCATTGTACATTCAAGAAATGTACATCAACACATACACATTTTCAGTGTACACTCAAGAAATGTAAAGCAAAACATACACATTTTCAGTGTACATTCAAGAAATGTACATCAAAACATACAAATTTTCATTGTATATACAAGAAATGTACATCAAAACATACACATTTTCAGTGTACATTCAAGAAATGTACATCAAAACATACACATTTTCATTGTATATACAAGAAATGTACATCAAAACATACACATCTTCATTGTACACTAAAGAAATGTACATCAAAACATACACACTTTCAGTGTGCATTCAAGAAATGTACATCAAAACATACACATCTTCATTGTACATTCAAGAAATGTACATCAAAACATACACATTTTCATTGTACATTCAAGAAATGTACATCAAAACATACACATTTTCATTGTACACTCAAGAAATGTACATCAAAAACATACACATTTCCATTGTACACTCAAGAAATGTACATCAAAACATACACATTTTCATTGTACATTCAAGAAATGTATATCAAAGCATACACATTTTCATTGTACATTCAAGAAATGTACATCAAAACATACACATTTTCATTGTACATTCAAGAAATGTACATCAAAACATACACATTTTCATTGTACATTCAAGGAATGTACATCAAAACATACACATTTTCATTGTACATTCAAGAAATGTACATCAAAACATACACATTTTCATTGTACACTCAAGAAATGTACATCAAAACATACACATTTTGAGTGTACATTCAAGAGATATACATCAAAACATGCACATTTTCATTGTATATACGAGAAATGTACATCAAAACATACACATTTTCATTGTATATACAAGAAATGTACATCAAAACATACACATTTTCATTGTATATTCAAGAAATGTACATCAAAACATACACATTTTCATTGTATATACCAGAAATGTACATCAAAACATACACATTTTCATTGTACATTCAAGAAAAGTACATCACAACATACACATTTTCATTGTATATACCAGAAATGTACATCAAACCGTACACATTTTCATTGTACATTCAAGAAATGTACATCAAAACATACACATTTTCATTGTATATAGCAGAAATGTACATCAAAACATACACATTTTCATTGTACATTCAAGAAATGTACATCAAAACATACACACTTTGACTGTACATTCTAGAAATATACATCAAAACATACACATTTTCATTGTATATACCAGAAATGCACATCAAAACATACACATTTTCATTGTACATTCAAGAACTGTACATCAAAACATACACATTTTCAGTGTACATTCAAGAACTGTACATCAAAACATACACATTTTCAGTGTACATTCAAGAAATGTACATCAAAACATACACATTTTCATTGTACATTCAAGAAATGTACATCAAAACATACACATTTTCATTGTACATTCAAGGAATGTACATCAAAACATACACATTTTCATTGTACATTCAAGAAATGTACATCAAAACATACACATTTTCATTGTACACTCAAGAATTGTACATCAAAACATACACATTTTGAGTGTACATTCAAGAGATATACATCAAAACATGCACATTTTCATTGTATATACGAGAAATGTACATCAAAATATACACATTTTCATTGTATATACAAGAAATGTACATCAAAACATTCACATTTTCATTGTATATTCAAGAAATGTACATCAAAACATACACATTTTCATTGTATATACCAGAAATGTACATCAAAACATACACATTTTCATTGTACATTCAAGAAAAGTACATCACAACATACAGATTTTCATTGTATATACCAGAAATGTACATCAAAACGTACACATTTTCATTGTACATTCAAGAAATGTACATCAAAACATACACATTTTCATTGTATATACCAGAAATGTACATCAAAACGTACACATTTTCATTGTACATTCAAGAAATATACATCAAAACATAAACATTTTCATTGTATATACCAGAAATGTACATCAAAACATACAAATTTTCATTGTACATTCAAGAAATGTAAATCAAAACATACCCCCTTTCATTGAATATATCAGAAATGTACATCAAAACATACACATTTTCAGTGTACATTCAAGAAATGTACATCAAAACATACACATTTTCATTGTACATTCAAGAAATGTACATCAAAACATACACATTTTCAGTGTACATTCAAGAAATGTATATCAAAACATACACATTTTCAGCGTACATTCAAGAAATGTACATCAAAACATACAAATTTTCATTGTATATACAAGAAATGTGCATCAAAACATACACATTTTCAGTGTACATTCAAGAAATGTACATCAAAACATACACATTTTCATTGTACATTCAAGAAATATACATCAAAACATACACATTTTCAGTGTATATACAAGAAATGTACATCAAAACATACACATTTTCAGTGTACATTCAAGAAATATACATCAAAACATACACATTTTCATTGTATATTCAAGAAATGTACATCAAAACATACACATATTCATTGTATATACCAGAAATGTACATCAAAACATACACATTTTCATTGTACATTCAAGAAAAGTACATCACAACATACACATTTTCATTGTATATACCAGAAATGTACATCAAACCGTACACATTTTCATTGTACATTCAAGAAATGTACATCAAAACATACACATTTTCATTGTATATAGCAGAAATGTACATCAAAACATACACATTTTCATTGTACATTCAAGAAATGTACATCAAAACATACACATCTTCATTGTACACTAAAGAAATGTACATCAAAACATACACACTTTCAGTGTACATTCAAGAAATGTACATCAAAACATACACATCTTCATTGTACATTCAAGAAATGTACATCAAACCATACACATTTTCATTGTACACTCAAGAAATGTACATAAAAAACATACACATTTTCATTGTACACTCAAGAAATGTACATCAAAACATACACATTTTCATAGTACATTCAAGAAATATATATCAAAACATACTCATTTTCATTGTACATTCAAGAAATGTACATCAAAACATACACATTTTCATTGTACATTCAAGAAATGTACATCAAAACATACACATTTTCATTGTATATACCAGAAATGTACATCAAAACATACAAATTTTCAGTGTACATTCAAGAAATGTACATCAAAACATACACATTTTCATTGTACATTCAAGAAATGTACATCAAAACATACACATTTTCAGTGTACTTTCAAGAAATGTATATCAAAACATACACATTTTCAGTGTACATTCAAGAAATGTACATCAAAACATACAAATTTTCATTGTATATACAAGAAATGTACATCAAAACATACACATTTTCAGTGTACATTCAAGAAATGTACATCAAAACATACACATTTTCATTGTATATACAAGAAATGTACATCAAAACATACACATTTTCATTGTACACTAAAGAAATGTACATCAAAACATACACACTTTCAGTGTACATTCAAGAAATGTACATCAAAACATACACATCTTCATTGTACATTCAAGAAATGTACATCAAAACATACACATTTTCATTGTACATTCAAGAAATGTACATCAAAACATACACATTTTCATTGTACACTCAAGAAATGTACATCAAAAACATACACATTTTCATTGTACACTCAAGAAATGTACATCAAAACATACACATTTTCATTGTACATTCAAGAAATGTATATCAAAACATACACATTTTCATTGTACATTCAAAAAATGTACATCAAAACATACACATTTTCATTGTACATTCAAGAAATGTACATCAAAACATACACATTTTCATTGTACATTCAAGGAATGTACATCAAAACATACACATTTTCATTGTACATTCAAGAAATGTACATCAAAACATACACATTTTCATTGTACACTCAAGAAATGTACATCAAAACATACACATTTTGAGTGTACATTCAAGAGATATACATCAAAAAATGCACATTTTCATTGTATATACGAGAAATGTACATCAAAACATACACATTTTCATTGTATATACAAGAAATGTACATCAAAACATACACATTTTCATTGTATATTCAAGAAATGTACATCAAAACATACACATTTTCATTGTATATACCAGAAATGTACATCAAAACATACACATTTTCATTGTACATTCAAGAAAAGTACATCAAAACATACACATTTTCATTGTATATACCAGAAATGTACATCAAAACGTACACATTTTCATTGTACATTCAAGAAATGTACATCAAAACATACACATTTTCATTGTATATAGCAGAAATGTACATCAAAACATACACATTTTCATTGTACATTCAAGAAATGTACATCAAAACATACACATTTTGACTGTACATTCCAGAAATATACATCAAAACATACACATTTTCATTGTATATACCAGAAATGCACATCAAAACATACACATTTTCATTGTACATTCAAGAACTGTACATCAAACATACACATTTTCAGTGTACATTCAAGAACTTTACATCAAAACATACACATTTTCATTGTATATACAAGAAATGTACATCAAAACATACACATTTTCATTGTATATACATGAAATGTATATCAAAATATAGACATTTTCAGTGTACATTCAAGAAATGTACATCAAAACATACACATTTTCAGTGTATATACAAGAAATGTACATCAAAACATACACATTTTCAGTGTACATTCAAGAAATATACATCAAAACATACACATTTTCATTGTATATACAAGAAATGTACATCAAAACATACACATTTTCAGTGTACATTCAAGAAATGTACATCAAACATACACATTTTCAGTGTACATTCAAGAAATGTACATCAAAACATACACATTTTCATTGTATATACAAGAAATGTACATCAAAACATACACATTTTCATTGTATATTAATGAAATGTATATCAAAATATAGACATTTTCAGTGTACATTCAAGAAATGTACATCAAAACATACACATTTTCAGTGTATATACAAGAAATGTACATCAAAACATACACATTTTCAGTACACATTCAAGAAATGTACAGGAAAACATATACATTTTCATTGTACATTCAAGAAATGTGTATCAAAACATACACATTTTCAGTGTACATTCAAGAAATGTACATCAGGGCATACACATTTTCATTGTATATACAAGAAATGTACATCAAAACATTCACACATTTTCATTGTACACTAAAGAAATGTACATCAAAACATACACATTTTCAGTGTACATTCAAGAAATGTACATCAAAACATACACATTTTTATTGTACATTCAAGAAATGTACATCAAAACATACACATTTTCATTGTACATTCAAGAAATGTACATCAAAACATACACATTTTCATTGTATATACAAGAAATGTACATCAAAACATACACATTTTCAGTGTACATTCAAGAACTGGACATCAAAACATACACATTTTCAGTGTACATTCAAGAAATGTACATCAAAACATACACATTTTCATTGTACATTCAAGAAATGTACATCAAAACATACACATTTTCATTGTACATTCAAGAAATGTACATCAAAACATACACATTTTCATTGTACATTCAAGAAATGTACATCAAAACATACACATTTTCATTGTACATTCAAGAAATGTACATCAAAACATAAACATTTTCATTGTATATACCAGAAATGTACATCAAAACATACAAATTTTCATTGTACATTCAAGAAATGTACATCAAAACATACCCATTTTCATTGTATATACCAGAAATGTACATCAAAACATACACATTTTCAGTGTACATTCAAGAAATGTACATCAAAACATACACATTTTCATTGTACATTCAAGAAATGTACATCAACACATACACATTTTCAGTGTACACTCAAGAAATGTAAAGCAAAACATACACATTTTCAGTGTACATTCAAGAAATGTACATCAAAACATACACATTTTCATTGTATATACAAGAAATGTACATCAAAACATACACATCTTCATTGTACACTAAAGAAATGTACATCAAAACATACACACTTTCAGTGTGCATTCAAGAAATGTACATCAAAACATACACATCTTCATTGTACATTCAAGAAATGTACATCAAAACATACACATTTTCATTGTACATTCAAGAAATGTACATCAAAACATACACATTTTCATTGTACACTCAAGAAATGTACATCAAAAACATACACATTTCCATTGTACACTCAAGAAATGTACATCAAAACATACACACTTTCATTGTACATTCAAGAAATGTATATCAAAGCATACACATTTTCATTGTACATTCAAGAAATGTACATCAAAACGTACACATTTTCATTGTACATTCAAGAAATGTACATCAAAACATACACATTTTCATTGTACATTCAAGGAATGTACATCAAAACATACACATTTTCATTGTACATTCAAGAAATGTACATCAAAACATACACATTTTCATTGTACACTCAAGAAATGTACATCAAAACATACACATTTTGAGTGTACATTCAAGAGATATACATCAAAACATGCACATTTTCATTGTATATACGAGAAATGTACATCAAAACATACACATTTTCATTGTATATACAAGAAATGTACATCAAAACATACACATTTTCATTGTATATTCAAGAAATGTACATCAAAACATACACATTTTCATTGTATATACCAGAAATGTACATCAAAACATACACATTTTCATTGTACATTCAAGAAAAGTACATCACAACATACACATTTTCATTGTATATACCAGAAATGTACATCAAACCGTACACATTTTCATTGTACATTCAAGAAATGTACATCAAAACATACACATTTTCATTGTATATAGCAGAAATGTACATCAAAACATACACATTTTCATTGTACATTCAAGAAATGTACATCAAAACATACACACTTTGACTGTACATTCTAGAAATATACATCAAAACATACACATTTTCATTGTATATACCAGAAATGCACATCAAAACATACACATTTTCATTGTACATTCAAGAACTGTACATCAAAACATACACATTTTCAGTGTACATTCAAGAACTGTACATCAAAACATACACATTTTCAGTGTACATTCAAGAAATGTACATCAAAACATACACATTTTCATTGTATATTCAAGAAATGTACATCAAAACATACACATTTCCATTGTATATACAAGAAATGTACATCAAAACATTCACATTTTCATTGTATATTCAAGAAATGTACATCAAAACATACACATTTTCATTGTATATACCAGAAATGTACATCAAAACATACACATTTTCATTGTACATTCAAGAAAAGTACATCACAACATACACATTTTCATTGTATATACCAGAAATGTACATCAAAACGTACACATTTTCATTGTACATTCAAGAAATGTACATCAAAACATACACATTTTCATTGTATATACCAGAAATGTACATCAAAACGTACACATTTTCATTGTACATTCAAGAAATATACATCAAAACATAAACATTTTCATTGTATATACCAGAAATGTACATCAAAACATACAAATTTTCATTGTACATTCAAGAAATGTAAATCAAAACATACCCCCTTTCATTGAATATATCAGAAATGTACATCAAAACATACACATTTTGAGTGTACAATCAAGAAATGTACATCAAAACATACACATTTTCATTGTACATTCAAGAAATGTACATCAAAACATACACATTTTCAGTGTACATTCAAGAAATGTATATCAAAACATACACATTTTCAGCGTACATTCAAGAAATGTACATCAAAACATACAAATTTTCATTGTATATACAAGAAATGTGCATCAAAACATACACATTTTCAGTGTACATTCAAGAAATGTACATCAAAACATACACATTTTCATTGTACATTCAAGAAATGTACATCATAATACACATTTTGAGTGTCCATTCAAATAATGTACATCAAAACATACACATTTTCATTGTACATTCAAGAAATGTACATCATAATACACATTTTGAGTGTCCATTCAAATAATGTACATCAAAACATACACATTTTCATTGTACATTCAAGAAATGTACATCAAAACATACACATTTTCATTGTACATTCAAGAAATGTACATCATAATACTCATTTTGAGTGTCCATTCAAATAATGTACATCAAAACATACACATTTTCATTGTACACTCAAGAAATGTACATCATAATACACATTTTGAGTGTCCATTCAAATAATGTACATCAAAACATACACATTTTCATTGTACATTCAAGAAATGTACATCAAAACATACACATTTTCATTGCACATTCAAGAAATGTACATCAAAACATACACATTTTCATTGTACACTCAAGAAATGCACATCATAACATACACATTTTCATTGTATATACAAGAAATGTACATCAAAACTTACACATTTTCATTGTACACTCAAGAAATGTACATCAAAACATACACATTTTCACTGTACACTCAAGAAATGTACATCAAAACATACACATTTTCATTGTATATACAAGAAATGTACATCAAAACATACACATCTTCATTGTACACTAAAGAAATGTACATCAAAACATACACACTTTCAGTGTACATTCAAGAAATGTACATCAAAACATACACATCTTCATTGTACATTCAAGAAATGTACATCAAAACATACACATTTTCATTGTACACTCAAGAAATGTACATCAAAAACATACACATTTTCATTGTACACTCAAGAAATGTACATCAAAA
The DNA here is from genome assembly GCA_030765045.1 of Tenodera sinensis. Lineage (NCBI taxonomy): Eukaryota > Metazoa > Arthropoda > Insecta > Mantodea > Mantidae > Tenodera > Tenodera sinensis. The sequence continues at coordinate 164,533,163 of CM060963.1, read as the reverse complement.
CATACACATTTTCATAGTACATTCAAGAAATGTATATCAAAACATACACATTTTCATTGTACATTCAAGAAATGTACATCAAAACATACACATTTTCATTGTACATTCAAGAAATGTACATCAAAACATACACATTTTCATTGTATATACCAGAAATGTACATCAAAACATACAAATTTTCAGTGTACATTCAAGAAATGTACATCAAAACATACACATTTTCATTGTACATTCAAGAAATGTACATCAAAACATACACATTTTCAGTGTACATTCAAGAAATGTATATCAAAACATACACATTTTCAGTGTACATTCAAGAAATGTACATCAAAACATACACATTTTCATTGTATATAGCAGAAATGTACATCAAAACATACACATTTTCATTGTACATTCAAGAAATGTACATCAAAACATACACATTTTGACTGTACATTCCAGAAATATACATCAAAACATACACATTTTCATTGTATATACCAGAAATGCACATCAAAACATACACATTTTCATTGTACATTCAAGAACTGTACATCAAACATACACATTTTCAGTGTACATTCAAGAACTTTACATCAAAACATACACATTTTCATTGTATATACAAGAAATGTACATCAAAACATACACATTTTCATTGTATATACATGAAATGTATATCAAAATATAGACATTTTCAGTGTACATTCAAGAAATGTACATCAAAACATACACATTTTCAGTGTATATACAAGAAATGTACATCAAAACATACACATTTTCAGTGTACATTCAAGAAATATACATCAAAACATACACATTTTCATTGTATATACAAGAAATGTACATCAAAACATACACATTTTCAGTGTACATTCAAGAAATGTACATCAAACATACACATTTTCAGTGTACATTCAAGAAATGTACATCAAAACATACACATTTTCATTGTATATACAAGAAATGTACATCAAAACATACACATTTTCATTGTATATTAATGAAATGTATATCAAAATATAGACATTTTCAGTGTACATTCAAGAAATGTACATCAAAACATACACATTTTCAGTGTATATACAAGAAATGTACATCAAAACATACACATTTTCAGTACACATTCAAGAAATGTACAGGAAAACATATACATTTTCATTGTACATTCAAGAAATGTGTATCAAAACATACACATTTTCAGTGTACATTCAAGAAATGTACATCAGGGCATACACATTTTCATTGTATATACAAGAAATGTACATCAAAACATTCACACATTTTCATTGTACACTAAAGAAATGTACATCAAAACATACACATTTTCAGTGTACATTCAAGAAATGTACATCAAAACATACACATTTTTATTGTACATTCAAGAAATGTACATCAAAACATACACATTTTCATTGTACATTCAAGAAATGTACATCAAAACATACACATTTTCATTGTATATACAAGAAATGTACATCAAAACATACACATTTTCAGTGTACATTCAAGAACTGGACATCAAAACATACACATTTTCAGTGTACATTCAAGAAATGTACATCAAAACATACACATTTTCATTGTACATTCAAGAAATGTACATCAAAACATACACATTTTCATTGTACATTCAAGAAATGTACATCAAAACATACACATTTTCATTGTACATTCAAGAAATGTACATCAAAACATACACATTTTCATTGTACATTCAAGAAATGTACATCAAAACATAAACATTTTCATTGTATATACCAGAAATGTACATCAAAACATACAAATTTTCATTGTACATTCAAGAAATGTACATCAAAACATACCCATTTTCATTGTATATACCAGAAATGTACATCAAAACATACACATTTTCAGTGTACATTCAAGAAATGTACATCAAAACATACACATTTTCATTGTACATTCAAGAAATGTACATCAACACATACACATTTTCAGTGTACACTCAAGAAATGTAAAGCAAAACATACACATTTTCAGTGTACATTCAAGAAATGTACATCAAAACATACACATTTTCATTGTATATACAAGAAATGTACATCAAAACATACACATCTTCATTGTACACTAAAGAAATGTACATCAAAACATACACACTTTCAGTGTGCATTCAAGAAATGTACATCAAAACATACACATCTTCATTGTACATTCAAGAAATGTACATCAAAAGATACACATTTTCATTGTACATTCAAGAAATGTACATCAAAACATACACATTTTCATTGTACACTCAAGAAATGTACATCAAAAACATACACATTTCCATTGTACACTCAAGAAATGTACATCAAAACATACACACTTTCATTGTACATTCAAGAAATGTATATCAAAGCATACACATTTTCATTGTACATTCAAGAAATGTACATCAAAACGTACACATTTTCATTGTACATTCAAGAAATGTACATCAAAACATACACATTTTCATTGTACATTCAAGGAATGTACATCAAAACATACACATTTTCATTGTACATTCAAGAAATGTACATCAAAACATACACATTTTCATTGTACACTCAAGAAATGTACATCAAAACATACACATTTTGAGTGTACATTCAAGAGATATACATCAAAACATGCACATTTTCATTGTATATACGAGAAATGTACATCAAAACATACACATTTTCATTGTATATACAAGAAATGTACATCAAAACATACACATTTTCATTGTATATTCAAGAAATGTACATCAAAACATACACATTTTCATTGTATATACCAGAAATGTACATCAAAACATACACATTTTCATTGTACATTCAAGAAAAGTACATCACAACATACACATTTTCATTGTATATACCAGAAATGTACATCAAACCGTACACATTTTCATTGTACATTCAAGAAATGTACATCAAAACATACACATTTTCATTGTATATAGCAGAAATGTACATCAAAACATACACATTTTCATTGTACATTCAAGAAATGTACATCAAAACATACACACTTTGACTGTACATTCTAGAAATATACATCAAAACATACACATTTTCATTGTATATACCAGAAATGCACATCAAAACATACACATTATCATTGTACATTCAAGAACTGTACATCAAAACATACACATTTTCAGTGTACATTCAAGAACTGTACATCAAAACATACACATTTTCAGTGTACATTCAAGAAATGTACATCAAAACATACACATTTTCATTGTATATTCAAGAAATGTACATCAAAACATACACATTTCCATTGTATATACAAGAAATGTACATCAAAACATTCACATTTTCATTGTATATTCAAGAAATGTACATCAAAACATACACATTTTCATTGTATATACCAGAAATGTACATCAAAACATACACATTTTCATTGTACATTCAAGAAAAGTACATCACAACATACACATTTTCATTGTATATACCAGAAATGTACATCAAAACGTACACATTTTCATTGTACATTCAAGAAATGTACATCAAAACATACACATTTTCATTGTATATACCAGAAATGTACATCAAAACGTACACATTTTCATTGTACATTCAAGAAATATACATCAAAACATAAACATTTTCATTGTATATACCAGAAATGTACATCAAAACATACAAATTTTCATTGTACATTCAAGAAATGTAAATCAAAACATACCCCCTTTCATTGAATATATCAGAAATGTACATCAAAACATACACATTTTGAGTGTACAATCAAGAAATGTACATCAAAACATACACATTTTCATTGTACATTCAAGAAATGTACATCAAAACATACACATTTTCAGTGTACATTCAAGAAATGTATATCAAAACATACACATTTTCAGCGTACATTCAAGAAATGTACATCAAAACATACAAATTTTCATTGTATATACAAGAAATGTGCATCAAAACATACACATTTTCAGTGTACATTCAAGAAATGTACATCAAAACATACACATTTTCATTGTACATTCAAGAAATGTACATCATAATACACATTTTGAGTGTCCATTCAAATAATGTACATCAAAACATACACATTTTCATTGTACATTCAAGAAATGTACATCATAATACACATTTTGAGTGTCCATTCAAATAATGTACATCAAAACATACACATTTTCATTGTACATTCAAGAAATGTACATCTAAACATACACATTTTCATTGTACATTCAAGAAATGTACATCATAATACACATTTTGAGTGTCCATTCAAATAATGTACATCAAAACATACACATTTTCATTGTACACTCAAGAAATGTACATCATAATACACATTTTGAGTGTCCATTCAAATAATGTACATCAAAACATACACATTTTCATTGTACATTCAAGAAATGTACATCAAAACATACACATTTTCATTGCACATTCAAGAAATGTACATCAAAACATACACATTTTCATTGTACACTCAAGAAATGCACATCATAACATACACATTTTCATTGTATATACAAGAAATGTACATCAAAACTTACACATTTTCATTGTACACTCAAGAAATGTACATCAAAACATACACATTTTCACTGTACACTCAAGAAATGTACATCAAAACATACACATTTTCATTGTATATACAAGAAATGTACATCAAAACATACACATCTTCATTGTACACTAAAGAAATGTACATCAAAACATACACACTTTCAGTGTACATTCAAGAAATGTACATCAAAACATACACATCTTCATTGTACATTCAAGAAATGTACATCAAAACATACACATTTTCATTGTACACTCAAGAAATGTACATCAAAAACATACACATTTTCATTGTACACTCAAGAAATGTACATCAAAACATACACATTTTCATAGTACATTCAAGAAATGTATATCAAAACATACACATTTTCATTGTACATTCAAGAAATGTACATCAAAACATACACATTTTCATTGTACATTCAAGAAATGTACATCAAAACATACACATTTTCATTGTATATACCAGAAATGTACATCAAAACATACAAAATTTCAGTGTACATTCAAGAAATGTACATCAAAACATACACATTTTCATTGTACATTCAAGAAATGTACATCAAAACATACACATTTTCAGTGTACATTCAAGAAATGTATATCAAAACATACACATTTTCAGTGTACATTCAAGAAATGTACATCAAAACATACAAATTTTCATTGTATATACAAGAAATGTACATCAAAACATACACATTTTCAGTGTACATTCAAGAAATGTACATCAAAACATACACATTTTCATTGTATATACAAGAAATGTACATCAAAACATACACATTTTCATTGTACACTAAAGAAATGTACATCAAAACATACACACTTTCAGTGTACATTCAAGAAATGTACATCAAAACATACACATCTTCATTGTACATTCAAGAAATGTACATCAAAACATACACATTTTCATTGTACATTCAAGAAATGTACATCAAAACATACACATTTTCATTGTACACTCAAGAAATGTACATCAAAAACATACACATTTTCATTGTACACTCAAGAAATGTACATCAAAACATACACACTTCATTGTACATTCAAGAAATGTATATCAAAACATACACATTTTCATTGTACATTCAAGAAATGTACATCAAAACATACACATTTTCATTGTACTTTCAAGAAATGTACATCAAAACATACACATTTTCATTGTACATTCAAGGAATGTACATCAAAACATACACATTTTCATTGTACATTCAAGAAATGTACATCAAAACATACACATTTTCATTGTACACTCAAGAAATGTACATCAAAACATACACATTTTGAGTGTACATTCAAGAGATATACATCAAAACATGCACATTTTCATTGTATATACGAGAAATGTACATCAAAACATACACATTTTCATTGTATATACAAGAAATGTACATCAAAACATACACATTTTCATTGTATATTCAAGAAATGTACATCAAAACATACACATTTTCATTGTATATACCAGAAATGTACATCAAAACATACACATTTTCATTGTACATTCAAGAAAAGTACATCACAACATACACATTTTCATTGTATATACCAGAAATGTACATCAAAACGTACACATTTTCATTGTACATTCAAGAAATGTACATCAAAACATACACATTTTCATTGTATATAGCAGAAATGTACATCAAAACATACACATTTTCATTGTACATTCAAGAAATGTACATCAAAACATACACATTTTGACTGTACATTCTAGAAATATACATCAAAACATACACATTTTCATTGTATATACCAGAAATGCACATCAAAACATACACATTTTCATTGTACATTCAAGAACTGTACATCAAACATACACATTTTCAGTGTACATTCAAGAACTTTACATCAAAACATACACATTTTCATTGTATATACAAGAAATGTACATCAAAACATACACATTTTCATTGTATATACATGAAATGTATATCAAAATATAGACATTTTCAGTGTACATTCAAGAAATGTACATCAAAACATACACATTTTCAGTGTATATACAAGAAATGTACATCAAAACATACACATTTTCAGTGTACATTCAAGAAATATACATCAAAACATACACATTTTCATTGTATATACAAGAAATGTACATCAAAACATACACATTTTCAGTGTACATTCAAGAAATGTACATCAAACATACACATTTTCAGTGTACATTCAAGAAATGTACATCAAAACATACACATTTTCATTGTATATACGAGAAATGTACATCAAAACATACACATTTTCATTGTATATACAAGAAATGTACATCAAAACATACACATTTTCAGTGTACATTCAAGAAATGTACATCAAAACATACACATTTTCAGTGTATATACAAGAAATGTACATCAAAACATACACATTTTCAGTGTACATTCAAGAAATGTACATCAAGACATACACATTTTCATTGTACATTCAAGAAATGTATATCAAAACATACACATTTTCAGTGTACATTCAAGAAATGTACATCAAAACATACACATTTTCATTGTATAGACAAGAAATGTACATCAAAACATACACATTTTCAGTACACATTCAAGAAATGTACAGGAAAACATATACATTTTCATTGTACATTCAAGAAATGTGTATCAAAACATACACATTTTCAGTGTACATTCAAGAAATGTACATCACAGCATACACATTTTCATTGTATATACAAGAAATGTACATCAAAACATATACACATTTTCATTGTACACTAAAGAAATGTACATCAAAACATACACATTTTCAGTGTACATTCAAGAAATGTACATCAAAACATAAACATTTTTATTGTACATTCAAGAAATGTACATCAAAACATACACATTTTCATTGTACATTCAAGAAATGTACATCAAAACATACACATTTTCATTGTATATACAAGAAATGTACATCAAAACATACACATTTTCAGTGTACATTCAAGAACTGTACATCAAAACATACACATTTTCAGTGTACATTCAAGAAATGTACATCAAAACATACACATTTTCATTGTACATTCAAGAAATGTACATCAAAACATACACATTTTCATTGTACATTCAAGAAATGTACATCAAAACATACACATTTTCATTGTACATTCAAGAAATGTACATCAAAACATACACATTTTCATTGTACATTCAAGAAATGTACATCAAAACATAAACATTTTCATTGTATATACCAGAAATGTACATCAAAACATACAAATTTTCATTGTACATTCAAGAAATGTACATCAAAACATACCCATTTTCATTGTATATACCAGAAATGTACATCAAAACATACACATTTTCAGTGTACATTCAAGAAATGTACATCAAAACATACACATTTTCATTGTACATTCAAGAAATGTACATCAACACATACACATTTTCAGTGTACACTCAAGAAATGTAAAGCAAAACATACACATTTTCAGTGTACATTCAAGAAATGTACATCAAAACATACACATTTTCATTGTATATACAAGAAATGTACATCAAAACATACACATCTTCATTGTACACTAAAGAAATGTACATCAAAACATACACACTTTCAGTGTGCATTCAAGAAATGTACATCAAAACATACACATCTTCATTGTACATTCAAGAAATGTACATCAAAACATACACATTTTCATTGTACATTCAAGAAATGTACATCAAAACATACACATTTTCATTGTACACTCAAGAAATGTACATCAAAAACATACACATTTCCATTGTACACTCAAGAAATGTACATCAAAACATACACATTTTCATTGTACATTCAAGAAATGTATATCAAAGCATACACATTTTCATTGTACATTCAAGAAATGTACATCAAAACATACACATTTTCATTGTACATTCAAGAAATGTACATCAAAACATACACATTTTCATTGTACATTCAAGGAATGTACATCAAAACATACACATTTTCATTGTACATTCAAGAAATGTACATCAAAACATACACATTTTCATTGTACACTCAAGAAATGTACATCAAAACATACACATTTTGAGTGTACATTCAAGAGATATACATCAAAACATGCACATTTTCATTGTATATACGAGAAATGTACATCAAAACATACACATTTTCATTGTATATACAAGAAATGTACATCAAAACATACACATTTTCATTGTATATTCAAGAAATGTACATCAAAACATACACATTTTCATTGTATATACCAGAAATGTACATCAAAACATACACATTTTCATTGTACATTCAAGAAAAGTACATCACAACATACACATTTTCATTGTATATACCAGAAATGTACATCAAACCGTACACATTTTCATTGTACATTCAAGAAATGTACATCAAAACATACACATTTTCATTGTATATAGCAGAAATGTACATCAAAACATACACATTTTCATTGTACATTCAAGAAATGTACATCAAAACATACACACTTTGACTGTACATTCTAGAAATATACATCAAAACATACACATTTTCATTGTATATACCAGAAATGCACATCAAAACATACACATTTTCATTGTACATTCAAGAACTGTACATCAAAACATACACATTTTCAGTGTACATTCAAGAACTGTACATCAAAACATACACATTTTCAGTGTACATTCAAGAAATGTACATCAAAACATACACATTTTCATTGTATATTCAAGAAATGTACATCAAAACATACACATTTCCATTGTACATTCAAGGAATGTACATCAAAACATACACATTTTCATTGTACATTCAAGAAATGTACATCAAAACATACACATTTTCATTGTACACTCAAGAAATGTACATCAAAACATACACATTTTGAGTGTACATTCAAGAGATATACATCAAAACATGCACATTTTCATTGTATATACGAGAAATGTACATCAAAATATACACATTTTCATTGTATATACAAGAAATGTACATCAAAACATTCACAATTTCATTGTATATTCAAGAAATGTACATCAAAACATACACATTTTCATTGTATATACCAGAAATGTGCATCAAAACATACACATTTTCATTGTACATTCAAGAAAAGTACATCACAACATACACATTTTCATTGTATATACCAGAAATGTACATCAAAACGTACACATTTTCATTGTACATTCAAGAAATGTACATCAAAACATACACATTTTCATTGTATATACCAGAAATGTACATCAAAACATACACATTTTCATTGTACATTCAAGAAATGTACATCAAAACATAAACATTTTCATTGTATATACCAGAAATGTACATCAAAACATACAAATTTTCATTGTACATTCAAGAAATGTAAATCAAAACATACCCCCTTTCATTGAATATATCAGAAATGTACATCAAAACATACACATTTTCAGTGTACATTCAAGAAATGTACATCAAAACATACACATTTTCATTGTACATTCAAGAAATGTACATCAAAACATACACATTTTCAGTGTACATTCAAGAAATGTATATCAAAACATACACATTTTCAGCGTACATTCAAGAAATGTACATCAAAACATACAAATTTTCATTGTATATACAAGAAATGTGCATCAAAACATACACATTTTCAGTGTACACTCAAGAAATGTACATCATAATACACATTTTGAGTGTCCATTCAAATAATGTACATCAAAACATACACATTTTCATTGTACATTCAAGAAATGTACATCAAAACATACACATTTTCATTGCACATTCAAGAAATGTACATCAAAACATACACATTTTCATTGTACACTCAAGAAATGCACATCATAACATACACATTTTCATTGTATATACAAGAAATGTACATCAAAACTTACACATTTTCATTGTACACTCAAGAAATGTACATCAAAACATACACATTTTCACTGTACACTCAAGAAATGTACATCAAAACATACACATTTTCATTGTATATACAAGAAATGTACATCAAAACATACACATCTTCATTGTACACTAAAGAAATGTACATCAAAACATACACACTTTCAGTGTACATTCAAGAAATGTACATCAAAACATACACATCTTCATTGTACATTCAAGAAATGTACATCAAAACATACACATTTTCATTGTACACTCAAGAAATGTACATCAAAAACATACACATTTTCATTGTACACTCAAGAAATGTACATCAAAACATACACATTTTCATAGTACATTCAAGAAATGTATATCAAAACATACACATTTTCATTGTACATTCAAGAAATGTACATCAAAACATACACATTTTCATTGTACATTCAAGAAATGTACATCAAAACATACACATTTTCATTGTATATACCAGAAATGTACATCAAAACATACAAATTTTCAGTGTACATTCAAGAAATGTACATCAAAACATACACATTTTCATTGTACATTCAAGAAATGTACATCAAAACATACACATTTTCAGTGTACATTCAAGAAATGTATATCAAAACATACACATTTTCAGTGTACATTCAAGAAATGTACATCAAAACATACAAATTTTCATTGTATATACAAGAAATGTACATCAAAACATACACATTTTCAGTGTACATTCAAGAAATGTACATCAAAACATACACATTTTCATTGTATATACAAGAAATGTACATCAAAACATACACATTTTCATTGTACATTCAAGAAATGTACATCAAAACATACACATTTTCATTGTACATTCAAGAAATGTACATCAAAACATACACATTTTCATTGTACATTCAAGAAATGTACATCAAAACATAAACATTTTCATTGTATATACCAGAAATGTAAATCAAAACATACAAATTTTCATTGTACATTCAAGAAATGTACATCAAAACATACCCATTTTCATTGTATATACCAGAAATGTACATCAAAACATACACATTTTCAGTGTACATTCAAGAAATGTACATCAAAACATACACATTTTCATTGTACATTCAAGAAATGTACATCAACACATACACATTTTCAGTGTACACTCAAGAAATGTAAAGCAAAACATACACATTTTCAGTGTACATTCAAGAAATGTACATCAAAACATACACATTTTCATTGTATATACAAGAAATGTACATCAAAACATACACATCTTCATTGTACACTAAAGAAATGTACATCAAAACATACACACTTTCAGTGTGCATTCAAGAAATGTACATCAAAACATACACATCTTCATTGTACATTCAAGAAATGTACATCAAAACATACACATTTTCATTGTACATTCAAGAAATGTACATCAAAACATACACATTTTCATTGTACACTCAAGAAATGTACATCAAAAACATACACATTTCCATTGTACACTCAAGAAATGTACATCAAAACATACACATTTTCATTGTACATTCAAGAAATGTATATCAAAGCATACACATTTTCATTGTACATTCAAGAAATGTACATCAAAACATACACATTTTCATTGTACATTCAAGAAATGTACATCAAAACATACACATTTTCATTGTACATTCAAGGAATGTACATCAAAACATACACATTTTCATTGTACATTCAAGAAATGTACATCAAAACATACACATTTTCATTGTACACTCAAGAAATGTACATCAAAACATACACATTTTGAGTGTACATTCAAGAGATATACATCAAAACATGCACATTTTCATTGTATATACGAGAAATGTACATCAAAACATACACATTTTCATTGTATATACAAGAAATGTACATCAAAACATACACATTTTCATTGTATATTCAAGAAATGTACATCAAAACATACACATTTTCATTGTATATACCAGAAATGTACATCAAAACATACACATTTTCATTGTACATTCAAGAAAAGTACATCACAACATACACATTTTCATTGTATATACCAGAAATGTACATCAAACCGTACACATTTTCAGTGTACATTCAAGAAATGTACATCAAAACATACACATTTTCATTGTATATAGCAGAAATGTACATCAAAACATACACATTTTCATTGTACATTCAAGAAATGTACATCAAAACATACACACTTTGACTGTACATTCTAGAAATATACATCAAAACATACACATTTTCATTGTATATACCAGAAATGCACATCAAAACATACACATTTTCATTGTACATTCAAGAACTGTACATCAAAACATACACATTTTCAGTGTACATTCAAGAACTGTACATCAAAACATACACATTTTCAGTGTACATTCAAGAAATGTACATCAAAACATACACATTTTCATTGTATATTCAAGAAATGTACATCAAAACATACACATTTCCATTGTACATTCAAGGAATGTACATCAAAACATACACATTTTCATTGTACATTCAAGAAATGTACATCAAAACATACACATTTTCATTGTACACTCAAGAAATGTACATCAAAACATACACATTTTGAGTGTACATTCAAGAGATATACATCAAAACATGCACATTTTCATTGTATATACGAGAAATGTACATCAAAATATACACATTTTCATTGTATATACAAGAAATGTACATCAAAACATACACATTTTCATTGTATATACCAGAAATGTGCATCAAAACATACACATTTTCATTGTACATTCAAGAAAAGTACATCACAACATACACATTTTCATTGTATATACCAGAAATGTACATCAAAACGTACACATTTTCATTGTACATTCAAGAAATGTACATCAAAACATACACATTTTCATTGTATATACCAGAAATGTACATCAAAACATACACATTTTCATTGTACATTCAAGAAATGTACATCAAAACATAAACATTTTCATTGTATATACCAGAAATGTACATCAAAACATACAAATTTTCATTGTACATTCAAGAAATGTAAATCAAAACATACCCCCTTTCATTGAATATATCAGAAATGTACATCAAAACATACACATTTTCAGTGTACATTCAAGAAATGTACATCAAAACATACACATTTTCATTGTACATTCAAGAAATGTACATCAAAACATACACATTTTCAGTGTACATTCAAGAAATGTATATCAAAACATACACATTTTCAGCGTACATTCAAGAAATGTACATCAAAACATACAAATTTTCATTGTATATACAAGAAATGTGCATCAAAACATACACATTTTCAGTGTACACTCAAGAAATGTACATCATAATACACATTTTGAGTGTCCATTCAAATAATGTACATCAAAACATACACATTTTCATTGTACATTCAAGAAATGTACATCAAAACATACACATTTTCATTGCACATTCAAGAAATGTACATCAAAACATACACATTTTCATTGTACACTCAAGAAATGCACATCATAACATACACATTTTCATTGTATATACAAGAAATGTACATCAAAACTTACACATTTTCATTGTACACTCAAGAAATGTACATCAAAACATACACATTTTCACTGTACACTCAAGAAATGTACATCAAAACATACACATTTTCATTGTATATACAAGAAATGTACATCAAAACATACACATCTTCATTGTACACTAAAGAAATGTACATCAAAACATACACACTTTCAGTGTACATTCAAGAAATGTACATCAAAACATACACATCTTCATTGTACATTCAAGAAATGTACATCAAAACATACACATTTTCATTGTACACTCAAGAAATGTACATCAAAAACATACACATTTTCATTGTACACTCAAGAAATGTACATCAAAACATACACATTTTCATAGTACATTCAAGAAATGTATATCAAAACATACACATTTTCATTGTACATTCAAGAAATGTACATCAAAACATACACATTTTCATTGTACATTCAAGAAATGTACATCAAAACATACACATTTTCATTGTATATACCAGAAATGTACATCAAAACATACAAATTTTCAGTGTACATTCAAGAAATGTACATCAAAACATACACATTTTCATTGTACATTCAAGAAATGTACATCAAAACATACACATTTTCAGTGTACATTCAAGAAATGTATATCAAAACATACACATTTTCAGTGTACATTCAAGAAATGTACATCAAAACATACAAATTTTCATTGTATATACAAGAAATGTACATCAAAACATACACATTTTCAGTGTACATTCAAGAAATGTACATCAAAACATACACATTTTCATTGTATATACAAGAAATGTACATCAAAACATACACATTTTCATTGTACACTAAAGAAATGTACATGAAAACATACACACTTTCAGTGTACATTCAAGAAATGTACATCAAAACATACACATCTTCATTGTACATTCAAGAAATGTACATCAAAACATACACATTTTCATTGTACATTCAAGAAATGTACATCAAAACATACACATTTTCATTGTACACTCAAGAAATGTACATAAAAAACATACACATTTTCATTGTACACTCAAGAAATGTACATCAAAACATACACATTTTCATTGTACATTCAAGAAATGTATATCAAAACATACACATTTTCATGGTACATTCAAGAAATGTACATCAAAACATACACATTTTCATTGTACATTCAAGAAATGTACATCAAAACATACACATTTTCATTGTACATTCAAGGAATGTACATCAAAACATACACATTTTCATTGTACATTCAAGAAATGTACATCAAAACATACACATTTTCATTGTACACTCAAGAAATGTACATCAAAACATACACATTTTGAGTGTACATTCAAGAGATATACATCAAAACATGCACATTTTCATTGTATATACGAGAAATGTACATCAAAACATACACATTTTCATTGTATATACAAGAAATGTACATCAAAACATACACATTTTCATTGTATATTCAAGAAATGTACATCAAAACATACACATTTTCATTGTATATACCGGAAATGTACATCAAAACATACACATTTTCATTGTACATTCAAGAAAAGTACATCACAACATACACATTTTCATTGTATATACCAGAAATGTACATCAAAACGTACACATTTTCATTGTACATTCAAGAAATGTACATCAAACCATACACATTTTTATTGTACATTCAAGAAATGTACATCAAAACATACACATTTTCATTGTACATTCAAGAAATGTACATCAAAACATACACATTTTCATTGTATATACAAGAAATGTACATCAAAACATACACATTTTCAGTGTACATTCAAGAACTGTACATCAAAACATACACATTTTCATTGTACATTCAAGAAATGTACATCAAAACATACACATTTTCATTGTATATACAAGAAATGTACATCAAAACATACACATTTTCATTGTACATTCAAGAAATGTACATCAAAACATACACATTTTCATTGTACATTCAAGAAATGTACATCAAAACATACACATTTTTATTGTACATTCAAGAAATGTACATCAAAACATACACATTTTCATTGTACATTCAAGAAATGTACATCAAAACATACACATTTTTATTGTACATTCAAGAAATGTACATCAAAACATACACATTTTCATTGTACATTCAAGAAATGTACATCAAAACATACACATTTTTATTGTACATTCAAGAAATGTACATCAAAACATACACATTTTCATTGTACATTCAAGAAATGTACATCAAAACATACACATTTTCATTGTATATACAAGAAATGTACATCAAAACATACACATTTTCAGTGTACATTCAAGAACTGTACATCAAAACATACACATTTTCAGTGTACATTCAAGAAATGTACATCAAAACATACACATTTTCATTGTACATTCAAGAAATGTACATCAAAACATACACATTTTCATTGTACATTCAAGAAATGTACATCAAAACATACACATTTTCATTGTACATTCAAGAAATGTACATCAAAACATACACATTTTCATTGTACATTCAAGAAATGTACATCAAAACATAAACATTTTCATTGTATATACCAGAAATGTACATCAAAACATACAAATTTTCATTGTACATTCAAGAAATGTACATCAAAACATACCCATTTTCATTGTATATACCAGAAATGTACATCAAAACATACACATTTTCAGTGTACATTCAAGAAATGTACATCAAAACATACACATTTTCATTGTACATTCAAGAAATGTACATCAACACATACACATTTTCAGTGTACACTCAAGAAATGTAAAGCAAAACACACATTTTCAGTGTACATTCAAGAAATGTACATCAAAACATACAAATTTTCATTGTATATACAAGAAATGTACATCAAAACATACACATTTTCAGTGTACATTCAAGAAATGTACATCAAAACATACACATTTTCATTGTATATCAGGGCGCTGATGACCTAGAAGTTGAGCGCCCTTAAACCAAATCCAACCAAATTCATTGTATATACAAGAAATGTACATCAAAACATACACATCTTCAATGTACACTAAAGAAATGTACATCAAAACATACACACTTTCAGTGTGCATTCAAGAAATGTACATCAAAACATACACATTTTCATTGTATATACAAGAAATGTACATCAAAACATACACATTTTCATTGTATATTCAAGAAATGTACATCAAAACATACACATTTTCATTGTATATACCAGAAATGTACATCAAAACATACACATTTTCATTGTACATTCAAGAAAAGTACATCACAACATACACATTTTCATTGTATATACCAGAAATGTACATCAAAACGAACACATTTTCATTGTACATTCAAGAAATGTACATCAAACCATACACATTTTCATTGTATATAGCAGAAATGTACATCAAAACATACACATTTTCATTGTACATTCAAGAAATGTACATCAAAACATACACATTTTGACTGTACATTCTAGAAATATACATCAAAACATACACATTTTCATTGTATATACCAGAAATGCACATCAAAACATACACATTTTCATTGTACATTCAAGAACTGTACATCAAACATACACATTTTCAGTGTACATTCAAGAACTTTACATCAAAACATACACATTTTCATTGTATATACAAGAAATGTACATCAAAACATACACATTTTCATTGTATATACATGAAATGTATATCAAAATATAGACATTTTCAGTGTACATTCAAGAAATGTACATCAAAACATACACATTTTCAGTGTATATACAAGAAATGTACATCAAAACATACACATTTTCAGTGTACATTCAAGAAATATACATCAAAACATACACATTTTCATTGTATATACAAGAAATGTACATCAAAACATACACATTTTCATTGTACATTCAAGAAATGTACATCAAAACATACACATTTTCATTGTACATTCAAGAAATGTACATCAAAACATACACATTTTCACTGTACATTCAAGAAATGTACATCAAAACATACACATTTTCATTGTACATTCAAGAAATGTACATCAAAACATAAACATTTTCATTGTATATACCAGAAATGTACATCAAAACATACAAATTTTCATTGTACATTCAAGAAATGTACATCAAAACATACCCATTTTCATTGTATATACCAGAAATGTACATCAAAACATACACATTTTCAGTGTACATTCAAGAAATGTACATCAAAACATACACATTTTCATTGTACATTCAAGAAATGTACATCAACACATACACATTTTCAGTGTACACTCAAGAAATGTAAAGCAAAACATACACATTTTCAGTGTACATTCAAGAAATGTACATCAAAACATACAAATTTTCATTGTATATACAAGAAATGTACATCAAAACATACACATTTTCAGTGTACATTCAAGAAATGTACATCAAAACATACACATTTTCATTGTATATACAAGAAATGTACATCAAAACATACACATCTTCAATGTACACTAAAGAAATGTACATCAAAACATACACACTTTCAGTGTGCATTCAAGAAATGTACATCAAAACATACACATTTTCATTGTATATACAAGAAATGTACATCAAAACATACACATTTTCATTGTATATTCAAGAAATGTACATCAAAACATACACATTTTCATTGTATATACCAGAAATGTACATCAAAACATACACATTTTCATTGTACATTCAAGAAAAGTACATCACAACATACACATTTTCATTGTATATACCAGAAATGTACATCAAAACGTACACATTTTCATTGTACATTCAAGAAATGTACATCAAACCATACACATTTTCATTGTATATAGCAGAAATGTACATCAAAACATACACATTTTCATTGTACATTCAAGAAATGTACATCAAAACATACACATTTTGACTGTACATTCTAGAAATATACATCAAAACATACACATTTTCATTGTATATACCAGAAATGCACATCAAGACATACACATTTTCATTGTACATTCAAGAACTGTACATCAAACATACACATTTTCAGTGTACATTCAAGAACTTTACATCAAAACATACACATTTTCATTGTATATACAAGAAATGTACATCAAAACATACACATTTTCATTGTATATACATGAAATGTATATCAAAATATAGACATTTTCAGTGTACATTCAAGAAATGTACATCAAAACATACACATTTTCAGTGTATATACAAGAAATGTACATCAAAACATACACATTTTCAGTGTACATTCAAGAAATATACATCAAAACATACACATTTTCATTGTATATACAAGAAATGTACATCAAAACATACACATTTTCAGTGTACATTCAAGAAATGTACATCAAACATACACATTTTCAGTGTACATTCAAGAAATGTACATCAAAACATACACATTTTCATTGTATATACAAGAAATGTACATCAAAACATACACATTTTCATTGTATATACATGAAATGTATATCAAAATATAGACATTTTCAGTGTACATTCAAGAAATGTACATCAAAACATACACATTTTCAGTGTATATACAAGAAATGTACATCAAAACATACACATTTTCAGTGTACATTCAAGAAATGTACATCAAGACATACACATTTTCATTGTACATTCAAGAAATGTATATCAAAACATACACATTTTCAGTGTACATTCAAGAAATGTACATCAAAACATACACATTTTCATTGTATAGACAAGAAATGTACATCAAAACATACACATTTTCAGTACACATTCAAGAAATGTACAGGAAAACATATACATTTTCATTGTACATTCAAGAAATGTGTATCAAAACATACACATTTTCAGTGTACATTCAAGAAATGTACATCACAACATACACATTTTCATTGTATATACAAGAAATGTACATCAAAACATTCACACATTTTCATTGTACACTAAAGAAATGTACATCAAAACATACACATTTTCAGTGTACATTCAAGAAATGTACATCAAAACATACACATTTTTATTGTACATTCAAGAAATGTACATCAAAACATACACATTTTCATTGTACATTAAAGAAATGTACATCAAAACATACACATTTTCATTGTATATACAAGAAATGTACATCAAAACATACACATTTTCAGTGTACATTCAAGAACTGTACATCAAAACATACACATTTTCAGTGTACATTCAAGAAATGTACATCAAAACATACACATTTTCATTGTACATTCAAGAAATGTACATCAAAACATACACATTTTCATTGTACATTCAAGAAATGTACATCAAAACATACACATTTTCATTGTACATTCAAGAAATGTACATCAAAACATACACATTTTCATTGTACATTCAAGAAATGTACATCAAAACATAAACATTTTCATTGTATATACCAGAAATGTACATCAAAACATACAAATTTTCATTGTACATTCAAGAAATGTACATCAAAACATACCCATTTTCATTGTATATACCAGAAATGTACATCAAAACATACACATTTTCAGTGTACACTCAAGAAATGTAAAGCAAAACATACACATTTTCAGTGTACATTCAAGAAATGTACATCAAAACATACAAATTTTCATTGTATATACAAGAAATGTACATCAAAACATACACATTTTCAGTGTACATTCAAGAAATGTACATCAAAACATACATATTTTCATTGTATATACAAGAAATGTACATCAAAACATACACATCTTCAATGTACACTAAAGAAATGTACATCAAAACATACACACTTTCAGTGTGCATTCAAGAAATGTACATCAAAACATACACATCTTCATTGTACATTCAAGAAATGTACATCAAAACATACACATTTTCATTGTACATTCAAGAAATGTACATCAAAACATACACATTTTCATTGTACACTCAAGAAATGTACATCAAAAACATACACATTTTCATTGTACACTCAAGAAATGTACATCAAAACATACACATTTTCATTGTACATTCAAGAAATGTTTATCAAAGCATACACATTTTCATTGTACATTCAAGAAATGTACATCAAAACATACACATTTTCATTGTACATTCAAGAAATGTACATCAAAACATACACATTTTCATTGTACATTCAAGGAATGTACATCAAAACATACACATTTTCATTGTACATTCAAGAAATGTACATCAAAACATACACATTTTCATTGTACACTCAAGAAATGTACATCAAAACATACACATTTTGAGTGTACATTCAAGAGATATACATCAAAACATGCACATTTTCATTGTATATACGAGAAATGTACATCAAAACATACACATTTTCATTGTATATACAAGAAATGTACATCAAAACATACACATTTTCATTGTATATTCAAGAAATGTACATCAAAACATACACATATTCATTGTATATACCAGAAATGTACATCAAAACATACACATTTTCATTGTACATTCAAGAAAAGTACATCACAACATACACATTTTCATTGTATATACCAGAAATGTACATCAAACCGTACACATTTTCATTGTACATTCAAGAAATGTACATCAAAACATACACATTTTCATTGTATATAGCAGAAATGTACATCAAAACATACACATTTTCATTGTACATTCAAGAAATGTACATCAAAACATACACACTTTGACTGTACATTCTAGAAATATACATCAAAACATACACATTTTCATTGTATATACCAGAAATGCACATCAAAACATACACATTTTCATTGTACATTCAAGAACTGTACATCAAAACATACACATTTTCAGTGTACATTCAAGAACTGTACATCAAAACATACACATTTTCAGTGTACATTCAAGAAATGTACATCAAAACATACACATTTTCATTGTACATTCAAGAAATGTACATCAAAACATACACATTTCCATTGTACATTCAAGGAATGTACATCAAAACATACACATTTTCATTGTACATTCAAGAAATGTACATCAAAACATACACATTTTCATTGTACACTCAAGAAATGTACATCAAAACATACACATTTTGAGTGTACATTCAAGAGATATACATCAAAACATGCACATTTTCATTGTATATACGAGAAATGTACATCAAAACATACACATTTTCATTGTATATACAAGAAATGTACATCAAAACATACACATTTCCATTGTACATTCAAGGAATGTACATCAAAACATACACATTTTCATTGTAAATTCAAGAAATGTACATCAAAACATACACATTTTCATTGTACACTCAAGAAATGTACATCAAAACATACACATTTTGAGTGTACATTCAAGAGATATACATCAAAACATGCACATTTTCATTGTATATACGAGAAATGTACATCAAAACATACACATTTTCATTGTATATACCAGAAATGTACATCAAAACATACACATTTTCATTGTACATTCAAGAAAAGTACATCACAACATACACATTTTCATTGTATATACCAGAAATGTACATCAAAACGTACACATTTTCATTGTACATTCAAGAAATGTACATCAAAACATACACATTTTCATTGTATATACCATAAATGTACATCAAAACATCCACATTTTCATTGTACATTCAATAAATGTACATCAAAACATACACATTTTGACTGTACATTTTAGAAATATACATAAAAACATACACATTTTCATTGTATATACCAGAAATGCACATCAAAACATACACATTTTCATTGTACATTCAAGAACTGTACATCAAAACATACACATTTTCAGTGTACATTCAAGAACTGTACATCAAAACATACACATTTTCAGTGTACATTCAAGAAATGTACATCAAAACATACACATTTTCATTGTATATACAAAAAATGTACATCAAAACATACACATTTTCATTTTATATACATGAAATGTATATCAAAACATAGAAATTTTCAGTGTACATTCAAGAAATGTACATCAAAACATACACATTTTCAGTGTATATACAAGAAATGTACATCAAACATACACATTTTCAGTGTACATTCAAGAAATGTACATCAAGACATACACATTTTCATTGTACATTCAAGAAATGTATATCAAAACATACACATTTTCAGTGTACATTCAAGAAATGTACATCAAAACATACACATTTTCATTGTATAGACAAGAAATGTACATCAAAACATACACATTTTCAGTACACATTCAAGAAATGTACAGGAAAACATATACATTTTCATTGTACATTCAAGAAATGTGTATCAAAACATACACATTTTCAGTGTACATTCAAGAAATGTACATCACAACATACACATTTTCATTGTATATACAAGAAATGTACATCAAAACATTCACACATTTTCATTGTACACTAAAGAAATGTACATCAAAACATACACATTTTCAGTGTACATTCAAGAAATGTACATCAAAACATACTCATTTTTATTGTACATTCAAGAAATGTACATCAAAACATACACATTTTCATTGTACATTCAAGAAATGTACATCAAAACATACACATTTTCATTGTATATACAAGAAATGTACATCAAAACATACACATTTTTATTGTACATTCAAGAAATGTACATCAAAACATACACATTTTCATTGTACATTCAAGAAATGTACATCAAAACATACACATTTTCATTGTATATACAAGAAATGTACATCAAAACATACACATTTTCAGTGTACATTCAAGAACTGTACATCAAAACATACACATTTTCAGTGTACATTCAAGAAATGTACATCAAAACATACACATTTTCATTGTACATTCAAGAAATGTACATCAAAACATACACATTTTCATTGTACATTCAAGAAATGTACATCAAAACATACACATTTTCATTGTACATTCAAGAAATGTACATCAAAACATACACATTTTCATTGTACATTCAAGAAATGTACATCAAAACATAAACATTTTCATTGTATATACCAGAAATGTACATCAAAACATACAAATTTTCATTGTGAATTCAAGAAATGTACATCAAAACATACCCATTTTCATTGTATATACCAGAAATGTACATCAAAACATACACATTTTCAGTGTACATTCAAGAAATGTACATAAAAACATACACATTTTCATTGTACATTCAAGAAATGTACATCAACACATACACATTTTCAGTGTACACTCAAGAAATGTAAAGCAAAACATACACATTTTCAGTGTACATTCAAGAAATGTACATCAAAACATACAAATTTTCATTGTATATACAAGAAATGTACATCAAAACATACACATTTTCAGTGTACATTCAAGAAATGTACATCAAAACATACACATTTTCATTGTATATACAAGAAATGTACATCAAAACATACACATCTTCATTGTACACTAAAGAAATGTACATCAAAACATACACACTTTCAGTGTGCATTCAAGAAATGTACATCAAAACATACACATCTTCATTGTACATTCAAGAAATGTACATCAAAACATACACATTTTCATTGTACATTCAAGAAATGTACATTAAAACATACACATTTTCATTGTACACTCAAGAAATGTACATCAAAAACATACACATTTTCATTGTACACTCAAGAAATGTACCTCAAAACATACACATTTTCATTGTACATTCAAGAAATGTATATCAAAGCATACACATTTTCATTGTACATTCAAGAAATGTACATCAAAACATACACATTTTCATTGTACATTCAAGAAATGTACATCAAAACATACACATTTTCATTGTACATTCAAGGAATGTACATCAAAACATACACATTTTCATTGTACATTCAAGAAATGTACATCAAAACATACACATTTTCATTGTACACTCAAGAAATGTACATCAAAACATACACATTTTGAGTGTACATTCAAGAGATATACATCAAAACATGCACATTTTCATTGTATATACGAGAAATGTACATCAAAACATACACATTTTCATTGTATATACAAGAAATGTACATCAAAACATACACATTTTCATTGTATATTCAAGAAATGTACATCAAAACATACACATATTCATTGTATATACCAGAAATGTACATCAAAACATACACATTTTCATTGTACATTCAAGAAAAGTACATCACAACATACACATTTTCATTGTATATACCAGAAATGTACATCAAACCGTACACATTTTCATTGTACATTCAAGAAATGTACATCAAAACATACACATTTTCATTGTATATAGCAGAAATGTACATCAAAACATACACATTTTCATTGTACATTCAAGAAATGTACATCAAAACATACACACTTTGACTGTACATTCTAGAAATATACATCAAAACATACACATTTTCATTGTATATACCAGAAATGCACATCAAAACATACACATTTTCATTGTACATTCAAGAACTGTACATCAAAACATACACATTTTCAGTGTACATTCAAGAACTGTACATCAAAACATACACATTTTCAGTGTACATTCAAGAAATGTACATCAAAACATACACATTTTCATTGTACATTCAAGAAATGTACATCAAAACATACACATTTCCATTGTACATTCAAGGAATGTACATCAAAACATACACATTTTCATTGTACATTCAAGAAATGTACATCAAAACATACACATTTTCATTGTACACTCAAGAAATGTACATCAAAACATACACATTTTGAGTGTACATTCAAGAGATATACATCAAAACATGCACATTTTCATTGTATATACGAGAAATGTACATCAAAACATACACATTTTCATTGTATATACAAGAAATGTACATCAAAACATACACATTTCCATTGTACATTCAAGGAATGTACATCAAAACATACACATTTTCATTGTACATTCAAGAAATGTACATCAAAACATACACATTTTCATTGTACACTCAAGAAATCTACATCAAAACATACACATTTTGAGTGTACATTCAAGAGATATACATCAAAACATGCACATTTTCATTGTATATACGAGAAATGTACATCAAAACATACACATTTTCATTGTATATACCAGAAATGTACATCAAAACATACACATTTTCATTGTACATTCAAGAAAAGTACATCACAACATACACATTTTCATTGTATATACCAGAAATGTACATCAAAACGTACACATTTTCATTGTACATTCAAGAAATGTACATCAAAACATACACATTTTCATTGTATATACCAGAAATGTACATCAAAACATCCACATTTTCATTGTACATTCAACAAATGTACATCAAAACATACACATTTTGACTGTACATTTTAGAAATATACATAAAAACATACACATTTTCATTGTATATACCAGAAATGCACATCAAAACATACACATTTTCATTGTACATTCAAGAACTGTACATCAAAACATACACATTTTCAGTGTACATTCAAGAACTGTACATCAAAACATACACATTTTCAGTGTACATTCAAGAAATGTACATCAAAACATACACATTTTCATTGTATATACCAAAAATGTACATCAAAACATACACATTTTCATTTTATATACATGAAATGTATATCAAAACATAGACATTTTCAGTGTACATTCAAGAAATGTACATCAAAACATACACATTTTCAGTGTATATACAAGAAATGTACATCAAAAGATACACATTTTCAGTGTACATTCAAGAAATGTACATCAAGACATACACATTTTCATTGTACATTCAAGAAATGTATATCAAAACATACACATTTTCAGTGTACATTGAAGAAATGTACATCAAAACATACACATTTTCATTGTATAAACAAGAAATGTACATCAAAACATACACATTCTCAGTACACATTCAAGAAATGTACATGAAAACATATACATTTTCATTGTACATTCAAGAAATGTGTATCAAAACAGACACATTTTCAGTGTACATTCAAGAAATGTACATCACAACATACACATTTTCATTGTATATACAAGAAATGTACATCAAAACATTCACACATTTTCATTCTACACTAAAGAAATGTACATCAAAACATACACATTTTCAGTGTACATTCAAGAAATGTACATCAAAACATACACATTTTCATTGTACATTCAAGAAATGTACACCAAAGCATACACATTTTCATTGTACATTCAAGAAATGTACATCAAAACATACACATTTTCATTGTATATACAAGAAATGTACATCAAAACATACACATTTTCATTGTATATACGAGAAATGTATATCAAAACATACACATTTTCATTCTACACTAAAGAAATGTACATCAAAACATACACATTTTCATTGTACATTCAAGAAATGTACATCAAAACATACACATTTTCATTGTATATACAAGAAATGTACATCAAAACATACACATTTTCATTGTATATACAAGAAATGTATATCAAAACATTCACACATTTTCATTCTACACTAAAGAAATGTACATCAAAACATACACATTTTCAGTGTACATTCAAGAAATGTACATGAAAACATACACATTTTTATTGTACATTCAAGAAATGTACACCAAAACATACACATTTTCATTGTACATTCAAGAAATGTACATCAAAACATACACATTTTCATTGTACATACAAGAAATGTACATCATAACATACACATTTTCATTGTATATACAAGAAATGTATATCAAAACATACACATTTTCATTGTACATACCAGAAATGTACATCAAAACATACACATTTTCATTGTACATTCAAGAAATGTACATCAAAACATAAACATTTTCATTGTATATACCAGAAATGTACATCAAAACATAGAAATTTTCATTGTACATTCAAGAAATGTACATCAAAACATACCCATTTTCATTGTATATACCAGAAATGTACATCAAAACATACACATTTTCAGTGTACATTCAAGAAATGTACATCAAAACATACACATTTTCATTGTACATTCAAAAATGTACATCAAAACATACAAATTTTCAGTGTACATTCAGGAAATGTATATCAAAACATACACATTTTCAGCGTACATTCAAGAAATGTACATCAAAACATACAAATTTTCATTGTATATACAAGAAATGTACATCAAAACATACACATTTTCAGTGTACATTGAAGAAATGTACATCAAAACATACACTTTTTCATTGTACATTCAAGAAATATACATCAAAACATACACATTTTCATTGTACACTCAAGAAATGTACATCATAATACACATTTTGAGTGTCCATTGAAATAATGTACATCAAAACATACACATTTTCATTGTACATTCAAGAAATGTACATCAAAACATACACATTTTCATTGCACATTCAAGAAATGTACATCAAAACATACACATTTTCATTGTACACTCAAGAAATGCACATCATAACATACACATTTTCATTGTATATACAAGAAATGTACATCAAAACTTACACATTTTCATTGTACACTCAAGAAATGTACATCAAAACATACACATTTTCATTGTACACTCAAGAAATGTACATCAAAACATACACATTTTCATTGTACATTCAAGAAATGTACATCATAACATACACATTTTCATCGTACACTCAAGAAATGTACATCAAAACATACACATTTTCATTGTACACTCAAGAAATGTAGATCAAAGCTTACACATTTTCATTGTACACTCAAGAAATGTACATCAAAACTTACACATTTTCATTGTATATACAAGAAATGTACATCATAACATACACATTTTCATTGTACACTCAAGAAAGGTACATCAAAAACATACACATTTTCATTGTACACTCAAGAAATGTACATCAAAACATACACATTTTCATAGTACATTCAAGAAATGTATATCAAAACATACACATTTTCATTGTACATTCAAGAAATGTACATCAAAACATACACATTTTCATTGTACATTCAAGAAATGTACATCAAAACATACACATTTTCATTGTATATACCAGAAATGTACATCAAAACATACAAATTTTCAGTGTACATTCAAGAAATGTACATCAAAACATACACATTTTCATTGTACATTCAAGAAATGTACATCAAAACATACACATTTTCAGTGTACATTCAAGAAATGTATATCAAAACATACACATTTTCAGTGTACATTCAAGAAATGTACATCAAAACATACAAATTTTCATTGTATATACAAGAAATGTACATCAAAACATACACGTTTTCAGTGTACATTCAAGAAATGTACATCAAAACATACACATTTTCATTGTATATACAAGAAATGTACATCAAAACATACACATTTTCATTGTACACTAAAGAAATGTACATCAAAACATACACACTTTCAGTGTACATTCAAGAAATGTACATCAAAACATACACATCTTCATTGTACATTCAAGAAATGTACATCAAAACATACACATTTTCATTGTACATTCAAGAAATGTACATCAAAACATACACATTTTCATTGTACACTCAAGAAATGTACATCAAAAACATACACATTTTCATTGTACACTCAAGAAATGTACATCAAAACATACACATTTTCATTGTACATTCAGGAAATGTATATCAAAACATACACATTTTCATTGTACATTCAAGAAATGTACATCAAAACATACACATTTTCATTGTACATTCAAGAAATGTACATCAAAACATACACATTTTCATTGTACATTCAAGGAATGTACATCAAAACATACACATTTTCATTGTACATTCAAGAAATGTACATCAAAACATACACATTTTCATTGTACACTCAAGAAATGTACATCAAAACATACACATTTTGAGTGTACATTCAAGAGATATACATCAAAACATGCACATTTTCATTGTATATACGAGAAATGTACATCAAAACATACACATTTTCATTGTATATACAAGAAATGTACATCAAAACATACACATTTTCATTGTATATTCAAGAAATGTACATCAAAACATACACATTTTCATTGTATATACCAGAAATGTACATCAAAACATACACATTTTCATTGTACATTCAAGAAAAGTACATCACAACATACACATTTTCATTGTATATACCAGAAATGTACATCAAAACGTACACATTTTCATTGTACATTCAAGAAATGTACATCAAAACATACACATTTTCATTGTATATAGCAGAAATGTACATCAAAACATACACATTTTCATTGTACATTCAAGAAATGTACATCAAAACATACACATTTTGACTGTACATTCTAGAAATATACATCAAAACATACACATTTTCATTGTATATACCAGAAATGCACATCAAAACAAACACATTTTCATTGTACATTCAAGAACTGTACATCAAACATACTCATTTTCAGTGTACATTCAAGAACTTTACATCAAAACATACACATTTTCATTGTATATACAAGAAATGTACATCAAAACATACACATTTTCATTGTATATACATGAAATGTATATCAAAATATAGACATTTTCAGTGTACATTCAAGAAATGTACATCAAAACATACACATTTTCAGTGTATATACAAGAAATGTACATCAAACATACACATTTTCAGTGTACATTCAAGAAATGTACATCAAAACATACACATTTTCATTGTATATACAAGAAATGTACATCAAAACATACACATTTTCATTGTATATACATGAAATGTATATCAAAATATAGACATTTTCAGTGTACATTCAAGAAATGTACATCAAAACATACACATTTTCAGTGTATATACAAGAAATGTACATCAAAACATACACATTTTCAGTGTACATTCAAGAAATGTACATCAAGACATACACATTTTCATTGTACATTCAAGAAATGTATATCAAAACATACACATTTTCAGTGTACATTCAAGAAATGTACATCAAAACATACACATTTTCATTGTATAGACAAGAAATGTACATCAAAACATACACATTTTCAGTACACATTCAAGAAATGTACAGGAAAACATATACATTTTCATTGTACATTCAAGAAATGTGTATCAAAACATACACATTTTCAGTGTACATTCAGGAAATGTACATCACAACATACACATTTTCATTGTATATACAAGAAATGTAAATCAAAACATTCACACATTTTCATTGTACACTAAAGAAATGTACATCAAAACATACACATTTTCAGTGTACATTCAAGAAATGTACATCAAAACATACACATTTTTATTGTACATTCAAGAAATGTACATCAAAACATACACATTTTCATTGTACATTCAAGAAATGTACATCAAAACATACACATTTTCATTGTATATACAAGAAATGTACATCAAAACATACACATTTTCAGTGTACATTCAAGAACTGTACATCAAAACATACACATTTTCAGTGTACATTCAAGAAATGTACATCAAAACATACACATTTTCATTGTACATTCAAGAAATGTACATCAAAACATACACATTTTCATTGTACATTCAAGAAATGTACATCAAAACATACACATTTTCATTGTACATTCAAGAAATGTACATCAAAACATACACATTTTCATTGTACATTCAAGAAATGTACATCAAAACATAAACATTTTCATTGTATATACCAGAAATGTACATCAAAACATACAAATTTTCATTGTACATTCAAGAAATGTACATCAAAACATACCCATTTTCATTGTATATACCAGAAATGTACATCAAAACATACACATTTTCAGTGTACATTCAAGAAATGTACATCAAAACATACACATTTTCATTGTACATTCAAGAAATGTACATCAACACATACACATTTTCAGTGTACACTCAAGAAATGTAAAGCAAAACATACACATTTTCAGTGTACATTCAAGAAATGTACATCAAAACATACAAATTTTCATTGTATATACAAGAAATGTACATCAAAACATACACATTTTCAGTGTACATTCAAGAAATGTACATCAAAACATACACATTTTCATTGTATATACAAGAAATGTACACCAAAACATACACATCTTCATTGTACACTAAAGAAATGTACATCAAAACATACACACTTTCAGTGTGCATTCAAGAAATGTACATCAAAACATACACATCTTCATTGTACATTCAAGAAATGTACATCAAAACATACACATTTTCATTGTACATTCAAGAAATGTACATCAAAACATACACATTTTCATTGTACACTCAAGAAATGTACATCAAAAACATACACATTTCCATTCTACACTCAAGAAATGTACATCAAAACATACACATTTTCATTGTACATTCAAGAAATGTATATCAAAGCATACACATTTTCATTGTACATTCAAGAAATGTACATCAAAACATGCACATTTTCATTGTACATTCAAGAAATGTACATCAAAACATACACATTTTCATTGTACATTCAAGGAATGTACATCAAAACATACACATTTTCATTGTACATTCAAGAAATGTACATCAAAACATACACATTTTCATTGTACACTCAAGAAATGTACATCAAAACATACACATTTTGAGTGTACATTCAAGAGATATACATCAAAACATGCACATTTTCATTGTATATACGAGAAATGTACATCAAAACATACACATTTTCATTGTATATACAAGAAATGTACATCAAAACATACACATTTTCATTGTATATTCAAGAAATGTACATCAAACCATACACATTTTCACTGTATATACCAGAAATGTACATCAAAACATACACATTTTCATTGTACATTCAAGAAAAGTACATCACAACATACACATTTTCATTGTATATACCAGAAATGTACATCAAACCGTACACATTTTCATTGTACATTCAAGAAATGTACATCAAAACATACACATTTTCATTGTATATAGCAGAAATGTACATCAAAACATACACATTTTCATTGTACATTCAAGAAATGTACATCAAAACATACACACTTTGACTGTACATTCTAGAAATATACATCAAAACATACACATTTTCATTGTATATACCAGAAATGCACATCAAAACATACACATTTTCATTGTACATTCAAGAACTGTACATCAAAACATACACATTTTCAGTGTACATTCAAGAACTGTACATCAAAACATACACATTTTCAGTGTACATTCAAGAAATGTACATCAAAACATACACATTTTCATTGTACATTCAAGAAATGTACATCAAAACATACACATTTCCATTGTACATTCAAGGAATGTACATCAAAACATACACATTTTCATTGTACATTCAAGAAATGTACATCAAAACATACACATTTTCATAGTACACTCAAGAAATGTACATCAAAACATACACATTTTGAGTGTACATTCAAGAGATATACATCAAAACATGCACATTTTCATTGTATATACGAGAAATGTACATCAAAATATACACATTTTCATTGTATATACAAGAAATGTACATCAAAACATTCACATTTTCATTGTATATTCAAGAAATGTACATCAAAACATACACATTTTCATTGTATATACCAGAAATGTACATCAAAACATACACATTTTCATTGTACATTCAAGAAAAGTACATCACAACATACACATTTTCATTGTATATACCAGAAATGTACATCAAAACGTACACATTTTCATTGTACATTCAAGAAATGTACATCAAAACATACACATTTTCATTGTATATACCAGAAATGTACATCAAAACATACACATTTTCATTGTACATTCAAGAAATGTACATCAAAACATAAACATTTTCATTGTATATACCAGAAATGTACATCAAAACATACAAATTTTCATTGTACATTCAAGAAATGTAAATCAAAACATACCCCCTTTCATTGAATATATCAGAAATGTACATCAAAACATACACATTTTCAGTGTACATTCAAGAAATGTACATCAAAGCATACACATTTTCATTGTACATTCAAGAAATGTACATCAAAACATACACATTTTCAGTGTACATTCAAGAAATGTATATCAAAACATACACATTTTCAGCGTACATTCAAGAAATGTACATCAAAACATACAAATTTTCATTGTATATACAAGAAATGTGCATCAAAACATACACATTTTCAGTGTACATTCAAGAAATGTACATCAAAACATACACATTTTCATTGTACATTCAAGAAATATACATCAAAACATACACATTTTCATTGTACACTCAAGAAATGTACATCATAATACACATTTTGAGTGTCCATTCAAATAATGTACATCAAAACATACACATTTTCATTGTACATTCAAGAAATGTACATCAAAACATACACATTTTCATTGCACATTCAAGAAATGTACATCAAAACATACACATTTTCATTGTACACTCAAGAAATGCACATCATAACATACACATTTTCATTGTATATACAAGAAATGTACATCAAAACTTACACATTTTCATTGTACACTCAAGAAATGTACATCAAAACATACACATTTTCACTGTACACTCAAGAAATGTACATCAAAACATACACATTTTCATTGTATATACAAGAAATGTACATCAAAACATACACATCTTCATTGTACACTAAAGAAATGTACATCAAAACATACATACTTTCAGTGTACATTCAAGAAATGTACATCAAAACATACACATCTTCATTGTACATTCAAGAAATGTACATCAAAACATACACATTTTCATTGTACACTCAAGAAATGTACATCAAAAACATACACATTTTCATTGTACACTCAAGAAATGTACATCAAAACATACACATTTTCATAGTACATTCAAGAAATGTATATCAAAACATACACATTTTCATTGTACATTCAAGAAATGTACATCAAAACATACACATTTTCATTGTACATTCAAGAAATGTACATCAAAACATACACATTTTCATTGTATATACCAGAAATGTACATCAAAACATACAAATTTTCAGTGTACATTCAAGAAATGTACATCAAAACATACACATTTTCATTGTACATTCAAGAAATGTACATCAAAACATACTCATTTTCAGTGTACATTCAAGAAATGTATATCAAAACATACACATTTTCAGTGTACATTCAAGAAATGTACATCAAAACATACAAATTTTCATTGTATATACAAGAAATGTACATCAAAACATACACATTTTCAGTGTACATTCAAGAAATGTACATCAAAACATACACATTTTCATTGTATATACAAGAAATGTACATCAAAACATACACATTTTCATTGTACACTAAAGAAATGTACATCAAAACATACACACTTTCAGTGTACATTCAAGAAATGTACATCAAAACATACACATCTTCATTGTACATTCAAGAAATGTACATCAAAACATACACATTTTCATTGTACATTCAAGAAATGTACATCAAAACATACACATTTTCATTGTACACTCAAGAAATGTACATCAAAAACATACACATTTTCATTGTACACTCAAGAAATGTACATCAAAACATACACATTTTCATTGTACATTCAAGAAATGTATATCAAAACATACACATTTTCATTGTACATTCAAGAAATGTACATCAAAACATACACATTTTCATTGTACATTCAAGAAATGTACATCAAAACATACACATTTTCATTGTACATTCAAGGAATGTACATCAAAACATACACATTTTCATTGTACATTCAAGAAATGTACATCAAAACATACACATTTTCATTGTACACTCAAGAAATGTACATCAAAACATACACATTTTGAGTGTACATTCAAGAGATATACATCAAAACATGCACATTTTCATTGTATATACGAGAAATGTACATCAAAACATACACATTTTCATTGTATATACATGAAATGTACATCAAAACATACACATTTTCATTGTATATTCAAGAAATGTACATCAAAACATACACATTTTCATTGTATATACCAGAAATGTACATCAAAACATACACATTTTCATTGTACATTCAAGAAAAGTACATCACAACATACACATTTTCATTGTATATACCAGAAATGTACATCAAAACGTACACATTTTCATTGTACATTCAAGAAATGTACATCAAAACATACACATTTTCATTGTATATAGCAGAAATGTACATCAAAACATACACATTTTCATTGTACATTCAAGAAATGTACATCAAAACATACACATTTTGACTGTACATTCTAGAAATATACATCAAAACATACACATTTTCATTGTATATACCAGAAATGCACATCAAAACATACACATTTTCATTGTACATTCAAGAACTGTACATCAAACATACACATTTTCAGTGTACATTCAAGAACTTTACATCAAAACATACACATTTTCATTG
Source organism: Tenodera sinensis (assembly GCA_030765045.1). Taxonomy (NCBI): domain Eukaryota; kingdom Metazoa; phylum Arthropoda; class Insecta; order Mantodea; family Mantidae; genus Tenodera; species Tenodera sinensis. The sequence continues at coordinate 164,497,174 of CM060963.1, read as the reverse complement.
TATATACAAGAAATGTACATCAAAACATACACATTTTCATTGTATATACATAAAATGTATATCAAAATATAGACATTTTCAGTGTACATTCAAGAAATGTACATCAAAACATACACATTTTCAGTGTATATACAAGAAATGTACATCAAAACATACACATTTTCAGTGTACATTCAAGAAATATACATCAAAACATACACATTTTCATTGTATATACAAGAAATGTACATCAAAACATACACATTTTCAGTGTACATTCAAGAAATGTACATCAAACATACACATTTTCAGTGTACATTCAAGAAATGTACATCAAAACATACACATTTTCATTGTATATACAAGAAATGTACATCAAAACATACACATTTTCATTGTATATACTTGAAATGTATATCAAAATATAGACATTTTCAGTGTACATTCAAGAAATGTACATCAAAACATACACATTTTCAGTGTATATACAAGAAATGTACATCAAAACATACACATTTTCAGTGTACATTCAAGAAATGTACATCAAGACATACACATTTTCATTGCACATTCAAGAAATGTATATCAAAACATATACATTTTCAGTGTACATTCAAGAAATGTACATCAAAACATACACATTTTCATTGTATAGACAAGAAATGTACATCAAAACATACACATTTTCAGTACACATTCAAGAAATGTACAGGAAAACATATACATTTTCATTGTACATTCAAGAAATGTGTATCAAAACATACACATTTTCAGTGTACATTCAAGAAATGTACATCACAACATACACATTTTCATTGTATATACAAGAAATGTACATCAAAACATTCACACATTTTCATTGTACACTAAAGAAATGTACATCAAAACATACACATTTTCAGTGTACATTCAAGAAATGTACATCAAAACATACACATTTTTATTGTACATACAAGAAATGTACACCAAAACATACACATCTTCATTGTACACTAAAGAAATGTACATCAAAACATACACACTTTCAGTGTGCATTCAAGAAATGTACATCAAAACATACACATCTTCATTGTACATTCAAGAAATGTACATCAAAACATACACATTTTCATTGTACATTCAAGAAATGTACATCAAAACATACACATTTTCATTGTACACTCAAGAAATGTACATCAAAAACATACACATTTCCATTCTACACTCAAGAAATGTACATCAAAACATACACATTTTCATTGTACATTCAAGAAATGTATATCAAAGCATACACATTTTCATTGTACATTCAAGAAATGTACATCAAAACATACACATTTTCATTGTACATTCAAGAAATGTACATCAAAACATACACATTTTCATTGTACATTCAAGGAATGTACATCAAAACATACACATTTTCATTGTACATTCAAGAAATGTACATCAAAACATACACATTTTCATTGTACACTCAAGAAATGTACATCAAAACATACACATTTTGAGTGTACATTCAAGAGATATACATCAAAACATGCACATTTTCATTGTATATACGAGAAATGTACATCAAAACATACACATTTTCATTGTATATACAAGAAATGTACATCAAAACATACACATTTTCATTGTATATTCAAGAAATGTACATCAAACCATACACATTTTCACTGTATATACCAGAAATGTACATCAAAACATACACATTTTCATTGTACATTCAAGAAAAGTACATCACAACATACACATTTTCATTGTATATACCAGAAATGTACATCAAACCGTACACATTTTCATTGTACATTCAAGAAATGTACATCAAAACATACACATTTTCATTGTATATAGCAGAAATGTACATCAAAACATACACATTTTCATTGTACATTCAAGAAATGTACATCAAAACATACACACTTTGACTGTACATTCTAGAAATATACATCAAAACATACACATTTTCATTGTATATACCAGAAATGCACATCAAAACATACACATTTTCATTGTACATTCAAGAACTGTACATCAAAACATACACATTTTCAGTGTACATTCAAGAACTGTACATCAAAACATACACATTTTCAGTGTACATTCAAGAAATGTACATCAAAACATACACATTTTCATTGTACATTCAAGAAATGTACATCAAAACATACACATTTCCATTGTACATTCAAGGAATGTACATCAAAACATACACATTTTCATTGTACATTCAAGAAATGTACATCAAAACATACACATTTTCATAGTACACTCAAGAAATGTACATCAAAACATACACATTTTGAGTGTACATTCAAGAGATATACATCAAAACATGCACATTTTCATTGTATATACGAGAAATGTACATCAAAATATACACATTTTCATTGTATATACAAGAAATGTACATCAAAACATTCACATTTTCATTGTATATTCAAGAAATGTACATCAAAACATACACATTTTCATTGTATATACCAGAAATGTACATCAAAACATACACATTTTCATTGTACATTCAAGAAAAGTACATCACAACATACACATTTTCATTGTATATACCAGAAATGTACATCAAAACGTACACATTTTCATTGTACATTCAAGAAATGTACATCAAAACATACACATTTTCATTGTATATACCAGAAATGTACATCAAAACATACACATTTTCATTGTACATTCAAGAAATGTACATCAAAACATAAACATTTTCATTGTATATACCAGAAATGTACATCAAAACATACAAATTTTCATTGTACATTCAAGAAATGTAAATCAAAACATACCCCCTTTCATTGAATATATCAGAAATGTACATCAAAACATACACATTTTCAGTGTACATTCAAGAAATGTACATCAAAGCATACACATTTTCATTGTACATTCAAGAAATGTACATCAAAACATACACATTTTCAGTGTACATTCAAGAAATGTATATCAAAACATACACATTTTCAGCGTACATTCAAGAAATGTACATCAAAACATACAAATTTTCATTGTATATACAAGAAATGTGCATCAAAACATACACATTTTCAGTGTACATTCAAGAAATGTACATCAAAACATACACATTTTCATTGTACATTCAAGAAATATACATCAAAACATACACATTTTCATTGTACACTCAAGAAATGTACATCATAATACACATTTTGAGTGTCCATTCAAATAATGTACATCAAAACATACACATTTTCATTGTACATTCAAGAAATGTACATCAAAACATACACATTTTCATTGCACATTCAAGAAATGTACATCAAAACATACACATTTTCATTGTACACTCAAGAAATGCACATCATAACATACACATTTTCATTGTATATACAAGAAATGTACATCAAAACTTACACATTTTCATTGTACACTCAAGAAATGTACATCAAAACATACACATTTTCACTGTACACTCAAGAAATGTACATCAAAACATACACATTTTCATTGTATATACAAGAAATGTACATCAAAACATACACATCTTCATTGTACACTAAAGAAATGTACATCAAAACATACATACTTTCAGTGTACATTCAAGAAATGTACATCAAAACATACACATCTTCATTGTACATTCAAGAAATGTACATCAAAACATACACATTTTCATTGTACACTCAAGAAATGTACATCAAAAACATACACATTTTCATTGTACACTCAAGAAATGTACATCAAAACATACACATTTTCATAGTACATTCAAGAAATGTATATCAAAACATACACATTTTCATTGTACATTCAAGAAATGTACATCAAAACATACACATTTTCATTGTACATTCAAGAAATGTACATCAAAACATACACATTTTCATTGTATATACCAGAAATGTACATCAAAACATACAAATTTTCAGTGTACATTCAAGAAATGTACATCAAAACATACACATTTTCATTGTACATTCAAGAAATGTACATCAAAACATACTCATTTTCAGTGTACATTCAAGAAATGTATATCAAAACATACACATTTTCAGTGTACATTCAAGAAATGTACATCAAAACATACAAATTTTCATTGTATATACAAGAAATGTACATCAAAACATACACATTTTCAGTGTACATTCAAGAAATGTACATCAAAACATACACATTTTCATTGTATATACAAGAAATGTACATCAAAACATACACATTTTCATTGTACACTAAAGAAATGTACATCAAAACATACACACTTTCAGTGTACATTCAAGAAATGTACATCAAAACATACACATCTTCATTGTACATTCAAGAAATGTACATCAAAACATACACATTTTCATTGTACATTCAAGAAATGTACATCAAAACATACACATTTTCATTGTACACTCAAGAAATGTACATCAAAAACATACACATTTTCATTGTACACTCAAGAAATGTACATCAAAACATACACATTTTCATTGTACATTCAAGAAATGTATATCAAAACATACACATTTTCATTGTACATTCAAGAAATGTACATCAAAACATACACATTTTCATTGTACATTCAAGAAATGTACATCAAAACATACACATTTTCATTGTACATTCAAGGAATGTACATCAAAACATACACATTTTCATTGTACATTCAAGAAATGTACATCAAAACATACACATTTTCATTGTACACTCAAGAAATGTACATCAAAACATACACATTTTGAGTGTACATTCAAGAGATATACATCAAAACATGCACATTTTCATTGTATATACGAGAAATGTACATCAAAACATACACATTTTCATTGTATATACATGAAATGTACATCAAAACATACACATTTTCATTGTATATTCAAGAAATGTACATCAAAACATACACATTTTCATTGTATATACCAGAAATGTACATCAAAACATACACATTTTCATTGTACATTCAAGAAAAGTACATCACAACATACACATTTTCATTGTATATACCAGAAATGTACATCAAAACGTACACATTTTCATTGTACATTCAAGAAATGTACATCAAAACATACACATTTTCATTGTATATAGCAGAAATGTACATCAAAACATACACATTTTCATTGTACATTCAAGAAATGTACATCAAAACATACACATTTTGACTGTACATTCTAGAAATATACATCAAAACATACACATTTTCATTGTATATACCAGAAATGCACATCAAAACATACACATTTTCATTGTACATTCAAGAACTGTACATCAAACATACACATTTTCAGTGTACATTCAAGAACTTTACATCAAAACATACACATTTTCATTGTATATACAAGAAATGTACATCAAAACATACACATTTTCATTGTATATACATAAAATGTATATCAAAATATAGACATTTTCAGTGTACATTCAAGAAATGTACATCAAAACATACACATTTTCAGTGTATATACAAGAAATGTACATCAAAACATACACATTTTCAGTGTACATTCAAGAAATATACATCAAAACATACACATTTTCATTGTATATACAAGAAATGTACATCAAAACATACACATTTTCAGTGTACATTCAAGAAATGTACATCAAACATACACATTTTCAGTGTACATTCAAGAAATGTACATCAAAACATACACATTTTCATTGTATATACAAGAAATGTACATCAAAACATACACATTTTCATTGTATATACTTGAAATGTATATCAAAATATAGACATTTTCAGTGTACATTCAAGAAATGTACATCAAAACATACACATTTTCAGTGTATATACAAGAAATGTACATCAAAACATACACATTTTCAGTGTACATTCAAGAAATGTACATCAAGACATACACATTTTCATTGTACATTCAAGAAATGTATATCAAAACATATACATTTTCAGTGTACATTCAAGAAATGTACATCAAAACATACACATTTTCATTGTATAGACAAGAAATGTACATCAAAACATACACATTTTCAGTACACATTCAAGAAATGTACAGGAAAACATATACATTTTCATTGTACATTCAAGAAATGTGTATCAAAACATACACATTTTCAGTGTACATTCAAGAAATGTACATCACAACATACACATTTTCATTGTATATACAAGAAATGTACATCAAAACATTCACACATTTTCATTGTACACTAAAGAAATGTACATCAAAACATACACATTTTCAGTGTACATTCAAGAAATGTACATCAAAACATACACATTTTTATTGTACATTCAAGAAATGTACATCAAAACATACACATTTTCATTGTACATTCAAGAAATGTACATCAAAACATACACATTTTCATTGTATATACAAGAAATGTACATCAAAACATACACATTTTCAGTGTACATTCAAGAACTGTACATCAAAACATACACATTTTCAGTGTACATTCAAGAAATGTACATCAAAACATACACATTTTCATTGTACATTCAAGATATGTACATCAAAACATACACATTTTCATTGTACATTCAAGAAATGTATATCAAAACATACACATTTTCATTGTACATTCAAGAAATGTACATCAAAACATACACATTTTCATTGTACATTCAAGAAATGTACATCAAAACATAAACATTTTCATTGTATATACCAGAAATGTACATCAAAACATACAAATTTTCATTGTACATTCAAGAAATGTACATCAAAACATACCCATTTTCATTGTATATACCGGAAATGTACATCAAAACATACACATTTTCAGTGTACATTCAAGAAATGTACATCAAAACATACACATTTTCATTGTACATTCAAGAAATGTACATCTACACATACACATTTTCAGTGTACACTCAAGAAATGTAAAGCAAAACATACACATTTTCAGTGTACATTCAAGAAATGTACATCAAAACATACACATTTTCATTGTATATACAAGAAACGTACATCAAAACATACACATCTTCATTGTACACTAAAGAAATGTACATCAAAACATACACACTTTCAGTGTGCATTCAAGAAATGTACATCAAAACATACACATCTTCATTGTACATTCAAGAAATGTACATCAAAACATACACATTTTCATTGTACATTCAAGAAATGTACATCAAAACATACACATTTTCATTGTACACTCAAGAAATGTACATCAAAAACATACACATTTCCATTGTACACTCAAGAAATGTACATCAAAAAATACACATTTTCATTGTACATTCAAGAAATGTATATCAAAGCATACACATTTTCATTGTACATTCAAGAAATGTACATCAAAACATACACATTTTCATTGTACATTCAAGAAATGTACATCAAAACATACACATTTTCATTGTACATTCAAGGAATGTACATCAAAACATACACATTTTCATTGTACATTCAAGAAATGTACATCAAAACATACACATTTTCATTGTACACTCAAGAAATGTACATCAAAACATACACATTTTGAGTGTACATTCAAGAGATATACATCAAAACATGCACATTTTCATTGTATATACGAGAAATGTACATCAAAACATACACATTTTCATTGTATATACAAGAAATGTACATCAAAACATACACATTTTCATTGTATATTCAAGAAATGTACATCAAAACATACACATTTTCATTGTATATACCAGAAATGTACATCAAAACATACACATTTTCATTGTACATTCAAGAAAAGTACATCACAACATACACATTTTCATTGTATATACCAGAAATGTACATCAAACCGTACACATTTTCATTGTACATTCAAGAAATGTACATCAAAACATACACATTTTCATTGTATATAGCAGAAATGTACATCAAAACATACACATTTTCATTGTACATTCAAGAAATGTACATCAAAACATACACACTTTGACTGTACATTCTAGAAATATACATCAAAACATACACATTTTCATTGTATATACCAGAAATGCACATCAAAACATACACATTTTCATTGTACATTCAAGAACTGTACATCAAAACATACACATTTTCAGTGTACATTCAAGAACTGTACATCAAAACATACACATTTTCAGTGTACATTCAAGAAATGTACATCAAAACATACACATTTTCATTGTACATTCAAGAAATGTACATTAAAACATACACATTTCCATTGTACATTCAAGGAATGTACATCAAAACATACACATTTTCATTGTACATTCAAGAAATGTACATCAAAACATACACATTTTCATTGTACACTCAAGAAATGTACATCAAAACATACACATTTTGAGTGTACATTCAAGAGATATACATCAAATCATGCACATTTTCATTGTATATACGAGAAATGTACATCAAAATATACACATTTTCATTGTATATACAAGAAATGTACATCAAAACATTCACATTTTCATTGTATATTCAAGAAATGTACATCAAAACATACACATTTTCATTGTATATACCAGAAATGTACATCAAAACATACACATTTTCATTGTACATTCAAGAAAAGTACATCACAACATACACATTTTCATTGTATATACCAGAAATGTACATCAAAACGTACACATTTTCATTGTACATTCAAGAAATGTACATCAAAACATACACATTTTCATTGTATATACCAGAAATGTACATCAAAACATACACATTTTCATTGTACATTCAAGAAATGTACATCAAAACATAAACATTTTCATTGTATATACCAGAAATGTACATCAAAACATACAAATTTTCATTGTACATTCAAGAAATGTAAATCAAAACATACCCCCTTTCATTGAATATATCAGAAATGTACATCAAAACATACACATTTTCAGTGTACATTCAAGAAATGTACATCAAAACATACACATTTTCATTGTACATTCAAGAAATGTACATCAAAACATACACATTTTCAGTGTACATTCAAGAAATGTATATCAAAACATACACATTTTCAGCGTACATTCAAGAAATGTACATCAAAACATACAAATTTTCATTGTATATACAAGAAATGTGCATCAAAACATACACATTTTCAGTGTACATTCAAGAAATGTACATCAAAACATACACATTTTCATTGTACATTCAAGAAATATACATCAAAACATACACATTTTCATTGTACACTCAAGAAATGTACATCATAATACACATTTTGAGTGTCCATTCAAATAATGTACATCAAAACATACACATTTTCATTGTACATTCAAGAAATGTACATCAAAACATACACATTTTCATTGCACATTCAAGAAATGTACATCAAAACATACACATTTTCATTGTACACTCAAGAAATGCACATCATAACATACACATTTTCATTGTATATACAAGAAATGTACATCAAAACTTACACATTTTCATTGTACACTCAAGAAATGTACATCAAAACATACACATTTTCACTGTACACTCAAGAAATGTACATCAAAACATACACATTTTCATTGTATATACAAGAAATGTACATCAAAACATACACATCTTCATTGTACACTAAAGAAATGTACATCAAAACATACATACTTTCAGTGTACATTCAAGAAATGTACATCAAAACATACACATCTTCATTGTACATTCAAGAAATGTACATCAAAACATACACATTTTCATTGTACACTCAAGAAATGTACATCAAAAACATACACATTTTCATTGTACACTCAAGAAATGTACATCAAAACATACACATTTTCATAGTACATTCAAGAAATGTATATCAAAACATACACATTTTCATTGTACATTCAAGAAATGTACATCAAAACATACACATTTTCATTGTACATTCAAGAAATGTACATCAAAACATACACATTTTCATTGTATATACCAGAAATGTACATCAAAACATACAAATTTTCAGTGTACATTCAAGAAATGTACATCAAAACATACACATTTTCATTGTACATTCAAGAAATGTACATCAAAACATACTCATTTTCAGTGTACATTCAAGAAATGTATATCAAAACATACACATTTTCAGTGTACATTCAAGAAATGTACATCAAAACATACAAATTTTCATTGTATATACAAGAAATGTACATCAAAACATACACATTTTCAGTGTACATTCAAGAAATGTACATCAAAACATACACATTTTCATTGTATATACAAGAAATGTACATCAAAACATACACATTTTCATTGTACACTAAAGAAATGTACATCAAAACATACACACTTTCAGTGTACATTCAAGAAATGTACATCAAAACATACACATCTTCATTGTACATTCAAGAAATGTACATCAAAACATACACATTTTCATTGTACATTCAAGAAATGTACATCAAAACATACACATTTTCATTGTACACTCAAGAAATGTACATCAAAAACATACACATTTTCATTGTACACTCAAGAAATGTACATCAAAACATACACATTTTCATTGTACATTCAAGAAATGTATATCAAAACATACACATTTTCATTGTACATTCAAGAAATGTACATCAAAACATACACATTTTCATTGTACATTCAAGAAATGTACATCAAAACATACACATTTTCATTGTACATTCAAGGAATGTACATCAAAACATACACATTTTCATTGTACATTCAAGAAATGTACATCAAAACATACACATTTTCATTGTACACTCAAGAAATGTACATCAAAACATACACATTTTGAGTGTACATTCAAGAGATATACATCAAAACATGCACATTTTCATTGTATATACGAGAAATGTACATCAAAACATACAAATTTTCATTGTATATACATGAAATGTACATCAAAACATACACATTTTCATTGTATATTCAAGAAATGTACATCAAAACATACACATTTTCATTGTATATACCAGAAATGTACATCAAAACATACACATTTTCATTGTACATTCAAGAAAAGTACATCACAACATACACATTTTCATTGTATATACCAGAAATGTACATCAAAACGTACACATTTTCATTGTACATTCAAGAAATGTACATCAAAACATACACATTTTCATTGTATATAGCAGAAATGTACATCAAAACATACACATTTTCATTGTACATTCAAGAAATGTACATCAAAACATACACATTTTGACTGTACATTCTAGAAATATACATCAAAACATACACATTTTCATTGTATATACCAGAAATGCACATCAAAGCATACACATTTTCATTGTACATTCAAGAACTGTACATCAAACATACACATTTTCAGTGTACATTCAAGAACTTTACATCAAAACATACACATTTTCATTGTATATACAAGAAATGTACATCAAAACATACACATTTTCATTGTATATACATGAAATGTATATCAAAATATAGACATTTTCAGTGTACATTCAAGAAATGTACATCAAAACATACACATTTTCAGTGTATATACAAGAAATGTACATCAAAACATACACATTTTCAGTGTACATTCAAGAAATATACATCAAAACATACACATTTTCATTGTATATACAAGAAATGTACATCAAAACATACACATTTTCAGTGTACATTCAAGAAATGTACATCAAACATACACATTTTCAGTGTACATTCAAGAAATGTACATCAAAACATACACATTTTCATTGTATATACAAGAAATGTACATCAAAACATACACATTTTCATTGTATATACATGAAATGTATATCAAAATATAGACATTTTCAGTGTACATTCAAGAAATGTACATCAAAACATACACATTTTCAGTGTATATACAAGAAATGTACATCAAAACATACACATTTTCAGTGTACATTCAAGAAATGTACATCAAGACATACACATTTTCATTGTACATTCAAGAAATGTATATCAAAACATACACATTTTCAGTGTACATTCAAGAAATGTACATCAAAACATACACATTTTCATTGTATAGACAAGAAATGTACATCAAAACATACACATTTTCAGTACACATTCAAGAAATGTACAGGAAAACATATACATTTTCATTGTACATTCAAGAAATGTGTATCAAAACATACACATTTTCAGTGTACATTCAAGAAATGTACATCACAACATACACATTTTCATTGTATATACAAGAAATGTACATCAAAACATTCACACATTTTCATTGTACACTAAAGAAATGTACATCAAAACATACACATTTTCAGTGTACATTCAAGAAATGTACATCAAAACATACACATTTTTATTGTACATTCAAGAAATGTACATCAAAACATACACATTTTCATTGTACATTCAAGAAATGTACATCAAAACATACACATTTTCATTGTATATACAAGAAATGTACATCAAAACATACACATTTTCAGTGTACATTCAAGAACTGTACATCAAAACATACACATTTTCAGTGTACATTCAAGAAATGTACATCAAAACATACACATTTTCATTGTACATTCAAGATATGTACATCAAAACATACACATTTTCATTGTACATTCAAGAAATGTATATCAAAACATACACATTTTCATTGTACATTCAAGAAATGTACATCAAAACATACACATTTTCATTGTACATTCAAGAAATGTACATCAAAACATAAACATTTTCATTGTATATACCAGAAATGTACATCAAAACATACAAATTTTCATTGTACATTCAAGAAATGTACATCAAAACATACCCATTTTCATTGTATATACCGGAAATGTACATCAAAACATACACATTTTCAGTGTACATTCAAGAAATGTACATCAAAACATACACATTTTCATTGTACATTCAAGAAATGTACATCTACACATACACATTTTCAGTGTACACTCAAGAAATGTAAAGCAAAACATACACATTTTCAGTGTACATGCAAGAAATGTACATCAAAACATACACATTTTCATTGTATATACAAGAAACGTACATCAAAACATACACATCTTCATTGTACACTAAAGAAATGTACATCAAAACATACACACTTTCAGTGTGCATTCAAGAAATGTACATCAAAACATACACATCTTCATTGTACATTCAAGAAATGTACATCAAAACATACACATTTTCATTGTACATTCAAGAAATGTACATCAAAACATACACATTTTCATTGTACACTCAAGAAATGTACATCAAAAACATACACATTTCCATTGTACACTCAAGAAATGTACATCAAAACATACACATTTTCATTGTACATTCAAGAAATGTATATCAAAGCATACACATTTTCATTGTACATTCAAGAAATGTACATCAAAACATACACATTTTCATTGTACATTCAAGAAATGTACATCAAAACATACACATTTTCATTGTACATTCAAGGAATGTACATCAAAACATACACATTTTCATTGTACATTCAAGAAATGTACATCAAAACATACACATTTTCATTGTACACTCAAGAAATGTACATCAAAACATACACATTTTGAGTGTACATTCAAGAGATATACATCAAAACATGCACATTTTCATTGTATATACGAGAAATGTACATCAAAACATACACATTTTCATTGTATATACAAGAAATGTACATCAAAACATACATATTTTCATTGTATATTCAAGAAATGTACATCAAAACATACACATTTTCATTGTATATACCAGAAATGTACATCAAAACATACACATTTTCATTGTACATTCAAGAAAAGTACATCACAACATACACATTTTCATTGTATATACCAGAAATGTACATCAAACCGTACACATTTTCATTGTACATTCAAGAAATGTACATCAAAACATACACATTTTCATTGTATATAGCAGAAATGTACATCAAAACATACACATTTTCATTGTACATTCAAGAAATGTACATCAAAACATACACACTTTGACTGTACATTCTAGAAATATACATCAAAACATACACATTTTCATTGTATATACCAGAAATGCACATCAAAACATACACATTTTCATTGTACATTCAAGAACTGTACATCAAAACATACACATTTTCAGTGTACATTCAAGAACTGTACATCAAAACATACACATTTTCAGTGTACATTCAAGAAATGTACATCAAAACATACACATTTTCATTGTACATTCAAGAAATGTACATCAAAACATACACATTTCCATTGTACATTCAAGGAATGTACATCAAAACATACACATTTTCATTGTACATTCAAGAAATGTACATCAAAACATACACATTTTCATTGTACACTCAAGAAATGTACATCAAAACATACACATTTTGAGTGTACATTCAAGAGATATACATCAAATCATGCACATTTTCATTGTATATACGAGAAATGTACATCAAAATATACACATTTTCATTGTATATACAAGAAATGTACATCAAAACATTCACATTTTCATTGTATATTCAAGAAATGTACATCAAAACATACACATTTTCATTGTATATACCAGAAATGTACATCAAAACATACACATTTTCATTGTACATTCAAGAAAAGTACATCACAACATACACATTTTCATTGTATATACCAGAAATGTACATCAAAACGTACACATTTTCATTGTACATTCAAGAAATGTACATCAAAACATACACATTTTCATTGTATATACCAGAAATGTACATCAAAACATACACATTTTCATTGTACATTCAAGAAATGTACATCAAAACATAAACATTTTCATTGTATATACCAGAAATGTACATCAAAACATACAAATTTTCATTGTACATTCAAGAAATGTAAATCAAAACATACCCCCTTTCATTGAATATATCAGAAATGTACATCAAAACATACACATTTTCAGTGTACATTCAAGAAATGTACATCAAAACATACACATTTTCATTGTACATTCAAGAAATGTACATCAAAACATACACATTTTCAGTGTACATTCAAGAAATGTATATCAAAACATACACATTTTCAGCGTACATTCAAGAAATGTACATCAAAACATACAAATTTTCATTGTATATACAAGAAATGTGCATCAAAACATACACATTTTCAGTGTACATTCAAGAAATGTACATCAAAACATACACATTTTCATTGTACATTCAAGAAATATACATCAAAACATACACATTTTCATTGTACACTCAAGAAATGTACATCATAATACACATTTTGAGTGTCCATTCAAATAATGTACATCAAAACATACACATTTTCATTGTACATTCAAGAAATGTACATCAAAACATACACATTTTCATTGCACATTCAAGAAATGTACATCAAAACATACACATTTTCATTGTACACTCAAGAAATGCACATCATAACATACACATTTTCATTGTATATACAAGAAATGTACATCAAAACTTACACATTTTCATTGTACACTCAAGAAATGTACATCAAAACATACACATTTTCACTGTACACTCAAGAAATGTACATCAAAACATACACATTTTCATTGTATATACAAGAAATGTACATCAAAACATACACATCTTCATTGTACACTAAAGAAATGTACATCAAAACATACATACTTTCAGTGTACATTCAAGAAATGTACATCAAAACATACACATCTTCATTGTACATTCAAGAAATGTACATCAAAACATACACATTTTCATTGTACACTCAAGAAATGTACATCAAAAACATACACATTTTCATTGTACACTCAAGAAATGTACATCAAAACATACACATTTTCATAGTACATTCAAGAAATGTATATCAAAACATACACATTTTCATTGTACATTCAAGAAATGTACATCAAAACATACACATTTTCATTGTACATTCAAGAAATGTACATCAAAACATACACATTTTCATTGTATATACCAGAAATGTACATCAAAACATACAAATTTTCAGTGTACATTCAAGAAATGTACATCAAAACATACACATTTTCATTGTACATTCAAGAAATGTACATCAAAACATACTCATTTTCAGTGTACATTCAAGAAATGTATATCAAAACATACACATTTTCAGTGTACATTCAAGAAATGTACATCAAAACATACAAATTTTCATTGTATATACAAGAAATGTACATCAAAACATACACATTTTCAGTGTACATTCAAGAAATGTACATCAAAACATACACATTTTCATTGTATATACAAGAAATGTACATCAAAACATACACATTTTCATTGTACACTAAAGAAATGTACATCAAAACATACACACTTTCAGTGTACATTCAAGAAATGTACATCAAAACATACACATCTTCATTGTACATTCAAGAAATGTACATCAAAACATACACATTTTCATTGTACATTCAAGAAATGTACATCAAAACATACACATTTTCATTGTACACTCAAGAAATGTACATCAAAAACATACACATTTTCATTGTACACTCAAGAAATGTACATCAAAACATACACATTTTCATTGTACATTCAAGAAATGTATATCAAAACATACACATTTTCATTGTACATTCAAGAAATGTACATCAAAACATACACATTTTCATTGTACATTCAAGAAATGTACATCAAAACATACACATTTTCATTGTACATTCAAGGAATGTACATCAAAACATACACATTTTCATTGTACATTCAAGAAATGTACATCAAAACATACACATTTTCATTGTACACTCAAGAAATGTACATCAAAACATACACATTTTGAGTGTACATTCAAGAGATATACATCAAAACATGCACATTTTCATTGTATATACGAGAAATGTACATCAAAACATACACATTTTCATTGTATATACATGAAATGTACATCAAAACATACACATTTTCATTGTATATTCAAGAAATGTACATCAAAACATACACATTTTCATTGTATATACCAGAAATGTACATCAAAACATACACATTTTCATTGTACATTCAAGAAAAGTACATCACAACATACACATTTTCATTGTATATACCAGAAATGTACATCAAAACGTACACATTTTCATTGTACATTCAAGAAATGTACATCAAAACATACACATTTTCATTGTATATAGCAGAAATGTACATCAAAACATACACATTTTCATTGTACATTCAAGAAATGTACATCAAAACATACACATTTTGACTGTACATTCTAGAAATATACATCAAAACATACACATTTTCATTGTATATACCAGAAATGCACATCAAAACATACACATTTTCATTGTACATTCAAGAACTGTACATCAAACATACACATTTTCAGTGTACATTCAAGAACTTTACATCAAAACATACACATTTTCATTGTATATACAAGAAATGTACATCAAAACATACACATTTTCATTGTATATACATGAAATGTATATCAAAATATAGACATTTTCAGTGTACATTCAAGAAATGTACATCAAAACATACACATTTTCAGTGTATATACAAGAAATGTACATCAAAACATACACATTTTCAGTGTACATTCAAGAAATATACATCAAAACATACACATTTTCATTGTATATACAAGAAATGTACATCAAAACATACACATTTTCAGTGTACATTCAAGAAATGTACATCAAACATACACATTTTCAGTGTACATTCAAGAAATGTACATCAAAACATACACATTTTCATTGTATATACAAGAAATGTACATCAAAACATACACATTTTCATTGTATATACATGAAATGTATATCAAAATATAGACATTTTCAGTGTACATTCAAGAAATGTACATCAAAACATACACATTTTCAGTGTATATACAAGAAATGTACATCAAAACATACACATTTTCAGTGTACATTCAAGAAATGTACATCAAGACATACACATTTTCATTGTACATTCAAGAAATGTATATCAAAACATACACATTTTCAGTGTACATTCAAGAAATGTACATCAAAACATACACATTTTCATTGTATAGACAAGAAATGTACATCAAAACATACACATTTTCAGTACACATTCAAGAAATGTACAGGAAAACATATACATTTTCATTGTACATTCAAGAAATGTGTATCAAAACATACACATTTTCAGTGTACATTCAAGAAATGTACATCACAACATACACATTTTCATTGTATATACAAGAAATGTACATCAAAACATTCACACATTTTCATTGTACACTAAAGAAATGTACATCAAAACATACACATTTTCAGTGTACATTCAAGAAATGTACATCAAAACATACACATTTTTATTGTACATTCAAGAAATGTACATCAAAACATACACATTTTCATTGTACATTCAAGAAATGTACATCAAAACATACACATTTTCATTGTATATACAAGAAATGTACATCAAAACATACACATTTTCAGTGTACATTCAAGAACTGTACATCAAAACATACACATTTTCAGTGTACATTCAAGAAATGTACATCAAAACATACACATTTTCATTGTACATTCAAGATATGTACATCAAAACATACACATTTTCATTGTACATTCAAGAAATGTATATCAAAACATACACATTTTCATTGTACATTCAAGAAATGTACATCAAAACATACACATTTTCATTGTACATTCAAGAAATGTACATCAAAACATAAACATTTTCATTGTATATACCAGAAATGTACATCAAAACATACAAATTTTCATTGTACATTCAAGAAATGTACATCAAAACATACCCATTTTCATTGTATATACCGGAAATGTACATCAAAACATACACATTTTCAGTGTACATTCAAGAAATGTACATCAAAACATACACATTTTCATTGTACATTCAAGAAATGTACATCTACACATACACATTTTCAGTGTACACTCAAGAAATGTAAAGCAAAACATACACATTTTCAGTGTACATTCAAGAAATGTACATCAAAACATACACATTTTCATTGTATATACAAGAAACGTACATCAAAACATACACATCTTCATTGTACACTAAAGAAATGTACATCAAAACATACACACTTTCAGTGTGCATTCAAGAAATGTACATCAAAACATACACATCTTCATTGTACATTCAAGAAATGTACATCAAAACATACACATTTTCATTGTACATTCAAGAAATGTACATCAAAACATACACATTTTCATTGTACACTCAAGAAATGTACATCAAAAACATACACATTTCCATTGTACACTCAAGAAATGTACATCAAAACATACACATTTTCATTGTACATTCAAGAAATGTATATCAAAGCATACACATTTTCATTGTACATTCAAGAAATGTACATCAAAACATACACATTTTCATTGTACATTCAAGAAATGTACATCAAAACATACACATTTTCATTGTACATTCAAGGAATGTACATCAAAACATACACATTTTCATTGTACATTCAAGAAATGTACATCAAAACATACACATTTTCATTGTACACTCAAGAAATGTACATCAAAACATACACATTTTGAGTGTACATTCAAGAGATATACATCAAAACATGCACATTTTCATTGTATATACGAGAAATGTACATCAAAACATACACATTTTCATTGTATATACAAGAAATGTACATCAAAACATACACATTTTCATTGTATATTCAAGAAATGTACATCAAAACATACACATTTTCATTGTATATACCAGAAATGTACATCAAAACATACACATTTTCATTGTACATTCAAGAAAAGTACATCACAACATACACATTTTCATTGTATATACCAGAAATGTACATCAAACCGTACACATTTTCATTGTACATTCAAGAAATGTACATCAAAACATACACATTTTCATTGTATATAGCAGAAATGTACATCAAAACATACACATTTTCATTGTACATTCAAGAAATGTACATCAAAACATACACACTTTGACTGTACATTCTAGAAATATACATCAAAACATACACATTTTCATTGTATATACCAGAAATGCACATCAAAACATACACATTTTCATTGTACATTCAAGAACTGTACATCAAAACATACACATTTTCAGTGTACATTCAAGAACTGTACATCAAAACATACACATTTTCAGTGTACATTCAAGAAATGTACATCAAAACATACACATTTTCATTGTACATTCAAGAAATGTACATCAAAACATACACATTTCCATTGTACATTCAAGGAATGTACATCAAAACATACACATTTTCATTGTACATTCAAGAAATGTACATCAAAACATACACATTTTCATTGTACACTCAAGAAATGTACATCAAAACATACACATTTTGAGTGTACATTCAAGAGATATACATCAAATCATGCACATTTTCATTGTATATACGAGAAATGTACATCAAAATATACACATTTTCATTGTATATACAAGAAATGTACATCAAAACATTCACATTTTCATTGTATATTCAAGAAATGTACATCAAAACATACACATTTTCATTGTATATACCAGAAATGTACATCAAAACATACACATTTTCATTGTACATTCAAGAAAAGTACATCACAACATACACATTTTCATTGTATATACCAGAAATGTACATCAAAACGTACACATTTTCATTGTACATTCAAGAAATGTACATCAAAACATACACATTTTCATTGTATATACCAGAAATGTACATCAAAACATACACATTTTCATTGTACATTCAAGAAATGTACATCAAAACATAAACATTTTCATTGTATATACCAGAAATGTACATCAAAACATACAAATTTTCATTGTACATTCAAGAAATGTAAATCAAAACATACCCCCTTTCATTGAATATATCAGAAATGTACATCAAAACATACACATTTTCAGTGTACATTCAAGAAATGTACATCAAAACATACACATTTTCATTGTACATTCAAGAAATGTACATCAAAACATACACATTTTCAGTGTACATTCAAGAAATGTATATCAAAACATACACATTTTCAGCGTACATTCAAGAAATGTACATCAAAACATACAAATTTTCATTGTATATACAAGAAATGTGCATCAAAACATACACATTTTCAGTGTACATTCAAGAAATGTACATCAAAACATACACATTTTCATTGTACATTCAAGAAATATACATCAAAACATACACATTTTCATTGTACACTCAAGAAATGTACATCATAATACACATTTTGAGTGTCCATTCAAATAATGTACATCAAAACATACACATTTTCATTGTACATTCAAGAAATGTACATCAAAACATACACATTTTCATTGCACATTCAAGAAATGTACATCAAAACATACACATTTTCATTGTACACTCAAGAAATGCACATCATAACATACACATTTTCATTGTATATACAAGAAATGTACATCAAAACTTACACATTTTCATTGTACACTCAAGAAATGTACATCAAAACATACACATTTTCACTGTACACTCAAGAAATGTACATCAAAACATACACATTTTCATTGTATATACAAGAAATGTACATCAAAACATACACATCTTCATTGTACACTAAAGAAATGTACATCAAAACATACACACTTTCAGTGTACATTCAAGAAATGTACATCAAAACATACACATCTTCATTGTACATTCAAGAAATGTACATCAAAACATACACATTTTCATTGTACACTCAAGAAATGTACATCAAAAACATACACATTTTCATTGTACACTCAAGAAATGTACATCAAAACATACACATTTTCATAGTACATTCAAGAAATGTATATCAAAACATACACATTTTCATTGTACATTCAAGAAATGTACATCAAAACATACACATTTTCATTGTACATTCAAGAAATGTACATCAAAACATACACATTTTCATTGTATATACCAGAAATGTACATCAAAACATACAAATTTTCAGTGTACATTCAAGAAATGTACATCAAAACATACACATTTTCATTGTACATTCAAGAAATGTACATCAAAACATACACATTTTCAGTGTACATTCAAGAAATGTATATCAAAACATACACATTTTCAGTGTACATTCAAGAAATGTACATCAAAACATACAAATTTTCATTGTATATACAAGAAATGTACATCAAAACATACACATTTTCAGTGTACATTCAAGAAATGTACATCAAAACATACACATTTTCATTGTATATACAAGAAATGTACATCAAAACATACACATTTTCATTGTACACTAAAGAAATGTACATCAAAACATACACACTTTCAGTGTACATTCAAGAAATGTACATCAAAACATACACATCTTCATTGTACATTCAAGAAATGTACATCAAAACATACACATTTTCATTGTACATTCAAGAAATGTACATCAAAACATACACATTTTCATTGTACACTCAAGAAATGTACATCAAAAACATACACATTTTCATTGTACACTCAAGAAATGTACATCAAAACATACACATTTTCATTGTACATTCAAGAAATGTATATCAAAACATACACATTTTCATTGTACATTCAAGAAATGTACATCAAAACATACACATTTTCATTGTACATTCAAGAAATGTACATAAAAACATACACAATTTCATTGTACATTCAAGGAATGTACATCAAAACATACACATTTTCATTGTACATTCAAGAAATGTACATCAAAACATACACATTTTCATTGTACACTCAAGAAATGTACATCAAAACATACACATTTTGAGTGTACATTCAAGAGATATACATCAAAACATGCACATTTTCATTGTATATACGAGAAATGTACATCAAAACATACACATTTTCATTGTATATACAAGAAATGTACATCAAAACATACACATTTTCATTGTATATTCAAGAAATGTACATCAAAACATACACATTTTCATTGTATATACCAGAAATGTACATCAAAACATACACATTTTCATTGTACATTCAAGAAAAGTACATTACAACATACACATTTTCATTGTATATACCAGAAATGTACATCAAAACGCACACATTTTCATTGTACATTCAAGAAATGTACATCAAAACATACACATTTTCATTGTATATAGCAGAAATGTACATCAAAACATACACATTTTCATTGTACATTCAAGAAATGTACATCAAAACATACAAATTTTGACTGTACATTCTAGAAATATACATCAAAACATACACATTTTCATTGTATATACCAGAAATGCACATCAAAACATACACATTTTCATTGTACATTCAAGAACTGTACATCAAACATACACATTTTCAGTGTACATTCAAGAACTTTACATCAAAACATACACATTTTCATTGTATATACAAGAAATGTACATCAAAACATACACATTTTCATTGTATATACATGAAATGTATATCAAAATATAGACATTTTCAGTGTACATTCAAGAAATGTACATCAAAACATACACATTTTCAGTGTATATACAAGAAATGTACATCAAAACATACACATTTTCAGTGTACATTCAAGAAATATACATCAAAACATACACATTTTCATTGTATATACAAGAAATGTACATCAAAACATACACATTTTCAGTGTACATTCAAGAAATGTACATCAAACATACACATTTTCAGTGTACATTCAAGAAATGTACATCAAAACATACACATTTTCATTGTATATACAAGAAATGTACATCAAAACATTCACATTTTCATTGTATATTCAAGAAATGTACATCAAAACATACACATTTTCATTGTATATACCAGAAATGTACATCAAAACATACACATTTTCATTGTACATTCAAGAAAAGTACATCACAACATACACATTTTCATTGTATATACCAGAAATGTACATCAAAACGTACACATTTTCATTGTACATTCAAGAAATGTACATCAAAACATACACATTTTCATTGTATATACCAGAAATGTACATCAAAACATACACATTTTCATTGTACATTCAAGAAATGTACATCAAAACATAAACATTTTCATTGTATATACCAGAAATGTACATCAAAACATACAAATTTTCATTGTACATTCAAGAAATGTAAATCAAAACATACCCCCTTTCATTGAATATATCAGAAATGTACATCAAAACATACACATTTTCAGTGTACATTCAAGAAATGTACATCAAAACATACACATTTTCATTGTACATTCAAGAAATGTACATCAAAACATACACATTTTCAGTGTACATTCAAGAAATGTATATCAAAACATACACATTTTCAGCGTACATTCAAGAAATGTACATCAAAACATACAAATTTTCATTGTATATACAAGAAATGTGCATCAAAACATACACATTTTCAGTGTACATTCAAGAAATGTACATCAAAACATACACATTTTCATTGTACATTCAAGAAATATACATCAAAACATACACATTTTCATTGTACACTCAAGAAATGTACATCATAATACACATTTTGAGTGTCCATTCAAATAATGTACATCAAAACATACACAATTTCATTGTACATTCAAGAAATGTACATCAAAACATACACATTTTCATTGCACATTCAAGAAATGTACATCAAAACATACACATTTTCATTGTACACTCAAGAAATGCACATCATAACATACACATTTTCATTGTATATACAAGAAATGTACATCAAAACTTACACATTTTCATTGTACACTCAAGAAATGTACATCAAAACATACACATTTTCACTGTACACTCAAGAAATGTACATTAAAACATACACATTTTCATTGTATATACAAGAAATGTACATCAAAACATACACATCTTCATTGTACACTAAAGAAATGTACATCAAAACAGACACACTTTCAGTGTACATTCAAGAAATGTACATCAAAACATACACATCTTCATTGTACATTCAAGAAATGTACATCAAAACATACACATTTTCATTGTACACTCAAGAAATGTACATCAAAAACATACACATTTTCATTGTACACTCAAGAAATGTACATCAAAACATACACATTTTCATAGTACATTCAAGAAATGTATATCAAAACATACACATTTTCATTGTACATTCAAGAAATGTACATCAAAACATACACATTTTCATTGTACATTCAAGAAATGTACATCAAAACATACACATTTTCATTGTATATACCAGAAATGTACATCAAAACATACAAATTTTCAGTGTACATTCAAGAAATGTACATCAAAACATACACATTTTCATTGTACATTCAAGAAATGTACATCAAAACATACACATTTTCAGTGTACATTCAAGAAATGTATATCAAAACATACACATTTTCAGTGTACATTCAAGAAATGTACATCAAAACATACAAATTTTCATTGTATATACAAGAAATGTACATCAAAACATACACATTTTCAGTGTACATTCAAGAAATGTACATCAAAACATACACATTTTCATTGTATATACAAGAAATGTACATCAAAACATACACATTTTCATTGTACACTAAAGAAATGTACATCAAAACATACACACTTTCAGTGTACATTCAAGAAATGTACATCAAAACATACACATCTTCATTGTACATTCAAGAAATGTACATCAAAACATACACATTTTCATTGTACATTCAAGAAATGTACATCAAAACATACACATTTTCATTGTACACTCAAGAAATGTACATCAAAAACATACACATTTTCATTGTACACTCAAGAAATGTACATCAAAACATACACATTTTCATTGTACATTCAAGAAATGTATATCAAAACATACACATTTTCATTGTACATTCAAGAAATGTACATCAAAACATACACATTTTCATTGTACATTCAAGAAATGTACATCAAAACATACACAATTTCATTGTACATTCAAGGAATGTACATCAAATATACACATTTTCATTGTACATTCAAGAAATGTACATCAAAACATACACATTTTCATTGTACACTCAAGAAATGTACATCAAAACATACACATTTTGAGTGTACATTCAAGAGATATACATCAAAACATGCACATTTTCATTGTATATACGAGAAATGTACATCAAAACATACACATTTTCATTGTATATACAAGAAATGTACATCAAAACATACACATTTTCATTGTATATTCAAGAAATGTACATCAAAACATACACATTTTCATTGTATATACCAGAAATGTACATCAAAACATACACATTTTCATTGTACATTCAAGAAAAGTACATCACAACATACACATTTTCATTGTATATACCAGAAATGTACATCAAAACGCACACATTTTCATTGTACATTCAAGAAATGTACATCAAAACATACACATTTTCATTGTATATAGCAGAAATGTACATCAAAACATACACATTTTCATTGTACATTCAAGAAATGTACATCAAAACATACAAATTTTGACTGTACATTCTAGAAATATACATCAAAACATACACATTTTCATTGTATATACCAGAAATGCACATCAAAACATACACATTTTCATTGTACATTCAAGAACTGTACATCAAACATACACATTTTCAGTGTACATTCAAGAACTTTACATCAAAACATACACATTTTCATTGTATATACAAGAAATGTACATCAAAACATACACATTTTCATTGTATATACATGAAATGTATATCAAAATATAGACATTTTCAGTGTACATTCAAGAAATGTACATCAAAACATACACATTTTCAGTGTATATACAAGAAATGTACATCAAAACATACACATTTTCAGTGTACATTCAAGAAATATACATCAAAACATACACATTTTCATTGTATATACAAGAAATGTACATCAAAACATACACATTTTCAGTGTACATTCAAGAAATGTACATCAAACATACACATTTTCAGTGTACATTCAAGAAATGTACATCAAAACATACACATTTTCATTGTATATACAAGAAATGTACATCAAAACATACACATTTTCATTGTATATACATGAAATGTATATCAAAATATAGACATTTTCAGTGTACATTCAAGAAATGTACATCAAAACATACACATTTTCAGTGTATATACAAGAAATGTACATCAAAACATACACATTTTCAGTGTACACTCAAGAAATGTACATCAAGACATACACATTTTCATTGTACATTCAAGAAATGTATATCAAAACATACACATTTTCAGTGTACATTCAAGAAATGTACATCAAAACATACACATTTTCATTGTATAGACAAGAAATGTACATCAAAACATACACATTTTCAGTACACATTCAAGAAATGTACAGGAAAACATATACATTTTCATTGTACATTCAAGAAATGTGTATCAAAACATACACATTTTCAGTGTACATTCAAGAAATGTACATCACAACATACACATTTTCATTGTATATACAAGAAATGTACATCAAAACATTCACACATTTTCATTGTACACTAAAGAAATGTACATCAAAACATACACATTTTCAGTGTACATTCAAGAAATGTACATCAAAACATACACATTTTTATTGTACATTCAAGAAATGTATATCAAAACATACACATTTTCATTGTACATTCAAGAAATGTACATCAAAACATACACATTTTCATTGTATATACAAGAAATGTACATCAAAACATACACATTTTCAGTGTACATTCAAGAACTGTACATCAAAACATACAAATTTTCAGTGTACATTCAAGAAATGTACATCAAAACATACACATTTTCATTGTACATTCAAGAAATGTACATCAAAACATACACATTTTCATTGTACATTCAAGAAATGTACATCAAAACATACACATTTTCATTGTACATTCAAGAAATGTACATCAAAACATACACATTTTCATTGTACATTCAAGAAATGTACATCAAAACATAAACATTTTCATTGTATATACCAGAAATGTACATCAAAACATACAAATTTTCATTGTACATTCAAGAAATGTACATCAAAACATACCCATTTTCATTGTATATACCAGAAATGTACATCAAAACATACACATTTTCAGTGTACATTCAAGAAATGTACATCAAAACATACACATTTTCATTGTACATTCAAGAAATGTACATCAACACATACACATTTTCAGTGTACACTCAAGAAATGTAAAGCAAAACATACACATTTTCAGTGTACATTCAAGAAATGTACATCAAAACATACACATTTTCATTGTATATACAAGAAATGTACATCAAAACATACACATCTTCATTGTACACTAAAGAAATGTACATCAAAACATACACACTTTCAGTGTGCATTCAAGAAATGTACATCAAAACATACACATCTTCATTGTACATTCAAGAAATGTACATCAAAACATACACATTTTCATTGTACATTCAAGAAATGTACATCAAAACATACACATTTTCATTGTACACTCAAGAAATGTACATCAAAAACATACACATTTTCATTGTACACTCAAGAAATGTACATCAAAACATACACATTTTCATTGTACATTCAAGAAATGTATATCAAAGCATACACATTTTCATTGTACATTCAAGAAATGTACATCAAAACATACACATTTTCATTGTACATTCAAGAAATGTACATCAAAACATACACATTTTCATTGTACATTCAAGGAATGTACATCAAAACATACACATTTTCATTGTACATTCAAGAAATGTACATCAAAACATACACATTTTCATTGTACACTCAAGAAATGTACATCAAAACATACACATTTTGAGTGTACATTCAAGAGATATACATCAAAACATGCACATTTTCATTGTATATACGAGAAATGTACATCAAAACATACACATTTTCATTGTATATACAAGAAATGTACATCAAAACATACAAATTTTCATTGTATATTCAAGAAATGTACATCAAAACATACACATATTCATTGTATATACCAGAAATGTACATCAAAACATACACATTTTCATTCTACATTCAAGAAAAGTACATCACAACATACACATTTTCATTGTATATACCAGAAATGTACATCAAACCGTACACATTTTCATTGTACATTCAAGAAATGTACATCAAAACATACACATTTTCATTGTATATAGCAGAAATGTACATCAAAACATACACATTTTCATTGTACATTCAAGAAATGTACATCAAAACATACACACTTTGACTGTACATTCTAGAAATATACATCAAAACATACACATTTTCATTGTATATACCAGAAATGCCCATCAAAACATACACATTTTCATTGTACATTCAAGAACTGTACATCAAAACATACACATTTTCAGTGTACATTCAAGAACTGTACATCAAAACATACACATTTTCAGTGTACATTCAAGAAATGTACATCAAAACATACACATTTTCATTGTACATTCAAGAAATGTACATCAAAACATACACATTTCCATTGTACATTCAAGGAATGTACATCAAAACATACACATTTTCATTGTACATTCAAGAAATGTACATCAAAACATACACATTTTCATTGTACACTCAAGAAATGTACATCAAAACATACACATTTTGAGTGTACATTCAAGAGATATACATCAAAACATGCACATTTTCATTGTATATACGAGAAATGTACATCAAAACATACACATTTTCATTGTATATACAAGAAATGTACATCAAAACATACACATTTCCATTGTACATTCAAGGAATGTACATCAAAACATACACATCTTCATTGTACATTCAAGAAATGTACATCAAAACATACACATTTTCATTGTACACTCAAGAAATGTACATCAAAACATACACATTTTGAGTGTACATTCAAGAGATATACATCAAAACATGCACATTTTCATTGTATATACGAGAAATGTACATCAAAACATACACATTTTCATTGTATATACCAGAAATGTACCACAAAACATACACATTTTCATTGTACATTCAAGAAAAGTACATCACAACATACACATTTTCATTGTATATACCAGAAATGTACATCAAAACGTACACATTTTCATTGTACATTCAAGAAATGTACATCAAAACATACACATTTTCATTGTATATACCAGAAATGTACATCAAAACATCCACATTTTCATTGTACATTCAACAAATGTACATCAAAACATACACATTTTGACTGTACATTTTAGAAATATACATAAAAACATACACATTTTCATTGTATATACCAGAAATGCACATCAAAACATACACATTTTCATTGTACATTCAAGAACTGTACATCAAAACATACACATTTTCAGTGTACATTCAAGAACTGTACATCAAAACATACACATTTTCAGTGTACATTCAAGAAATGTACATCAAAACATACACATTTTCATTGTATATACAAAAAATGTACATCAAAACATACACATTTTCATTTTATATACATGAAATGTATATCAAAACATAGACATTTTCAGTGTACATTCAAGAAATGTACATCAAAACATACACGTTTTCAGTGTATATACAAGAAATGTACATCAAAACATACACATTTTCAGTGTACATTCAAGAAATGTACATCAAGACATACACATTTTCATTGTACATTCAAGAAATTTATATCAAAACATACACATTTTCAGTGTACATTGAAGAAATGTACATCAAAACATACACATTTTCATTGTATAAACAAGAAATGTACATCAAAACATACACATTTTCAGTACACATTCAAGAAATGTACATGAAAACATATACATTTTCATTGTACATTCAAGAAATGTGTATCAAAACAGACACATTTTCAGTGTACATTCAAGAAATATACATCACAACATACACATTTTCATTGTATATACAAGAAATGTACATCAAAACATTCACACATTTTCATTCTACACTAAAGAAATGTACATCAAAACATACACATTTTCAGTGTACATTCAAGAAATGTACATCAAAACATACACATTTTCATTGTACATTCAAGAAATGTACACCAAAGCATACACATTTTCATTGTACATTCAAGAAATGTACATCAAAACATACACATTTTCATTGTATATACAAGAAATGTACATCAAAACATACACATTTTCATTGTATATACAAGAAATGTATATCAAAACATACACATTTTCATTCTACACTAAAGAAATGTACATCAAAACATACACATTTTCATTGTACATTCAAGAAATGTACATCAAAACATACACATTTTCATTGTATATACAAGAAATGTACATCAAAACATACACATTTTCATTGTATATACAAGAAATGTATATCAAAACATTCACACATTTTCATTCTACACTAAAGAAATGTACATCAAAACATACACATTTTCAGTGTACATTCAAGAAATGTACATGAAAACATACACATTTTTATTGTACATTCAAGAAATGTACACCAAAACATACACATTTTCATTGTACATTCAAGAAATGTACATCAAAACATACACATTTTCATTGTACATACAAGAAATGTACATCAAAACATACACATTTTCATTGTATATACAAGAAATGTATATCAAAACATACACATTTTCATTGTACATACCAGAAATGTACATCAAAACATACACATTTTCATTGTACATTCAAGAAATGTACATCAAAACATAAACATTTTCATTGTATATACCAGAAATGTACATCAAAACATAGAAATTTTCATTGTACATTCAAGAAATGTACATCAAAACATACCCATTTTCATTGTATATACCAGAAATGTACATCAAAACATACACATTTTCATTGTACATTCAAAAATGTACATCAAAACATACAAATTTTCAGTGTACATTCAAGAAATGTATATCAAAACATACACATTTTCAGCGTACATTCAAGAAATGTACATCAAAACATACAAATTTTCATTGTATATACAAGAAATGTACATCAAAACATACACATTTTCAGTGTACATTGAAGAAATGTACATCAAAACATACACTTTCTCATTGTACATTCAAGAAATATACATCAAAACATACACATTTTCATTGTACACTCAAGAAATGTACATCATAATACACATTTTGAGTGTCCATTGAAATAATGTACATCAAAACATACACATTTTCATTGTACATTCAAGAAATGTACATCAAAACATACACATTTTCATTGCACATTCAAGAAATGTACATCAAAACATACACATTTTCATTGTACACTCAAGAAATGCACATCATAACATACACATTTTCATTGTATATACAAGAAATGTACATCAAAACTTACACATTTTCAGTGTACACTCAAGAAATGTACATCAAAACATACACATTTTCATTGTACACTCAAGAAATGTACATCAAAACATACACATTTTCATTGTACATTCAAGAAATGTACATCATAACATACACATTTTCATCGTACACTCAAGAAATGTACATCAAAACATACACATTTTCATTGTACACTCAAGAAATGTAGATCAAAGCTTACACATTTTCATTGTACACTCAAGAAATGTACATCAAAACATACACATTTTCATTGTATATACAAGAAATGTACATCATAACATACACATTTTCATTGTACACTCAAGAAAGGTACATCAAAACATACACATTTTCATTGTACACTCAAGAGATGTACATCAAAACATACACATTTTCATTGTACACTCAAGAAATGTAGATCAAAGCTTACACATTTTCATAGTACACTCAAGAAATGTAGATAAAAACTTACACATTTTCATTGTATATACAAGAAATGTACATCAAAACATACACATTTTCATTGTACACTCAAGAAATGTACATCAAAACATACACATTCTCATTGTATGTACAAGAAATGTATATCAAGACATACTCATTTTCAGTGTACATTCAAGAAATGTACATCAAAACATACACATTTTGATTGTATATACAAGAAATGTACATCAAAACATACACATTTTCAGTGTACATTCAAGATATGTACATCAAGACATACACATTTTCATTGTACATTCAAGAAATATATATAAAAACATACACATTTTCAGTGTACATTCAAGAAATGTACATCAAAACATACATTTTCATTGTATATACAAGAAATGTACATCAAAACATACACATTTTCAGTGTACATTCAAGAAATGTACATGAAAACATATACATTTTCATTGTACATTCAAGAAATGTATATCAAAACATATACATTTTCATTGTATATACTAGAAATGTATATCAAAACATACACATTCTCAGTGTATACTCAAGAAATGTACTTCAAAACATACACATTTTGAGTGTACATTCAAGAAATGTACATCAAAACATACACATTTTCATTGGACACTCAAGAAATGTACATCAAAACATACACATTTTCATTGTACACTCAGGAAATGTACATCAAAACATACACATTTTCATTGTACATTCAAGAAATGTATATCAAAACATACACATTTTCATTGTACATTCAAGAAATGTACATCAAAACATACACATTTTCAGTGTACATTCAAGAAATGTACATCAAAACATACACATTTTCATTGTACATTCAAGAAATGTACATCAAAACATACACATGTTCATTGTACATTCTAGAAATATACATCAAAACATACACATTTTCATTGTACATTCAAGAAATGTACATCAAAACATACACATTTTCATTGCACATTCAAGAAATGTACATCAAAACATACACATTTTCATTGTACACTCAAGAAATGCACATCATAACATACACATTTTCATTGTATATACAAGAAATGTACATCAAAACTTACACATTTTCATTGTACACTCAAGAAATGTACATCAAAACATACACATTTTCATTGTACACTCAAGAAATTTTGATCAAAGCTTACACATTTTCATTGTACACTCAAGAAATGTAGATCAAAACTTACACATTTTCATTGTATATACAAGAAATGTACATCATAACATACACATTTTCATCGTACACTCAAGAAATGAACATCAAAACATACACATTTTCATTGTACACTCAAGAAATGTAGATCAAAGCTTACACATTTTCATTGTACACTCAAGAAATGTACATCAAAACTTACACATTTTCATTGTTTATACAAGAAATGTACATCATAACATACACATTTTCATTGTACACTCAAGAAATGTACATCAAAACATACACATTTTCATTGTACACTCAAGAAATGTACATCAAATCATACACATTTTCATTGTACACTCAAGAAATGTAGATCAAAGCTTACACATCTTCATTGTACACTCAAGAAATGTACATCAAAACATACACATTTTCAGTGTACATTCAAGAAATGTACATCAAAACATACACATTTTCATTGTACATTCAGGAAATGTACATCAAAACATACACATTTTCATTGTACATTCTAGAAATATACATCAAAATATACACATTTTCATTGTACATTCAAGAAATGTACATCAAAACATACACATTTTCATTGTACAGTCAAGAAATGTACATCATAACATACACATTTTCAGTGTACATTCAAGAAATGTATATCAAAACATACACATTTTCATTGTACAGTCAAGAAATGTACATCATAACATACACATTTTCAGTGTACATTCAAGAAATGTATATCAAAACATACACATTTTCATTGTACATTCAAGAAACGTACTTCAAAGCAAACACATTTTCATTGTACACTAAAGAAATGTACATCAAAACATATACATTTTCATTGTACATTCAAGAAATGCACATCAAAACATACACATTTTCATTGTACATTCAAGAAATATACATCAAAACATACACATTTTCATTGTACATTCAAGAAATGTACATCAAAACATACACATTCTCATTGTACACTCAAGTAATGTAAATCAAAACATTCACATTTTCAGTGTACATTCAAGAAATGTATATCAAAACATATACATTTTCAGTGTACATTCAAGAAATGTACATCAAAACATACAAATTTTCATTGTATATACAAGAAATGTACATCAAAACATACACATTTTCAGTGTACATTCAAGAAATGTACAGCATAACATATACATTTTCATTGTATATACAAGAAATGTACATCAAAACATACACATTTTCAGTGTACATTCAAGAAATGTACATCAAAACATTCACATTTTCATTGTACATTCAAGAACTGTATATCAAAACAGACACATTTTCAGTGTACATTAAAGAAATGTACATCAAAACATACACATTTTCATTGTATATACAAGAAATGTACATCAAAACATACACATTTTGAGTGTACATTCAAGAGATATACATCAAAACATGCACATTTTCATTGTATATACGAGAAATGTACATCAAAACATACACATTTTCATTGTATATACAAGAAATGTACATCAAAACATACACATTTTCATTGTATATTCAAGAAATGTACATCAAAACATACACATTTTCATTGTACACTCAAGAAATGTAGATCAAAGCTTACACATTTTCATTGTACACTCAAGAAATGTAGATAAAAACTTACACATTTTCATTGTATATACAACAAATGTACATCAAAACATACACATTTTCATTGTACACTCAAGAAAAGTTCATCAAAACTTACACATTTTCATTGTATATACAAGAAATGTACATCATAACATACACATTTTCATTGTACACTCAAGAAATGTACATCAAAACATACACATTTTCATTGTACACTCAAGAAATGTACATCAAAACATACACATTTTCATTGTACACTCAAGAAATGTAGATCAAAGCTTACACATCTTCATTGTACACTCAAGAAATGTACATCAAAACATACACATTTTCAGTGTACATTCAAGAAATGTACATCAAAACATACACATTTTCATTGTACATTCAGGAAATGTACATCAAAACATACACATTTTCATTGTACATTCTAGAAATATACATCAAAATATACACATTTTCATTGTACATTCAAGAAATGTACATCAAAACATACACATTTTCATTGTACAGTCAAGAAATGTACATCATAACATACACATTTTCAGTGTACATTCAAGAAATGTATATCAAAACATACACATTTTCATTGTAGATTCAAGAAATGTACATCAAAACATACACATTTTCAGTGTACATTCATGAAATGTATATAAAAAAATACACATTTTGAGTATACATTCAAGAAATGTACATCAAAGCAAACACATTTTCATTGTACACTAAAGAAATGTACATCAAAACATATACATTTTCATTGTACATTCAAGAAATGCACATCAAAACATACACATTTTCATTGTACATTCAAGAAATATACATCAAAACATACACATTTTCATTGTACATTCAAGAAATGTACATCAAAACATACACATTCTCATTGTACACTCAAGTAATGTAAATCAAAACATTCACATTTTCAGTGTACATTCAAGAAATGTATATCAAAACATATACATTTTCAGTGTACATTCAAGAAATGTACATCAAAACATACAAATTTTCATTGTATATACAAGAAATGTACATCAAAACATACACATTTTCAGTGTACATTCAAGAAATGTACAGCATAACATATACATTTTCATTGTATATACAAGAAATGTACATCAAAACATACACATTTTAAGTGTACATTCAAGAAATGTACATCAAAACATTCACATTTTCATTGTACATTCAAGAACTGTATATCAAAACAGACACATTTTCAGTGTACATTCAAGAAATGTACATCAAAACATACACATTTTCATTGTATATACAAGAAATGTACATCAAAACATACACATTTTGAGTGTACATTCAAGAGATATACATCAAAACATGCACATTTTCATTGTATATACAAGAAATGTACATCAAAACATACACATTTTCATTGTATATTCAAGAAATGTACATCAAAACATACACATTTTCATTGTATATACCAGAAATGTACATCAAAACATACACATTTTCATTGTACATTCAAGAAAAGTACATCACAACATACACATTTTCATTGTATATACCAGAAATGTACATCAAACCGTACACATTTTCATTGTACATTCAAGAAATGTACATCAAAACATACACATTTTCATTGTATATAGCAGAAATGTACATCAAAACATACACATTTTCATTGTACATTCAAGAAATGCACATCAAAACATACACATTTTCATTGTACATTCAAGAAATATACATCAAAACATACACATTTTCATTGTACATTCAAGAAATGTACATCAAAACATACACATTCTCATTGTACACTCAAGTAATGTAAATCAAAACATACACATTTTCAGTGTACATTCAAGAAATGTATATCAAAACATATACATTTTCAGTGTACATTCAAGAAATGTACATCAAAACATACAAATTTTCATTGTATATACAAGAAATGTACATCAAAACATACACATTTTCAGTGTACATTCAAGAAATGTACAGCATAACATATACATTTTCATTGTATATACAAGAAATGTACATCAAAACATACACATTTTCAGTGTACATTCAAGAAATGTACATCAAAACATTCACGTTTTCATTGTACATTCAAGAACTGTATATCAAAACAGACACATTTTCAGTGTACATTCAAGAAATGTACATCAAAAAATACACATTTTCGTTGTATATACACGAAATGTACATCAAAACATACACATTTTGAGTGTACATTCAAGAGATATACATCAAAACATGCACATTTTCATTGTATATACGAGAAATGTACATCAAAACATACACATTTTCATTGTATATACAAGAAATGTACATCAAAACATACACATTTTCATTGTATATTCAAGAAATGTACATCAAAACATACACATTTTCATTGTATATACCAGAAATGTACATCAAAACATACACATTTTCATTGTACATTCAAGAAAAGTACATCACAACATACACATTTTCATTGTATATACCAGAAATGTACATCAAACCGTACACATTTTCATTGTACATTCAAGAAATGTACATCAAAACATACACATTTTCATTGTATATAGCAGAAATGTACATCAAAACATACACATTTTCATTGTACATTCAAGAAATGTACATCAAAACATACACACTTTGACTGTACATTCTAGAAATATACATCAAAACATACACATTTTCATTGTATATACCAGAAATGCACATCAAAACATACACATTTTCATTGTACATTCAAGAACTGTACATCAAAACATACACATTTTCAGTGTACATTCAAGAACTGTACATCAAAACATACACATTTTCAGTGTACATTCAAGAAATGTACATCAAAACATACACATTTTCATTGTACATTCAAGAAATGTACATCAAAACATACACATTTCCATTGTACATTCAAGGAATGTACATCAAAACATACACATTTTCATTGTACATTCAAGAAATGTACATCAAAACATACACATTTTCATTGTACACTCAGGAAATGTACATCAAAACATACACATTTTGAGTGTACATTCAAGAGATATACATCAAAACATGCACATTTTCATTGTATATACGAGAAATGTACATCAAAACATACACATTTTCATTGTATATACAAGAAATGTACATCAAAACATTCACATTTTCATTGTATATTCAAGAAATGTACATCAAAACATACACATTTTCATTGTATATACCAGAAATGTACATCAAAACATAC
Source organism: Tenodera sinensis (assembly GCA_030765045.1). Classification (NCBI taxonomy): domain Eukaryota; kingdom Metazoa; phylum Arthropoda; class Insecta; order Mantodea; family Mantidae; genus Tenodera; species Tenodera sinensis. The sequence continues at coordinate 164,458,922 of CM060963.1, read as the reverse complement.
ACATTTTCATTGTACATTCAAGAAAAGTACATCACAACATACACACTTTCATTGTATATACCAGAAATGTACATCAAAACGTACACATTTTCATTGTACATTCAAGAAATGTACATCAAAACATACACATTTTCATTGTATATACCAGAAATGTACATCAAAACATACACATTTTCATTGTACATTCAACAAATGTACATCAAAACATACACATTTTGACTGTACATTCTAGAAATATACATAAAAACATATACATTTTCATTGTATATACCAGAAATGCACATCAAAACATACACATTTTCATTGTACATTCAAGAACTGTACATCAAAACATACACATTTTCAGTGTACATTCAAGAACTGTACATCAAAACATACACATTTTCAGTGTACATTCAAGAAATGTACATCAAAACATACACATTTTCATTGTATATACAAAAAATGTACATCAAAACATACACATTTTCATTTTATATACATGAAATGTATATCAAAACATAGACATTTTCAGTGTACATTCAAGAAATGTACATCAAAACATACACATTTTCAGTGTATATACAAGAAATGTACATCAAAACATACACATTTTCATTGTGCATTCAACAAATGTACATCAAAACATACACATTTTGACTGTACATTCTAGAAATATACATAAAAACATACACATTTTCATTGTACATACCAGAAATGTACATCAAAACATAGACATTTTCAGTGTACATTCAAGAAATGTACATCAAAACATACACATTTTCAGTGTATATACAAGAAATGTACATCAAAACATACACATTTTCATTGTACACTCAAGAAATGTACATCAAAACATACACATTTTGAGTGTACATTCAAGAAATGCACATCAAGACATACACATTTTCATTGTACATTCGAGAAATGTATATCAAAACATACACATTTTCAGTGTACATTCAAGAAATGTACATCAAAACATACACATTTTCATTGTATAAACAAGAAATGTACATCAAAACATACACATTTACAGTATACATTCAAGAAATGTACAAGAAAACATATACATTTTCATTGTACATTGAAGAAATGTATATCAAAACATATACATTTTCAGTGTACATTCAAGAAATGTACATCACAAAATACACATTTTCATTGTATATACAAGAAATGTACATCAAAACATACACATTTTCATTGTACACTAAAGAAATGTACATCAAAACATACACATTTTCAGTGTACATTCAAGAAATGTACATCAAGACATACACATTTTTATTGTACATTCAAGAAATGTACATCAAAACATACACATTTTCATTGTACATTCAAGAAATGTACATCAAAACATACACATATTCATTGTATATTCAAGAAATGTACATCAAAACAGACACATTTTCATTGTATATACCAGAAATGTACATCAAAACATACACATTTTCATTGTACATTCAAGAAATGTACATCAAAACATAAACATTTTCATTGTATATACAAGAAATGTATATCACAACATACACATTTTCAGTGTACATTCAAGAAATGTACATCAAAGCATACACATCTTCATGGTATATTCAAGAAATGTACATCAAAACATACACATTTTCATTGTATATACCAGAAATGTACATCAAAACATACACATTTTCATTGTACATTCAAGAAATGTACATCAAAACATAAACATTTTCATTGTATATACCAGAAATGTACATCAAAACATACAAATTTTCATTGTACATTCAAGAAATGTACATCAAAACATACCCCCTTTCATTGTATATACCAGAAATGTACATCAAAACATACACATTTTCAGTGTACATTCAAGAAATGTACATCAAAACATACACATTTTCATTGTACATTCAAGAAATGTACATCAAAACATACACATTTTCAGTGTACATTCAAGAAATGTATATCAAAACATACACATTTTCAGCATACATTCAAGAAATGTACATCAAAACATACAAATTTTCATTGTATATACAAGAAATGTGCATCAAAACATACACATTTTCAGTGTACATTCAAGAAATGTACATCAAAACATACACAGTTTCATTGTACATTCAAGAAATATACATCAAAACATACACATTTTCATTGTACACTCAAGAAATGTACATCATAATACACATTTTGAGTGTCCATTCAAATAATGTACATCAAAACATACACATTTTCATTGTACATTCAAGAAATGTACATCAAAACATACACATTTTCATTGCACATTCAAGAAATGTACATCAAAACATACACATTTTCATTGTACACTCAAGAAATGCACATCATAACATACACATTTTCATTGTATATACAAGAAATGTACATCAAAACTTACACATTTTCATTGTACACTCAAGAAATGTACATCAAAACATACACATTTTCACTGTACACTCAAGAAATGTACATCAAAACATACACATTTTCATTGTATATACAAGAAATGTACATCAAAACATACACATCTTCATTGTACACTAAAGAAATGTACATCAAAACATACACACTTTCAGTGTACATTCAAGAAATGTACATCAAAACATACACATCTTCATTGTACATTCAAGAAATGTACATCAAAACATACACATTTTCATTGTACACTCAAGAAATGTACATCAAAAACATACACATTTTCATTGTACACTCAAGAAATGTACATCAAAACATACACATTTTCATAGTACATTCAAGAAATGTATATCAAAACATACACATTTTCATTGTACATTCAAGAAATGTACATCAAAACATACACATTTTCATTGTACATTCAAGAAATGTACATCAAAACATACACATTTTCATTGTATATACCAGAAATGTACATCAAAACATACAAATTTTCATTGTACATTCAAGAAATGTACATCAAAACATACCCATTTTCGTCTTATATACCAGAAATGTACATCAAAACATACACATTTTCAGTGTACATTCAAGAAATGTACATCAAAACATACACATTTTCATTGTACATTCAAGAAATGTACATCAAAACATACACATTTTCAGTGTACATTCAAGAAATGTATATCAAACCATACACATTTTCAGTGTACATTCAAGAAATGTACATCAAAACATACAAATTTTCATTGTATATACAAGAAATGTACATCAAAACATACACATTTCCAGTGTACATTCAAGAAATGTACATCAAAGCATACACATTTTCATTGTACACTAAAGAAATGTACATCAAAACATACACACTTTCAGTGTACATTCAAGAAATGTAGATCAAAACCTACACATCTTCATTGTACATTCAAGAAATGTACATCAAGACATACACATTTTCATTGTACATTCGAGAAATGTATATCAAAACATACACATTTTCAGTGTACATTCAAGAAATGTACATCAAAACATACACATTTTCATTGTATAAACAAGAAATGTACATCAAAACATACACATTTACAGTATACATTCAAGAAATGTACAAGAAAACATATACATTTTCATTGTACATTGAAGAAATGTATATCAAAACATATACATTTTCAGTGTACATTCAAGAAATGTACATCACAAAATACACGTTTTCATTGTATATACAAGAAATGTACATCAAAACATACACATTTTCATTGTACACTAAAGAAATGTACATCAAAACATACACATTTTCAGTGTACATTCAAGAAATGTACATCAAGACATACACATTTTTATTGTACATTCAAGAAATGTACATCAAAACATACACATTTTCATTGTACATTCAAGAAATGTACATCAAAACATACACATATTCATTGTATATTCAAGAAATGTACATCAAAACATACACATTTTCATTGTATATACCAGAAATGTACATCAAAACATACACATTTTCATTGTACATTCAAGAAATGTACATCAAAACATAAACATTTTCATTGTATATTCAAGAAATGTATATCACAACATACACATTTTCAGTGTACATTCAAGAAATGTACATCAAAGCATACACATCTTCATGGTATATTCAAGAAATGTACATCAAAACATACACATTTTCATTGTATATACCAGAAATGTACATCAAAACATACACATTTTCATTGTACATTCAAGAAATGTACATCAAAACATAAACATTTTCATTGTATATACCAGAAATGTACATCAAAACATACAAATTTTCATTGTACATTCAAGAAATGTACATCAAAACATACCCCCTTTCATTGTATATACCAGAAATGTACATCAAAACATACACATTTTCAGTGTACATTCAAGAAATGTACATCAAAACATACACATTTTCATTGTACATTCAAGAAATGTACATCAAAACATACACATTTTCAGTGTACATTCAAGAAATGTATATCAAAACATACACATTTTCAGCATACATTCAAGAAATGTACATCAAAACATACAAATTTTCATTGTATATACAAGAAATGTGCATCAAAACATACACATTTTCAGTGTACATTCAAGAAATGTACATCAAAACATACACAGTTTCATTGTACATTCAAGAAATATACATCAAAACATACACATTTTCATTGTACACTCAAGAAATGTACATCATAATACACATTTTGAGTGTCCATTCAAATAATGTACATCAAAACATACACATTTTCATTGTACATTCAAGAAATGTACATCAAAACATACACATTTTCATTGCACATTCAAGAAATGTACATCAAAACATACACATTTTCATTGTACACTCAAGAAATGCACATCATAACATACACATTTTCATTGTATATACAAGAAATGTACATCAAAACTTACACATTTTCATTGTACACTCAAGAAATGTACATCAAAACATACACATTTTCACTGTACACTCAAGAAATGTACATCAAAACATACACATTTTCATTGTATATACAAGAAATGTACATCAAAACATACACATCTTCATTGTACACTAAAGAAATGTACATCAAAACATACACACTTTCAGTGTACATTCAAGAAATGTACATCAAAACATACACATCTTCATTGTACATTCAAGAAATGTACATCAAAACATACACATTTTCATTGTACACTCAAGAAATGTACATCAAAAACATACACATTTTCATTGTACACTCAAGAAATGTACATCAAAACATACACATTTTCATAGTACATTCAAGAAATGTATATCAAAACATACACATTTTCATTGTACATTCAAGAAATGTACATCAAAACATACACATTTTCATTGTACATTCAAGAAATGTACATCAAAACATACACATTTTCATTGTATATACCAGAAATGTACATCAAAACATACAAATTTTCATTGTACATTCAAGAAATGTACATCAAAACATACACATTTTCGTTGTATATACCAGAAATGTACATCAAAACATACACATTTTCAGTGTACATTCAAGAAATGTACATCAAAACATACACATTTTCATTGTACATTCAAGAAATGTACATCAAAACATACACATTTTCAGTGTACATTCAAGAAATGTATATCAAACCATACACATTTTCAGTGTACATTCAAGAAATGTACATCAAAACATACAAATTTTCATTGTATATACAAGAAATGTACATCAAAACATACACATTTTCAGTGTACATTCAAGAAATGTACATCAAAACATACACATTTTCATTGTATATACAAGAAATGTACATCAAAACATACACATCTTCATTGTACACTAAAGAAATGTACATCAAAACATACACACTTTCAGTGTACATTCAAGAAATGTACATCAAAACCTACACATCTTCATTGTACATTCAAGAAATGTACATATAAACATACACATTTTCATTGTACATTCAAGAAATGTACATCAAAACATACACATTTTCATTGTACACTCAAGAAATGTACATCAAAAACATACACATTTTCATTGCACACTCAAGAAATGTACATCAAAACATACACATTTTCATTGTACATTCAAGAAATGTATATCAAAACATACACATTTTCATTGTACATTCAAGAAATGTACATCAAAACATACACATTTTCATTGTACATTCAAGAAATGTACATCAAAACATACACATTTTCATTGTACATTCAAGGAATGTACATCAAAACATACACATTTTCATTGTACATTCAAGAAATGTACATCAAAACATACACATTTTCATTGTACACTCAAGAAATGTACATCAAAACATACACATTTTGAGTGTACATTCAAGAGATATACATCAAAACATGCACATTTTCATTGTATATACGAGAAATGTACATCAAAACATACACATTTTCATTGTATATACAAGAAATGTACATCAAAACATACACATTTTCATTGTATATTCAAGAAATGTACATCAAAACATACCCATTTTCATTGTATAAACAAGAAATGTACATCAAAACATACACATTTTCAGTATACATTCAAGAAATGTACATGAAAACATATACATTTTCATTGTACATTCAAGAAATGTATATCAAAACATACACATTTTCAGTGTACATTCAAGAAATGTACATCACAACATACACATTTTCATTGTATATACAAGAAATGTACATCAAAACATACACATTTTCATTGTACACTAAAGAAATGTACATCAAAACATACACATTTTCAGTGTACATTCAAGAAATGTACATCAAGACATACACATTTTTATTGTACATTCAAGAAATGTACATCAAAACATACACATTTTCATTGTACATTCAAGAAATGTACATCAAAACATACACATCTTCATTGTATATTCAAGAAATGTACATCAAAACATACACATTTTCATTGTATATACCAGAAATGTACATCAAAACATACACATTTTCATTGTACATTCAAGAAATGTACATCAAAACATAAACATTTTCATTGTATATACAAGAAATGTATATCACAATATACACATTTTCAGTGTACATTCAAGAAATGTACATCAAAGCATACACATCTTCATTGTATATTCAAGAAATGTACATCAAAACATACACATTTTCATTGTATATACCAGAAATGTACATCAAAACATACACATTTTCATTGTACATTCAAGAAATGTACATCAAAACATAAACATTTTCATTGTATATACCAGAAATGTACATCAAAACATACAAATTTTCATTGTACATTCAAGAAATGTACATCAAAACATACCCCCTTTCATTGTATATACCAGAAATGTACATCAAAACATACAAATTTTCAGTGTACATTCAAGAAATGTACATCAAAACATACACATTTTCATTGTACATTCAAGAAATGTACATCAAAACATACACATTTTCAGTGTACATTCAAGAAATGTATATCAAAACATACACATTTTCAGCGTACATTCAAGAAATGTACATCAAAACATACAAATTTTCATTGTATATACAAGAAATGTGCATCAAAACATACACATTTTCAGTGTACATTCAAGAAATGTACATCAAAACATACACATTTTCATTGTACATTCAAGAAATATACATCAAAACATACACATTTTCATTGTACACTCAAGAAATGTACATCATAATACACATTTTGAGTGTCCATTCAAATAATGTACATCAAAACATACACATTTTCATTGTACATTCAAGAAATGTACATCAAAACATACACATTTTCATTGTACACTCAAGAGATGCACATCATAACATACACATTTTCATTGTATATACAAGAAATGTACATCAAAACTTACACATTTTCATTGTACACTCAAGAAATGTACATCAAAACATACACATTTTCACTGTACACTCAAGAAATGTACATCAAAACATACACATTTTCATTGTATATACAAGAAATGTACATCAAAACATACACATCTTCATTGTACACTAAAGAAATGTACATCAAAACATACACACTTTCAGTGTACATTCAAGAAATGTACATCAAAACATACACATCTTCATTGTACATTCAAGAAATGTACATCAAAACATACACATTTTCATTGTACACTCAAGAAATGTACATCAAAAACATACACATTTTCATTGTACACTCAAGAAATGTACATCAAAACATACACATTTTCATAGTACAGTCAAGAAATGTATATCAAAACATACACATTTTCATTGTACATTCAAGAAATGTACATCAAAACATACACATTTTCATTGTATATACCAGAAATGTACATCAAAACATACAAATTTTCATTGTACATTCAAGAAATGTACATCAAAACATACCCATTTTCATTGTATATACCAGAAATGTACATGAAAACATACACATTTTCAGTGTACATTCAGGAAATGTACATCAAAACATACACATTTTCATTGTACATTCAAGAAATGTACATCAAAACATACACATTTTCAGTGTACATTCAAGAAATGTATATCAAAACATACACATTTTCAGTGTACATTCAAGAAATGTACATCAAAACATACAAATTTTCATTGTATATACAAGAAATGTACATCAAAACATACACATCTTCATTGTACACTAAAGAAATGTACATCAAAACATACACACTTTCAGTGTACATTCAAGAAATGTACATCAAAACATACACATCTTCATTGTACATTCAAGAAATGTACATCAAAACATGCACATTTTCATTGTACATTCAAGAAATGTACATCAAAACATACACATTTTCATTGTACACTCAAGAAATGTACATCAAAAACATACACATTTTCATTGTACACTCAAGAAATGTACATCAAAACATACACATTTTCATTGTATATACAAGAAATGTATATCAAAACATACACATTTTCATTGTACATTCAAGAAATGTACATCAAAACATACACATTTTCATTGTACATTCAAGAAATGTACATCAAAACATACACATTTTCATTGTACATTCAAGGAATGTACATCAAAACATACACATTTTCATTGTACATTCAAGAAATGTACATCAAAACATACACATTTTCATTGTACACTCAAGAAATGTACATCAAAACATACACATTTTGAGTGTACATTCAAGAGATATACATCAAAACATGCACATTTTCATTGTATATACGAGAAATGTACATCAAAACATACACATTTTCATTGTATATACAAGAAATGTACATCAAAACATACACATTTTCATTGTATATTCAAGAAATGTACATCAAAACATACACATTTTCATTGTATATACCAGAAATGTACATCAAAACATACACATTTTCATTGTACATTCAAGAAAAGTACATCACAACATACACATTTTCATTGTATATACCAGAAATGTACATCAAAACGTACACATTTTCATTGTACATTCAAGAAATGTACATCAAAACATACACATTTTCATTGTATATAGCAGAAATGTACATCAAAACATACACATTTTCATTGTACATTCAAGAAATGTACATCAAAACATACACATTTTGACTGTACATTCTAGAAATATACATCAAAACATACACATTTTCATTGTATATACCAGAAATGCACATCAAAACATACACATTTTCATTGTACATTCAAGGAATGTACATCAAAACATACACATTTTCATTGTACATTCAAGAAATGTACATCAAAACATACCCATTTTCATTGTATATACCAGAAATGTACATCAAAACATACACATTTTCAGTGTACATTCAAGAAATGTACATCAAAACATACACATTTTCATTGTACATTCAAGAAATGTACATCAAAACATACACATTTTCAGTGTACATTCAAGAAATGTATATCAAAACATACACATTTTCAGTGTACATTCAAGAAATGTACATCAAAACATACAAATTTTCATTGTGTATACAAGAAATGTACATCAAAACATACACATTTTCAGTGTACATTCAAGAAATGTACATCAAAACATACACATTTTCATTGTATATACAAGAAATGTACATCAAAACATACACATCTTCATTGTACACTAAAGAAATGTACATCAAAACATACACACTTTCAGTGTACATTCAAGAAATGTACATCAAAACATACACATCTTCATTGTACATTCATGAAATGTACATCAAAACATACACATTTTCATTGTACATTCAAGAAATGTACATCAAAACATACACATTTTCATTGTACACTCAAGAAATGTACATCAAAAACATACACATTTTCATTGTACACTCAAGAAATGTACATCAAAACATACACATTTTCATTGTATATACAAGAAATGTATATCAAAACATACACATTTTCATTGTACATTCAAGAAATGTACATCAAAACATACACATTTTCATTGTACATTCAAGAAATGTACATCAAAACATACACATTTTCATTGTACATTCAAGGAATGTACATAAAAACATACACATTTTCATTGTACATTCAAGAAATGTACATCAAAACATACACATTTTCATTGTACACTCAAGAAATGTACATCAAAACATACACATTTTGAGTGTACATTCAAGAGATATACATCAAAACATGCACATTTTCATTGTATATACGAGAAATATACATCAAAACATACACATTTTCATTGTATATACAAGAAATGTACATCAAAACATACACATTTTCATTGTATATTCAAGAAATGTACATCAAAACATACACATTTTCATTGTATATACCAGAAATGTACATCAAAACATACACATTTTCATTGTACATTCAAGAAAAGTACATCACAACATACACATTTTCATTGTATATACCAGAAATGTACATCAAAACGTACACATTTTCATTGTACATTCAAGAAATGTACATCAAAACATACACATTTTCATTGTATATAGCAGAAATGTACATCAAAACATACACATTTTCATTGTACATTCAAGAAATGTACATCAAAACATACACATTTTGACTGTACATTCTAGAAATATACATCAAAACATACACATTTTCATTGTATATACCAGAAATGCACATCAAAACATACACATTTTCATTGTACATTCAAGAACTGTACATCAAAAATACACATTTTCAGTGTACATTCAAGAACTTTACATCAAAACATACACATTTTCAGTGTACATTCAAGAAATGTACATCAAAACATACACATTTTCATTGTATATACAAGAAATGTACATCAAAACATACACATTTTCATTGTATATACATGAAATGTACATCAAAAACATACACATTTTCATTGTACACTCAAGAAATGTACATCAAAACATACACATTTTCATTGTACATTCAAGAAATGTATATCAAAACATACACATTTTCATTGTACATTCAAGAAATGTACATCAAAACATACACATTTTCATTGTACATTCAAGAAATGTGCATCAAAACATACACATTTTCATTGTACATTCAAGGAATGTACATCAAAACATACACATTTTCATTGTACATTCAAGAAATGTACATCAAAACATACACATTTTCATTGTACACTCAAGAAATGTACATCAAAACATACACATTTTGAGTGTACATTCAAGAGATATACATCAAAACATGCACATTTTCATTATATATACGAGAAATGTACATCAAAACATACACATTTTCATTGTATATTCAAGAAATGTACATCAAAACACACCCATTTTCATTGTATAAACAAGAAATGTACATCAAAACATACACATTTTCAGTATACATTCAAGAAATGTACATGAAAACATATACATTTTCATTGTACATTCAAGAAATGTATATCAAAACATACACATTTTCAGTGTACATTCAAGAAATGTACATCACAACATACACATTTTCATTGTATATACAAGAAATGTACATCAAAACATACACATTTTCATTGTACACTAAAGAAATGTACATCAAAACATACACATTTTCAGTGTACATTCAAGAAATGTACATCAAGACATACACATTTTTATTGTACATTCAAGAAATGTACATCAAAACATACACATTTTCATTGTACATTCAAGAAATGTACATCAAAACATACACATCTTCATTGTATATTCAAGAAATGTACATCAAAACATACACATTTTCATTGTATATACCAGAAATGTACATCAAAACATACACATTTTCATTGTACATTCAAGAAATGTACATCAAAACATAAACATTTTCATTGTATATACAAGAAATGTATATCACAACATACACATTTTCAGTGTACATTCAAGAAATGTACATCAAAGCATACACATCTTCATTGTATATTCAAGAAATGTACATCAAAACATACACATTTTCATTGTATATACCAGAAATGTACATCAAAACATACACATTTTCATTGTACATTCAAGAAATGTACATCAAAACATAAACATTTTCATTGTATATACCAGAAATGTACATCAAAACATACAAATTTTCATTGTACATTCAAGAAATGTACATCAAAACATACCCCCTTTCATTGTATATACCAGAAATGTACATCAAAACATACACATTTTCAGCGTACATTCAAGAAATGTACATCAAAACATACAAATTTTCATTGTATATACAAGAAATGTGCATCAAAACATACACATTTTCAGTGTACATTCAAGAAATGTACATCAAAACATACACATTTTCATTGTACATTCAAGAAATATACATCAAAGCATACACATTTTCATTGTGTATACCAGAAATTTACATCAAAACATACACATTTTCATTGTACATTCAAGAAATGTACATCAAAACATAAACATTTTCAGTGTACATTCAAGAAATGTACATCAAAACATACACATTTTCATTGTACATTCAAGAAATGTACATCAAAACATACACATTTTCAGTGTACATTCAAGAAATGTATATCAAAACATACACATTTTCAGCGTACATTCAAGAAATGTACATAAAAACATACAAATTTTCATTGTATATACAAGAAATGTGCATCAAAACATACACATTTTCAGTGTACATTCAAGAAATGTACATCAAAACATACACATTTTCATTGTACATTCAAGAAATATACATCAAAGCATACACATTTTCATTGTACACTCAAGAAATGTACATCATAATACACATTTTGAGTGTCCATTCAAATAATGTACATCAAAACATACACATTTTCATTGTACATTCAAGAAATGTACATCAAAACATACACATTTTCATTGCACATTCAAGAAATGTACATCAAAACATACACATTTTCATTGTACACTCAAGAAATGCACATCAAAACTTACACATTTTCATTGTACACTCAAGAAATGTACATCAAAACATACACATTTTCACTGTACACTCAAGAAATGTACATCAAAACATACACATCTTCATTGTATATACAAGAAATGTACATCAAAACATACACATCTTCATTGTACACTAAAGAAATGTACATCAAAACATACACACTTTCAGTGTACATTCAAGAAATGTACATCAAAACATACACATCTTCATTGTACATTCAAGAAATGTACATCAAAACATACACATTTTCATTGTACACTCAAGAAATGTACATCAAAAACATACACATTTTCATTGTACACTCAAGAAATGTACATCAAAACATACACATTTTCATAGTACATTCAAGAAATGTATATCAAAACATACACATTTTCATTGTACATTCAAGAAATGTACATCAAAACATACACATTTTCATTGTATATACCAGAAATGTACATCAAAACATACAAATTTTCATTGTACATTCAAGAAATGTACATCAAAACATACCCATTTTCATTGTATATACCAGAAATGTACATCAAAACATACACATTTTCAGTGTACATTCAAGAAATGTACATCAAAACATACACATTTTCATTGTACATTCAAGAAATGTACATCAAAACATACACATTTTCAGTGTACATTCAAGAAATGTATATCAAAACATACACATTTTCAGTGTACATTCAAGAAATGTACATCAAATCATACAAATTTTCATTGTATATTAAAGAAATGTACATCAAAACATTCACATTTTCAGTGTACATTCAAGAAATGTACATCAAAACATACACATTTTCATTGTATATACAAGAAATGTACATCAAAACATACACATCTTCATTGTACACTAAAGAAATGTACATCAAAACATACACACTTTCAGTGTACATTCAAGAAATGTACATCAAAACATACACATCTTCATTGTACATTCAAGAAATGTACATCAAAGCATACACATTTTCATTGTACATTCAAGAAATGTACATCAAAACATACACATTTTCATTGTACACTCAAGAAATGTACATCAAAAACATACACATTTTCATTGTACACTCAAGAAATGTACATCAAAACATACACATTTTCATTGTATATACAAGAAATGTATATCAAAACATACACATTTTCATTGTACATTCAAGAAATGTACATCAAAACATACACATTTTCATTGTACATTCAAGAAATGTACATCAAAACATACACATTTTCATTGTACATTCAAGGAATGTACATCAAAACATACACATTTTCATTGTACATTCAAGAAATGTACATCAAAACATACACATTTTCATTGTACACTCAAGAAATGTACATCAAAACATACACATTTTGAGTGTACATTCAAGAGATATACATCAAAACATGCACATTTTCATTGTATATACGAGAAATGTACATCAAAACATACACATTTTCATTGTATATTCAAGAAATGTACATCAAAACATACACATTTTCATTGTATATACCAGAAATGTACATCAAAACATACACATTTTCATTGTACATTCAAGAAAAGTACATCACAACGTACACATTTTCATTGTATATACCAGAAATGTACATCAAAACGTACACATTTTCATTGTACATTCAAGAAATGTACATCAAAACATACACATTTTCATTGTATATAGCAGAAATGTACATCAAAACATACACATTTTCATTGTACATTCAAGAAATGTACATCAAAACATACACATTTTGACTGTACATTCTAGAAATATACATCAAAACATACACATTTTCATTGTATATACCAGAAATGAACATCAAAACATACACATTTTCATTGTACATTCAAGAACTGTACACCAAACATACACATTTTCAGTGTACATTCAAGAACTTTACATCAAAACATACACATTTTCAGTGTACATTCAAGAAATGTACATCAAAACATACACATTTTCATTGTATATACAAGAAATGTACATCAAAACATACACATTTTCATTGTATATACATGAAATGTATATCAAAACATAGACATTTTCAGTGTACATTCAAGAAATGTACATCAAAACATACACATTTTCAGTGTATATACAAGAAATGTACATCAAAACATACACATTTTCAGTGCACATTCAAGAAATGTACATCAAGACATACACATTTTCATTGTACATTCAAGAAATGTATATCAAAACATACACATTTTCAGTGTACATTCAAGAAATGTACATCAAAACATACACATTTTCATTGTATAAACAAGAAATGTACATCAAAACATACACATTTTCAGTACACATTCAAGAAATGTACATGAAAACATACATTTTCATTGTACATTCAAGAAATGTGTATCAAAACATACACATTTTCAGTGTACATTCAAGAAATGTACATCACAACATACACATTTTCATTGTATATACAAGAAATGTACATCAAAACATTCACACATTTTCATTGTACACTAAAGAAATGTACATCAAAACATACACATTTTCAGTGTACATTCAAGAAATGTACATCAAAACATACACATTTTTATTGTACATTCAAGAAATGTACATCAAAACATACACATTTTCATTGTACATTCAAGAAATGTACATCAAAACATACACATTTTCATTGTATATACAAGAAATGTACATGAAACCATACACATTTTCAGTGTACATTCAAGAACTGTACATCAAAACCTACACATTTTCAGTGTACATTCAAGAAATGTACATCAAAACATACACATTTTCATTGTACATTCAAGAAATGTACATCAAAACATACACATTTCCATTGTACATTCAAGGAATGTACATCAAAACATACACATTTTCATTGTACATTCAAGAAATGTACATCAAAACATACACATTTTCATTGTACATTCAAGAAATGTACATCAAAACATACACATTTTCATTGTACATTCAAGAAATGTACATCAAAACATAAACATTTTCATTGTATATACCAGAAATGTACATCAAAACATACAAATTTTCATTGTACATTCAAGAAATGTACATCAAAACATACCCATTTTCATTGTATATACCAGAAATGTACATCAAAACATACACATTTTCAGTGTACATTCAAGAAATGTACATCAAAACATACACATTTTCATTGTACATTCAAGAATTGTACATCAACACATACACACTTTCAATGTACATTCAAGAAATGTAAAGCAAAACATACACATTTTCAGTGTACATTCAAGAAATGTACATCAAAACATACAAATTTTCATTGTATATACAAGAAATGTACATCAAAACATACACATTTTTAGTGTACATTCAAGAAATGTACATCAAAACATACACATTTTCATTGTATATACAAGAAATGTACATCAAAACATACACATCTTCATTGTACACTAAAGAAATGTACATCAAAACATACACACTTTCAGTGTGCATTCAAGAAATGTACATCAAAACATACACATCTTCATTGTACATTCAAGAAATGTACATCAAAACATACACATTTTCATTGTACATTCAAGAAATGTACATCAAAACATACACATTTTCATTGTACACTAAAGAAATGTACATCAAAAACATACACATTTTCATTGTACACTCAAGAAATGTACATCAAAACATACACATTTTCATTGTACATTCAAGAAATGTATATCAAAACATACACATTTTCGTTGTATAAACAAGAAATGTACATCAAAACATACACATTTTCAGTACACATTCAAGAAATGTACATGAAAGCATATAAATTTTCATTGTACATTCAAGAAATGTGTATCAAAACATACACATTTTCAGTGTACATTCAAGAAATGTACATCACAACATACACATTTTCATTGTATATACAAGAAATGTACATCAAAACATTCACACATTTTCATTGTACACTAAAGAAATGTACATCAAAACATACACATTTTCAGTGTACATTCAAGAAATGTACATCAAAACATACACATTTTTTTTGTACATTCAAGAAATGTACATCAAAACATACACATTTTCATTGTACATTCAAGAAATGTACATCAAAACATACACATTTTCATTGTATATACAAGAATGTACATCAAAACATACACATTTTCAGTGTACATTCAAGAACTGTACATCAAAACATACACATTTTCAGTGTACATTCAAGAAATGTACATCAAAACATACACATTTTCATTGTACATTCAAGAAATGTACATCAAAACATACACATTTCCATTGTACATTCAAGGAATGTACATCAAAACATACACATTTTCATTGTACATTCAAGAAATGTACATCAAAACATACACATTTTCATTGTACATTCAAGAAATGTACATCAAAACATACACATTTTCATTGTACATTCAAGAAATGTACATCAAAACATAAACATTCTCATTGTATATACCAGAAATGTACATCAAAACATACAAATTTTCATTGTACATTCAAGAAATGTACATCAAAACATACCCATTTTCATTGTATATACCAGAAATGTACATCAAAACATACACATTTTCAGTGTACATTCAAGAAATGTACATCAAAACATACACATTTTCATTGTACATTCAAGAAATGTACATCAACACATACACATTTTCAGTGTACATTCAAGAAATGTAAAGCAAAACATACACATTTTCAGTGTACATTCAAGAAATGTACATCAAAACATACAAATTTTCATTGTATATACAAGAAATGTACATCAAAACATACACATTTTCAGTGTACATTCAAGAAATGTACATCAAAACATGCACATTTTCATTGTATATACAAGAAATGTACATCAAAACATACACATCTTCATTGTACACTAAAGAAATGTACATCAAAACATACACACTTTCAGTGTGCATTCAAGAAATGTACATCAAAACATACACATCTTCATTGTACATTCAAGAAATGTACATCAAAACATACACATTTTCATTGTACATTCAAGAAATGTACATCAAAACATACACATTTTCATTGTACACTCAAGAAATGTACATCAAAAACATACACATTTTCATTGTACACTCAAGAAATGTACATCAAAACATACACATTTTCATTGTACATTCAAGAAATGTATATCAAAACATACACATTTTCATTGTACATTCAAGAAATGTACATCAAAACATACACATTTTCATTGTACATTCAAGAAATGTACATCAAAACATACACATTTTCATTGTACATTCAAGGAATGTACATCAAAACATACACATTTTCATTGTACATTCAAGAAATGTACATCAAAACATACACATTTTCATTGTACACTCAAGAAATGTACATCAAAGCATACACATTTTGAGTGTACATATAAGAGATATACATCAAAACATGCACATTTTCATTGTATATACGAGAAATGTACATCAAAACATACACATTTTCATTGTATATACAAGAAATGTACATCAAAACATACACATTTTCATTGTATATTCAAGAAATGTACATCAAAACATACACATTTTCATTGTATATACCAGAAATGTACATCAAAACATACACATTTTCATTGTACATTCAAGAAAAGTACATCACAACATACACATTTTCATTGTATATACCAGAAATGTACATCAAACCGTACACATTTTCATTGTACATTCAAGAAATGTACATCAAAACATACACATTTTCATTGTATATAGCAGAAATGTACATCAAAACATACACATTTTCATTGTACATTCAAGAAATGTACATCAAAGCATACACACTTTGACTGTACATTCTAGAAATATACATCAAAACATACACATTTTCATTGTATATACCAGAAATGCACATCAAAACATACACATTTTCATTGTACATTCAAGAACTGTACATCAAAACATACACATTTTCAGTGTACATTCAAGAACTGTACATCAAAACATACACATTTTCAGTGTACACTCAAGAAATGTACATCAAAACATACACATTTTCATTGTATAAACAAGAAATGTACATCAAAACATACACATTTTCAGTACACATTCAAGAAATGTACATCAAAACATACACATTTTCATTGTACATTCAAGAAATGTACATCAAAACATACACATTTCCATTGTACATTCAAGGAATGTACATCAAAACATACACATTTTCATTGTACATTCAAGAAATGTACATCAAAACATACACATTTTCATTGTACACTCAAGAAATGTACATCAAAACATACACATTTTGAGTGTACATTCAAGAGATATACATCAAAACATGCACATTTTCATTGTATATACGAGAAATGTACATCAAAACATACACATTTTCATTGTATATACAAGAAATGTACATCAAAACATACACATTTTCATTGTATATTCAAGAAATGTACATCAAAACATACACATTTTCATTGTATATACCAGAAATGTACATCAAAACATACACATTTTCATTGTACAGTCAGGAAAAGTACATCACAACATACACATTTTCATTGTATATACCAGAAATGTACATCAAAACGTACACATTTTCATTGTACATTCAAGAAATGTACATCAAAACATACACATTTTCACTGTATATACCAGAAATGTACATCAAAACATACACATTTTCATTGTACATTCAACAAATGTACATCAAAACATACACATTTTGACTGTACATTCTAGAAATATACATAAAAACACACACATTTTCATTGTATATACCAGAAATGCACATCAAAACATACACATTTTCATTGTACATTCAAGAACTGTACATCAAAACATACACATTTTCAGTGTACATTCAACAACTGTACATCAAAACATACACATTTTCAGTGTGCATTCAAGAAATGTACATCAAAACATACACATTTTCATTGTATATACAAAAAATGTACATCAAAACATACACATTTTCATTTTATATACATGAAATGTATATCAAAACATAGACATTTTCAGTGTACATTCAAGAAATGTACATCAAAACATACACATTTTCAGTGTACATTCAAGAAATGTACATCAAGACATACACATTTTCATTGTACATTCAAGAAATGTATATCAAAACATACACATTTTCAGTGTACATTGAAGAAATGTACATCAAAACATACACATTTTCATTGTATAAACAAGAAATGTACATCAAAACATACACATTTTCAGTACACATTCAAGAAATGTACATGAAAACATATACATTTTCATTGTACATTCAAGAAATGTGTATCAAAACATACACATTTTCAGTGTACATTCAAGAAATGTACATCACAACATACACATTTTCATTGTATATACAAGAAATGTACATCAAAACATTCACACATTTTCATTCTACACTAAAGAAATGTACATCAAAACATACACATTTTCAGTGTACATTCAAGAAATGTACATCAAAACATACACATTTTTATTGTACATTAAAGAAATGTACACCAAAACATATACATTTTCATTGTACATTCAAGAAATGTACATCAAAACATACACATTTTCACTGTATATACAAGAAATGTACATCAAAACATACACATTTTCATTGTATATACAAGAAATGTATATCAGAACATACACATTTTCAGTGTACATTCAAGAAATGTACATCAAAGCATACACATTTTCATTGTATATTCAAGAAATGTACATCAAAACATACACATTTTCATTGTACATACCAGAAATGTACATCAAAACATACACATTTTCATTGTACATTCAAGAAATGTACATCAAAACATAAACATTTTCATTGTATATACCAGAAATGTACATCAAAACATACAAATTTTCATTGTACATTCAAGAAATGTACATCAAAACATACCCATTTTCATTGTATATACCAGAAATGTACATCAAAACATACACATTTTCAGTGTACATTCAAGAAATGTACATCAAAACATACACATTTTCATTGTAAATTCAAGAAATGTACATCAAAACATACAAATTTTCAGTGTACATTCAAGAAATGTATATCAAAACATACACATTTTCAGCGTACATTCAAGAAATGTACATCAAAACATACAAATTTTCATTGTATATACAAGAAATGTACATCAAAATATACACATTTTCAGTGTAAATTCAAGAAATGTACATCAAAACATACACTTTTTCATTGTACATTCAAGAAATATACATCAAAATATACACATTTTCATTGTACACTCAAGAAATGTACATCAAAACATACACAATTTCATTGTATATACAAGAAATGTACATCAAAACTTACACATTTTCATTGTACATTCAAGAAATGTCCATCAAAACTTACACATTTTCATTGTACATTCAAGAAATGTACATCAAAACATACACATTTTCATTGTATATACAAGAAATGTACATCAAAACATACACATTTTCATTGTACATTCAAGAAATGTACATCAAAACATACACATTTTCATTGCACATTCAAGAAATGTACATCAAAACAAACACATTTTCATTGTACACTCAAGAAATGCACATCATAACATACACATTTTCATTGTATATACAAGAAATGTACATCAAAACTGACACATTTTCATTGTACACTCAAGAAATGTACATCAAAACATACACATTTTCATTGTACACTCAAGAAATGAACATCAAAACATACACATTTTCATTGTATATACAAGAAATGTACATCATAACATACACATTTTCATCGTACACTCAAGAAATGTACATCAAAACATACACATTTTCATTGTACACTCAAGAAATGTAGATCAAAGCTTACACATTTTCATTGTACACTCAAGAAACGTACATCAAAACTTACACATTTTCATTGTATATACAAGAAATGTACATCATAACATACACATTTTCATTGTACACTCAAGAAAGGTACATCAAAACATACACATTTTCATTGTACACTCAAGAGATGTACATCAAAACATACACATTTTCATTGTACACTCAAGAAATGTAGATCAAAGCTTACACATTTTCATTGTACACTCAAGAAATGTAGATAAAAACTTACACATTTTCATTGTATATACAAGAAATGTACATCAAAACATACACATTTTCATTGTACACTCAAGAAATGTACATCAAAGCATACACATTTTCATTGTATATACAAGAAATGTATATCAAGACATACTCATTTTCAGTGTACATTCAAGAAATGTACATCAAAACCTACACATTTTCATTGTACATTCAAGAAATGTACATCAAAACCTACACATTTTCATTGTACATTCAAGAAATATACATCAAAACATACACATTTTCAGTGTACATTCAAGAAATGTACATCAAAACATACATTTTCATTGTATATACCAGAAATGTACATCAAAACATACACATTTTCAGTGTACATTCAAGAAATGTACATCAAAACCTATACATTTTCATTGTACATTCAAGAAATGTATATCAAAACATACACATTTTCATTGTATATACAAGAAACGTACATCAAAACATACACATTTTCAGTGTATACTCAAGAAATGTACTTCAAAACATACACATTTTCAGTGTACATTCAAGAAATGTACATCAAAACATACACATTTTCATTGGACACTCAAGAAATGTACATCAAAACATACACATTTTCATTGTACACTCAGGAAATGTACATCAAAACATACACATTTTCATTGTACATTCAAGAAATGTATATCAAAACATACACATTTTCATTGTACATTCAAGAAATGTACATCAAAACATACACATTTTCATTGTACATTCAAGAAATGTATATCAAAACATACACATTTTCATTGTTCAGTCAGGAAATGTACATCAAAACATACACATTTTCATTGTACATTCAAGAAATGTACATCAAAACATACACATTTTCATTGTACATTCAAGAAATGTACATCAAAACATACACATTTTCAGTGTACATTCAAGAAATGTACATCAAAACATACACATTTTCATTGTACATTCAAGAAATGTATATCAAAACATACACATTTTCATTGTACACTCAGGAAATGTACATCAAAACATACACATTTTCATTGTACATTCAAGAAATGTATATCAAAACATACACATTTTCATTGTACACTCAGGAAATGTACATCAAAACATACACATTTTCATTGTACATTCAAGAAATGTACATCAAAACATACACATTTTCATTGTACATTCAAGAAATGTACATCAAAACATACACATTTTCAGTGTACATTCAAGAAATGTACATCAAAACATACACATTTTCATTGTACATTCAAGAAATGTACATCAAAACATACACATGTTCATTGTACATTCTAGAAATATACATCAAAACATACACATTTTCATTGTACATTCAAGAAATGTACATCAAAACATACACATTTTCATTGCACATTCAAGAAATGTACATCAAAACATAAACATTTTCATTGTATATACCAGAAATGTACATCAAAACATACACATTTTCAGTGTACATTCAAGAAATGTACATCAAAACATACACATTTTCATTGTAAATTCAAGAAATGTACATCAAAACATACAAATTTTCAGTGTACATTCAAGAAATGTATATCAAAACATACACATTTTCAGCGTACATTCAAGAAATGTACATCAAAACATACAAATTTTCATTGTATATACAAGAAATGTACATCAAAATATACACATTTTCAGTGTAAATTCAAGAAATGTACATCAAAACATACACTTTTTCATTGTACATTCAAGAAATATACATCAAAATATACACATTTTCATTGTACACTCAAGAAATGTACATCAAAACATACACATTTTCATTGTATATACAAGAAATGTACATCAAAACTTACACATTTTCATTGTACATTCAAGAAATGTCCATCAAAACTTACACATTTTCATTGTACATTCAAGAAATGTACATCAAAACATACACATTTTCATTGTATATACAAGAAATGTACATCAAAACATACACATTTTCATTGTACATTCAAGAAATGTACATCAAAACATACACATTTTCATTGCACATTCAAGAAATGTACATCAAAACAAACACATTTTCATTGTACACTCAAGAAATGCACATCATAACATACACATTTTCATTGTATATACAAGAAATGTACATCAAAACTGACACATTTTCATTGTACACTCAAGAAATGTACATCAAAACATACACATTTTCATTGTACACTCAAGAAATGAACATCAAAACATACACATTTTCATTGTATATACAAGAAATGTACATCATAACATACACATTTTCATCGTACACTCAAGAAATGTACATCAAAACATACACATTTTCATTGTACACTCAAGAAATGTAGATCAAAGCTTACACATTTTCATTGTACACTCAAGAAACGTACATCAAAACTTACACATTTTCATTGTATATACAAGAAATGTACATCATAACATACACATTTTCATTGTACACTCAAGAAAGGTACATCAAAACATACACATTTTCATTGTACACTCAAGAGATGTACATCAAAACATACACATTTTCATTGTACACTCAAGAAATGTAGATCAAAGCTTACACATTTTCATTGTACACTCAAGAAATGTAGATAAAAACTTACACATTTTCATTGTATATACAAGAAATGTACATCAAAACATACACATTTTCATTGTACACTCAAGAAATGTACATCAAAGCATACACATTTTCATTGTATATACAAGAAATGTATATCAAGACATACTCATTTTCAGTGTACATTCAAGAAATGTACATCAAAACCTACACATTTTCATTGTACATTCAAGAAATGTACATCAAAACCTACACATTTTCATTGTACATTCAAGAAATATACATCAAAACATACACATTTTCAGTGTACATTCAAGAAATGTACATCAAAACATACATTTTCATTGTATATACCAGAAATGTACATCAAAACATACACATTTTCAGTGTACATTCAAGAAATGTACATGAAAACCTATACATTTTCATTGTACATTCAAGAAATGTATATCAAAACATACACATTTTCATTGTATATACAAGAAACGTACATCAAAACATACACATTTTCAGTGTATACTCAAGAAATGTACTTCAAAACATACACATTTTCAGTGTACATTCAAGAAATGTACATCAAAACATACACATTTTCATTGGACACTCAAGAAATGTACATCAAAACATACACATTTTCATTGTACACTCAGGAAATGTACATCAAAACATACACATTTTCATTGTACATTCAAGAAATGTATATCAAAACATACACATTTTCATTGTACATTCAAGAAATGTACATCAAAACATACACATTTTCATTGTACATTCAAGAAATGTATATCAAAACATACACATTTTCATTGTTCAGTCAGGAAATGTACATCAAAACATACACATTTTCATTGTACATTCAAGAAATGTACATCAAAACATACACATTTTCATTGTACATTCAAGAAATGTACATCAAAACATACACATTTTCAGTGTACATTCAAGAAATGTACATCAAAACATACACATTTTCATTGTACATTCAAGAAATGTATATCAAAACATACACATTTTCATTGTACACTCAGGAAATGTACATCAAAACATACACATTTTCATTGTACATTCAAGAAATGTATATCAAAACATACACATTTTCATTGTACACTCAGGAAATGTACATCAAAACATACACATTTTCATTGTACATTCAAGAAATGTACATCAAAACATACACATTTTCATTGTACATTCAAGAAATGTACATCAAAACATACACATTTTCAGTGTACATTCAAGAAATGTACATCAAAACATACACATTTTCATTGTACATTCAAGAAATGTACATCAAAACATACACATGTTCATTGTACATTCTAGAAATATACATCAAAACATACACATTTTCATTGTACATTCAAGAAATGTACATCAAAACATACACATTTTCATTGCACATTCAAGAAATGTACATCAAAACATACACATTTTCATTGTATACTCAAGAAATGCACATCATAACATACACATTTTCATTGTACATTCAAGAAATGTACATCAAAACATACACATTTTCATTGCACATTCAAGAAATGTACATCAAAACATACACATTTTCATTGCACATTCAAGAAATGTACATCAAAACATACACATTTTCATTGTACATTCAAGAAATGTACATCAAAACATACACATGTTCATTGTACATTCTAGAAATATACATCAAAACATACACATTTTCATTGTACATTCAAGAAATGTACATCAAAACATACACATTTTCATTGCACATTCAAGAAATGTACATCAAAACATACACATTTTCATTGTATACTCAAGAAATGCACATCATAACATACACATTTTCATTGTATATACAAGAAATGTACATCAAAACATACACATTTTCATTGTACACTCAAGAAATGTACATCAAAGCATACACATTTTCATTGTATATACAAGAAATGTATATCAAGACATACTCATTTTCAGTGTACATTCAAGAAATGTACATCAAAACCTACACATTTTCATTGTACATTCAAGAAATGTACATCAAAACCTTCACATTTTCATTGTACATTCAAGAAATATACATCAAAACATACACATTTTCAGTGTACATTCAAGAAATGTACATCAAAACATACATTTTCATTGTATATACCAGAAATGTACATCAAAACATACACATTTTCAGTGTACATTCAAGAAATGTACATGAAAACATATACATTTTCATTGTACATTCAAGAAATGTATATCAAAACATACACATTTTCATTGTATATACAAGAAACGTACATCAAAACATACACATTTTCAGTGTATACTCAAGAAATGTACTTCAAAACATACACATTTTCAGTGTACATTCAAGAAATGTACATCAAAACATACACATTTTCATTGGACACTCAAGAAATGTACATCAAAACATACACATTTTCATTGTACACTCAGGAAATGTACATCAAAACATACACATTTTCATTGTACATTCAAGAAATGTATATCAAAACATACACATTTTCATTGTACATTCAAGAAATGTACATCAAAACATACACATTTTCATTGTACATTCAAGAAATGTATATCAAAACATACACATTTTCATTGTACACTCAGGAAATGTACATCAAAACATACACATTTTCATTGTACATTCAAGAAATGTACATCAAAACATACACATTTTCATTGTACATTCAAGAAATGTACATCAAAACATACACATTTTCAGTGTACATTCAAGAAATGTACATCAAAACATACACATTTTCATTGTACATTCAAGAAATGTATATCAAAACATACACATTTTCATTGTACACTCAGGAAATGTACATCAAAACATACACATTTTCATTGTACATTCAAGAAATGTATATCAAAACATACACATTTTCATTGTACACTCAGGAAATGTACATCAAAACATACACATTTTCATTGTACATTCAAGAAATGTACATCAAAACATACAACTTTTTCATTGTACATTCAAGAAATGTACATCAAAACATACACATTTTCAGTGTACATTCAAGAAATGTACATCAAAACATACACATTTTCATTGTACATTCAAGAAATGTACATCAAAACATACACATGTTCATTGTACATTCTAGAAATATACATCAAAACATACACATTTTCATTGTACATTCAAGAAATGTACATCAAAACATACACATTTTCATTGCACATTCAAGAAATGTACATCAAAACATACACATTTTCATTGTATACTCAAGAAATGCACATCATAACATACACATTTTCATTGTACATTCAAGAAATGTACATCAAAACATACACATTTTCATTGCACATTCAAGAAATGTACATCAAAATATACACATTTTCATTGCACATTCAAGAAATGTACATCAAAACATACACATTTTCATTGTACATTCAAGAAATGTACATCAAAACATACACATGTTCATTGTACATTCTAGAAATATACATCAAAACATACACATTTTCATTGTACATTCAAGAAATGTACATCAAAACATACACATTTTCATTGCACATTCAAGAAATGTACATCAAAACATACACATTTTCATTGTATACTCAAGAAATGCACATCATAACATACACATTTTCATTGTATATACAAGAAATGTACATCAAAACATACACATTTTCATTGTACATTCAAGAAATGTACATCAAAACATACACATTTTCATTGCACATTCAAGAAATGTACATCAAAACAAACACATTTTCATTGTACACTCAAGAAATGCACATCATAACATACACATTTTCATTGTATATACAAGAAATGTACACAAAACTTACACATTTTCATTGTACACTCAAGAAATGTACATCAAAACATACACATTTTCATTGTACACTCAAGAAATGTAGATCAAAGCTTACACATTTTCATTGTACACTCAAGAAATGTACATCAAAACTTACACATTTTCATTGTATATACAAGAAATGTACATCATAACATACACATTTTCATTGTACACTCAAGAAATGTACATCAAAACATACACATTTTCATTGTACACTCAAGAAATGTACATCAAAACATACACATTTTCATTGTACACTCAAGAAATGTAGATCAAAGCTTACACATTTTCATTGTACACTCAAGAAATGTAGATAAAAACTTACACATTTTCATTGTATATACAACAAATGTACATCAAAACATACACATTTTCATTGTACACTCAAGAAATGTACATCAAAACTTACACATTTTCATTGTATATACAAGAAATGTACATCATAACATACACATTTTCATTGTACACTCAAGAAATGTACATCAAAACATACACATTTTCATTGTACACTCAAGAAATGTAGATCAAAGCTTACACATCTTCATTGTACACTCAAGAAATGTACATCAAAACATACACATTTTCAGTGTACATTCAAGAAATGTACATCAAAACATACACATTTTCATTGTACATTCAGGAAATGTACATCAAAACATACACATTTTCATTGTACATTCTAGAAATATACATCAAAATATACACATTTTCATTGTACATTCAAGAAATGTACATCAAAACATACACATTTTCATTGTACAGTCAAGAAATGTACATCATAACATACACATTTTCAGTGTACATTCAAGAAATGTATATCAAAACATACACATTTTCATTGTACATTCAAGAAATAAACATCAAAACATACACATTTTCAGTGTACATTCATGAAATGTATATAAAATATACACATTTTGAGTATACATTCAAGAAATGTACATCAAAGCAAACACATCTTCATTGTACACTAAAGAAATGTACATCAAAACATACACATTTTCATTGTACACTCAAGTAATGTAAATCAAAACATACACATTTTCAGTGTACATTCAAGAAATGTATATCAAAACATATACATTTTCAGTGTACATTCAAGAAATGTACATCAAAACATACACATTCTCATTGTACACTCAAGTAATGTAAATCAAAACATACACATTTTCAGTGTACATTCAAGAAATGTATATCAAAACATATACATTTTCAGTGTACATTCAAGAAATGTACATCAAAATATAATAATTTTCATTGTATATACAAGAAATGTACATCAAAACATACAAATTTTCAGTGTACATTCAAGAAATGTACAGCAAAACATATACATTTTCATTGTATATACAAGAAATGTACATAAAAACATACACATTTTCAGTGTACATTCAAGAAATGTACATCAAAACATTCACATTTTCATTGTATATACAAGAAATGTACATCAAAACATACACATTTTCATTGTACATTCAAGAACTGTATATCAAAACAGACACATTTTCAGTGTACATTCAAGAAATGTACATCAAAACATACACATTTTCATTGTATATACAAGAAATGTACATCAAAACATACACATTTTCATTGTACACTAAAGAAATGTACATCATAACAGACACATTTTCATTGTACACTTAAGAAATGTACATCAAAACATACACATTCTCATTGTACACTCAAGAAATGTACATCAAAACATGCACATTTTCATTGTACATTCAAGAAATGTACATCAAAACATACACATTTTCATTGTACATTCAAGAAATGTATATCAAAACATACACATTTTCAGTGTACATTCAAGAAATGTATATCAAAACATACACATTTTCATTGTACACTCAAGAAATGTACATCAAGACATACACATTTTCATTTTACACTCAAGAAATGCACATCAAAACATACACATTTTCAGTGTACATTCAAGAAATGTGCATCAAAACATACACATTTTCATTGTACACTCAAGAAATGTACATCAAGACATACACATTTTCATTGTACACTCAAGAAATGTACATCAAAACATACCAATTTTCAGTGTACATTCAAGAAATGTGCATCAAAACATACACATTTTCATTGCATATACAAGAAATATGCATCAAAACATACACATTTTCAGTGTACATTCAAGAAATGTATATCAAAACATACACATTTTCATTGTACACTCAGGAAATGTACATCAAAACATACACATTTTCATTGTACATTCAAGAAATGTATATCAAAACATACACATTTTCATTGTACACTCAGGAAATGTACATCAAAACATACACATTTTCATTGTATACACAAGAAATGTATATCAAGACATACTCATTTTCATTGTACACTCAAGAAATGTACATCAAAACATACACATTTTCATTGTATATACAAGAAATGTATATCAAGACATACTCATTTTCAGTGTACATTCAAGAAATGTACATCAAAACATACACATTTTCATTGTATATACAAGAAATGTACATCAAAACATACACTTTTTCAGTGTACATTCAAGAAATGTACATCAAGACA
Organism: Tenodera sinensis; assembly: GCA_030765045.1. Lineage (NCBI taxonomy): Eukaryota > Metazoa > Arthropoda > Insecta > Mantodea > Mantidae > Tenodera > Tenodera sinensis. The sequence goes on along the minus strand of CM060963.1, from coordinate 164,428,016 downwards.
TACACATTTTCATTGTACATTCAAGAAATATACATCAAAACATACACATTTTCAGTGTACATTCAAGAAATGTACATCAAAAGATACATTTTCATTGTATATACCAGAAATGTACATCAAAACATACACATTTTCAGTGTACATTCAAGAAATGTACATCAAAACATATACATTTTCATTGTACATTCAAGAAATGTATATCAAAACATACACATTTTCATTGTATATACAAGAAATGTACATCAAAACATACACATTTTCAGTGTACATTCAAGAAATGTACATCAAAACATACACATTTTCAGTGTATACTCAAGAAATGTACTTCAAAACATACACATTTTCATTGTACATTCAAGAAATGTATATCAAAACATACACATTTTCATTGTATATACAAGAAATGTACATCAAAACATACACATTTTCAGTGTACATTCAAGAAATGTACATCAAAACATATACATTTTCATTGTACATTCAAGAAATGTATATCAAAACATACACATTTTCATTGTATATACAAGAAATGTACATCAAAACATACACATTTTCAGTGTACATTCAAAAAATGTACATCAAAACATACACATTTTCAGTGTATACTCAAGATATGTACTTCAAAACATACACATTTTAAGTGTACATTCAAGAAATGTACATCAAAACATACACATTTTCATTGTACACTCAGGAAATGTACATCAAAACATACACATTTTCATTGTACATTCAAGAAATGTATATCAAAACATACACATTTTCATTGTACATTCAAGAAATGCACATCAAAACATACACATTTTCATTGTACATTCAAGAAATGTATATCAAAACATACACATTTTCATTGTACACTCAGGAAATGTACATCAAAACATACACATTTTCATTGTACATTCAAGAAATGTACATCAAAACATACACATTTTCATTGTACATTCAAGAAATTTACATCAAAACATACACATTTTCAGTGTACATTCAAGAAATGTACATCAAAACATACACATTTTCATTGTACATTCAAGAAATGTATATCAAAACATACACACTTTCATTGTACACTCAGGAAATGTACATCAAAACATACACATTTTCATTGTACATTCAAGAAATGTATATCAAAACATACACATTTTCATTGTACATTCAAGAAATGTACATCAAAATATACACATTTTCAGTGTACATTCAAGAAATGTACATCAAAACATACACATTTTCATTGTACATTCTAGAAATATACATCAAAACATACACATTTTCATTGTACATTCAAGAAATGTACATCAAAACATACATATTTTCATTGCACATTCAAGAAATGTACATCAAAACATACACATTTTCATTGTACATTCTAGAAATATACATCAAAACATACACATTTTCATTGTACATTCAAGAAATGTATATCAAAACATACACATTTTCATTGTATACTCAAGAAATGCACATCATAACATACACATTTTCATTGTATATACAAGAAATGTACATCAAAACATACACATTTTCATTGTACACTCAAGAAATGTAGATCAAAGCTTACACATTTTCACTGTACACTCAGGAAATGTACATCAAAACATACACATTTTCATTGTACATTCAAGAAATGTACATCAAAACATACACATTTTCATTGTACATTCAAGAAATGTACATCAAAACATACACATTTTCATTGTACATTCTAGAAATATACATCAAAACATACACATTTTCATTGTACATTCAAGAAATGTACATCAAAACATACACATTTTCATTGTACATTCAAGAAATGTACATCAAAACATACACATTTTCATTGTACATTCTAGAAATATACATCAAAACATACACATTTTCATTGTACATTCAAGAAATGTATATCAAAACATACACATTTTCATTGTATACTCAAGAAATGCACATCATAACATACACATTTTCATTGTATATACAAGAAATGTACATGAAAACATACAGATTTTCATTGTACACTCAAGAAATGTAGATCAAAGCTTACACATTTTCATTGTACACTCAAGAAATGTACATCAAAACATACACATTTTCATTGTACATTCAAGAAATGTACATCAAAACATACACATTTTCATTGTACATTCAAGAAATGTACATCAAAACATACACATTTTCATTGTACATTCAAGAAATATACATCAAAACATACACATTTTCATTGTACATTCAAGAAATGTACATCAAAACATACACATTTTCATTGTACATTCAAGAAATGTACATCAAAACATACACATTTTCATTGTACATTCTAGAAATATACATCAAAACATACACATTTTCATTGTACATTCAAGAAATGTATATCAAAACATACACATTTTCATTGTATACTCAAGAAATGCACATCATAACATACACATTTTCATTGTATATACAAGAAATGTACATCAAAACATACACATTTTCATTGTACACTCAAGAAATGTTGATCAAAGCTTACACATTTTCATTGTACACTCAAGAAATGTACATCAAAACTTACACATTTTCATTGTATATACAAGAAATGTACATCATAACATACACATTTTCATTGTACACTCAAGAAATGTACATCAAAACATACACATTTTCATTGTACACTCAAGAAATGTACATCAAAACATACACATTTTCATTGTACACTCAAGAAATGTAGATCAAAGCTTACACATTTTCATTGTACACTCAAGAAATGTAGATAAAAACTTACACATTTTCATTGTATATACAACAAATGTACATCAAAACATACACATTTTCATTGTACACTCAAGAAATGTGCATCAAAACTTACACATTTTCATTGTATATACAAGAAATGTACATCATAACATACACATTTTCATTGTACACTCAAGAAATGTACATCAAAACATACACATTTTCATTGTACACTCAAGAAATGTACATCAAAACATACAATTTTCATTCTACACTCAAGAAATGTAGATCAAAGCTTACACATCTTCGTTGTACACTCAAGAAATGTACATCAAAACATACACATTTTCATTGTACACTCAAGAAATGTACATCAAAACATACACATTTTCAGTGTACATTCAAGAAATGTACATCAAAACATACACATTTTCATTGTACATTCAGGAAATGTACATCAAAACATACACATTTTCATTGTACATTCTAGAAATATACATCAAAATATACACATTTTCATTGTACATTCAAGAAATGTACATCAAAACATACACATTTTCATTGTACACTAAAGAAATGTACATCATAACAGACACATTTTCATTGTACACTTAAGAAATGTACATCAAAACATACACATTCTCATTGTACACTCAAGAAATGTACATCAAAACATGCACATTTTCATTGTACATTCAAGAAATGTACATCAAAACATACACATTTTCATTGTACATTCAAGAAATGTATATCAAAACATACACATTTTCAGTGTACATTCAAGAAATGTATATCAAAACATACACATTTTCATTGTACACTCAAGAAATGTACATCAAGACATACACATTTTCAGTGTACATTCAAGAAATGTGCATCAAAACATACACATTTTCATTGTACACTCAAGAAATGTACATCAAGACATACACATTTTCATTGTACACTCAAGAAATGTACATCAAAACATACCAATTTTCAGTGTACATTCAAGAAATGTGCATCAAAACATACACATTTTCATTGCATATACAAGAAATATGCATCAAAACATACACATTTTCAGTGTACATTCAAGAAATGTATATCAAAACATACACATTTTCATTGTACACTCAGGAAATGTACATCAAAACATACACATTTTCATTGTACATTCAAGAAATGTATATCAAAACATACACATTTTCATTGTACACTCAGGAAATGTACATCAAAACATACACATTTTCATTGTATATACAAGAAATGTATATCAAGACATACTCATTTTCATTGTACACTCAAGAAATGTACATCAAAACATACACATTTTCATTGTATATACAAGAAATGTATATCAAGACATACTCATTTTCAGTGTACATTCAAGAAATGTACATCAAAACATACACATTTTCATTGTATATACAAGAAATGTACATCAAAACATACACTTTTTCAGTGTACATTCAAGAAATGTACATCAAGACATACACATTTTCATTGTACATTCAAGAAATATACATCAAAACATACACATTTTCAGTGTACATTCAAGAAATGTACATCAAAAGATACATTTTCATTGTATATACCAGAAATGTACATCAAAACATACACATTTTCAGTGTACATTCAAGAAATGTACATGAAAACATATACATTTTCATTGTACATTCAAGAAATGTATATCAAAACATACACATTTTCATTGTATATACAAGAAATGTACATCAAAACATACACATTTTCAGTGTACATTCAAGAAATGTACATCAAAACATACACATTTTCAGTGTATACTCAAGAAATGTACTTCAAAACATACACATTTTCATTGTACATTCAAGAAATGTATATCAAAACATACACATTTTCATTGTATATACAAGAAATGTACATCAAAACATACACATTTTCAGTGTACATTCAAGAAATGTACATCAAAACATATACATTTTCATTGTACATTCAAGAAATGTATATCAAAACATACACATTTTCATTGTATATACAAGAAATGTACATCAAAACATACACATTTTCAGTGTACATTCAAAAAATGTACATCAAAACATACACATTTTCAGTGTATACTCAAGATATGTACTTCAAAACATACACATTTTAAGTGTACATTCAAGAAATGTACATCAAAACATACACATTTTCATTGTACACTCAGGAAATGTACATCAAAACATACACATTTTCATTGTACATTCAAGAAATGTATATCAAAACATACACATTTTCATTGTACATTCAAGAAATGTACATCAAAACATACACATTTTCATTGTACATTCAAGAAATGTATATCAAAACATACACATTTTCATTGTACACTCAGGAAATGTACATCAAAACATACACATTTTCATTGTACATTCAAGAAATGTACATCAAAACATACACATTTTCATTGTACATTCAAGAAATGTACATCAAAACATACACATTTTCATTGTACATTCAAGAAATGTATATCAAAACATACACACTTTCATTGTACACTCAGGAAATGTACATCAAAACATACACATTTTCATTGTACATTCAAGAAATGTATATCAAAACATACACATTTTCATTGTACATTCAAGAAATGTACATCAAAATATACACATTTTCAGTGTACATTCAAGAAATGTACATCAAAACATACACATTTTCATTGTACATTCAAGAAATGTACATCAAAACATACACATTTTCATTGTACATTCTAGAAATATACATCAAAACATACACATTTTCATTGTACATTCAAGAAATGTACATCAAAACATACACATTTTCATTGCACATTCAAGAAATGTACATCAAAACATACACATTTTCATTGTACATTCTAGAAATATACATCAAAACATACACATTTTCATTGTACATTCAAGAAATGTATATCAAAACATACACATTTTCATTGTATACTCAAGAAATGCACATCATAACATACACATTTTCATTGTATATACAAGAAATGTACATCAAAACATACACATTTTCACTGTACACTCAAGAAATGTAGATCAAAGCTTACACATTTTCATTGTACACTCAAGAAATGTACATCAAAACATACACATTTTCATTGTACATTCAAGAAATGTACATCAAAACATACACATTTTCATTGTACATTCAAGAAATGTACATCAAAACATACACATTTTCATTGTACATTCTAGAAATATACATCAAAACATACACATTTTCATTGTACATTCAAGAAATGTACATCAAAACATACACATTTTCATTGTACATTCAAGAAATGTACATCAAAACATACACATTTTCATTGTACATTCTAGAAATATACATCAAAACATACACATTTTCATTGTACATTCAAGAAATGTATATCAAAACATACACATTTTCATTGTATACTCAAGAAATGCACATCATAACATACACATTTTCATTGTATATACAAGAAATGTACATCAAAACATACACATTTTCATTGTACACTCAAGAAATGTAGATCAAAGCTTACACATTTTCATTGTACACTCAAGAAATGTACATCAAAACATACACATTTTCATTGTACATTCAAGAAATGTACATCAAAACATACACATTTTCATTGTACATTCAAGAAATGTACATCAAAACATACACATTTTCATTGTACATTCAAGAAATATACATCAAAACATACACATTTTCATTGTACATTCAAGAAATGTACATCAAAACATACACATTTTCATTGTACATTCAAGAAATGTACATCAAAACATACACATTTTCATTGTACATTCTAGAAATATACATCAAAACATACACATTTTCATTGTACATTCAAGAAATGTATATCAAAACATACACATTTTCATTGTATACTCAAGAAATGCACATCATAACATACACATTTTCATTGTATATACAAGAAATGTACATCAAAACATACACATTTTCATTGTACACTCAAGAAATGTAGATCAAAGCTTACACATTTTCATTGTACACTCAAGAAATGTACATCAAAACTTACACATTTTCATTGTATATACAAGAAATGTACATCATAACATACACATTTTCATTGTACACTCAAGAAATGTACATCAAAACATACACATTTTCATTGTACACTCAAGAAATGTACATCAAAACATACACATTTTCATTGTACACTCAAGAAATGTAGATCAAAGCTTACACATTTTCATTGTACACTCAAGAAATGTAGATAAAAACTTACACATTTTCATTGTATATACAACAAATGTACATCAAAACATACACATTTTCATTGTACACTCAAGAAATGTGCATCAAAACTTACACATTTTCATTGTATATACAAGAAATGTACATCATAACATACACATTTTCATTGTACACTCAAGAAATGTACATCAAAACATACACATTTTCATTGTACACTCAAGAAATGTACATCAAAACATACAATTTTCATTCTACACTCAAGAAATGTAGATCAAAGCTTACACATCTTCGTTGTACACTCAAGAAATGTACATCAAAACATACACATTTTCATTGTACACTCAAGAAATGTACATCCAAACATACACATTTTCAGTGTACATTCAAGAAATGTACATCAAAACATACACATTTTCATTGTACATTCAGGAAATGTACATCAAAACATACACATTTTCATTGTACATTCTAGAAATATACATCAAAATATACACATTTTCATTGTACATTCAAGAAATGTACATCAAAACATACACATTTTCATTGTACAGTCAAGAAATGTACATCATAACATACACATTTTCAGTGTACATTCAAGAAATGTATATCAAAACATACACATTTTCATTGTACATCCAAGAAATAAACATCAAAACATACACATTTTCAGTGTACATTCATGAAATGTATATAAAAAAATACACATTTTGAGTATACATTCAAGAAATGTACATCAAAGCAAACACATTTTCATTGTACACTAAAGAAATGTACATCAAAACATACACATTTTCATTGTACACTAAAGTAATGTAAATCAAAACATACACATTTTCAGTGTACATTCAAGAAATGTATATCAAAACATATACATTTTCAGTGAACATTCAAGAAATGTACATCAAAACATACACATTCTCATTGTACACTCAAGTAATGTAAATCAAAACATACACATTTTCAGTGTACAGTCAAGAAATGTACATCATAACATACACATTTTCAGTGTACATTCAAGAAATGTATATCAAAACATACACATTTTCATTGTACATTCAAGAAATAAACATCAAAACATACACATTTTCAGTGTACATTCAAGAAATGTACAGCAAAACATATACATTTTCTTTGTATATACAAGAAATGTACATCAAAACATACACATTTTCAGTGTACATTCAAGAAATGTATATCAAAACATACACATTTTCATTGTACATTCAAGAAATAAACATCAAAACATACACATTTTCAGTGTACATTCAAGAAATGTATATCAAAACATACACATTTTCAATTTACATTCAAGAAATAAACATCAAAACATACACATTTTCAGTGTACATTCATGAAATGTATATAAAAAAATACACATTTTGAGTATACATTCAAGAAATGTACATCAAAGCAAACACATTTTCATTGTACACTAAAGAAATGTACATCAAAACATACACATTTTCATTGTACACTCAAGTAATGTAAATCAAAACATACACATTTTCAGTGTACATTCACGAAATGTATATCAAAACATATACATTTTCAGTGTACATTCAAGAAATGTACATCAAAACATACACATTTTCAGTGTACATTCAAGAAATGTACAGCAAAACATATACATTTTCATTGTATATACAAGAAATGTACATCAAAACATACACATTTTCAGTGTACATTCAAGAAATGTAGATCAAAGCTTACACATTTTCATTGTACACTCAAGAAATGTACATCAAAACATTCACATTTTCATTGTATATACAAGAAATATACATCAAAACATACACATTTTCATTGTACATTCAAGAACTGTATATCAAAACAGACACATTTTCAGTGTACATTCAAGAAATGTACATCAAAACATACACATTTTCATTGTATATACAAGAAATGTACATCAAAACATACACATTTTCATTGTACACTAAAGAAATGTACATCATAACAGACACATTTTCATTGTACACTTAAGAAATGTACATCAAAACATACACATTCTCATTGTACACTCAAGAAATGTACATCAAAACATGCACATTTTCATTGTACATTCAAGAAATGTACATCAAAACATACACATTTTCATTGTACATTCAAGAAATGTACATCAAGACATACACATTTTCATTGTACACTCAAGAAATGCACATCAAAACATACACATTTTCAGTGTACATTCAAGAAATGTACATCAAAACATACCAATTTTCAGTGTACATTCAAGAAATGTGCATCAAAACATACACATTTTCATTGCATATACTAGAAAGGTGCATCAAAACATACACATTTTCAGTGTACATTCAAGAAATGTACATCAAAACATACACATTTTCATTGTACATTCAAGAAATGTACATCAAAACATACACATTTTCATTGTACATTCAAGAACTGTACATCAAAACTTCCACATTTTCAGTGTACATTCAAGAAATGTACATCAAAACATACTCATTTTCATTGTACACTCAAGAAATGTAGATCAACACTTACACATTTTCATTGTATGTACAAGAAATGTACATCAAAACATACACATTTTCATTGTACATTAGAAATGTACATCAAAACATACACATTTTCATTGTACACTCAAGAAATGTACATCATAACACACATTTTGAGTGTCCATTCAAATAATGTACATCAAAACATACACATTTTCATTGTACACTCAAGAAATGTACATCAAAAAATACACATTTTCATTGCACATTCAAGAAATGTACATCAAAACATACACATTTTCATTGTACACTCAAGAAATGCACATCATAACATACACATTTTCATTGTATATACAAGATATGTACATCAAAACTTACACATTTTCATTGTACACTCAAGAAATGTACATCAAAACATACACATTTTCATTGTACACTCAGGAAATGTACATCAAAACATACACATTTTCAGTGTACACACAAGAAATGTACATCAAAACATACACATTTTCATTGTACATTCAAGAAATGCACATCAAAACATACACATTTTCATTGTACACTCAAGAAATGTACATCAAAACATACACATTTTCATTGTACACTCAAGAAATGTACATCAAAACATACACATTTTCATTGTACACTCAAGAAATGTAGATCAAAGCTTACACATTTTCATTGTACACTCAAGAAATGTAGATAAAAACTTACACATTTTCATTGTATATACAAGAAATGTACATCAAAACATACACATTTTCATTGTACCCTCAATAAATGTAGATCAAAACTTACACATTGTCATTGTATACACAAGAAATGTACATCAAAACATACACATTTTCATTGTACATTCAAGAAATGTACATCAAAGCATACACATTTTCATTGTACACTCAAGAAATGTACATCAAAACATACACATTTTCAGTGTACACACAAGACATGTACATCAAAACATACACATTTTCATTGTACACTCTATTAAATGTACATCAAAACATACACATTTTCATTGTACACTCAAGAAATGTACATCAAAACATACACATTTTCATTGTACACTCAAGAAATGTAGATCAAAGCTTACACATTTTCATTGTACACTCAACAAATGTACATCAAAACATACACATTTTCATTGTACATTCAAGAAATGTACATCAAAGCATACACATTTTCATTGTACACTCAAGAAATGTACATCAAAACATACACATTTTCAGTGTACACACAAGACATGTACATCAAAACATACACATTTTCATTGTACACTCAAGAAATGTACATCAAAACATACACATTTTCATTGTACGCTCAAGAAATGTATATCAAAGCTTACACATTTTCATTGTACACTCAAGAAATGTACATCAAAACTTACACATTTTCATTGTACACTCAAGAAATGTAGATAAAAACTTACACATTTTCATTGTATATACAAGAAATGTACATCAAAACATACACATTTTCGTTGTACACTCAAGAAATGTACATCAAAACATACACATTTTCATTGTATATACAAGAAATGTATATCAAGACATACTCATTTTCAGTGTACATTCAAGAAATGTACATCAAAACATACACATTTTCATTGTATATACAAGAAATGTACATCAAAACATACACATTTTCAGTGTTCATTCAAGAAATGTACATCAAGACATACACATTTTCATTGTACATTCAAGAAATATATATCAAAACATACACATTTTCAGTGTACATTCAAGAAATGTACATCAAAACATACATTTTCATTGTATATACAAGAAATGTACATCAAAACATACACATTTTCAGTGTACATTCAAGAAATGTACATGAAAACATATACATTTTCATTGTACATTCAAGAAATGTATATCAAAACATACACATTTTCATTGTATATACAAGAAACGTACATCAAAACATACACATTTTCAGCGTATACTCAAGAAATGTACTTCAAAACATACACATTTTCATTGGACACTAAAGAAATGTACATCAAAACATACACATTTTCATTGTACACTCAGGAAATGTACATCAAAACATACACATTCTCATTGTACATTCAAGAAATGTATATCAAAACATACACATTTTCATTGTAGATTCAAGAAATGTACATCAAAACATAAACATTTTCAGTGTACATTCAAGAAATGTACATCAAAACATACACATTTTCATTGTACATTCAAGGAATGTACATCAAAACATATACATTTTCATTGTACATTCAAGAAATGTACATCAAAACATACACATTTTCATTGTACACACAAGAAATGTACATCAAAACATACACATTTTCATTGTATACTCAAGAAATGTACTTCAAAACATACACATTTTCAGTGTACATTCAGGAAATGTACATCAAAACATACACATTTTCATTGTATATACCAGTAATGTACATCAAAACATACACATTTTCATTGTTTATTCAAGAAATGTACATCAAAACATACACATTTTCATTGTACATTCAAGAAATATACATCAAAACATAAACATTTTCAGTGTACATTAAAGAAATGTACATCAAAACATACACATTTTCATTGTATATACCAAAAATGTACTTCAAAACATACACATTTTCATTGTAAACTCAAGTAATGTAAATCAAAACATACACATTTTCAGTGTACATTCAAGAAATGTATATCAAAACATATACATTTTCAGTGTACATTCAAGAAATGTACATCAAAACATACACATTCTCATTGTACACTCAAGTAATGTAAATCAAAACATACACATTTTCAGTGTACAGTCAAGAAATGTACATCATAACATACACATTTTCAGTGTACATTCAAGAAATGTATATCAAAACATACACATTTTCATTGTACATTCAAGAAATAAACATCAAAACATACACATTTTCAGTGTACATTCAAGAAATGTACAGCAAAACATATACATTTTCATTGTATATACAAGAAATGTACATCAAAACATACACATTTTCAGTGTACATTCAAGAAATGTATATCAAAACATACACATTTTCATTGTACATTCAAGAAATAAACATCAAAACATACACATTTTCAGTGTACATTCAAGAAATGTATATCAAAACATACACATTTTCATTGTACATTCAAGAAATAAACATCAAAACATACACATTTTCAGTGTACATTCATGAAATGTATATAAAAAAATACACATTTTGAGTATACATTCAAGAAATGTACATCAAAGCAAACACATTTTCATTGTACACTAAAGAAATGTACATCAAAACATACACATTTTCATTGTACACTCAAGTAATGTAAATCAAAACATACACATTTTCAGTGTACATTCAAGAAATGTATATCAAAACATATACATTTTCAGTGTACATTCAAGAAATGTACATCAAAACATACAAATTTTCATTGTATATACAAGAAATGTACATCAAAACATACACATTTTCAGTGTACATTCAAGAAATGTACAGCAAAACATATACATTTTCATTGTATATACAAGAAATGTACATCAAAACATACACATTTTCAGTGTACATTCAAGAAATGTACATCAAAACATTCACATTTTCATTGTATATACAAGAAATGTACATCAAAACATACACATTTTCATTGTACATTCAAGAACTGTATATCAAAACAGACACATTTTCAGTGTACATTCAAGAAATGTACATCAAAACATACACATTTTCATTGTATATACAAGAAATGTACATCAAAACATACACATTTCATTGTACACTAAAGAAATGTACATCATAACAGACACATTTTCATTGTACACTTAAGAAATGTACATCAAAACATACACATTCTCATTGTACACTCAAGAAATGTACATAAAAACATGCACATTTTCATTGTACATCCAAGAAATGTACATCAAAACATACACATTTTCATTGTACATTCAAGAAATGTACATCAAGACATACACATTTTCATTGTACACTCAAGAAATGCACATCAAAACATACACATTTTCAGTGTACATTCAAGAAATGTACATCAAAACATACCAATTTTCAGTGTACATTCAAGAAATGTGCATCAAAACATACACATTTTCATTGCATATACAAGAAATGTGCATCAAAACATACACATTTTCAGTGTACATTCAAGAAATGTACATCAAAACATACACATTTTCATTGTACATTCAAGAAATGTACATCAAAACATACACATTTTCATTGTACATTCAAGAACTGTACATCAAAACTTCCACATTTTCAGTGTACATTCAAGAAATGTACATCAAAACATACTCATTTTCATTGTACACTCAAGAAATGTAGATCAACACTTACACATTTTCATTGTATGTACAAGAAATGTACATCAAAACATACACATTTTCATTGTACATTAGGAATGTACATCAAAACATACACATTTTCATTGTACACTCAAGAAATGTACATCATAACACACATTTTGAGTGTCCATTCAAATAATGTACATCAAAACATACACATTTTCATTGTACATTCAAGAAATGTACATCAAAACATACACATTTTCATTGCACATTCAAGAAATGTACATCAAAACATACACATTTTCATTGTACACTCAAGAAATGCACATCATAACATACACATTTTCATTGTATATACAAGATATGTACATCAAAACTTACACATTTTCATTGTACACTCAAGAAATGTACATCAAAACATACACATTTTCATTGTACACTCAGGAAATGTACATCAAAACATACACATTTTCAGTGTACACTCAAGAAATGTACATCAAAACATACACATTTTCATTGTACACTCAAGAAATGTACATCAAAACATACACATTTTCAGTGTACATTCAAGAAATGTATATCAAAACATACACATTTTCATTGTACATTCAAGTAATGTACATCAAAACATACACATTTTCATTGTACACTCAAGAAATGTACATCAAAACATACACATTTTCAGTGTACATTCAAGAAATGTATATCAAAACATACACATTTTCATTGTACATTCAAGAAATATACATCAAAACATACACATTTTCATTGTACATTCAAGAAATGTACATCAAAACATACACATTTTCATTGTACACTCAAGAAATGTACATCAAAACATACACATTTTCAGTGTACATTCAAGAAATGTACATCAAAACACACATTTTCATTGTACACTCAAGAAATGTACATCAAAACATACACATTTTCATTGTACATTCAAGAAATGTACATCAAAACATACACATTTTCATTGTACACTCAAGAAATGTACATCAAAACATACACATTTTCATTGTACATTCAAGAAATGTACATCAAAACATACACATTTTCATTGTACACTCAAGAAATGTACATCAAAACATACACATTTTCATTGTACACTCAGGAAATGTACATCAAAACATACACATTTTCAGTGTACACTCAAGAAATGTACATCAAAACATACACATTTTCATTGTACATTCAAGAAATGCACATCAAAACATACACATTTTCATTGTACACTCAAGAAATGTACATCAAAACATACACATTTTCATTGTACACTCAAGAAATGTACATCAAAACATACACATTTTCATTGTACACTCAAGAAATGTAGATCAAAGCTTACACATTTTCATTGTACACTCAAGAAATGTAGATAAAAACTTACACATTTTCATTGTATATACAAGAAATGTACATCAAAACATACACATTTTCATTGTACCCTCAATAAATGTAGATCAAAACTTACACATTGTCATTGTATACACAAGAAATGTACATCAAAACATACACATTTTCATTGTACATTCAAGAAATGTACATCAAAACATACACATTTTCATTGTACACTCAAGAAATGTACATCAAAACATACACATTTTCAGTGTACACACAAGACATGTACATCAAAACATACACATTTTCATTGTACACTCAGGAAATGTACATCAAAACATACACATTTTCATTGTACACTCAAGAAATGTACATCAAAACATACACATTTTCATTGTACACTCAAGAAATGTAGATCAAAGCTTACACATTTTCATTGTACACTCAACAAATGTACATCAAAACATACACATTTTCATTGTACATTCAAGAAATGTACATCAAAGCATACACATTTTCATTGTACACTCAAGAAATGTACATCAAAACATACACATTTTCAGTGTACACACAAGACATGTACATTTAAACATACACATTTTCATTGTACACTCAAGAAATGTACATCAAAACATACACATTTTCATTGTACGCTCAAGAAATGTAGATCAAAGCTTACACATTTTCATTGTACACTCAAGAAATGTACATCAAAACTTACACATTTTCATTGTACACTCAAGAAATGTAGATAAAAACTTACACATTTTCATTGTATATACAAGAAATGTACATCAAAACATACACATTTTCATTGTACACTCAAGAAATGTACATCAAAACATACACATTTTCATTGTATATACAAGAAATGTATATCAAGACATACTCATTTTCAGTGTACATTCAAGAAATGTACATCAAAACATACACATTTTCATTGTATATACAAGAAATGTACATCAAAACATACACATTTTCAGTGTTCATTC
Organism: Tenodera sinensis; assembly: GCA_030765045.1. Taxonomy (NCBI): domain Eukaryota; kingdom Metazoa; phylum Arthropoda; class Insecta; order Mantodea; family Mantidae; genus Tenodera; species Tenodera sinensis. The sequence continues at coordinate 164,412,094 of CM060963.1, read as the reverse complement.
AAGAAATGTACATCAAGACATACACATTTTCATTGTACATTCAAGAAATATATATCAAAACATACACATTTTCAGTGTACATTCAAGAAATGTACATCAAAACATACATTTTCATTGTATATACAAGAAATGTACATCAAAACATACACATTTTCAGTGTACATTCAAGAAATGTATATCAAAACATACACATTTTCATTGTACATTCAAGAAATATACATCAAAACATACACATTTTCATTGTACATTCAAGAAATGTACATCAAAACATACACATTTTCATTGTACACTCAAGAAATGTACATCAAAACATACACATTTTCAGTGTACATTCAAGAAATGTATATCAAAACATACACATTTTCATTGTACATTCAAGTAATGTACATCAAAACATACACATTTTCATTGTACACTCAAGAAATGTACATCAAAACATACACATTTTCAGTGTACATTCAATAAATGTATATCAAAACATACACATTTTCATTGTACATTCAAGAAATATACATCAAAACATACACATTTTCATTGTACATTCAAGAAATGTACATCAAAACATACACATTTTCATTGTACACTCAAGAAATGTACATCAAAACATACACATTTTCAGTGTACATTCAAGAAATGTACATCAAAACACACATTTTCAGTGTACATTCAAGAAATGTATATCAAAACATACACATTTTCATTGTACATTCAAGAAATGTACATCAAAACATACACATTTTCAGTGTACATTCAAGAAATGTATATCAAAACATACACATTTTCATTGTACATTCAAGAAATGTACATCAAAACATACACATTTTCATTGTACATTCAAGAAATGTATATCAAAACATACACATTTTCAGTGTACATTCAAGAAATGTATATCAAAACATACACATTTTCATTGTACACTCAAGAAATGTACATCAAAACATACACATTTTCATTGTACATTCAAGAAATGTACATCAAAACATACACATTTTCATTGTACACTCAAGAAATGTACATCAAAACATACACATTTTCATTGTACATTCAAGATGTGTATATCAAAACATACACATTTTCCTTGTACATTCAAGATGTGTATATCAAAACATACACATTTTCATTGTACATTCAAGAAATGTACATCAAAAATACACATTTTCATTGTACACTCAAGAAATGTACATCAAAACATACACATTTTCATTGTACATTCAAGAAATGTATATCAAAACATACACATTTTCATTGTACATTTAAGAAATATACATCAAAACATACACATTTTCATTGTACATTCAAGATGTGTACATCAAAACATACACATTTTCATTGTACATTTAAGAAATATACATCAAAACATACACATTTTCATTGTACACTCAAGAAATGTACATCAAAACATACACATTTTCATTGTACATTCAAGAAATGTACATCAAAACATACACATTTTCATTGTACACTCAAGAAATGTACATCAAAACATACACATTTTCATTGTACACTCAAGCAATGTACATCAAAACATACACATTTTCATTGTACACTCAAGAAATATACATCAAAACATACACATTTTCATTGTACATTCAAGAAATGTACATCAAAACATACACATTTTCATTGTACACTCAAGAAATGTACATCAAAACATACACATTTTCAGTGTACATTCAAGAAATGTACATCAAAACATACACATTTTCATTGTACATTCAAGAAATGTACATCAAAACATACACATTTTCATTGTACATTCAAGAAATGTACATCAAAACATACACATTTTCATTGTACATTCAAGAAATGTACATCAAAACATACACATTTTCATTGTACATTCAAGAAATGTACATCAAAACTTACACATTTTCATTGTACACTCAAGAAATGTAGATAAAAACTTACACATTTTCATTGTATATACAAGAAATGTACATCAAAACATACACATTTTCATTGTACACTCAAGAAATGTACATCAAAACATACACATTTTCATTGTACACTCAAGAAATATACATCAAAACATACACATTTTCATTGTACACTCAAGAAATGTACATCAAAACATACACATTTTCATTGTACATTCAAGAAATGTACATCAAAACATACACATTTTCATTGTACACTCAAGAAATGTACATCAAAACATACACATTTTCATTGTACACTCAAGAAATGTACATCAAAACATACACATTTTCATTGTGCACTCAAGAAATATACATAAAAACATACACATTTTCATTGTACATTCAAGAAATGTACATCAAAACATACACATTTTCATTGTACACTCAAGAAATGTACATCAAAACATACACATTTTCAGTGTACATTCAAGAAATGTACATCAAAACACACATTTTCAGTGTACATTCAAGAAATGTATATCAAAACATACACATTTTCATTGTACATTCAAGAAATGTACATCAAAACATACACATTTTCATTGTACATTCAAGAAATGTCCATCAAAGCATACACATTTTCATTGTACACTCAAGAAATGTATATCAACACATACACATTTTCATTGTACATTCAAGTAATGTACATCAAAACATACACATTTTCAGTGTACATTCAAGAAATGTATATAAAAAATACACATTTTCAGTATACATTCAAGAAATGTACATCAAAGCAAACACATTTTCATTGTACACTAAGGAAATGTACATCAAAACATACACATCTTCATTGCACATTCATGAAATGTACATCAAAGCATACACATTCTCATTGTACACTCAAGTAATGTACATCAAAACATACACATTTTCAGTGTACATTCAAGAAGTGTATATCAAAACATACACATTTTCAGTGTACATTCAACAAATATACATCAAAACATACAAATTTTCATTGTATATACAAGAAATGTACATCAAAACATACACATTTTCAGTGTACATTCAAGAACTGTACATAAAAACATACACATTTTCATTGTATATACAAGAAATGTACATCAAAACATACACATTTTCAGTGTACATTCAAGAAATGTACATCAAAACATACACATTTTCATTGTACATTCAAGAAATGTATATCAAAACATACACATTTTCATTGTACACTCAAGAAATGTACATCAAAACATACACATTTTCAGTGTACATTCAAGAAATGTATATCAAAACATACACATTTTCATTGTACATTCAAGAAATATACATCAAAACATACACATTTTCATTGTACATTCAAGAAATGTACATCAAAACATACACATTTTCATTGTACACTCAAGAAATGTACATCAAAACATACACATTTTCAGTGTACATTCAAGAAATGTATATCAAAACATACACATTTTCATTGTACATTCAAGAAATATACATCAAAACATACACATTTTCATTGTACATTCAAGAAATGTACATCAAAACATACACATTTTCATTGTACACTCAAGAAATGTACATCAAAACATACACATTTTCAGTGTACATTCAAGAAATGTACATCAAAACATACACATTTTCAGTGTACATTCAAGAAATGTATATCAAAACATACACATTTTCATTGTACATTCAAGAAATATACATCAAAACATACACATTTTCATTGTACATTCAAGAAATGTACATCAAAACATACACATTTTCATTGTACACTCAAGAAATGTACATCAAAACATACACATTTTCAGTGTACATTCAAGAAATGTATATCAAAACATACACATTTTCATTGTACATTCAAGAAATATACATCAAAACATACACATTTTCATTGTACATTCAAGAAATGTACATCAAAACATACACATTTTCAGTGTACATTCAAGAAATGTACATCAAAACATACACATTTTCATTGTACATTCAAGAAATGTATATCAAAACATACACATTTTCATTGTACATTCAAGAAATGTATATCAAAACATACACATTTTCATTGTACATTCAAGAAATGTACATCAAAACATACACATTTTCATTGTACATTCAAGAAATGTACATCAAAACATACACATTTTCAGTGTACATTCAAGAAATGTATATCAAAACATACACATTTTCAGTGTACATTCAAGAAATGTACATCAAAACATACACATTTTCATTGTACATTCAAGAAATGTACATCAAAACATACACATTTTCATTGTACATTCAAGAAATGTACATCAAAACATACACATTTTCATTGTACACTCAAGAAATGTACATCAAAACATACACATTTTCAGTGTACATTCAAGAAATGTATATCAAAACATACACATTTTCATTGTACATTCAAGAAATATACATCAAAACATACACATTTTCATTGTACATTCAAGAAATGTACATCAAAACATACACATTTTCATTGTACACTCAAGAAATGTACATCAAAACATACACATTTTCAGTGTACATTCAAGAAATGTACATCAAAACATACACATTTTCAGTGTACATTCAAGAAATGTATATCAAAACATACACATTTTCATTGTACATTCAAGAAATGTACATCAAAACATACAGATTTTCAGTGTACATTCAAGAAATGTATATCAAAACATACACATTTTCATTGTACATTCAAGAAATGTACATCAAAACATACACATTTTCATTGTACATTCAAGAAATGTATATCAAAACATACACATTTTCAGTGTACATTCAAGAAATGTATATCAAAACATACACATTTTCATTGTACACTCAAGAAATGTACATCAAAACATACACATTTTCATTGTACACTAAAGAAATGTACATCATAACATACACATTTTCATTGTACACTCAAGAAATGTACATCAAAACACACACATTTTCATTGTACACTCAAGAAATGTACATCAGAACATACACATTTTCATTGTACATTCAAGAAATGTACATCAAAACATACACATTTTCATTCTACATTCAAGAAATGTACATCAAAACATACACATTTTCATTGTACACTCAAGAAATGTACATCAAAACATACACATTTTCATTGTACATTCAAGAAATGTACATCAACACATACACATTTTCAGTGTACATTCAAGTAATGTATATCAAAAAATACACATTTTCAGTGTACTTTCAAGAAATGTACATCAAAACAATCACATTTTCATTGTACACTAAGGAAATGTACATCAAAACATACACATTTTCATTGTACATTCAAGAAATGTACATCAAAACATACACATTTTCATTGTACACTCAAGAAATGTACATCAAAACATACACATTTTCAGTGTACATTCAAGAAATGTATATCAAAACAATCACATTTTCATTGTACATTCAAGAAATGTACATCAAAACATACACATTTTCAGTGTACTTTCAAGAAATGTACATCAAAACAATCACATTTTCATTGTACATTCAAGAAATATACATCAAAACATACACATTTTCATTGTACATTCAAGAAATGTACATCAAAACATACACATTTTCATTGTACACTCAAGAAATGTACATCAAAACATACACATTTTCAGTGTACATTCAAGAAATGTATATCAAAACATACACATTTTCAGGGTACATTCAAGAAATGTATATCAAAACAATCACATTTTCATTGTACATTCAAGAAATGTACATCAAAACATACACATTTTCAGTGTACTTTCAAGAAATTGTCATCAAAACAATCACATTTTCATTGTACATTCAAGAAATATACATCAAAACATACACATTTTCATTGTACATTCAAGAAATGTACATCAAAACATACACATTTTCAGTGTACTTTCAAGAAATGTACATCAAAACAATCACATTTTCATTGTACATTCAAGAAATATACATCAAAACATACACATTTTCATTGTACATTCAAGAACTGTACATCAAAACATACACATTTTCATTGTACACTCAAGAAATGTACATCAAAACATACACATTTTCAGTGTACATTCAAGAAATGTATATCAAAACATACACATTTTCATTGTACATTCAAGAAATGTACATCAAAACATACACATTTTCATTGTACATTCAAGAAATGTACATCAAAACATACACATTTTCATTGTACATTCAAGAAATGTATATCAAAACATACACATTTTCATTGTACACTCAAGAAATGTACATCAAAACATACACATTTTCATTGTACACTAAAGAAATGTACATCATAACATACACATTTTCATTGTACACTCAAGAAATGTACATCAAAACACACACATTTTCATTGTACACTCAAGAAATGTACATCAGAACATACACATTTTCATTGTACATTCAAGAAATGTACATCAAAACATACACATTTTCATTCTACATTCAAGAAATGTACATCAAAACATACACATTTTCATTGTACACTCAAGAAATGTACATCAAAACATACACATTTTCATTGTACATTCAAGAAATGTACATCAACACATACACATTTTCAGTGTACATTCAAGTAATGTATATCAAAAAATACACATTTTCAGTGTACTTTCAAGAAATGTACATCAAAACAATCACATTTTCATTGTACACTAAGGAAATGTACATCAAAACAATCACATTTTCATTGTACATTCAAGAAATATACATCAAAACATACACATTTTCATTGTACATTCAAGAAATGTACATCAAAACATACACATTTTCATTGTACACTCAAGAAATGTACATCAAAACATACACATTTTCAGTGTACATTCAAGAAATGTATATCAAAACATACACATTTTCATTGTACATTCAAGAAATGTACATCAAAACATACACATTTTCATTGTACATTCAAGAAATGTATATCAAAACTGACACATTTTCATTGTACACTCAAGAAATGTACATCAAAACATACACATTTTCATTGTACATTCAAGAAATGTACATCAAAACATACACATTTTCATTGTACATTCAAGAAATATACATCAAAACATACACATTTTCATTGTACATTCAAGAAATGTACATCAAAACTGACACATTTTCATTGTACACTCAAGAAATGTACATCAAAACATACACATTTTCAGTGTAAATTCAAGAAATGTACATCAAAACATACACATTTTCATTGTACATTCAAGAAATGTACATCAAAACATACACATTTTCATTGTACATTCTAGAAATATACATCAAAGCATACACATTTTCATTCTACACTCAAGAAATGTACATCAAAGCATACACATTTTCATTCTACACTCAAGAAATGTACATTAAAACATACACATTTTCAGTGTACATTCAAGAAATGTATATGAAAACATACACATTTTCATTGTACATTCAAGAAATGTACATCAAAACATACACATTTTCAGTGTTCATTCAAGAAATGTACATCAAAACATACACATTTTCATTGTACATTCAAGAAATGTACATCAAAACATACACATTTTCATTGTACATTCAAGAAATATACATCAAAACATACACATTTTCATTGTACATTCAAGAAATGTACATCAAAACTGACACATTTTGATTGTACACTCAAGAAATGTACATCAAAACATACACATTTTCAGTGTAAATTCAAGAAATGTACATCAAAACATACACATTTTCAGTGTAAATTCAAGAAATGTACATCAAAACATACACATTTTCATTGTACATTCAAGAAATGTACATCAAAACATACACATTTTCATTGTACATTCAAGAAATGTACATCAAAGCATACACATTTTCATTCTACACTCAAGAAATGTACATTAAAACATACACATTTTCAGTGTACATTCAAGAAATGTATATGAAAACATACACATTTTCATTGTACATTCAAGAAATGTACATCAAAACATACACATTTTCAGTGTTCATTCAAGAAATGTACATCAAAACATACACATTTTCATTGTACATTCAAGAAATGCACATCGAAACATACACATTTTCATTGTACATTCAAGAAATGTACATCAAAGCATACACATTCTCATTGTACACTCAAGTAATGTACATCAAAACATACACATTTTCAGTGTACATTCAAGAAATGTATATCAAAACATACACATTTTCAGTGTACATTCAAGAAATATACATCAAAACATACAAATTTTCATTGTATATACAAGAAATGTACATCAAAACATACACATTTTCAGTGTACATTCAAGAAATGTACATCAAAACATACACATTTTCATTGTATATACAAGAAATGTACATCAAAACATACACATTTTCAGTGTACATTCAAGAAATGTACATCAAAACATTCACATTTTCATTGTACATTCAAGAAATGTATATCAAAACATACACATTTTCAGTGTACATTCAAGAAATGTACATCAAAACATTCACATTTTCAGTGTATATACAAGAAATGTACATCAAAACATACACATTTTCAGTGTACATTCAAGTAATGTACATCAAAACATACACATTTTCAGTGTACATTCAAGAAATGTACATCAAAGCATACACATTCTCATTGTACACTCAAGTAATGTACATCAAAACATACACATTTTCAGTGTACATTCAAGAAATGTATATCAAAACATACACATTTTCAGTGTACATTCAAGAAATGTACATCAAAACATTCACATTTTCATTGTACATTCAAGAAATGTATATCAAAACATACACATTTTCAGTGTAAATTTAAGAAATGTACATCAAAGCATACACATTCTCATTGTACACTCAAGTAATGTACATCAAAACATACACATTTTCAGTGTACATTCAAGAAATGTATATCAAAACATACACATTTTCAGTGTACATTCAAGAAATATACATCAAAACATACAAATTTTCATTGTATATACAAGAAATGTACATCAAAACATACACATTTTCAGTGTACATTCAAGAAATGTACATCAAAACATACACATTTTCATTGTACATTCAAGAAATGTATATCAAAACATACACATTTTCAGTGTAAATTTAAGAAATGTACATCAAAGCATACACATTCTCATTGTACACTCAAGTAATGTACATCAAAACATACACATTTTCAGTGTACATTCAAGAAATGTATATCAAAACATACACATTTTCAGTGTACATTCAAGAAATGTACATCAAAACATTCACATTTTCATTGTACATTCAAGAAATGTATATCAAAACATACACATTTTCAGTGTAAATTTAAGAAATGTACATCAAAGCATACACATTCTCATTGTACACTCAAGTAATGTACATCAAAACATACACATTTTCAGTGTACATTCAAGAAATGTATATCAAAACATACACATTTTCAGTGTACATTCAAGAAATATACATCAAAACATACAAATTTTCATTGTATATACAAGAAATGTACATCAAAACATACACATTTTCAGTGTACATTCAAGAAATGTACATCAAAACATACACATTTTCATTGTACATTCAAGAAATGTATATCAAAACATACACATTTTCAGTGTAAATTTAAGAAATGTACATCAAAGCATACACATTCTCATTGTACACTCAAGTAATGTACATCAAAACATACACATTTTCAGTGTACATTCAAGAAATGTATATCAAAACATACACATTTTCAGTGTACATTCAAGAAATATACATCAAAACATACAAATTTTCATTGTATATACAAGAAATGTACATCAAAACATACACATTTTCAGTGTACATTCAAGAAATGTACATCAAAACATACACATTTTCATTGTATATACAAGAAATGTACATCAAAACATACACATTTTCAGTGTACATTCAAGAAATGTATATCAAAACATACACATTTTCAGTGTACATTCAAGAAATGTATATCAAAACATACACATTTTCAGTGTACATTCAAGAAATGTACATCAAAACATACACATTTTCATTGTACATTCAAGAAATGTATATCAAAACATACACATTTTCAGTGTACATTCAAGAAATGTACATCAAAACATACACATTTTCATTGTACATTCAAGAAATGTATATCAAAACATACACATTTTCAGTGTACATTCAAGAAATGTATATCAAAACATACACATTTTCAGTGTACATTCACGAAATGTACATCAAAACATACACATTTTCATTGTATATACAAGAAATGTACATCAAAACATACACATTTTCAGTGTACATTCAAGAAATGTACATCAAAACATACACATTTTCAGTGTACATTCAAGAAATGTACATCAAAACATTCACATTTTCATTGTACATTCAAGAAATGTATATCAAAACATACACATTTTCAGTGTAAATTTAAGAAATGTACATCAAAGCATACACATTCTCATTGTACACTCAAGTAATGTACATCAAAACATACACATTTTCAGTGTACATTCAAGAAATGTATATCAAAACATACACATTTTCAGTGTACATTCAAGAAATATACATCAAAACATACAAATTTTCATTGTATATACAAGAAATGTACATCAAAACATACACATTTTCATTGTATATACAAGAAATGTACATCAAAACATACACATTTTCAGTGTACATTCAAGAAATGTATATCAAAACATACACATTTTCAGTGTACATTCACGAAATGTACATCAAAACATACACATTTTCAGTGTACATTCACGAAATGTACATCAAAACATACACATTTTCAGTGTACATTCAAGAAATATACATCAAAACATACAAATTTTCATTGTATATACAAGAAATGTACATCAAAACATACACATTTTTAGTGTACATTCAAGAAATGTATATCAAAACATACACATTTTCAGTGTACATTCACGAAATGTACATCAAAACATACACATTTTCAGTGTACATTCACGAAATGTACATCAAAACATACACATTTTCAGTGTACATTCAAGAAATATACATCAAAACATACAAATTTTCATTGTATATACAAGAAATGTACATCAAAACATACACATTTTCATTGTATATACAAGAAATGTACATCAAAACATACACATTTTCAGTGTACATTCAAGAAATGTATATTAAAACATACACATTTTCAGTGTACATTCACGAAATGTACATCAAAACATACACATTTTCATTGTATATACAAGAAATGTACATCAAAACATACACATTTTCAGTGTACATTCAAGAAATGTACATCAAAACATTCACATTTTCATTGTACATTCAAGAAATGTATATCAAAACATACACATTTTCAGTGTAAATTTAAGAAATGTACATCAAAGCATACACATTCTCATTGTACACTCAAGTAATGTACATCAAAACATACACATTTTCAGTGTACATTCAAGAAATGTATATCAAAACATACACATTTTCAGTGTACATTCAAGAAATATACATCAAAACATACAAATTTTCATTGTATATACAAGAAATGTACATCAAAACATACACATTTTCAGTGTACATTCAAGAAATGTACATCAAAACATTCACATTTTCATTGTACATTCAAGAAATGTACATCAAAACATACACATTTTCAGTGTAAATTTAAGAAATGTACATCAAAGCATACACATTCTCATTGTACACTCAAGTAATGTACATCAAAACATACACATTTTCAGTGTACATTCAAGAAATGTATATCAAAACATACACATTTTCAGTGTACATTCAAGAAATATACATCAAAACATACAAATTTTCATTGTATATACAAGAAATGTACATCAAAACATACACATTTTCAGTGTACATTCAAGAAATGTACATCAAAACATACAAATTTTCATTGTATATACAAGAAATGTACATCAAAACATACACATTTTCAGTGTACATTCAAGAAATGTCCATCAAAGCATACACATTTTCATTGTACACTCAAGAAATGTATATCAACACATACACATTTTCATTGTACATTCGAGTAATGTACATCAAAACATACACATTTTCAGTGTACATTCAAGAAATGTATATAAAAAATACACATTTTCAGTATACATTCAAGAAATGTACATCAAAGCAAACACATTTTCATTGTACACTAAGGAAATGTACATCAAAACATTCACATTTTCATTGTATATACAAGAAATGTACATCAAAACATACACATTTTCATTGTACATTCAAGAACTGTATATCAAAACAGACACATTTTCATTGTATATACAAGAAATGTACATCAAAACATACACATTTTCATTGTACATTCAAGAACTGTATATCAAAACAGACACATTTTCAGTGTACATTCAAGAAATGTACATCAAAACATACACATTTTCATTGTATATACAAGAAATGTACATCAAAACATACACATTTCATTGTACACTAAAGAAATGTACATCATAACAGACACATTTTCATTGTACACTTAAGAAATGTACATCAAAACATACACATTCTCATTGTACACTCAAGAAATGTACATAAAAACATGCACATTTTCATTGTACATCCAAGAAATGTACATCAAAACATACACATTTTCATTGTACATTCAAGAAATGTACATCAAGACATACACATTTTCATTGTACACTCAAGAAATGCACATCAAAACATACACATTTTCAGTGTACATTCAAGAAATGTACATCAAAACATACCAATTTTCAGTGTACATTCAAGAAATGTGCATCAAAACATACACATTTTCATTGCATATACAAGAAATGTGCATCAAAACATACACATTTTCAGTGTACATTCAAGAAATGTACATCAAAACATACACATTTTCATTGTACATTCAAGAAATGTACATCAAAACATACACATTTTCATTGTACATTCAAGAACTGTACATCAAAACTTCCACATTTTCAGTGTACATTCAAGAAATGTACATCAAAACATACTCATTTTCATTGTACACTCAAGAAATGTAGATCAACACTTACACATTTTCATTGTATGTACAAGAAATGTACATCAAAACATACACATTTTCATTGTACATTAGGAATGTACATCAAAACATACACATTTTCATTGTACACTCAAGAAATGTACATCATAACACACATTTTGAGTGTCCATTCAAATAATGTACATCAAAACATACACATTTTCATTGTACATTCAAGAAATGTACATCAAAACATACACATTTTCATTGCACATTCAAGAAATGTACATCAAAACATACACATTTTCATTGTACACTCAAGAAATGCACATCATAACATACACATTTTCATTGTATATACAAGATATGTACATCAAAACTTACACATTTTCATTGTACACTCAAGAAATGTACATCAAAACATACACATTTTCATTGTACACTCAGGAAATGTACATCAAAACATACACATTTTCAGTGTACACTCAAGAAATGTACATCAAAACATACACATTTTCATTGTACACTCAAGAAATGTACATCAAAACATACACATTTTCAGTGTACATTCAAGAAATGTATATCAAAACATACACATTTTCATTGTACATTCAAGTAATGTACATCAAAACATACACATTTTCATTGTACACTCAAGAAATGTACATCAAAACATACACATTTTCAGTGTACATTCAAGAAATGTATATCAAAACATACACATTTTCATTGTACATTCAAGAAATATACATCAAAACATACACATTTTCATTGTACATTCAAGAAATGTACATCAAAACATACACATTTTCATTGTACACTCAAGAAATGTACATCAAAACATACACATTTTCAGTGTACATTCAAGAAATGTACATCAAAACACACATTTTCATTGTACACTCAAGAAATGTACATCAAAACATACACATTTTCATTGTACATTCAAGAAATGTACATCAAAACATACACATTTTCATTGTACACTCAAGAAATGTACATCAAAACATACACATTTTCATTGTACATTCAAGAAATGTACATCAAAACATACACATTTTCATTGTACACTCAAGAAATGTACATCAAAACATACACATTTTCATTGTACACTCAGGAAATGTACATCAAAACATACACATTTTCAGTGTACACTCAAGAAATGTACATCAAAACATACACATTTTCATTGTACATTCAAGAAATGCACATCAAAACATACACATTTTCATTGTACACTCAAGAAATGTACATCAAAACATACACATTTTCATTGTACACTCAAGAAATGTACATCAAAACATACACATTTTCATTGTACACTCAAGAAATGTAGATCAAAGCTTACACATTTTCATTGTACACTCAAGAAATGTAGATAAAAACTTACACATTTTCATTGTATATACAAGAAATGTACATCAAAACATACACATTTTCATTGTACCCTCAATAAATGTAGATCAAAACTTACACATTGTCATTGTATACACAAGAAATGTAGATCAAAACATACACATTTTCATTGTACATTCAAGAAATGTACATCAAAACATACACATTTTCATTGTACACTCAAGAAATGTACATCAAAACATACACATTTTCAGTGTACACACAAGACATGTACATCAAAACATACACATTTTCATTGTACACTCAGGAAATGTACATCAAAACATACACATTTTCATTGTACACTCAAGAAATGTACATCAAAACATACACATTTTCATTGCACACTCAAGAAATGTAGATCAAAACATACACATTTTCAGTGTACACACAAGACATGTACATTTAAACATACACATTTTCATTGTACACTCAAGAAATGTACATCAAAACATACACATTTTCAGTGTACACACAAGACATGTACATTTAAACATACACATTTTCATTGTACACTCAAGAAATGTACATCAAAACATACACATTTTCATTGTATATACAAGAAATGTACATCAAAACATACACATTTTCAGTGTTCATTCAAGAAATGTACATCAAGACATACACATTTTCATTGTACATTCAAGAAATATATATCAAAACATACACATTTTCAGTGTACATTCAAGAAATGTACATCAAAACATACATTTTCATTGTATATACAAGAAATGTACATCAAAACATACACATTTTCAGTGTACATTCAAGAAATGTATATCAAAACATACACATTTTCATTGTACATTCAAGAAATATACATCAAAACATACACATTTTCATTGTACATTCAAGAAATGTACATCAAAACATACACATTTTCATTGTACACTCAAGAAATGTACATCAAAACATACACATTTTCAGTGTACATTCAAGAAATGTATATCAAAACATACACATTTTCATTGTACATTCAAGTAATGTACATCAAAACATACACATTTTCAGTGTACACACAAGACATGTACATCAAAACATACACATTTTCATTGTACACTCAGGAAATGTACATCAAAACATACACATTTTCATTGTACACTCAAGAAATGTACATCAAAACATACACATTTTCATTGCACACTCAAGAAATGTAGATCAAAACATACACATTTTCAGTGTACACACAAGACATGTACATTTAAACATACACATTTTCATTGTACACTCAAGAAATGTACATCAAAACATACACATTTTCAGTGTACACACAAGACATGTACATTTAAACATACACATTTTCATTGTACACTCAAGAAATGTACATCAAAACATACACATTTTCATTGTACGCTCAAGAAATGTAGATCAAAGCTTACACATTTTCATTGTACACTCAAGAAATGTACATCAAAACTTACACATTTTCATTGTACACTCAAGAAATGTAGATAAAAACTTACACATTTTCATTGTATATACAAGAAATGTACATCAAAACATACACATTTTCATTGTACACTCAAGAAATGTACATCAAAACATACACATTTTCATTGTATATACAAGAAATGTATATCAAGACATACTCATTTTCAGTGTACATTCAAGAAATGTACATCAAAACATACACATTTTCATTGTATATACAAGAAATGTACATCAAAACATACACATTTTCAGTGTTCATTCAAGAAATGTACATCAAGACATACACATTTTCATTGTACATTCAAGAAATATATATCAAAACATACACATTTTCAGTGTACATTCAAGAAATGTACATCAAAACATACACATTTTCATTGTACACTCAAGAAATGTACATCAAAACATACACATTTTCAGTGTACATTCAAGAAATGTATATCAAAACATACACATTTTCATTGTACATTCAAGAAATATACATCAAAACATACACATTTTCATTGTACATTCAAGAAATGTACATCAAAACATACACATTTTCATTGTACACTCAAGAAATGTACATCAAAACATACACATTTTCAGTGTACATTCAAGAAATGTACATCAAAACACACATTTTCATTGTACACTCAAGAAATGTACATCAAAACATACACATTTTCATTGTACATTCAAGAAATGTACATCAAAACATACACATTTTCATTGTACACTCAAGAAATGTACATCAAAACATACACATTTTCATTGTACATTCAAGAAATGTACATCAAAACATACACATTTTCATTGTACACTCAAGAAATGTACATCAAAACATACACATTTTCATTGTACACTCAGGAAATGTACATCAAAACATACACATTTTCAGTGTACACTCAAGAAATGTACATCAAAACATACACATTTTCATTGTACATTCAAGAAATGCACATCAAAACATACACATTTTCATTGTACACTCAAGAAATGTACATCAAAACATACACATTTTCATTGTACACTCAAGAAATGTACATCAAAACATACACATTTTCATTGTACACTCAAGAAATGTAGATCAAAGCTTACACATTTTCATTGTACACTCAAGAAATGTAGATAAAAACTTACACATTTTCATTGTATATACAAGAAATGTACATCAAAACATACACATTTTCATTGTACCCTCAATAAATGTAGATCAAAACTTACACATTGTCATTGTATACACAAGAAATGTAGATCAAAACATACACATTTTCATTGTACATTCAAGAAATGTACATCAAAACATACACATTTTCATTGTACACTCAAGAAATGTACATCAAAACATACACATTTTCAGTGTACACACAAGACATGTACATCAAAACATACACATTTTCATTGTACACTCAGGAAATGTACATCAAAACATACACATTTTCATTGTACACTCAAGAAATGTACATCAAAACATACACATTTTCATTGCACACTCAAGAAATGTAGATCAAAACATACACATTTTCAGTGTACACACAAGACATGTACATTTAAACATACACATTTTCATTGTACACTCAAGAAATGTACATCAAAACATACACATTTTCAGTGTACACACAAGACATGTACATTTAAACATACACATTTTCATTGTACACTCAAGAAATGTACATCAAAACATACACATTTTCATTGTACGCTCAAGAAATGTAGATCAAAGCTTACACATTTTCATTGTACACTCAAGAAATGTACATCAAAACTTACACATTTTCATTGTACACTCAAGAAATGTAGATAAAAACTTACACATTTTCATTGTATATACAAGAAATGTACATCAAAACATACACATTTTCATTGTACACTCAAGAAATGTACATCAAAACATACACATTTTCATTGTATATACAAGAAATGTATATCAAGACATACTCATTTTCAGTGTACATTCAAGAAATGTACATCAAAACATACACATTTTCATTGTATATACAAGAAATGTACATCAAAACATACACATTTTCAGTGTTCATTCAAGAAATGTACATCAAGACATACACATTTTCATTGTACATTCAAGAAATATATATCAAAACATACACATTTTCAGTGTACATTCAAGAAATGTACATCAAAACATACATTTTCATTGTATATACAAGAAATGTACATCAAAACATACACATTTTCAGTGTACATTCAAGAAATGTATATCAAAACATACACATTTTCATTGTACATTCAAGAAATATACATCAAAACATACACATTTTCATTGTACATTCAAGAAATGTACATCAAAACATACACATTTTCATTGTACACTCAAGAAATGTACATCAAAACATACACATTTTCAGTGTACATTCAAGAAATGTATATCAAAACATACACATTTTCATTGTACATTCAAGTAATGTACATCAAAACATACACATTTTCATTGTACACTCAAGAAATGTACATCAAAACATACACATTTTCAGTGTACATTCAAGAAATGTATATCAAAACATACACATTTTCATTGTACATTCAAGAAATATACATCAAAACATACACATTTTCATTGTACATTCAAGAAATGTACATCAAAACATACACATTTTCATTGTACACTCAAGAAATGTACATCAAAACATACACATTTTCAGTGTACATTCAAGAAATGTACATCAAAACACACATTTTCAGTGTACATTCAAGAAATGTATATCAAAACATACACATTTTCATTGTACATTCAAGAAATGTACATCAAAACATACACATTTTCAGTGTACATTCAAGAAATGTATATCAAAACATACACATTTTCATTGTACATTCAAGAAATGTACATCAAAACATACACATTTTCATTGTACATTCAAGAAATGTATATCAAAACATACACATTTTCAGTGTACATTCAAGAAATGTATATCAAAACATACACATTTTCATTGTACACTCAAGAAATGTACATCAAAACATACACATTTTCATTGTACATTCAAGAAATGTACATCAAAACATACACATTTTCATTGTACACTCAAGAAATGTACATCAAAACATACACATTTTCATTGTACATTCAAGATGTGTATATCAAAACATACACATTTTCCTTGTACATTCAAGATGTGTATATCAAAACATACACATTTTCATTGTACATTCAAGAAATGTACATCAAAACATACACATTTTCATTGTACACTCAAGAAATGTACATCAAAACATACACATTTTCATTGTACATTCAAGAAATGTATATCAAAACATACACATTTTCATTGTACATTTAAGAAATATACATCAAAACATACACATTTTCATTGTACATTCAAGATGTGTACATCAAAACATACACATTTTCATTGTACATTTAAGAAATATACATCAAAACATACACATTTTCATTGTACACTCAAGAAATGTACATCAAAACATACACATTTTCATTGTACATTCAAGAAATGTACATCAAAACATACACATTTTCATTGTACACTCAAGAAATGTACATCAAAACATACACATTTTCATTGTACACTCAAGCAATGTACATCAAAACATACACATTTTCATTGTACACTCAAGAAATATACATCAAAACATACACATTTTCATTGTACATTCAAGAAATGTACATCAAAACATACACATTTTCATTGTACACTCAAGAAATGTACATCAAAACATACACATTTTCAGTGTACATTCAAGAAATGTACATCAAAACATACACATTTTCATTGTACATTCAAGAAATGTACATCAAAACATACACATTTTCATTGTACATTCAAGAAATGTACATCAAAACATACACATTTTCATTGTACATTCAAGAAATGTACATCAAAACATACACATTTTCATTGTACATTCAAGAAATGTACATCAAAACTTACACATTTTCATTGTACACTCAAGAAATGTAGATAAAAACTTACACATTTTCATTGTATATACAAGAAATGTACATCAAAACATACACATTTTCATTGTACACTCAAGAAATGTACATCAAAACATACACATTTTCATTGTACACTCAAGAAATATACATCAAAACATACACATTTTCATTGTACACTCAAGAAATGTACATCAAAACATACACATTTTCATTGTACATTCAAGAAATGTACATCAAAACATACACATTTTCATTGTACACTCAAGAAATGTACATCAAAACATACACATTTTCATTGTGCACTCAAGAAATATACATCAAAACATACACATTTTCATTGTACACTCAAGAAATGTACATCAAAACATACACATTTTAAGTGTACATTCAAGAAATGTACATCAAAACACACATTTTCAGTGTACATTCAAGAAATGTATATCAAAACATACACATTTTCATTGTACATTCAAGAAATGTACATCAAAACATACACATTTTCATTGTACATTCAAGAAATGTCCATCAAAGCATACACATTTTCATTG
Source organism: Tenodera sinensis (assembly GCA_030765045.1). Classification (NCBI taxonomy): domain Eukaryota; kingdom Metazoa; phylum Arthropoda; class Insecta; order Mantodea; family Mantidae; genus Tenodera; species Tenodera sinensis. Next base: position 164,392,093 of record CM060963.1, on the reverse strand, counting down.
TACACTCAAGAAATGTATATCAACACATACACATTTTCATTGTACATTCAAGTAATGTACATCAAAACATACACATTTTCAGTGTACATTCAAGAAATGTATATAAAAAATACACATTTTCAGTATACATTCAAGAAATGTACATCAAAGCAAACACATTTTCATTGTACACTAAGGAAATGTACATCAAAACATACACATCTTCATTGCACATTCATGAAATGTACATCAAAGCATACACATTCTCATTGTACACTCAAGTAATGTACATCAAAACATACACATTTTCAGTGTACATTCAAGAAGTGTATATCAAAACATACACATTTTCAGTGTACATTCAAGAAATATACATCAAAACATACAAATTTTCATTGTATATACAAGAAATGTACATCAAAACATACACATTTTCAGTGTACATTCAAGAACTGTACATAAAAACATACACATTTTCATTGTATATACAAGAAATGTACATCAAAACATACACATTTTCAGTGTACATTCAAGAAATGTACATCAAAACATACACATTTTCATTGTACATTCAAGAAATGTATATCAAAACATACACATTTTCATTGTACACTCAAGAAATGTACATCAAAACATACACATTTTCAGTGTACATTCAAGAAATGTATATCAAAACATACACATTTTCATTGTACATTCAAGAAATATACATCAAAACATACACATTTTCATTGTACATTCAAGAAATGTACATCAAAACATACACATTTTCATTGTACACTCAAGAAATGTACATCAAAACATACACATTTTCAGTGTACATTCAAGAAATGTATATCAAAACATACACATTTTCATTGTACATTCAAGAAATGTACATCAAAACATACACATTTTCATTGTACACTCAAGAAATGTACATCAAAACATACACATTTTCAGTGTACATTCAAGAAATGTATATCAAAACATACACATTTTCATTGTACATTCAAGAAATATACATCAAAACATACACATTTTCATTGTACATTCAAGAAATGTACATCAAAACATACACATTTTCATTGTACACTCAAGAAATGTACATCAAAACATACACATTTTCAGTGTACATTCAAGAAATGTACATCAAAACATACACATTTTCAGTGTACATTCAAGAAATGTATATCAAAACATACACATTTTCATTGTACATTCAAGAAATGTACATCAAAACATACAGATTTTCAGTGTACATTCAAGAAATGTATATCAAAACATACACATTTTCATTGTACATTCAAGAAATGTACATCAAAACATACACATTTTCATTGTACATTCAAGAAATGTATATCAAAACATACACATTTTCAGTGTACATTCAAGAAATGTATATCAAAACATACACATTTTCATTGTACACTCAAGAAATGTACATCAAAACATACACATTTTCATTGTACACTAAAGAAATGTACATCATAACATACACATTTTCATTGTACACTCAAGAAATGTACATCAAAACACACACATTTTCATTGTACACTCAAGAAATGTACATCAGAACATACACATTTTCATTGTACATTCAAGAAATGTACATCAAAACATACACATTTTCATTCTACATTCAAGAAATGTACATCAAAACATACACATTTTCATTGTACACTCAAGAAATGTACATCAAAACATACACATTTTCATTGTACATTCAAGAAATGTACATCAACACATACACATTTTCAGTGTACATTCAAGTAATGTATATCAAAAAATACACATTTTCAGTGTACTTTCAAGAAATGTACATCAAAACAATCACATTTTCATTGTACACTAAGGAAATGTACATCAAAACATACACATTTTCATTGTACATTCAAGAAATGTACATCAAAACATACACATTTTCATTGTACACTCAAGAAATGTACATCAAAACATACACATTTTCAGTGTACATTCAAGAAATGTATATCAAAACAATCACATTTTCATTGTACATTCAAGAAATGTACATCAAAACATACACATTTTCAGTGTACTTTCAAGAAATGTACATCAAAACAATCACATTTTCATTGTACATTCAAGAAATATACATCAAAACATACACATTTTCATTGTACATTCAAGAAATGTACATCAAAACATACACATTTTCATTGTACACTCAAGAAATGTACATCAAAACATACACATTTTCAGTGTACATTCAAGAAATGTATATCAAAACATACACATTTTCATTGTACATTCAAGAAATGTACATCAAAACATACACATTTTCATTGTACATTCAAGAAATGTATATCAAAACTGACACATTTTCATTGTACACTCAAGAAATGTACATCAAAACATACACATTTTCATTGTACATTCAAGAAATGTACATCAAAACATACACATTTTCAGGGTACATTCAAGAAATGTATATCAAAACAATCACATTTTCATTGTACATTCAAGAAATGTACATCAAAACATACACATTTTCAGTGTACTTTCAAGAAATGTACATCAAAACAATCACATTTTCATTGTACATTCAAGAAATATACATCAAAACATACACATTTTCATTGTACATTCAAGAAATGTACATCAAAACATACACATTTTCAGTGTACTTTCAAGAAATGTACATCAAAACAATCACATTTTCATTGTACATTCAAGAAATATACATCAAAACATACACATTTTCATTGTACATTCAAGAACTGTACATCAAAACATACACATTTTCATTGTACACTCAAGAAATGTACATCAAAACATACACATTTTCAGTGTACATTCAAGAAATGTATATCAAAACATACACATTTTCATTGTACATTCAAGAAATGTACATCAAAACATACACATTTTCATTGTACATTCAAGAAATGTACATCAAAACATACACATTTTCATTGTACATTCAAGAAATGTATATCAAAACATACACATTTTCATTGTACACTCAAGAAATGTACATCAAAACATACACATTTTCATTGTACACTAAAGAAATGTACATCATAACATACACATTTTCATTGTACACTCAAGAAATGTACATCAAAACACACACATTTTCATTGTACACTCAAGAAATGTACATCAGAACATACACATTTTCATTGTACATTCAAGAAATGTACATCAAAACATACACATTTTCATTGTACATTCAAGAAATGTACATCAAAACACACATTTTCAGTGTACATTCAAGAAATGTATATCAAAACATACACATTTTCATTGTACATTCAAGAAATGTACATCAAAACATACACATTTTCATTGTACATTCAAGAAATGTCCATCAAAGCATACACATTTTCATTGTACACTCAAGAAATGTATATCAACACATACACATTTTCATTGTACATTCAAGTAATGTACATCAAAACATACACATTTTCAGTGTACATTCAAGAAATGTATATAAAAAATACACATTTTCAGTATACATTCAAGAAATGTACATCAAAGCAAACACATTTTCATTGTACACTAAGGAAATGTACATCAAAACATACACATCTTCATTGCACATTCATGAAATGTACATCAAAGCATACACATTCTCATTGTACACTCAAGTAATGTACATCAAAACATACACATTTTCAGTGTACATTCAAGAAGTGTATATCAAAACATACACATTTTCAGTGTACATTCAAGAAATATACATCAAAACATACAAATTTTCATTGTATATACAAGAAATGTACATCAAAACATACACATTTTCAGTGTACATTCAAGAACTGTACATAAAAACATACACATTTTCATTGTATATACAAGAAATGTACATCAAAACATACACATTTTCAGTGTACATTCAAGAAATGTACATCAAAACATACACATTTTCATTGTACATTCAAGAAATGTATATCAAAACATACACATTTTCATTGTACACTCAAGAAATGTACATCAAAACATACACATTTTCAGTGTACATTCAAGAAATGTATATCAAAACATACACATTTTCATTGTACATTCAAGAAATATACATCAAAACATACACATTTTCATTGTACATTCAAGAAATGTACATCAAAACATACACATTTTCATTGTACACTCAAGAAATGTACATCAAAACATACACATTTTCAGTGTACATTCAAGAAATGTATATCAAAACATACACATTTTCATTGTACATTCAAGAAATGTACATCAAAACATACACATTTTCATTGTACACTCAAGAAATGTACATCAAAACATACACATTTTCAGTGTACATTCAAGAAATGTATATCAAAACATACACATTTTCATTGTACATTCAAGAAATATACATCAAAACATACACATTTTCATTGTACATTCAAGAAATGTACATCAAAACATACACATTTTCATTGTACACTCAAGAAACGTACATCAAAACATACACATTTTCAGTGTACATTCAAGAAATGTACATCAAAACATACACATTTTCAGTGTACATTCAAGAAATGTATATCAAAACATACACATTTTCATTGTACATTCAAGAAATGTACATCAAAACATACAGATTTTCAGTGTACATTCAAGAAATGTATATCAAAACATACACATTTTCATTGTACATTCAAGAAATGTACATCAAAACATACACATTTTCATTGTACATTCAAGAAATGTATATCAAAACATACACATTTTCAGTGTACATTCAAGAAATGTATATCAAAACATACACATTTTCATTGTACACTCAAGAAATGTACATCAAAACATACACATTTTCATTGTACACTAAAGAAATGTACATCATAACATACACATTTTCATTGTACACTCAAGAAATGTACATCAAAACACACACATTTTCATTGTACACTCAAGAAATGTACATCAGAACATACACATTTTCATTGTACATTCAAGAAATGTACATCAAAACATACACATTTTCATTCTACATTCAAGAAATGTACATCAAAACATACACATTTTCATTGTACACTCAAGAAATGTACATCAAAACATACACATTTTCATTGTACATTCAAGAAATGTACATCAACACATACACATTTTCAGTGTACATTCAAGTAATGTATATCAAAAAATACACATTTTCAGTGTACTTTCAAGAAATGTACATCAAAACAATCACATTTTCATTGTACACTAAGGAAATGTACATCAAAACATACACATTTTCATTGTACATTCAAGAAATGTACATCAAAACATACACATTTTCATTGTACACTCAAGAAATGTACATCAAAACATACACATTTTCAGTGTACATTCAAGAAATGTATATCAAAACAATCACATTTTCATTGTACATTCAAGAAATGTACATCAAAACATACACATTTTCAGTGTACTTTCAAGAAATGTACATCAAAACAATCACATTTTCATTGTACATTCAAGAAATATACATCAAAACATACACATTTTCATTGTACATTCAAGAAATGTACATCAAAACATACACATTTTCATTGTACACTCAAGAAATGTACATCAAAACATACACATTTTCAGTGTACATTCAAGAAATGTATATCAAAACATACACATTTTCATTGTACATTCAAGAAATGTACATCAAAACATACACATTTTCATTGTACATTCAAGAAATGTATATCAAAACTGACACATTTTCATTGTACACTCAAGAAATGTACATCAAAACATACACATTTTCATTGTACATTCAAGAAATGTACATCAAAACATACACATTTTCAGGGTACATTCAAGAAATGTATATCAAAACAATCACATTTTCATTGTACATTCAAGAAATGTACATCAAAACATACACATTTTCAGTGTACTTTCAAGAAATGTACATCAAAACAATCACATTTTCATTGTACATTCAAGAAATATACATCAAAACATACACATTTTCATTGTACATTCAAGAAATGTACATCAAAACATACACATTTTCAGTGTACTTTCAAGAAATGTACATCAAAACAATCACATTTTCATTGTACATTCAAGAAATATACATCAAAACATACACATTTTCATTGTACATTCAAGAACTGTACATCAAAACATACACATTTTCATTGTACACTCAAGAAATGTACATCAAAACATACACATTTTCAGTGTACATTCAAGAAATGTATATCAAAACATACACATTTTCATTGTACATTCAAGAAATGTACATCAAAACATACACATTTTCATTGTACATTCAAGAAATGTACATCAAAACATACACATTTTCATTGTACATTCAAGAAATGTATATCAAAACATACACATTTTCATTGTACACTCAAGAAATGTACATCAAAACATACACATTTTCATTGTACACTAAAGAAATGTACATCATAACATACACATTTTCATTGTACACTCAAGAAATGTACATCAAAACACACACATTTTCATTGTACACTCAAGAAATGTACATCAGAACATACACATTTTCATTGTACATTCAAGAAATGTACATCAAAACATACACATTTTCATTCTACATTCAAGAAATGTACATCAAAACATACACATTTTCATTGTACACTCAAGAAATGTACATCAAAACATACACATTTTCATTGTACATTCAAGAAATGTACATCAACACATACACATTTTCAGTGTACATTCAAGTAATGTATATCAAAAAATACACATTTTCAGTGTACTTTCAAGAAATGTACATCAAAACAATCACATTTTCATTGTACACTAAGGAAATGTACATCAAAACAATCACATTTTCATTGTACATTCAAGAAATATACATCAAAACATACACATTTTCATTGTACATTCAAGAAATGTACATCAAAACATACACATTTTCATTGTACACTCAAGAAATGTACATCAAAACATACACATTTTCAGTGTACATTCAAGAAATGTATATCAAAACATACACATTTTCATTGTACATTCAAGAAATGTACATCAAAACATACACATTTTCATTGTACATTCAAGAAATGTATATCAAAACTGACACATTTTCATTGTACACTCAAGAAATGTACATCAAAACATACACATTTTCATTGTACATTCAAGAAATGTACATCAAAACATACACATTTTCATTGTACATTCAAGAAATATACATCAAAACATACACATTTTCATTGTACATTCAAGAAATGTACATCAAAACTGACACATTTTCATTGTACACTCAAGAAATGTACATCAAAACATACACATTTTCAGTGTAAATTCAAGAAATGTACATCAAAACATACACATTTTCATTGTACATTCAAGAAATGTACATCAAAACATACACATTTTCATTGCACATTCTAGAAATATACATCAAAACATACACATTTTCATTGTACATTCAAGAAATGTACATCAAAGCATACACATTTTCATTCTACACTCAAGAAATGTACATTAAAACATACACATTTTCAGTGTACATTCAAGAAATGTATATGAAAACATACACATTTTCATTGTACATTCAAGAAATGTACATCAAAACATACACATTTTCAGTGTTCATTCAAGAAATGTACATCAAAACATACACATTTTCATTGTACATTCAAGAAATGCACATCGAAACATACACATTTTCATTGTACATTCAAGAAATGTACATCAAAGCATACACATTCTCATTGTACACTCAAGTAATGTACATCAAAACATACACATTTTCAGTGTACATTCAAGAAATGTATATCAAAACATACACATTTTCAGTGTACATTCAAGAAATATACATCAAAACATACAAATTTTCATTGTATATACAAGAAATGTACATCAAAACATACACATTTTCAGTGTACATTCAAGAAATGTACATCAAAACATACACATTTTCATTGTATATACAAGAAATGTACATCAAAACATACACATTTTCAGTGTACATTCAAGAAATGTACATCAAAACATTCACATTTTCATTGTACATTCAAGAAATGTATATCAAAACATACACATTTTCAGTGTACATTCAAGAAATGTACATCAAAACATACACATTTTCAGTGTACATTCAAGAAATGTACATCAAAACATTCACATTTTCAGTGTATATACAAGAAATGTACATCAAAACATACACATTTTCAGTGTACATTCAAGAAATGTACATCAAAACATTCACATTTTCATTGTACATTCAAGAAATGTATATCAAAACATACACATTTTCAGTGTAAATTTAAGAAATGTACATCAAAGCATACACATTCTCATTGTACACTCAAGTAATGTACATCAAAACATACACATTTTCAGTGTACATTCAAGAAATGTATATCAAAACATACACATTTTCAGTGTACATTCAAGAAATGTACATCAAAACATTCACATTTTCATTGTACATTCAAGAAATGTATATCAAAACATACACATTTTCAGTGTAAATTTAAGAAATGTACATCAAAGCATACACATTCTCATTGTACACTCAAGTAATGTACATCAAAACATACACATTTTCAGTGTACATTCAAGAAATGTATATCAAAACATACACATTTTCAGTGTACATTCAAGAAATATACATCAAAACATACAAATTTTCATTGTATATACAAGAAATGTACATCAAAACATACACATTTTCAGTGTACATTCAAGAAATGTACATCAAAACATACACATTTTCATTGTACATTCAAGAAATGTATATCAAAACATACACATTTTCAGTGTAAATTTAAGAAATGTACATCAAAGCATACACATTCTCATTGTACACTCAAGTAATGTACATCAAAACATACACATTTTCAGTGTACATTCAAGAAATGTATATCAAAACATACACATTTTCAGTGTACATTCAAGAAATATACATCAAAACATACAAATTTTCATTGTATATACAAGAAATGTACATCAAAACATACACATTTTCAGTGTACATTCAAGAAATGTACATCAAAACATACACATTTTCATTGTATATACAAGAAATGTACATCAAAACATACACATTTTCAGTGTACATTCAAGAAATGTATATCAAAACATACACATTTTCAGTGTACATTCAAGAAATGTATATCAAAACATACACATTTTCAGTGTACATTCAAGAAATGTACATCAAAACATACACATTTTCATTGTACATTCAAGAAATGTATATCAAAACATACACATTTTCAGTGTACATTCAAGAAATGTACATCAAAACATACACATTTTCATTGTACATTCAAGAAATGTATATCAAAACATACACATTTTCAGTGTACATTCAAGAAATGTATATCAAAACATACACATTTTCAGTGTACATTCACGAAATGTACATCAAAACATACACATTTTCATTGTATATACAAGAAATGTACATCAAAACATACACATTTTCAGTGTACATTCAAGAAATGTACATCAAAACATACACATTTTCAGTGTACATTCAAGAAATGTACATCAAAACATTCACATTTTCATTGTACATTCAAGAAATGTATATCAAAACATACACATTTTCAGTGTAAATTTAAGAAATGTACATCAAAGCATACACATTCTCATTGTACACTCAAGTAATGTACATCAAAACATACACATTTTCAGTGTACATTCAAGAAATGTATATCAAAACATACACATTTTCAGTGTACATTCAAGAAATATACATCAAAACATACAAATTTTCATTGTATATACAAGAAATGTACATCAAAACATACACATTTTCATTGTATATACAAGAAATGTACATCAAAACATACACATTTTCAGTGTACATTCAAGAAATGTATATCAAAACATACACATTTTCAGTGTACATTCACGAAATGTACATCAAAACATACACATTTTCAGTGTACATTCACGAAATGTACATCAAAACATACACATTTTCAGTGTACATTCAAGAAATATACATCAAAACATACAAATTTTCATTGTATATACAAGAAATGTACATCAAAACATACACATTTTCATTGTATATACAAGAAATGTACATCAAAACATACACATTTTCAGTGTACATTCAAGAAATGTATATTAAAACATACACATTTTCAGTGTACATTCACGAAATGTACATCAAAACATACACATTTTCATTGTATATACAAGAAATGTGCATCAAAACATACACATTTTCAGTGTACATTCAAGAAATGTACATCAAAACATTCACATTTTCATTGTACATTCAAGAAATGTATATCAAAACATACACATTTTCAGTGTAAATTTAAGAAATGTACATCAAAGCATACACATTCTCATTGTACACTCAAGTAATGTACATCAAAACATACACATTTTCAGTGTACATTCAAGAAATGTATATCAAAACATACACATTTTCAGTGTACATTCAAGAAATATACATCAAAACATACAAATTTTCATTGTATATACAAGAAATGTACATCAAAACATACACATTTTCAGTGTACATTCAAGAAATGTACATCAAAACATTCACATTTTCATTGTACATTCAAGAAATGTACATCAAAACATACACATTTTCAGTGTAAATTTAAGAAATGTACATCAAAGCATACACATTCTCATTGTACACTCAAGTAATGTACATCAAAACATACACATTTTCAGTGTACATTCAAGAAATGTATATCAAAACATACACATTTTCAGTGTACATTCAAGAAATATACATCAAAACATACAAATTTTCATTGTATATACAAGAAATGTACATCAAAACATACACATTTTCAGTGTACATTCAAGAAATGTACATCAAAACATACAAATTTTCATTGTATATACAAGAAATGTACATCAAAACATACACATTTTCAGTGTACATTCAAGAAATGTACATCAAAACATACACATTTTCAGTGTACATTCAAGAAATGTATATCAAAACATACACATTTTCAGTGTACATTCACGAAATGTACATCAAAACATACACATTTTCATCGTATATACAAGAAATGTACATCAAAACATACACATTTTCAGTGTACATTCAAGAAATGTACATCAAAACATTCACATTTTCATTGTACATTCAAGAAATGTATATCAAAACATACACATTTTCAGTGTAAATTTAAGAAATGTACATCAAAGCATACGCATTCTCATTGTACACTCAAGTAATGTACATCAAAACATACACATTTTCAGTGTACATTCAAGAAATGTATATCAAAACATACACATTTTCAGTGTACATTCAAGAAATATACATCAAAACATACAAATTTTCATTGTATATACGAGAAATGTACATCAAAACATACACATTTTCAGTGTACATTCAAGAAATGTACATCAAAACATTCACATTTTCATTGTACATTCAAGAAATGTACATCAAAACATACACATTTTCAGTGTAAATTTAAGAAATGTGCATCAAAGCATACACATTCTCATTGTACACTCAAGTAATGTACATCAAAACATACACATTTTCAGTGTACATTCAAGAAATGTATATCAAAACATACACATTTTCAGTGTACATTCAAGAAATATACATCAAAACATACAAATTTTCATGATATATACAAGAAATGTACATCAAAGCATACACATTTTCAGTGTACATTCAAGAAATGTACATCAAAACATACAAATTTTCATTGTATATACAAGAAATGTACATCAAAACATACACATTTTCAGTGTACATTCAAGAAATGTACATCAAAACATACACATTTTCATTGTACATTCAAGAAATGTATATCAAAACATACACATTTTCAGTGTACATTCAAGAAATGTATATCAAAACATACACATTTTCAGTGTACATTCACGAAATGTACATCAAAACATACACATTTTCATTGTATATACAAGAAATGTACATCAAAACATACACATTTTCAGTGTACATTCAAGAAATGTATATCAAAACATACACATTTTCAGTGTAAATTTAAGAAATGTACATCAAAGCATACACATTCTCATTGTACACTCAAGTAATGTACATCAAAACATACACATTTTCAGTGTACATTCAAGAAATGTATATCAAAACATACACATTTTCAGTGTACATTCAAGAAATATACATCAAAACATACAAATTTTCATTGTACATACAAGAAATGTACATCAAAACATACACATTTTCAGTGTACATTCAAGAAATGTACATCAAAACATACAAATTTTCATTGTATATACAAGAAATGTACATCAAAACATACACATTTTCAGTGTACATTCAAGAAATGTACATCAAAACATACACATTTTCATTGTACATTCAAGAAATGTATATCAAAACATACACATTTTCATTGTATATACAAGAAATGTATATCAAAACATACACATTTTCAGTGTACATTCAAGAAATATACATCAAAACATACAAATTTTCATTGTATATACAAGAAATGTACATCAAAACATACACATTTTCAGTGTACATTCAAGAAATGTACATCAAAACATACACATTTTCATTGTATATACAAGAAATGTACATCAAAACATACACATTTTCTGTGTACATTCAAGAAATGTATATCAAAACATACACATTTTCAGTGTACATTCAAGAAATATACATCAAAACATACAAATTTTCATTGTATATACAAGAAATGTATATCAAAACATACACATTTTCAGTGTACATTCAAGAAATGTACATCAAAACATACACATTTTCAGTGTACATTCAAGAAATGTATATCAAAACATACACATTTTCAGTGTACATTCAAGAAATATACATCAAAACATACAAATTTTCATTGTATATACAAGAAATGTATATCAAAACATACACATTTTCAGTGTACATTCAAGAAATGTACATCAAAACATACACATTTTCAGTGTACATTCAAGAAATGTACATCAAAACATACACATTTTCATTGTATATACAAGAAATGTACATCAAAACATACACATTTTCAGTGTACATTCAAGAAATGTACATCAAAACATACACATTTTCATTGTATATACAAGAAATATACATCAAAACATACACATTTTCATTGTACATTCAAGAAATGTATATCAAAACATACACATTTTCAGTGTAAATTCAAGAAATGTACATCAAAGCATACACATTCTCATTGTACACTCAAGTAATGTACATCAAAACATACACATTTTCATTGTACATTCAAGAAATGTATATCAAAACATACACATTTTCAGTGTACATTCAAGAAATATACATCAAAACATACAAATTTTCATTGTATATACAAGAAATGTACATCAAAACGTACACATTTTCAGTGTACATTCAAGAAATGTACATCAAAACATACACACTTTCATTGTATATACAAGAAATGTACATCAAAACATACACATTTTCAGTGTACATTCAAGAAATGTACATCAAAACATTCACATTTTCATTGTACATTCAAGAAATGTATATCAAAACATACACATTTTCAGTGTACATTCAAGAAATGTACATCAAAACATTCACATTTTCATTGTACATTCAAGAAATGTATATCAAAACATACACATTTTCAGTGTACATTCAAGAAATGTACATCAAAACATACACATTTTCATTGTATATACAAGAAATGTACCTCAAAACATTGTACACTAAAGAAATGTACATCATAACATACACATTTTCATTGTACACTCAAGAAATGTACATCAAAACATACACATTTTCATTGTACACTCAAGAAATGTACATCAGAACATACACATTTTAATTGTACATTCAAGAAATGTACATCAAAATATACACATTTTCATTGTACATTAAAGAAATGCACATCGAAACATACACATTTTCATTGTACACTCAAGAAATGTACATCAAAACATACACATTTTCAGTGTACATTCAAGAAATGTATATCAAAACATACACATTTTCATTGTACATTAAAGAAATGCACATCGAAACATACACATTTTCATTGTACACTCAAGAAATGTACATCAAAGCATACACATTTTCAGTGTACATTCAAGAAATGTATATCAAAACATACACATTTTCATTGTACATTAAAGAAATGCACATCGAAACATACACATTTTCAGTGTAAATTCAAGAAATGTACATCAAAGCATACACATTCTCATTGTACACTCAAGTAATGTACATCAAAACATACACATTTTCAGTGTACATTCAAGAAATGTATATCAAAACATACACATTCTCAGTGTACATTCAAGAAATATACATCAAAACATACAAATTTTCATTGTATATACAAGAAATGTACATCAAAACATACACATTTTCAGTGTACATTCAAGAAATGTATATCAAAACATACACATTTTCATTGTACATTCAAGAAATGTACATCAAAACATACACATTTTCATTGTACACTCAAGAAATGTACATCAAAACATACACATTTTCAGTGTACATTCAAGAAATGTATATCAAAACATACACATTTTCATTGTACATTCAAGAAATATACATCAAAACATACACATTTTCATTGTACATTCAAGAAATGTACATCAAAACATACACATTTTCATTCACACTCAAGAAATGTACATCAAAACATACACATTTTCAGTGTACATTCAAGAAATGTACATCAAAACATACACATTTTCAGTGTACATTTAAGAAATGTATATCAAAACATACACATTTTCATTGTACATTCAAGAAATGTACATCAAAACATACACATTTTCAGTGTACATTCAAGAAATGTATATCAAAACATACACATTTTCATTGTACATTCAAGAAATGTACATCAAAACATACACATTTTCATTGTACATTCAAGAAATGTATATCAAAACATACACATTTTCATTGTACACTCAAGAAATGTATATCAAAACATACACATTTTCATTGTACACTCAAGAAATGTATATCAAAACATACACATTTTCATTGTACACTCAAGAAATGTACATCAAAACATACACATTTTCATTGTACACTAAAGAAATGTACATCATAATATACACATTTTCATTGTACACTCAAGAAATGTACATCAAAACACACACATTTTCATTGTACACTCAAGAAATGTACATCAGAACATACACATTTTCAGTGTACATTCAAGAAATGTATATCAAAACATACACATTTTCAGTGTACATTCAAGAAATGTACATCAAAACATACATTTTCATTGTATATACAAGAAATGTACATCAAAACATACACATTTTCAGTGTACATTCAAGAAATGTACATGAAAACATATACATTTTCATTGTACATTCAAGAAATGTATATCAAAACATACACATTTTCATTGTATATACAAGAAACGTACATCAAAACATACACATTTTCAGCGTATACTCAAGAAATGTACTTCAAAACATACACATTTTCATTGGACACTAAAGAAATGTACATCAAAACATACACATTTTCATTGTACACTCAGGAAATGTACATCAAAACATACACATTCTCATTGTACATTCAAGAAATGTATATCAAAACATACACATTTTCATTGTAGATTCAAGAAATGTACATCAAAACATAAACATTTTCAGTGTACATTCAAGAAATGTACATCAAAACATACACATTTTCATTGTACATTCAAGGAATGTACATCAAAACATATACATTTTCATTGTACATTCAAGAAATGTACATCAAAACATACACATTTTCATTGTACACACAAGAAATGTACATCAAAACATACACCTTTTCATTGTATACTCAAGAAATGTACTTCAAAACATACACATTTTCAGTGTACATTCAGGAAATGTACATCAAAACATACACATTTTCATTGTTTATTCAAGAAATGTACATCAAAACATACACATTTTCATTGTACATTCAAGAAATATACATCAAAACATAAACATTTTCAGTGTACATTAAAGAAATGTACATCAAAACATACACATTTTCATTGTATATACCAAAAATGTACTTCAAAACATACACATTTTCATTGTATATACAGGAAATGTACACCAAAACATACACATTTTCATAGTATATACAAGAAATGTACACCAAAACATACACATTTTCATTGCACATAACAGAAATGTATATCAAAACATACACATTTTCATTGTACATTCAAGAAATGTACATCAAAACATACACATTTTCATTGTACATTCAAGAAATGTACATAAAAACATACACATTTTCATTGTACATTAAAGAAATGTACATCAAAACATACACATTTTCATTGTACACTCAAGAAATGTACATCAAAACATACACAACTTTATAGTACACTCAAGAAATGTATATCAAAACATACACATTTTCATTGTACATTCATGAAATGTACATCAACACAATCACATTTTCAGTGTACATTCAAGAAATGTATATTTGGAAATACACATTTGCAGTGTACTTTCAAGAAATGTACATCAAAACATACACATTTTCCTTGTACACTCAAGAAATGTAGATCAACGCTTCCACATTTTCATTGTACACTCAAGAAATGTATATCAAAACATACACATTTTCAGTGTACATTCAAGAAATATACATCAAAACATACAAATTTTCATTGTATATACAAGAAATGTACATCAAAACATACACATTTTCAGTGTACATTCAAGAAATGTACATCAAAACATACAAATTTTCATTGTATATACAAGAAATGTACATCAAAACATACACATTTTCAGTGTACATTCAAGAAATGTACATCAAAACATACACATTTTCATTGTACATTCAAGAAATGTATATCAAAACATACACATTTTCAGTGTACATTCAAGAAATGTATATCAAAACATACACATTTTCATTGTATATACAAGAAATGTACATCAAAACATACACATTTTCAGTTTACATTCATGAAATGTACATCAAAACATACACATTTTCATTGTATATACAAGAAATGTACATCAAAACATACACATTTTCAGTGTACATTCAAGAAATGTACATCAAAACATTCACATTTTCATTGTATATACAAGAAATGTACATCAAAACATACACATTTTCAGTGTACATTCAAGAAATGTATATCAAAACATACACATTTTCATTGTACATTCAAGAAATGTATATCAAAACATACACATTTTCAGTGTACATTCACGAAATGTACATCAAAACATACACATTTTCATTGTATATACAAGAAATGTACATCAAAACATACACATTTTCAGTGTACATTCAAGAAATGTATATCAAAACATACACATTTTCATTGTACATTCAAGAAATGTATATCAAAACATACACATTTTCAGTGTACATTCAAGAAATGTATATCAAAACATACACATTTTCATTGTATATACAAGAAATGTACATCAAAACATACACATTTTCAGTGTACATTCACGAAATGTACATCAAAACATACACATTTTCATTGTATATACAAGAAATGTACATCAAAACATACACATTTTCAGTGTACATTCAAGAAATGTATATCAAAACATACACATTTTCATTGTACATTCAAGAAATGTATATCAAAACATACACATTTTCAGTGTACATTCACGAAATGTACATCAAAACATACACATTTTCATTGTATATACAAGAAATGTACATCAAAACATACACATTTTCAGTGTACATTCAAGAAATGTACATCAAAACATTCACATTTTCATTGTACTTTCAAGAAATGTATATCAAAACATACACATTTTCAGTGTAAATTTAAGAAATGTACATCAAAGCATACACATTCTCATTGTACACTCAAGTAATGTACATCAAAACATACACATTTTCAGTGTACATTCAAGAAATGTATATCAAAACATACACATTTTCAGTGTACATTCAAGAAATATACATCAAAACATACAAATTTTCATTGTATATACAAGAAATGTACATCAAAACATACACATTTTCAGTGTACATTCAAGAAATGTACATCAAAACATACAAATTTTCATTGTATATACAAGAAATGTACATCAAAACATACACATTTTCAGTGTACATTCAAGAAATGTACATCAAAACATACACATTTTCATTGTACATTCAAGAAATGTATATCAAAACATACACATTTTCATTGTATATTCAAGAAATGTATATCAAAACATACACATTTTCAGTGTACATTCAAGAAATATACATCAAAACATACAAATTTTCATTGTATATACAAGAAATGTACATCAAAACATACACATTTTCAGTGTACATTCAAGAAATGTACATCAAAACATACACATTTTCATTGTATATACAAGAAATGTACATCAAAACATACACATTTTCAGTGTACATTCAAGAAATGTATATCAAAACATACACATTTTCAGTGTACATTCAAGAAATATACATCAAAACATACAAATTTTCATTGTATATACAAGAAATGTATATCAAAACATACACATTTTCAGTGTACATTCAAGAAATGTACATCAAAACATACACATTTTCAGTGTACATTCAAGAAATGTATATCAAAACATAAACATTTTCAGTGTACATTCAAGAAATATACATCAAAACATACAAATTTTCATTGTATATACAAGAAATGTATATCAAAACATACACATTTTCAGTGTACATTCAAGAAATGTACATCAAAACATACACATTTTCAGTGTACATTCAAGAAATGTACATCAAAACATACACATTTTCATTGTATATACAAGAAATGTACATCAAAACATACACATTTTCAGTGTACATTCAAGAAATGTACATCAAAACATACACATTTTCATTGTATATACAAGAAATGTACATCAAAACATACACATTTTCATTGTACATTCAAGAAATGTATATCAAAACATACACATTTTCAGTGTAAATTCAAGAAATGTACATCAAAGCATACACATTCTCATTGTACACTCAAGTAATGTACATCAAAACATACACATTTTCATTGTACATTCAAGAAATGTATATCAAAACATACACATTTTCAGTGTACATTCAAGAAATATACATCAAAACATACAAATTTTCATTGTATATACAAGAAATGTACATCAAAACGTACACATTTTCAGTGTACATTCAAGAAATGTACATCAAAACATACACATTTTCATTGTATATACAAGAAATGTACATCAAAACATACACATTTTCAGTGTACATTCAAGAAATGTACATCAAAACATTCACATTTTCATTGTACATTCAAGAAATGTATATCAAAACATACACATTTTCAGTGTACATTCAAGAAATGTACATCAAAACATTCACATTTCCATTGTACATTCAAGAAATGTATATCAAAACATACACATTTTCAGTGTACATTCAAGAAATGTACATCAAAACATACACATTTTCATTGTATATACAAGAAATGTACATCAAAACATACACATTTTCATTGTACACTAAAGAAATGTACATCATAACATACACATTTTCATTGTACGCTCAAGAAATGTACATCAAAACATACACATTTTCATTGTACACTCAAGAAATGTACATCAGAACATACACATTTTAATTGTACATTCAAGAAATGTACATCAAAATATACACATTTTCATTGTACATTCAAGAAATGTACATCAAAACATACACATTTTCATTGTACACTCAAGAAATGTACATCAAAACATACACATTTTCAGTGTACATTCAAGAAATGTATATCAAAACATACACATTTTCATTGTACATTAAAGAAATGCACATCGAAACATACACATTTTCATTGTACACTCAAGAAATGTACATCAAAGCATACACATTTTCAGTGTACATTCAAGAAATGTATATCAAAACAT
Organism: Tenodera sinensis; assembly: GCA_030765045.1. Taxonomy (NCBI): domain Eukaryota; kingdom Metazoa; phylum Arthropoda; class Insecta; order Mantodea; family Mantidae; genus Tenodera; species Tenodera sinensis. The sequence continues at coordinate 164,372,428 of CM060963.1, read as the reverse complement.
ACACACTTTCATTGTACATTAAAGAAATGCACATCGAAACATACACATTTTCAGTGTAAATTCAAGAAATGTACATCAAAGCATACACATTCTCATTGTACACTCAAGTAATGTACATCAAAACATACACATTTTCAGTGTACATTCAAGAAATGTATATCAAAACATACACATTCTCAGTGTACATTCAAGAAATATACATCAAAACATACAAATTTTCATTGTATATACAAGAAATGTACATCAAAACATACACATTTTCAGTGTACATTCAAGAAATGTATATCAAAACATACACATTTTCATTGTACATTCAAGAAATGTACATCAAAACATACACATTTTCATTGTACACTCAAGAAATGTACATCAAAACATACACATTTTCAGTGTACATTCAAGAAATGTATATCAAAACATACACATTTTCATTGTACATTCAAGAAATATACATCAAAACATACACATTTTCATTGTACATTCAAGAAATGTACATCAAAACATACACATTTTCATTGTACACTCAAGAAATGTACATCAAAACATACACATTTTCAGTGTACATTCAAGAAATGTACATCAAAACATACACATTTTCAGTGTACATTCAAGAAATGTATATCAAAACATACACATTTTCATTGTACATTCAAGAAATGTACATCAAAACATACACATTTTCAGTGTACATTCAAGAAATGTATATCAAAACATACACATTTTCATTGTACATTCAAGAAATGTACATCAAAACATACACATTTTCATTGTACATTCAAGAAATGTATATCAAAACATACACATTTTCATTGTACACTCAAGAAATGTATATCAAAACATACACATTTTCATTGTACACTCAAGAAATGTACATCAAAACATACACATTTTCATTGTACACTAAAGAAATGTACATCATAACATACACATTTTCATTGTACACTCAAGAAATGTACATCAAAACACACACATTTTCATTGTACACTCAAGAAATGTACATCAGAACATACACATTTTCAGTGTACATTCAAGAAATGTATATCAAAACATACACATTTTCATTGTACATTCAAGAAATGTATATCAAAACATACACATTTTCATTGTACATTCAAGAAATGTACATCAAAACATACTCATTTTCAGTGTACATTCAAGAAATGTACATCAAAGCATACACATTTTCATTGTATATACAAGAAATGTACATCAAAACATACACATTTTCAGTGTTCATTCAAGAAATGTACATCAAGACATACACATTTTCATTGTACATTCAAGAAATATATATCAAAACATACACATTTTCAGTGTACATTCAAGAAATGTACATCAAAACATACATTTTCATTGTATATACAAGAAATGTACATCAAAACATACACATTTTCAGTGTACATTCAAGAAATGTACATGAAAACATATACATTTTCATTGTACAATCAAGAAATGTATATCAAAACATACACATTTTCATTGTATATACAAGAAACGTACATCAAAACATACACATTCTCATTGTACATTCAAGAAATGTATATCAAAACATACACATTTTCATTGTAGATTCAAGAAATGTACATCAAAACATAAACATTTTCAGCCTACATTCAAGAAATGTACATCAAAACATACACATTTTCATTGTACATTCAAGGAATGTACATCAAAACATATACATTTTCATTGTACATTCAAGAAATGTATATCAAAACATACACATTTTCATTGTAGATTCAAGAAATGTACATCAAAACATAAACATTTTCAGCGTACATTCAAGAAATGTACATCAAAACATACACATTTTCATTGTACATTCAAGGAATGTACATCAAAACATATACATTTTCATTGTACATTCAAGAAATGTACATCAAAACATACACATTTTCATTGTACACACAAGAAATGTACATCAAAACATACACATTTTCATTGTATACTCAAGAAATGTACTTCAAAACATACACATTTTCAGTGTACATTCAGGAAATGTACATCAAAACATACACATTTTCATTGTATATACCAAAAATGTACTTCAAAACATACACATTTTCATTGTATATACAGGAAATGTACACCAAAACATACACATTTTCATAGTATATACAAGAAATGTACACCAAAACATACACATTTTCATTGCACATAACAGAAATGTATATCAAAACATACACATTTTCATTGTACATTCAAGAAATGTACATCAAAACATACACATTTTCATTGTACATTCAAGAAATGTACATAAAAACATACACATTTTCATTGTACATTAAAGAAATGTACATCAAAACATACACATTTTCATTGTACACTCAAGAAATGTACATCAAAACATACACAACTTTATTGTACACTCAAGAAATGTATATCAAAACATACACATTTTCATTGTACATTCATGAAATGTACATCAACACATACACATTTTCAGTGTACATTCAAGAAATGTATATTTGGAAATACACATTTGCAGTGTACTTTCAAGAAATGTACATCAAAACATACACATTTTCATTGTACATTCAAGAAATATACATCAAAACATACTCATTTTCGTTGTACATTCAAGAAATGTACATCAAAACATACACATTTTCATTGTACACTCAAGAAATGTAGATCAACGCTTCCACATTTTCATTGTACACTCAAGAAATGTAGATCAAAACTTACACATTTTCATTGTACACACAAGAAATGTACATCAAAACATACACATTTTCATTGTACATTCAAGAAATGTACATCAAAGCATACACATTTTCATTGTACACTCAAGAAATGTACATCAAAACATACACATTTTCATTGTACATTCAAGAAATGTACATCAAAACATACACATTTTCATTGTACACTCAAGAAATGTAGATCAAAGCTTACACATTTTCATTGTACACTCAAGAAATGTAGATAAAAACTTACACATTTTCATTGTATATACAAGAAATGTACATCAAAACATACACATTTTCATTGTACACTCAAGAAATGTACATCAAAACATACACATTTTCATTGTACATTAAGGAAAGGTACATCAAAACATACACATTTTCATTGTACACTCAAGAAATGTAGATCAAAGCTTACACATTTTCATTGTACACTCAAGAAATGTAGATAAAAACTTACACATTTTCATTGTACACTCAAGAAATGTACATTAAAACATACACATTTTCATTGTATATACAAGAAATGTACATCAAAACATACACATTTTCAGTGTACATTCAAGAAATGTAAATCAAGACATACACATTTTCATTGTACATTCAAGAAATATATATCAAAACATACACATTTTCAGTGTACATTCAAGAAATGTACATGAAAGCATATACCTTTTCATTGTACATTCAAGAAATGTATATCAAAACATACACATTTTCATTGTACATTCAAGAAATATACATCAAAACATACACATTTTCATTGTACATTCAAGAAATGTACATCAAAACATACACATTTTCATTGTACACTCAAGAAATGTACATCAAAACATACACATTTTCAGTGTACATTCAAGAAATGTACATCAAAACACACATTTTCAGTGTACATTCAAGAAATGTATATCAAAACATACACATTTTCATTGTACATTCAAGAAATGTACATCAAAACATACACATTTTCAGTGTACATTCAAGAAATGTATATCAAAACATACACATTTTCATTGTACATTCAAGAAATGTACATCAAAACATACACATTTTCATTGTACATTCAAGAAATGTATATCAAAACATACACATTTTCAGTGTACATTTAAGAAATGTATATCAAAACATACACATTTTCATTGTACACTCAAGAAATGTACATCAAAACATACACATTTTCATTGTACATTCAAGAAATGTACATCAAAACATACACATTTTCATTGTACACTCAAGAAATGTACATCAAAACATACACATTTTCAGTGTACATTCAAGAAATGTATATCAAAACATACACATTTTCATTGTACATTCAAGAAATGTACATCAAAACATACACATTTTCATTGTACATTTAAGAAATATACATCAAAACATACACATTTTCATTGTACATTCAAGAAATGTACATCAAAACATACACATTTTCATTGTACACTCAAGAAATGTACATCAAAACATACACATTTTCAGTGTACATTCAAGAAATGTATATCAAAACATACACATTTTCATTGTACATTCAAGTAATGTACATCAAAACATACACATTTTCATTGTACATTCTAGAAATATACATCAAAACATACACATTTTCATTGTACATTCAAGAAATGTCCATCAAAGCATACACATTTTCATTGTACACTCAAGAAATGTATATCAACACATACACATTTTCATTGTACATTCAAGTAATGTACATCAAAACATACACATTTTCAGTGTACATTCAAGAAATGTATATAAAAAATACACATTTTCAGTATACATTCAAGAAATGTACATCAAAGCAAACACATTTTCATTGTACACTAAAGAAATGTACATCAAAACATACACATCTTCATTGTACATTCATGAAATGTACATCAAAGCATACACATTTTCATTGTACATTTAAGAAATGTGCATCAAAACATACACATTTTCATTGTACACTCAAGAAATGTACATCAAAACATACACATTTTCAGTCTACATTCAAGAAATGTACATCAAAACACACATTTTCAGTGTACATTCAAGAAATGTATATCAAAACATACACATTTTCATTGTACATTCAAGAAATGTACATCAAAACATACACATTTTCAGTGTACATTCAAGAAATGTATATCAAAACATACACATTTTCATTGTACATTCAAGAAATGTACATCAAAACATACACATTTTCATTGTACATTCAAGAAATGTATATCAAAACATACACATTTTCAGTGTACATTCAAGAAATGTATATCAAAACATACACATTTTCATTGTACACTCAAGAAATGTACATCAAAACACACACATTTTCATTGTACATTCAAGAAATGTACATCAAAACATACACATTTTCATTGTACACTCAAGAAATGTACTTCAAAACATACACATTTTCAGTGTACATTCAAGAAATGTATATCAAAACATACACATTTTCATTGTACATTCAAGAAATGTACATCAAAACATACACATTTTCATTGTACATTTAAGAAATATACATCAAAACATACACATTTTCATTGTACATTCAAGAAATGTACATCAAAACATACACATTTTCATTGTACACTCAAGAAATGTACATCAAAACATACACATTTTCAGTGTACATTCAAGAAATGTATATCAAAACATACACATTTTCATTGTACATTCAAGAAATGTACATCAAAACATACACATTTTCATTGTACATTCTAGAAATATACATCAAAACATACACATCTTCATTGTACATTCAAGAAATGTCCATCAAAGCATACACATTTTCATTGTACACTCAAGAAATGTATATCAACACATACACATTTTCATTGTACATTCAAGTAATGTACATCAAAACATACACATTTTCAGTGTACATTCAAGAAATGTATATAAAAAATACACATTTTCAGTATACATTCAAGAAATGTACATCAAAGCAAACACATTTTCATTGTACACTAAAGAAATGTACATCAAAACATACACATCTTCATTGTACATTCATGAAATGTACATCAAAGCATACACATTTTCATTGTACATTCAAGAAATGTACATCAAAACATACACATTTTCATTGTACACTCAAGAAATGTACATCAAAACATACACATTTTCAGTGTACATTCAAGAAATGTACATCAAAACACACATTTTCAGTGTACATTCAAGAAATGTATATCAAAACATACACATTTTCATTGTACATTCAAGAAATGTACATCAAAACATACACATTTTCAGTGTACATTCAAGAAATGTATATCAAAACATACACATTTTCATTGTACATTCAAGAAATGTACATCAAAACATACACATTTTCATTGTACATTCAAGAAATGTATATCAAAACATACACATTTTCAGTGTACATTCAAGAAATGTATATCAAAACATACACATTTTCATTGTACACTCAAGAAATGTACATCAAAACATACACATTTTCATTGTACATTCAAGAAATGTACATCAAAACATACACATTTTCATTGTACACTCAAGAAATGTACATCAAAACATACACATTTTCAGTGTACATTCAAGAAATGTATATCAAAACATACACATTTTCATTGTACATTCAAGAAATGTACATCAAAACATACACATTTTCATTGTACATTTAAGAAATATACATCAAAACATACACATTTTCATTGTACATTCAAGAAATGTACATCAAAACATACACATTTTCATTGTACACTCAAGAAATGTACATCAAAACATACACATTTTCAGTGTACATTCAAGAAATGTATATCAAAACATACACATTTTCATTGTACATTCAAGAAATGTACATCAAAACATACACATTTTCATTGTACATTCTAGAAATATACATCAAAACATACACATTTTCATAGTACATTCAAGAAATGTCCATCAAAGCATACACATTTTCATTGTACACTCAAGAAATGTATATCAACACATACACATTTTCATTGTACATTCAAGTAATGTACATCAAAACATACACATTTTCAGTGTACATTCAAGAAATGTATATAAAAAATACACATTTTCAGTATACATTCAAGAAATGTACATCAAAGCAAACACATTTTCATTGTACACTAAAGAAATGTACATCAAAACATACACATCTTCATTGTACATTCATGAAATGTACATCAAAGCATACACATTCTCATTGTACACTCAAGTAATGTACATCAAAACATACACATTTTCAGTGTACATTCAAGAAGTGTATATCAAAACATACACATTTTCAGTGTACATTCAAGAAATATACATCAAAACATACAAATTTTCATTGTATATACAAGAAATGTACATCAAAACATACACATTTTCAGTGTACATTCAAGAAATGTACATCAAAACATACACATTTTCATTGTACATTCAAGAAATGTATATCAAAACATACACACTTTCATTGTACACTCAAGGAATGTACATCAAAACATACACATTTTCAGTGTACATTCAAGAAATGTATATCAAAACATACACATTTTCATTGTACATTCAAGAAATATACATCAAAACATACACATTTTCATTGTACATTCAAGAAATGTACATCAAAACATACACATTTTCATTATACACTCAAGAAATGTACATCAAAACATACACATTTTCAGTGTACATTGAAGAAATGTATATCAAAACATACACATTTTCATTGTACATTCAAGAAATGTATATCAAAACATACACATTTTCATTGTACATTCAAGAAATGTACATCAAAACATACACATTTTCATTGTACATTCAAGAAATGTATATCAAAACATACACATTTTCAGTGTACATTCAAGAAATGTATATCAAAACATACACATTTTCATTGTACACTCAAGAAATGTACATCAAAACATACACATTTTCATTGTACATTCAAGAAATGTACATCAAAACATACACATTTTCATTGTACACTCAAGAAATGTACATCAAAACATACACATTTTCAGTGTACATTCAAGAAATGTATATCAAAACATACACATTTTCATTGTACATTCAAGAAATGTACATCAAAACATACACATTTTCATTGTACACACAAGAAATGTACATCAAAACATACACATTTTCATTGTATACTCAAGAAATGTACTTCAAAACATACACATTTTCAGTGTACATTCAGGAAATGTACATCAAAACATACACATTTTCATTGTATATACCAAAAATGTACTTCAAAACATACACATTTTCATTGTATATACAGGAAATGTACACCAAAACATACACATTTTCATAGTATATACAAGAAATGTACACCAAAACATACACATTTTCATTGCACATAACAGAAATGTATATCAAAACATACACATTTTCATTGTACATTCAAGAAATGTACATCAAAACATACACATTTTCATTGTACATTCAAGAAATGTACATAAAAACATACACATTTTCATTGTACATTAAAGAAATGTACATCAAAACATACATTTTCATTGTATATACAAGAAATGTACATCAAAACATACACATTTTCAGTGTACATTCAAGAAATGTACATGAAAACATATACATTTTCATTGTACATTCAAGAAATGTATATCAAAACATACACATTTTCATTGTATATACAAGAAACGTACATCAAAACATACACATTTTCAGCGTATACTCAAGAAATGTACTTCAAAACATACACATTTTCATTGGACACTAAAGAAATGTACATCAAAACATACACATTTTCATTGTACACTCAGGAAATGTACATCAAAACATACACATTCTCATTGTACATTCAAGAAATGTATATCAAAACATACACATTTTCATTGTAGATTCAAGAAATGTACATCAAAACATAAACATTTTCAGTGTACATTCAAGAAATGTACATCAAAACATACACATTTTCATTGTACATTCAAGGAATGTACATCAAAACATATACATTTTCATTGTACATTCAAGAAATGTACATCAAAACATACACATTTTCATTGTACACACAAGAAATGTACATCAAAACATACACATTTTCATTGTATACTCAAGAAATGTACTTCAAAACATACACATTTTCAGTGTACATTCAGGAAATGTACATCAAAACATACACATTTTCATTGTATATACCAGTAATGTACATCAAAACATACACATTTTCATTGTTTATTCAAGAAATGTACATCAAAACATACACATTTTCATTGTACATTCAAGAAATATACATCAAAACATAAACATTTTCAGTGTACATTAAAGAAATGTACATCAAAACATACACATTTTCATTGTATATACCAAAAATGTACTTCAAAACATACACATTTTCATTGTATATACAGGAAATGTACACCAAAACATACACATTTTCATAGTATATACAAGAAATGTACACCAAAACATACACATTTTCATTGCACATAACAGAAATGTATATCAAAACATACACATTTTCATTGTACATTCAAGAAATGTACATCAAAACATACACATTTTCATTGTACATTCAAGAAATGTACATAAAAACATACACATTTTCATTGTACATTAAAGAAATGTACATCAAAACATACACATTTTCATTGTACACTCAAGAAATGTACATCAAAACATACACAACTTTATAGTACACTCAAGGAATGTACATCAAAACATATACATTTTCATTGTACATTCAAGAAATGTACATCAAAACATACACATTTTCCTTGTACACTCAAGAAATGTAGATCAACGCTTCCACATTTTCATTGTACACTCAAGAAATGTATATCAAAACATACACATTTTCAGTGTACATTCAAGAAATATACATCAAAACATACAAATTTTCATTGTATATACAAGAAATGTACATCAAAACATACACATTTTCAGTGTACATTCAAGAAATGTACATCAAAACATACAAATTTTCATTGTATATACAAGAAATGTACATCAAAACATACACATTTTCAGTGTACATTCAAGAAATGTACATCAAAACATACACATTTTCATTGTACATTCAAGAAATGTATATCAAAACATACACATTTTCAGTGTACATTCAAGAAATGTATATCAAAACATACACATTTTCATTGTATATACAAGAAATGTACATCAAAACATACACATTTTCAGTGTACATTCATGAAATGTACATCAAAACATACACATTTTCATTGTATATACAAGAAATGTACATCAAAACATACACATTTTCAGTGTACATTCAAGAAATGTACATCAAAACATTCACATTTTCATTGTATATACAAGAAATGTACATCAAAACATACACATTTTCAGTGTACATTCAAGAAATGTATATCAAAACATACACATTTTCATTGTACATTCAAGAAATGTATATCAAAACATACACATTTTCAGTGTACATTCACGAAATGTACATCAAAACATACACATTTTCATTGTATATACAAGAAATGTACATCAAAACATACACATTTTCAGTGTACATTCAAGAAATGTATATCAAAACATACACATTTTCATTGTACATTCAAGAAATGTATATCAAAACATACACATTTTCAGTGTACATTCAAGAAATGTATATCAAAACATACACATTTTCATTGTATATACAAGAAATGTACATCAAAACATACACATTTTCAGTGTACATTCACGAAATGTACATCAAAACATACACATTTTCATTGTATATACAAGAAATGTACATCAAAACATACACATTTTCAGTGTACATTCAAGAAATGTATATCAAAACATACACATTTTCATTGTACATTCAAGAAATGTATATCAAAACATACACATTTTCAGTGTACATTCACGAAATGTACATCAAAACATACACATTTTCATTGTATATACAAGAAATGTACATCAAAACATACACATTTTCAGTGTACATTCAAGAAATGTACATCAAAACATTCACATTTTCATTGTACTTTCAAGAAATGTATATCAAAACATACACATTTTCAGTGTAAATTTAAGAAATGTACATCAAAGCATACACATTCTCATTGTACACTCAAGTAATGTACATCAAAACATACACATTTTCAGTGTACATTCAAGAAATGTATATCAAAACATACACATTTTCAGTGTACATTCAAGAAATATACATCAAAACATACAAATTTTCATTGTATATACAAGAAATGTACATCAAAACATACACATTTTCAGTGTACATTCAAGAAATGTACATCAAAACATACAAATTTTCATTGTATATACAAGAAATGTACATCAAAACATACACATTTTCAGTGTACATTCAAGAAATGTACATCAAAACATACACATTTTCATTGTACATTCAAGAAATGTATATCAAAACATACACATTTTCATTGTATATTCAAGAAATGTATATCAAAACATACACATTTTCAGTGTACATTCAAGAAATATACATCAAAACATACAAATTTTCATTGTATATACAAGAAATGTACATCAAAACATACACATTTTCAGTGTACATTCAAGAAATGTACATCAAAACATACACATTTTCATTGTATATACAAGAAATGTACATCAAAACATACACATTTTCAGTGTACATTCAAGAAATGTATATCAAAACATACACATTTTCAGTGTACATTCAAGAAATATACATCAAAACATACAAATTTTCATTGTATATACAAGAAATGTATATCAAAACATACACATTTTCAGTGTACATTCAAGAAATGTACATCAAAACATACACATTTTCAGTGTACATTCAAGAAATGTATATCAAAACATACACATTTTCAGTGTACATTCAAGAAATATACATCAAAACATACAAATTTTCATTGTATATACAAGAAATGTATATCAAAACATACACATTTTCAGTGTACATTCAAGAAATGTACATCAAAACATACACATTTTCAGTGTACATTCAAGAAATGTACATCAAAACATACACATTTTCATTGTATATACAAGAAATGTACATCAAAACATACACATTTTCAGTGTACATTCAAGAAATGTACATCAAAACATACACATTTTCATTGTATATACAAGAAATGTACATCAAAACATACACATTTTCATTGTACATTCAAGAAATGTATATCAAAACATACACATTTTCAGTGTAAATTCAAGAAATGTACATCAAAGCATACACATTCTCATTGTACACTCAAGTAATGTACATCAAAACATACACATTTTCATTGTACATTCAAGAAATGTATATCAAAACATACACATTTTCAGTGTACATTCAAGAAATATACATCAAAACATACAAATTTTCATTGTATATACAAGAAATGTACATCAAAACGTACACATTTTCAGTGTACATTCAAGAAATGTACATCAAAACATACACATTTTCATTGTATATACAAGAAATGTACATCAAAACATACACATTTTCAGTGTACATTCAAGAAATGTACATCAAAACATTCACATTTTCATTGTACATTCAAGAAATGTATATCAAAACATACACATTTTCAGTGTACATTCAAGAAATGTACATCAAAACATTCACATTTTCATTGTACATTCAAGAAATGTATATCAAAACATACACATTTTCAGTGTACATTCAAGAAATGTACATCAAAACATACACATTTTCATTGTATATACAAGAAATGTACATCAAAACATACACATTTTCATTGTACACTAAAGAAATGTACATCATAACATACACATTTTCATTGTACACTCAAGAAATGTACATCAAAACATACACATTTTCATTGTACACTCAAGAAATGTACATCAGAACATACACATTTTAATTGTACATTCAAGAAATGTACATCAAAATATACACATTTTCATTGTACATTCAAGAAATGTACATCAAAACATACACATTTTCATTGTACACTCAAGAAATGTACATCAAAACATACACATTTTCAGTGTACATTCAAGAAATGTATATCAAAACATACACATTTTCATTGTACATTAAAGAAATGCACATCGAAACATACACATTTTCATTGTACACTCAAGAAATGTACATCAAAGCATACACATTTTCAGTGTACATTCAAGAAATGTATATCAAAACATACACACTTTCATTGTACATTAAAAAAATGCACATCGAAACATACACATTTTCAGTGTAAATTCAAGAAATGTACATCAAAGCATACACATTCTCATTGTACACTCAAGTAATGTACATCAAAACATACACATTTTCAGTGTACATTCAAGAAATGTATATCAAAACATACACATTCTCAGTGTACATTCAAGAAATATACATCAAAACATACAAATTTTCATTGTATATACAAGAAATGTACATCAAAACATACACATTTTCAGTGTACATTCAAGAAATGTATATCAAAACATACACATTTTCATTGTACATTCAAGAAATGTACATCAAAACATACACATTTTCATTGTACACTCAAGAAATGTACATCAAAACATACACATTTTCAGTGTACATTCAAGAAATGTATATCAAAACATACACATTTTCATTGTACATTCAAGAAATATACATCAAAACATACACATTTTCATTGTACATTCAAGAAATGTACATCAAAACATACACATTTTCATTGTACACTCAAGAAATGTACATCAAAACATACACATTTTCAGTGTACATTCAAGAAATGTACATCAAAACATACACATTTTCAGTGTACATTCAAGAAATGTATATCAAAACATACACATTTTCATTGTACATTCAAGAAATGTACATCAAAACATACACATTTTCAGTGTACATTCAAGAAATGTATATCAAAACATACACATTTTCATTGTACATTCAAGAAATGTACATCAAAACATACACATTTTCATTGTACATTCAAGAAATGTATATCAAAACATACACATTTTCATTGTACACTCAAGAAATGTATATCAAAACATACACATTTTCATTGTACACTCAAGAAATGTACATCAAAACATACACATTTTCATTGTACACTAAAGAAATGTACATCATAACATACACATTTTCATTGTACACTCAAGAAATGTACATCAAAACACACACATTTTCATTGTACACTCAAGAAATGTACATCAGAACATACACATTTTCAGTGTACATTCAAGAAATGTATATCAAAACATACACATTTTCATTGTACATTCAAGAAATGTATATCAAAACATACACATTTTCATTGTACATTCAAGAAATGTACATCAAAACATACTCATTTTCAGTGTACATTCAAGAAATGTACATCAAAGCATACACATTTTCATTGTATATACAAGAAATGTACATCAAAACATACACATTTTCAGTGTTCATTCAAGAAATGTACATCAAGACATACACATTTTCATTGTACATTCAAGAAATATATATCAAAACATACACATTTTCAGTGTACATTCAAGAAATGTACATCAAAACATACATTTTCATTGTATATACAAGAAATGTACATCAAAACATACACATTTTCAGTGTACATTCAAGAAATGTACATGAAAACATATACATTTTCATTGTACAATCAAGAAATGTATATCAAAACATACACATTTTCATTGTATATACAAGAAACGTACATCAAAACATACACATTTTCAGCGTATACTCAAGAAATGTACTTCAAAACATACACATTTTCATTGGACACTAAAGAAATGTACATCAAAACATACACATTTTCATTGTACACTCAGGAAATGTACATCAAAACATACACATTTTCAGTGTACATTCAAGAAATGTATATCAAAACATACACATTTTCATTGTACATTCAAGAAATGTACATCAAAACATACACATTTTCATTGTACATTCAAGAAATGTATATCAAAACATACACATTTTCAGTGTACATTCAAGAAATGTATATCAAAACATACACATTTTCATTGTACACTCAAGAAATGTACATCAAAACATACACATTTTCATTGTACATTCAAGAAATGTACATCAAAACATACACATTTTCAGTGTACATTCAAGAAATGTATATCAAAACATACACATTTTCATTGTACATTCAAGAAATGTACATCAAAACATACACATTTTCATTGTACATTTAAGAAATATACATCAAAACATACACATTTTCATTGTACATTCAAGAAATGTACATCAAAACATACACATTTTCATTGTACACTCAAGAAATGTACATCAAAACATACACATTTTCAGTGTACATTCAAGAAATGTATATCAAAACATACACATTTTCATTGTACATTCAAGAAATGTACATCAAAACATACACATTTTCATTGTACATTCTAGAAATATACATCAAAACATACACATCTTCATTGTACATTCAAGAAATGTCCATCAAAGCATACACATTTTCATTGTACACTCAAGAAATGTATATCAACACATACACATTTTCATTGTACATTCAAGTAATGTACATCAAAACATACACATTTTCAGTGTACATTCAAGAAATGTATATAAAAAATACACATTTTCAGTATACATTCAAGAAATGTACATCAAAGCAAACACATTTTCATTGTACACTAAAGAAATGTACATCAAAACATACACATCTTCATTGTACATTCATGAAATGTACATCAAAGCATACACATTTTCATTGTACATTCAAGAAATGTACATCAAAACATACACATTTTCATTGTACACTCAAGAAATGTACATCAAAACATACACATTTTCAGTGTACATTCAAGAAATGTACATCAAAACACACATTTTCAGTGTACATTCAAGAAATGTATATCAAAACATACACATTTTCATTGTACATTCAAGAAATGTACATCAAAACATACACATTTTCAGTGTACATTCAAGAAATGTATATCAAAACATACACATTTTCATTGTACATTCAAGAAATGTACATCAAAACATACACATTTTCATTGTACATTCAAGAAATGTATATCAAAACATACACATTTTCAGTGTACATTCAAGAAATGTATATCAAAACATACACATTTTCATTGTACACTCAAGAAATGTACATCAAAACATACACATTTTCATTGTACATTCAAGAAATGTACATCAAAACATACACATTTTCATTGTACACTCAAGAAATGTACATCAAAACATACACATTTTCAGTGTACATTCAAGAAATGTATATCAAAACATACACATTTTCATTGTACATTCAAGAAATGTACATCAAAACATACACATTTTCATTGTACATTTAAGAAATATACATCAAAACATACACATTTTCATTGTACATTCAAGAAATGTACATCAAAACATACACATTTTCATTGTACACTCAAGAAATGTACATCAAAACATACACATTTTCAGTGTACATTCAAGAAATGTATATCAAAACATACACATTTTCATTGTACATTCAAGAAATGTACATCAAAACATACACATTTTCATTGTACATTCTAGAAATATACATCAAAACATACACATTTTCATAGTACATTCAAGAAATGTCCATCAAAGCATACACATTTTCATTGTACACTCAAGAAATGTATATCAACACATACACATTTTCATTGTACATTCAAGTAATGTACATCAAAACATACACATTTTCAGTGTACATTCAAGAAATGTATATAAAAAATACACATTTTCAGTATACATTCAAGAAATGTACATCAAAGCAAACACATTTTCATTGTACACTAAAGAAATGTACATCAAAACATACACATCTTCATTGTACATTCATGAAATGTACATCAAAGCATACACATTCTCATTGTACACTCAAGTAATGTACATCAAAACATACACATTTTCAGTGTACATTCAAGAAGTGTATATCAAAACATACACATTTTCAGTGTACATTCAAGAAATATACATCAAAACATACAAATTTTCATTGTATATACAAGAAATGTACATCAAAACATACACATTTTCAGTGTACATTCAAGAAATGTACATCAAAACATACACATTTTCATTGTACATTCAAGAAATGTATATCAAAACATACACACTTTCATTGTACACTCAAGGAATGTACATCAAAACATACACATTTTCAGTGTACATTCAAGAAATGTATATCAAAACATACACATTTTCATTGTACATTCAAGAAATATACATCAAAACATACACATTTTCATTGTACATTCAAGAAATGTACATCAAAACATACACATTTTCATTATACACTCAAGAAATGTACATCAAAACATACAAATTTTCAGTGTACATTGAAGAAATGTATATCAAAACATACACATTTTCATTGTACATTCAAGAAATGTATATCAAAACATACACATTTTCATTGTACATTCAAGAAATGTACATCAAAACATACACATTTTCATTGTACATTCAAGAAATGTATATCAAAACATACACATTTTCAGTGTACATTCAAGAAATGTATATCAAAACATACACATTTTCATTGTACACTCAAGAAATGTACATCAAAACATACACATTTTCATTGTACATTCAAGAAATGTACATCAAAACATACACATTTTCATTGTACACTCAAGAAATGTACATCAAAACATACACATTTTCAGTGTACATTCAAGAAATGTATATCAAAACATACACATTTTCATTGTACATTCAAGAAATGTACATCAAAACATACACATTTTCATTGTACACACAAGAAATGTACATCAAAACATACACATTTTCATTGTATACTCAAGAAATGTACTTCAAAACATACACATTTTCAGTGTACATTCAGGAAATGTACATCAAAACATACACATTTTCATTGTATATACCAAAAATGTACTTCAAAACATACACATTTTCATTGTATATACAGGAAATGTACACCAAAACATACACATTTTCATAGTATATACAAGAAATGTACACCAAAACATACACATTTTCATTGCACATAACAGAAATGTATATCAAAACATACACATTTTCATTGTACATTCAAGAAATGTACATCAAAACATACACATTTTCATTGTACATTCAAGAAATGTACATAAAAACATACACATTTTCATTGTACATTAAAGAAATGTACATCAAAACATACACATTTTCATTGTACACTCAAGAAATGTACATCAAAACATACACAACTTTATTGTACACTCAAGAAATGTATATCAAAACATACACATTTTCATTGTACATTCATGAAATGTACATCAACACATACACATTTTCAGTGTACATTCAAGAAATGTATATTTGGAAATACACATTTGCAGTGTACTTTCAAGAAATGTACATCAAAACATACACATTTTCATTGTACATTCAAGAAATATACATCAAAACATACTCATTTTCGTTGTACATTCAAGAAATGTACATCAAAACATACACATTTTCATTGTACACTCAAGAAATGTAGTTCAACGCTTCCACATTTTCATTGTACACTCAAGAAATGTAGATCAAAACTTACACATTTTCATTGTACACACAAGAAATGTACATCAAAACATACACATTTTCATTGTACATTCAAGAAATGTACATCAAAGCATACACATTTTCATTGTACACTCAAGAAATGTACATCAAAACATACACATTTTCATTGTACATTCAAGAAATGTACATCAAAACATACACATTTTCATTGTACATTCAAGAAATGTACATCAAAACATACACATTTTCATTGTACACTCAAGAAATGTACATCAAAACATACACATTTTCAGTGTACATTCAAGAAATGTACATCAAAACACACATTTTCAGTGTACATTCAAGAAATGTATATCAAAACATACACATTTTCATTGTACATTCAAGAAATGTACATCAAAACATACACATTTTCAGTGTACATTCAAGAAATGTATATCAAAACATACACATTTTCATTGTACATTCAAGAAATGTACATCAAAACATACACATTTTCATTGTACATTCAAGAAATGTATATCAAAACATACACATTTTCAGTGTACATTCAAGAAATGTATATCAAAACATACACATTTTCATTGTACACTCAAGAAATGTACATCAAAACATACACATTTTCATTGTACATTCAAGAAATGTACATCAAAACATACACATTTTCATTGTACACTCAAGAAATGTACATCAAAACATACACATTTTCAGTGTACATTCAAGAAATGTATATCAAAACATACACATTTTCATTGTACAATCAAGAAATGTACATCAAAACATACACATTTTCATTGTACATTTAAGAAATATACATCAAAACATACACATTTTCATTGTACATTCAAGAAATGTACATCAAAACATACACATTTTCATTGTACACTCAAGAAATGTACATCAAAACATACACATTTTCAGTGTACATTCAAGAAATGTATATCAAAACATACACATTTTCATTGTACATTCAAGTAATGTACATCAAAACATACACATTTTCATTGTACATTCTAGAAATATACATCAAAACATACACATTTTCATTGTACATTCAAGAAATGTCCATCAAAGCATACACATTTTCATTGTACACTCAAGAAATGTATATCAACACATACACATTTTCATTGTACATTCAAGTAATGTACATCAAAACATACACATTTTCAGTGTACATTCAAGAAATGTATATAAAAAATACACATTTTCAGTATACATTCAAGAAATGTACATCAAAGCAAACACATTTTCATTGTACACTAAAGAAATGTACATCAAAACATACACATCTTCATTGTACATTCATGAAATGTACATCAAAGCATACACATTTTCATTGTACATTTAAGAAATGTACATCAAAACATACACATTTTCATTGTACATTCAAGAAATGTACATCAAAACATACACATTTTCATTGTACATTCAAGAAATGTACATCAAAACATCCACATTTTCATTGTACATTCAAGAAATGTACATCAAAACATACACATTTTCATTGTACATTCAAGAAATGTATATCAAAACATACACATTTTCAGTGTACATTCAAGAAATGTATATCAAAACATACACATTTTCATTGTACACTCAAGAAATGTACATCAAAACACACACATTTTCATTGTACACTCAAGAAATGTACATCAGAACATACACATTTTCATTGTACATTCGAGAAATGTACATCAAAACATACACATTTTCATTGTACACTCAAGAAATGTACATCAAAACATACACATTTTCATTGTACATTCAAGAAATGTACATCAACACATACACATTTTCAGTGTACATTCAAGTAATGTATATCAAAAAATACACATTTTCAGAGTACTTTCAAGAAATGTACATCAAAACAATCACATTTTCATTGTACACTAAGGAAATGTATATCAAAACATACACATTTTCATTGTACATTCAAGAAATGTACATCAAAACATACACATTTTCATTGTACACTCAAGAAATGTACATCAAAACATACACATTTTCAGTGTACATTCAAGAAATGTATATCAAAACAATCACATTTTCATTGTACATTCAAGAAATGTACATCAAAACATACACATTTTCAGTGTACTTTCAAGAAATGTACATCAAAACAATCACATTTTCATTGTACATTCAAGAAATATACATCAAAACATACACATTTTCATTGTACATTCAAGAAATGTACATCAAAACATACACATTTTCAGTGTACTTTCAAGAAATGTACATCAAAACAATCACATTTTCATTGTACATTCAAGAAATATACATCAAAACATACACATTTTCATTGTACATTCAAGAAATGTACATCAAAACATACACATTTTCATTGTACACTCAAGAAATGTACATCAAAACATACACATTTTCAGTGTACATTCAAGAAATGTATATCAAAACATACACATTTTCATTGTACATTCAAGAAATGTACATCAAAACATACACATTTTCATTGTACATTCAAGAAATGTACATCAAAACTGACACATTTTCATTGTACACTCAAGAAATGTACATCAAAACATACACATTTTCATTGTACATTCAAGAAATGTACATCAAAACATACACATTTTCAGTGTACATTCAAGAAATGTATATCAAAACAATCACATTTTCATTGTACATTCAAGAAATGTACATCAAAACATACACATTTTCAGTGTACTTTCAAGAAATGTACATCAAAACAATCACATTTTCATTGTACATTCAAGAAATATACATCAAAACATACACATTTTCATTGTACATTCAAGAAATGTACATCAAAACATACACATTTTCAGTGTACTTTCAAGAAATGTACATCAAAACAATCACATTTTCATTGTACATTCAAGAAATATACATCAAAACATACACATTTTCATTGTACATTCAAGAAATGTACATCAAAACATACACATTTTCATTGTACACTCAAGAAATGTACATCAAAACATACACATTTTCAGTGTACATTCAAGAAATGTATATCAAAACATACACATTTTCATTGTACATTCAAGAAATGTACATCAAAACATACACATTTTCATTGTACATTCAAGAAATGTACATCAAAACTGACACATTTTCATTGTACACTCAAGAAATGTACATCAAAACATACACATTTTCATTGTACATTCAAGAAATGTACATCAAAACATACACATTTTCATTGTACATTCAAGAAATGTACATCAAAACTGACACATTTTCATTGTACATTCAAGAAATGTATATCAAAACATACACATTTTCATTGTACATTCAAGAAATGTACATCAAAACTGACACATTTTCATTGTACACTCAAGAAATGTACATCAAAACATTCACATTTTCAGTGTAAATTCAAGAAATGTACATCAAAACATACACATTTTCATTGTACATTCAAGAAATGTACATCAAAACATACACATTTTCATTGTACATTCTAGAAATATACATCAAAACATACACATTTTGAGTGTACATTCAAGAGATATACATCAAAACATACACATTTTCATTCTACACTCAAGAAATGTACGTCAAAACATACACATTTTCAGTGTACATTCAAGAAATGTATATGAAAACATACACATTTTCATTGTACATTCAAGAAATGTACATCAAAACATACACATTTTCAGTGTACATTCAAGAAATGTATATCAAAAAATACACATCTTCAGTATACATTCAAGAAATGTACATCAAAACATACACATTTTCATTGTACATTCAAGAAATGCACATCGAAACATACACATTTTCATTGTACATTCAAGAAATGTACATCAAAGCATACACATTCTCATTGTACACTCAAGTATTGTACATCAAAACATACACATTTTCAGTGTACATTCAAGAAATGTATATCAAAACATACACATTTTCAGTGTACATTCAAGAAATATACATCAAAACATACAAATTTTCATTGTATATACAAGAAATGTACATCAAAACATACACATTTTCAGTGTACATTCAAGAAATGTACATCAAAACATACACATTTTCATTCTATATACAAGAAATGTACATCAAAACATACACATTTTCAGTGTACATTCAAGAAATGTACATCAAAACATTCACATTTTCATTGTACATTCAAGAAATGTATATCAAAACATACACATTTTCAGTGTACATTCAAGAAATGTACATCAAAACATACACATTTTCATTGTATATACAAGAAATGTACATCAAAACATACACATTTTCAGTGTACATTCAAGAAATGTACATCAAAACATTCACATTTTCATTGTACATTCAAGAAATGTATATCAAAACATACACATTTTCAGTGTACATTCAAGAAATGTACATCTAAACCTACACATTTTCATTGTACATTCAAGAAATGTATATCAAAACATACACATTTTCAGTGTACATTCAAGAATAATATATCAAAACATACACATTTTCAGTGTACATTCACGAAATGTACATCAAAACATACACATTTTCATTGTATATACAAGAAATGTACATCAAAACATACACATTTTCAGTGTACATTCAAGAAATGTACATCAAAACATTCACATTTTCATTGTACATTCAAGAAATGTATATCAAAACATACACATTTTCAGTGTAAATTTAAGAAATGTACATCAAAGCATACACATTCTCATTGTACACTCAAGTAATGTACATCAAAACATACACATTTTTAGTGTACATTCAAGAAATGTATATCAAAACATACACATTTTCAGTGTACATTCAAGAAATATACATCAAAACATACAAATTTTCATTGTATATACAAGAAATGTACATCAAAACATACACATTTTCAGTGTACATTCAAGAAATGTACATCAAAACATACACATTTTCATTGTATATACAAGAAATGTACATCAAAACATACACATTTTCAGTGTACATTCAAGAAATGTACATCAAAACATTCACATTTTCATTGTACATTCAAGAAATGTATATCAAAACATACACATTTTCAGTGTACATTCAAGAAATGTATATCAAAACATACACATTTTCAGTGTACATTCAAGAAATATACATCAAAACATACAAATTTTCATTGTATATACAAGAAATGTACATCAAAACATACACATTTTCAGTGTACATTCAAGAAATGTATATCAAAACATACACATTTTCATTGTACATTCAAGAATTGTATATCAAAACATACACATTTTCAGTGTACATTCAAGAAATGTATATCAAAACATACACATTTTCAGTGTACATTCAAGCAATATACATCAAAACATACAAATTTTCATTGTATATACAAGAAATGTACATCAAAACATACACATTTTCAGTGTACATTCAAGAAATGTACATCAAAACATACACATTTTCATTGTACATTCAAGAAATGTATATCAAAACATACACATTTTCATTGTATATACAAGAAATGTATATCAAAACATACACATTTTCAGTGTACATTCAAGAAATATACATCAAAACATACAAATTTTCATTGTATATACAAGAAATGTACATCAAAACATACACATTTTCAGTGTACATTCAAGAAATGTACATCAAAACATACACATTTTCATTGTATATACAAGAAATGTACATCAAAACATACACATTTTCAGTGTACATTCAAGAAATGTATATCAAAACATACACATTTTCAGTGAACATTCAAGAAATATACATCAAAACATACAAATTTTCATTGTATATACAAGAAATGTATATCAAAACATACACATTTTCAGTGTACATTCAAGAAATGTACATCAAAACATACACATTTTCAGTGTACATTCAAGAAATGTATATCAAAACATACACATTTTCAGTGTACATTCAAGAAATATACATCAAAACATACAAATTTTCATTGTATATACAAGAAATGTATATCAAAACATACACATTTTCAGTGTACATTCAAGAAATGTACATCAAAACATACACATTTTCAGTGTACATTCAAGAAATGTACATCAAAACATACACATTTTCATTGTATATACCAGAAATGTACATCAAAACATACACATTTTCTGTGTACATTCAAGAAATGTACATCAAAACATACACATTTTCAGTGTACATTCAAGAAATATACATCAAAACATACAAATTTTCATTGTATATACAAGAAATGTATATCAAAACATACACATTTTCAGTGTACATTCAAGAAATGTACATCAAAACATACACATTTTCAGTGTACATTCAAGAAATGTACATCAAAACATACACATTTTCATTGTATATACAAGAAATGTACATCAAAACATACACATTTTCATTGTACATTCAAGAAATGTATATCAAAACATACACATTTTCAGTGTAAATTCAAGAAATGTACATCAAAGCATACACATTCTCATTGTACACTCAAGTAATGTACATCAAAACATACACATTTTCATTGTACATTCAAGAAATGTATATCAAAACATACACATTTTCAGTGTACATTCAAGAAATATACATCAAAACATACAAATTTTCATTGTATATACAAGAAATGTACATCAAAACGTACACATTTTCAGTGTACATTCAAGAAATGTACATCAAAACATACACATTTTCATTGTATATACAAGAAATGTACATCAAAACATACACATTTTCAGTGTACATTCAAGAAATGTACATCAAAACATTCACATTTTCATTGTACATTCAAGAAATGTATATCAAAACATACACATTTTCAGTGTACATTCAAGAAATGTACATCAAAACATTCACATTTTCATTGTACATTCAAGAAATGTATATCAAAACATACACATTTTCAGTGTACATTCAAGAAATGTACATCAAAACATACACATTTTCATTGTATATACAAGAAATGTACATCAAAACATACACATTTTCATTGTACACTAAAGAAATGTACATCATAACATACACATTTTCATTGTACACTCAAGAAATGTACATCAAAACATACACATTTTCATTGTACACTCAAGAAATGTACATCAGAACATACACATTTTAATTGTACATTCAAGAAATGTACATCAAAATATACACATTTTCATTGTACATTCAAGAAATGTACATCAAAACATACACATTTTCATTGTACACTCAAGAAATGTACATCAAAACATACACATTTTCAGTGTACATTCAAGAAATGTATATCAAAACATACACATTTTCATTGTACATTAAGAAATGCACATCGAAACATACACATTTTCATTGTACACTCAAGAAATGTACATCAAAACATACACATTTTCAGTGTACATTCAAGAATAGTATATCAAAACATACACATTTTCATTGTACATTAAAGAAATGCACATCGAAACATACACATTTTCAGTGTAAATTCAAGAAATGTACATCAAAGCATACACATTCTCATTGTACACTCAAGTAATGTACATCAAAACATACACATTTTCAGTGTACATTCAAGAAATGTATATCAAAACATACACATTTTCAGTGTACATTCAAGAAATATACATCAAAACATACAAATTTTCATTGTATATACACGAAATGTACATCAAAACATACACATTTTCAGTGTACATTCAAGAAATGTATATCAAAACATACACATTTTCATTGTACATTCAAGAAATGTATATCAAAACATACACATTTTCAGTGTACATTCAAGAAATGTACATCAAAACATACACATTTTCATTGTACATTCAGGAAATGTATATCAAGACATACACATTTTCATTGTACACTCAAGAAATGTACATCAAAACATACACATTTTCATTGTACATTCAAGAAATGTACATCAAAACATACACATTTTCAGTGTACATTCAAGAAATGTACATCAAAACATACACATTTTCATTGTACATTCAAGAAATGTATATCAAAACATACACATTTTCAGTGTACATTCAAGAAATGTATATCAAAACATACACATTTTCAGTTTACATTCACGAAATGTACATCAAAACATACACATTTTCATTGTATATACAAGAAATGTACATCAAAACATACACATTTTCAGTGTTCATTCAAGAAATGTACATCAAAACATTCACATTTTCATTGTATATACAAGAAATGTACATCAAAACATACACATTTTCATTGTACATTCAAGAAATGTATATCAAAACATACACATTTTCAGTGTACATTCAAGAAATGTACATCAAAACATTCACATTTTCATTGTACATTCAAGAAATGTACATCAAAACATTCACATTTTCATTGTACATTCAAGTAATGTACATCAAAACATACACATTTTTAGTGTACATTCAAGAAATGTATATCAAAACATACACATTTTCAGTGTACATTCAAGAAATATACATCAAAACATACAAATTTTCATTGTATATACAAGAAATGTACATCAAAACATACACATTTTCAGTGTACATTCAAGAAATGTACATCAAAACATACACATTTTCATTGTATATACAAGAAATGTACATCAAAACATACACATTTTCAGTGTACATTTAAGAAATGTACATCAAAACATTCACATTTTCATTGTACATTCAAGAAATGTATATCAAAACATACACATTTTCAGTGTACATTCAAGAAATGTATATCAAAACATACACATTTTCAGTGTACATTCAAGAAATATACATCAAAACATACAAATTTTCATTGTATATACAAGAAATGTACATCAAAACATACACATTTTCAGTGTACATTCAAGAAATGTATATCAAAACATACACATTTTCATTGTACATTCAAGAAATGTATATCAAAACATACACATTTTCAGTGTACATTCAAGAAATGTATATCAAAACATACACATTTTCAGTGTACATTCAAGCAATATACATCAAAACATACAAATTTTCATTGTATATACAAGAAATGTACATCAAAACATACACATTTTCAGTGTACATTCAAGAAATGTACATCAAAACATACACATTTTCATTGTACATTCAAGAAATGTATATCAAAACATACACATTTTCATTGTATATACAAGAAATGTATATCAAAACATACACATTTTCAGTGTACATTCAAGAAATGTACATCAAAACATACACATTTTCATTGTATATACAAGAAATGTACATCAAAACATACACATTTTCAGTGTACATTCAAGAAATGTATATCAAAACATACACATTTTCAGTGAACATTCAAGAAATATACATCAAAACATACAAATTTTCATTGTATATACAAGAAATGTATATCAAAACATACACATTTTCAGTGTACATTCAAGAAATGTACATCAAAACATACACATTTTCAGTGTACATTCAAGAAATGTATATCAAAACATACACATTTTCAGTGTACATTCAAGAAATATACATCAAAACATACAAATTTTCATTGTATATACAAGAAATGTATATCAAAACATACACATTTTCAGTGTACATTCAAGAAATGTACATCAAAACATACACATTTTCAGTGTACATTCAAGAAATGTACATCAAAACATACACATTTTCATTGTATATACCAGAAATGTACATCAAAACATACACATTTTCAGTGTACATTCAAGAAATGTACATCAAAACATACACATTTTCAGTGTACATTCAAGAAATATACATCAAAACATACAAATTTTCATTGTATATACAAGAAATGTATATCAAAACATACACATTTTCAGTGTACATTCAAGAAATGTACATCAAAACATACACATTTTCAGTGTACATTCAAGAAATGTACATCAAAACATACACATTTTCATTGTATATACAAGAAATGTACATCAAAACATACACATTTTCATTGTACATTCAAGAAATGTATATCAAAACATACACATTTTCAGTGTAAATTCAAGAAATGTACATCAAAGCATACACATTCTCATTGTACACTCAAGTAATGTACATCAAAACATACACATTTTCATTGTACATTCAAGAAATGTATATCAAAACATACACATTTTCAGTGTACATTCAAGAAATATACATCAAAACATACAAATTTTCATTGTATATACAAGAAATGTACATCAAAACGTACACATTTTCAGTGTACATTCAAGAAATGTACATCAAAACATACACATTTTCATTGTATATACAAGAAATGTACATCAAAACATACACATTTTCAGTGTACATTCAAGAAATGTACATCAAAACATTCACATTTTCATTGTACATTCAAGAAATGTATATCAAAACATACACATTTTCAGTGAACATTCAAGAAATCTACATCAAAACATACAAATTTTCATTGTATATACAAGAAATGTATATCAAAACATACACATTTTCAGTGTACATTCAAGAAATGTACATCAAAACATACACATTTTCAGTGTACATTCAAGAAATGTATATCAAAACATACACATTTTCAGTGTACATTCAAGAAATATACATCAAAACATACAAATTTTCATTGTATATACAAGAAATGTATATCAAAACATACACATTTTCAGTGTACATTCAAGAAATGTACATCAAAACATACACATTTTCAGTGTACATTCAAGAAATGTACATCAAAACATACACATTTTCATTGTATATACCAGAAATGTACATCAAAACATACACATTTTCAGTGTACATTCAAGAAATGTACATCAAAACATACACATTTTCAGTGTACATTCAAGAAATATACATCAAAACATACAAATTTTCATTGTATATACAAGAAATGTATATCAAAACATACACATTTTCAGTGTACATTCAAGAAATGTACATCAAAACATACACATTTTCAGTGTACATTCAAGAAATGTACATCAAAACATACACATTTTCATTGTATATACAAGAAATGTACATCAAAACATACACATTTTCATTGTACATTCAAGAAATGTATATCAAAACATACACATTTTCAGTGTAAATTCAAGAAATGTACATCAAAGCATACACATTCTCATTGTACACTCAAGTAATGTACATCAAAACATACACATTTTCATTGTACATTCAAGAAATGTATATCAAAACATACACATTTTCAGTGTACATTCAAGAAATATACATCAAAACATTCAAATTTTCATTGTATATACAAGAAATGTACATCAAAACGTACACATTTTCAGTGTACATTCAAGAAATGTACATCAAAACATACACATTTTCATTGTATATACAAGAAATGTACATCAAAACATACACATTTTCAGTGTACATTCAAGAAATGTACATCAAAACATTCACATTTTCATTGTACATTCAAGAAATGTATATCAAAACATACACATTTTCAGTGTACATTCAAGAAATGTACATCAAAACATTCACATTTTCATTGTACATTCAAGAAATGTATATCAAAACATACACATTTTCAGTGTACATTCAAGAAATGTACATCAAAACATACACATTTTCATTGTATATACAAGAAATGTACATCAAAACATACACATTTTCATTGTACACTAAAGAAATGTACATCATAACATACACATTTTCATTGTACACTCAAGAAATGTACATCAAAACATACACATTTTCATTGTACACTCAAGAAATGTACATCAGAACATACACATTTTAATTGTACATTCAAGAAATGTACATCAAAATATACACATTTTCATTGTACATTCAAGAAATGTACATCAAAACATACACATTTTCATTGTACACTCAAGAAATGTACATCAAAACATACACATTTTCAGTGTACATTCAAGAAATGTATATCAAAACATACACATTTTCATTGTACATTAAGAAATGCACATCGAAACATACACATTTTCATTGTACACTCAAGAAATGTACATCAAAACATACACATTTTCAGTGTACATTCAAGAATAGTATATCAAAACATACACATTTTCATTGTACATTAAAGAAATGCACATCGAAACATACACATTTTCAGTGTAAATTCAAGAAATGTACATCAAAGCATACACATTCTCATTGTACACTCAAGTAATGTACATCAAAACATACACATTTTCAGTGTACATTCAAGAAATGTATATCAAAACATACACATTTTCAGTGTACATTCAAGAAATATACATCAAAACATACAAATTTTCATTGTATATACAAGAAATGTACATCAAAACATACACATTTTCAGTGTACATTCAAGAAATGTATATCAAAACATACATATTTTCATTGTACATTCAAGAAATGTATATCAAAACATACACATTTTCATTGTACATTCAAGAAATGTATATCAAAACATACACATTTTCAGTGTACATTCAAGAAATGTACATCAAAACATACACATTTTCATTGTACATTCAAGAAATGTATATCAAGACATACACATTTTCATTGTACACTCAAGAAATGTACATCAAAACATACACATTTTCATTGTACATTCAAGAAATGTACATCAAAACATACACATTTTCAGTGTACATTCAAGAAATGTACATCAAAACATACACATTTTCATTGTACATTCAAGAAATGTATATCAAAACATACACATTTTCAGTGTACATTCAAGAAATGTATATCAAAACATACACATTTTCAGTTTACATTCACGAAATGTACATCAAAACATACACATTTTCATTGTATATACAAGAAATGTACATCAAAACATACACATTTTCAGTGTACATTCAAGAAATGTACATCAAAACATTCACATTTTCATTGTATATACAAGAAATGTACATCAAAACATACACATTTTCATTGTACATTCAAGAAATGTATATCAAAACATACACATTTTCAGTGTACATTCAAGAAATGTACATCAAAACATTCACATTTTCATTGTACATTCAAGAAATGTACATCAAAACATTCACATTTTCATTGTACATTCAAGTAATGTACATCAAAACATACACATTTTTAGTGTACATTCAAGAAATGTATATCAAAACATACACATTTTCAGTGTACATTCAAGAAATATACATCAAAACATACAAATTTTCATTGTATATACAAGAAATGTACATCAAAACATACACATTTTCAGTGTACATTCAAGAAATGTACATCAAAACATACACATTTTCATTGTATATACAAGAAATGTACATCAAAACATACACATTTTCAGTGTACATTCAAGAAATGTACATCAAAACATTCACATTTTCATTGTACATTCAAGAAATGTATATCAAAACATACACATTTTCAGTGTACATTCAAGAAATGTATATCAAAACATACACATTTTCAGTGTACATTCAAGAAATATACATCAAAACATACAAATTTTCATTGTATATACAAGAAATGTACATCAAAACATACACATTTTCAGTGTA
Organism: Tenodera sinensis; assembly: GCA_030765045.1. Classification (NCBI taxonomy): domain Eukaryota; kingdom Metazoa; phylum Arthropoda; class Insecta; order Mantodea; family Mantidae; genus Tenodera; species Tenodera sinensis. Next base: position 164,341,146 of record CM060963.1, on the reverse strand, counting down.
CATTCAAGAAATGTATATCAAAACATACACATTTTCATTGTACATTCAAGAAATGTATATCAAAACATACACATTTTCAGTGTACATTCAAGAAATGTATATCAAAACATACACATTTTCAGTGTACATTCAAGCAATATACATCAAAACATACAAATTTTCATTGTATATACAAGAAATGTACATCAAAACATACACATTTTCAGTGTACATTCAAGAAATGTACATCAAAACATACACATTTTCATTGTACATTCAAGAAATGTATATCAAAACATACACATTTTCATTGTATATACAAGAAATGTATATCAAAACATACACATTTTCAGTGTACATTCAAGAAATATACATCAAAACATACAAATTTTCATTGTATATACAAGAAATGTACATCAAAACATACACATTTTCAGTGTACATTCAAGAAATGTACATCAAAACATACACATTTTCATTGTATATACAAGAAATGTACATCAAAACATACACATTTTCAGTGTACATTCAAGAAATGTATATCAAAACATACACATTTTCAGTGAACATTCAAGAAATATACATCAAAACATACAAATTTTCATTGTATATACAAGAAATGTATATCAAAACATACACATTTTCAGTGTACATTCAAGAAATGTACATCAAAACATACACATTTTCAGTGTACATTCAAGAAATGTATATCAAAACATACACATTTTCAGTGTACATTCAAGAAATATACATCAAAACATACAAATTTTCATTGTATATACAAGAAATGTATATCAAAACATACACATTTTCAGTGTACATTCAAGAAATGTACATCAAAACATACACATTTTCAGTGTACATTCAAGAAATGTACATCAAAACATACACATTTTCATTGTATATACCAGAAATGTACATCAAAACATACACATTTTCAGTGTACATTCAAGAAATGTACATCAAAACATACACATTTTCAGTGTACATTCAAGAAATATACATCAAAACATACAAATTTTCATTGTATATACAAGAAATGTATATCAAAACATACACATTTTCAGTGTACATTCAAGAAATGTACATCAAAACATACACATTTTCAGTGTACATTCAAGAAATGTACATCAAAACATACACATTTTCATTGTATATACAAGAAATGTACATCAAAACATACACATTTTCATTGTACATTCAAGAAATGTATATCAAAACATACACATTTTCAGTGTAAATTCAAGAAATGTACATCAAAGCATACACATTCTCATTGTACACTCAAGTAATGTACATCAAAACATACACATTTTCATTGTACATTCAAGAAATGTATATCAAAACATACACATTTTCAGTGTACATTCAAGAAATATACATCAAAACATACAAATTTTCATTGTATATACAAGAAATGTACATCAAAACGTACACATTTTCAGTGTACATTCAAGAAATGTACATCAAAACATACACATTTTCATTGTATATACAAGAAATGTACATCAAAACATACACATTTTCAGTGTACATTCAAGAAATGTACATCAAAACATTCACATTTTCATTGTACATTCAAGAAATGTATATCAAAACATACACATTTTCAGTGTACATTCAAGAAATGTACATCAAAACATTCACATTTTCATTGTACATTCAAGAAATGTATATCAAAACATACACATTTTCAGTGTACATTCAAGAAATGTACATCAAAACATACACATTTTCATTGTATATACAAGAAATGTACATCAAAACATACACATTTTCATTGTACACTAAAGAAATGTACATCATAACATACACATTTTCATTGTACACTCAAGAAATGTACATCAAAACATACACATTTTCATTGTACACTCAAGAAATGTACATCAGAACATACACATTTTAATTGTACATTCAAGAAATGTACATCAAAATATACACATTTTCATTGTACATTCAAGAAATGTACATCAAAACATACACATTTTCATTGTACACTCAAGAAATGTACATCAAAACATACACATTTTCAGTGTACATTCAAGAAATGTATATCAAAACATACACATTTTCATTGTACATTAAGAAATGCACATCGAAACATACACATTTTCATTGTACACTCAAGAAATGTACATCAAAACATACACATTTTCAGTGTACATTCAAGAAATGTATATCAAAACATACACATTTTCATTGTACATTAAAGAAATGCACATCGAAACATACACATTTTCAGTGTAAATTCAAGAAATGTACATCAAAGCATACACATTCTCATTGTACACTCAAGTAATGTACATCAAAACATACACATTTTCAGTGTACATTCAAGAAATGTATATCAAAACATACACATTTTCAGTGTACATTCAAGAAATATACATCAAAACATACAAATTTTCATTGTATATACAAGAAATGTACATCAAAACATACACATTTTCAGTGTACATTCAAGAAATGTATATCAAAACATACATATTTTCATTGTACATTCAAGAAATGTATATCAAAACATACACATTTTCATTGTACATTCAAGAAATGTATATCAAAACATACACATTTTCAGTGTACATTCAAGAAATGTACATCAAAACATACACATTTTCATTGTACATTCAAGAAATGTATATCAAGACATACACATTTTCATTGTACACTCAAGAAATGTACATCAAAACATACACATTTTCATTGTACATTCAAGAAATGTACATCAAAACATACACATTTTCAGTGTACATTCAAGAAATGTACATCAAAACATACACATTTTCATTGTACATTCAAGAAATGTATATCAAAACATACACATTTTCAGTGTACATTCAAGAAATGTATATCAAAACATACACATTTTCAGTGTACATTCACGAAATGTACATCAAAACATACACATTTTCATTGTATATACAAGAAATGTACATCAAAACATACACATTTTCAGTGTACATTCAAGAAATGTACATCAAAACATTCACATTTTCATTGTATATACAAGAAATGTACATCAAAACATACACATTTTCATTGGACATTCAAGAAATGTACATCAAAACATACACATTTTCATTGTACATTCAAGAAATGTACATCAAAACATTCACATTTTCATTGTATATACAAGAAATGTACATCAAAACATACACATTTTCGTTGTACATTCAAGAAATGGATATCAAAACATACACATTTTCAGTGTAAATTTAAGAAATGTACATCAAAGCATACACATTCTCATTGTACACTCAAGTAATGTACATCAAAACATACACATTTTCAGTGTACATTCAAGAAATGTATATCAAAACATACACATTTTCAGTTTACATTCAAGAAATATACATCAAAACATACAAATTTTCTTTGTATATACAAGAAATGTACATCAAAACATACACATTTTCAGTGTACATTCAAGAAATGTACATCAAAACATACACATTTTCATTGTATATACAAGAAATGTACATCAAAACATACACATTTTCAGTGTACATTCAAGAAATGTACATCAAAACATTCACATTTTCATTGTACATTCAAGAAATGTATATCAAAGCATACACATTTTCAGTGTACATTCAAGAAATGTACATCAAAACATACACATTTTCAGTGTACATTCAAGAAATGTACATCAAAACATACACATTTTCATTGTATATACAAGAAATGTACATCAAAACATACACATTTTCATTGTACACTCAAGTAATGTACATCAAAACATACACATTTTCAGTGTACATTCAAGAAATGTATATCAAAACATACACATTTTCAGTGTACATTCAAGAAATATACATCAAAACATACAAATTTTCATTGTATATACAAGAAATGTACATCAAAACATACACATTTTCAGTGTACATTCAAGAAATGTACATCAAAACATACACATTTTCATTGTATATACAAGAAATGTACATCAAAACATACACATTTTCAGTGTACATTCAAGAAATGTATATCAAAACATACACATTTTCAGTGTACATTCAAGAAATATACATCAAAACATACAAATTTTCATTGTATATACAAGAAATGTATATCAAAACATACACATTTTCAGTGTACATTCAAGAAATGTACATCAAAACATACACATTTTCAGTGTACATTCAAGAAATGTATATCAAAACATACACATTTTCAGTGTACATTCAAGAAATATACATCAAAACATACAAATTTTCATTGTATATACAAGAAATGTATATCAAAACATACACATTTTCAGTGTACATTCAAGAAATGTACATCAAAACATACACATTTTCAGTGTACATTCAAGAAATGTACATCAAAACATACACATTTTCATTGTATATACAAGAAATGTACATCAAAACATACACATTTTCAGTGTACATTCAAGAAATGTACATCAAAACATACACATTTTCATTGTATATACAAGAAATGTACATCAAAACATACACATTTTCATTGTACATTCAAGAAATGTATATCAAAACATACACATTTTCAGTGTAAATTCAAGAAATGTACATCAAAGCATACACATTCTCATTGTACACTCAAGTAATGTACATCAAAACATACACATTTTCATTGTACATTCAAGAAATGTATATCAAAACATACACATTTTCAGTGTACATTCAAGAAATGTATATCAAAACATACACATTTTCAGTGTACATTCAAGAAATGTACATCAAAACATACACATTTTCATTGTATATACAAGAAATGTACATCAAAACATACACATTTTCATTGTACACTAAAGAAATGTACATCAAAACATACACATTTTCAGTGTACATTCAAGAAATGTATATCAAAACATACACATTTTCATTGTATATACAAGAAATGTACATCAAAACATACACATTTTCATTGTACACTAAAGAAATGTACATCAAAACATACACATTTTCAGTGTACATTCAAGAAATGTACATCAAAACATACACATTTTCATTGTATATACAAGAAATGTACATCAAAACATACACATTTTCATTGTACACTAAAGAAATGTACATCAAAACATACACATTTTCATTGTACACTAAAGAAATGTATATCAAAACATACACATTTTCAGTGTACATTCAAGAAATGTATATCAAAACATACACATTTTCAGTGTACATTCAAGAAATGTACATCAAAACATTCACATTTTCATTGTACACTAAAGAAATGTATATCAAAACATACACATTTTCATTGTACACTAAAGAAATGTATATCAAAACATACACATTTTCAGTGTACATTCAAGAAATGTATATCAAAACATACACATTTTCAGTGTACATTCAAGAAATGTACATCAAAACATACACATTTTCATTGTACACTAAAGAAATGTACATCAAAACATACACATTTTCAGTGTACATTCAAGAAATGTATATCAAAACATACACATTTTCAGTGTACATTCAAGAAATGTATATCAAAACATACACATTTTCAGTGTACATTCAAGAAATGTACATCAAAACATACAAATTTTCATTGTATATACAAGAAATGTACATCAAAACATACACATTTTCAGTGTACATTCAAGAAATATACATCAAAACATACAAATTTTCATTGTATATACAAGAAATGTACATCAAAACATACACATTTTCAGTGTACATTCAAGAAATGTATATCAAAACATACACATTTTCATTGTATATACAAGAAATGTACATCAAAACATACAAATTTTCATTGTATATACAAGAAATGTATATCAAAACATACACATTTTCAGTGTACATTCAAGAAATATACATCAAAACATACAAATTTTCATTGTATATACAAGAAATGTACATCAAAACATACACATTTTCAGTGTACATTCAAGAAATGTACATCAAAACATACACATTTTCATTGTATATACAAGAAATGTACATCAAAACATACACATTTTCAGTGTACATTCAAGAAATGTACATCAAAACATTCACATTTTCATTGTACATTCAAGAAATGTATATCAAAACATACACATTTTCAGTGTACATTCAAGAAATGTACATCAAAACATTCACATTTTCATTGTACATTCAAGAAATGTATATCAAAACATACACATTTTCAGTGTACATTCAGGAAATGTACATCAAAACATACACATTTTCAGTGTACATTCAAGAAATGTACATCAAAACATACACATTTTCATTGTATATACAAGAAATGTACATCAAAACATACACATTTTCATTGTACACTAAAGAAATGTACATCATAACATACACATTTTCATTGTACACTCAAGAAATGTACATCAAAACATTCACATTTTCATTGTACATTCAAGAAATGTATATCAAAACATACACATTTTCAGTGTACATTCAAGAAATGTACATCAAAACATACACATTTTCATTGTACATTAAAGAAATGCACATCGAAACATACACATTTTCATTGTACACTCAAGAAATGTACATCAAAACATACACATTTTCAGTGTACATTCAAGAAATGTACATCAAAACATACACATTTTCATTGTATATACAAGAAATGTACATCAAAACATACACATTTTCATTGTACATTAAAGAAATGCACATCGAAACATACACATTTTCATTGTACACTCAAGAAATGTACATCAAAACATACACATTTTCAGTGTACATTCAAGAAATGTACATCAAAACATACACATTTTCATTGTATATACAAGAAATGTACATCAAAACATACACATTTTCATTGTACACTAAAGAAATGTACATCATAACATACACATTTTCATTGTACACTCAAGAAATGTACATCAAAACATTCACATTTTCATTGTACATTCAAGAAATGTATATCAAAACATACACATTTTCAGTGTACATTCAAGAAATGTACATCAAAACATACACATTTTCATTGTACATTAAAGAAATGCACATCGAAACATACACATTTTCAGTGTACATTCAAGAAATGTATATCAAAACATACACATTTTCAGTGTACATTCAAGAAATGTACATCAAAACATACACATTTTCATTGTACACTAAAGAAATGTACATCAAAACATACACATTTTCATTGTACACTAAAGAAATGTACATCATAACATACACATTTTCATTGTACACTCAAGAAATGTACATCAAAACATTCACATTTTCATTGTACATTCAAGAAATGTATATCAAAACATACACATTTTCAGTGTACATTCAAGAAATGTACATCAAAACATACACATTTTCATTGTACATTAAAGAAATGCACATCGAAACATACACATTTTCATTGTACACTCAAGAAATGTACATCAAAACATACACATTTTCAGTTTACATTCAAGAAATGTATATCAAAACATACACATTTTCAGTGTAAATTCAAGAAATGTACATCAAAGCATACACATTCTCATTGTACACTCAAGTAATGTACATCAAAACATACACATTTTCAGTGTACATTCAAGAAATGTATATCAAAACATACACATTTTCAGTGTACATTCAAGAAATATACATCAAAACATACAAATTTTCATTGTATATACAAGAAATGTACATCAAAACATACACATTTTCAGTGTACATTCAAGAAATGTACATCAAAACATTCACATTTTCATTGTACATTCAAGAAATGTATATCAAAACATACACATTTTCAGTGTACATTCAAGAAATGTACATCAAAGCATACACATTTTCATTGTACATTAAAGAAATGCACATCGAAACATACACATTTTCATTGTACACTCAAGAAATGTACATCAAAACATACACATTTTCAGTTTACATTCAAGAAATGTATATCAAAACATACACATTTTCAGTGTAAATTCAAGAAATGTACATCAAAGCATACACATTCTCATTGTACACTCAAGTAATGTACATCAAAACATACACATTTTCAGTGTACATTCAAGAAATGTATATCAAAACATACACATTTTCAGTGTACATTCAAGAAATATACATCAAAACATACAAATTTTCATTGTATATACAAGAAATGTACATCAAAACATACACATTTTCAGTGTACATTCAAGAAATGTACATCAAAACATACACATTTTCAGTGTAAATTCAAGAAATGTACATCAAAGCATACACATTCTCATTGTACACTCAAGTAATGTACATCAAAACATACACATTTTCAGTGTACATTCAAGAAATGTATATCAAAACATACACATTTTCAGTGTAAATTCAAGAAATGTACATCAAAGCATACACATTCTCATTGTACACTCAAGTAATGTACATCAAAACATACACATTTTCAGTGTACATTCAAGAAATGTATATCAAAACATACACATTTTCAGTGTACATTCAAGAAATATACATCAAAACATACAAATTTTCATTGTATATACAAGAAATGTACATCAAAACATACACATTTTCAGTGTACATTCAAGAAATGTACATCAAAACATTCACATTTTCATTGTACATTCAAGAAATGTATATCAAAACATACACATTTTCAGTGTACATTCAAGAAATGTACATCAAAACATACACATTTTCATTGTACATTAAAGAAATGCACATCGAAACATACACATTTTCATTGTACACTCAAGAAATGTACATCAAAACATACACATTTTCAGTTTACATTCAAGAAATGTATATCAAAACATACACATTTTCAGTGTAAATTCAAGAAATGTACATCAAAGCATACACATTCTCATTGTACACTCAAGTAATGTACATCAAAACATACACATTTTCAGTGTACATTCAAGAAATGTATATCAAAACATACACATTTTCAGTGTACATTCAAGAAATATACATCAAAACATACAAATTTTCATTGTATATACAAGAAATGTACATCAAAACATACACATTTTCAGTGTACATTCAAGAAATGTACATCAAAACATTCACATTTTCATTGTACATTCAAGAAATGTACATCAAAACATACACATTTTCATTGTATATACAAGAAATGTACATCAAAACATACACATTTTCATTGTACACTAAAGAAATGTACATCATAACATACACATTTTCATTGTACACTCAAGAAATGTACATCAGAACATACACATTTTCATTGTACACTCAAGAAATGTACATCAGAACATACACATTTTCATTGTACACTCAAGAAATGTACATCAGAACATACACATTTTCATTGTACACTCAAGAAATGTACATCAAAACATACACATTTTCATTGCACATTCAAGAAATGTACATCAAAACATACACATTTTCATTGTACACTCAAGAAATGCACATCATAACATACACATTTTCATTGTATATACAAGAAATGTACATCAAAACTTACACATTTTCATTGTACACTCAAGAAGTGTACATCAAAACATACACATTTTCATAATACACTCAAGAAATGTACATCAGAACATACACATTTTCATTGTACACTCAAGAAATGTACATCAGAACATACACATTTTCATTGTACACTCAAGAAATGTACATCAGAACATACACATTTTCATTGTACACTCAAGAAATGTACATCAGAACATACACATTTTCAGTGTACATTCAAGAAATGTACATCAAAACATACACATTTTCAGTGTACATTCAAGAAATGTACATCAAAACATTCACATTTTCATTGTACACTAAAGAAATGTATATCAAAACATACACATTTTCATTGTACACTAAAGAAATGTATATCAAAACATACACATTTTCAGTGTACATTCAAGAAATGTATATCAAAACATACACATTTTCAGTGTACATTCAAGAAATGTACATCAAAACATACACATTTTCATTGTACACTAAAGAAATGTACATCAAAACATACACATTTTCAGTGTACATTCAAGAAATGTATATCAAAACATACACATTTTCAGTGTACATTCAAGAAATGTATATCAAAACATACACATTTTCAGTGTACATTCAAGAAATATACATCAAAACATACAAATTTTCATTGTATATACAAGAAATGTACATCAAAACATACACATTTTCAGTGTACATTCAAGAAATGTACATCAAAACATACACATTTTCATTGTATATACAAGAAATGTACATCAAAACATACACATTTTCAGCGTACATTCAAGAAATGTACATCAAAACATTCACATTTTCATTGTACATTCAAGAAATGTATATCAAAACATACACATTTTCAGTGTACATTCAAGAAATGTACATCAAAGCATTCACATTTTCATTGTACATTCAAGAAATGTATATCAAAACATACACATTTTCATTGTACACTCAAGAAATGTACATCAAAACATACACATTTTCATTGTACACTCAAGAAATGTACATCAGAACATACACATTTTCATTGTACACTCAAGAAATGTACATCAGAACATACACATTTTCATTGTACACTAAAGAAATGTACATCAAAACATACACATTTTCATTGTACACTCAAGAAATGCACATCATAACATACACATTTTCATTGTATATACAAAAAATGTACATCAAAACTTACACATTTTCATTGTACACTCAAGAAGTGTACATCAAAACATACATATTTTCATTGTACACTCAAGAAATGTACATCAAAACATACACATTTTCATTGTATATACAAGAAATGTACATCAAAACATACACATTTTCATTGTACACTAAAGAAATGTACATCATAACATACACATTTTCATTGTACACTCAAGAAATGTACATCAGAACATACACATTTTCATTGTACACTCAAGAAATGTACATCAGAACATACACATTTTCATTGTACACTCAAGAAATGTACATCAGAACATACACATTTTCATTATACACTCAAGAAATGTACATCAGAACATACACATTTTCATTGTACACTCAAGAAATGTACATCAGAACATACACATTTTCATTGTACACTCAAGAAATGTACATCAGAACATACACATTTTCATTGTACACTCAAGAAATGTACATCAGAACATACACATTTTCATTGTACACTCAAGAAATGTACATCAGAACATACACATTTTCATTGTATATAAGAAATGTACATCAAAACATACACATTTTCATTGTACATTCAAGAAATGTATATCAAAACATACACATTTTCATTGTACATTCAAGAAATGTATATCAAAACATACACATTTTCAGTGTACATTCAAGAAATGTACATCAAAACATTCACATTTTCATTGTACATTCAAGAAATGTATATCAAAACATACACATTTTCAGTGTACATTCAAGAAATGTACATCAAAACATTCACATTTTCATTGTACATTCAAGAAATGTATATCAAAACATACACATTTTCATTGTACACTCAAGAAATGTACATCAAAACATACACATTTTCATTGTACACTCAAGGAATGTACATCAGAACATACACATTTTCATTGTACACTCAAGAAATGTACATCAAAACATACACATTTTCATTGTACACTCAAGAAATGCACATCATAACATACACATTTTCATTGTATATACAAAAAATGTACATCAAAACTTACACATTTTCATTGTACACTCAAGAAGTGTACATCAAAACATACATATTTTCATTGTACACTCAAGAAATGTACATCAAAACATACACATTTTCATTGTACACTCAAGAAATGTAGATCAAAGCTTACACACTTTCATTATACACTCAAGAAATGTAGATCAAAACTTACACCTTTTCATTGTACACTCAAGAAATGTACATAAAAACATGCACATTTTCATTGTACACTCAAGAAATGTAGATCAACGCTTACACATTTTCATTGTACCCTCAAGAAATGTACATCAACACTTACACATTTTCATTGTATATACAAGAAATGTACATCATAACATACACATTTTCATTGTACACTCAAGAAATGTACATCAAAACATACACATTTTCATTGTACACTCAAGAAATGTACATCAGAACATACACATTTTCATTGTACATTCAAGAAATGTACATCAAAACGTACACATTGTCATTGTACATTCAAGAAATGTACATCAAAACATACACATTTTCATTGTAATTCAAGAAATGTACATCAAAACATACACATTTTCATTGTACACTCAGGAAATGTACATCATAACATACACATCTTCATTGTACACTCAAGAAATGTATATCTAAACAAACTCTTTTTCATTGTACATTCAAGAAATGTATATCAAAACATACACATTTTCATTGTACATTCAAGAAATGTACATCAACACATACACATTTTCAGTGTACATTCAAGAAATGTATATCAAAAAATACACATTTGCAGTGTACTTTCAAGAAATGTACATCAAAACAATCACATTTTCATTGTACACCAAGGAAATGTACATCAAAACATACACATTTTCATTGTACATTCAAGAAATGTACATCAAAACATACACATTTTCATTGTACATTCAAGAAATATACATCAAAACATACACATTTTCATTGTACATTCAAGAAATGTACATCAAAACATACACATTTTCATTGTACACTCAAGAAATGTACATCAAAACATACACATTTTCAGTGTCAATTCAAGAAATGTATATCAAAACATACACATTTTCATTGTACATTCAAGAAATGTACATCAAAACATACACATTTTCATTGTACATTCAAGAAATATACATCAAAACATACACGTTTTCATTGTACATTCAAGAAATGTACATCAAAACATACACATTTTCATTGTACACTCAAGAAATGTACATCAAAACATACACATTTTCAGTGTACATTCAAGAAATGTACATCAAAACATACACATTTTCATTGTACACTCAAGAAATATACATCAAAACATACATATTTTCATTGTACACTCAAGAAATGTACATCAGAACATACACATTTTCATTGTACATTCTAGAAATATACATCAAAACATACACATTTTCATTGTACATTCAAGAAATGTCCATCAAAGCATTCACATTTTCATTGTACACTCAAGAAATGTACATCAAAACATACACATTTTCATTGTACATTCAAGAAATATACATCAAAACATACATATTTTCATTGTACACTCAAGAAATGTACATCAGAACATACACATTTTCATTGTACATTCTAGAAATATACATCAAAACATACACATTTTCATTGTACATTCAAGAAATGTCCATCAAAGCATACACATTTTCATTGTACACTCAAGAAATGTACATCAAAACATACACATTTTCAGTGTACATTTAAGAAATGTATATCAAAACATACACATTTTCATTGTACACTATAGAAATGTACATCATAACATACACATTTTCATTGTACATTCAAGAAATATACATCAAAACATACATATTTTCATTGTACACTCAAGAAATGTACATCAGAACATACACATTTTCATTGTACATTCTAGAAATATACATCAAAACATACACATTTTCATTGTACATTCAAGAAATGTCCATCAAAGCATACACATTTTCATTGTACACTCAAGAAATGTACATCAAAACATACAAATTTTCATTGTACATTCAAGAAATATACATCAAAACATACATATTTTCATTGTACATTCAAGAAATGTCCATCAAAGCATACACATTTTCATTGTACACTCAAGAAATGTACATCAGAACATACACATTTTCATTGTACATTCTAGAAATATACATCAAAACATACACATTTTCATTGTACATTCAAGAAATGTCCATCAAAGCATACACGTTTTCATTGTACACTCAAGAAATGTACATCAAAACATACAAATTTTCATTGTACATTCAAGAAATATACATCAAAACATACATATTTTCATTGTACACTCAAGAAATGTACATCAGAACATACACATTTTCATTGTACATTCTAGAAATATACATCAAAACATACACATTTTCATTGTACATTCAAGAAATGTCCATCAAAGCATACACATTTTCATTGTACACTCAAGAAATGTATATCAAAACATACACATTTTCATTGTACACTATAGAAATGTACATCATAACATACACATTTTCATTGTACACTCAAGAAATGTACATCAAAACACACACATTTTCATTGTACACTCAAGAAATGTCCATCAAAGCATACACATTTTCATTGTACACTCAAGAAATGTATATCAAAACATACACATTTTCATTGTACACTATAGAAATGTACATCATAACATACACATTTTCATTGTACACTCAAGAAATGTACATCAAAACAAACACATTTTCAGTGTACATTCAAGAAATGTATATCAAAACATACACATATTCAGTGTACATTCAAGAAATGTACATCAAAAAATACACATTTTCAGTATACATTCAAGAAATGTACATCAAAGCAAACACATTTTCATTGTACACTAAAGAAATGTACATCAAAACATACACATTTTCATTGTACATTCAAGAAATGTACATCAAGACATACACATTTTCATTGTACACTCAAGAAATGTACATCAAAACATACAAATTTTCATTGTACATTCAAGAAATATACATCAAAACATACATATTTTCATTGTACATTCAAGAAATGTCCATCAAAGCATACACATTTTCATTGTACACTCAAGAAATGTACATCAGAACATACACATTTTCATTGTACATTCTAGAAATATACATCAAAACATACACATTTTCATTGTACATTCAAGAAATGTCCATCAAAGCATACACGTTTTCATTGTACACTCAAGAAATGTACATCAAAACATACAAATTTTCACTGTACATTCAAGAAATATACATCAAAACATACATATTTTCATTGTACACTCAAGAAATGTACATCAGAACATACACATTTTCATTGTACATTCTAGAAATATACATCAAAACATACACATTTTCATTGTACATTCAAGAAATGTCCATCAAAGCATACACATTTTCATTGTACACTCAAGAAATGTATATCAAAACATACACATTTTCATTGTACACTATAGAAATGTACATCATAACATACACATTTTCATTGTACACTCAAGAAATGTACATCAAAACACACACATTTTCATTGTACATTCAAGAAATGTACATCAGAACATACACATTTTCATTGTACATTCTAGAAATATACATCAAAACATACACATTTTCATTGTACATTCAAGAAATGTCCATCAAAGCATACACATTTTCATTGTACACTCAAGAAATGTACATCAAAACATACAAATTTTCATTGTACATTCAAGAAATATACATCAAAACATACATATTTTCATTGTACATTCAAGAAATGTCCATCAAAGCATACACATTTTCATTGTACACTCAAGAAATGTACATCAGAACATACACATTTTCATTGTACATTCTAGAAATATACATCAAAACATACACATTTTCATTGTACATTCAAGAAATGTCCATCAAAGCATACACGTTTTCATTGTACACTCAAGAAATGTACATCAAAACATACAAATTTTCATTGTACATTCAAGAAATATACATCAAAACATACATATTTTCATTGTACACTCAAGAAATGTACATCAGAACATACACATTTTCATTGTACATTCTAGAAATATACATCAAAACATACACATTTTCATTGTACATTCAAGAAATGTCCATCAAAGCATACACATTTTCATTGTACACTCAAGAAATGTATATCAAAACATACACATTTTCATTGTACACTATAGAAATGTACATCATAACATACACATTTTCATTGTACACTCAAGAAATGTACATCAAAACACACACATTTTCATTGTACACTCAAGAAATGTCCATCAAAGCATACACATTTTCATTGTACACTCAAGAAATGTATATCAAAACATACACATTTTCATTGTACACTATAGAAATGTACATCATAACATACACATTTTCATTGTACACTCAAGAAATGTACATCAAAACACACACATTTTCATTGTACACTCAAGAAATGTACATCAGAACATACACATTTTCATTCTACATTCAAGAAATGTACATCAGAACATACACATTTTCATTGTACACTCAAGAAATGTACATCAAAACATACACATTTTCAGTGTACATTCAAGAAATGTACATCAACACATACTCATTTTCACTGTACACTCAAGAAATGTACATCAACACTTACACATTTTCATTGTATATACAAGAAATGTACATCAAAACATACACATTTTCACTGTACATTCAAGAAATGTACATCAAAGCATACACATTTTCATTGTACACTCTAGAAATGTACATCATAACATACACATTTTGAGTGTCCATTCAAATAATGTACATCAAAACATTCACATTTTCATTGTACATTCAAGAAATGTACATCAAAACATACACATTTTCATTGCACATTCAAGAAATGTACATCAAAACATACACATTTTCATTGTACACTCAAGAAATGCACATCATAACATACACATTTTCATTGTATATACAAGAAATGTACATCAAAACTTACACATTTTCATTGTACACTCAAGAAGTGTACATCAAAACATACACATTTTCATTGTACACTCAAGAAATGTACATCAAAACATACACATTTTCATTGTATATAAGAAATGTACATCAAAACATACACATTTTCATTGTACACTCAAGAAATGTAGATCAAAGCTTACACATTTTCATTGTACACTCAAGAAAAGTACATCAAAACATACACATCTTCATTGTACACTTAAGAAATGTACATCAAAACAAACTCTTTTTCATTGTACATTCAAGAAATGTATATCAAAACATACACATTTTCATTGTACATTCAAGAAATGTACATCAACACATACACATTTTCAGTGTACATTCAAGAAATGTATATCAAAAAATACACATTTTCAGTGTACTTTCAAGAAATGTACATCAAAACAATCACATTTTCATTGTACACTAAGGAAATGTACATAAAAACATACACATTTTCATTGTACATTCAAGAAATGTACATCAAAACATACACATTTTCATTGTACATTCAAGAAATATACATCAAAACATACACATTTTCATTGTACATTCAAGAAATGTACATCAAAACATACACATTTTCATTGTACACTCAAGAAATGTACATCAAAACATACACATTTTCATTGTACATTCTAGAAATATACATCAAAACATACACATTTTCATTGTACATTCAAGAAATGTACATCAAAGCATACACATTTTCATTGTACACTCAAGAAATGTACATCAAAACAAACACATTTTCAGTGTACATTCAAGAAATGTATATCAAAACATACACATTTTCATTGTACATTCAAGAAATGTACATCAAAACATACACATTTTCAGTGTACATTCAAGAAATGTACATAAAAAAATACACATTTTCAGTGTACACTCAAGAAATGTACATCAAAACATACACATTTTCATTGTACAGTCAAGAAATGTACATCAAAACATACACATTTTCATTGTACACTCAAGAAATGTACATCAAAACATACACATTTTCATTGTACATTCTAGAAATATACATCAAAACATACACATTTTCATTGTACATTCAAGAAATGTACATCAAAACATACACATTTTCATTGTACACTCAAGAAATGTACATCAAAACATACACATTTTCATTGTACACTCAAGAAATGTACATCAAAACATACACATTTTCAGTGTACACACAAGAAATGTACATCAAAACATACACATTTTCATTGTACACTCAAGAAATGTACATCAAAACATATACATTTTCATTGTACATTCTAGAAATGTACATCAAAACATACACATTTTCATTGTACACTCAAGAAATGTACATCAAAACAAACTCTTTTTCATTGTACATTCAAGAAATGTATATCAAAACATACACATTTTCGTTGTACATTCAAGAAATGTACATCAACACATACACATTTTCAGTGTACATTCAAGAAATGTATATCAAAAAATACACATTTTCATTGTACATTCAAGAAATATACATCAAAACATACACATTTTCATTGTACACTCAAGAAATGTACATCAAAACATACACATTTTCATTGTACATTCTAGAAATGTACATCAAAACATACACATTTTCATTGTACATTCAAGAAATGTACATCAAAACATACACATTTTCAGTGTACATTCAAGAAATATACATCAAAACATACACATTTTCATTGTACATTCAAGAAATGTACATCAAAACATACACATTTTCATTGTACACTCAAGAAATGTACATCAAAACATACACATTTTCATTGTACATTCTAGAAATGTACATCAAAACATACACATTTTCATTGTACATTCAAGAAATGTACATCAAAACATACACATTTTCATTGTACATTCTAGAAATGTACATCAAAACATACACATTTTCATTGTACACTCAAGAAATGTACATCAAAACATACACATTTTCAGTGTACATTCAAGAAATATACATCAAAACATACACATTTTCATTGTACATTCAAGAAATGTACATCAAAACATACACATTTTCATTGTACACTCAAGAAATGTACATCAAAACATACACATTTTCATTGTACATTCTAGAAATGTACATCAAAACATACACATTTTCATTGTACATTCTAGAAATGTACATCAAAACATACACATTTTCATTGTACACTCAAGAAATGTACATCAAAACATACACATTTTCAGTGTACATTCAAGAAATATACATCAAAACATACACATTTTCATTGTACATTCAAGAAATGTACATCAAAACAGACACATTTTCATTGTACACTCAAGAAATGAACATCAAAACATACACATTTTCATTGTACATTCTAGAAATGTACATCAAAACATACACATTTTCATTGTACATTCAAGAAATGTACATCAAAGCATACACATTTTCATTGTACACTCAAGAAATGTACATCAAAACAAACACATTTTCAGTGTACATTCAAGAAATGTATATCAAAACATACACATTTTCATTGTACATTCAAGAAATGTACATCAAAACATACACATTTTCAGTGTACATTGAAGAAATGTACATCAAAAAATACACATTTTCAGTATACATTCAAGAAATGTACATCAAAACATACACATTTTCATTCTACATTCAAGAAATGTACATCAAGACATACACATTTTCACTGTACACTCAAGAAATGTACATCAAAACATACACATTTTCAGTGTACATTCAAGAAATGTATATCAAAACATACACATTTTCATTGTACATTCAAGAAATGTACATCAAAACATACACATTTTCATTGTACATTTAAGAAATATACATCAAAACATACACATTTTCATTGTACATTCAAGAAATGTACATCAAAACATACACATTTTCATTGTACACTCAAGAAATGTACATCAAAACATACACATTTTCAGTGTACATTCAAGAAATGTACATCAAAACATACACATTTTCATTGTACACTAAAGAAATGTACATCAAAACATACACATTTTCATTGTACATTCAAGAAATGTACATCAAAGCATACACATTTTCATTGTACACTCAAGAAATGTACATCAAAACAAACACATTTTCAGTGTACATTCAAGAAATGTATATCAAAACATACACATATTCAGTGTACATTCAAGAAATGTACATGAAAAAATACAAATTTTCAGTATACATTCAAGAAATGTACATCAAAGCAAACACATTTTCATTGTACACTAAAGAAATGTACATCAAAACATACACATTTTCATTGTACATTCAAGAAATGTACATCAAGACATACACATTTTCATTGTACACTCAAGAAATGTACATCAAAACATACACATTTTCAGTGTACATTCAAGAAATGTATATCAAAACATACACATTTTCATTGTACATTCAAGAAATGTACATCAAAACATACACATTTTCAGTGTACATTCAAGAAATGTACATCAACACATACATTTTCATTGCACATTCAAGGAATGTACTTCAAAACATACACATTTTCATTGTACACTCAAGAAATGCACATCATAACATACACATTTTCATTGTATATACAAGAAATGTACATCAAAACTTACACATTTTCATTGTACACTCAAGAAGTTTACATCAAAACATACACATTTTCATTGTACACTCAAGAAATGTACATCAAAACATACACATTTTCAGCGTACACACAAGAAATATACATCAAAACATACACATTTTCATTGTATATAAGAAATGTACATCAAAACATACACATTTTCATTGTACACTCAAGAAATGTAGATCAAAGCTTACACATTTTCATTGTACACTCAAGAAAAGTACACCAAAACATACACATCTTCATTGTACACTCAAGAAATGTACATCAAAACAAACTCTCTTTCATTGTACATTCAAGAAATGTATATCAAAACATACACATTTTCATTGTACATTCAAGAAATGTACATCAACACATACACATTTTCAGTGTACATTCAAGAAATGTATATCAAAAAATACACATTTTCAGTGTACTTTCAAGAAATGTACATCAAAACAATCACATTTTCATTGTACACTAAGGAGATGTACATCAAAACATACACATTTTCATTGTACATTCAAGAAATGTACATCAAAACATACACATTTTCATTGTACATTCAAGAAATATACATCAAAACATACACATTTTCATTGTACACTCAAGAAATGTACATCAAAACATACACATTTTCAGTGTACATTCAAGAAATGTACATCAAAACATACACATTTTCAGTGTACACACAAGAAATGTACATCAAAACATACACATTTTCATTGTACATTCAAGAACTGTACATCAAAACATACACATTTTCATTGTATATAAGGAATGTACATCAAACCATACACATTTTCACTGTACACTCAAGAAATGTAGATCAAAGCATACACACTTTCATTATACACTCAAGAAATGTAGATCAAAACTTACACATTTTCATTGTACACTCAAGAAATGTAGATCAACGCTTACACATTTCCATTGTACATTCAAGAAATGTACATCAAAGCATACACATTTTCATTGTACACTCAAGAAATGTACATGAAAACATACACAGTTTCAGTGTACACACACGACATGAACATCAAAACATACACATTTTCATTGTACACTCAAGAAATGTACATCAAAACATACACTTTTTCATTGTACACTCAAGAAATGTACATCAAAACATACACATTTTCATTGTACACTCAAGAAATGTAGATCAAAGCTTACACATTTCCATTGTACACTCAACAAATGTAGATCAAAACTTACAAATTTTCATTGTATATACAAGAAATGTACATCAAAACATACACATTTTCATTGCGCACTACAGAAATGTACATCAAAACATACACATTTTCATTGTACACTCGAGAAATGTAGATCAAAGCTTACACATTTTCATTGTACACTCAGGAAATGTAGATCAAAACTTACACATTTTCATTGTATATACAAGAAATGTACATCATAACATACACATTTTCATCGTACACTCAAGAAATGTACATCAAAACATACACATTTTCATTGTACACCCAAGAAATGTAGATCAAAGCTTACACATTTTCATTGTACACTGAAGAAATGTACATCAAAACTTACATATTTTCATTGTATAAACAAGAAATGTACATCATAACATACAGATTTTCATTGTACACTCAAGAAATGTAAATCAAAACATACACATTTGCATTGTACACTCAAGAAATGTACATCAAAACATACACATTTTCATTGTACACTCAAGAAATGTAGATCAAAGCCTACACATTTTCATTGTACACTCAAGAAATGTAGATAAAAACTTACACATTTTCATTGTATATACAAGAAATGTACATCAAAACATACACATTTTCATTGCGCACTACAGAATTTACATCAAAACATACACATTTTCATTGTACACTCGAGAAATGTATATCAAAAATACACATTTTCATTGTACATTCAAGAAATGTACATCAAAACTTACACATTTTCAGGGTACATTCAAGAAATGAATATAAAAAAATACACATTTTCAGTATACATTCAAGAAATGTACATCAAAGCAAACACATTTTCATTGTACACTAAAGAAATGTACATGAAAACATACACATTTTCATTGTACATTCAAGAAATGCACATCAACACATACACATTTTCATTGTAAATTCAAGAAATATACATCAAACCATACACAATTTCATTGTACATTCAAGAAATGTACATCAAAACATACACATTCTCATTGTACACTCAAGTAATGTACATCAACACATACACATTTTCAGTGTACATTCGAGAAATGTATATCAAAAATACACATTTTCAGTGTACTTTCAAGAAATGTACATCAAAACAATCACATTTTCATTGTACAGTAAGGAAATGTACATCAAAACATACACATTTTCATTGTACATTCAAGAAATGTACATCAAAACATACACATTTTCATTGTACATTCAAGAAATATACATCAAAACATACACATTTTCGTTGTACATTCAAGAAATGTACATCAAAACATACACATTTTCATTGTACACTCAAGAAATGTACATCAAAACTTACACATTTTCAGGGTACATTCAAGAAATGAATATCAAAAAATACACATTTTCAGTATACATTCAAGAAATGTACATCAAAGCAAACACATTTTCATTGTACACTCAAGAAATGTACATCAAAACATACACATTTTCATTGTACATTCAAGAAATGCACATCAAAACATACACATTTTCATTGTACATTCAAGAAATATACATCAAACCATACACATTTTCGGTGTACATTCAAGAAATGTATATCAAAACATACACATTTTCATTGTACATTCAAGAAATGTACATCAAAACTTACACATTTTCAGGGTACATTCAAGAAATGAATATCAAAAAATACACATTTTCAGTATACATTCAAGAAATGTACATCAAAGCAAACACATTTTCATTGTACACTAAAGAAATGTACATCAAAACATACACATTTTCATTGTACATTCAAGAAATGCACATCAAAACATACACATTTTCATTGTACATTCAAGAAATATACATCAAAGCATACACATTTTCATTGTACACTCAAGAAATGTACATCAAAACATACACATTTTCATTGTACATTCAAGAAATGCACATCAAAACATACACATTTTCATTGTACATTCTAGAAATGTACATTAAAACATACACATTTTCATTGTACATTCAAGAAATGTACATCAAAGCATACACATTTTCATTGTACACTCAAGAAATGTACATCAAAACAAACACATTTTCTGTGTACATTCAAGAAATGTATATCAAAACATACACATTTTCATTGTACATTCAAGAAATGTACATCAAGACATACACATTTTCATTGTACACTCAAGAAATGTACATCAAAACATACACATTTTCAGTGTACATTCAAGAAATGTATATCAAAACATACACATTTTCATTGTACATTCAAGAAATGTACATCAAAACATACACATTTTCATTGTACATTTAAGAAATATACATCAAAACATACACATTTTCATTGTACATTCAAGAAATGTACATCAAAACATACACATTTTCATTCTACATTCAAGAAATGTACATCAAGACATACACATTTTCATTGTACACTCAAGAAATGTACATCAAAACATACACATTTTCAGTGTACATTCAAGAAATGTATATCAAAACATACACATTTTCATTGTACATTCAAGAAATGTACATCAAAACATACACATTTTCATTGTACATTTAAGAAATATACATCAAAACATACACATTTTCATTGTACATTCAAGAAATGTACATCAAAACATACACATTTTCATTGTACACTCAAGAAATGTACATCAAAACATACACATTTTCAGTGTACATTCAAGAAATGTACATCAAAACATACACATTTTCATTGTACACTAAAGAAATGTACATCAAAACATACACATTTTCATTGTACATTCAAGAAATGTACATCAAAACATACACATTTTCATTGTACATTCAAGAAATGTACATCAAAGCATACACATTTTCATTGTACACTCAAGAAATGTACATCAAAACAAACACATTTTCAGTGTACATTCAAGAAATGTATATCAAAACATACACATATTCAGTGTACATTCAAGAAATGTACATCAAAAAATACACATTTTCAGTATACATTCAAGAAATGTACATCAAAGCAAACACATTTTTATTGTACACTAAAGAAATGTACATCAAAACATACACATTTTCATTGTACATTCAAGAAATGTACATCAAGACATACACATTTTCATTGTACACTCAAGAAATGTACATCAAAACATACACATTTTCAGTGTACATTCAAGAAATGTATATCAAAACATACACATTTTCATTGTACATTCAAGAAATGTACATCAAAACATACACATTTTCAGTGTACATTCAAGAAATGTACATCAACACATACATTTTCATTGCACATTCAAGGAATGTACATCAAAACATACACATTTTCATTGTACACTCAAGAAATGCACATCATAACATACACATTTTCATTGTATATACAAGAAATGTACATCAAAACTTACACATTTTCATTGTACACTCAAGAAGTATACATCAAAACATACACATTTTCATTGTACACTCAAGAAATGTACATCAAAACATACACATTTTCAGCGTACACACAAGAAATATACATCAAAACATACACATTTTCATTGTATATAAGAAATGTACATCAAAACATACACATTTTCATTGTACACTCAAGAAATGTAGATCAAAGCTTACACATTTTCATTGTACACTCAAGAAAAGTACACCAAAACATACACATCTTCATTGTACACTCAAGAAATGTACATCAAAACAAACTCTCTTTCATTGTACATTCAAGAAATGTATATCAAAACATACACATTTTCATTGTACATTCAAGAAATGTACATCAACACATACACATTTTCAGTGTACATTCAAGAAATGTATATCAAAAAATACACATTTTCAGTGTACTTTCAAGAAATGTACATCAAAACAATCACATTTTCATTGTACACTAAGGAGATGTACATCAAAACATACACATTTTCATTGTACACTCAAGAAATGTACATCAAAACATACACATTTTCAGTGTACATTCAAGAAATGTACATCAAAACATACACATTTTCAGTGTACACACAAGAAATGTACATCAAAACATACACATTTTCATTGTACATTCAAGAACTGTACATCAAAACATACACATTTTCATTGTATATAAGAAATGTACATCAAACCATACACATTTTCACTGTACACTCAAGAAATGTAGATCAAAGCATACACACTTTCATTATACACTCAAGAAATGTAGATCAAAACTTACACATTTTCATTGTACACTCAAGAAATGTAGATCAACGCTTACACATTTTCATTGTACCCTCAAGAAAAGTAGATCAAAACTTACTCATTTTCATTGCACACACAAAAAATGTACATCAAAACATACACATTTCCATTGTACATTCAAGAAATGTACATCAAAGCATACACATTTTCATTGTACACTCAAGAAATGTACATGAAAACATACACAGTTTCAGTGTACACACACGACATGTACATCAAAACATACACATTTTCATTGTACACTCAAGAAATGTACATCAAAACATACACTTTTTCATTGTACACTCAAGAAATGTACATCAAAACATACACATTTTCATTGTACACTCAAGAAATGTAGATCAAAGCTTACACATTTCCATTGTACACTCAACAAAGGTAGATCAAAACTTACACATTTTCATTGTATATACAAGAAATGTACATCAAAACATACACATTTTCATTGCGCACTACAGAAATGTACATCAAAACATACACATTTTCATTGTACACTCGAGAAATGTAGATCAAAGCTTACACATTTTCATTGTACACTCAGGAAATGTAGATCAAAACTTACACATTTTCATTGTATATACAAGAAATGTACATCATAACATACACATTTTCATCGTACACTCAAGAAATGTACATCAAAACATACACATTTTCATTGTACACCCAAGAAATGTAGATCAAAGCTTACACATTTTCATTGTACACTGAAGAAATGTACATCAAAACTTACATATTTTCATTGTATAAACAAGAAATGTACATCATAACATACAGATTTTCATTGTACACTCAAGAAATGTAAATCAAAACATACACATTTGCATTGTACACTCAAGAAATGTACATCAAAACATACACATTTTCATTGTACACTCAAGAAATGTAGATCAAAGCCTACACATTTTCATTGTACACTCAAGAAATGTAGATAAAAACTTACACATTTTCATTGTATATACAAGAAATGTACATCAAAACATACACATTTTCATTGCGCACTACAGAAATGTACATCAAAACATACACATTTTCATTGTACACTCGAGAAATGTAGATCAAAGCTTACACATTTTCATTGTACACTCAGGAAATGTAGATCAAAACTTACACATTTTCATTGTATATACAAGAAATGTACATCATAACATACACATTTTCATCGTACACTCAAGAAATGTACATCAAAACATACACATTTTCATTGTACACCCAAGAAATGTAGATCAAAGCTTACACATTTTCATTGTACACTGAAGAAATGTACATCAAAACTTACATATTTTCATTGTATAAACAAGAAATGTACATCATAACATACACATTTTCATTGTACATTCAAGAAATGTACATCAAAACATACACTTTTTCATTGTATATACAAGAAATGTATATCAAAACATACACATTTTCATTGTACATTCAAGAAATGTACATCAAAACTTACACATTTTCAGGGTACATTCAAGAAATGAATATCAAAAAATACACATTTTCAGTATACATTCAAGAAATGTACATCAAAGCAAACACATTTTCATTGTACACTAAAGAAATGTACATCAAAACATACACATTTTCATTGTACATTCAAGAAATGCACATCAAAACATACACATTTTCATTGTACATTCAAGAAATATACATCAAACCATACACAATTTCATTGTACATTCAAGAAATGTACATCAAAACATACACATTCTCATTGTACACTCAGGTAATGTACATCAACACATACACATTTTCAGTGTACATTCGAGAAATGTATATCAAAAATACACATTTTCATTGTACATTCAAGAAATGTACATCAAAACTTACACATTTTCAGGGTACATTCAAGAAATGAATATCAAAAAATACACATTTTCAGTATACATTCAAGAAATGTACATCAAAGCAAACACATTTTCATTGTACACTAAAGAAATGTACATCAAAACATACACATTTTCATTGTACATTCAAGAAATGCACATCAAAACATACACATTTTCATTGTACATTCAAGAAATATACATCAAACCATACACAATTTCATTGTACATTCAAGAAATGTACATCAAAACATACACATTCTCATTGTACACTCAAGTAATGTACATCAACACATACACATTTTCAGTGTACATTCGAGAAATGTATATCAAAAAACACATTTTCAGTGTACTTTCAAGAAATGTACATCAAAACAATCACATTTTCATTGTACAGTAAGGAAATGTACATCAAAACATACACATTTTCATTGTACATTCTAGAAATGTACATCAAAACATACACATTTTCATTGTACATTCAAGAAATATACATCAAAACATACACATTTTCGTTGTACATTCAAGAAATGTACATCAAAACATACACATTTTCATTGTACACTCAAGAAATGTACATCAAAACTTACACATTTTCAGGGTACATTCAAGAAATGAATATCAAAAAATACACATTTTCAGTATACATTCAAGAAATGTACATCAAAGCAAACACATTTTCATTGTACACTCAAGAAATGTACATCAAAACATACACATTTTCATTGTACATTCAAGAAATGCACATCAAAACATACACATTTTCATTGTACATTCAAGAAATATACATCAAACCATACACATTTTCGGTGTATATTCAAGAAATGTATAACAAAACATACACATTTTCATTGTACATTCAAGAAATGTACATCAAAACTTACACATTTCCAGGGTACATTCAAGAAATGAATATCAAAAAATACACATTTTCAGTATACATTCAAGAAATGTACATCAAAGCAAACACATTTTCATTGTACACTAAAGAAATGTACAACAAAACATACACATTTTCATTGTACATTCAAGAAATGCACATCAAAACATACACATTTTCATTGTACATTCAAGAAATATACATCAAACCATACACAATTTCATTGTACATTCAAGAAATGTACATCAAAACATACACATTCTCATTGTACACTCAAGTAATGTACATCAACACATACACATTTTCAGTGTACATTCGAGAAATGTATATCAAAAATACACATTTTCAGTGTACTTTCAAGAAATGTACATCAAAGCAAACACATTTTCATTGTACACTCAAGAAATGTACATCAAAACATACACATTTTCATTGTACATTCAAGAAATGCACATCAAAACATACACATTTTCATTGTACATTCAAGAAATATACATCAAACCATACACATTTTCGGTGTACATTCAAGAAATGTATATCAAAACATACACATTTTCATTGTACATTCAAGAAATGTACATCAAAACTTACACATTTTCAGGGTACATTCAAGAAATGAATATCAAAAAATACACATTTTCAGTATACATTCAAGAAATGTACATCAAAGCAAACACATTTTCATTGTACACTAAAGAAATGTATATCAAAACATACACATTTTCATTGTACACTCAAGAAATGCACATCAAAACATACACATTTTCATTGTACATTCAAGAAATATACATCAAACCATACACAATTTCATTGTACATTCAAGAAATGTACATCAAAACATACACATTCTCATTGTACACTCAAGTAATGTACATCAACACATACACATTTTCAGTGTACATTCGAGAAATGTATATCAAAAATACACATTTTTAGTGTACTTTCAAGAAATGTACATCAAAACAATCAGATTTTCATTGTACAGTAAGGAAATGTACATCAAAACATACACATTTTCATTGTACATTCAAGAAATGTACATCAAAACATACACATTTTCATTGTACATTCAAGAAATATACATCAAAACATACACATTTTCGTTGTACATTCAAGAAATGTACATCAAAACCTACACATTTTCGTTGTACACTCTAGAAATGTACATGAAAACATACACATTTTCAGTATATATTCTAGAAATGTACAACAAAGCAAACACATTTTCATTGGACACTAAAGAAATGTACATCAAAACATACACATTTTCATTGTACATTCAAGAAATGCACATCAAAGCATACACATTTTCATTGTACATTGAAGAAATGTACATCAAAGCATACACATTCTCATTGTACACTCAAGTAATGTACATCAAAACATACACATTTTCAGTGTACATTCAAGTAATGTACATCAAAACATACACATTTTCATTGTACATTCAAGAAATGTATATCAAAACATACACATTTTCAGTGTACATTCAAGTAATGTACATCAAAACATACACATTTTCATTGTATATACAAGAAATGTACATCAAAACATACACATTTTCATTGTACACTAAAGAAATGTACATCATAACATACACATTTTCATTGTACACTCAAGAAAAGTACATCAAAACATACACATTTTCATTGTACACTCAAGAAATGTACATCAGAACATACACATTTTCATTGTACATTCAAGAAATGTACATCAAAACATACACATTTTCATTGTACATTCAAGAAATGTACATCAAAACATACACGTTTTCATTGTACACTCAAGAAATGTAGATCAAAGCTTACACATTTTCATTGTACACTCAAGAAATGTACATCATAACATTAACATTTTCATTGTACACTCAAGTAATGTACATCAAAACATACACATTTTCAGTGTACATTCAAGAAATGTACATCAAAACATACACATTTTCATTGTACACTCAAGAAATGTACATCAAAACATACACATTTTCATTGTACACTCAAGAAATGTAGATCAAAGCTTACACATTTTCATTGTACACTGAAGAAATGTAGATAAAAACTTACACATTTTCATTGTATATACAAGAAATGTACATCAAAACATACACATTTTCATTGTACACTCAAGAAATGTACATCAAAACATACACATTTTCATTGTATATACAAGAAATGTATATCAAAACATACTCATTTTCAGTGTACATTCAAGAAATGTACATCAAAACATACAAATTTTCATTGTACATTCTAGAAATATACATCAAAACATACACATTTTCATTGTACACTCAAGAAATGTACATCAAAACATACACATTTTCATTGTATATACAAGAAATGTATATCAAAACATACTCATTTTCAGTGTACATTCAAGAAATGTACATCAAAACAAACACATTTTCATTGGACACTAAAGAAATGTACATCAAAACATACACATTTTCATTGTACATTCAAGAAATGCACATCAAAGCATACACATTTTCATTGTACATTGAAGAAATGTACATCAAAGCATACACATTCTCTTTGTACACTCAAGTAATGTACATCAAAACATACACATTTTCAGTGTACATTCAAGTAAAGTACATCAAAACATACACATTTTCATTGTACATTCAAGAAATGTATATCAAAACATACACATTTTCATTGTACATTCAAGTAATGTACATCAAAACACACATTTTAATTGTATATACAAGAAATGTACATCAAAACATACACATTTTCATTGTACACTAAAGAAATGTACATCATAACATACACATTTTCATTGTACACTCAAGAAAAGTACATCAAAACATACACATTTTCATTGTACACTCAAGAAATGTACATCAGAACATACACATTTTCATTGTACATTCAAGAAATGTACATCAAAACATACACATTTTCATTGTACATTCAAGAAATGTACATCAAAACATACACGTTTTCATTGTACACTCAAGAAATGTAGATCAAAGCTTACACATTTTCATTGTACACTCAAGAAATGTACATCATAACATTAACATTTTCATTGTACACTCAAGTAATGTACATCAAAACATACACATTTTCAGTGTACATTCAAGAAATGTACATCAAAACATACACATTTTCATTGTACACTCAAGAAATGTACATCAAAACATACACATTTTCATTGTACACTCAAGAAATGTACATCAAAACATACACATTTTCGGTGTACATTCAAGAAATGTATATCAAAACATACACATTTTCATTGTACATTCAAGAAATGTACATCAAAACTTACACATTTTCAGGGTACATTCAAGAAATGAATATCAAAAAATACACATTTTCAGTATACATTCAAGAAATGTACATCAAAGCAAACACGTTTTCATTGTACACTAAAGAAATGTACATCAAAACATACACATTTTCATTGTACATTCAAGAAATGCACATCAAAACATACACATTTTCATTGTACATTCAAGAAATATACATCAAACCATACACAATTTCATTGTACATTCAAGAAATGTACATCAAAACATACACATTCTCATTGTACACTCAAGTAATGTACATCAACACATACACATTTTCAGTGTACATTCGAGAAATGTATATCAAAAATACACATTTTCAGTGTACTTTCAAGAAATGTACATCAAAACAATCACATTTTCATTGTACAGTAAGGAAATGTACATCAAAACATACACATTTTCATTGTACATTCAAGAAATGTACATCAAAACATACACATTTTCATTGTACATTCAAGAAATATACATCAAAACATACACATTTTCGTTGTACATTCAAGAAATGTACATCAAAAAATACACATTTTCATTGTACATTCAAGAAATCTACATCAAAACATACACATTTTCATTGTACACTCTAGAAATGTACATGAAAACATACACATTTTCGGGGTACATTCAAGAAATGTACATCAAAACATACACATTTTCATTGTACATTGAAGAAATGTACATCAAAGCATACACATTCTCATTGTACACTCAAGAAATGTACATCAAAACATACACATTTTCATTGTACATTCAAGAAATATACATCAAAACATACACATTTTCATTGTACATTCAAGAAATCTACATCAAAACATACACATTTTCATTGTACACTCTAGAAATGTACATGAAAATATACACATTTTCGGGGTACATTCAAGAAATGTACATCAAAACATACACATTTTCATTGTACATTGAAGAAATGTACATCAAAGCATACACATTCTCATTGTACACTCAAGTAATGTACATCAAAACATACACATTTTCAGTATATATTCAAGAAATGTACATCAAAACATACACATTTTCATTGTACATTCAAGAAATGCACATCAAAGCATACACATTTTCATTGTACATTGAAGAAATGTACATCAAAGCATACACATTCTCATTGTACACTCAAGTAATGTACATCAAAACATACACATTTTCAGTGTACATTCAAGTAATGTACATCAAAACATACACATTTTCATTGTACATTCATGAAATGTATATCAAAACATACACATTTTCAGTGTACATTCAAGTAATGTACATCAAAACATACACATTTTCATTGTATATACAAGAAATGTACATCAAAACATACACATTTTCATTGTACACTAAAGAAATGTACATCATAACATACACATTTTTATTGTACACTCAAGAAAAGTACATCAAAACATACACATTTTCATTGTACACTCAAGAAATGTACATCAGAACATACACATTTTCATTGTACATTCAAGAAATGTACATCAAAACATACACAGTTTCATTGTACATTCAAGAAATGTACATCATAACATTAACATTTTCATTGTACACTCAAGTAATGTACATCAAAACATACACATTTTCAGTGTACATTCAAGAAATGTACATCAAAACATACACATTTTCACTGTACACTCAAGAAATGTACATCAAAACATACACATTTTCATTGTACACTCAAGAAATGTAGATCAAAGCTTACACATTTTCATTGTACACTCAAGAAATGTAGATAAAAACTTACACATTTTCATTGTATATACAAGAAATGTACATCAAAACATACACATTTTCATTGTACACTCAAGAAATGTACATCAAAACATACACATTTTCATTGTACATTCAAGAAATG
The DNA here is from genome assembly GCA_030765045.1 of Tenodera sinensis. Taxonomy (NCBI): domain Eukaryota; kingdom Metazoa; phylum Arthropoda; class Insecta; order Mantodea; family Mantidae; genus Tenodera; species Tenodera sinensis. The sequence continues at coordinate 164,307,982 of CM060963.1, read as the reverse complement.
TACATCAAAACATACAAATTTTCATTGTACATTCTAGAAATATACATCAAAACATACACATTTTCATTGTACACTCAAGAAATGTACATCAAAACATACACATTTTCATTGTATATACAAGAAATGTATATCAAAACATACTCATTTTCAGTGTACATTCAAGAAATGTACATCAAAACATACACATTTTCATTGTACATTCAAGAAATGTACATCAAAACATACACATTTTCATTGTACACTCAAGAAGTGTACATCAAAACATACACATTTTCGGTGTACATTCAAGAAATGTATATCAAAACATACACATTTTCATTAAACATTCAAGAAATGTACATCAAAACATACACATTTTCAGTGTACATTCAAGAAATGTACATCAAAGCAAACACATTTTCATTGTACACTAAAGAAATGTACATCAAAACATACACATTTTCATTGTACATTCAAGAAATGCACATCAAAACATACACATTTTCAGTGTACATTCAAGAAATGTATATCAAAACATACACATTTTCAGTGTACATTCAGGAAATGTACATCAAAACATACAAATTTTTATTGTATATACGAGAAATGTACATCAAAACATAAACATTTTCAGTGTACATTCAAGAAATGCACATCAAAACATACACATTTTCAGTGTACATTCAAGAAATGTATATCAAAACATACACATTTTCAGTGTACATTCAGGAAATGTACATCAAAACATACAAATTTTTATTGTATATACGAGAAATGTACATCAAAACATACACATTTTCAGTGTACATTCAAGAAGTGTACATCAAAACATACACATTTTCATTGTATATACAAGAAATGTACATCAAAACATACACATTTTCAGTGTACATTCAAGAAATGTACATCAAAACATACACATTTTCATTGTACATTCAAGAAATGTATATCAAAACTTACACATTTTCAGTGTACATTCAAGAAATGTACATCAAAACATACTCATTTTCATTGTATATACAAGAAATGTACATCAAAACATACACATTTTCAGTGTACACTCAAGAAAAGTAGATCAAACCTTACTCATTCTCATTGTACACACAAGAAATGTACATCAAAACATACACATTTTCAGTGTACATTCAAGAAATGTACATCAAAACATACACATTTTCATTGTACATTCAAGAAATGTATATCAAAACATACACATTTTCAGTGTACATTCAAGAAATGTACATCAAAACATACACATTTTCATTGTACATTCAAGAAATGTATATCAAAACATTCACATTTTCAGTGTACATTCAAGAAATGTACATCAAAACATACACATTTTCATTGTATATACAAGAAATGTACATAAAAACATACACATTTTCATTGTACACTCAAGTAATGTACATCAAAACATACACATTTTCATTGTATATACAAGAAATGTATATCAAAACATACTCATTTTCAGTGTACATTCAAGAAATGTACATCAAAATATACACATTTTCATTGTATATACAAGAAATGTACATCAAAACATACACATTTTCAGTGTACACTCAAGAAAAGTAGATCAAAACTTACTCATTTTCATTGTACACACAAGAAATGTACATCAAAACATACACATTTTCAGTGTACATTCAAGAAATGTACATCAAAACATACACATTTTCATTGTTCATTCAAGAAATGTATATCAAAACATACACATTTTCAGTGTACATTCAAGAAATGTACATCAAAACATACACATTTTCATTGTACTTTCAAGAAATGTATATCAAAACATACACATTTTCATTGTATATACAAGAAATGTATATCAAAACATACACATTTTCAGTGTACATTCAAGAAATATACATCAAAACATACACATTTTCATTGTATATACAAGAAATGTATATCAAAACATACACATTTTCAGTGTACATTCAAGAAATGTACATCAAAACATACACATTTTCATTGTATATACAAGAAATGTATATCAAAACATACACATTTTCAGTGTACATTCAAGAAATGTATATCAAAACATACACATTTTCATTGTATATACAAGAAATGTATATCAAAACATACACATTTTCAGTGTACATTCAAGAAATGTACATCAAAACATACACATTTTCATTGTATATACAAGAAATGTATATCAAAACATACACATTTTCAGTGTACATTCAAGAAATGTATATCAAAACATACACATTTTCATTGTATATACAAGAAATGTATATCAAAACATACACATTTTCAGTGTACATTCAAGAAATGTACATCAAAACATACACATTTTCATTGTACATTCAAGAAATGTACATCAAAACGTACACATTGTCATTGTACATTCAAGAAATGTACATCAAAACATACACATTTTCATTGTAATTCAAGAAATGTACATCAAAACATACACATTTTCATTGTACACTCAGGAAATGTACATCAAAACATACACATCTTCATTGTACACTCAAGAAATGTATATCAAAACAAACTCTTTTTCATTGTACATTCAAGAAATGTATATCAAAACATACACATTTTCATTGTACATTCAAGAAATGTACATCAACACATACACATTTTCAGTGTACATTCAAGAAATGTATATCAAAAAATACACATTTGCAGTGTACTTTCAAGAAATGTACATCAAAACAATCACATTTTCATTGTACACCAAGGAAATGTACATCAAAACATACACATTTTCATTATACATTCAAGAAATGTACATCAAAACATACACATTTTCATTGTACATTCAAGAAATATACATCAAAACATACACATTTTCATTGTACATTCAAGAAATGTACATCAAAACATACACATTTTCATTGTACACTCAAGAAATGTACATCAAAACATACACATTTTCAGTGTACATTCAAGAAATGTATATCAAAACATACACATTTTCATTGTACATTCAAGAAATGTACATCAAAACATACACATTTTCATTGTACATTCAAGAAATGTACATCAAAACATACACATTTTCATTGTACATTCAAGAAATGTACATCAAACATACACATTTTCATTGTACACTCAAGAAATGTACATCAAAACATACACATTTTCAGTGTACATTCAAGAAATGTGCATCAAAACATACACATTTTCATTGTACACTCAAGAAATGTACATCAAAACATACACATTTTCATTGTACATTCTAGAAATGTACATCAAAACATACACATTTTCAGTGTACATTCAAGAAATATACATCAAAACATACACATTTTCATTGTACATTCAAGAAATGTACATCAAAACATACACATTTTCATTGCACACTCAAGAAATGTACATCAAAACATACACATTTTCATTGTACATTCTAGAAATGTACATCAAAACATACACATTTTCATTGTACATTCAAGAAATGTACATCAAAACATACACATTTTCATTGTACATTCTAGAAATGTACATCAAAACATACACATTTTCAGTGTACATTCAAGAAATATACATCAAAACATACACATTTTCATTGTACATTCAAGAAATGTACATCAAAACATACACATTTTCAGTGTACATTCAAGAAATATACATCAAAACATACACATTTTCATTGTACATTCAAGAAATGTACATCAAAACATACACATTTTCATTGTACACTCAAGAAATGTACATCAAAACATACACATTTTCATTGTACATTCTAGAAATGTACATCAAAACATACACATTTTCATTGTACATTCAAGAAATGTACATCAAAACATACACATTTTCATTGTACATTCTAGAAATGTACATCAAAACATACACATTTTCATTGTACACTCAAGAAATGTACATCAAAACATACACATTTTCATTGTACATTCAAGAAATATACATCAAAACATACACATTTTCAGTGTACATTCAAGAAATATACATCAAAACATACACATTTTCATTGTACATTCAAGAAATGTACATCAAAACATACACATTTTCATTGTACATTCTAGAAATGTACATCAAAACATACACATTTTCATTGTACATTCAAGAAATATACATCAAAACATACACATTTTCATTGTACATTCAAGAAATGTACATCAAAACATACACATTTTCATTGTACATTCTAGAAATGTACATCAAAACATACACATTTTCATTGTACATTCAAGAAATATACATCAAAACATACACATTTTCAGTGTACATTCAAGAAATATACATCAAAACATACACATTTTCATTGTACACTCAAGAAATGTACATCAAAACATACACATTTTCATTGTACATTCTAGAAATGTACATCAAAACATACACATTTTCATTGTACATTCAAGAAATGTACATCAAAGCATACACATTTTCATTGTACACTCAAGAAATGTACATCAAAACATACACATTTTCATTGTACATTCAAGAAATATACATCAAAACATACACATTTTCATTGTACATTCAAGAAATGTACATCAAAACATACACATTTTCATTGTACACTCAAGAAATGTACATCAAAACATACACATTTTCATTGTACATTCTAGAAATGTACATCAAAACATACACATTTTCATTGTACATTCAAGAAATGTACATCAAAGCATACACATTTTCATTGTACATTCAAGAAATGTACATCAAAGCATACACATTTTCATTGTACATTCAAGAAATATACATCAAAACATACACATTTTCATTGTACATTCAAGAAATGTACATCAAAACATACACATTTTCATTGTACACTCAAGAAATGTACATCAAAACATACACATTTTCATTGTACATTCAAGAAATATACATCAAAACATACACATTTTCATTGTACATTCAAGAAATGTACATCAAAACATACACATTTTCATTGTACACTCAAGAAATGTACATCAAAACATACACATTTTCATTGTACATTCTAGAAATGTACATCAAAACATACACATTTTCATTGTACATTCAAGAAATGTACATCAAAGCATACACATTTTCATTGTACACTCAAGAAATGTACATCAAAGCATACACATTTTCATTGTACACTCAAGAAATGTACATCAAAACAAACACATTTTCATTGTACATTCAAGAAATGTACATCAAAGCATACACATTTTCATTGTACACTCAAGAAATGTACATCAAAACAAACACATTTTCAGTATACATTCAAGAAATGTACATCAAAACATACACATTTTCATTGTACATTCAAGAAATGTACATCAAAGCATACACATTTTCATTGTACACTCAAGAAATGTACATCAAAACAAACACATTTTCAGTGTACATTCAAGAAATGTACATCAAAACATACACATTTTCAGTGTACATTGAAGAAATGTACATCAAAAAATACACATTTTCATTGTACATTCAAGAAATGTACATCAAAGCATACACATTTTCATTGTACACTCAAGAAATGTACATCAAAACAAACACATTTTCAGTATACATTCAAGAAATGTACATCAAAACATACACATTTTCATTGTACATTCAAGAAATGTACATCAAAACATACACATTTTCAGTGTACATTCAAGAAATGTACATCAAAACATACACATTTTCAGTGTACATTGAAGAAATGTACATCAAAACAAACACATTTTCAGTGTACATTCAAGAAATGTACATCAAAGCATACACATTTTCATTGTACACTCAAGAAATGTACATCAAAACATACACATTTTTATTGTACATTCAAGAAATGTACATCAAAGCATACACATTTTCATTGTACACTCAAGAAATGTACATCAAAACAAACACATTTTCAGTATACATTCAAGAAATGTACATCAAAACATACACATTTTCATTGTACATTCAAGAAATGTACATCAAAGCATACACATTTTCATTGTACACTCAAGAAATGTACATCAAAACAAACACATTTTCAGTGTACATTCAAGAAATGTACATCAAAACATACACATTTTCAGTGTACATTGAAGAAATGTACATCAAAAAATACACATTTTCAGTATACATTCAAGAAATGTACATCAAAACATACACATTTTCATTCTACATTCAAGAAATGTACATCAAGACATACACATTTTCATTGTATATACAAGAAATGTACATCAAAACTTACACATTTACAGTGTACATTCAAGAAAGGTATATCAAAACATACACATTTTCATTGTACATTCAAGAAATGTACATCAAAACATACACATTTTCCTTGTACATTTAAGAAATATACATCAAAACATACACATTTTCATTGTACATTCAAGAAATGTACATCAAAACATACACATTTTCATTGTACACTCAAGAAATGTACATCAAAACATACACATTTTCAGTGTACATTCAAGAAATGTACATCAAAACATACACATTTTCATTGTACACTAAAGAAATGTACATCAAAACATACACATTTTCATTGTACACTCAAGAAATGTACATCAAAGCATACACATTTTCATTGTACACTCAAGAAATGTACATCAAAACAAACACATTTTCAGTGTACATTCAAGAAATGTATATCAAAACATACACATATTCAGTGTACATTCAAGAAATGTACATATAAAAATACACATTTTCAGTATACATTCAAGAAATGTACATCAAAGCAAACACATTTTCATTGTACACTAAAGAAATGTACATCAAAACATACACATTTTCATTGTACATTCAAGAAATGTACATCAAGACATACACATTTTCATTGTACACTCAAGAAATGTACATCAAAACATACACATTTTCAGTGTACATTCAAGAAATGTACATCAACACATACATTTTCATTGCACATTCAAGGAATGTACATCAAAACATACACATTTTCATTGTACACTCAAGAAATGCACATCATAACATACACATTTTCATTGTATATACAAGAAATGTACATCAAAACTTACACATTTTCATTGTACACTCAAGAAGTTTACATCAAAACATACACATTTTCATTGTACACTCAAGAAATGTACATCAAAACATACACATTTTCAGCGTACACACAAGAAATATACATCAAAACATACACATTTTCATTGTATATAAGAAATGTACATCAAAACATACACATTTTCATTGTACACTCAAGAAATGTAGATCAAAGCTTACACATTTTCATTGTACACTCAAGAAAAGTACACCAAAACATACACATCTTCATTGTACACTCAAGAAATGTACATCAAAACAAACTCTCTTTCATTGTACATTCAAGAAATGTATGTAAAAACATACACATTTTCATTGTACATTCAAGAAATGTACATCAACACATACACATTTTCAGTGTACATTCAAGAAATGTATATCAAAAAATACACATTTTCAGTGTACTTTCAAGAAATGTACATCAAAACAATCACATTTTCATTGTACACTAAGGAGATGTACATCAAAACATACACATTTTCATTGTACATTCAAGAAATGTACATCAAAACATACACATTTTCATTGTACATTCAAGAAATATACATCAAAACATACACATTTTCATTGTACACTCAAGAAATGTACATCAAAACATACACATTTTCAGTGTACATTCAAGAAATGTACATCAAAACATACACATTTTCATTGTATATAAGAAATGTACATCAAACCATACACATTTTCACTGTACACTCAAGAAGTGTAGATCAAAGCTTACACACTTTCATTATACACTCAAGAAATGTAGATCAAAACTTACACATTTTCATTGTACACTCAAGAAATGTAGATCAACGCTTACACATTTTCATTGTACCCTCAAGAAAAGTAGATCAAAACTTACTCATTTTCATTGTACACACAAAAAATGTACATCAAAACATACACATTTCCATTGTACATTCAAGAAATGTACATCAAAGCATACACATTTTCATTGTACACTCAAGAAATGTACATGAAAACATACACAGTTTCAGTGTACACACACGACATGTACATCAAAACATACACATTTTCATTGTACACTCAAGAAATGTACATCAAAACATACACATTTTCATTGTACACTCAAGAAATGTACATCAAAACATACACATTTTCATTGTACACTCAAGAAATGTAGATCAAAGCTTACACATTTCCATTGTACACTCAACAAATGTAGATCAAAACTTACACATTTTCATTGCGCACTACAGAAATGTACATCAAAACATACACATTTTCATTGTACACTCGAGAAATGTAGATCAAAGCTTACACATTTTCATTGTACACTCAGGAAATGTAGATCAAAACTTACACATTTTCATTGTATATACAAGAAATGTACATCATAACATACACATTTTCATCGTACACTCAAGAAATGTACATCAAAACATACACATTTTCATTGTACACCCAAGAAATGTAGATCAAAGCTTACACATTTTCATTGTACACTGAAGAAATGTACATCAAAACTTACATATTTTCATTGTATAAACAAGAAATGTACATCATAACATACAGATTTTCATTGTACACTCAAGAAATGTAAATCAAAACATACACATTTGCATTGTACACTCAAGAAATGTACATCAAAACATACACATTTTCATTGTACACTCAAGAAATGTAGATCAAAGCCTACACATTTTCATTGTACACTCAAGAAATGTAGATAAAAACTTACACATTTTCATTGTATATACAAGAAATGTACATCAAAACATACACATTTTCATTGCGCACTACAGAAATGTACATCAAAACATACACATTTTCATTGTACACTCGAGAAATGTAGATCAAAGCTTACACATTTTCATTGTACACTCAGGAAATGTAGATCAAAACTTACACATTTTCATTGTATATACAAGAAATGTACATCATAACATACACATTTTCATCGTACACTCAAGAAATGTACATCAAAACATACACATTTTCATTGTACACCCAAGAAATGTAGATCAAAGCTTACACATTTTCATTGTACACTGAAGAAATGTACATCAAAACTTACATATTTTCATTGTATAAACAAGAAATGTACATCATAACATACAGAGTTTCATTGTACACTCAAGAAATGTAAATCAAAACATACACATTTGCATTGTACACTCAAGAAATGTACATCAAAACATACACATTTTCATTGTACACTCAAGAAATGTAGATCAAATCCTACACATTTTCATTGTACACTCAAGAAATGTAGATAAAAACTTACACATTTTCATTGTATATACAAGAAATGTACATCAAAACATACACATTTTCATTGTACACTCAGGAAATGTACATCAAAACATACACATTTTCATTGTATATACAAGAAATGTATATCAAAACATACTCATTTTCAGTGTACATTCAAAAAATGTACATCAAAACATACACATTTTCATTGTATATACAAGAAATGTACATCAAAACATACACATTTTCAGTGTACATTCAAGAAATGTACATCAAGACATACACATTTTCATTGTACATTCAAGAAATATATATCAAAACATACACATTTTCAGTGTACATTCAAGAAATGTACATCAAAACATACATTTTCATAGTATATACAAGAAATGTACATCAAAACATACACATTTTCAGTGTACATTCAAGAAATGTACATGAAAACATATACATTTTCATTGTACATTCAGGAAATGTATATCAAAAGATACACATTTTCAGTGTACATTCAAGAAATGTACATCAAAACATACACATTTTCATTGTATATACAAGAAATGTACATCAAAACATACACATCTTCATTGTACACTAAAGAAATGTACATCAAAACATACACACTTTCAGTGTACATTCAAGAAATGTACATCAAAACATACACATTTTCATTGTACATTCAAGAAATGTACATCAAAACATACACATTTTCATTGTACATTCAAGAAATGTACATCAAAACATACACATCTTCATTGGACACTCAAGAAATGTACATCAAAACATACACATTTTCATTGTACACTCAAGAAATGTACATCAAAACATACACATTTTCAGTGTACATTCAAGAAAGGTATATCAAAACATACACATTTTCATTGTACATTCAAGAAATGTACATCAAAACATACACATTTTCATTGTACACTCAAGAAATGTACATCAAAACATACACATTTTCATTGTACATTCAAGAAATGTACATTAAAACATACACATTTTCATTGTACATTCAAGAAATGTACATCAAAACATACACACTTTCATTGTACATTCTAGAAATATACATCAAAACATACACATTTTCATTGTACATTCAAGAAATGTACATCAAAACCTACACATTTTCATTGTACACTCAAGAAATGTACATCAAAACATACACATTTTCGGTATACATTCAAGAAATGTATATCAAAACATACACATTTTCATTGTACATTCAAGAAATGTACATCAAAACTTACACATTTTCAGGGTACATTCAAGAAATGAATATCAAAAAATACACATTTTCAGTATACATTCAAGAAATGTACATCAAAGCAAACACATTTTCATTTTACACTAAAGAAATGTACATCAAAACATACACATTATCATTGTACATTCAAGAAATATACATCAAACCATACACAATTTCATTGTACATTCAAGAAATGTACATCAAAACATACACATTCTCATTGTACACTCAAGTAATGTACATCAACACATACACATTTTCAGTGTACATTCGAGAAATGTATATCAAAACAATCACATTTTCATTGTACAGTAGGGAAATGTACATCAAAACATACACATTTTCATTGTACATTCAAGAAATGTACATCAAAACATACACATTTTCATTGTACATTCAAGAAATATACATCAAAACATACACATTTTCGTTGAACATTCAAGAAATGTACATCAAAACATACGCATTTTCATTGTACACTCAAGAAATGTACATCAAAACATACACATTTTCAGTGTACATTCAAGAAATGTATATCAAAACATACACATTTTCATTGTACATTCAAGAAATATACATCAAAACATACACATTTTCATTGTACATTCAAGAAATCTACATCAAAACATACACATTTTCATTGTACACTCTAGAAATGTACATGAAAACATACACATTTTCGGGGTACATTCAAGAAATGTACATCAAAACATACACTTTTTCATTGTACATTGAAGAAATGTACATCAAAGCATACACATTCTCATTGTACACTCAAGTAATGTACATCAAAACATACACATTTTCAGTATATATTCAAGAAATGTACAACAAAGCAAACACATTTTCATTGGACACTAAAGAAATGTACATCAAAACATACACATTTTCATTGTACATTCAAGAAATGCACATCAAAGCATACACATTTTCATTGTACATTGAAGAAATGTACATCAAAGCATACACATTCTCATTGTACACTCAAGTAATGTACATCAAAACATACACATTTTCAGTGTACATTCAAGTAATGTACATCAAAACATACACATTTTCATTGTACATTCAAGAAATGTATATCAAAACATACACATTTTCAGTGTACATTCAAGTAATGTACATCAAAACATACACATTTTCATTGTATATACAAGAAATGTACATCAAAACATACACATTTTCATTGTACACTAAAGAAATGTACATCATAACATACACATTTTCATTGTACACTCAAGAAAAGTACATCAAAACATACACATTTTCATTGTACACTCAAGAAATGTAGATCAAAGCTTACACATTTTCATTGTACACTCAAGAAAAGTACACCAAAACATACACATCTTCATTGTACACTCAAGAAATGTACATCAAAACAAACTCTCTTTCATTGTACATTCAAGAAATGTATATAAAAACATACACATTTTCATTGTACATTCAAGAAATGTACATCAACACATACACATTTTCAGTGTACATTCAAGAAATGTATATCAAAAAATACACATTTTCAGTGTACTTTCAAGAAATGTACATCAAAACAATCACATTTTCATTGTACACTAAGGAGATGTACATCAAAACATACACATTTTCATTGTACATTCAAGAAATGTACATCAAAACATACACATTTTCATTGTACATTCAAGAAATATACATCAAAACATACACATTTTCATTGTACACTCAAGAAATGTACATCAAAACATACACATTTTCAGTGTACATTCAAGAAATGTACATCAAAACATACACATTTTCAGTGTACACACAAGAAATGTACATCAAAACATACACATTTTCATTGTACATTCAAGAACTGTACATCAAAACATACACATTTTCATTGTATATAAGAAATGTACATCAAACCATACACATTTTCACTGTACACTCAAGAAATGTAGATCAAAGCTTACACACTTTCATTATACACTCAAGAAATGTAGATCAAAACTTACACATTTTCATTGTACACTCAAGAAATGTAGATCAACGCTTACACATTTTCATTGTACCCTCAAGAAAAGTAGATCAAAACTTACTCATTTTCATTGTACACACAAAAAATGTACATCAAAACATACACATTTCCATTGTACATTCAAGAAATGTACATCAAAGCATACACATTTTCATTGTACACTCAAGAAATGTACATGAAAACATACACAGTTTCAGTGTACACACACGACATGTACATCAAAACATACACATTTTCATTGTACACTCAAGAAATGTACATCAAAACATACACATTTTCATTGTACACTCAAGAAATGTACATCAAAACATACACATTTTCATTGTACACTCAAGAAATGTAGATCAAAGCTTACACATTTCCATTGTACACTCAACAAATGTAGATCAAAACTTACACATTTTCATTGTATATACAAGAAATGTACATCAAAACATACACATTTTCATTGCGCACTACAGAAATGTACATCAAAACATACACATTTTCATTGTACACTCGAGAAATGTAGATCAAAGCTTACACATTTTCATTGTACACTCAGGAAATGTAGATCAAAACTTACACATTTTCATTGTATATACAAGAAATGTACATCATAACATACACATTTTCATCGTACACTCAAGAAATGTACATCAAAACATACACATTTTCATTGTACACCCAAGAAATGTAGATCAAAGCTTACACATTTTCATTGTACACTGAAGAAATGTACATCAAAACTTACATATTTTCATTGTATAAACAAGAAATGTACATCATAACATACAGATTTTCATTGTACACTCAAGAAATGTAAATCAAAACATACACATTTGCATTGTACACTCAAGAAATGTACATCAAAACATACACATTTTCATTGTACACTCAAGAAATGTAGATCAAAGCCTACACATTTTCATTGTACACTCAAGAAATGTAGATAAAAACTTACACATTTTCATTGTATATACAAGAAATGTACATCAAAACATACACATTTTCATTGCGCACTACAGAAATGTACATCAAAACATACACATTTTCATTGTACACTCGAGAAATGTAGATCAAAGCTTACACATTTTCATTGTACACTCAGGAAATGTAGATCAAAACTTACACATTTTCATTGTATATACAAGAAATGTACATCATAACATACACATTTTCATCGTACACTCAAGAAATGTACATCAAAACATACACATTTTCATTGTACACCCAAGAAATGTAGATCAAAGCTTACACATTTTCATTGTACACTGAAGAAATGTACATTAAAACTTACATATTTTCATAGTATAAACAAGAAATGTACATCATAACATACAGAGTTTCATTGTACACTCAAGAAATGTAAATCAAAACATACACATTTGCATTGTACACTCAAGAAATGTACATCAAAACATACACATTTTCATTGTACACTCAAGAAATGTAGATCAAATCCTACACATTTTCATTGTACACTCAAGAAATGTAGATAAAAACTTACACATTTTCATTGTATATACAAGAAATGTACATCAAAACATACACATTTTCATTGTACACTCAGGAAATGTACATCAAAACATACACATTTTCATTGTATATACAAGAAATGTATATCAAAACATACTCATTTTCAGTGTACATTCAAAAAATGTACATCAAAACATACACATTTTCATTGTATATACAAGAAATGTACATCAAAACATACACATTTTCAGTGTACATTCAAGAAATGTACATCAAGACATACACATTTTCATTGTACATTCAAGAAATATATATCAAAACATACACATTTTCAGTGTACATTCAAGAAATGTACATCAAAACATACATTTTCATAGTATATACAAGAAATGTACATCAAAACATACACATTTTCAGTGTACATTCAAGAAATGTACATGAAAACATATACATTTTCATTGTACATTCAGGAAATGTATATCAAAAGATACACATTTTCAGTGTACATTCAAGAAATGTACATCAAAACATACACATTTTCATTGTATATACAAGAAATGTACATCAAAACATACACATCTTCATTGTACACTAAAGAAATGTACATCAAAACATACACACTTTCAGTGTACATTCAAGAAATGTACATCAAAGCATACACATTTTCATTGTACATTCAAGAAATGTACATCAAAACATACACATTTTCATTGTACATTCAAGAAATGTACATCAAAACATACACATCTTCATTGGACACTCAAGAAATGTACATCAAAACATACACATTTTCATTGTACATTCAAGAAATGTACATCAAAACATACACACTTTCATTGTACATTCTAGAAATATACATCAAAACATACACATTTTCATTGTACATTCAAGAAATGTACATCAAAACCTACACATTTTCATTGTACACTCAAGAAATGTACATCAAAACATACACATTTTCGGTATACATTCAAGAAATGTATATCAAAACATACACATTTTCATTGTACATTCAAGAAATGTACATCAAAACTTACACATTTTCAGGGTACATTCAAGAAATGAATATCAAAAAATACACATTTTCAGTATACATTCAAGAAATGTACATCAAAGCAAACACATTTTCATTGTACACTAAAGAAATGTACATCAAAACATACACATTATCATTGTACATTCAAGAAATATACATCAAACCATACACAATTTCATTGTACATTCAAGAAATGTACATCAAAACATACACATTCTCATTGTACACTCAAGTAATGTACATCAACACATACACATTTTCAGTGTACATTCGAGAAATGTATATCAAAACAATCACATTTTTATTGTACAGTAGGGAAATGTACATCAAAACATACACATTTTCATTGTACATTCAAGAAATGTACATCAAAACATACACATTTTCATTGTACATTCAAGAAATATACATCAAAACATACACATTTTCGTTGTACATTCAAGAAATGTACATCAAAACATACGCATTTTCATTGTACACTCAAGAAATGTACATCAAAACATACACATTTTCAGTGTACATTCAAGAAATGTAGATCAAAACATACACATTTTCATTGTACATTCAAGAAATATACATCAAAACATACACATTTTCATTGTACATTCAAGAAATCTACATCAAAACATACACATTTTCATTGTACACTCTAGAAATGTACATGAAAACATACACATTTTCGGGGTACATTCAAGAAATGTACATCAAAACATACACTTTTTCATTGTACATTGAAGAAATGTACATCAAAGCATACACATTCTCATTGTACACTCAAGTAATGTACATCAAAACATACACATTTTCAGTATATATTCAAGAAATGTACAACAAAGCAAACACATTTTCATTGGACACTAAAGAAATGTACATCAAAACATACACATTTTCATTGTACATTCAAGAAATGCACATCAAAGCATACACATTTTCATTGTACATTGAAGAAATGTACATCAAAGCATACACATTCTCATTGTACACTCAAGTAATGTACATCAAAACATACACATTTTCAGTGTACATTCAAGTAATGTACATCAAAACATACACATTTTCATTGTACATTCAAGAAATGTATATCAAAACATACACATTTTCAGTGTACATTCAAGTAATGTACATCAAAACATACACATTTTCATTGTATATACAAGAAATGTACATCAAAACATACACATTTTCATTGTACACTAAAGAAATGTACATCATAACATACACATTTTCATTGTACACTCAAGAAAAGTACATCAAAACATACACATTTTCATTGTACACTCAAGAAATGTACATCAGAACATACACGTTTTCATTGTACATTCAAGAAATGTACATCAAAACATACACATTTTCATTGTACATTCAAGAAATGTACATCAAAACATACACGTTTTCATTGTACACTCAAGAAATGTAGATCAAAGCTTACACATTTTCATTGTACACTCAAGAAATGTACATCATAACATTAACATTTTCATTGTACACTCAAGTAATGTACATCAAAACATACACATTTTCAGTGTACATTCAAGAAATGTACATCAAAACATACACATTTTCATTGTACACTCAAGAAATGTACATCAAAACATACACATTTTCATTGTACACTCAAGAAATGTAGATCAAAGCTTACACATTTTCATTGTACACTCAAGAAATGTAGATAAAAACTTACACATTTTCATTGTATATACAAGAAATGTACATCAAAACATACACATTTTCATTGTACACTCAAGAAATGTACATCAAAACATACACATTTTCATTGTATATACAAGAAATGTATATCAAAACATACTCATTTTCAGTGTACATTCAAGAAATGTACATCAAAACATACACATTTTCATTGTACATTCAAGAAATGTACATCAAAACATACAAATTTTCATTGTACATTCTAGAAATATACATCAAAACATACACATTTTCATTGTACACTCAAGAAATGTACATCAAAACATACACATTTTCATTGTATATACAAGAAATGTATATCAAAACATACTCATTTTCAGTGTACATTCAAGAAATGTACATCAAAACATACACATTTTCATTGTACATTCAAGAAATGTACATCAAAACATACAAATTTTCATTGTACATTCTAGAAATATACATCAAAACATACACATTTTCATTGTACACTCAAGAAGTGTACATCAAAACATACACATTTTCGGTGTACATTCAAGAAATGTATATCAAAACATACACATTTTCATTAAACATCAAGAAATGTACATCAAAACATACACATTTTCAGTGTACATTCAAGAAATGTATATCAAAAAATACACATTTTCTGTATACATTCAAGAAATGTACATCAAAGCAAACACATTTTCATTGTACACTAAAGAAATGTACATCAAAACATACACATTTTCATTGTACATTCAAGAAATGCACATCAAAACATACACATTTTCAGTGTACATTCAAGAAATGTATATCAAAACATACACATTTTCAGTGTACATTCAGGAAATGTACATCAAAACATACAAATTTTTATTGTATATACGAGAAATGTACATCAAAACATACACATTTTCAGTGTACATTCAAGAAATGCACATCAAAACATACACATTTTCAGTGTACATTCAAGAAATGTATATCAAAACATACACATTTTCAGTGTACATTCAGGAAATGTACATCAAAACATACAAATTTTTATTGTATATACGAGAAATGTACATCAAAACATACACATTTTCAGTGTACATTCAAGAAGTGTACATCAAAACATACACATTTTCATTGTATATACAAGAAATGTACATCAAAACATACACATTTTCACTGTACACTCAAGAAATGTACATCAAAACATACACATTTTCGGTGTACATTAAAGAAATGTATATCAAAACATACACATTTTCATTGTACATTCAAGAAATGTACATCAAAACTTACACATTTTCAAGGTACATTCAAGAAATGAATATCAAAAAATACACATTTTCAGTATACATTCAAGAAATGTACATCAAAGCAAACACATTTTCATTGTACACTAAAGAAATGTACATCAAAACATACACATTTTCATTGTACATTCAAGAAATGCACATCAAAACATACACATTTTCATTGTACATTCAAGAAATATACATCAAACCATACACAATTTCATTGTACACTCAAGAAATGTACATCAAAACATACACATTCTCATTGTACACTCAAGTAATGTACATCAACACATCCACATTTTCAGTGTACATTCGAGAAATGTATATCAAAAATACACATTTTCAGTGTACTTTCAAGAAATGTACATCAAAACAATCACATTTTCATTGTACAGTAAGGAAATGTACATCAAAACATACACATTTTCATTGTACATTCAAGAAATGTACATCAAAACATACACATTTTCATTGTACATTCAAGAAATATACATCAAAACATACACATTTTCGTTGTACATTCAAGAAATGTACATCAAAACATACATATTTTCATTGTACACTCATGAAATGTACATCAAAACATACACATTCTCAGTGTATATTCAAGAAATGTATATCAAAACATACACATTTTCATTGTACATTCAAGAAATATACATCAAAACATACACATTTTCATTGTACATTCAAGAAATCTACATCAAAGCATACACATTCTCATTGTACACTCAAGTAATGTACATCAAAACATACACATTTTCAGTATATATTCAAGAAATGTACAACAAAGCAAACACATTTTCATTGGACACTAAAGAAATGTACATCAAAACATACACATTTTCATTGTACATTCAAGAAATGCACATCAAAGCATACACATTTTCATTGTACATTGAAGAAATGTACATCAAAGCATACACATTCTCATTGTACACTCAAGTAATGTATATCAAAACATACACATTTTCAGTGTACATTCAAGTAATGTACATCAAAACATACACATTTTCAGTGTACATTCAAGTAATGTACATCAAAACATACACATTTTCATTGTACATTCAAGAAATGTATATCAAAACATACACATTTTCAGTGTACATTCAAGTAATGTACATCAAAACATACACATTTTCATTGTATATACAAGAAATGTACATCAAAACATACACATTTTCATTGTATATACAAGAAATGTACATCAAAACATACACATTTTCATTGTACACTAAAGAAATGTACATCATAACATACACATTTTCATTGTACACTCAAGAAAAGTACATCAAAACATACACATTTTCATTGTACACTCAAGAAATGTACATCAGAACATACACATTTTCATTGTACATTCAAGAAATGTACATCATAACATTAACATTTTCATTGTACATTCAAGAAATTTACATCAAAACATACACATTTTCATTGTACATTCAAGAAATGTACATCATAACATTAACATTTTCATTGTACACTCAAGTAATGTACATCAACACATACACATTTTCAGTGTACATTCAAGAAATGTACATCAAAACATACACATTTTCATTGTACACTCAAGAAATGTACATCAAAACATACACATTTTCATTGTACACTCAAGAAATGTAGATCAAAGCTTACACATTTTCATTGTACACTCAAGAAATGTAGATAAAAACTTACACATTTTCATTGTATATACAAGAAATGTACATCAAAACATACACATTTTCATTGTACACCCAAGAAATGTACATCAAAACATACACATTTTCATTGTATATACAAGAAATGTATATCAAAACATACTCATTTTCAGTGTACATTCAAGAAATGTACATCAAAACATACACATTTTCATTGTACATTCAAGAAATGTACATCAAAACATACAAATTTTCATTGTACATTCTATAAATATACATCAAAACATACACATTTTCATTGTACACTCAAGAAATGTACATCAAAACATACACATTTTCATTGTATATACAAGAAATGTATATCAAAACATACTCATTTTCAGTGTACATTCAAGAAATGTACATCAAAACATACACATTTTCATTGTACATTCAAGAAATGTACATCAAAACATACAAATTTTCATTGTACATTCTAGAAATATACATCAAAACATACACATTTTCATTGTACACTCAAGAAGTGTACATCAAAACATACACATTTTCGGTGTACATTCAAGAAATGTATATCAAAACATACACATTTTCATTAAACATTCAAGAAATGTACATCAAAACATACACATTTTCAGTGTACATTCAAGAAATGTATATCAAAAAATGCACATTTTCTGTATACATTCAAGAAATGTACATCAAAGCAAACACATTTTCATTGTACACTAAAGAAATGTACATCAAAACATACACATTTTCATTGTACATTCAAGAAATGCACATCAAAACATACACATTTTCAGTGTACATTCAAGAAATGTATATCAAAACATACACATTTTCAGTGTACATTCAGGAAATGTACATCAAAACATACAAATTTTTATTGTATATACGAGAAATGTACATCAAAACATACACATTTTCAGTGTACATTCAAGAAATGCACATCAAAACATACACATTTTCAGTGTACATTCAAGAAATGTATATCAAAACATACACATTTTCAGTGTACATTCAGGAAATGTACATCAAAACATACAAATTTTTATTGTACATACGAGAAATGTACATCAAAACATACACATTTTCAGTGTACATTCAAGAAGTGTACATCAAAACATACACATTTTCATTGTATATACAAGAAATGTACATCAAAACATACACATTTTCAGTGTACATTCAAGAAATGTACATCAAAACATACACATTTTCATTGTACATTCAAGAAATGTATATCAAATCTTACACATTTTCAGTGTACATTCAAGAAATGTACATCAAAACATACTCATTTTCATTGTATATACAAGAAATGTACATCAAAACATACACATTTTCAGTGTACACTCAAGAAAAGTAGATCAAAACTTACTCATTTTCATTGTACACACAAGAAATGTACATCAAAACATACACATTTTCAGTGTACATTCAAGAAATGTACATCAAAACATATACATTTTCATTGTACATTCAAGAAATGTATATCAAAACATACACATTTTCAGTGTACATTCAAGAAATGTACATCAAAACATACACATTTTCATTGTACATTCAAGAAATGTATATCAAAACATACACATTTTCAGTGTACATTCAAGAAATGTACATCAAAACATACACATTTTCATTGTATATACAAGAAATGTACATAAAAACATACACATTTTCATTGTACACTCAAGTAATGTACATCAAAACATACACATTTTCATTGTATATACAAGAAATGTATATCAAAACATACTCATTTTCAGTGTACATTCAAGAAATGTACATCAAAATATACACATTTTCATTGTATATACAAGAAATGTACATCAAAACATACACATTTTCAGTGTACACTCAAGAAAAGTAGATCAAAACTTACTCATTTTCATTGTACACACAAGAAATGTACATCAAAACATACACATTTTCAGTGTACATTCAAGAAATGTACATCAAAACATACACATTTTCATTGTACATTCAAGAAATGTATATCAAAACATACACATTTTCAGTGTACATTCAAGAAATGTACATCAAAACATACACATTTTCATTGTACTTTCAAGAAATGTATATCAAAACATACACATTTTCATTGTATATACAAGAAATGTATATCAAAACATACACATTTTCAGTGTACATTCAAGAAATATACATCAAAACATACACATTTTCATTGTATATACAAGAAATGTATATCAAAACATACACATTTTCAGTGTACATTCAAGAAATGTATATCAAAACATACACATTTTCATTGTATATACAAGAAATGTATATCAAAACATACACATTTTCAGTGTACATTCAAGAAATGTATATCAAAACATACACATTTTCATTGTATATACAAGAAATGTATATCAAAACATACACATTTTCAGTGTACATTCAAGAAATGTATATCAAAACATACACATTTTCATTGTATATACAAGAAATGTATATCAAAACATACACATTTTCAGTGTACATTCAAGAAATGTACATCAAAACACACACATTTTCATTGTACATTCAAGAAATGTATATCAAAACATACACATTTTCAGTGTACATTCAAGAAATATACATCAAAACATACACATTTTCATTGTATATACAAGAAATGTATATCAAAACATACACATTTTCAGTGTACATTCAAGAAATGTACATCAAAACATACACATTTTCATTGTATATACAAGAAATGTACATAAAAACATACACATTTTCATTGTACACTCAAGTAATGTACATCAAAACACACATTTTCAGTGTACATTCAAGAAATGTACATCAAAACATACACATTTTCATTGTCCATTCAAGAAATGTATATCAAAACATACACATTTTCAGTTTACATTCAAGAAATGTACATCAAAACATACACATTTTCATTGTACATTCAAGAAATGTATATCAAAACATACACATTTTCAGTGTACATTCAAGAAATGTACATCAAAACATACACATTTTCATTGTACATTCAAGAAATGTATATCAAAACATACACATTTTCAGTGTACATTCAAGAAATGTACATCAAAACATACACATTTTCATTGTATATACAAGAAGTGTACATAAAAACATACACATTTTCATTGTACACTCAAGTAATGTACATCAAAACATACACATTTTCAGTGTACATTCAAGAAATGTACATCAAAACATACACATTTTCATTGTACACTCAAGAAATGTACATCAAAACGTACACATTTTCATTCTACACTCAAGAAATGTAGATCAAAGCTTACACATTTTCATTGTATATACAAGAAATGTACATCAAATCATACACATTTTCATTGTACACTCAAGAAATGTACATCAAAACATACACATTTTCATTGTATATACAAGAAATGTATATCAAAACATACTCATTTTCAGTGTACATTCAAGAAATGTACATCAAAACATACACATTTTCATTGTATATACAAGAAATGCACATCAAATCATACACATTTTCTTTGTACACTCAAGAAATGTACATCAAAACATACACATTTTCATTGTACACTAAAGAAATGTAGATCAAAGCTTACACATTTTCATTGTACACTCAAGAAATGTAGATAAAAACTTACACATTTTCATTGTATATACAAGAAATGTACTTCAAAACATACACATTTTCATTGTACACTCAAGAAATGTACATCAAAACAGACACATTTTCATTGTATATACAAGAAATGTATATCAAAACATACTCATTTTCAGTGTACATTCAAGAAATGTACATCAAAACATACACATTTTCATTGTACATTCAAGAAATGTACATCAAAACATACACATTTTCAATGTACATTCTAGAAATATACATCAAAACATACACATTTTCATTGTACACTCAAGAAGTGTACATCAAAACATACACATTTTCGGTGTACATTCAAGAAATGTATATCAAAACATACACATTTTCATTGTACATTCAAGAAATGTACTTCAAAACATACACATTTTCATTGTACATTCTAGAAATATACATCAAAACATACACATTTTCATTGTACACTCAAGAAGTGTACATCAAAACATACACATTTTCGGTGTACATTCAAGAAATGTATATCAAAACATACACATTTTCATTGTACATTCAAGAAATGTACATCAAAACATACACATTTTCATTGTACACTAAAGAAATGTACATCAAAACATACTCATTTTCATTGTACATTCAAGAAATGCACATCAAAACATACACATTTTCATTGTACATTCAAGAAATGTACATCAAAACATACACATTCTCATTGTACACTCAAGTAATGTACATCAAAACATACACATTTTCAGTGTACATTCAAGAAATGTATATCAAAACATACACATTTTCAGTGTACATTCAGGAAATGTACATCAAAACATACAAATTTTTATTGTATATACGAGAAATGTACATCAAAACATACACATTTTCAGTGTAAATTCAAGAAAAGTAGATCAAAACTTACTCATTTTCATTGTACACACAAGAAATGTACATCAAAACATACACATTTTCATTGTACATTCAAGAAATGTACATCAAAACATACACATTTTCAGTGTACATTCAAGAAATGTACATCAAAACATACACATTTTCATTGTACATTCAAGAAATGTATATCAAAACATACACATTTTCAGTGTACATTCAAGAAATGTACATCAAAACATACACATTTTCATTGTATATACAAGAAATGTACATAAAAACATACACATTTTCATTGTACACTAAAGAAATGTAGATCAAAACATTCACATTTTCAGTGTACATTCAAGAAATGTATATCAAAACATACACATTTTCAGTGTACATTCAAGAAATGTACATCAAAACATACACATTTTCATTGTATATACAAGAAATGTACATCAAAACATACACATTTTCAGTGTACATTCAAGAAATGTACATCAAAACATACACATTTTCATTGTACACACAAGAAATGTACATCAAAACATACACATTTTCATTGTACATTCAAGAAATGTACATCAAAACATACACATTTTCATTGTATATACAAGAAATGTACATAAAAACATACACATTTTCATTGTACACTAAAGAAATGTAGATCAAAACATACACATTTTCAGTGTACATTCAAGAAATGTACATCAAAACATACACATTTTCAGTGTACATTCAAGAAAAGTAGATCAAAACTTACTCATTTTCATTGTACACACAAGAAATGTACATCAAAACATACACATTTTCATTGTACATTCAAGAAATGTATATCAAAACATACACATTTTCATTGTACACTCAAGTAATGTACATCAAAACATACACATTTTCATTGTACATTCAAGAAATGTACATCAAATCATACACATTTTCATTGTACATTCAAGAAATGTACATCAAAACATACACATTTTCAGTGTACATTCAAGAAAAGTAGATCAAAACTTACTCATTTTCATTGTACACACAAGAAATGTACATCAAAACATACACATTTTCATTGTACATTCAAGAAATGTATATCAAAACATACACATTTTCAGTGTACATTCAAGAAATGTACATCAAAACATACACATTTTCATTGTATATACAAGAAATGTACATCAAAACATACACATTTTCATTGTACACTCAAGTAATGTACATCAAAACATACACATTTTCATTGTACACTTAAGAAATGTACATCAAAACGTACACATTTTCATTCTACACTCAAGAAATGTAGATCAAAGCTTACACATTTTCATTGTATATACAAGAAATGTATATCAAAATATACACATTTTCATTGTACACTCAAGTAATGTACATCAAAACATACACATTTTCATTGTACATTCAAGAAATGGACATCAAATCATACACATTTTCATTGTACATTCAAGAAATGTATATCAAAACATACACATTTTCATTGTACATTCAAGAAATGTACATCAAATCATACACATTTTCATTGTACATTCAAGAAATGTACATCAAAACATACACATTTTCAGTGTACATTCAAGAAATGTATATCAAAACATACTCATTTTCATTGTACATTCAAGAAATGTACATCAAATCATACACATTTTCATTGTACATTCAAGAAATGTACATCAAAACATACACATTTTCAGTGTACATTCAAGAAATGTATATCAAAACATACACATTTTCATTGTACACTCAAGTAATGTACATCAAAACATACACATTTTCATTGTACATTCAAGAAATGTACATCAAATCATACACATTTTCATTGTACATTCAAGAAATGTACATCAAAACATACACATTTTCAGTGTACATTCAAGAAAAGTAGATCAAAACTTACTCATTTTCATTGTACACACAAGAAATGTACATCAAAACATACACATTTTCATTGTACATTCAAGAAATGTATATCAAAACATACACATTTTCATTGTACATTCAAGAAATGTACATCAAAACATACACATTTTCATTGTATATACAAGAAATGTATATCAAAACATACTCATTTTCAGTGTACATTCAAGAAATGTACATCAAAACATACATATTTTCATTGTATATACAAGAAATGCACATCAAATCATACACATTTTCATTGTACACTCAAGAAATGTACATCAAAACATACACATTTTCATTGTACACTAAAGAAATGTAGATCAAAGCTTACACATTTTCATTGTACACTCAAGAAATGTAGATAAAAACTTACACATTTTCATTGTATATACAAGAAATGTACATCAAAACATACACATTTTCATTGTACACTCAAGAAATGTACATCAAAACATACACATTTTCATTGTATATACAAGAAATGTATATCAAAACATACTCATTTTCAGTGTACATTCAAGAAATGTACATCAAAACATACACATTTTCATTGTACATTCAAGAAATGTACATCAAAACATACACATTTTCATTGTACACTCAAGAAATGTACATCAAAACATACACATTTTCATTGTACATTCAAGAAATGTATATCAAAACATACACATTTTCATTGTACATTCAAGAAATGTATATCAAAACATACTCGTTTTCAGTGTACATTCAAGAAATGTACATCAAAACATACACATTTTCATTGTACATTCAAGAAATGTATATCAAAACATACACATTTTCAGTGTACATTCAAGAAATGTACATCAAAACATACACATTTTCATTGTACATTCAAGAAATATACATCAAAACATACACATTTTCATTGTACACTCAAGAAATGTACATCAAAACATACACATTTTCATTGTACACTAAAGAAATGTAGATCAAAGCTTACACATTTTCATTCTACACTCAAGAAATGTAGATCAAAGCTTACACATTTTCATTGTACACTAAAGAAATGTACATCAAAACATACACATTTTCATTGTATATACAAGAAATGTATATCAAAACATACTCATTTTCAGTGTACATTCAAGAAATGTACATCAAAACATACATATTTTCTTTGTATATACAAGAAATGCACATCAAATCATACACATTTTCATTGTACACTCAAGAAATGTACATCAAAACATACACATTTTCATTGTACACAAAAGAAATGTAGATCAAAGCTTACACATTTTCATTCTACACTCAAGAAATGTAGATAAAAACTTACACATTTTCATTGTATATACAAGAAATGTACATCAAAACATACACATTTTCATTGTACACTCAAGAAATGTACATCAAAACATACACATTTTCATTGTATATACAAGAAATGTATATCAAAACATACTCATTTTCAGTGTACATTCAAGAAATGTACATCAAAACATACACATTTTCATTGTACATTCAAGAAATGTACATCAAAACATACACATTTTCATTGTACACTCAAGAAGTGTACATCAAAACATACACATTTTCGGTGTACATTCAAGAAATGTATATCAAAACATACACATTTTCGGTGTACATTCAAGAAATGTATATCAAAACATACACATTTTCATTGTACATTCAAGAAATGTACTTCAAAACATACACATTTTCAGTGTACATTCAAGAAATGTATATGAAAAAATACACATTTTCATTGTACATTCAAGAAATGTACATCAAAACATACACATTCTCATTGTACACTCAAGTAATGTACATCAAAACATACACATTTTCAGTGTACATTCAAGAAATGTATATCAAAACATACAAATTTTTATTGTATATACGAGAAATGTACATCAAAACATACACATTTTCAGTGTACATTCAAGAAGTGTACATCAAAGCATACACATTTTCATTGTACATTCAAGAAATGTATATCAAAACATACACATTTTCAGTGTACATTCAGGAAATGTACATCAAAACATACAAATTTTTATTGTATATACGAGAAATGTACATCAAAACATACACATTTTCAGTGTACATTCAGGAAATGTACATCAAAACATACAAATTTTTATTGTATATACGAGAAATGTATATCAAAACATACACATTTTCAGTGTACATTCAGGAAATGTACATCAAAACATACAAATTTTTATTGTATATACGAGAAATGTACATCAAAACATACACATTCTCATTGTACACTCAAGAAATGTATATCAAAACATACAAATTTTTATTGTATATACGAGAAATGTATATCAAAACATACAAATTTTCAGTGTACATTCAAGAAATGTATATAAAAACATACAAATTTTTATTGTATATACGAGAAATGTACATCAAAACATACACATTTTCAGTGTACATTCAAGAAGTGTACATCAAAGCATACACATTTTCATTGTACATTCAAGAAATGTATATCAAAACATACACATTTTCATTGTACACTCATAAAATGAACATCAACACTTACACATTTTCATTGTAAACTTAAAATATATACATCAAAACCTACACATTTTCATTGTACAATTAAAAAATGTACATCAAAACCTACACATTTTCATTGTACACTCATAAAATGTACATCAAAACTTACATATTTTCATTGTACACTTAAAAAATGTACATCGAAACTTACACATTTTCATATTACACTCATAAAATGAACATCAACACTTACACATTTTCATTGTAAACTAAAAAAATATACATCAATACTTACACATTTTCATTGTACACTTAAAAAATATACATCAAAACCTACACATTTTCATTGTCCACTTATAAAATGATCATCAACGCTTACACATTTTCATTGTACACTCATAAAATGTACATCAAAACTTACACATTTTCATTGTAAACTCATAAAATGTACATCAAAACTTACACATCTTTATTGTACACTCCTAAAATGTGCATCAAAACTTGCACATTTTCATTGTACACTCATAAAATGTACATCAGAATCTCCACATTTTCATTTTACACTCATAAAATGTACATCAAAACTTACACATTTTCATTGTACACTCATAAAATGTACATCAAAACTTACACATTTTCATTGTACACTCATAAAATGTACATCAAAACTTACACATTTTTATTGTACACTCAAAAATGTACATCAAAACCTACACATTTTCATTGTAAACTTAAAAAATGTACATCAAAACTTACACATTTTCATTGTACACTTAAAAAATGTACATCAAAACTTACACATTTTCATTGTACACTTAAAAAATGTACATCAAAACCTACACATTTTCATTGTACACTTAAAAAATCTACATCAAAACTTACACATTTTCATTGTACACTCATAAAATGTACATCAAAACTTACACATTTTCATTGTACACTTAAAAAAGATACATCAAAACTTACACATATTCATAGTACACTTACAAAATGTACATCAAAACGTACACATTTTCATTGTACACTTAAAAATGTACATCAAAACCTACACATTTTCATTGTACACTTAAAAAATGTACATCAAAACTTACACATTTTCATTGTACACTTAAAAAATGTACATCAAAACCTACACATTTTCATTGTACACTTAAAGAATATACATCAAAACCTACACATTTTCATTGTACACTTAAAAAATGTACATCAAAACCTACACATTTTCATTGTACACTTAAAAAATGTACATCAAAACTTACACATTTTCATTGCACACTTAAAAAATGTACATCAAAACCTACACATTTTCATTATACACTTAGAAAATATACATCAAAACCTACACATTTTCATTGTACACTTAAAAAATATACATCAAAACCTACACATTTTCATTGTAAACTTAAAAAATATACATCAAAACCTACAGATTTTCATTGTACACTCATAAAATGTACATCAAAACCTACACATTTTCATTGTAAACTTAAAAAATATACATCAAAACCTACACATTTTCATTGTAAACTCATAA
The DNA here is from genome assembly GCA_030765045.1 of Tenodera sinensis. Lineage (NCBI taxonomy): Eukaryota > Metazoa > Arthropoda > Insecta > Mantodea > Mantidae > Tenodera > Tenodera sinensis. Next base: position 164,278,186 of record CM060963.1, on the reverse strand, counting down.
AATGTACATCAAAACCTACACATTTTCATTGTAAACTTAAAAAATATTCATCAAAACCTACAGATTTTAATTGTAAACTTAAAAAATATACATCAAAACCTACACATTTTCATTGTACACTTAAAAAATGTACATCAAAACCTACACATTTTCATTGTACACTCATAAAATGTACATCAAAACTTACACATTTTCATTGTACACTTAAAAAATGTACATCAAAACTTACACATTTTCATTGTACACTCGTAAATTGTACATCAAAACCTACACATTTTCATTGTACACTCATAAAATATACATCAAAACCTACACATTTTCATTGTAAACTTAAAAAATATACATCAAAACCTACACATTTTCATTGTACACTTAAAAAATGTACATCAAAACTTACACATTTTCATTGTACACTTAAAAAATGTACATCAAAACCTACACATTTTCATTGTACACTTAAAGAATATACATCAAAACCTACACGTTTTCATTATACACTTAAAAAATGTACATCAAAACCTACACATTTTCATTGTACACTTAAAAAATGTACATCAAAACTTACACATTTTTATTGTACACTTAAAAAATGTACATCAAAACCTACACATTTTCACTATACACTTAAAAAATATACATCAAAACCTACACATTTTCATTGTACACTTAAAAAATATACATCAAAACCTACACATTTTCATTGTAAACATAAAAAATATACATCAAAACCTACAGATTTTCATTGTACACTCATAAAATGTACATCAAAACCTACACATTTTCATTGTATACTTAAAAAATATACATCAAAACCTACACATATTCATTGTACACTCATAAAATGTCCATCAAAACCTACACATTTTCATTGTAAACTTAAAAAATATACATCAAAACCTACACATTTTCATTGTACACTCATAAAATATACCACAAAACCTACACATTTTCATTGCAAACTTAAAGAATATACATCAAAACCTACACATTTTCATTGTTCACTCATAAAATGTAGATCAAAACCTACACATTTTCATTGTAAACTTAAAAAATATACATCAAAACCTACACATTTTCTTTGTACACTTAAAAAATATACATCAAAACCTACACATTTTCATTGTAAACATAAAAAATATACATCAAAACCTACAGATTTTCATTGTACACTCATAAAATGTACATCAAAACTTACACATTTTCATTGTACACTCATAAAATGTACATCAAAACTTACACGTTTTTATTGTACACTCAAAAATGTACATCAAAAATTACACATTTTCATTGTAAACTTAAAAAATGTACATCAAAACTTACACATTTTCATTGTACACTTAAAAAATAAACATCAAAACCTACACATTTTCATTGTTCACTCATAAAATGTACATCAAAACCTACACATTTTCATTGTAAACTTAAAAAATATACATCAAAACCTACACATTTTCATTGTACACTCATAAAATGTACATCAAAACTTACAGATTTCCATTGTACACTCATAAAATGTACATCAAAACTTACACATTTTCATTGTACGCTCATAAAATGTACATTAAAACCTACACATTTTCATTGTAAACTTAAAAATGTACATCAAAACTTACACATTTTCAATGTATACTTACAAAACAAACATTAAAACTTACACATTTTCATATTACACTTAAAAAATGTACATCAAAGCTTACACATTTTCATTGTACACTTAAAAAATATACATCAAAACCTACACATTTTCATTGTACACTCATAAAATGTACATCAAAACTTACACATTTTCATTGTACACTCGTAAAATGTACATCAAAACCTACACATTTTCATTGTACACTCATAAAATATACATCAAAACATTCACATTTTCATTGTAAACTTAAAAAATATACATCAAAACCTACACATTTTCATTGTACACTTAAGAAATGTACATCAAAACTTACACATTTTCATTGTAAACTTAAAAATGTACATCAAAACCTACACATTTTCATTGTACACTTAAAAAATGTACATCAAAACCTACACATTTTCATTGTAAACTTAAAAAATGTACATCAAAACCTACACATTTTCATTGTACACTTAAAAAATATACATCAAAACCTACACATTTTCATTGTACACTTAAAAAATGTACATCAAAACTTACACATTTTCATTGTACACTTAAAAAATGTACATCAAAACTTACACATTTTCATTGTACACTCATAAAATGAACATCAACACTTACACATTTTCAGTGTAAACTTAAAAAAATATACATCAATACTTACACATTTTCATTGTACACTTAAAAATATACATCAAAAACTACACATTTTCATTGTACACTTAAAAAATGTACATCAAAACCTACACATTTTCATTGTACACTCATAAAATGAACATCAACACTTACACATTTTCATTGTAAACTTAAAAAATATACATCAATACTTACACATTTTCATTGTACACTTAAAAATATACATCAAAAGCTACACATTTTCATTGTACACTCATAAAATGTACAAAAAACTTACACATTTTTATTGTACACTCATAAAATGTGCATCAAAACTTGCACATTTTCATTGTACACTCATAAAATGTACCTCAAAATCTCCACATTTTCATTGTACACTCATAAAATGTACATCAAAACTTACACATTTTCATTGTACACTCATAAAATGTACATCAAAACTTACACATTTTTATTGCACACTCAAAAATGTACATCAAAACCTACACATTTTCATTGTAAACTTAAAAAATGTACATCAAAACCTACAGATTTTCATTGTAAACATAAAAAATATACATCAAAACCTACAGATTTTCATTGTACACTCATAAAATGTACATCAAAACCTACACATTTTCATTGTAAACTTAAAAAATATACATCAAAACCTACACATTTTCATTGTAAACATAAAAAATATACATCAAAACCTACAGATTTTCATTGTACACTCATAAAATGTACATCAAAACTTACACATTTTCATTGTACACTCATAAAATGTACATCAAAACTTACACATTTTCATTGTACACTCATAAAATGTACATCAAAACTTACACATTTTCATTGTACACTCATAAAATGTACATCAAAACTTACACATTTTTATTGTACACTCAAAAATGTACATCCAAACCTACACATTTTCATTGTAAACTTAAAAAATGTACATCAAAACTTACACATTTTCATTGTACACTTAAAAAATGTACATCAAAACTTACACATTTTCATTGTACACTTAAAAAATGTACATCAAAACCTACACATTTTCATTGTACACTTAAAAAATCTACATCAAAACTTACACATTTTCATTGTACACTCACAAAATGTACATCAAAACTTACACATTCTCATTGTACACTTAAAAAAGATACATCAAAACTTACACATTTTCATAGTACACTTAAAAAATGTACATCAAAACGTACACATTTTCATTGTACACTTAAAAATGTACATCAAAGCCTACACATTTTCATTGTACACTTAAAAAATGTACATCAAAACTTACAAATTTTCATTGTACACTTAAAAAATGTACATCAAAACCTACACATTTTCATTGTACACTTAAAGAATATACATCAAAACCTACACATTTTCATTGTACACTTAAAAAATGTACATCAAAACCTGCACATTTTCATTGTACACTTAAAAAATAAACATCAAAACCTACACATTTTCATTGTTCACTCATAAAATGTACATCAAAACCTACACATTTTCATTGTAAACTTAAAAAATATACATCAAAACCTACACATTTTCATTGTACACTCATAAAATGTACATCAAAACTTACAGATTTCCATTGTACACTCATAAAATGTACATCAAAACTTACACATTTTCATTGTACACTCATAAAATGTACATTAAAACCTACAGATTTTCATTGTAAACTTAAAAATGTACATCAAAACTTACACATTTTCAATGTATACTTACAAAACGTACATTAAAACTTACACATTTTCATTGTACACTTAAAAAATGTACATCAAAGCTTACACATTTTCATTGTACACTTAAAAAATATACATCAAAACCTACACATTTTCATTGTACACTCATAAAATGTACATCAAAACTTACACATTTTCATTGTACACTCGTAAAATGTACATCAAAACCTACACATTTTCATTGTACACTCATAAAATATACATCAAAACCTACACATTTTCATTGTAAACTTAAAAAATATACATCAAAACCTACACATTTTCATTGTACACTTAAGAAATGTACATCAAAACTTACACATTTTCATTGTAAACTTAAAAAATGTACATCAAAACCTACACATTTTCATTGTACACTTAAAAAATGTACATCAAAACCTACACATTTTCATTGTACACTTAAAAAATGTACATCAAAACTTACACATTTTCATTGTACACTAAAAAAATGTACATCAAAGCCTACACATTTTCATTGTAAACTTAAAAAATGTACATCAAAACCTACTTATTTTCATTGTACACTTAAAAAATATACATCAAAACCTACACATTTTCATTGTACACTTAAAAAATGTACATCAAAACTTACACATTTTCATTGTACACTTAATAAAATGTACATCAAAACTTACACATTTTCATTGTACACTCATAAAATGAACATCAACACTTACACATTTTCATTGTAAACTTAAAAAATATACATCAATACTTACACATTTTCATTGTACACTTAAAAATATACATCAAAAACTACACATTTTCATTGTACACTTAAAAAATGTACATCAAAACCTACACATTTTCATTGTACACTCATAAAATGAACATCAACACTTACACATTTTCATTGTAAACTTAAAATATATACATAAAAACCTACACATTTTAATTGTACACTTAAAAAATGTACATCAAAACCTACACATTTTCATTGTACACTCATAAAATGTACATCAAAACTTACACATTTTCATTGTACACTTAAAAAATGTACATCAAAACTTACACATTTTCATTGTACACTCATAAAATGAACATCAACACTTACACATTTTCATTGTAAACATAAAAGATATACATCAATACTTACACATATTCATTGTCCACTTAAAAATATACATCAAAACCTACACATTTTCATTGTACACTCATAAAATGTACATAAAAACTTACACATTTTTATTGTACACTCATAAAATGTACATCAAAACTTACACATTTTCATTGTAAACTTAAAATATATACATCAAAACGTACACATTTTCATTGTACACTTAAAAAATGTACATCAAAACCTACACATTTTCATTGTAAACTTAAAAAATATACATCAATACTTACACATTTTCATTGTACACTTAAAAAATATACATCAAAACCTACACATTTTCATTGTACACTTATAAAATGATCATCAACGCTTACACATTTTCATTGTACACTCATAAAATGTACATCAAAACTTACACATTTTCATTGTAAACTCATAAAATGTACATCAAAACTTACACATCTTTATTGTACACTCATAAAATGTACATAAAAACTTACACATTTTTATTGTACACTCATAAAATGTGCATCAAAACTTGCACATTTTCATTGTACACTCATAAAATGTACCTCAAAATCTCCACATTTTCATTGTACACTCATAAAATGTACATCAAAACTTACACATTTTCATTGTACACTCATAAAATGTACATCAAAACTTACACATTTTCATTGTACACTCATAAAATGTACATTAAAACCTACAGATTTTCATTGTAAACTTAAAAATGTACATCAAAACTTACACATTTTCAATGTATACTTACAAAACGTACATTAAAACTTACACATTTTCATTGTACACTTAAAAAATGTACATCAAAGCTTACACATTTTCATTGTACACTTAAAAAATATACATCAAAACCTACACATTTTCATTGTACACTCATAAAATGTACATCAAAACTTACACATTTTCATTGTACACTCGTAAAATGTACATCAAAACCTACACATTTTCATTGTACACTCATAAAATATACATCAAAACCTACACATTTTCATTGTAAACTTAAAAAATATACATCAAAACCTACACATTTTCATTGTACACTTAAGAAATGTACATCAAAACTTACACATTTTCATTGTAAACTTAAAAAATGTACATCAAAACCTACACATTTTCATTGTACACTTAAAAAATGTACATCAAAACCTACACATTTTCATTGTACACTTAAAAAATGTACATCAAAACTTACACATTTTCATTGTACACTAAAAAAATGTACATCAAAGCCTACACATTTTCATTGTAAACTTAAAAAATGTACATCAAAACCTACTTATTTTCATTGTACACTTAAAAAATATACATCAAAACCTACACATTTTCATTGTACACTTAAAAAATGTACATCAAAACTTACACATTTTCATTGTACACTTAATAAAATGTACATCAAAACTTACACATTTTCATTGTACACTCATAAAATGAACATCAACACTTACACATTTTCATTGTAAACTTAAAAAATATACATCAATACTTACACATTTTCATTGTACACTTAAAAATATACATCAAAAACTACACATTTTCATTGTACACTTAAAAAATGTACATCAAAACCTACACATTTTCATTGTACACTCATAAAATGAACATCAACACTTACACATTTTCATTGTAAACTTAAAATATATACATAAAAACCTACACATTTTAATTGTACACTTAAAAAATGTACATCAAAACCTACACATTTTCATTGTACACTCATAAAATGTACATCAAAACTTACACATTTTCATTGTACGCTTAAAAAATGTACATCAAAACTTACACATTTTCATTGTACACTCATAAAATGAACATCAACACTTACACATTTTCATTGTAAACATAAAAGATATACATCAATACTTACACATATTCATTGTCCACTTAAAAATATACATCAAAACCTACACATTTTCATTGTACACTCATAAAATGTACATAAAAACTTACACATTTTTATTGTACACTCATAAAATGTACATCAAAACTTACACATTTTCATTGTAAACTTAAAATATATACATCAAAACGTACACATTTTCATTGTACACTTAAAAAATGTACATCAAAACCTACACATTTTCATTGTAAACTTAAAAAATATACATCAATACTTACACATTTTCATTGTACACTTAAAAAATATACATCAAAACCTACACATTTTCATTGTACACTTATAAAATGATCATCAACGCTTACACATTTTCATTGTACACTCATAAAATGTACATCAAAACTTACACATTTTCATTGTAAACTCATAAAATGTACATCAAAACTTACACATCTTTATTGTACACTCATAAAATGTACATAAAAACTTACACATTTTTATTGTACACTCATAAAATGTGCATCAAAACTTGCACATTTTCATTGTACACTCATAAAATGTACCTCAAAATCTCCACATTTTCATTGTACACTCATAAAATGTACATCAAAACTTACACATTTTCATTGTACACTCATAAAATGTACATCAAAACTTACACATTTTTATTGTACACTCAAAAATGTACATCAAAACCTACACATTTTCATTGTAAACTTAAAAAATGTACATCAAAACCTACAGATTTTCATTGTAAACATAAAAAATATACATCAAAACCTACAGACTTTCATTGTACACTCATAAAATGTACATCAAAACCTACACATTTTCATTGTAAACTTAAAAAATATACATCAAAACCTACACATTTTCATTGTAAACATAAAAAATATACATCAAAACCTACAGATTTTCATTGTACACTCATAAAATGTACATCAAAACTTACACATTTTCATTGTACACTCATAAAATGTACATCAAAACTTACACATTTTCATTGTACACTCATAAAATGTACATCAAAACTTACACATTTTCATTGTACACTCATAAAATGTACATCAAAACTTACACATTTTTATTGTACACTCAAAAATGTACATCAAAACCTACACATTTTCATTGTAAACTTAAAAAATGTACATCAAAACTTACACATTTTCATTGTACACTTAAAAAATGTACATCAAAACTTACACATTTTCATTGTACACTTAAAAAATGTACATCAAAACCTACACATTTTCATTGTACACTTAAAAAATCTACATCAAAACTTACACATTTTCATTGTACACTCACAAAATGTACATCAAAACTTACACATTTTCATTGTACACTTAAAAAAGATACATCAAAACTTACACATTTTCATAGTACACTTAAAAAATGTACATCAAAACGTACACATTTTCATTGTACACTTAAAAATGTACATCAAAACCTACACATTTTCATTGTACACTTAAAAAATGTACATCAAAACCTACACATTTTCATTGTACACTTAAAAAATGTACATCAAAACTTACACATTTTCATTGTACACTAAAAAAATGTACATCAAAACCTACACATTTTCATTGTAAACTTAAAAAATGTACATCAAAACCTACTTATTTTCATTGTACACTTAAAAAATATACATCAAAACCTACACATTTTCATTGTACACTTAAAAAATGTACATCAAAACTTATACATTTTCATTGTACACTTAATAAAATGTACATCAAAACTTACACATTTTCATTGTACACTCATAAAATGAACATCAACACTTACACATTTTCATTGTAAACTTAAAAAATATACATCAACACTTACACATTTTCATTGTACACTTAAAAATATACATCAAAAACTACACATTTTCATTGTACACTTAAAAAATGTACATCAAAACCTACACATTTTCATTGTACACTCATAAAATGAACATCAACACTTACACATTTTCATTGTAAACTTAAAATATATACATAAAAACCTACACATTTTAATTGTACACTTAAAAAATGTACATCAAAACCTACACATTTTCATTGTACACTCATAAAATGTACATCAAAACTTACACATTTTCATTGTACACTTAAAAAATGTACATCAAAACTTACACATTTTCATTGTACACTCATAAAATGAACATCAACACTTACACATTTTCATTGTAAACATAAAAGATATACATCAATACTTACACATATTCATTGTCCACTTAAAAATATACATCAAAACCTACACATTTTCATTGTACACTCATAAAATGTACATAAAAACTTACACATTTTTATTGTACACTCATAAAATGTACATCAAAACTTACACATTTTCATTGTAAACTTAAAATATATACATCAAAACGTACACATTTTCATTGTACACTTAAAAAATGTACACCAAAACCTACACATTTTCATTGTAAACTTAAAAAATATACATCAATACTTACACATTTTCATTGTACACTTAAAAAATATACATCAAAACCTACACATTTTCATTGTACACTTATAAAATGATCATCAACGCTTACACATTTTCATTGTACACTCATAAAATGTACATCAAAACTTACACATTTTCATTGTAAACTCATAAAATGTACATCAAATTTACACATCTTTATTGTACACTCATAAAATGTACATAAAAACTTACACATTTTTATTGTACACTCATAAAATGTGCATCAAAACTTGCACATTTTCATTGTACACTCATAAAATGTACCTCAAAATCTCCACATTTTCATTGTACACTCATAAAATGTACATCAAAACTTACACATTTTCATTGTACACTCATAAAATGTACATCAAAACTTACACATTTTTATTGTACACTCAAAAATGTACATCAAAACCTACACATTTTCATTGTAAACTTAAAAAATGTACATCAAAACCTACAGATTTTCATTGTAAACATAAAAAATATACATCAAAACCTACAGATTTTCATTGTACACTCATAAAATGTACATCAAAACTTACACATTTTCATTGTACACTCATAAAATGTACATCAAAACTTACACATTTTCATTGTACACTCATAAAATGTACATCAAAACTTACACATTTTCATTGTACACTCATAAAATGTACATCAAAACTTACACATTTTTATTGTACACTCAGAAATGTACATCAAAACCTACACATTTTCATTGTAAACTTAAAAAATGTACATCAAAGCTTACACATTTTCATTGTACACTTAAAAAATGTACATCAAAACTTACACATTTTCATTGTACACTTAAAAAATGTACATCAAAACCTACACATTTTCATTGTACACTTAAAAAATCTACATCAAAACTTACACATTTTCATTGTACACTCACAAAATGTACATCAAAACTTACACATTTTCATTGTACACTTAAAAAAGATACATCAAAACTTACACATTTTCATAGTACACTTAAAAAATGTACATCAAAACGTACACATTTTCATTGTACACTTAAAAATGTACATCAAAACCTACACATTTTCATTGTACACTTAAAAAATGTACATCAAAACTTACAAATTTTCATTGTACACTTAAAAAATGTACATCAAAACCTACACATTTTCATTGTACACTTAAAGAATATACATCAAAACCTACACATTTTCATTGTACACTTAAAAAATGTACATCAAAACCTGCACATTTTCATTGTACACTTAAAAAATAAACATCAAAACCTACACATTTTCATTGTTCACTCATAAAATGTACATCAAAACCTACACATTTTCATTGTAAACTTAAAAAATATACATCAAAACCTACACATTTTCATTGTACACTCATAAAATGTACATCAAAACTTACAGATTTCCATTGTACACTCATAAAATGTACATCAAAACTTACACATTTTCATTGTACACTCATAAAATGTACATTAAAGCCTACACATTTTCATTGTAAACTTAAAAATGTACATCAAAACTTACACATTTTCAATGTATACTTACAAAACGTACATTAAAACTTACACATTTTCATTGTACACTTAAAAAATGTACATCAAAGCTTACACATTTTCATTGTACACTTAAAAAATATACATCAAAACCTACACATTTTCATTGTACACTCATAAAATGTACATCAAAACTTACACATTTTCATTGTACACTCGTAAAATGTACATCAAAACCTACACATTTTCATTGTACACTCATAAAATATACATCAAAACCTACACATTTTCATTGTAAACTTAAAAAATATACATCAAAACCTACACATTTTCATTGTACACTTAAGAAATGTACATCAAAACTTACACATTTTCATTGTAAACTTAAAAAATGTACATCAAAACCTACACATTTTCATTGTACACTTAAAAAATGTACATCAAAACCTACACATTTTCATTGTACACTTAAAAATGTACATCAAAACTTACACATTTTCATTGTACACTAAAAAAATGTACATCAAAACCTACACATTTTCATTGTAAACTTAAAAAATGTACATCAAAACCTACTTATTTTCATTGTACACTTAAAAAATATACATCAAAACCTACACATTTTCATTGTACACTTAAAAAATGTACATCAAAACTTACACATTTTCATTGTACACTTAAAAAATGTACATCAAAACTTACACATTTTCATTGTACACTCATAAAATGAACATCAACACTTACACATTTTCATTGTAAACTTAAAAAATATACATCAATACTTACACATTTTCATTGTACACTTAAAAATATACATCAAAAACTACACATTTTCATTGTACACTTAAAAAATGTACATCAAAACCTACACATTTTCATTGTACACTCATAAAATGAACATCAACACTTACACATTTTCATTGTAAACTTAAAATATATACATCAAAACCTACACATTTTAATTGTACACTTAAAAAATGTACATCAAAACCTACACATTTTCATTGTAAACTCATAAAATGTACATCAAATTTACACATCTTTATTGTACACTCATAAAATGTACATAAAAACTTACACATTTTTATTGTACACTCATAAAATGTGCATCAAAACTTGCACATTTTCATTGTACACTCATAAAATGTACCTCAAAATCTCCACATTTTCATTGTACACTCATAAAATGTACATCAAAACTTACACATTTTCATTGTACACTCATAAAATGTACATCAAAACTTACACATTTTTATTGTACACTCAAAAATGTACATCAAAACCTACACATTTTCATTGTAAACTTAAAAAATGTACATCAAAACCTACAGATTTTCATTGTAAACATAAAAAATATACATCAAAACCTACAGATTTTCATTGTACACTCATAAAATGTACATCAAAACCTACACATTTTCATTGTAAACTTAAAAAATATACATCAAAACCTACACATTTTCATTGTAAACATAAAAAATATACATCAAAACCTACAGATTTTCATTGTACACTCATAAAATGTACATCAAAACTTACACATTTTCATTGTACACTCATAAAATGTACATCAAAACTTTTACATTTTCATTGTACACTCATAAAATGTACATCAAAACTTACACATTTTCATTGTACACTCATAAAATGTACATCAAAACTTACACATTTTTATTGTACACTCAAAAATGTACATCAAAACCTACACATTTTCATTGTAAACTTAAAAAATGTACATCAAAGCTTACACATTTTCATTGTACACTTAAAAAATGTACATCAAAACCTACACATTTTCATTGTACACTTAAAAAATCTACATCAAAACTTACACATTTTCATTGTACACTCACAAAATGTACATCAAAACTTACACATTTTCATTGTACACTTAAAAAAGATACATCAAAACTTACACATTTTCATAGTACACTTAAAAAATGTACATCAAAACGTACACATTTTCATTGTACACTTAAAAATGTACATCAAAACCTACACATTTTCATTGTACACTTAAAAAATGTACATCAAAACTTACAAATTTTCATTGTACACTTAAAAAATGTACATCAAAACCTACACATTTTCATTGTACACTTAAAGAATATACATCAAAACCTACACATTTTCATTGTACACTTAAAAAATGTACATCAAAACCTGCACATTTTCATTGTACACTTAAAAATAAACATCAAAACCTACACATTTTCATTGTTCACTCATAAAATGTACATCAAAACCTACACATTTTCATTGTAAACTTAAAAAATATACATCAAAACCTACACATTTTCATTGTACACTCATAAAATGTACATCAAAACTTACAGATTTCCATTGTACACTCATAAAATGTACATCAAAACTTACACATTTTCATTGTACACTCATAAAATGTACATTAAAACCTACACATTTTCATTGTAAACTTAAAAATGTACATCAAAACTTACACATTTTCAATGTATACTTACAAAACGTACATTAAAACTTACACATTTTCATTGTACACTTAAAAAATGTACATCAAAGCTTACACATTTTCATTGTACACTTAAAAAATATACATCAAAACCTACACATTTTCATTGTACACTCATAAAATGTACATCAAAACTTACACATTTTCATTGTACACTCGTAAAATGTACATCAAAACCTACACATTTTCATTGTACACTCATAAAATATACATCAAAACCTACACATTTTCATTGTAAACTTAAAAAATATACATCAAAACCTACACATTTTCATTGTACACTTAAGAAATGTACATCAAAACTTACACATTTTCATTGTAAACTTAAAAAATGTACATCAAAACCTACACATTTTCATTGTACACTTAAAAAATGTACATCAAAACCTACACATTTTCATTGTACACTTAAAAATGTACATCAAAACTTACACATTTTCATTGTACACTAAAAAAATGTACATCAAAACCTACACATTTTCATTGTAAACTTAAAAAATGTACATCAAAACCTACTTATTTTCATTGTACACTTAAAAAATATACATCAAAACCTACACATTTTCATTGTACACTTAAAAAATGTACATCAAAGCTTACACATTTTCATTGTACACTTAAAAAATGTACATCAAAACTTACACATTTTCATTGTACACTCATAAAATGAACATCAACACTTACACATTTTCATTGTAAACTTAAAAAATATACATCAATACTTACACATTTTCATTGTACACTTAAAAATATACATCAAAAACTACACATTTTCATTGTACACTTAAAAAATGTACATCAAAACCTACACATTTTCATTGTACACTCATAAAATGAACATCAACACTTACACATTTTCATTGTAAACTTAAAATATATACATCAAAACCTACACATTTTAATTGTACACTTAAAAAATGTACATCAAAACCTACACATTTTCATTGTACACTCATAAAATGTACATCAAAACTTACACATTTTAATTGTACACTTAAAAAATGTACATCAAAACTTTCACATTTTCATTGTACACTCATAAAATGAACATCAACACTTACACATTTTCGTTGTAAACATAAAAAATATACATCAATACTTACACATATTCATTGTCCACTTAAAAATATACATCAAAACCTACACATTTTCATTGTACACTCATAAAATGTACATAAAAACTTACACATTTTTATTGTACACTCATAAAATTTACATCAAAACTTACACATTTTCATTGTAAACTTAAAATATATACATCAAAACGTACACATTTTCATTGTACACTTAAAAAATGTACATCAAGACCTACACATTTTCATTGTAAACTTAAAAAATATACATCAATACTTACACATTTTCATTGTACACTTAAAAAATATACATCAAAACCTACACATTTTCATTGTACACTTATAAAATGATCATCAACGCTTACACATTTTCATTGTACACTCATAAAATGTACATCAAAACTTACACATTTTCATTGTAAACTCATAAAATGTACATCAAAACTTACACATCTTTATTGTACACTCATAAAATGTGCATCAAAACTTGCACATTTTCATTGTACACTCATAAAATGTACATCAAAATCTCCACATTTTCATTGTACACTCATAAAATGTACATCAAAACTTACACATTTTCATTGTACACTCATAAAATGTACATCAAAACTTACACATTTTCATTGTACACTCATAAAATGTACATCAAAACTTACACATTTTTATTGTACACTCAAAAATGTACATCAAAACCTACACATTTTCATTGTAAACTTAAAAAATGTACATCAAAACTTACACATTTTCATTGTACACTTAAAAAATGTACATCAAAACTTACACATTTTCATTGTACACTTAAAAAATGTACATCAAAACCTACACATTTTCATTGTACACTTAAAAAATCTACATCAAAACTTACACATTTTCATTGTACACTTAAAAAATGTACATCAAAACCTACACATTTTCATTGTACACTTAAAAAATGTACATCAAAACTTACACATTTTCATTGTACACTTAAAAAATGTACATCAAAACCTACAAATTTTCATTATACACTTAGAAAATATACATCAAAACCTACACATTTTCATTGTACACCTAAAAAATATACATCAAAACCTACACATTTTCATTGTACACTCATAAAATGTACATCAAAACCTACACATTTTCATTGTAAACTTAAAAAATATACATCAAAGCCTACACATTTTCATTGTACACTCATAAAATATACATCAAAACCTACACATTTTCATTGTAAACTTAAAAAATATACATCAAAACCTACACATTTTCATTGTACACTCATAAAATGTACATCAAAACCTACACATTTTCATTGTAAACTTAAAAAATATACATCAAAACCTACAGATTTTAATTGTAAACTTAAAAAATATACATCAAAACCTACACATTTTCATTGTACACTTAAAAAATGTACATCAAAACCTACACATTTTCATTGTACACTCATAAAATGTACATCAAATCCTACACATTTTCATTGTAAACTTAAAAAATATACATCAAAACCTACACATTTTCATTGTACACTCATAAAATGTACATCAAAACTTACACATTTTCATTGTACACTCATAAAATGTACATCAAAACCTACACATTTTCATTGTAAACTTAAAAATTTACATCAAAACTTACACATTTTCATTGTACACTTACAAAACGTACATCAAAACTTACACATTTTCATTGTACACTTAAAAAATGTACATCAAAGCTTACACATTTTCATTTAACACTTAAAAAATATACATCAAAACCTACTCATTTTCATTGTACACTCATAAAATGTACATCAAAACTTACACATTTTCATTGTACACTCGTAAAATGTACATCAAAACCTACACATTTTCATTGTACACTCATAAAATATACATCAAAACCTACACATTTTCATTGTAAACTTAAAAAATATACATCAAAACCTACACATTTTCATTGTACACTTAAAAAATGTACATCAAAACTTACACATTTAAATTGTACACTTAAAAAATGTACATCAAAACCTACACATTTTCATTGTACACTTAAAGAATATACATCAAAGCCTACACATTTTCATTGTACACTTAAAAAATGTACATCAAAAGCTACACATTTTCATTGTACACTTATAAAATGTACATCAAAACTTACACATTTTCAATGTACACTCATAAAATGTACATCGAAACCTACACATTTTCATTGTAAACTTAAAAAATATACATCAAAACCTACACATTTTCATTGTACACTCATAAAATATATATCAAAACCTACACATTTTCATTGTAAACTTAAAAAATATACATCAAAACCTACACATTTTCATTGTACACTCATAAAATGTCCATCAAAACCTACAAATTTTCATTGTAAACTTAAAAAATATACATCAAAACCTACACATTTTCATTGTACACTCATAAAATATATATCAAAACCTACAGATTTTCATTGTACACTCATAAAATGTCCATCAAAACCTACACATTTTCATTGTAAACTTAAAAAATATACATCAAAACCTACACATTTTCATTGTACACTCATAAAATATATATCAAAACCTACACATTTTCATTGTAAACTTAAAAAATATACATCAAAACCTACACATTTTCATTGTACACTCATAAAATGTCCATCAAAACCTACAAATTTTCATTGTAAACTTAAAAAATATACATCAAAACCTACACATTTTCATTGTACACTCATAAAATATACAACAAATCCTACACATTTTCATTGTAAACTTAAAAAATATACATCAAAACCTACACATTTTCATTGTTCACTCATAAAATGTACATCAAAACCTACACATTTTCATTGTAAACTTAAAAAATATACATCAAAATCTCCACATTTTCATTGTACACTCATAAAATGTACATCAAAACTTACACATTTTCATTGTACACTCATAAAATGTACATCAAAACTTACACATTTTCATTGTACACTCATAAAATGTACATCAAAACTTACACATTTTTATTGTACACTCAAAAATGTACATCAAAACCTACACATTTTCATTGTAAACTTAAAAAATGTACATCAAAACTTACACATTTTCATTGTACACTTAAAAAATGTACATCAAAACTTACACATTTTCATTGTACACTTAAAAAATGTACATCAAAACCTACACATTTTCATTGTACACTTAAAAAATCTACATCAAAACTTACACATTTTCATTGTACACTTAAAAAATGTACATCAAAACCTACACATTTTCATTGTACACTTAAAAAATGTACATCAAAACTTACACATTTTCATTGTACACTTAGAAAATGTACATCAAAACCTACGCATTTTCATTATACACTTAGAAAATATACATCAAAACCTACACATTTTCATTGTACACCTAAAAAATCTACATCAAAACCTACACATTTTCATTGTACACTCATAAAATGTACATCAAAACCTACACATTTTCATTGTAAACTTAAAAAATATACATCAAAGCCTACACATTTTCATTGTACACTCATAAAATGTACATCAAAACCTACACATTTTCATTGTAAACTTAAAAAATATACATCAAAACCTACAGATTTTAATTGTAAACTTAAAAAATATACATCAAAACCTACACATTTTCATTGTACACTTAAAAAATGTACATCAAAACCTACACATTTTCATTGTACACTCATAAAATGTACATCAAATCCTACACATTTTCATTGTTAACTTAAAAAATATACATCAAAACCTACACATTTTCATTGTACACTCATAAAATGTACATCAAAACTTACACATTTTCATTGTACACTCATAAAATGTACATCAAAACCTACACATTTTCATTGTAAACTTAAAAAATGTACATCAAAACTTACACATTTTCATTGTACACTTACAAAACGTACATCAAAACTTACACATTTTCATTGTACACTTAAAAAATGTACATCAAAGCTTACACATTTTCATTTAACACTTAAAAAATATACATCAAAACCTACTCATTTTCATTGTACACTCATAAAATGTACATCAAAACTTACACATTTTCATTGTACACTCGTAAAATGTACATCAAAACCTACACATTTTCATTGTACACTCATAAAATATACATCAAAACCTACACATTTTCATTGTAAACTTAAAAAATATACATCAAAACCTACACATTTTCATTGTACACTTAAAAAATGTACATCAAAACTTACACATTTAAATTGTACACTTAAAAAATGTACATCAAAACCTACACATTTTCATTGTACACTTAAAAAATGTACATCAAAAGCTACACATTTTCATTGTACACTTAAAAAATGTACATCAAAACTTACACATTTTCAATGTACACTCATAAAATGTACATCGAAACCTACACATTTTCATTGTAAACTTAAAAAATATACATCAAAACCTACACATTTTCATTGTACACTCATAAAATATATATCAAAACCTACACATTTTCATTGTAAACTTAAAAAATATACATCAAAACCTACACATTTTCATTGTACACTCATAAAATGTCCATCAAAACCTACAAATTTTCATTGTAAACTTAAAAAATATACATCAAAAGCTACACATTTTCATTGTACACTCATAAAATATATATCAAAACCTACAGATTTTCATTGTACACTCATAAAATGTACATCAAAACCTACACATTTTCATTGTAAACTTAAAAAATATACATCAAAACCTACACATTTTCATTGTACACTCATAAAATATATATCAAAACCTACACATTTTCATTGTAAACTTAAAAAATATACATCAAAACCTACACATTTTCATTGTACACTCATAAAATGTCCATCAAAACCTACAAATTTTCATTGTAAACTTAAAAAATATACATCAAAACCTACACATTTTCATTGTACACTCATAAAATATACCACAAAACCTACACATTTTCATTGTAAACTTAAAAAATATACATCAAAACCTACACATTTTCATTGTTCACTCATAAAATGTACATCAAAACCTACACATTTTCATTGTAAACTTAAAAAATATACATCAAAACCTACACATTTTCATTGTACACTCATAAAATGTACATCAAAATTTACACATTTCCATTGTACACTCATAAAATGAACATCAACACTTACGCATTTTCATTGTAAACTTAAAAAATATACATCAATACTTACACATTTTCATTGTACACTTAAAAATATACATCAAAAACTACACATTTTCATTGTACACTTAAAAAATATACCTCAAAACCTACACATTTTCATTGTACACTCATAAAATGTACATCAAAACCTACACATTTTCATTGTAAACTTAAAAAATATACATCAAAACCTACAGATTTTAATTGTAAACTTAAAAAATATACATCAAAACCTACACATTTTCATTGTACACTTAAAAAATGTACATCAAAACCTACACATTTTCATTGTACACTCATAAAATGTACATCAAATCCTACACATTTTCATTGTAAACTTAAAAAATATACATCAAAGCCTACACATTTTCATTGTACACTCATAAAATATACATCAAAACCTACACATTTTCATTGTAAACTTAAAAAATATACATCAAAACCTACACATTTTCATTGTACACTCATAAAATGTACATCAAAACCTACACATTTTCATTGTAAACTTAAAAAATATACATCAAAACCTACAGATTTTAATTGTAAACTTAAAAAATATACATCAAAACCTACACATTTTCATTGTACACTTAAAAAATGTACATCAAAACCTACACATTTTCATTGTACACTCATAAAATGTACATCAAATCCTACACATTTTCATTGTAAACTTAAAAAATATACATCAAAACCTACACATTTTCATTGTACACTCATAAAATGTACATCAAAACTTACACATTTTCATTGTACACTCATAAAATGTACATCAAAACCTACACATTTTCATTGTAAACTTAAAAAATGTACATCAAAACTTACACATTTTCATTGTACACTTAAAAATATACATCAAAAGCTACACATTTTCATTGTACACTCATAAAATGTACATAAAAACTTACACATTTTCATTGTACACTCATAAAATGTACCTCAAAATCTCCACATTTTCATTGTACACTCATAAAATGTACATCAAAACTTACACATTTTCATTGTACACTCATAAAATGTACATCAAAACTTACACATTTTTATTGTACACTCAAAAATGTACATCAAAACCTACACATTTTCATTGTAAACTTAAAAAATGTACATCAAAACCTACAGATTTTCATTGTAAACATAAAAAATATACATCAAAACCTACAGATTTTCATTGTACACTCATAAAATGTACATCAAAACCTACACATTTTCATTGTAAACTTAAAAAATATACATCAAAACCTACACATTTTCATTGTAAACATAAAAAATATACATCAAAACCTACAGATTTTCATTGTACACTCATAAAATGTACATCAAAACTTACACATTTTCATTGTACACTCATAAAATGTACATCAAAACTTACACATTTTCATTGTACACTCATAAAGTGTACATCAAAACTTACACATTTTCATTGTACACTCATAAAATGTACATCAAAACTTACACCTTTTTATTGTACACTCAAAAATGTACATCAAAACCTACACATTTTCATTGTAAACTTAAAAAATGTACATCAAAACTTACACATTTTCATTGTACACTTAAAAAATGTACATCAAAACTTACACATTTTCATTGTACACTTAAAAAATGTACATCAAAACCTACACATTTTCATTGTACACTTAAAAAATCTACATCAAAACTTACACATTTTCATTGTACACTCACAAAATGTACATCAAAACTTACACATTTTCATTGTACACTTAAAAAAGATACATCAAAACTTACACATTCTCATAGTACACTTAAAAAATGTACATCAAAACGTACACATTTTCATTGTACACTTAAAAATGTACATCAAAACCTACACATTTTCATTGTACACTTAAAAAATGTACATCAAAACTTACAAATTTTCATTGTACACTTAAAAAATGTACATCAAAACCTACACATTTTCATTGTACACTTAAAGAATATACATCAAAACCTACACATTTTCATTGTACACTTAAAAAATGTACATCAAAACCTGCACATTTTCATTGTACACTTAAAAAATTAACATCAAAACCTACACATTTTCATTGTTCACTCATAAAATGTACATCAAAACCTACACATTTTCATTGTAAACTTAAAAAATATACATCAAAACCTACACATTTTCATTGTACACTCATAAAATGTACATCAAAACTTACAGATTTCCATTGTACACTCATAAAATGTACATCAAAACTTACACATTTTCATTGTACACTCATAAAATGTACATTAAAACCTACACATTTTCATTGTAAACTTAAAAATGTACATCAAAACTTACACATTTTCAATGTATACTTACAAAACGTACATTAAAACTTACACATTTTCATTGTACACTTAAAAAATGTACATCAAAGCTTACACATTTTCATTGTACACTTAAAAAATATACATCAAAACCTACACATTTTCATTGTACACTCATAAAATGTACATCAAAACTTACACATTTTCATTGTACACTCGTAAAATGTACATCAAAACCTACACATTTTCATTGTACACTCATAAAATATACATCAAAACCTACACATTTTCATTGTAAACTTAAAAAATATACATCAAAACCTACACATTTTCATTGTACTCTTAAGAAATGTACATCAAAACTTACACATTTTCATTGTAAACTTAAAAAATGTACATCAAAACCTACACATTTTCATTGTACACTTAAAAAATGTACATCAAAACCTACACATTTTCATTGTACACTTAAAGAATGTACATCAAAACTTACACATTTTCATTGTACACTAAAAAAATGTACATCAAAACCTACACATTTTCATTGTAAACTTAAAAAATGTACATCAAAACCTACTTATTTTCATTGTACACTTAAAAAATATACATCAAAACCTACACATTTTCATTGTACACTTAAAAAATGTACATCAAAACCTACACATTTTCATTGTACACTTAAAAAATGTACATCAAAACTTACACATTTTCATTGTACACTAAAAAAATGTACATCAAAACCTACACATTTTCATTGTAAACTTAAAAAATGTACATCAAAACCTACTTATTTTCATTGTACACTTAAAAAATATACATCAAAACCTACACATTTTCATTGTACACAAAAAATGTACATCAAAACTTACACATTTTCATTGTACACTTAAAAAATGTACATCAAAACTTACACATTTTCATTGTACACTCATAAAATGAACATCAACACTTACACATTTTCATTGTAAACTTAAAAAATATACATCAATACTTACACATTTTCATTGTACACTTAAAAATATACATAAAAAACTACACATTTTCATTGTACACTTAAAAAATGTACATCAAAACCTACACATTTTCATTGTACACTCATAAAATGAACATCAACACTTACACATTTTCATTGTAAACTTAAAATATATACATCAAAACCTACACATTTTAATTGTACACTTAAAAAATGTACATCAAAACCTACACATTTTCATTGTACACTCATAAAATGTACATCAAAACTTACACATTTTCATTGTACACTCATAAAATGAACATCAACACTTACACATTTTCATTGTAAACATAAAGAATATACATCAATACTTACACATATTCATTGTCCACTTAAAAATATACATCAAAACCTACACATTTTCATTGTACACTCATAAAATGTACATAAAAACTTACACATTTTCATTGTAAACTTAAAATATATACATCAAAACGTACACATTTTCATTGTACACCTAAAAAATGTACATCAAAACCTACACATTTTCATTGTAAACTTAAAAAATATACATCAATACTTACACATTTTCATTGTACACTTAAAAAATATACATCAAAACCTACACATTTTCATTGTACACTTATAAAATGATCATCAACGCTTACACATTTTCATTGTACACTCATAAAATGTACATCAAAACTTACACATTTTCATTGTAAACTCATAAAATGTACATCAAAACTTACACATCTTTATTGTACACTCATAAAATGTGCATCAAAACTTGCACATTTTCATTGTACACTCATATAATGTACATCAAAATCTCCACATTTTCATTGTACACTCATAAAATGTACATCAAAACTTACACATTTTCATTGTACACTCATAAAATGTACATCAAAACTTTCACATTTTCATTGTACACTCATAAAATGTACATCAAAACTTACACATTTTTATTGTACACTCAAAAATGTACATCAAAACCTACACATTTTCATTGTAAACTTAAAAAATGTACATCAAAACTTACACATTTTCATTGTACACTTAAAAAATGTACATCAAAACTTACACATTTTCATTGTACACTTAAAAAATGTACATCAAAACCTACACATTTTCATTCTACACTTAAAAAATCTACATCAAAACTTACACATTTTCATTGTACACTTAAAAAATGTACATCAAAACCTACACATTTTCATTGTACACTTAAAAAATGTACATCAAAACCTACACATTTTCATTGTAAACTTAAAAAATATACATCAAAACCTACACATTTTCATTGTACACTCATAAAATGTACATCAAAACCTACACATTTTCATTGTAAACTTAAAAAATATACATCAAAACCTACAGATTTTAATTGTAAACTTAAAAAATATACATCAAAACCTGAACATTTTCATTGTACACTTAAAAAATGTACATCAAAACCTACACATTTTCATTGTACACTCATAAAATGTACATCAAATCCTACACATTTTCATTGTAAACTTAAAAAATATACATCAAAACCTACACATTTTCATTGTACACTCATAAAATGTACATCAAAACTTACACATTTTCATTGTACACTCATAAAATGTACATCAAAACCTACACATTTTCATTGTAAACTTAAAAAATGTACATCAAAACTTACACATTTTCATTGTATACTTACAAAACGTACATCAAAACTTACACATTTTCATTGTACACTTAAAAAATGTACATCAAAGCTTACACATTTTCATTTAACACTTAAAAAATATACATCAAAACCTACTCATTTTCATTGTACACTCATAAAATGTACATCAAAACTTACACATTTTCATTGTACACTCGTAAAATGTACATCAAAACCTACACATTTTCATTGTACACTCATAAAATATACATCAAAACCTACACATTTTCATTGTAAACTTAAAAAATATACATCAAAACCTACACATTTTCATTGTACACTTAAAAAATGTACATCAAAACTTACACATTTAAATTGTACACTTAAAAAATGTACATCAAAACCTACACATTTTCATTGTACACTTAAAGAATATACATCAAAGCCTACACATTTTCATTGTACACTTAAAAAATGTACATCAAAAGCTACACATTTTCATTGTACACTTAAAAAATGTACATCAAAACTTACACATTTTCAATGTACACTCATAAAATGTACATCGAAACCTACACATTTTCATTGTAAACTTAAAAAATATACATCAAAACCTACACATTTTCATTGTACACTCATAAAATATATATCAAAACCTACACATTTTCATTGTAAACTTAAAAAATATACATCAAAACCTACACATTTTCATTGTACACTCATAAAATGTCCATCAAAACCTACAAATTTTCATTGTAAACTTAAAAAATATACATCAAAACCTACACATTTTCATTGTACACTCATAAAATATATATCAAAACCTACAGATTTTCATTGTACACTCATAAAATGTACATCAAAACCTACACATTTTCATTGTAAACTTAAAAAATATACATCAAAACCTACACATTTTCATTGTACACTCATAAAATATATATCAAAACCTACACATTTTCATTGTAAACTAAAAAAATATACATCAAAACCTACACATTTTCATTGTACACTCATAAAATGTCCATCAAAACCTACAAATTTTCATTGTAAACTTAAAAAATATACATCAAAACCTACACATTTTCAGTGTACACTCATAAAATATACCACAAAACCTACACATTTTCATTGTAAACTTAAAAAATATACATCAAAACCTACACATTTTCATTGTTCACTCATAAAATGTACATCAAAACCTACACATTTTCATTGTAAACTTAAAAAATATACATCAAAAATTACACATTTTCATTGTACACTCATAAAATGTACATCAAAATTTACACATTTCCATTGTACACTCATAAAATGTACATCAAAACTTACACATTTTCATTGTACACTCATAAAATGTACATCAAAACCTACACGTTTTCATTGTAAACTTAAAAATGTACATCAAAACTTACACATTTTCATTGTACACTTACAAAACGTACATTAAAACTTACACATTTTCATTGTACACTTAAAATGTGTACATCAGAGCTTACACATTTTCATTGTAAACTTAAAAAATGTACATCAAAACTTACACATTTTCATTGTAAACTTAAAAAATGTACATCAAAACCTACACATTTTCATTGTACACTTAAAAAATGTACATCAAAGCCTACACATTTTCATTGTACACTTAAAAAATGTACATCAAAACTTACACATTTTCATTGTACACTTAAAAATGCACATCGAAACCTACACATTTTCATTGTAAACTTAAAAAATGTACATCAAAACCTACACATTTTCATTGTACACTTAAAAAATATACATCAAAACCTACACATTTTCATTGTACACTTAAAAAATGTACATCAAAACTTACACATTTTCATTGTAAACTTAAAAAATATACATCAAAACCTACACATTTTCATTGTACATTCATAAAATGTACATCAAAACTTACACATTTTCATTGTACACTTAAAAAATGTACATCAAAACCTACACATTTTCATTGTAAATTTAAAAAATATACATCAAAACTTACACATTTTCATTGTACACTTAAAAAATATACATAAAACCTACACATTTTCATTGTACACTTCAAAAATATACTTCAAAAACTACACATTTCCATTGTACACTTAAAAAATGTACACAAAACATACACATTTTCATTGTACACTCATAAAATGAACATCAACACTTACACATTTTCATTGTAAACTTAAAAAATATACATCAAAACCTACACATTTTCATTGTACACTTAAAAAATGTACTTCAAAACCTACACATTTTCATTGTACACTTAAAAAGTGTATATCAAAACTTACACATTTTCATTGTACACCTAAAAAATGTACATCAAAACCTACACATTTTCATTGTAAACTAAAAAAAGGTACATCAAAACCTACACATTTTCATTGTACACTTAAAAAATATACATCAAAACCTACACATTTTCATTGTACACTTAAAAAATGTACATCAAAACTTACACATTTTCATTCTAAACTTAAAAAATATACATCAAAACCTACACATTCTCATTGTACACTCATAAAATGTACATCAAAACTTACACATTTTCATTGTACACTTAGAAAATGTACATCAAAACCTAAACATTTTCATTGGAAACTTAAAAAATATACATCAAAACTTACACACTTCCATTGTACACTTAAAAAATATACATCAAAACCTACACATTTTCATTGTACACTTCAAAAATATACATCAAAAACTACTCATTTTCATTGTACACTTAAAAAATGTACATCAAAACCTACACATTTTCATTGTACACTCATAAAATGAACATCAACACTTCCACATTTTCATTCTAAACTTAAAAAATATACATCAAAACCTACACATTTTCATTGTACACTTAAAAAAGATACATCAAAACTTACACCTATTCATAGTACACTTAAAAAATGTACATCAAAACGTACACATCTTCATCGTACACTTAAAAAATGTACATCAAAACCTACACATTTTCATTGTACACTTAAAAAATGTACATCAAAACTTACACATTTTCATTGTACACTTAAAAAATGTACATCAAAACCTACACATTTTCATTGTACACTTAAAGAATATACATCAAAACCTACACATTTTCATTGTACACTTAAAAAATGTACATCAAAACCTGCACATTTTCATTGTACACTTAAAAAATGTACATCAAAACTTACACATTTTCATTGTACACTTAAAAAATGTACATCAAAACCTACACATTTTCATTATACACTTAAAAAATATACATCAAAACCTACACATTTTCATTGTACACTTAAAAAATATACATCAAAACCTACACATTTTCATTGTAAACTTAAAAAATATACATCAAAACCTACAGATTCTCATTGTACACTCATAAAATGTACATCAAAACCTACACATTTTCATTGTAAACTTAAAAAATATACATCAAAACCTACTCATTTTCATTGTACGCTCATAAAATATACATCAAAACCTACACATTTCCATTGTAAACTTAAAAGTCTACATCAAAACCTACAAATTTTCATTGTACACTCATAAAATGTACATCAGAACTTACACATTTCCATTGTACACTCATAAAATGTACATCAAAACTTACACATTTTCATTGTACACTCATAAAATGTACATCAAAACCTACACATTTTCATTGTAAACTTAAAAATAAACATCAAAACTTACACATTTTCATTGTACACTTACAAAACGTACATTAAAACTTACACATTTTCATTGTACACTTAAAAAATATACATCAAAACCTACACATTTTCATTGTACACTCACAAAATGTACATCAAAACTTACACATTTGTATTGTACACTCGTAAAATGTACATCAAAACCTACACATTTTCATTGTACACTCATAAAATATACATCAAAACCTACACATTTTCATTGTAAACTTAAAAAATATACATCAAAACCTACACATTTTCATTGTACACTTAAAAAATGTACATCAAAGCTTACACATTTTCATTGTAAACTTAAAAAATGTACATCAAAACCTACACATTTTCATTGTACACTTAAAAAATGTACATCGAAACCTACACATCTTCATGTACACTTAAAAAATGTACATCAAAACTTACACATTTTCATTGTAAACTTAAAAAATATACATCAAAACCTACACATTTTCATTGTACACTCATAAAATGTACATCAAAACTTACATATTTTCATTGTACACCTAAAAAATGTACATCAAAACCTACACATTTTCATTGTAAACTTAAAAAATATACATCAAAACTTATACATTTTCATTGTACACTTAAAAAATATACATCAAAACCTACACATTTTCATTGTACACTTCAAAAATATACATAACAAACTACACATTCTCATTGTACACTTAAAAAATGTACATCAAAACCTACACATTTTCATTGTACACTCATAAAATGAACATCAACACTTACACATTTTCATTGTAAACTTAAAATATATACATCAAAACCTACACATTTTCATTGTACAATTAAAAAATGTACATCAAAACCTACACATTTTCATTGTACACTCATAAAATGTACATCAAAACTTACATATTTTCATTGTACACTTAAAAAATGTACATCGAAACTTACACATTTTCATTGTACACTCATAAAATGAACATCAACACTTACACATTTTCATTGTAAACTAAAAAAATATACATCAATACTTACACATTTTCATTGTACACTTAAAAAATATACATCAAAACCTACACATTTTCATTGTCCACTTATAAAATGATCATCAACGCTTACACATTTTCATTGTACACTCATAAAATGTACATCAAAACTTACACATTTTCATTGTAAACTCATAAAATGTACATCAAAACTTACACATCTTTATTGTACACTCCTAAAATGTGCATCAAAACTTGCACATTTTCATTGTACACTCATAAAATGTACATCAAAATCTCCACATTTTCATTGTACACTCATAAAATGTACATCAAAACTTACACATTTTCATTGTACACTCATAAAATGTACATCAAAACTTACACATTTTCATTGTACACTCATAAAATGTACATCAAAACTTACACAGTTTTATTGTACACTCAAAAATGTACATCAAAACCTAAACATTTTCATTGTAAACTTAAAAAATGTACATCAAAACTTACACATTTTCATTGTACACTTAAAAAATGTACATCAAAACTTACACATTTTCATTGTACACTTAAAAAATGTACATCAGAACCTACACATTTTCATTGTACACTTAAAAAATCTACATCAAAACTGACACATTTTCATTGTACACTCATAAAATGTACATCAAAACTTACACATTTTCATTGTACACTTAAAAAAGATACATCAAAACTTACACATTTTCATAGTACACTTAAAAAATGTACATCAAAACGTACACATTTTCATTGTACACTTAAAAATGTACATCAAAACCTACACATTTTCATTGTACACT
Source organism: Tenodera sinensis (assembly GCA_030765045.1). Taxonomy (NCBI): domain Eukaryota; kingdom Metazoa; phylum Arthropoda; class Insecta; order Mantodea; family Mantidae; genus Tenodera; species Tenodera sinensis. The sequence goes on along the minus strand of CM060963.1, from coordinate 164,248,342 downwards.
TAAAAAATGTACATCAAAACTTACACATTTTCATTGTACACTTAAAAAATGTACATCAAAACCTACACATTTTCATTGTACACTTAAAGAATATACATCAAAACCTACACATTTTCATTGTACACTTAAAAAATGTACATCAAAACCTACACATTTTCATTGTACACTTAAAAAATGTACATCAAAACTTACACATTTTCATTGTACACTTAAAAAATGTACATCAAAACCTACACAATTTTCATTATACACTTAGAAAATATACATCAAAACCTACACATTTTCATTGTACACTTAAAAAATATACATCAAAACCTACACATTTTCATTGTAAACTTAAAAAATATACATCAAAACCTACAGATTTTCATTGTACACTCATAAAATGTACATCAAAACCTACACATTTTCATTGTAAACTTAAAAAATATACATCAAAACCTACACATTTTCCTTGTAAACTCATAAAATGTACATCAAAACCTACACATTTTCATTGTAAACTTAAAAAATATTCATCAAAACCTACAGATTTTAATTGTAAACTTAAAAAATATACATCAAAACCTACACATTTTCATTGTACACTTAAAAAATGTACATCAAAACCTACACATTTTCATTGTACACTCATAAAATTTACATCAAAACTTACACATTTTCATTGTACACTTAAAAAATGTACATCAAAACTTACACATTTTCATTGTACACTCGTAAATTGTACATCAAAACCTACACATTTTCATTGTACACTCATAAAATATACATCAAAACCTATACATTTTCATTGTAAACTTAAAAAATATACATCAAAACCTACACATTTTCATTGTACACTTAAAAAATGTACATCAAAACTTACACATTTTCATTGTACACTTAAAGAATATACATCAAAACCTACACATTTTCATTGTACACTTAAAAATGTACATCAAAACCTACACATTTTCATTGTACACTTAAAAAATGTACATCAAAGCTTACACATTTTTATTGTACACTTAAAAAATGTACATCAAAACCTACACATTTTCACTATACACTTAAAAAATATACATCAAAACCTACACATTTTCATTGTACACTTAAAAAATATACATCAAAACCTACACATTTTCATTGTAAACATAAAAAATATACATCAAAACCTACAGATTTTCATTGTACACTCATAAAATGTACATCAAAACCTACACATTTTCATTGTATACTTAAAAAATATACATCAAAACCTACACATATTCATTGTACACTCATAAAATGTCCATCAAAACCTACACATTTTCATTGTAAACTTAAAAAATATACATCAAAACCTACACATTTTCATTGTACACTCATAAAATATACCACAAAACCTACACATTTTCATTGCAAACTTAAAAAATATACATCAAAACCTACACATTTTCATTGTTCACTCATAAAATGTACATCAAAACCTACACATTTTCATTGTAAACTTAAAAAATATACATCAAAACCTACACATTTTCTTTGTACACTTAAAAAATATACATCAAAACCTACACATTTTCATTGTAAACATAAAAAATATACATCAAAACCTACAGATTTTCATTGTACACTCATAAAATGTACATCAAAACTTACACATTTTCATTGTACACTCATAAAATGTACATCAAAACTTACACATTTTCATTGTACACTCATAAAATGTACATCAAAACTTACACGTTTTTATTGTACACTCAAAAGTGTACATCAAAAATTACACATTTTCATTGTAAACTTAAAAAATGTACATCAAAACTTACACATTTTCATTGTACACTTAAAAAATGTACATCAAAACTTACACATTTTCATTGTACACTTAAAAAATGTACATCAAAACCTTCACATTTTCATTGTACACTTAAAAAATAAACATCAAAACCTACACATTTTCATTGTTCACTCATAAAATGTACATCAAAACCTACACATTTTCATTGTAAACTTAAAAAATATACATCAAAACCTACACATTTTCATTGTACACTCATAAAATGTACATCAAAACTTACAGATTTCCATTGTACACTCATAAAATGTACATCAAAACTTACACATTTTCATTGTACGCTCATAAAATGTACATTAAAACCTACACATTTTCATTGTAAACTTAAAAATGTACATCAAAACTTACACATTTTCAATGTATACTTACAAAACGTACATTAAAACTTACACATTTTCATTGTACACTTAAAAAATGTACATCAAAGCTTACACATTTTCATTGTACACTTAAAAAATATACATCAAAACCTACACATTTTCAAATTACACTCATAAAATGTACATCAAAACTTACACATTTTCATTGTACACTCGTAAAATGTACATCAAAACCTACACATTTTCATTGTACACTCATAAAATATACATCAAAACATTCACATTTTCATAGTAAACTTAAAAAATATACATCAAAACCTACACATTTTCATTGTACACTTAAGAAATGTACATCAAAACTTACACATTTTCATTGTAAACTTAAAAAATGTACATCAAAACCTACACATTTTCATTGTACACTTAAAAAATGTACATCAAAACCTACACATTTTCATTGTACACTTAAAAAATGTACATCAAAACTTACACATTTTCATTGTACACTTAAAAAATGTACATCAAAACCTACACATTTTCATTGTAAACTTAAAAAATGTACATCAAAACCTACACATTTTCATTGTACACTTAAAAAATATACATCAAAACCTACACATTTTCATTGTACACTTAAAAAATGTACATCAAAACTTACACATTTTCATTGTACACTTAAAAAATGTACATCAAAACTTACACATTTTCATTGTACACTCATAAAATGAACATCAACACTTACACATTTTCATTGTAAACTTAAAAAATATACATCAATACTTACACATTTTCATTGTACACTTAAAAATATACATCAAAAACTACACATTTTCATTGTACACTTAAGAAATGTACATCAAAACCTACACATTTTCATTGTACACTCATAAAATGAACATCAACACTTACACATTTTCATTGTAAACTTAAAATATATACATAAAAACCTACACATTTTAATTGTACACTTAAAAAATGTACATCAAAACCTACACATTTTCATTGTACACTCATAAAATGAACATCAACACTTACACATTTTCATTGTAAACTTAAAAAATATACATCAAAACCTACACATTTTCATTGTACACTTAAAAAATGTACTTCAAAACCTACACATTTTCATTATACACTTAAAAAATGTACATCAAAACTTACACATTTTCATTGTACACCTAAAAAATGTACATCAAAACCTACACATTTTCATTGTAAACTAAAAAAATGTACATCAAAACCTACACATTTTCATTGTACACTTAAAAAATATACATCAAAACCTACACATTTTCATTGTACACTTAAAAAATGTACATCAAAACTTACACATTTTCATTCTAAACTTAAAAAATATACATCAAAACCTACACATTCTCATTGTACACTCATAAAATGTACATCAAAACTTACACATTTTCATTGTACACTTAGAAAATGTACATCAAAACCTAAACATTTTCATTGGAAACTTAAAAAATATACATCAAAACTTACACACTTTCATTGTACACTTAAAAAATATACATCAAAACCTACACATTTTCATTGTACACTTCAAAAATATACATCAAAAACTACTCATTTTCATTGTACACTTAAAAAATGTACAACAAAACCTACACATTTTCATTGTACACTCATAAAATGAACATCAACACTTCCACATTTTCATTCTAAACTTAAAAAATATACATCAAAACCTACACATTTTCATTGTACACTTAAAAAAGATACATCAAAACTTACACCTATTCATAGTACACTTAAAAAATGTACATCAAAACGTACACATTTTCATCGTACACTTAAAAAATGTACATCAAAACCTACACATTTTCATTGTACACTTAAAAAATGTACATCAAAACTTACACATTTTCATTGTACACTTAAAAAATGTACATCAAAACCTACACATTTTCATTGTACACTTAAAGAATATACATCAAAACCTACACATTTTCATTGTACACTTAAAAAATGTACATCAAAACCTGCACATTTTCATTGTACACTTAAAAAATGTACATCAAAACTTACACATTTTCATTGTACACTTAAAAAATGTACATCAAAACCTACACAATTTCATTATACACTTAAAAAATATACATCAAAACCTACACATTTTCATTGTACACTTAAAAAATATACATCAAAACCTACACATTTTCATTGTAAACTTAAAAAATATACATCAAAACCTACAGACTCTCATTGTACACTCATAAAATGTACATCAAAACCTACACATTTTCATTGTAAACTTAAAAAATATACATCAAAACCTACTCATTTTCATTGTACGCTCATAAAATATACATCAAAACCTACACATTTCCATTGTAAACTTAAAAGTCTACATCAAAACCCACAAATTTTCATTGTACACTCATAAAATGTACATCAGAACTTACACATTTCCATTGTACACTCATAAAATGTACATCAAAACTTACACATTTTCATTGTACACTCATAAAATGTACATCAAAACCTACACATTTTCATTGTAAACTTAAAAATAAACATCAAAACTTACACATTTTCATTGTACACTTACAAAACGTACATTAAAACTTACACATTTTCATTGTACACTTAAAAAATGTACATCAAAGTTTACACATTTTCATTGTACACTTAAAAAATATACATCAAAACCTACACATTTTCATTGTACACTCACAAAATGTACATCAAAACTTACACATTTGTATTGTACACTCGTAAAATGTACATCAAAACCTACACATTTTCATTGTACACTCATAAAATATACATCAAAACCTACACATTTTCATTGTAAACTTAAAAAATATACATCAAAACCTACACATTTTCATTGTACACTTAAAAAATGTACATCAAGCTTACACATTTTCATTGTAAACTTAAAAAATGTACATCAAAACCTACACATTTTCATTGTACACTTAAAAAATGTACATCAAAACCTACACATCTTCATGTACACTTAAAAATGTACATCAAAACTTACACATTTTCATTGTAAACTTAAAAAATATACATCAAAACCTACACATTTTCATTGTACACTCATAAAATGTACATCAAAACTTACATATTTTCATTGTACACCTAAAAAATGTACATCAAAACCTACACATTTTCATTGTAAACTTAAAAAATATACATCAAAACTTATACATTTTCATTGTACACTTAAAAAATATACATCAAAACCTACACATTTTCATTGTACACTTCAAAAATATACATAAAAAACTACACATTCTCATTGTACACTTAAAAAATGTACATCAAAACCTACACATTTTCATTGTACACTCATAAAATGAACATCAACACTTACACATTTTCATTGTAAACTTAAAATATATACATCAAAACCTACACATTTTCATTGTACAATTAAAAAATGTACATCAAAACCTACACATTTTCATTGTACACTCATAAAATGTACATCAAAACTTACATATTTTCATTGTACACTTAAAAAATGTACATCGAAACTTACACATTTTCATTGTACACTCATAAAATGAACATCAACACTTACACATTTTCATTGTAAACTAAAAAAATATACATCAATACTTACACATTTTCATTGTACACTTAAAAAATATACATCAAAACCTACACATTTTCATTGTCCACTTATAAAATGATCATCAACGCTTACACATTTTCATTGTACACTCATAAAATGTACATCAAAACTTACACATTTTCATTGTAAACTCATAAAATGTACATCAAAACTTACACATCTTTATTGTACACTCCTAAGATGTGCATCAAAACTTGCACATTTTCATTGTACACTCATAAAATGTACATCAAAATCTCCACATTTTCATTGTACACTCATAAAATGTACATCAAAACTTACACATTTTCATTGTACACTCATAAAATGTACATCAAAACTTACACATTTTCATTGTACACTCATAAAATGTACATCAAAACTTACACATTTTTATTGTACACTCAAAAATGTACATCAAAACCTACACATTTTCATTGTAAACTTAAAAAATGTACATCAAAACTTACACATTTTCATTGTACACTTAAAAAATGTACATCAAAACTTACACATTTTCATTGTACACTTAAAAAATGTACATCAGAACCTACACATTTTCATTGTACACTTAAAAAATCTACATCAAAACTGACACATTTTCAATGTACACTCATAAAATGTACATCAAAACTTACACATTTTCATTGTACACTTAAAAAAGATACATCAAAACTTACACATTTTCATAGTACACTTAAAAAATGTACATCAAAACGTACACATTTTCATTGTACACTTAAAAATGTACATCAAAACCTACACATTTTCATTGTACACTTAAAAAATGTACATCAAAACTTACACATTTTCATTGTACACTTAAAAAATGTACATCAAAACCTACACATTTTCATTGTGCACTTAAAGAATATACATCAAAACCTACACATTTTCATTGTACACTTAAAAAATGTACATCAAAACCTACACATTTTCATTGTACACTTAAAAAATGTACATCAAAACTTACACATTTTCATTGCACACTTAAAAAATGTACATCAAAACCTACACATTTTCATTATACACTTAGAAAATATACATCAAAACCTACACATTTTCATTGTACACTTAAAAAATATACATCAAAACCTACACATTTTCATTGTACACTTAAAAAATGTACATCAAAACCTACACATTTTCATTGTACACTCATAAAATTTACATCAAAACTTACACATTTTCATTGTACACTTAAAAAATGTACATAAAAACTTACACATTTTCATTGTACACTCGTAAATTGTACATCAAAACCTACACATTTTCATTGTACACTCATAAAATATACATCAAAACCTACACATTTTCATTGTAAACTTAAAAAATATACATCAAAACCTACACATTTTCATTGTACACTTAAAAAATGTACATCAAAACTTACACATTTTCATTGTACACTTAAAAAATGTACATCAAAAACTACACATTTTCATTGTACACTTAAAGAATATACATCAAAACCTACACATTTTCATTGTACACTTAAAAATGTACATCAAAACCTACACATTTTCATTGTACACTTAAAAAATGTACATCAAAGCTTACACATTTTTATTGTACACTTAAAAAATGTACATCAAAACCTACACATTTTCACTATACACTTAAAAAATATACATCAAAACCTACACATTTTCATTGTACACTTAAAAAATATACATCAAAGCCTACACATTTTCATTGTAAACATAAAAAATATACATCAAAACCTACAGATTTTCATTGTACACTCATAAAATGTACATCAAAACCTACACATTTTCATTGTATACTTAAAAAATATACATCAAAACCTACACATATTCATTGTACACTCATAAAATGTCCATCAAAACCTACACAATTTCATTGTAAACTTAAAAAATATACATCAAAACCTACACATTTTCATTGTACACTCATAAAATATACCACAAAACCTACACATTTTCATTGCAAACTTAAAAAATATACATCAAAACCTACACATTTTCATTGTTTACTCATAAAATGTACATCAAAACCTACACATTTTCATTGTAAACTTAAAAAATATACATCAAAACCTACACATTTTCATTGTACACTCATAAAATGTACATCAAAACTTACAGATTTCCATTGTACACTCATAAAATGTACATCAAAACTTACACATTTTCATTGTACGCTCATAAAATGTACATTAAAACCTACACATTTTCATTGTAAACTTAAAAATGTACATCAAAACTTACACATTTTCAATGTATACTTACAAAACGTACATTAAAACTTACACATTTTCATTGTACACTTAAAAAATGTACATCAAAGCTTACACATTTTCATTGTACACTTAAAAAATATACATCAAAACCTACACATTTTCAAATTACACTCATAAAATGTACATCAAAACTTACACATTTTCATTGTACACTCGTAAAATGTACATCAAAACCTACACATTTTCATTGTACACTCATAAAATATACATCAAAACATTCACATTTTCATAGTAAACTTAAAAAATATACATCAAAACCTACACATTTTCATTGTACACTTAAGAAATGTACATCAAAACTTACACATTTTCATTGTAAACTTAAAAAATGTACATCAAAACCTACACATTTTCATTGTACACTTAAAAAATGTACATCAAAACTTACACATTTTCATTGTACACTTAAAAAATGTACATCAAAACCTACACATTTTCATTGTAAACTTAAAAAATGTACATCAAAACCTACACATTTTCATTGTACACTTAAAAAATATACATCAAAACCTACACATTTTCATTGTACACTTAAAAAATGTACATCAAAACTTACACATTTTCATTGTACACTTAAAAAATGTACATCAAAACTTACACATTTTCATTGTACACTCATAAAATGAACATCAACACTTACACATTTTCATTGTAAACTTAAAAAATATACATCAATACTTACACATTTTCATTGTACACTTAAAAATATACATCAAAAACTACACATTTTCATTGTACACTTAAAAAATGTACATCAAAACCTACACATTTTCATTGTACACTCATAAAATGAACATCAACACTTACACATTTTCATTGTAAACTTAAAATATATACATAAAAACCTACACATTTTAATTGTACACTTAAAAAATGTACATCAAAACCTACACATTTTCATTGTACACTCATAAAATGAACATCAACACTTACACATTTTCATTGTAAACTTAAAAAATATACATCAAAACCTACACATTTTCATTGTACACTTAAAAAATGTACTTCAAAACCTACACATTTTCATTGTACACTTAAAAAATGTACATCAAAACTTACACATTTTCATTGTACACCTAAAAAATGTACATCAAAACCTACACATTTTCATTGTAAACTAAAAAAATGTACATCAAAACCTACACATTTTCATTGTACACTTAAAAAATATACATCAAAACCTACACATTTTCATTGTACACTTAAAAAATGTACATCAAAACTTACACATTTTCATTCTAAACTTAAAAATTATACATCAAAACCTACACATTCTCATTGTACACTCATAAAATGTACATCAAAACTTACACATTTTCATTGTACACTTAGAAAATGTACTTCAAAACCTAAACATTTTCATTGGAAACTTAAAAAATATACATCAAAACTTACACACTTTCATTGTACACTTAAAAAATATACATCAAAACCTACACATTTTCATTGTACACTTCAAAAATATACATCAAAAACTACTCATTTTCATTGTACACTTAAAAAATGTACAACAAAACCTACACATTTTCATTGTACACTCATAAAATGAACATCAACACTTCCACATTTTCATTCTAAACTTAAAAAATATACATCAAAACCTACACATTTTCATTGTACACTTAAAAAAGATACATCAAAACTTACACCTATTCATAGTACACTTAAAAAATGTACATCAAAACGTACACATTTTCATCGTACACTTAAAAAATGTACATCAAAACCTACACATTTTCATTGTACACTTAAAAAATGTACATCAAAACTTACACATTTTCATTGTACACTTAAAAAATGTACATCAAAACCTACACATTTTCATTGTACACTTAAAGAATATACATCAAAACCTACACATTTTCATTGTACACTTAAAAAATGTACATCAAAACCTGCACATTTTCATTGTACACTTAAAAAATGTACATCAAAACTTACACATTTTCATTGTACACTTAAAAAATGTACATCAAAACCTACACAATTTCATTATACACTTAAAAAATATACATCAAAACCTACACATTTTCATTGTACACTTAAAAAATATACATCAAAACCTACACATTTTCATTGTAAACTTAAAAAATATACATCAAAACCTACAGACTCTCATTGTACACTCATAAAATGTACATCAAAACCTACACATTTTCATTGTAAACTTAAAAAATATACATCAAAACCTACTCATTTTCATTGTACGCTTATAAAATATACATCAAAACCTACACATTTCCATTGTAAACTTAAAAGTCTACATCAAAACCCACAAATTTTCTATGTACACTCATAAAATGTACATCAGAACTTACACATTTCCATTGTACACTCATAAAATGTACATCAAAACTTACACATTTTCATTGTACACTCATAAAATGTACATCAAAACCTACACATTTTCATTGTAAACTTAAAAATAAACATCAAAACTTACACATTTTCATTGTACACTTACAAAACGTACATTAAAACTTACACATTTTCATTGTACACTTAAAAAATGTACATCAAAGTTTACACATTTTCATTGTACACTTAAAAAATATACATCAAAACCTACACATTTTCATTGTACACTCACAAAATGTACATCAAAACTTACACATTTGTATTGTACACTCGTAAAATGTACATCAAAACCTACACATTTTCATTGTACACTCATAAAATATACATCAAAACCTACACATTTTCATTGTAAACTTAAAAAATATACATCAAAACCTACACATTTTCATTGTACACTTAAAAAATGTACATCAAAGCTTACACATTTTCATTGTAAACTTAAAAAATGTACATCAAAACCTACACATTTTCATTGTACACTTAAAAAATGTACATCAAAACCTACACATCTTCATGTACACTTAAAAAATGTACATCAAAACTTACACATTTTCATTGTAAACTTAAAAAATATACATCAAAACCTACACATTTTCATTGTACACTCATAAAATGTACATCAAAACTTACATATTTTCATTGTACACCTAAAAAATGTACATCAAAACCTACACATTTTCATTGTAAACTTAAAAAATATACATCAAAACTTATACATTTTCATTGTACACTTAAAAAATATACATCAAAACCTACACATTTTCATTGTACACTTCAAAAATATACATAAAAAACTACACATTCTCATTGTACACTTAAAAAATGTACATCAAAACCTACACATTTTCATTGTACACTCATAAAATGAACATCAACACTTACACATTTTCATTGTAAACTTAAAATATATACATCAAAACCTACACATTTTCATTGTACAATTAAAAAATGTACATCAAAACCTACACATTTTCATTGTACACTCATAAAATGTACATCAAAACTTACATATTTTCATTGTACACTTAAAAAATGTACATCGAAACTTACACATTTTCATTGTACACTCATAAAATGAACATCAACACTTACACATTTTCATTGTAAACTAAAAAAATATACATCAATACTTACACATTTTCATTGTACACTTAAAAAATATACATCAAAACCTACACATTTTCATTGTCCACTTATAAAATGATCATCAACGCTTACACATTTTCATTGTACACTCATAAAATGTACATCAAAACTTACACATTTTCATTGTAAACTCATAAAATGTACATCAAAACTTACACATCTTTATTGTACACTCCTAAAATGTGCATCAAAACTTGCACATTTTCATTGTACACTCATAAAATGTACATCAAAATCTCCACATTTTCATTGTACACTCATAAAATGTACATCAAAACTTACACATTTTCATTGTACACTCATAAAATGTACATCAAAACTTACACATTTTCATTGTACACTCATAAAATGTACATCAAAACTTACACATTTTTATTGTACACTCAAAAATGTACATCAAAACCTACACATTTTCATTGTAAACTTAAAAAATGTACATCAAAACTTACACATTTTCATTGTACACTTAAAAAATGTACATCAAAACTTACACATTTTCATTGTACACTTAAAAAATGTACATCAGAACCTACACATTTTCATTGTACACTTAAAAAATCTACATCAAAACTGACACATTTTCAATGTACACTCATAAAATGTACATCAAAACTTACACATTTTCATTGTACACTTAAAAAAGATACATCAAAACTTACACATTTTCATAGTACACTTAAAAAATGTACATCAAAACGTACACATTTTCATTGTACACTTAAAAATGTACATCAAAACCTACACATTTTCATTGTACACTTAAAAAATGTACATCAAAACTTACACATTTTCATTGTACACTTAAAAAATGTACATCAAAACCTACACATTTTCATTGTGCACTTAAAGAATATACATCAAAACCTACACATTTTCATTGTACACTTAAAAAATGTACATCAAAACCTACACATTTTCATTGTACACTTAAAAAATGTACATCAAAACTTACACATTTTCATTGCACACTTAAAAAATGTACATCAAAACCTACACATTTTCATTATACACTTAGAAAATATACATCAAAACCTACACATTTTCATTGTACACTTAAAAAATATACATCAAAACCTACACATTTTCATTGTAAACTTAAAAAATATACATCAAAACCTACAGATTTTCATTGTACACTCATAAAATGTACATCAAAACCTACACATTTTCATTGTAAACTTAAAAAATATACATCAAAACCTACACATTTTCCTTGTAAACTCATAAAATGTACATCAAAACCTACACATTTTCATTGTAAACTTAAAAGATATTCATAAAAACCTACAGATTTTAATTGTAAACTTAAAAAATATACATCAAAACCTACACATTTTCATTGTACACTTAAAAAATGTACATCAAAACCTACACATTTTCATTGTACACTCATAAAATTTACATCAAAACTTACACATTTTCATTGTACACTTAAAAAATGTACATAAAAACTTACACATTTTCATTGTACACTCGTAAATTGTACATCAAAACCTACACATTTTCATTGTACACTCATAAAATATACATCAAAACCTACACATTTTCATTGTAAACTTAAAAAATATACATCAAAACCTACACATTTTCATTGTACACTTAAAAAATGTACATCAAAACTTACACATTTTCATTGTACACTTAAAAAATGTACATCAAAACCTACACATTTTCATTGTACACTTAAAGAATATACATCAAAACCTACACATTTTCATTGTACACTTAAAAATGTACATCAAAACCTGCACATTTTCATTGTACACTTAAAAAATGTACATCAAAACTTACACATTTTCATTGTACACTTAAAAAATGTACATCAAAACCTACACAATTTCATTATACACTTAAAAAATATACATCAAAACCTACACATTTTCATTGTACACTTAAAAAATATACATCAAAACCTACACATTTTCATTGTAAACTTAAAAAATATACATCAAAACCTACAGACTCTCATTGTACACTCATAAAATGTACATCAAAACCTACACATTTTCATTGTAAACTTAAAAAATATACATCAAAACCTACTCATTTTCATTGTACGCTCATAAAATATACATCAAAACCTACACATTTCCATTGTAAACTTAAAAGTCTACATCAAAACCCACAAATTTTCATTGTACACTCATAAAATGTACATCAGAACTTACACATTTCCATTGTACACTCATAAAATGTACATCAAAACTTACACATTTTCATTGTACACTCATAAGATGTACATCAAAACCTACACATTTTCATTGTAAACTTAAAAATAAACATCAAAACTTACACATTTTCATTGTACACTTACAAAACGTACATTAAAACTTACACATTTTCATTGTACACTTAAAAAATGTACATCAAAGTTTACACATTTTCATTGTACACTTAAAAAATATACATCAAAACCTACACATTTTCATTGTACACTCACAAAATGTACATCAAAACTTACACATTTGTATTGTACACTCGTAAAATGTACATCAAAACCTACACATTTTCATTGTACACTCATAAAATATACATCAAAACCTACACATTTTCATTGTAAACTTAAAAAATATACATCAAAACCTACACATTTTCATTGTACACTTAAAAAATGTACATCAAAGCTTACACATTTTCATTGTAAACTTAAAAAATGTACATCAAAACCTACACATTTTCATTGTACACTTAAAAAATGTACATCAAAACCTACACATCTTCATGTAAACTTAAAAAATGTACATCAAAACTTACACATTTTCATTGTAAACTTAAAAAATATACATCAAAACCTACACATTTTCATTGTACACTTAAAAAATATACATCAAAACCTACACATTTTCATTGTACACTTCAAAAATATACATAAAAAACTACACATTCTCATTGTACACTTAAAAAATGTACATCAAAACCTACACATTTTCATTGTACACTCATAAAATGAACATCAACACTTACACATTTTCATTGTAAACTTAAAATATATACATCAAAACCTACACATTTTCATTGTACAATTAAAAAATGTACATCAAAACCTACACATTTTCATTGTACACTCATAAAATGTACATCAAAACTTACATATTTTCATTGTACACTTAAAAAATGTACATCGAAACTTACACATTTTCATTGTACACTCATAAAATGAACATCAACACTTACACATTTTCATTGTAAACTAAAAAAATATACATCAATACTTACACATTTTCATTGTACACTTAAAAAATATACATCAAAACCTACACATTTTCATTGTCCACTTATAAAATGATCATCAACGCTTACACATTTTCATTGTACACTCATAAAATGTACATCAAAACTTACACATTTTCATTGTAAACTCATAAAATGTACATCAAAACTTACACATCTTTATTGTACACTCCTAAAATGTGCATCAAAACTTGCACATTTTCATTGTACACTCATAAAATGTACATCAAAATCTCCACATTTTCATTGTACACTCATAAAATGTACATCAGAACTTACACATTTTCATTGTACACTCATAAAATGTACATCAAAACTTACACATTTTCATTGTACACTCATAAAATGTACATCAAAACTTACACATTTTTATTGTACACTCAAAAATGTACATCAAAACCTACACATTTTCATTGTAAACTTAAAAAATGTACATCAAAACTTACACATTTTCATTGTACACTTAAAAAATGTACATCAAAACTTACACATTTTCATTGTACACTTAAAAAATGTACATCAAAACCTACACATTTTCATTGTGCACTTAAAGAATATACATCAAAACCTACACATTTTCATTGTACACTTAAAAAATGTACATCAAAACCTACACATTTTCATTGTACACTTAAAAAATGTACATCAAAACTTACACATTTTCATTGCACACTTAAAAAATGTACATCAAAACCTACACATTTTCATTATACACTTAGAAAATATACATCAAAACCTACACATTTTCATTGTACACTTAAAAAATATACATCAAAACCTACACATTTTCATTGTAAACTTAAAAAATATACATCAAAACCTACAGATTTTCATTGTACACTCATAAAATGTACATCAAAACCTACACATTTTCATTGTAAACTTAAAAAATATACATCAAAACCTACACATTTTCCTTGTAAACTCATAAAATGTACATCAAAACCTACACATTTTCATTGTAAACTTAAAAGATATTCATAAAAACCTACAGATTTTAATTGTAAACTTAAAAAATATACATCAAAACCTACACATTTTCATTGTACACTTAAAAAATGTACATCAAAACCTACACATTTTCATTGTACACTCATAAAATTTACATCAAAACTTACACATTTTCATTGTACACTTAAAAAATGTACATAAAAACTTACACATTTTCATTGTACACTCGTAAATTGTACATCAAAACCTACACATTTTCATTGTACACTCATAAAATATACATCAAAACCTACACATTTTCATTGTAAACTTAAAAAATATACATCAAAACCTACACATTTTCATTGTACACTTAAAAAATGTACATCAAAACTTACACATTTTCATTGTACACTTAAAAAATGTACATCAAAACCTACACATTTTCATTGTACACTTAAAGAATATACATCAAAACCTACACATTTTCATTGTACACTTAAAAATGTACATCAAAACCTGCACATTTTCATTGTACACTTAAAAAATGTACATCAAAACTTACACATTTTCATTGTACACTTAAAAAATGTACATCAAAACCTACACAATTTCATTATACACTTAAAAAATATACATCAAAACCTACACATTTTCATTGTACACTTAAAAAATATACATCAAAACCTACACATTTTCATTGTAAACTTAAAAAATATACATCAAAACCTACAGACTCTCATTGTACACTCATAAAATGTACATCAAAACCTACACATTTTCATTGTAAACTTAAAAAATATACATCAAAACCTACTCATTTTCATTGTACGCTCATAAAATATACATCAAAACCTACACATTTCCATTGTAAACTTAAAAGTCTACATCAAAACCCACAAATTTTCATTGTACACTCATAAAATGTACATCAGAACTTACACATTTCCATTGTACACTCATAAAATGTACATCAAAACTTACACATTTTCATTGTACACTCATAAGATGTACATCAAAACCTACACATTTTCATTGTAAACTTAAAAATAAACATCAAAACTTACACATTTTCATTGTACACTTACAAAACGTACATTAAAACTTACACATTTTCATTGTACACTTAAAAAATGTACATCAAAGTTTACACATTTTCATTGTACACTTAAAAAATATACATCAAAACCTACACATTTTCATTGTACACTCACAAAATGTACATCAAAACTTACACATTTGTATTGTACACTCGTAAAATGTACATCAAAACCTACACATTTTCATTGTACACTCATAAAATATACATCAAAACCTACACATTTTCATTGTAAACTTAAAAAATATACATCAAAACCTACACATTTTCATTGTACACTTAAAAAATGTACATCAAAGCTTACACATTTTCATTGTAAACTTAAAAAATGTACATCAAAACCTACACATTTTCATTGTACACTTAAAAAATGTACATCAAAACCTACACATCTTCATGTAAACTTAAAAAATGTACATCAAAACTTACACATTTTCATTGTAAACTTAAAAAATATACATCAAAACCTACACATTTTCATTGTACACTCATAAAATGTACATCAAAACTTACATATTTTCATTGTACACCTAAAAAATGTACATCAAAACCTACACATTTTCATTGTAAACTTAAAAAATATACATCAAAACTTATACATTTTCATTGTACACTTAAAAAATATACATCAAAACCTACACATTTTCATTGTACACTTCAAAAATATACATAAAAAACTACACATTCTCATTGTACACTTAAAAAATGTACATCAAAACCTACACATTTTCATTGTACACTCATAAAATGAACATCAACACTTACACATTTTCATTGTAAACTTAAAATATATACATCAAAACCTACACATTTTCATTGTACAATTAAAAAATGTACATCAAAACCTACACATTTTCATTGTACACTCATAAAATGTACATCAAAACTTACATATTTTCATTGTACACTTAAAAAATGTACATCGAAACTTACACATTTTCATTGTACACTCATAAAATGAACATCAACACTTACACATTTTCATTGTAAACTAAAAAAATATACATCAATACTTACACATTTTCATTGTACACTTAAAAAATATACATCAAAACCTACACATTTTCATTGTCCACTTATAAAATGATCATCAACGCTTACACATTTTCATTGTACACTCATAAAATGTACATCAAAACTTACACATTTTCATTGTAAACTCATAAAATGTACATCAAAACTTACACATCTTTATTGTACACTCCTAAAATGTGCATCAAAACTTGCACATTTTCATTGTACACTCATAAAATGTACATCAAAATCTCCACATTTTCATTGTACACTCATAAAATGTACATCAGAACTTACACATTTTCATTGTACACTCATAAAATGTACATCAAAACTTACACATTTTCATTGTACACTCATAAAATGTACATCAAAACTTACACATTTTTATTGTACACTCAAAAATGTACATCAAAACCTACACATTTTCATTGTAAACTTAAAAAATGTACATCAAAACTTACACATTTTCATTGTACACTTAAAAAATGTACATCAAAACTTACACATTTTCATTGTACACTTAAAAAATGTACATCAGAACCTACACATTTTCATTGTACACTTAAAAAATCTACATCAAAACTGACACATTTTCAATGTACACTCATAAAATGTACATCAAAACTTACACATTTTCATTGTACACTTAAAAAAGATACATCAAAACTTACACATTTTCATAGTACACTTAAAAAATGTACATCAAAACGTACACATTTTCATTGTACACTTAAAAATGTACATCAAAACCTACACATTTTCATTGTACACTTAAAAAATGTACATCAAAACTTACACATTTTCATTGTACACTTAAAAAATGTACATCAAAACCTACACATTTTCATTGTGCACTTAAAGAATATACATCAAAACCTACACATTTTCATTGTACACTTAAAAAATGTACATCAAAACCTACACATTTTCATTGTACACTTAAAAAATGTACATCAAAACTTACACATTTTCATTGCACACTTAAAAAATGTACATCAAAACCTACACATTTTCATTATACACTTAGAAAATATACATCAAAACCTACACATTTTCATTGTACACTTAAAAAATATACATCAAAACCTACACATTTTCATTGTAAACTTAAAAAATATACATCAAAACCTACAGATTTTCATTGTACCCTCATAAAATGTACATCAAAACCTACACATTTTCATTGTTAACTTAAAAAATATACATCAAAACCTACACATTTTCCTTGTAAACTCATAAAATGTACATCAAAACCTACACATTTTCATTGTAAACTTAAAAGATATTCATAAAAACCTACAGATTTTAATTGTAAACTTAAAAAATATACATCAAAACCTACACATTTTCATTGTACACTTAAAAAATGTACATCAAAACCTACACATTTTCATTGTACACTCATAAAATTTACATCAAAACTTACACATTTTCATTGTACACTTAAAAAATGTACATAAAAACTTACACATTTTCATTGTACACTCGTAAATTGTACATCAAAACCTACACATTTTCATTGTACACTCATAAAATATACATCAAAACCTACACATTTTCATTGTAAACTTAAAAAATATACATCAAAACCTACACATTTTCATTGTACACTTAAAAAATGTACATCAAAACTTACACATTTTCATTGTACACTTAAAAAATGTACATCAAAACCTACACATTTTCATTGTACACTTAAAGAATATACATCAAAACCTACACATTTTCATTGTACACTTAAAAATGTACATCAAAACCTACACATTTTCATTGTACACTTAAAAAATGTACATCAAAGCTTACACATTTTTATTGTACACTTAAAAAATGTACATCAAAACCTACACATTTTCACTATACACTTAAAAAATATACATCAAAACCTACACATTTTCATTGTACACTTAAAAAATATACATCAAAGCCTACACATTTTCATTGTAAACATAAAAAATATACATCAAAACCTACAGATTTTCATTGTACACTCATAAAATGTACATCAAAAGCTACACATTTTCATTGTATACTTAAAAAATATACATCAAAACCTACACATATTCATTGTACACTCATAAAATGTCCATCAAAACCTACACAATTTCATTGTAAACTTAAAAAATATACATCAAAACCTACACATTTTCATTGTACACTCATAAAATATACCACAAAACCTACACATTTTCATTGCAAACTTAAAAAATATACATCAAAACCTACACATTTTCATTGTTTACTCATAAAATGTAACACAACCTACACATTTTCATTGTAAACTTAAAAAATATACATCAAAACCTACACATTTTCTTTGTACACTTAAAAAATATACATCAAAACCTACACATTTTCATTGTAAACATAAAAAATATACATCAAAACCTACAGATTTTCATTGTACACTCATAAAATGTACATCAAAACTTACACATTTTCATTGTACACTCATAAAATGTACATCAAAACTTACACATTTTCATTGTACACTCATAAAATGTACATCAAAACTTACACGTTTTTATTGTACACTCAAAAATGTACATCAAAAATTACACATTTTCATTGTAAACTTAAAAAATGTACATCAAAACTTACACATTTTCATTGTACACTTAAAAAATGTACATCAAAACTTACACATTTTCATTGTACACTAAAAAAATGTACATCAAAACCTACACATTTTCATTGTACACTTAAAAAATAAACATCAAAACCTACACATTTTCATTGTTCACTCATAAAATGTACATCAAAACCTACACATTTTCATTGTACAGTTAAAAAATATACATCAAAACCTACACATTTTCATTGTACACTCATAAAATGTACATCAAAACTTACAGATTTCCATTGTACACTCATAAAATGTACATCAAAACTTACACATTTTCATTGTACGCTCATAAAATGTACATTAAAACCTACACATTTTCATTGTAAACTTAAAAATGTACATCAAAACTTACACATTTTCAATGTATACTTACAAAACGTACATTAAAACTTACACATTTTCATTGTACACTTAAAAAATGTACATCAAAGCTTACACATTTTCATTGTACACTTAAAAAATGTACATCAAAACCTACACATTTTCATTGTACACTCATAAAATGTACATCAAAACTTACATATTTTCATTGTACACTTAAAAAATGTACATCGAAACTTACACATTTTCATTGTACACTCATAAAATGAACATCAACACTTACACATTTTCATTGTAAACTAAAAAAATATACATCAATACTTACACATTTTCATTGTACACTTAAAAAATATACATCAAAACCTACACATTTTCATTGTCCACTTATAAAATGATCATCAACGCTTACACATTTTCATTGTACACTCATAAAATGTACATCAAAACTTACACATTTTCATTGTAAACTCATAAAATGTACATCAAAACTTACACATCTTTATTGTACACTCCTAAAATGTGCATCAAAACTTGCACATTTTCATTGTACACTCATAAAATGTACATCAAAATCTCCACATTTTCATTGTACACTCATAAAATGTACATCAGAACTTACACATTTTCATTGTACACTCATAAAATGTACATCAAAACTTACACATTTTCATTGTACACTCATAAAATGTACATCAAAACTTACACATTTTTATTGTACACTCAAAAATGTACATCAAAACCTACACATTTTCATTGTAAACTTAAAAAATGTACATCAAAACTTACACATTTTCATTGTACACTTAAAAAATGTACATCAAAACTTACACATTTTCATTGTACACTTAAAAAATGTACATCAGAACCTACACATTTTCATTGTACACTTAAAAAATCTACATCAAAACTGACACATTTTCAATGTACACTCATAAAATGTACATCAAAACTTACACATTTTCATTGTACACTTAAAAAAGATACATCAAAACTTACACATTTTCATAGTACACTTAAAAAATGTACATCAAAACGTACACATTTTCATTGTACACTTAAAAATGTACATCAAAACCTACACATTTTCATTGTACACTTAAAAAATGTACATCAAAACTTACACATTTTCATTGTACACTTAAAAAATGTACATCAAAACCTACACATTTTCATTGTGCACTTAAAGAATATACATCAAAACCTACACATTTTCATTGTACACTTAAAAAATGTACATCAAAACCTACACATTTTCATTGTACACTTAAAAAATGTACATCAAAACTTACACATTTTCATTGCACACTTAAAAAATGTACATCAAAACCTACACATTTTCATTATACACTTAGAAAATATACATCAAAACCTACACATTTTCATTGTACACTTAAAAAATATACATCAAAACCTACACATTTTCATTGTAAACTTAAAAAATATACATCAAAACCTACAGATTTTCATTGTACCCTCATAAAATGTACATCAAAACCTACACATTTTCATTGTTAACTTAAAAAATATACATCAAAACCTACACATTTTCCTTGTAAACTCATAAAATGTACATCAAAACCTACACATTTTCATTGTAAACTTAAAAGATATTCATAAAAACCTACAGATTTTAATTGTAAACTTAAAAAATATACATCAAAACCTACACATTTTCATTGTACACTTAAAAAATGTACATCAAAACCTACACATTTTCATTGTACACTCATAAAATTTACATCAAAACTTACACATTTTCATTGTACACTTAAAAAATGTACATAAAAACTTACACATTTTCATTGTACACTCGTAAATTGTACATCAAAACCTACACATTTTCATTGTACACTCATAAAATATACATCAAAACCTACACATTTTCATTGTAAACTTAAAAAATATACATCAAAACCTACACATTTTCATTGTACACTTAAAAAATGTACATCAAAACTTACACATTTTCATTGTACACTTAAAAAATGTACATCAAAACCTACACATTTTCATTGTACACTTAAAGAATATACATCAAAACCTACACATTTTCATTGTACACTTAAAAATGTACATCAAAACCTACACATTTTCATTGTACACTTAAAAAATGTACATCAAAGCTTACACATTTTTATTGTACACTTAAAAAATGTACATCAAAACCTACACATTTTCACTATACACTTAAAAAATATACATCAAAACCTACACATTTTCATTGTACACTTAAAAAATATACATCAAAGCCTACACATTTTCATTGTAAACATAAAAAATATACATCAAAACCTACAGATTTTCATTGTACACTCATAAAATGTACATCAAAACCTACACATTTTCATTGTATACTTAAAAAATATACATCAAAACCTACACATATTCATTGTACACTCATAAAATGTCCATCAAAACCTACACAATTTCATTGTAAACTTAAAAAATATACATCAAAACCTACACATTTTCATTGTACACTCATAAAATATACCACAAAACCTACACATTTTCATTGCAAACTTAAAAAATATACATCAAAACCTACACATTTTCATTGTTTACTCATAAAATGTAACACAACCTACACATTTTCATTGTAAACTTAAAAAATATACATCAAAACCTACACATTTTCTTTGTACACTTAAAAAATATACATCAAAACCTACACATTTTCATTGTAAACATAAAAAATATACATCAAAACCTACAGATTTTCATTGTACACTCATAAAATGTACATCAAAACTTACACATTTTCATTGTACACTCATAAAATGTACATCAAAACTTACACATTTTCATTGTACACTCATAAAATGTACATCAAAACTTACACGTTTTTATTGTACACTCAAAAATGTACATCAAAAATTACACATTTTCATTGTAAACTTAAAAAATGTACATCAAAACTTACACATTTTCATTGTACACTTAAAAAATGTACATCAAAACTTACACATTTTCATTGTACACTAAAAAAATGTACATCAAAACCTACACATTTTCATTGTACACTTAAAAAATAAACATCAAAACCTACACATTTTCATTGTTCACTCATAAAATGTACATCAAAACCTACACATTTTCATTGTACACTTAAAAAATATACATCAAAACCTACACATTTTCATTGTACACTCATAAAATGTACATCAAAACTTACAGATTTCCATTGTACACTCATAAAATGTACATCAAAACTTACACATTTTCATTGTACGCTCATAAAATGTACATTAAAACCTACACATTTTCATTGTAAACTTAAAAATGTACATCAAAACTTACACATTTTCAATGTATACTTACAAAACGTACATTAAAACTTACACATTTTCATTGTACACTTAAAAAATGTACATCAAAGCTTACACATTTTCATTGTACACTTAAAAAATATACATCAAAACCTACACATTTTCAAATTACACTCATAAAATGTACATCAAAACTTACACATTTTCATTGTACACTCGTAAAATGTACATCAAAACCTACACATTTTCATTGTACACTCATAAAATATACATCAAAACATTCACATTTTCATTGTAAACTTAAAAAATATACATCAAAACCTACACATTTTCATTGTACACTTAAGAAATGTACATCAAAACTTACACATTTTCATTGTAAACTTAAAAAATGTACATCAAAACCTACACATTTTCATTGTACACTTAAAAAATGTACATCAAAACCTACACATTTTCATTGTACACTTAAAAAATGTACATCAAAACTTACACATTTTCATTGTACACTTAAAAAATGTACATCAAAACCTACACATTTTCATTGTAAACTTAAAAAATGTACATCAAAACCTACACATTTTCATTGTACACTTAGAAAATATACATCAAAACCTACACATTTTCATTGTACACTTAAAAAATGTACATCAAAACTTACACATTTTCATTGTACACTTAAAAAATGTACATCAAAACTTACACATTTTCATTGTACACTCATAAAATGAACATCAACACTTACACATTTTCATTGTAAACTTAAAAAATATACATCAATACTTACACATTTTCATTGTACACTTAAAAATATACATCAAAAACTACACATTTTCATTGTACACTTAAAAAATGTACATCAAAACCTACACATTTTCATTGTACACTCATAAAATGAACATCAACACTTACACATTTTCATTGTAAACTTAAAATATATACATAAAAACCTACACATTTTAATTGTACACTTAAAAAATGTACATCAAAACCTACACATTTTCATTGTACACTCATAAAATGTACATCAAAACTTACACATTTTCATTGTACACTTAAAAAATGTACATCAAAACTTACACATTTTCATTGTACACTCATAAAATGAACATCAACACTTACACATTTTCATTGTAAACTTAAAAAATATACATCAATACTTACACATTTTCATTGTACACTTAAAAATATACATCAAAAGCTACACATTTTCATTGTACACTCATAAAATGTACATAAAAACTTACACATTTTTATTGTACACTCATAAAATGTGCATCAAAACTTGCACATTTTCATTGTACACTCATAAAATGTACCTCAAAATCTCCACATTTTCATTGTACACTCATAAAATGTACATCAAAACTTACACATTTTCATTGTACACTCATAAAATGTACATTAAAACTTACACATTTTTATTGTACACTCAAAAATGTACATCAAAACCTACACATTTTCATTGTAAACTTAAAAAATGTACATCAAAACCTACAGATTTTCATTGTAAACATAAAAAATATACATCAAAACCTACAGATTTTCATTGTACACTCATAAAATGTACATCAAAACCTACACATTTTCATTGTAAACTTAAAAAATATACATCAAAACCTACACATTTTCATTGTAAACATAAAAAATATACATCAAAACCTACAGATTTTCATTGTACACTCATAAAATGTACATCAAAACTTACACATTTTCATTGTACACTCATAAAATGTACATCAAAACTTACACATTTTCATTGTACACTCATAAAATGTACATCAAAACTTACACATTTTCATTGTACACTCATAAAATGTACATCAAAACTTACACATTTTTATTGTACACTCAAAAATGTACATCAAAACCTACACATTTTCATTGTAAACTTAAAAAATGTACATCAAAACTTACACATTTTCATTGTACACTTAAAAAATGTACATCAAAACTTACACATTTTCATTGTACACTTAAAAAATGTACATCAAAACCTACACATTTTCATTGTACACTTAAAAAATCTACATCAAAACTTACACATTTTCATTGTACACTCACAAAATGTACATCAAAACTTACACATTTTCATTGTACACTTAAAAAAGATACATCAAAACTTACACATTTTCATAGTACACTTAAAAAATGTACATCAAAACCTACACATTTTCATTGTACACTTAAAGAATATACATCAAAACCTACACATTTTCATTGTACACTTAAAAAATGTACATCAAAACCTGCACATTTTCATTGTACACTTAAAAAATAAACCTCAAAACCTACACATTTTCATTGTTCACTCATAAAATGTACATCAAAACCTACACATTTTCATTGTAAACTTAAAAAATATACATCAAAACCTACACATTTTCATTGTACACTCATAAAATGTACATCAAAACTTACAGATTTCCATTGTACACTCATAAAATGTACATCAAAACTTACACATTTTCATTGTACACTCATAAAATGTACATTAAAACCTACACATTTTCATTGTAAACTTAAAAATGTACATCAAAACTTACACATTTTCAATGTATACTTTCAAAACGTACATTAAAACTTACACATTTTCATTGTACACTCATAAAATATACATCAAAACCTACACATTTTCATTGTAAACTTAAAATATATACATCAAAACCTACACATTTTCATTGTACACTTAAGAAATGTACATCAAAACTTACACATTTTCATTGTAAACTTAAAAAATGTACATCAAAACCTACACATTTTCATTGTACACTTTAAAATGTACATCAAAACCTACACATTTTCATTGTACACTTAAAAAATGTACATTAAACTTACACATTTTCATTGTACACTAAAAAAATGTACATCAAAACCTACACATTTTCATTGTAAACTTAAAAAATGTACATCAAAACCTACACATTTTCATTGTACACTTAAAAAATATACATCAAAACCTACACATTTTCATTGTACAATTAAAAAATGTACATCAAAACTTACACATTTTCATTGTACACTTAAAAAATGTACATCAAAACTTACACATTTTCATTGTACACTCATAAAATGAACATCAACACTTACACATTTTCATTGTAAACTTAAAAAATATACATCAATACTTACACATTTTCATTGTACACTTAAAAATATACATCAAAAACTATACATTTTCATTGTACACTTAAAAAATGTACATCAAAACCTACACATTTTCATTGTACACTCATAAAATGAACATCAACACTTACACATTTTCATTGTAAACTTAAAATATATACATCAAAACCTACACATTTTAATTGTACACTTAAAAAATGTACATCAAAACCTACACATTTTCATTGTACACTCATAAAATGTACATCAAAACTTACACATTTTCATTGTACACTTAAAAAATGTACATCAAAACTTACACATTTTCATTGTACACTCATAAAATGAACATCAACACTTACACATTTTCATTGTAAACTTAAAAAATATACATCAATACTTACACATATTCATTGTCCACTTAAAAATATACATCAAAACCTACACATTTTCATTGTACACTCATAAAATGTACATAAAAACTTACACATTTTTATTGTACACTCATAAAATGTGCATCAAAACTTGCACATTTTCATTGTACACTCATTAAATGTACCTCAAAATCTCCACATTTTCATTGTACACTCATAAAATGTACATCAAAACTTACACATTTTCATTGTAAACATAAAAAATATACATCAAAACCTACAGATTTTCATTGTACACTCATAAAATGTACATCAAAACTTACACATTTTCATTGTACACTCATAAAATGTACATCAAAACTTACACATTTTCATTGTACACTCATAAAATGTACATCAAAACTTACACATTTTCATTGTACACTCATAAAATGAACATCAACACTTACACATTTTCATTGTAAACTTAAAAAATATACATCAATACTTACACATATTCATTGTAAACTTAAAAAATGTACATCAAAACTTACACATTTTCATTGTACACTTAAAAAATGTACATCAAAACTTACACATTTTCATTGTACACTTAAAAAATGTACATCAGAACCTACACATTTTCATTGTACACTTAAAAAATCTACATCAAAACTGACACATTTTCAATGTACACTCATAAAATGTACATCAAAACTTACACATTTTCATTGTACACTTAAAAAAGATACATCAAAACTTACACATTTTCATAGTACACTTAAAAAATGTACATCAAAACGTACACATTTTCATTGTACACTTAAAAATGTACATCAAAACCTACACATTTTCATTGTACACTTAAAAAATGTACATCAAAACTTACACATTTTCATTGTACACTTAAAAAATGTACATCAAAACCTACACATTTTCATTGTGCACTTAAAGAATATACATCAAAACCTACACATTTTCATTGTACACTTAAAAAATGTACATCAAAACCTACACATTTTCATTGTACACTTAAAAAATGTACATCAAAACTTACACATTTTCATTGCACACTTAAAAAATGTACATCAAAACCTACACATTTTCATTATACACTTAGAAAATATACATCAAAACCTACACATTTTCATTGTACACTTAAAAAATATACATCAAAACCTACACATTTTCATTGTAAACTTAAAAAATATACATCAAAACCTACAGATTTTCATTGTACCCTCATAAAATGTACATCAAAACCTACACATTTTCATTGTTAACTTAAAAAATATACATCAAAACCTACACATTTTCCTTGTAAACTCATAAAATGTACATCAAAACCTACACATTTTCATTGTAAACTTAAAAGATATTCATAAAAACCTACAGATTTTAATTGTAAACTTAAAAAATATACATCAAAACCTACACATTTTCATTGTACACTTAAAAAATGTACATCAAAACCTACACATTTTCATTGTACACTCATAAAATTTACATCAAAACTTACACATTTTCATTGTACACTTAAAAAATGTACATAAAAACTTACACATTTTCATTGTACACTCGTAAATTGTACATCAAAACCTACACATTTTCATTGTACACTCATAAAATATACATCAAAACCTACACATTTTCATTGTAAACTTAAAAAATATACATCAAAACCTACACATTTTCATTGTACACTTAAAAAATGTACATCAAAACTTACACATTTTCATTGTACACTTAAAAAATGTACATCAAAACCTACACATTTTCATTGTACACTTAAAGAATATACATCAAAACCTACACATTTTCATTGTACACTTAAAAATGTACATCAAAACCTACACATTTTCATTGTACACTTAAAAAATGTACATCAAAGCTTACACATTTTTATTGTACACTTAAAAAATGTACATCAAAACCTACACATTTTCACTATACACTTAAAAAATATACATCAAAACCTACACATTTTCATTGTACACTTAAAAAATATACATCAAAGCCTACACATTTTCATTGTAAACATAAAAAATATACATCAAAACCTACAGATTTTCATTGTACACTCATAAAATGTACATCAAAACCTACACATTTTCATTGTATACTTAAAAAATATACATCAAAACCTACACATATTCATTGTACACTCATAAAATGTCCATCAAAACCTACACAATTTCATTGTAAACTTAAAAAATATACATCAAAACCTACACATTTTCATTGTACACTCATAAAATATACCACAAAACCTACACATTTTCATTGCAAACTTAAAAAATATACATCAAAACCTACACATTTTCATTGTTTACTCATAAAATGTAACACAACCTACACATTTTCATTGTAAACTTAAAAAATATACATCAAAACCTACACATTTTCTTTGTACACTTAAAAAATATACATCAAAACCTACACATTTTCATTGTAAACATAAAAAATATACATCAAAACCTACAGATTTTCATTGTACACTCATAAAATGTACATCAAAACTTACACATTTTCATTGTACACTCATAAAATGTACATCAAAACTTACACATTTTCATTGTACACTCATAAAATGTACATCAAAACTTACACGTTTTTATTGTACACTCAAAAATGTACATCAAAAATTACACATTTTCATTGTAAACTTAAAAAATGTACATCAAAACTTACACATTTTCATTGTACACTTAAAAAATGTACATCAAAACTTACACATTTTCATTGTACACTAAAAAAATGTACATCAAAACCTACACATTTTCATTGTACACTTAAAAAATAAACATCAAAACCTACACATTTTCATTGTTCACTCATAAAATGTACATCAAAACCTACACATTTTCATTGTACACTTAAAAAATATACATCAAAACCTACACATTTTCATTGTACACTCATAAAATGTACATCAAAACTTACAGATTTCCATTGTACACTCATAAAATGTACATCAAAACTTACACATTTTCATTGTACGCTCATAAAATGTACATTAAAACCTACACATTTTCATTGTAAACTTAAAAATGTACATCAAAACTTACACATTTTCAATGTATACTTACAAAACGTACATTAAAACTTACACATTTTCATTGTACACTTAAAAAATGTACATCAAAGCTTACACATTTTCATTGTACACTTAAAAAATATACATCAAAACCTACACATTTTCAAATTACACTCATAAAATGTACATCAAAACTTACACATTTTCATTGTACACTCGTAAAATGTACATCAAAACCTACACATTTTCATTGTACACTCATAAAATATACATCAAAACATTCACATTTTCATTGTAAACTTAAAAAATATACATCAAAACCTACACATTTTCATTGTACACTTAAGAAATGTACATCAAAACTTACACATTTTCATTGTAAACTTAAAAAATGTACATCAAAACCTACACATTTTCATTGTACACTTAAAAAATGTACATCAAAACCTACACATTTTCATTGTACACTTAAAAAATGTACATCAAAACTTACACATTTTCATTGTACACTTAAAAAATGTACATCAAAACCTACACATTTTCATTGTAAACTTAAAAAATGTACATCAAAACCTACACATTTTCATTGTACACTTAGAAAATATACATCAAAACCTACACATTTTCATTGTACACTTAAAAAATGTACATCAAAACTTACACATTTTCATTGTACACTTAAAAAATGTACATCAAAACTTACACATTTTCATTGTACACTCATAAAATGAACATCAACACTTACACATTTTCATTGTAAACTTAAAAAATATACATCAATACTTACACATTTTCATTGTACACTTAAAAATATACATCAAAAACTACACATTTTCATTGTACACTTAAAAAATGTACATCAAAACCTACACATTTTCATTGTACACTCATAAAATGAACATCAACACTTACACATTTTCATTGTAAACTTAAAATATATACATAAAAACCTACACATTTTAATTGTACACTTAAAAAATGTACATCAAAACCTACACATTTTCATTGTACACTCATAAAATGTACATCAAAACTTACACATTTTCATTGTACACTTAAAAAATGTACATCAAAACTTACACATTTTCATTGTACACTCATAAAATGAACATCAACACTTACACATTTTCATTGTAAACTTAAAAAATATACATCAATACTTACACATTTTCATTGTACACTTAAAAATATACATCAAAAGCTACACATTTTCATTGTACACTCATAAAATGTACATAAAAACTTACACATTTTTATTGTACACTCATAAAATGTGCATCAAAACTTGCACATTTTCATTGTACACTCATAAAATGTACCTCAAAATCTCCACATTTTCATTGTACACTCATAAAATGTACATCAAAACTTACACATTTTCATTGTACACTCATAAAATGTACATTAAAACTTACACATTTTTATTGTACACTCAAAAATGTACATCAAAACCTACACATTTTCATTGTAAACTTAAAAAATGTACATCAAAACCTACAGATTTTCATTGTAAACATAAAAAATATACATCAAAACCTACAGATTTTCATTGTACACTCATAAAATGTACATCAAAACCTACACATTTTCATTGTAAACTTAAAAAATATACATCAAAACCTACACATTTTCATTGTAAACATAAAAAATATACATCAAAACCTACAGATTTTCATTGTACACTCATAAAATGTACATCAAAACTTACACATTTTCATTGTACACTCATAAAATGTACATCAAAACTTACACATTTTCATTGTACACTCATAAAATGTACATCAAAACTTACACATTTTCATTGTACACTCATAAAATGTACATCAAAACTTACACATTTTTATTGTACACTCAAAAATGTACATCAAAACCTACACATTTTCATTGTAAACTTAAAAAATGTACATCAAAACTTACACATTTTCATTGTACACTTAAAAAATGTACATCAAAACTTACACATTTTCATTGTACACTTAAAAAATGTACATCAAAACCTACACATTTTCATTGTACACTTAAAAAATCTACATCAAAACTTACACATTTTCATTGTACACTCACAAAATGTACATCAAAACTTACACATTTTCATTGTACACTTAAAAAAGATACATCAAAACTTACACATTTTCATAGTACACTTAAAAAATGTACATCAAAACCTACACATTTTCATTGTACACTTAAAGAATATACATCAAAACCTACACATTTTCATTGTACACTTAAAAAATGTACATCAAAACCTGCACATTTTCATTGTACACTTAAAAAATAAACCTCAAAACCTACACATTTTCATTGTTCACTCATAAAATGTACATCAAAACCTACACATTTTCATTGTAAACTTAAAAAATATACATCAAAACCTACACATTTTCATTGTACACCCATAAAATGTACATCAAAACTTACAGATTTCCATTGTACACTCATAAAATGTACATCAAAACTTACACATTTTCATTGTACACTCATAAAATGTACATTAAAACCTACACATTTTCATTGTAAACTTAAAAATGTACATCAAAACTTACACATTTTCAATGTATACTTTCAAAACGTACATTAAAACTTACACATTTTCATTGTACACTCATAAAATATACATCAAAACCTACACATTTTCATTGTAAACTTAAAATATATACATCAAAACCTACACATTTTCATTGTACACTTAAGAAATGTACATCAAAACTTACACATTTTCATTGTAAACTTAAAAAATGTACATCAAAACCTACACATTTTCATTGTACACTTTAAAATGTACATCAAAACCTACACATTTTCATTGTACACTTAAAAAATGTACATTAAACTTACACATTTTCATTGTACACTAAAAAAATGTACATCAAAACCTACACATTTTCATTGTAAACTTAAAAAATGTACATCAAAACCTACACATTTTCATTGTACACTTAAAAAATATACATCAAAACCTACACATTTTCATTGTACAATTAAAAAATGTACA
The DNA here is from genome assembly GCA_030765045.1 of Tenodera sinensis. Lineage (NCBI taxonomy): Eukaryota > Metazoa > Arthropoda > Insecta > Mantodea > Mantidae > Tenodera > Tenodera sinensis. Next base: position 164,214,876 of record CM060963.1, on the reverse strand, counting down.
TCAAAACTTACACATTTTCATTGTACACTTAAAAAATGTACATCAAAACTTACACATTTTCATTGTACACTCATAAAATGAACATCAACACTTACACATTTTCATTGTAAACTTAAAAAATATACATCAATACTTACACATTTTCATTGTACACTTAAAAATATACATCAAAAACTACACATTTTCATTGTACACTTAAAAAATGTACATCAAAACCTACACATTTTCATTGTACACTCATAAAATGAACATCAACACTTACACATTTTCATTGTAAACTTAAAATATATACATCAAAACCTACACATTTTAATTGTACACTTAAAAAATGTACATCAAAACCTACACATTTTCATTGTACACTCATAAAATGTACATCAAAACTTACACATTTTCATTGTACACTTAAAAAATGTACATCAAAACTTACACATTTTCATTGTACACTCATAAAATGAACATCAACACTTACACATTTTCATTGTAAACTTAAAAAATATACATCAATACTTACACATATTCATTGTCCACTTAAAAATATACATCAAAACCTACACATTTTCATTGTACACTCATAAAATGTACATAAAAACTTACACATTTTTATTGTACACTCATAAAATGTGCATCAAAACTTGCACATTTTCATTGTACACTCATTAAATGTACCTCAAAATCTCCACATTTTCATTGTACACTCATAAAATGTACATCAAAACTTACACATTTTCATTGTAAACATAAAAAATATACATCAAAACCTACAGATTTTCATTGTACACTCATAAAATGTACATCAAAACTTACACATTTTCATTGTACACTCATAAAATGTACATCAAAACTTACACATTTTCATTGTACACTCATAAAATGTACATCAAAACTTACACATTTTCATTGTACACTCATAAAATGAACATCAACACTTACACATTTTCATTGTAAACTTAAAAAATATACATCAATACTTACACATATTCATTGTCCACTTAAAAATATACATCAAAACCTACACATTTTCATTGTACACTCATAAAATGTACATAAAAACTTACACATTTTTATTGTACACTCATAAAATGTGCATCAAAACTTGCACATTTTCATTGTACACTCATTAAATGTACCTCAAAATCTCCACATTTTCATTGTAAACTTAAAAAATATACATCAAAACCTACACATTTTCATTGTAAACATAAAAAATATACATCAAAACCTACAGATTTTCATTGTACACTCATAAAATGTACATCAAAACTTACACATTTTCATTGTACACTCATAAAATGTACATCAAAACTTACACATTTTCATTGTACACTCATAGAATGTACATCAAAACTTACACATTTTCATTGTACACTCATAAAATGTACATCAAAACTTACACATTTTTATTGTACACTCAAAAATGTACATCAAAACCTACACATTTTCATTGTAAACTTAAAAAATGTACATCAAAACTTACACATTTTCATTGTACACTTAAAAAATGTACATCAAAACTTACACATTTTCATTGTACACTTAAAAAATGTACATCAAAACCTACACATTTTCATTGTACACTTAAAAAATCTACATCAAAACTTACACATTTTCATTGTACACTCACAAAATGTACATCAAAACTTACACATTTTCATTGTACACTTAAAAAAGATACATCAAAACTTACACATTTTCATAGTTCACTTAAAAAATGTACATCAAAACCTACACATTTTCATTGTACACTTAAAGAATATACATCAAAACCTACACATTTTCATTGTACACTTAAAAAATGTACATCAAAACCTGCACATTTTCATTGTACACTTAAAAAATAAACCTCAAAACCTACACATTTTCATTGTTCACTCATAAAATGTACATCAAAACCTACACATTTTCATTGTAAACTTAAAAAATATACATCAAAACCTACACATTTTAATTGTACACTTAAAAAATGTACATCAAAACCTACACATTTTCATTGTACACTCATAAAATGTACATCAAAACTTACACATTTTCATTGTACACTTAAAAAATGTACATCAAAACTTACACATTTTCATTGTACACTCATAAAATGAACATCAACACTTACACATTTTCATTGTAAACTTAAAAAATATACATCAATACTTACACATATTCATTGTCCACTTAAAAAAATACATCAAAACCTACACATTTTCATTGTACACTCATAAAATGTACATAAAAACTTACACATTTTTATTGTACACTCATAAAATGTGCATCAAAACTTGCACATTTTCATTGTACACTCATTAAATGTACCTCAAAATCTCCACATTTTCATTGTACACTCATAAAATGTACATCAAAACTTACACATTTTCATTGTACACTCATAAAATGTACATCAAAACTTACACATTTTCATTGTACACTCATAAAATGTACATCAAAACCTACAGATTTTCATTGTACACTCATAAAATGTACATCAAAACCTACACATTTTCATTGTAAACTTAAAAAATATACATCAAAACCTACACATTTTCATTGTACACTTAAAAATATACATCAAAACCTACACATTTTCATTGTAAACTTAAAAAATATACATCAGAACCTACACATTTTCATTGTATACTCATAAAATGTCCATCAAAACCTACACATTTGCATTGTAAACTTAAAAAATATACATCAAAACCTACACATTTTCATTGTACACTCATAAAATATACCACAAAACCTACACATTTTCATTGTACACTTAAAAAATCTACATCAAAACTTACACATTTTCATTGTACACTCACAAAATGTACATCAAAACTTACACATTTTCATTGTACACTTAAAAAAGATACATCATAACTTACACATTTTCATAGTACACTTAAAAAATGTACATCAAAACGTACACATTTTCATTGTACACTTAAAAAATGTACATAAAAACCTACACATTTTCATTGTACACTTAAAAAATGTACATCAAAGCTTACAAATTTTCATTGTACACTTAAAAAATGTACATCAAAACCTACACATTTTCATTGTACACTTAAAGAATATACATCAAAACTTACACATTTTCATTGTACACTTAAAAAATGTACATCAAAACCTGCACATTTTCATTGTACACTTAAAAAATAAACATCAAAACCTACACATTTTCATTGTTCACTCATAAAATGTACATCAAAACCTACACATTTTCATTGTAAACTTAAAAAATATACATCAAAACCTACACATTTTCATTGTACACTCATAAAATGTACATCAAAACTTACAGATTTCCATTGTACACTCATAAAATGTACATCAAAACTTACACATTTTCATTGTACACTCATAAAATGTACATTAAAACCTACACATTTTCATTGTAAACTTAAAAATGTACATCAAAACTTACACATTTTCAATGTATACTTACAAAACGTACATTAAAACTTACACATTTTCATTGTACACTTAAAAAATGTACATCAAAGCTTACACATTTTCATTGTACACTTAAAAAATATACATCAAAACCTACACATTTTCATTGTACACTCATAAAATGTACATCAAAACTTACACATTTTCATTGTACACTCGTAAAATGTACATCAAAACCTACACATTTTCATTGTACACTCATAAAATATACATCAAAACCTACACATTTTGATTGTAAACTTAAAAAATATACATCAAAACCTACACATTTTCATTGTACACTTAAGAAATGTACATCAAAACTTACACATTTTCATTGTAAACTTAAAAAATGTACATCAAAACCTACACATTTTCATTGTACACTTAAAAAATGTACATCAAAACCTACACATTTTCATTGTACACTTAAAAAATGTACATCAAAACTTACACATTTTCATTGTACACTTAAAAAATGTACATCAAAACCTACACATTTTCATTGTAAACTTAAAAAATGTACATCAAAACCTACACATTTTCATTGTACACTTAAAAAATATAAATCAAAACCTACACATTTTCATTGTACACTTAAAAAATGTACATCAAAACTTACACATTTTCATTGTACACTTAAAAAATGTACATCAAAACTTCCACATTTTCATTGTACACTCATAAAATGAACATCAACACTTACACATTTTCATTGTAAACTTAAAAAATATACTTCAATACTTACACATTTTCATTGTACACTTAAAAATATACATCAAAAACTACACATTTTCATTGTACACTTAAAAAATGTACATCAAAACCTACACATTTTCATCGTACACTCATAAAATGAACATCAACACTTACACATTTTCGTTGTAAACTTAAAATATATACATCAAAACCTACACATTTTCATTGTACACTTAAAAAATGTACATCAAAACCTACACATTTTCATTGTACACTCATAAAATGTACATCAAAACTTACACATTTTCATTGTACACTTAAAAAATGTACATCAAAACTTACACATTTTCATTGTACACTCATAAAATGAACATCAACACTTACACATTTTCATTGTAAACTTAAAAAATATACATCAATACTTACACATTTTCATTGTACACTTAAAAATATACATCAAAACCTACACATTTTCATTGTACACTCATAAAATGTACATAAAAACTTACACATTTTTATTGTACACTCATAAAATGTGCATCAAAACTTGCACATTTTCATTGTACACTCATAAAATGTACCCCAAAATCTCCACATTTTCATTGTACACTCATAAAATGTACATCTAAACTTACACATTTTCATTGTACACTCATAAAATGTACATCAAAACTTACACATTTTCATTGTACACTCATAAAATGTACATCAAAACTTACACATTTTTATTGTACACTCAAAAATGTACATCAAAACCTACACATTTTCATTGTAAACTTAAAAAATGTACATCAAAACTTACACATTTTCATTGTACACTTAAAAATGTACATCAAAACTTACACATTTTCATTGTACACTTAAAAATGTACATCAAAACCTACACATTTTCATTGTACACTTAAAAAATCTACATCAACACTTACACATTTTCATTGTACACTCACAAAATGTACATCAAAACTTACACATTTTCATTGTACACTTAAAAAAGATACATCAAAACTTACACATTTTCATAGTACACTTAAAAAATGTACATCAAAACCTACAGATTTTCATTGTACACTTAAAAAATGTACATCAAAACTTACACATTTTCATTGTACACTTAAAAAATGTACATCAAAACCTACACATTTTCATTGTACACTTTAAGAATATACATCAAAACCTACACATTTTCATTGTACACTTAAAAAATGTACATCAAAACCTACACATTTTCATTGTACACTTAAAAAATGTACATCAAAACTTACACATTTTCATTGTACACTTAAAAAATGTACATCAAAGCCTACACATTTTCATTATACACTTAAAAATATACATCAAAACCTACACATTTTCATTGTAAACATAAAAAATATACATCAAAACCTACAGATTTTCATTGTACACTCATAAAATGTACATCAAAACCTACACATTTTCAATGTAAACTTAAAAAATATACATCAAAACCTACACATTTTCATTGTACACTTAAAAATATACATCAAAACCTACACATTTTCATTGTAAACTTAAAAAATATACATCAAAACCTACACATTTTCATTGTATACTCATAAAATGTCCATCAAAACCTACACATTTTCATTGTAAACTTAAAAAATATACATCAAAACCTACACATTTTCATTGTACACTCATAAAATATACCACAAAACCTACACATTTTCATTGTAAACTTAAAAAATATACATCAAAACCTACACATTTTCATTGTTCACTCATAAAATGTACATCAAAACCTACACATTTTCATTGTAAACTTAAAAAATATACATCAAAACCTACAGATTTTCATTGTACACTCATAAAATGTACATCAAAACCTACACATTTTCATTGTAAACTTACAAATGTACATCAAAACTTACACACTTTCATTATACACTTACAAAACGTACATTAAAACTTACACATTTTCATTGTACACTTAAAAAATGTACATCAAAGTTTACACATTTTCATTGTACACTTAAAAAATATACATCAAAACCTACACATTTTCATAGTACACTCATAAAATGTACTTCAAAACTTACACATTTTCATTTTACACTCATAAAATATACATCAAAACCTACACATTTTCATTGTAAACTTATAAAATATACATCAAAACCTACACATTTTCATTGTACACTTAAAAAATGTACATCAAAACTTACACATTTTCATTGTAAACTTAAAAAATGTACATCAAAAACTACACATTTTCATTGTACACTTAAAAAATGTACATCAAAACCTACACATTCTCATTCTACACTTAAAAAATGTACATCAAAACTTACACATTTTCATTGTACACTTAAAAAATGTACATCAAAACCTACACATTTTCATTGTAAACTTAAAAAATGTACATCAAAACCTACACATTTTCATTGTACACTTAAAAAATATACATCAAAACCTACACATTTTCATTGTACACTTCAAAAATGTACATCAAAACTTACACATTTTCATTGTAAACTTAAAAAATATACATCATAACCTACACATTTTCATTGTACACTCATAAAATGTACATCAAAACTTACACATTTTCATTGTACACTTAAAAAATGTACATCAAAACCTACACATTTTCATTGTAAACTTAAAAAATATACATCAAAACTTACACATTTTCATTATACACTTAAAAAATATACATAAAAACCTACACATTTTCATTGTACACTTCAAAAATATACATCAAAAACTACACATTTTCATTGTACACTTAAAAAATGTACATCAAAACCTACACATTTTCATTGTGCACTCATAAAATGAACATCAACACTTTCACATTTTCATTGTAAACTTAAAATATATACATCAAAACCTACACATTTTCATTGTACACTTAAAAAATGTACATCAAAACCTACACATTTTCATTGTACACTCATAGAATGTACATCAAAACTTACACATTTTCATTGTACACTTAGAAAATGTACATCAAAACTTACACATTTTCATTGTACACTCATAAAATGAACATCAACACTTACACATTTTCATTGTAAACTTAAAAAATATACATCAATACTTACACATTTTCATTGTACACTTAAAAAATATACATCAAAACCTACACATTTTCATTGTACACTTATAAAATGATCATCAACGCTTACACATTTTCATTGTACACTCATAAAATGTACATCAAAACATACACATTCTCATTGTACACTCATAAAATGTACATCAAAACTTACACATTTTTATTGTACACTCATAAAATGTGCATCAAAACTTGCACATTTTCATTGTACACTCATAAAATGTACATCAAAATCTCCACATTTTCATTGTACACTCATAAAATGTACATCAAAACTTACACATTTTCATTGTACACTCATAAAATGTACATCAAAACTTACACATTTTCATTGTACACTTAAAAAATGTACATCAAAACCTACACATTTTCATTATACACTTAAGAAATATACATCAAAACCTACACATTTTCATTGTACACTTAAAAAATATACATCAAAACCTACACATTTTCATTGTAAACATAAAAAATATACATCAAAACCTACAGATTTTCATTGTACACTCATAAAATGTACATCAAAACCTACACATTTTCATTGTAAACTTAAAAAATATATATCAAAACCTACACATTTTCATTGTACACTCATAAAATGTCCATCAAAACCTACACATTTTCATTGTAAACTTAAAAAATATACATCAAAACCTACACATTTTCATTGTACACTCATAAAATATACCACAAAACCTTCACATTTTCATTGTAAACTTAAAAACAATACATCAAAACCTACACATTTTCATTGTTCCCTCATAAAATGTACATCAAAACCTACACATTTTCATTGTAAACTTAAAAGTATACATCAAAACCTACACATTTTCATTGTACACTCATAAAATGTACATCAAAACCTACACATTTCCATTGTACACTCATAAAATGTACATCAAAACTTACACATTTTCATTGTACACTCATAAAATGTACATCAAAACCTACACATTTTCATTGTAAACTTAAAAATGTACATCAAAACTTACACATTTTCATTGTACACTTACAAAACGTACATTAAAACTTACACATTTTCATTGTACACCTCAAAAATGTACATCAAAGTTTACACATTTTCATTGTACACTTAAAAAATATACATCAAAACCTACACATTTTCATTGTACACTCATAAAATGTACATCAAAACTTACACGTTTTCATTGTACACTCTTAAAATGTACATCAAAACCTACACATTTTCATTGTACACTTAAAAAATGTACATCAAAACTTACACATTTTCATTGTAAACTTAAAAAATGTACATCAAAACCTACACATCTTCATGTACACTTAAAAATGTACATCAAAACCTACACATTTTCATTGTAAACTTAAAAAATATACATCAAAACTTATACATTTTCATTGTACACTTAAAAAATATACATCAAAACCTACACATTTTCATTGTACACTTCAAAAATATACATCAAAAACTACACATTTTCATTGTACACTTAAAAAATGTACATCAAAACCTACACATTTTCATTGTACACTCATAAAATGAACATCAACACTTACACATTTTCATTGTAAACTTAAAATATATACATCAAAACGTACACATTTTCATTGTACACTTAAAAAATGTACATCAAAACCTACACATTTTCATTGTACACTCATAAAATGTACATCAAAACTTACACATTTTCATTGTACACTTAAACAATGTACATCGAAACTTACACGTTTTCATTGTACACTCATAAAATGAACATCAACGCTTACACATTTTCATTGTACACTCATAAAATGTACATCAAAACTTACACATTTTCATTGTAAACTCATAAAATGCACATCAAAACTTACACATCTTTATTGTACACTCATAAAATGTGCATCAAAACTTGCACATTTTCATTGTACACTCATAAAATGTACATCAAAATCTCCACATTTTCATTGTACACTCATAAAATGTACATCACAACTTACATATTTTCATTGTACACTCATAAAATGTACATCAAAACTTACACATTTTCATTGTACACTCATAAAATGTACATCAAAACTTACACATTTTTACTGTACACTCAAAAATGTACATCAAAACCTACACATTTTCATTGTAAACTTAAAATATATACATCAAAACGTACACATTTTCATTGTACACTTAAAAAATGTACATCAAAACCTACACATTTTCATTGTAAACTTAAAAAATATACATCAATACTTACACATTTTCATTGTACACTTAAAAAATATACATCAAAACCTACACATTTTCATTGTACACTTATAAAATGATCATCAACGCTTACACATTTTCATTGTACACTCATAAAATGTACATCAAAACTTACACATTTTCATTGTAAACTCATAAAATGTACATCAAAACTTACACATCTTTATTGTACACTCATAAAATGTGCATCAAAACTTGCACATTTTCATTGTACACTCATAAAATGTACATCAAAATCTCCACATTTTCATTGTACACTCATAAAATGTACATCAAAACTTACACATTTTCATTGTACACTCATAAAATGTACATCAAAACTTACACATTTTCATTGTACACTCATAAAATGTACATCAAAACTTACACATTTTTATTGTACACTCAAATATGTACATCAAAACCTACACATTTTCATTGTAAACTTAAAAAATGTACATCAAAACTTACACATTTTCATTGTACACTTAAAAAATGTACATCAAAACTTACACATTTTCATTGTACACTTAAAAAATGTACATCAAAACCTACACATTTTCATTGTACACTTAAAAAATCTACATCAAAACTTACACATTTTCATTGTACACTTAAAAAATGTACATCAAAACCTACACATTTTCATTGTACACTTAAAAAATGTACATCAAAACTTACACATTTTCATTGTACACTTAAAAAATGTACATCAAAACCTACGCATTTTCATTATACACTTAGAAAATATACATCAAAACCTACACATTTTCATTGTACACCTGAAAAATATACATCAAAACCTACACATTTTCATTGTACACTCATAAAATGTACATCAAAACCTACACATTTTCATTGTAAACTTAAAAAATATACATCAAAGCCTACACATTTTCATTGTACACTCATAAAATATACATCAAAACCTACACATTTTCATTGTAAACTTAAAAAATATACATCAAAACCTACACATTTTCATTGTACACTCATAAAATGTACATCAAAACCTACACATTTTCATTGTAAACTTAAAAAATATACATCAAAACCTACAGATTTTAATTGTAAACTTAAAAAATATACATCAAAACCTACACATTTTCATTGTACACTTAAAAAATGTACATCAAAACCTACACATTTTCATTGTACACTCATAAAGTGTACATCAAAACTTACACATTTTCATTGTACACTCATAAAATGTACATCAAAACCTACACATTTTCATTGTAAACTTAAAAAATGTACATCAAAACTTATACATTTTCATTGTACACTTACAAAACGTACATCAAAACTTACACATTTTCATTGTACACTTAAAAAATGTACATCAAAGCTTACACATTTTCATTTAACACTTAAAAAATATACATCAAAACCTACTCATTTTCATTGTACACTCATAAAATGTACATCAAAACTTACACATTTTCATTGTACACTCGTAAAATGTACATCAAAACCTACACATTTTCATTGTACACTCATAAAATATACATCAAAACCTACACATTTTCATTGTAAACTTAAAAAATATACATCAAAACCTACACATTTTCATTGTACACTTAAAAAATGTACATCAAAGCTTACACATTTAAATTGTACACTTAAAAAATGTACATCAAAACCTACACATTTTCATTGTACACTTAAAGAATATACATCAAAGCCTACACATTTTCATTGTACACTTAAAAAATGTACATCAAAAGCTACACATTTTCATTGTACACTTAAAAAATGTACATCAAAACTTACACATTTTCATTGTACACTTACAAAACGTACATTAAAACTTACACATTTTCATTGTACACTTAAAAGGTGTACATCAAAGCTTACACATTTTCATTGTAAACTTAAAAAATGTACATCAAAACTTACACATTTTCATTGTAAACTTAAAAAATGTACATCAAAACCTACACATTTTCATTGTACACTTAAAAAATGTACATCAAAACCTACACATTTTCATTGTACACTTAAAAAATGTACATCAAAACTTACACATTTTCATTGTACACTTAAAAATGTACATCGAAACCTACACATTTTCATTGTAAACTTAAAAAATGTACATCAAAACCTACACATTTTCATTGTACACTTAAAAAATATACATCAAAACCTACACATTTTCATTGTACACTTAAAAAATGTACATCAAAACTTACACATTTTCATTGTAAACTTAAAAAATATACATCAAAACCTACACATTTTCATTGTACACTCATAAAATGTACATCAAAACTTATACATTTTCATTGTACACTTAAAAAATGTACATCAAAACCTACACATTTTCATTGTAAATTTAAAAAATATACATCAAAACTTACACATTTTCATTGTACACTTAAAAAATATACATCAAAACCTACACATTTTCATTGTACACTTCAAAAATATACATCAAAAACTACACATTTTCATTGTACACTTAAAAAATGTACACAAAACATACACATTTTCATTGTACACTCATAAAATGAACATCAACACTTACACATTTTCATTGTAAACTTAAAAAATATACATCAAAACCTACACATTTTCATTGTACACTTAAAAAATGTACTTCAAAACCTACACATTTTCATTGTACACTTAAAAAATGTACATCAAAACTTACACATTTTCATTGTACACCTATAAAATGTACATCAAAACCTACACATTTTCATTGTAAACTAAAAAAATGTACATCAAAACCTACACATTTTCATTGTACACTTAAAAAATATACATCAAAACCTACACATTTTCATTGTACACTCATAAAATGTACATCAAAACCTACACATTTTCATTGTACACTCATAAAATGTACATCAAAACCTACACATTTTCATTGTAAACTTAAAAAATATACATCAAAACCTACAGATTTTAATTGTAAACTTAAAAAATATACATCAAAACCTACACATTTTCATTGTACACTTAAAAAATGTACATCAAAACCTACACATTTTCATTGTACACTCATAAAGTGTACATCAAAACTTACACATTTTCATTGTACACTCATAAAATGTACATCAAAACCTACACATTTTCATTGTAAACTTAAAAAATGTACATCAAAACTTATACATTTTCATTGTACACTTACAAAACGTACATCAAAACTTACACATTTTCATTGTACACTTAAAAAATGTACATCAAAGCTTACACATTTTCATTTAACACTTAAAAAATATACATCAAAACCTACTCATTTTCATTGTACACTCATAAAATGTACATCAAAACTTACACTATTTCATTGTACACTCGTAAAATGTACATCAAAACCTACACATTTTCATTGTACACTCATAAAATATACATCAAAACCTACACATTTTCATTGTAAACTTAAAAAATATACATCAAAACCTACACATTTTCATTGTACACTTAAAAAATGTACATCAAAACTTACACATTTAAATTGTACACTTAAAAAATGTACATCAAAACCTACACATTTTCATTGTACACTTAAAGAATATACATCAAAGCCTACACATTTTCATTGTACACTTAAAAAATGTACATCAAAAGCTACACATTTTCATTGTACACTTAAAAAATGTACATCAAAACTTACACATTTTCAATGTACACTCATAAAATGTACATCGAAACCTACACATTTTCATTGTAAACTTAAAAAATATACATCAAAACCTACACATTTTCATTGTACACTCATAAAATATATATCAAAACCTACAGATTTTCATTGTACACTCATAAAATGTACATCAAAACCTACACATTTTCATTGTAAACTTAAAAAATATACATCAAAACCTACACATTTTCATTATACACTCATACAATATATATCAAAACCTACACATTTTCATTGTAAACTTAAAAAATATACATCAAAACCTACACATTTTCATTGTACACTCATAAAATGTCCATCAAAACCTACAAATTTTCATTGTAAACTTAAAAAATATACATCAAAACCTACACATTTTCATTGTACACTCATAAAATATACCACAAAACCTACACATTTTCATTGTAAACTTAAAAAGTATACATCAAAACCTACACATTTTCATTGTTCACTCATAAAATGTACATCAAAACCTACACATTTTCATTGTAAACTTAAAAAATATACATCAAAACCTACACATTTTCATTGTACACTCATAAAATGTACATCAAAATTTACACATTTCCATTGTACACTCATAAAATGTACATCAAAACTTACACATTTTCATTGTACACTCATAAAATGTACATCAAAACCTACACGTTTTCATTGTAAACTTAAAAGTGTACATCAAAACTTACACATTTTCATTGTACACTTACAAAACGTACATTAAAACTTACACATTTTCATTGTACACTTAAAAGGTGTACATCAAAGCTTACACATTTTCATTGTAAACTTAAAAAATGTACATCAAAACTTACACATTTTCATTGTAAACTTAAAAAATGTACATCAAAACCTACACATTTTCATTGTACACTTAAAAAATGTACATCAAAACCTACACATTTTCATTGTACACTTAAAAAATGTACATCAAAACTTACACATTTTCATTGTACACTTAAAAATGTACATCGAAACCTACACATTTTCATTGTAAACTTAAAAAATGTACATCAAAACCTACACATTTTCATTGTACACTTAAAAAATATACATCAAAACCTACACATTTTCATTGTACACTTAAAAAATGTACATCAAAACTTACACATTTTCATTGTAAACTTAAAAAATATACATCAAAACCTACACATTTTCATTGTACACTCATAAAATGTACATCAAAACTTATACATTTTCATTGTACACTTAAAAAATGTACATCAAAACCTACACATTTTCATTGTAAATTTAAAAAATATACATCAAAACTTACACATTTTCATTGTACACTTAAAAAATATACATCAAAACCTACACATTTTCATTGTACACTTCAAAAATATACATCAAAAACTACACATTTTCATTGTACACTTAAAAAGTGTACACAAAACATACACATTTTCATTGTACACTCATAAAATGAACATCAACACTTACACATTTTCATTGTAAACTTAAAAAATATACATCAAAACCTACACATTTTCATTGTACACTTAAAAAATGTACTTCAAAACCTACACATTTTCATTGTACACTTAAAAAATGTACATCAAAACTTACACATTTTCATTGTACACCTAAAAAATGTACATCAAAACCTACACATTTTCATTGTAAACTAAAAAAATGTACATCAAAACCTACACATTTTCATTGTACACTTAAAAAATATACATCAAAACCTACACATTTTCATTGTACACTTAAAAAATGTACATCAAAACTTACACATTTTCATTCTAAACTTAAAAAATATACATCAAAACCTACACATTCTCATTGTACACTCATAAAATGTACATCAAAACTTACACATTTTCATTGTACACTTAGAAAATGTACATCAAAACCTAAACATTTTCATTGGAAACTTAAAAAATATACATCAAAACTTACACACTTTCATTGTACACTTAAAAAATATACATCAAAACCTACACATTTTCATTGTACACTTCAAAAATATACATCAAAAGCTACTCATTTTCATTGTACACTTAAAAAATGTACATCAAAACCTACACATTTTCATTGTACACTCATAAAATGAACATCAACACTTCCACATTTTCATTCTAAACTTAAAAAATATACATCAAAACCTACACATTTTCATTGTACACTTAAAAAAGATACATCAAAACTTACACCTATTCATAGTACACTTAAAAAATGTACATCAAAACATACACATTTTCATCGTACACTTAAAAAATGTACATCAAAACCTACACATTTTCATTGTACACTTAAAAAATGTACATCAAAACTTACACATTTTCATTGTACACCGAAAAAATGTACATCAAAACCTACACATTTTCATTGTACACTTAAAGAATATACATCAAAACCTACACATTTTCATTGTACACTTAAAAAATGTACATCAAAACCTGCACATTTTCATTGTACACTTAAAAAATTTACATCAAAACTTACACATTTTCATTGTACACTTAAAAAATGTACATCACAACCTACACATTTTCATTATACACTTAAAAAATATACATCAAAACCTACACATTTTCATTGTACACTTAAAAAATATACATCAAAACCTACACTTTTTCATTGTAAACTTAAAAAATATACATCAAAACCTACAGATTCTCATTGTACACTCATAAAATGTACATCAAAACCTACACATTTTCATTGTAAACTTAAAAAATATACATCAAAACCTACTCATTTTCATTGTGCGCTCATAAAATATACATCAAAACCTACACATTTCCATTGTAAACTTAAAAGTCTACATCAAAACCTACAAATTTTCATTGTACACTCATAAAATGTACATCAAAACTTACACATTTCCATTGTACACTCATAAAATGTACATCAAAACTTACACATTTTCATTGTACACTTACAAAACGTACATTAAAACTTACACATTTTCATTGTACACTTAAAAAATGTACATCAAAGTTTACACATTTTCATTGTACACTTAAAAAATATACATCAAAACCTACACATTTTCATTGTACACTCACAAAATGTACATCAAAACTTACACATTTTCATTGTACACTCGTAAAATGTACATCAAAACCTACACATTTTCATTGTACACTCATAAAATATACATCAAAACCTACACATTTTCATTGTAAACTTAAAAAATATACATCAAAACCTACACATTTTCATTGTACACTTAAAAAATGTACATCAAAGCTTACACATTTTCATTGTAAACTTAAAAATGTACATCAAAACCTACACATTTTCATTGTACACTTAAAAAATGTACATCAAAACCTACACATCTTCATGTACACCTAAAAAATGTACATCAAAACCTACACATTTTCATTGTAAACTTAAAAAATATACATCAAAACTTATACATTTTCATTGTACACTTAAAAAATATACATCAAAACCTACACATTTTCATTGTACACTTCAAAAATATACATAAAAAACTACACATTCTCATTGTACACTTAAAAAATGTACATCAAAACCTACACATTTTCATTGTACACTCATAAAATGAACATCAACACTTACACATTTTCATTGTAAACTTAAAATATATACATCAAAACCTACACATTTTCATTGTACAATTAAAAAATGTACATCAAAACCTACACATTTTCATTGTACACTCATAAAATGTACATCTAAACTTACATATTTTCATTGTACACTTAAAAAATGTACATCGAAACTTACACATTTTCATTGTACACTCATAAAATGAACATCAACACTTACACATTTTCATTGTAAACTAAAAAAATATACATCAATACTTACACATTTTCATTGTACACTTGAAAAATATACATCAAAACCTACACATTTTCATTGTCCACTTATAAAATGATCATCAACGGTTACACATTTTCATTGTATACTCATAAAATGTACATCAAAACTTACACATTTTCATTGTAAACTCATAAAATGTACATCAAAACTTACACATCTTTATTGTACACTCCTAAAATGTGCATCAAAACTTGCACATTTTCATTGTACACTCATAAAATGTACATCAAAATCTCCACATTTTCATTGTACACTCATAAAATGTACATCAAAACTTACACATTTTCATTGTACACTCATAAAATGTACATCAAAACTTACACATTTTCATTGTACACTCATAAAATGTACATCAAAACTTACACATTTTTATTGTACACTCAAAAATGTACATCAAAACCTACACATTTTCATTGTACACTTAAAAAATCTACATCAAAACTTACACATTTTCATTGTACACTCATAAAATGTACATCAAAACTTACACATTTTCATTGTACACTTAAAAAAGATACATCAAAACTTACACATTTTCATAGTACACTTAAAAAATGTACATCAAAACGTACACATTTTCATTGTACACTTAAAAATGTACATCAAAACCTACACATTTTCATTGTACACTTAAAAAATGTACATCAAAACTTACACATTTTCATTGTACACTTAAAAAATGTACATCAAAACCTACACATTTTCATTGTACACTTAAAGAATATACATCAAAACCTACACATTTTCATTGTACACTTAAAAAATGTACATCAAAACCTACACATTTTCATTGTACACTTAAAAAATGTACATCAAAACTTACACATTTTCATTGCACACTTAAAAAATGTACATCAAAACCTACACATTTTCATTATACACTTAGAAAATATACATCAAAACCTACACATTTTCATTGTACACTTAAAAAATATACATCAAAACCTACACATTTTCATTGTAAACTTAAAAAATATACATCAAAACCTACAGATTTTCATTGTACACTCATAAAATGTACATCAAAACCTACACATTTTCACTGTAAACTTAAAAAATATACATCAAAACCTACACATTTTCATTGTAAACTCATAAAATGTACATCAAAACCTACACATTTTCATTGTAAACTTAAAAAATATTCATCAAAACCTACAGATTTTAATTGTAAACTTAAAAAATATACATCAAAACCTACACATTTTCATTGTACACTTAAAAAATGTACATCAAAACCTACACATTTTCATTGTACACTCATAAAATGTACATCAAAACTTACACATTTTCATTGTACACTTAAAAAATGTACATCAAATCTTACACATTTTCATTGTACACTCATAAAATATAGATCAAAACCTACACATTTTCATTGTACACTCATAAAATGTACATCAAAACCTACACATTTTCATTGTAAACTTAAAAAATATACATCAAAACCTACACATTTTCATTGTACACTCATAAAATATACATCAAAACCTACACATTTTCATTGTAAACTTAAAAAATATACATCAAAACCTACACATTTTCATTGTACACTCATAAAATGTACATCAAAACCTACACATTTTCATTGTAAACTTAAAAAATATACATCAAAACCTACACATTTTCATTGTACACTCATAAAATGTACATCAAAACTTACACATTTTCATTGTACACTCATAAAATGTACATCAAAACCTACACATTTTCATTGTAAATTTAAAAAATGTACATCAAAACTTACACATTTTCATTGTACACCTACAAAACGTACATCAAAACTTACACATTTTCATTGTACACTTAAAAAATGTACATCAAAGCTTACACATTTTCATTTAACACTTAAAAAATATACATCAAAACCTACTCATTTTCATTGTACACTCATAAAATGTACATCAAAACTTACACATTTTCATTGTACACTCGTAAAATGTACATCAAAACCTACACATTTTCATTGTACACTCATAAAATATACATCAAAACCTACACATTTTCATTGTAAACTTAAAAAATATACATCAAAACCTACACATTTTCATTGTACACTTAAAAAATGTACATCAAAATTTACACATTTTCATTGTACACTTAAAAAATGTACATCAAAACCTACACATTTTCATTGTACACTTAAAGAATATACATCAAAACCTACACATTTTCATTGTACACTTAATAAATGTACATAAAAAGTTACACACTTTCATTGTACACTTAAAAAATGTACATCAAAACTTACACATTTTCATTGTACACTCATAAAATGTACATCAAAACCTACACATTTTCATTGTAAACTTAAAAAATATACATCAAAACCTACAGATTTTCATTGTACACTTCAAAAATATACATAAAAAACTACACATTCTCATTGTACACTTAAAAAATGTACATCAAAACCTACACATTTTCATTGTACACTCATAAAATGAACATCAACACTTACACATTTTCATTGTAAACTTAAAATATATACATCAAAACCTACACATTTTCATTGTACAATTAAAAAATGTACATCAAAACCTACACATTTTCATTGTACACTCATAAAATGTACATCAAAGCTTACATATTTTCATTGTACACTTAAAAAATGTACATCGAAACTTACACATTTTCATTGTACACTCATAAAATGAACATCAACACTTACACATTTTCATTGTAAACTAAAAAAATATACATCAATACTTACACATTTTCATTGTACACTTAAAAAATATACATCAAAACCTACACATTTTCATTGTCCACTTATAAAATGATCATCAACGCTTACACATTTTCATTGTACACTCATAAAATGTACATCAAAACTTACACATTTTCATTGTAAGCTCATAAAATGTACATCAAAACTTACACATCTTTATTGTACACTCCTAAAATGTGCATCAAAACTTGCACATTTTCATTGTACACTCATAAAATGTACATCAAAATCTCCACATTTTCATTGTACACTCATAAAATGTACATCAAAACTTACACATTTTCATTGTACACTCATAAAATGTACATCAAAACTTACACATTTTCATTGTACACTCATAAAATGTACATCAAAACTTACACATTTTTATTGTACACTCAAAAATGTACATCAAAACCTACACATTTTCATTGTAAACTTAAAAAATGTACATCAAAACTTACACATTTTCATTGTACACTTAAAAAATGTACATCAAAACCTACACATTTTCATTGTACACTTAAAAAATGTACATCAAAACCTACACATTTTCATTGTACACTTAAAAAATCTACATCAAAACTTACACATTTTCATTGTACACTCATAAAATGTACATCAAAACTTACACATTTTCATTGTACACTTAAAAAAGATACATCAAAACTTACACATTTTCATAGTACACTTAAAAAATGTACATCAAAACGTACACATTTTCATTGTACACTTAAAAATGTACATCAAAACCTACACATTTTCATTGTACACTTAAAAAATGTACATCAAAACTTACACATTTTCATCTTACACTTAAAAAATGTACATCAAAACCTACACATTTTCATTGTACACTTAAAGAATATACATCAAAACCTACACATTTTCATTGTACACTTAAAAAATGTACATCAAAACCTACACATTTTCATTGTACACTTAAAAAATGTACATCAAAACTTACACATTTTCATTGCACACTTAAAAAATGTACATCAAAACCTACACATTTTCATTATACACTTAGAAAATATACATCAAAACCTACACATTTTCATTGTACACTTAAAAAATATTCATCAAAACCTACACATTTTCATTGTAAACTTAAAAAATATACATCAAAACCTACAGATTTTCATTGTACACTCATAAAATGTACATCAAAACCTACACATTTTCATTGTAAACTTAAAAAATATACATCAAAACCTACACATTTTCATTGTAAACTCATAAAATGTACATCAAAACCTACACATTTTCATTGTAAACTTAAAAAATATTCATCAAAACCTACAGATTTTAATTGTAAACTTAAAAAATATACATCAAAACCTACACATTTTCATTGTACACTTAAAAAATGTACATCAAAACCTACACATTTTCATTGTACACTCATAAAATGTACATCAAAACTTACACATTTTCATTGTACACTTAAAAAATGTACATCAAATCTTACACATTTTCATTGTACACTCATAAAATATAGATCAAAACCTACACATTTTCATTGTACACTCATAAAATGTACATCAAAACCTACACATTTTCATTGTAAACTTAAAAAATATACATCAAAACCTACACATTTTCATTGTACACTCATAAAATATACATCAAAACCTACACATTTTCATTGTAAACTTAAAAAATATACATCAAAACCTACACATTTTCATTGTACACTCATAAAATGTACATCAAAACCTACACATTTTCATTGTAAACTTAAAAAATATACATCAAAAGCTACACATTTTCATTGTACACTCATAAAATGTACATCAAAACTTACACATTTTCATTGTACACTCATAAAATGTACATCAAAACCTACTCATTTTCATTGTAAATTTAAAAATTGTACATCAAAACTTACACATTTTCATTGTACACCTACAAAACGTACATCAAAACTTACACATTTTCATTGTACACTTAAAAAATGTACATCAAAGCTTACACATTTTCATTTAACACTTAAAAAATATACTTCAAAACCTACTCATTTTCATTGTACACTCATAAAATGTACATCAAAACTTACACATTTTCATTGTACACTCGTAAAATGTACATCAAAACCTACACATTTTCATTGTACACTCATAAAATATACATCAAAACCTACACATTTTCGTTGTAAACTTAAAAAATATACATCAAAACCTACACATTTTCATTGTACACTTAAAAAATGTACATCAAAATTTACACATTTTCATTGTACACTTAAAAAATGTACATCAAAACCTACACATTTTCATTGTACACTTAAAGAATATACATCAAAACCTACACATTTTCATTGTACACTTAATAAATGTACATAAAAAGCTACACATTTTCATTGTACACTTAAAAAATGTACATCAAAACTTACACATTTTCATTGTACACTCATAAAATGTACATCAAAACCTACACATTTTCATTGTAAACTTAAAAAATATACATCAAAACCTACACATTTTCATTGTACACTCATAAAATATATATCAAAACCTACAGATTTTCATTGTACACTCATAAAATGTACATCAAAACCTACACATTTTCATTGTAAACTTAAAAAATATACATCAAAACCTACACATTTTCATTGTAGACTCATAAGATATATATCAAAACCTACACATTTTCATTGTAAACTTAAAAAATATACATCAAAACCTACACATTTTCATTGTACACTCATAAAATGTCCATCAAAACCTACACATTTTCATTGTAAACTTAAAAGATATACATCAAAACCTACACATTTTCATTGTACTCTCATAAAATGTACCACAAAACCTACACATTTTCATTGTAAACTTAAAAAATATACATCAAAACCTACACATTTTCATTGTTCACTCATAAAATGTACATCAAAACCTACACATTTTCATTGTAAACTTAAAAAATATACATCAAAACCTACACATTTTCATTGTACACTCATAAAATGTACATCAAAACTTACACATTTCCATTGTACACTCATAAAATGTACATCAAAACTTACACATTTTCATTGTACACTCATAAAATGTACATCAAAACCTACACGTTTTCATTGTAAACTTAAAAATGTACATCAAAACTTACACATTTTCATTGTACACTTACAAAACGTACATTAAAACTTACACATTTTCTTTGTACACTTAAAAAGTGTACATCAAAGCTTACACATTTTCATTGTACACTTAAAAAATGTACATCAAAACTTACACATTTTCATTGTAAACTTAAAAAATGTACATACAAACCTACACAATTTCATTGTACACTTAAAAAATGTACATCAAAACCTACACATTTTCATTGTACACTTAAAAAATGTACATCAAAACTTACACATCTTCATTGTACACTTAAAAAATGTACATCAAAACGTACACATTTTCATTGTAAACTTAAAAAATGTACATCAAAACCTACACATTTTCATTGTACACTTAAAAAATATACATCAAAACCTACACATTTTCATTGTACACTTAAAAAATGTACATCAAAACTTACACATTTTCATTGTAAACTTAAAAAATATACATCAAAACCTACACATTTTCATTGTACACTCATAAAATGTACATCAAAACTTACACATTTTCATTGTACACTTAAAAAATGTACATCAAAACCTACACATTTTCATTGTAAATTTAAAAAATATACATCAAAACTTACACATTTTCATTGTACACTTAAAAAATATACATCAAAACCTACACATTTTCATTGTACACTTCAAAAATATACATCAAAAACTACACATTCTCATTGTACACTTAAAAAATGTACATCAAAACCTACACATTTTCATTGTACACTCATAAAATGAACATCAACACTTACACATTTTCATTGTAAACTTAAAAAATATACATCAAAACCTACACATTTTCATTGTACACTTAAAAAATGTACTTCAAAACCTACACATTTTCATTGTACACTTTAAAAATGTACATCAAAACTTACACATTTTCATTGTACACCTATAAAATGTCCATCAAAACCTACACATTTTCATTGTAAACTTAAAAAATGTACATCAAAGCTTACACATTTTCATTTAACACTTAAAAAATATACATCAAAACCTACTCATTTTCATTGTACACTCATAAAATGTACATCAAAACTTACACATTTTCATTGTACACTCGTAAAATGTACATCAAAACCTACACATTTTCATTGTACACTCATAAAATATACATCAAAACCTACACATTTTCATTGTAAACTTAAAAAATATACATCAAAACCTACACATTTTCATTGTACACTTAAAAAATGTACATCAAAATTTACACATTTTCATTGTACACTTAAAAAATGTACATCAAAACCTACACATTTTCATTGTACACTTAAAGAATATACATCAAAACCTACACATTTTCATTGTACACTTAATAAATGTACATAAAAAGCTACACATTTTCATTGTACACTTAAAAAATGTACATCAAAACTTACACATTTTCATTGTACACTCATAAAATGTACATCAAAACCTACACATTTTCATTGTAAACTTAAAAAATATACATCAAAACCTACACATTTTCATTGTACACTCATAAAATATATATCAAAACCTACAGATTTTCATTGTACACTCATAAAATGTACATCAAAACCTACACATTTTCATTGTAAACTTAAAAAATATACATCAAAACCTACACATTTTCATTGTAGACTCATAAGATATATATCAAAACCTACACATTTTCATTGTAAACTTAAAAAATATACATCAAAACCTACACATTTTCATTGTACACTCATAAAATGTCCATCAAAACCTACACATTTTCATTGTAAACTTAAAAGATATACATCAAAACCTACACATTTTCATTGTACTCTCATAAAATGTACCACAAAACCTACACATTTTCATTGTAAACTTAAAAAATATACATCAAAACCTACACATTTTCATTGTTCACTCATAAAATGTACATCAAAACCTACACATTTTCATTGTAAACTTAAAAAATATACATCAAAACCTACACATTTTCATTGTACACTCATAAAATGTACATCAAAACTTACACATTTCCATTGTACACTCATAAAATGTACATCAAAACTTACACATTTTCATTGTACACTCATAAAATGTACATCAAAACCTACACGTTTTCATTGTAAACTTAAAAATGTACATCAAAACTTACACATTTTCATTGTACACTTACAAAACGTACATTAAAACTTACACATTTTCTTTGTACACTTAAAAAGTGTACATCAAAGCTTACACATTTTCATTGTACACTTAAAAAATGTACATCAAAACTTACACATTTTCATTGTAAACTTAAAAAATGTACATACAAACCTACACAATTTCATTGTACACTTAAAAAATGTACATCAAAACCTACACATTTTCATTGTACACTTAAAAAATGTACATCAAAACTTACACATCTTCATTGTACACTTAAAAAATGTACATCAAAACGTACACATTTTCATTGTAAACTTAAAAAATGTACATCAAAACCTACACATATTCATTGTACACTTAAAAAATATACATCAAAACCTACACATTTTCATTGTACACTTAAAAAATGTACATCAAAACTTACACATTTTCATTGTAAACTTAAAAAATATACATCAAAACCTACACATTTTCATTGTACACTCATAAAATGTACATCAAAACTTACACATTTTCATTGTACACTTAAAAAATGTACATCAAAACCTACACATTTTCATTGTAAATTTAAAAAATATACATCAAAACTTACACATTTTCATTGTACACTTAAAAAATATACATCAAAACCTACACATTTTCATTGTACACTTCAAAAATATACATCAAAAACTACACATTCTCATTGTACACTTAAAAAATGTACATCAAAACCTACACATTTTCATTGTACACTCATAAAATGAACATCAACACTTACACATTTTCATTGTAAACTTAAAAAATATACATCAAAACCTACACATTTTCATTGTACACTTAAAAAATGTACTTCAAAACCTACACATTTTCATTGTACACTTTAAAAATGTACATCAAAACTTACACATTTTCATTGTACACCTATAAAATGTACATCAAAACCTACACATTTTCATTGTAAACTAAAAAAATGTACATCAAAACCTACACATTTTCATTGTACACTTAAAAAATATACATCAAAACCTACACATTTTCATTGTACACTTAAAAAATGTACATCAAAACTTACACATTTTCATTCTAAACTTAAAAAATATACATCAAAACCTACACATTCTCATTGTACACTCATAAAATGTACATCAAAACTTACACATTTTCATTGTACACTTAAAAAATGTACATCAAAACCTACACATTTTCATTGTACACTTAAAAAAATGTACATCAAAACTTACACATTTTCATTGTACACTTAAAAAATGTACTTCAAAACCTACACATTTTCATTGTACACTTAAAAAATCTACATCAAAACTTACACATTTTCATTGTACACTCATAAAATGTACATCAAAACTTACACATTTTCATTGTACACTTAAAAAAGATACATCAAAACTTACACATTTTCATAGTACACTTAAAAATGTACATCAAAACGTACACATTTTCATTGTACACTTAAAAATGTACATCAAAACCTACACATTTTCATTGTACACTTAAAAAATGTACATCAAAACTTACACATTTTCATTGTACACTTAAAAAATGTACATCAAAACCTACACATTTTCATTGTACACTTAAAGAATATACATCAAAACCTACACATTTGCATTGTACACTTAAAAAATGTACATCAAAACCTACACATTTTCATTGTACACTTAAAAAATGTACATCAAAACTTACACATTTTCATTGCACACTTAAAAAATGTACATCAAAACCTACACATTTTCATTATACACTTAGAAAATATACATCAAAACCTACACATTTTCATTGTACACTTAAAAAATATACATCAAAACCTACAGATTTTCATTGTACACTCATAAAATGTACATCAAAACCTACACATTTTCATTGTAAACTTAAAAAATATACATCAAAACCTACACATTTTCATTGTAAACTCATAAAATGTACATCAAAACCTACACATTTTCATTGTAAACTTAAAAAATATTCATCAAAACCTACAGATTTTAATTGTAAACTTAAAAAATCTACATCAAAACCTACACATTTTCATTGTACACTTAAAAAATGTACATCAAAACCTACACATTTTCATTGTACACTCATAAAATGTACATCAAAACTTACACATTTTCATTGTACACTTAAAAAATGTACATCAAATCTTACACATTTTCATTGTACACTCATAAAATATAGATCAAAACCTACACATTTTCATTGTACACTCATAAAATGTACATCAAAACCTACACATTTTCATTGTAAACTTAAAAAATATACATCAAAACCTACACATTTTCATTGTACACTCATAAAATATACATCAAAACCTACACATTTTCATTGTAAACTTAAAAAATATACATCAAAACCTACACATTTTCATTGTACACTCATAAAATGTACATCAAAACCTACACATTTTCATTGTAAACTTAAAAAATATACATCAAAACCTACACATTTTCATAGTACACTCATAAAATGTACATCAAAACTTACACATTTTCATTGTACACTCATAAAATGTACATCAAAACCTACACATTTTCATTGTAAATTTAAAAAATGTACATCAAAACTTACACATTTTCATTGTACACCTACAAAACGTACATCAAAACTTACACATTTTCATTGTACACTTAAAAAATGTACATCAAAGCTTACACATTTTCATTTAACACTTAAAAAATATACATCAAAACCTACTCATTTTCATTGTACACTCATAAAATGTACATCAAAACTTACACATTTTCATTGTACACTCGTAAAATGTACATCAAAAGCTACACATTTTCATTGTACACTCATAAAATATACATCAAAACCTACACATTTTCATTGTAAACTTAAAAAATATACATCAAAACCTACACATTTTCATTGTACACTTAAAAAATGTACATCAAAACTTACACATTTTCATTCTAAACTTAAAAAATATACATCAAAACCTACACATTCTCATTGTACACTCATAAAATGTACATCAAAACTTACACATTTTCATTGTACACTTAAAAAATGTACATCAAAACCTACACATTTTCATTGTACACTTAAAAAATGTACATCAAAACTTACACATTTTCATTGTACACTTAAAAAATGTACATCAAAACCTACACATTTTCATTGTACACTTAAAAAATCTACATCAAAACTTACACATTTTCATTGTACACTCATAAAATGTACATCAAAACTTACACATTTTCATTGTACACTTAAAAAAGATACATCAAAACTTACACATTTTCATAGTACACTTAAAAAATGTACATCAAAACGTACACATTTTCATTGTACACTTAAAAATGTACATCAAAACCTACACATTTTCATTGTACACTTAAAAAATGTACATCAAAACTTACACATTTTCATTGTACACTTAAAAAATGTACATCAAAACCTACACATTTTCATTGTACACTTAAAGAATATATATCAAAACCTACACATTTTCATTGTACACTTAAAAAATGTACATCAAAACCTACACATTTTCATTGTACACTTAAAAAATGTACATCAAAACTTACACATTTTCATTGCACACTTAAAAAATGTACATCAAAACCTACACATTTTCATTATACACTTAGAAAATATACATCAAAACCTACACATTTTCATTGTACACTTAAAAAATATACATCAAAACCTACAGATTTTCATTGTACACTCATAAAATGTACATCAAAACCTACACATTTTCATTGTAAACTTAAAAAATATACATCAAAACCTACACATTTTCATTGTAAACTCATAAAATGTACATCAAAACCTACACATTTTCATTGTAAACTTAAAAAATATTCATCAAAACCTACAGATTTTAATTGTAAACTTAAAAAATCTACATCAAAACCTACACATTTTCATTGTACACTTAAAAAATGTACATCAAAACCTACACATTTTCATTGTACACTCATAAAATGTACATCAAAACTTACACATTTTCATTGTACACTTAAAAAATGTACATCAAATCTTACACATTTTCATTGTACACTCATAAAATATAGATCAAAACCTACACATTTTCATTGTACACTCATAAAATGTACATCAAAACCTACACATTTTCATTGTAAACTTAAAAAATATACATCAAAACCTACACATTTTCATTGTACACTCATAAAATATACATCAAAACCTACACATTTTCATTGTAAACTTAAAAAATATACATCAAAACCTACACATTTTCATTGTACACTCATAAAATGTACATCAAAACCTACACATTTTCATTGTAAACTTAAAAAATATACATCAATACCTACACATTTTCATTGTACACTCATAAAATGTACATCAAAACTTACACATTTTCATTGTACACTCATAAAATGTACATCAAAACCTACACATTTTCATTGTAAATTTAAAAAATGTACATCAAAACTTACACATTTTCATTGTACACCTACAAAACGTACATCAAAACTTACACATTTTCATTGTACACTTAAAAAATGTACATCAAAGCTTACACATTTTCATTTAACACTTAAAAAATATACATCAAAACCTACTCATTTTCATTGTACACTCATAAAATGTACATCAAAACTTACACATTTTCATTGTACACTCGTAAAATGTACATCAAAACCTACACATTTTCATTGTACACTCATAAAATATACATCAAAACCTACACAGTTTCGTTGTAAACTTAAAAAATATACATCAAAACCTACACATTTTCATTGTACACTTAAAAAATGTACATCAAAATTTACACATTTTCATTGTACACTTAAAAAATGTACATCAAAACCTACACATTTTCATTGTACACTTAAAGAATATACATCAAAACCTACACATTTTCATTGTACACTTAATAAATGTACATAAAAAGCTACAAATTTTCATTGTACACTTAAAAAATGTACATCAAAACTTACACATTTTCATTGTACACTCATAAAATGTACATCAAAACCTACACATTTTCATTGTAAACTTAAAAAATATACATCAAAACCTACACATTTTCATTGTACACTCATAAAATATATATCAAAACCTACAGATTTTCATTGTACACTCATAAAATGTACATCAAAACCTACACATTTTCATTGTAAACTTAAAAAATATACATCAAAACCTACACATTTTCATTGTAGACTCATAAGATATATATCAAAACCTACACATTTTCATTGTAAACTTAAAAAATATACATCAAAACCTACACATTTTCATTGTACACTCATAAAATGTCCATCAAAACCTACACATTTTCATTGTAAACTTAAAAGATATACATCAAAACCTACACATTTTCATTGTACTCTCATAAAATGTACCACAAAACCTACACATTTTCATTGTAAACTTAAAAAATATACATCAAAACCTACACATTTTCATTGTTCACTCATAAAATGTACATCAAAACCTACACATTTTCATTGTAAACTTAAAAAATATACATCAAAACCTACACATTTTCATTGTACACTCATAAAATGTACATCAAAACTTACACATTTCCATTGTACACTCATAAAATGTACATCAAAACTTACACATTTTCATTGTACACTCATAAAATGTACATCAAAACCTACACGTTTTCATTGTAAACTTAAAAATGTACATCAAAACTTACACATTTTCATTGTACACTTACAAAACGTACATTAAAACTTACACATTTTCTTTGTACACTTAAAAAGTGTACATCAAAGCTTACACATTTTCATTGTACACTTAAAAAATGTACATCAAAACTTACACATTTTCATTGTAAACTTAAAAAATGTACATACAAACCTACACAATTTCATTGTACACTTAAAAAATGTACATCAAAACCTACACATTTTCATTGTACACTTAAAAAATGTACATCAAAACTTACACATCTTCATTGTACACTTAAAAAATGTACATCAAAACGTACACATTTTCATTGTAAACTTAAAAAATGTACATCAAAACCTACACATTTTCATTGTACACTTAAAAAATATACATCAAAACCTACACATTTTCATTGTACACTTAAAAAATGTACATCAAAACTTACACATTTTCATTGTAAACTTAAAAAATATACATCAAAACCTACACATTTTCATTGTACACTCATAAAATGTACATCAAAACTTACACATTTTCATTGTACACTTAAAAAATGTACATCAAAACCTACACATTTTCATTGTAAATTTAAAAAATATACATCAAAACTTACACATTTTCATTGTACACTTAAAAAATATACATCAAAACCTACACATTTTCATTGTACACTTCAAAAATATACATCAAAAACTACACATTCTCATTGTACACTTAAAAAATGTACATCAAAACCTACACATTTTCATTGTACACTCATAAAATGAACATCAACACTTACACATTTTCATTGTAAACTTAAAAAATATACATCAAAACCTACACATTTTCATTGTACACTTAAAAAATGTACTTCAAAACCTACACATTTTCATTGTACACTTTAAAAATGTACATCAAAACTTACACATTTTCATTGTACACCTATAAAATGTCCATCAAAACCTACACATTTTCATTGTAAACTTAAAAAATGTACATCAAAGCTTACACATTTTCATTTAACACTTAAAAAATATACATCAAAACCTACTCATTTTCATTGTACACTCATAAAATGTACATCAAAACTTACACATTTTCATTGTACACTCGTAAAATGTACATCAAAACCTACACATTTTCATTGTACACTCATAAAATATACATCAAAACCTACACATTTTCATTGTAAACTTAAAAAATATACATCAAAACCTACACATTTTCATTGTACACTTAAAAAATGTACATCAAAATTTACACATTTTCATTGTACACTTAAAAAATGTACATCAAAACCTACACATTTTCATTGTACACTTAAAGAATATACATCAAAACCTACACATTTTCATTGTACACTTAATAAATGTACATAAAAAGCTACACATTTTCATTGTACACTTAAAAAATGTACATCAAAACTTACACATTTTCATTGTACACTCATAAAATGTACATCAAAACCTACACATTTTCATTGTAAACTTAAAAAATATACATCAAAACCTACACATTTTCATTGTACACTCATAAAATATATATCAAAACCTACAGATTTTCATTGTACACTCATAAAATGTACATCAAAACCTACACATTTTCATTGTAAACTTAAAAAATATACATCAAAACCTACACATTTTCATTGTAGACTCATAAGATATATATCAAAACCTACACATTTTCATTGTAAACTTAAAAAATATACATCAAAACCTACACATTTTCATTGTACACTCATAAAATGTCCATCAAAACCTACACATTTTCATTGTAAACTTAAAAGATATACATCAAAACCTACACATTTTCATTGTACTCTCATAAAATGTACCACAAAACCTACACATTTTCATTGTAAACTTAAAAAATATACATCAAAACCTACACATTTTCATTGTTCACTCATAAAATGTACATCAAAACCTACACATTTTCATTGTAAACTTAAAAAATATACATCAAAACCTACACATTTTCATTGTACACTCATAAAATGTACATCAAAACTTACACATTTCCATTGTACACTCATAAAATGTACATCAAAACTTACACATTTTCATTGTACACTCATAAAATGTACATCAAAACCTACACGTTTTCATTGTAAACTTAAAAATGTACATCAAAACTTACACATTTTCATTGTACACTTACAAAACGTACATTAAAACTTACACATTTTCTTTGTACACTTAAAAAGTGTACATCAAAGCTTACACATTTTCATTGTACACTTAAAAAATGTACATCAAAACTTACACATTTTCATTGTAAACTTAAAAAATGTACATACAAACCTACACAATTTCATTGTACACTTAAAAAATGTACATCAAAACCTACACATTTTCATTGTACACTTAAAAAATGTACATCAAAACTTACACATCTTCATTGTACACTTAAAAAATGTACATCAAAACGTACACATTTTCATTGTAAACTTAAAAAATGTACATCAAAACCTACACATATTCATTGTACACTTAAAAAATATACATCAAAACCTACACATTTTCATTGTACACTTAAAAAATGTACATCAAAACTTACACATTTTCATTGTAAACTTAAAAAATATACATCAAAACCTACACATTTTCATTGTACACTCATAAAATGTACATCAAAACTTACACATTTTCATTGTACACTTAAAAAATGTACATCAAAACCTACACATTTTCATTGTAAATTTAAAAAATATACATCAAAACTTACACATTTTCATTGTACACTTAAAAAATATACATCAAAACCTACACATTTTCATTGTACACTTCAAAAATATACATCAAAAACTACACATTCTCATTGTACACTTAAAAAATGTACATCAAAACCTACACATTTTCATTGTACACTCATAAAATGAACATCAACACTTACACATTTTCATTGTAAACTTAAAAAATATACATCAAAACCTACACATTTTCATTGTACACTTAAAAAATGTACTTCAAAACCTACACATTTTCATTGTACACTTTAAAAATGTACATCAAAACTTACACATTTTCATTGTACACCTATAAAGTGTACATCAAAACCTACACATTTTCATTGTAAACTAAAAAAATGTACATCAAAACCTACACATTTTCATTGTACACTTAAAAAATATACATCAAAACCTACACATTTTCATTGTACACTTAAAAAATGTACATCAAAACTTACACATTTTCATTCTAAACTTAAAAAATATACATCAAAACCTACACATTCTCATTGTACACTCATAAAATGTACATCAAAACTTACACATTTTCATTGTACACTTAAAAAATGTACATCAAAACCTACACATTTTCATTGTACACTTAAAAAAATGTACATCAAAACTTACACATTTTCATTGTACACTTAAAAAATGTACTTCAAAACCTACACATTTTCATTGTACACTTAAAAAATCTACATCAAAACTTACACATTTTCATTGTACACTCATAAAATGTACATCAAAACTTACACATTTTCATTGTACACTTAAAAAAGATACATCAAAACTTACACATTTTCATAGTACACTTAAAAATGTACATCAAAACGTACACATTTTCATTGTACACTTAAAAATGTACATCAAAACCTACACATTTTCATTGTACACTTAAAAAATGTACATCAAAACTTACACATTTTCATTGTACACTTAAAAAATGTACATCAAAACCTACACATTTTCATTGTACACTTAAAGAATATACATCAAAACCTACACATTTTCATTGTACACTTAAAAAATGTACATCAAAACCTACACATTTTCATTGTACACTTAAAAAATGTACATCAAAACTTACACATTTTCATTGCACACTTAAAAAATGTACATCAAAACCTACACATTTTCATTATACACTTAGAAAATATACATCAAAACCTACACATTTTCATTGTACACTTAAAAAATATACATCAAAACCTACAGATTTTCATTGTACACTCATAAAATGTACATCAAAACCTACACATTTTCATTGTAAACTTAAAAAATATACATCAAAACCTACACATTTTCATTGTAAACTCATAAAATGTACATCAAAACCTACACATTTTCATTGTAAACTTAAAAAATATTCATCAAAACCTACAGATTTTAATTGTAAACTTAAAAAATCTACATCAAAACCTACACATTTTCATTGTACACTTAAAAAATGTACATCAAAACCTACACATTTTCATTGTACACTCATAAAATGTACATCAAAACTTACACATTTTCATTGTACACTTAAAAAATGTACATCAAATCTTACACATTTTCATTGTACACTCATAAAATATAGATCAAAACCTACACATTTTCATTGTACACTCATAAAATGTACATCAAAACCTACACATTTTCATTGTAAACTTAAAAAATATACATCAAAACCTACACATTTTCATTGTACACTCATAAAATATACATCAAAACCTACACATTTTCATTGTAAACTTAAAAAATATACATCAAAACCTACACATTTTCATTGTACACTCATAAAATGTACATCAAAACCTACACATTTTCATTGTAAACTTAAAAAATATACATCAAAACCTACACATTTTCATTGTACACTCATAAAATGTACATCAAAACTTACACATTTTCATTGTACACTCATAAAATGTACATCAAAACCTACACATTTTCATTGTAAATTTAAAAAATGTACATCAAAACTTACACATTTTCATTGTACACCTACAAAACGTACATCAAAACTTACACATTTTCATTGTACACTTAAAAAATGTACATCAAAGCTTACACATTTTCATTTAACACTTAAAAAATATACATCAAAACCTACTCATTTTCATTGTACACTCATAAAATGTACATCAAAACTTACACATTTTCATTGTACACTCGTAAAATGTACATCAAAAGCTACACATTTTCATTGTACACTCATAAAATATACATCAAAACCTACACATTTTCATTGTAAACTTAAAAAATATACATCAAAACCTACACATTTTCATTGTACACTTAAAAAATGTACATCAAAACTTACACATTTTCATTCTAAACTTAAAAAATATACATCAAAACCTACACATTCTCATTGTACACTCATAAAATGTACATCAAAACTTACACATTTTCATTGTACACTTAAAAAATGTACATCAAAACCTACACATTTTCATTGTACACTTAAAAAATGTACATCAAAACTTACACATTTTCATTGTACACTTAAAAAATGTACATCAAAACCTACACATTTTCATTGTACACTTAAAAAATCTACATCAAAACTTACACATTTTCATTGTACACTCATAAAATGTACATCAAAACTTACACATTTTCATTGTACACTTAAAAAAGATACATCAAAACTTACACATTTTCATAGTACACTTAAAAAATGTACATCAAAACGTACACATTTTCATTGTACACTTAAAAATGTACATCAAAACCTACACATTTTCATTGTACACTTAAAAAATGTACATCAAAACTTACACATTTTCATTGTACACTTAAAAAATGTACATCAAAACCTACACATTTTCATTGTACACTTAAAGAATATATATCAAAACCTACACATTTTCATTGTACACTTAAAAAATGTACATCAAAACCTACACATTTTCATTGTACACTTAAAAAATGTACATCAAAACTTACACATTTTCATTGCACACTTAAAAAATGTACATCAAAACCTACACATTTTCATTATACACTTAGAAAATATACATCAAAACCTACACATTTTCATTGTACACTTAAAAAATATACATCAAAACCTACAGATTTTCATTGTACACTCATAAAATGTACATCAAAACCTACACATTTTCATTGTAAACTTAAAAAATATACATCAAAACCTACACATTTTCATTGTAAACTCATAAAATGTACATCAAAACCTACACATTTTCATTGTAAACTTAAAAAATATTCATCAAAACCTACAGATTTTAATTGTAAACTTAAAAAATCTACATCAAAACCTACACATTTTCATTGTACACTTAAAAAATGTACATCAAAACCTACACATTTTCATTGTACACTCATAAAATGTACATCAAAACTTACACATTTTCATTGTACACTTAAAAAATGTACATCAAATCTTACACATTTTCATTGTACACTCATAAAATATAGATCAAAACCTACACATTTTCATTGTACACTCATAAAATGTACATCAAAACCTACACATTTTCATTGTAAACTTAAAAAATATACATCAAAACCTACACATTTTCATTGTACACTCATAAAATATACATCAAAACCTACACATTTTCATTGTAAACTTAAAAAATATACATCAAAACCTACACATTTTCATTGTACACTCATAAAATGTACATCAAAACCTACACATTTTCATTGTAAACTTAAAAAATATACATCAATACCTACACATTTTCATTGTACACTCATAAAATGTACATCAAAACTTACACATTTTCATTGTACACTCATAAAATGTACATCAAAACCTACACATTTTCATTGTAAATTTAAAAAATGTACATCAAAACTTACACATTTTCATTGTACACCTACAAAACGTACATCAAAACTTACACATTTTCATTGTACACTTAAAAAATGTACATCAAAGCTTACACATTTTCATTTAACACTTAAAAAATATACATCAAAACCTACTCATTTTCATTGTACACTCATAAAATGTACATCAAAACTTACACATTTTCATTGTACACTCGTAAAATGTACATCAAAAGCTACACATTTTCATTGTACACTCATAAAATATACATCAAAACCTACACATTTTCATTGTAAACTTAAAAAATATACATCAAAACCTACACATTTTCATTGTACACTTAAAAAATGTACATCAAAATTTACACATTTTCATTGTACACTTAAAAAATGTACATCAAAACCTACACATTTTCATTGTACACTTAAAGAATATACATCAAAACCTACACATTTTCATTGTACACTTAATAAATGTACATAAAAAGCTACACATTTTCATTGTACACTCATAAAATATATATCAAAACCTACAGATTTTCATTGTACACTCATAAAATGTACATCAAAACCTACACATTTTCATTGTAAACTTAAAAAATATACATCAAAACCTACACATTTTCATTGTACACTCATAAGATATATATCAAAACCTACGCATTTTCATTGTAAACTTAAAAAATATACATCAAAACCTACACATTTTCATTGTACACTCATAAAATGTCCATCAAAACCTACACATTTTCATTGTAAACTTAAAAGATATACATCAAAACCTACACATTTTCATTGTACTCTCATAAAATATACCACAAAACCTACACATTTTCATTGTAAACTTAAAAAATATACATCAAAACCTACACATTTTCATTGATCACTCATAAAATGTACATCAAAACCTACACATTTTCATTGTAAACTTAAAAAATATACATCAAAACCTACACATTTTCATTGTACACTCATAAAATGTACATCAAAACTTACACATTTCCATTGTACACTCATAAAATGTACATCAAAACTTACACATTTTCATTGTACACTCATAAAATGTACATCAAAACCTACACGTTTTCATTGTATTAAAAATGTACATCAAAACTTACACATTTTCATTGTACACTTACAAAACGTACATTAAAACTTACACATTTTCTTTGTACACTTAAAAAGGGTACATCAAAGCTTACACATTTTCATTGTACACTTAAAAAATGTACATCAAAACTTACACATTTTCATTGTAAACTTAAAAAATGTACATACAAACCTACACAATTTCATTGTACACTTAAAAAATGTACATCAAAACCTACACATTTTCATTGTACACTTAAAAAATGTACATCAAAACTTACACATCTTCATTGTACACTTAAAAAATGTACATCAAAACCTACACATTTTCATTGTAAACTTAAAAAATGTACATCAAAACCTACACATTTTCATTGTACACTTAAAAAATATACATCAAAACCTACACATTTTCATTGTACACTTAAAAAATGTACATCAAAACTTACACATTTTCATTGTAAACTTAAAAAATATACATCAAAACCTACACATTTTCATTGTACACTCATAAAATGTACATCAAAACTTACACATTTTCATTGTACACTTAAAAAATGTACATCAAAACCTACACATTTTCATTGTAAATTTAAAGAATATACATCAAAACTTACACATTTTCATTGTACACTTAAAAAATATACATCAAAACCTACACATTTTCATTGTACACTTCAAAAATATACATCAAAAACTACACATTCTCATTGTACACTTAAAAAATGTACATCAAAACCTACACATTTTCATTGTACACTCATAAAATGAACATCAACACTTACACATTTTCATTGTAAACTTAAAAAATATACATCAAAACCTACACATTTTCATTGTACACTTAAAAAATGTACTTCAAAACCTACACATTTTCATTGTACACTTTAAAAATGTACATCAAAACTTACACATTTTCATTGTACACCTATAAAATGTACATCAAAACCTACACATTTTCATTGTAAACTAAAAAAATGTACATCAAAACCTACACATTTTCATTGTACACTTAAAAAATATACATCAAAACCTACACATTTTCATTGTACACTTAAAAAATGTACATCAAAACTTACACATTTTCATTCTAAACCTAAAAAATATACATCAAAACCTACACATTCTCATTGTACACTCATAAAATGTACATCAAAACTTACACATTTTCATTGTACACTTAAAAAATGTACATCAAAACCTACACATTTTCATTGTAAACTTAAAAAATATACATCAAAACTTACACATTTTCATTGTACACTTAAAAAATATACATCAAAACCTACACATTTTTATTGTACACTTCAAAAATATACATCAAAAACTACACATTTTCATTGTGCACTCATAAAATGAACATCAACACTTCCACATTTTCATTCTAAACTTAAAAAATATACATCAAAACCTACACATTTTCATTGTACACTTAAAAAAGATACATCAAAACTTACACCTATTCATAGTACACTTAAAAAATGTACATCAAGACGTACACATTTTCATTGTACACTTAAAAAATGTACATCAAAACCTACACATTTTCATTGTACACTTAAAATATGTACATCAAAACTTACACATTTTTATTGTACACTTAAAAAATGTACATCAAAACCTACACATTTTCATTGTACACTTAAAGAATATACATCAAAACCTACACATTTTCATTGTACACTTAAAAAATGTACATCAAAACCTACACATTTTCATTGTACACTTAAAAAAGGTACATAAAAACTTACACATTTTCATTGTACACTTAAAAAATGTACATCAAAACCTACACATTTTCATTATACACTTAAAAAATATACATCAAAACCTACACATTTTCATTGTACACTTAAAAAATATACATCAAAACCTACACATTTTCATTGTAAACTTAAAAAATATACATCAAAACCTACAGATTCTCATTGTACACTCATAAAATGTACATCAAAACCTACACATTTTCATTGTAAACTGAAAAAATATACATCAAAACCTACTCATTTTCATTGTACACTCATAAAATATACATCAAAACCTACACATTTTCATTGTAAACTTAAAAAATATACATCAAAACCTACACATTTTCATTGTACACTCATAAAATGTACATCAAAACCTACACATTTTCATTGTAAACTTAAAAAATATACATCAAAACCTACAGATTTTAATTGTAAACTTAAAAAATATACATCAAAACCTACACATTTTCATTGTACACTTAAAAAATGTACATCAAAACTTACACATTTTCATTGTAAACTTACAAAACGTACATCAAAACTTACACATTTTCATTGTACACTTAAAAAATGTACATCAAAGCTTACACATTTTCATGGTACACTTAAAAAATATACATCAAAACCTACACATTTTCATTGTACACTCATAAAATGTACATCAAAACTTACACATTTTCATTGTACACTCATAAAATATAAATCAAAACCTACACATTTTAATTGTAAACTTAAAAAATATACATCAAAACCTACACATTTTCATTGTACACTTAAAAAATGTACATCAAAACTTACACATTTTCATTGTAAACTTAAAAGATGTACATCAAAACCTACACATTTTCATTGTACACTTAAAAAATGTACTTCAAAACCTACACATTTTCATTGTACACTTAAAAAATGTACATCAAAACTTACACATTTTCATTGTACACCTAAAAAATGTACATCAAAACCTACACATTTTCATTGTAAACTAAAAAAATGTACATCAAAACCTACACATTTTCATTGTACACTTAAAAAATATACATCAAAACGTACACATTTTCATTGTAAACTTAAAAAATATACATCAAAACCTACAGATTCTCATTGAACACTCATAAAATGTACATCAAAACCTACACATTTGCATTGTAAACTTAAAAAATATACATCAAAACCTACTCATTTTCATTGTACACTCATAAAATATACATCAAAACCTACACATTTTCATTGTAAACTTAAAAGTATACATCAAAACCTACACATTTTCATTGTACACTCATAAAATGTACATCAAAACTTACACATTTCCATTGTACACTCATAAAATGTACATCAAAACTTACACATTTTCATTGTACACTCATAAAATGTACAACAAATCCTACACATTTTCATTGTAAACTTAAAAATGTACTTCAAAACTTACACATTTTCATTGTACACTTACAAAACGTACATTAAAACTTACACATTTTCATTGTACACTTAAAAAATGTACATCAAAGTTTACACATTTTCATTGTACACTTAAAAAATATACATCAAAACCTACACATTTTCATTGTACACTCATAAAATGTACATCAAAACTTACACACTTTCATTGTAGACTCGTAAAATGTACATCAAAACCTACACATTTTCATTGTACACTCATAAAATATACATCAAAACCTACACATTTTCATTGTAAACTTAAAAAACATACATCAAAACCTACACATTTTCATTGTACACTTAAAAAATGTACATCAAAACTTACACATTTTCATTGTAAACTTAAAAAATGTACATCAAAACCTACACATTTTCATTGTACACTTAAAAAATGTACATCAAAACCTACACATCTTCATGTACACTTAAAAAATGTACATCAAAACTTACACATTTTCATTGTAAACTTAAAAAATATACATCAAAACCTACACATTTTCATTGTACACTCATAAAATGTACATCAAAACTTACACATTTTCATTGTACACCTAGAAAATGTACATCAAAACCTACACATTTTCATTGTAAACTTAAAAAATATACATCAAAACTTATACATTTTCATTGTACACTTAAAAAATACACATCAAAACCTACACATTTTCATTGTACACTTCAAAATATACATCAAAAACTACACATTTTCATTGTACACTTAAAAAATGTACATCAAAACCTACACATTTTCATCGTACACTCATAAAATGTACATCAACCCTTACACATTTTCATTGTAAACTTAAAATATATACATCAAAACCTACACATTTTCTTGTACACTTAAAAAATGTACATCAAAACCTACACATTTTCATCGTACACTCATAAAATGTACATCAACCCTTACACATTTTCATTGTAAACTTAAAATATATACATCAAAACCTACACATTTTCATTGTAAACTTAAAAAATATACATCAAAACTTATACATTTTCATTGTACACTTAAAAAATACACATCAAAACCTACACATTTTCATTGTACACTCATAAAATGTACATCAAAACTTACACATTTTCATTGTACACCTAGAAAATGTACATCAAAACCTACACATTTTCATTGTAAACTTAAAAAATATACATCAAAACTTATACATTTTCATTGTACACTTAAAAAATACACATCAAAACCTACACATTTTCATTGTACACTTCAAAATATACATCAAAAACTACACATTTTCATTGTACACTTAAAAAATGTACATCAAAACCTACACATTTTCATCGTACACTCATAAAATGTACATCAACCCTTACACATTTTCATTGTAAACTTAAAATATATACATCAAAACCTACACATTTTCTTGTACACTTAAAAAATGTACATCAAAACCTACACATTTTCATCGTACACTCATAAAATGAACATCAACCCTTACACATTTTCATTGTAAACTTAAAATATATACATCAAAACCTACACATTTTCTTGTACACTTAAAAAATGTACATCAAAACCTACACATTTTCATTGTACACTCATAAAATGTACATCAAAACTTACACATTTTCATTGTACACTTAAAAAATGTACATCGAAACTTACACATTTTCATTGTACACTCATAAAATGAACATCAACACTTACACATTTTCATTGTAAACTTAAAAAATATACATCAATACTTACACATTTTCATTGTACACTTAAAAAATATACATCAAAACCTACACATTTTCATTGTACACTTATAAAATGATCATCAACGCTTACACATTTTCATTGTACACTCATAAAATGTACATCAAAACTTACTAATTTTCATTGTAAACTCATAAAATGTACATCAAAACTTACACATCTTTATTGTACACTCATAAAATGTGCATCAAAACTTGCACATTTTCATTGTACACTCATAAAATGTACAAGAAAATCTCCACATTTTCATTGTACACTCATAAAATGTACATCAAAACTTACACATTTTCATTGTACACTCATAAAATGTACATCAAAACTTACACATTTTCATTGTACACTCATAAAATGTACATCAAAACTTACACATTTTTATTGTACACTCAAAAATGTACATCAAAACCTACACATTTTCATTGTAAACTTAAAAAATGTACATCAAAACTTACACATTTTCATTGTACACTTAAAAATGTACATCAGAACTTACACATTTTTATTGTACACTTAAAAAATCTACATCAAAACGTACACATTTTCATTGTACACTCATAAAATGTACATCAAAACTTACACATTTTCATTGTACACTTAAAAAAGATACATCAAAACTTACACATTTTCATAG
The DNA here is from genome assembly GCA_030765045.1 of Tenodera sinensis. Lineage (NCBI taxonomy): Eukaryota > Metazoa > Arthropoda > Insecta > Mantodea > Mantidae > Tenodera > Tenodera sinensis. The sequence goes on along the minus strand of CM060963.1, from coordinate 164,171,396 downwards.
TACACTTAAAAAATGTACATCAAAACGTACACATTTTCATTGTACACTTAAAAATGTACATCAAAACCTACACATTTTCATTGTACACTTAAAAAATGTACATCAAAACTTACACATTTTCATTGTACACTTAAAAAATGTACATCAAAACCTACACATTTTCATTATACACTTAAAGAATATACATAAAAACCTACACATTTTCATTGTACACTTAAAAAATGTACATCAAAACCTACACATTTTCATTGCACACTTAAAAAATGTACATCAAAACTTACACATTTTCATTGTACACTTAAAAAATGTACATCAAAACCTTCACATTTTCATTATACACTTAGAAAATATACATCAAAACCTACACATTTTCATTGTACACTTAAAAAATATACATCAAAACCTACAGATTTTCATTGTACACTCATAAAATGTACATCAAAACCTACACATTTTCATTGTAAACTTAAAAAGTATACATCAAAACCTACTCATTTTCATTGTACACTCATAAAATATACATCAAAACCTACACAGTTTCATTGTAAACTTAAAAAATATACATCAAAACCTACACATTTTCATTGTACACTCATAAAATGTACATCAAAACCTACACATTTTCATTGTAAACTTAAAAAATATACATCAAAACCCACAGATTTTAATTGTAAACTTAAAAAATGTACATCATAACTTACACATTTTCATTGTACACTTACAAAACGTACATCAAAACTTACACATTTTCATTGTACACTTAAAAAATGTACATCAAAGCTTACACATTTTCATGGTACACTTAAAAAATATACATCAAAACCTACACATTTTCATTGTACACTCATAAAATGTACATCAAAACTTACACATTTTCATTGTACACTGATAAAATATACATCAAAACCTACACATTTTCATTGTAAACTTAAAAAATATACATCAAAACCTACACATTTTCATTGTACACTTAAAAAATGTACATCAAAACTTACACATTTTCATTGTAAACTCAAAAGATGTACATCAAAACCTACACATTTTCATTGTACACTTAAAAAATGTACTTCAAAACCTACACATTTTCATTGTACACTTAAAAAATCTACATCAAAACTTACACATTTTCATTGTACACCTAAAAAATGTACATCAAAACCTACACATTTTCATTGTAAACTAAAAAAATGTACATCAAAACCTACACATTTTCATTATACACTTAAAAAATATACATCAAAACCTACACATTTTCATTGTACACTTAAAAAATATACATCAAAACCTACACATTTTCATTGTAAACTTAAAAAATATACATCAAAACCTACAGATTCTCATTGTACACTCATAAAATGTACATCAAAGCCTACACATTTTCATTGTAAACTTAAAAAATATACATCAAAACCTACTCATTTTCATTGTACACTCATAAAATATACATCAAAATATACATATTTTCATTCTAAACTTAAAAGTATACATCAAAACCTACACATTTTCATTGTACACTCATAAAATGTACATCAAAACTTACACATTTCCATTGTACACTCATAAAATGTACATCAAAACTTACACATTTTCATTGTACACTCATAAAATGTACATCAAATCCTACACATTTTCATTGTAAACTTAAAAATGTACATCAAAACTTACACATTTTCATTGTACACTTACAAAACGTACATTAAAACTTACACATTTTCATTGTACACTTAAAAAATATACATCAAAACCTACACATTTTCATTGTACACTTAAAAAATCTACATCAAAACTTACACATTTTCATTGTACACTCATAAAATGTACATCAAAACTTACACATTTTCATTGTACACTTAAAAAAGATACATCAAAACTTACACATTTTCATAGTACACTTAAAAAATGTACATCAAAACGTACACATTTTCATTGTACACTTAAAAATGTACATCAAAACCTACACATTTTCATTGTACACTTAAAAAATGTACATCAAAACTTACACATTTTCATTGTACACTTAAAAAATGTACATCAAAACCTACACATTTTCATTGTACACTTAAAGAATATACATAAAAACCTACACATTTTCATTGTACACTTAAAAAATGTACATCAAAACCTACACATTTTCATTGTAAACTTAAAAAATATACATCAAAACCTACAGATTTTCATTGTACACTCATAAAATGTACATCAAAACCTACACATTTTCATTGTAAACTTAAAAAGTATACATCAAAACCTACTCATTTTCATTGTACACTCATAAAATATACATCAAAACCTACACATTTTCATTGTAAACTTAAAAAATATACATCAAAACCTACACATTTTCATTGTACACTCATAAAATGTACATCAAAACCTACACATTTTCATTGTAAACTTAAAAAATATACATCAAAACCTACAGATTTTAATTGTAAACTTAAAAAATGTACATCATAACTTACACATTTTCATTGTACACTTACAAAACGTACATCAAAACTTACACATTTTCATTGTACACTTAAAAAATGTACATCAAAGCTTACACATTTTCATGGTACACTTAAAAAATATACATCAAAACCTACACATTTTCATTGTACACTCATAAAATGTACATCAAAACTTACACATTTTCATTGTACACTGATAAAATATACATCAAAACCTACACATTTGCATTGTAAACTTAAAAAATATACATCAAAACCTACACATTTTCATTGTAAACTTAAAAAATATACATCAAAACCTACAGATTTTCATTGTACACTCATAAAATGTACATCAAAACCTACACATTTTCATTGTAAACTTAAAAAGTATACATCAAAACCTACTCATTTTCATTGTACACTCATAAAATATACATCAAAACCTACACATTTTCATTGTAAACTTAAAAAATATACATCAAAACCTACACATTTTCATTGTACACTCATAAAATGTACATCAAAACCTACACATTTTCATTGTAAACTTAAAAAATATACATCAAAACCTACAGATTTTAATTGTAAACTTAAAAAATGTACATCATAACTTACACATTTTCATTGTACACTTACAAAATGTACATCAAAACTTACACATTTTCATTGTAAACTTAAAAGATGTACATCAAAACCTACACATTTTCATTGTACACTTAAAAAATGTACATCAAAACCTACACATCTTCATGTACACTTAAAAAATGTACATCAAAACTTACACATTTTCATTGTAAACTTAAAAAATATACATCAAAACCTACACATTTTCATTGTACACTCATAAAATGTACATCAAAACTTACACATTTTCATTGTACACCTAGAAAATGTACATCAAAACCTACACATTTTCATTGTAAACTTAAAAAATATACATCAAAACTTATACATTTTCATTGTACACTTAAAAAATACACATCAAAACCTACACATTTTCATTGTACACTTCAAAATATACATCAAAAACTACACATTTTCATTGTAAACTTAAAAAATGTACATCAAAACTTACACATTTTCATTGTACACTTAAAAATGTACATCAGAACTTACACATTTTTATTGTACACTTAAAAAATCTACATCAAAACTTACACATTTTCATTGTACACTCATAAAATGTACATCAAAACTTACACATTTTCATTGTACACTTAAAAAAGATACATCAAAACTTACACATTTTCATAGTACACTTAAAAAATGTACATCAAAACGTACACATTTTCATTGTACACTTAAAAATGTACATCAAAACCTACACATTTTCATTGTACACTTAAAAAATGTACATCAAAACTTACACATTTTCATTGTACACTTAAAAAATGTACATCAAAACCTACACATTTTCATTATACACTTAAAGAATATACATAAAAACCTACACATTTTCATTGTACACTTAAAAAATGTACATCAAAACCTACACATTTTCATTGCACACTTAAAAAATGTACATCAAAACTTACACATTTTCATTGTACACTTAAAAAATGTACATCAAAACCTTCACATTTTCATTATACACTTAGAAAATATACATCAAAACCTACACATTTTCATTGTACACTTAAAAAATATACATCAAAACCTACACATTTTCATTGTAAACTTAAAAAATATACATCAAAACCTACAGATTTTCATTGTACACTCATAAAATGTACATCAAAACCTACACATTTTCATTGTAAACTTAAAAAGTATACATCAAAACCTACTCATCTTCATTGTACACTCATAAAATATACATCAAAACCTACACAGTTTCATTGTAAACTTAAAAAATATACATCAAAACCTACACATTTTCATTGTACACTCATAAAATGTACATCAAAACCTACACATTTTCATTGTAAACTTAAAAAATATACATCAAAACCTACACATTTTCATTGTACACTCATAAAATGTACATCAAAACCTACACATTTTCATTGTAAACTTAAAAAATATACATCAAAACCTACAGATTTTAATTGTAAACTTAAAAAATGTACATCATAACTTACACATTTTCATTGTACACTTACAAAACGTACATCAAAACTTACACATTTTCATTGTACACTTAAAAAATGTACATCAAAGCTTACACATTTTCATGGTACACTGATAAAATATACATCAAAACCTACACATTTTCATTGTAAACTTAAAAAATGTACATCAAAACTTACACATTTTCATTGTACACTTAAAAATGTACATCAGAACTTACACATTTTTATTGTACACTTAAAAAATCTACATCAAAACCTACACATTTTCATTGTACACTCATAAAATGTACATCAAAACTTACACATTTTCATTGTACACCTAGAAAATGTACATCAAAACCTACACATTTTCATTGTAAACTTAAAAAATATACATCAAAACTTATACATTTTCATTGTACACTTAAAAAATACACATCAAAACCTACACATTTTCATTGTACACTTCAAAATATACATCAAAAACTACACATTTTCATTGTACACTTAAAAAATGTACATCAAAACCTACACATTTTCATCGTACACTCATAAAATGTACATCAACCCTTACACATTTTCATTGTAAACTTAAAATATATACATCAAAACCTACACATTTTCTTGTACACTTAAAAAATGTACATCAAAACCTACACATTTTCATCGTACACTCATAAAATGTACATCAACCCTTACGCATTTTCATTGTAAACTTAAAATATATACATCAAAACCTACACATTTTCATTGTAAACTTAAAAAATATACATCAAAACTTATACATTTTCATTGTACACTTAAAAAATACACATCAAAACCTACACATTTTCATTGTACACTCATAAAATGTACATCAAAACTTACACATTTTCATTGTACACCTAGAAAATGTACATCAAAACCTACACATTTTCATTGTAAACTTAAAAAATATACATCAAAACTTATACATTTTCATTGTACACTTAAAAAATACACATCAAAACCTACACATTTTCATTGTACACTTCAAAATATACATCAAAAACTACACATTTTCATTGTACACTTAAAAAATGTACATCAAAAACTACACATTTTCATCGTACACTCATAAAATGTACATCAAAACTTACACATTTTCATTGTACACCTAGAAAATGTACATCAAAACCTACACATTTTCATTGTAAACTTAAAATATATACATCAAAACCTACACATTTTCTTGTACACTTAAAAAATGTACATCAAAACCTACACATTTTCATCGTACACTCATAAAATGAACATCAACCCTTACACATTTTCATTGTAAACTTAAAATATATACATCAAAACCTACACATTTTCTTGTACACTTAAAAAATGTACATCAAAACCTACACATTTTCATTGTACACTCATAAAATGTACATCAAAACTTACACATTTTCATTGTAAACTTAAAAAATATACATCAATACTTACACATTTTCATTGTACACTTAAAAAATATACATCAAAACCTACACATTTTCATTGTACACTTATAAAATGATCATCAACGCTTACACATTTTCATTGTACACTCATAAAATGTACATCAAAACTTACACATTTTCATTGTAAACTCATAAAATGTACATCAAAACTTACACATCTTTATTGTACACTCATAAAATGTGCATCAAAACTTGCACATTTTCATTGTACACTCATAAAATGTACAAGAAAATCTCCACATTTTCATTGTACACTCATAAAATGTACATCAAAACTTACACATTTTCATTGTACACTCATAAAATGTACATCAAAACTTACACATTTTCATTGTACACTTATAAAATGATCATCAACGCTTACACATTTTCATTGTACACTCATAAAATGTACATCAAAACTTACACATTTTCATTGTAAACTCATAAAATGTACATCAAAACTTACACATCTTTATTGTACACTCATAAAATGTGCATCAAAACTTGCACATTTTCATTGTACACTCATAAAATGTACAAGAAAATCTCCACATTTTCATTGTACACTCATAAAATGTACATCAAAACTTACACATTTTTATTGTACACTCAAAAATGTACATCAAAACCTACACATTTTCATTGTAAACTTAAAAAATGTACATCAAAACTTACACATTTTCATTGTACACTTAAAAATGTACATCAGAACTTACACATTTTTATTGTACACTTAAAAAATCTACATCAAAACTTACACATTTTCATTGTACACTCATAAAATGTACATCAAAACTTACACATTTTCATTGTACACTTAAAAAAGATACATCAAAACTTACACATTTTCATAGTACACTTAAAAAATGTACATCAAAACGTACACATTTTCATTGTACACTTAAAAATGTACATCAAAACCTACACATTTTCATTGTACACTTAAAAAATGTACATCAAAACTTACACATTTTCATTGTACACTTAAAAAATGTACATCAAAACCTACACATTTTCATTATACACTTAAAGAATATACATAAAAACCTACACATTTTCATTGTACACTTAAAAAATGTACATCAAAACCTACACATTTTCATTGCACACTTAAAAAATGTACATCAAAACTTACACATTTTCATTGTACACTTAAAAAATGTACATCAAAACCTTCACATTTTCATTATACACTTAGAAAATATACATCAAAACCTACACATTTTCATTGTACACTTAAAAAATATACATCAAAACCTACACATTTTCATTGTAAACTTAAAAAATATACATCAAAACCTACAGATTTTCATTGTACACTCATAAAATGTACATCAAAACCTACACATTTTCATTGTAAACTTAAAAAGTATACATCAAAACCTACTCATTTTCATTGTACACTCATAAAATATACATCAAAACCTACACAGTTTCATTGTAAACTTAAAAAATATACATCAAAACCTACACATTTTCATTGTACACTCATAAAATGTACATCAAAACCTACACATTTTCATTGTAAACTTAAAAAATATACATCAAAACCCACAGATTTTAATTGTAAACTTAAAAAATGTACATCATAACTTACACATTTTCATTGTACACTTACAAAACGTACATCAAAACTTACACATTTTCATTGTACACTTAAAAAATGTACATCAAAGCTTACACATTTTCATGGTACACTTAAAAAATATACATCATACCTACACATTTTCATTGTACACTCATAAAATGTACATCAAAACTTACACATTTTCATTGTACACTGATAAAATATACATCAAAACCTACACATTTTCATTGTAAACTTAAAAAATATACATCAAAACCTACACATTTTCATTGTACACTTAAAAAATGTACATCAAAACTTACACATTTTCATTGTAAACTCAAAAGATGTACATCAAAACCTACACATTTTCATTGTACACTTAAAAAATGTACTTCAAAACCTACACATTTTCATTGTACACTTAAAAAATCTACATCAAAACTTACACATTTTCATTGTACACCTAAAAAATGTACATCAAAACCTACACATTTTCATTGTAAACTAAAAAAATGTACATCAAAACCTACACATTTTCATTATACACTTAAAAAATATACATCAAAACCTACACATTTTCATTGTACACTTAAAAAATATACATCAAAACCTACACATTTTCATTGTAAACTTAAAAAATATACATCAAAACCTACAGATTCTCATTGTACACTCATAAAATGTACATCAAAGCCTACACATTTTCATTGTAAACTTAAAAAATATACATCAAAACCTACTCATTTTCATTGTACACTCATAAAATATACATCAAAATATACATATTTTCATTCTAAACTTAAAAGTATACATCAAAACCTACACATTTTCATTGTACACTCATAAAATGTACATCAAAACTTACACATTTCCATTGTACACTCATAAAATGTACATCAAAACTTACACATTTTCATTGTACACTCATAAAATGTACATCAAATCCTACACATTTTCATTGTAAACTTAAAAATGTACATCAAAACTTACACATTTTCATTGTACACTTACAAAACGTACATTAAAACTTACACATTTTCATTGTACACTTAAAAAATATACATCAAAACCTACACATTTTCATTGTACACTTAAAAAATCTACATCAAAACTTACACATTTTCATTGTACACTCATAAAATGTACATCAAAACTTACACATTTTCATTGTACACTTAAAAAAGATACATCAAAACTTACACATTTTCATAGTACACTTAAAAAATGTACATCAAAACGTACACATTTTCATTGTACACTTAAAAATGTACATCAAAACCTACACATTTTCATTGTACACTTAAAAAATGTACATCAAAACTTACACATTTTCATTGTACACTTAAAAAATGTACATCAAAACCTACACATTTTCATTGTACACTTAAAGAATATACATAAAAACCTACACATTTTCATTGTACACTTAAAAAATGTACATCAAAACCTACACATTTTCATTGTAAACTTAAAAAATATACATCAAAACCTACAGATTTTCATTGTACACTCATAAAATGTACATCAAAACCTACACATTTTCATTGTAAACTTAAAAAGTATACATCAAAACCTACTCATTTTCATTGTACACTCATAAAATATACATCAAAACCTACACATTTTCATTGTAAACTTAAAAAATATACATCAAAACCTACACATTTTCATTGTACACTCATAAAATGTACATCAAAACCTACACATTTTCATTGTAAACTTAAAAAATATACATCAAAACCTACAGATTTTAATTGTAAACTTAAAAAATGTACATCATAACTTACACATTTTCATTGTACACTTACAAAACGTACATCAAAACTTACACATTTTCATTGTACACTTAAAAAATGTACATCAAAGCTTACACATTTTCATGGTACACTTAAAAAATATACATCAAAACCTACACATTTTCATTGTACACTCATAAAATGTACATCAAAACTTACACATTTTCATTGTACACTGATAAAATATACATCAAAACCTACACATTTTCATTGTAAACTTAAAAAATATACATCAAAACCTACACATTTTCATTGTAAACTTAAAAAATATACATCAAAACCTACAGATTTTCATTGTACACTCATAAAATGTACATCAAAACCTACACATTTTCATTGTAAACTTAAAAAGTATACATCAAAACCTACTCATTTTCATTGTACACTCATAAAATATACATCAAAACCTACACATTTTCATTGTAAACTTAAAAAATATACATCAAAACCTACACATTTTCATTGTACACTCATAAAATGTACATCAAAACCTACACATTTTCATTGTAAACTTAAAAAATATACATCAAAACCTACAGATTTTAATTGTAAACTTAAAAAATGTACATCATAACTTACACATTTTCATTGTACACTTACAAAATGTACATCAAAACTTACACATTTTCATTGTAAACTTAAAAGATGTACATCAAAACCTACACATTTTCATTGTACACTTAAAAAATGTACATCAAAACCTACACATCTTCATGTACACTTAAAAAATGTACATCAAAACTTACACATTTTCATTGTAAACTTAAAAAATATACATCAAAACCTACACATTTTCATTGTACACTCATAAAATGTACATCAAAACTTACACATTTTCATTGTACACCTAGAAAATGTACATCAAAACCTACACATTTTCATTGTAAACTTAAAAAATATACATCAAAACTTATACATTTTCATTGTACACTTAAAAAATACACATGAAAACCTACACATTTTCATTGTACACTTCAAAATATACATCAAAAACTACACATTTTCATTGTAAACTTAAAAAATGTACATCAAAACTTACACATTTTCATTGTACACTTAAAAATGTACATCAGAACTTACACATTTTTATTGTACACTTAAAAAATCTACATCAAAACTTACACATTTTCATTGTACACTCATAAAATGTACATCAAAACTTACACATTTTCATTGTACACTTAAAAAAGATACATCAAAACTTACACATTTTCATAGTACACTTAAAAAATGTACATCAAAACGTACACATTTTCATTGTACACTTAAAAATGTACATCAAAACCTACACATTTTCATTGTACACTTAAAAAATGTACATCAAAACTTACACATTTTCATTGTACACTTAAAAAATGTACATCAAAACCTACACATTTTCATTATACACTTAAAGAATATACATAAAAACCTACACATTTTCATTGTACACTTAAAAAATGTACATCAAAACCTACACATTTTCATTGCACACTTAAAAAATGTACATCAAAACTTACACATTTTCATTGTACACTTAAAAAATGTACATCAAAACCTTCACATTTTCATTATACACTTAGAAAATATACATCAAAACCTACACATTTTCATTGTACACTTAAAAAATATACATCAAAACCTACACATTTTCATTGTAAACTTAAAAAATATACATCAAAACCTACAGATTTTCATTGTACACTCATAAAATGTACATCAAAACCTACACATTTTCATTGTAAACTTAAAAAGTATACATCAAAACCTACTCATCTTCATTGTACACTCATAAAATATACATCAAAACCTACACAGTTTCATTGTAAACTTAAAAAATATACATCAAAACCTACACATTTTCATTGTACACTCATAAAATGTACATCAAAACCTACACGTTTTCATTGTAAACTTAAAAAATATACATCAAAACCTACACATTTTCATTGTACACTCATAAAATGTACATCAAAACCTACACATTTTCATTGTAAACTTAAAAAATATACATCAAAACCTACAGATTTTAATTGTAAACTTAAAAAATGTACATCATAACTTACACATTTTCATTGTACACTTACAAAACGTACATCAAAACTTACACATTTTCATTGTACACTTAAAAAATGTACATCAAAGCTTACACATTTTCATGGTACACTGATAAAATATACATCAAAACCTACACATTTTCATTGTAAACTTAAAAAATGTACATCAAAACTTACACATTTTCATTGTACACTTAAAAATGTACATCAGAACTTACACATTTTTATTGTACACTTAAAAAATCTACATCAAAACCTACACATTTTCATTGTACACTCATAAAATGTACATCAAAACTTACACATTTTCATTGTACACCTAGAAAATGTACATCAAAACCTACACATTTTCATTGTAAACTTAAAAAATATACATCAAAACTTATACATTTTCATTGTACACTTAAAAAATACACATCAAAACCTACACATTTTCATTGTACACTTCAAAATATACATCAAAAACTACACATTTTCATTGTACACTTAAAAAATGTACATCAAAACCTACACATTTTCATCGTACACTCATAAAATGTACATCAACCCTTACACATTTTCATTGTAAACTTAAAATATATACATCAAAACCTACACATTTTCTTGTACACTTAAAAAATGTACATCAAAACCTACACATTTTCATCGTACACTCATAAAATGTACATCAACCCTTACGCATTTTCATTGTAAACTTAAAATATATACATCAAAACCTACACATTTTCATTGTAAACTTAAAAAATATACATCAAAACTTATACATTTTCATTGTACACTTAAAAAATACACATCAAAACCTACACATTTTCATTGTACACTCATAAAATGTACATCAAAACTTACACATTTTCATTGTACACCTAGAAAATGTACATCAAAACCTACACATTTTCATTGTAAACTTAAAAAATATACATCAAAACTTATACATTTTCATTGTACACTTAAAAAATACACATCAAAACCTACACATTTTCATTGTACACTTCAAAATATACATCAAAAACTACACATTTTCATTGTACACTTAAAAAATGTACATCAAAAACTACACATTTTCATCGTACACTCATAAAATGTACATCAAAACTTACACATTTTCATTGTACACCTAGAAAATGTACATCAAAACCTACACATTTTCATTGTAAACTTAAAATATATACATCAAAACCTACACATTTTCTTGTACACTTAAAAAATGTACATCAAAACCTACACATTTTCATCGTACACTCATAAAATGAACATCAACCCTTACACATTTTCATTGTAAACTTAAAATATATACATCAAAACCTACACATTTTCTTGTACACTTAAAAAATGTACATCAAAACCTACACATTTTCATTGTACACTCATAAAATGTACATCAAAACTTACACATTTTCATTGTAAACTTAAAAAATATACATCAATACTTACACATTTTCATTGTACACTTAAAAAATATACATCAAAACCTACACATTTTCATTGTACACTTATAAAATGATCATCAACGCTTACACATTTTCATTGTACACTCATAAAATGTACATCAAAACTTACACATTTTCATTGTAAACTCATAAAATGTACATCAAAACTTACACATCTTTATTGTACACTCATAAAATGTGCATCAAAACTTGCACATTTTCATTGTACACTCATAAAATGTACAAGAAAATCTCCACATTTTCATTGTACACTCATAAAATGTACATCAAAACTTACACATTTTCATTGTACACTCATAAAATGTACATCAAAACTTACACATTTTCATTGTACACTTATAAAATGATCATCAACGCTTACACATTTTCATTGTACACTCATAAAATGTACATCAAAACTTACACATTTTCATTGTAAACTCATAAAATGTACATCAAAACTTACACATCTTTATTGTACACTCATAAAATGTGCATCAAAACTTGCACATTTTCATTGTACACTCATAAAATGTACAAGAAAATCTCCACATTTTCATTGTACACTCATAAAATGTACATCAAAACTTACACATTTTTATTGTACACTCAAAAATGTACATCAAAACCTACACATTTTCATTGTAAACTTAAAAAATGTACATCAAAACTTACACATTTTCATTGTACACTTAAAAATGTACATCAGAACTTACACATTTTTATTGTACACTTAAAAAATCTACATCAAAACTTACACATTTTCATTGTACACTCATAAAATGTACATCAAAACTTACACATTTTCATTGTACACTTAAAAAAGATACATCAAAACTTACACATTTTCATAGTACACTTAAAAAATGTACATCAAAACGTACACATTTTCATTGTACACTTAAAAATGTACATCAAAACCTACACATTTTCATTGTACACTTAAAAAATGTACATCAAAACTTACACATTTTCATTGTACACTTAAAAAATGTACATCAAAACCTACACATTTTCATTATACACTTAAAGAATATACATAAAAACCTACACATTTTCATTGTACACTTAAAAAATGTACATCAAAACCTACACATTTTCATTGCACACTTAAAAAATGTACATCAAAACTTACACATTTTCATTGTACACTTAAAAAATGTACATCAAAACCTTCACATTTTCATTATACACTTAGAAAATATACATCAAAACCTACACATTTTCATTGTACACTTAAAAAATATACATCAAAACCTACACATTTTCATTGTAAACTTAAAAAATATACATCAAAACCTACAGATTTTCATTGTACACTCATAAAATGTACATCAAAACCTACACATTTTCATTGTAAACTTAAAAAGTATACATCAAAACCTACTCATTTTCATTGTACACTCATAAAATATACATCAAAACCTACACAGTTTCATTGTAAACTTAAAAAATATACATCAAAACCTACACATTTTCATTGTACACTCATAAAATGTACATCAAAACCTACACATTTTCATTGTAAACTTAAAAAATATACATCAAAACCCACAGATTTTAATTGTAAACTTAAAAAATGTACATCATAACTTACACATTTTCATTGTACACTTACAAAACGTACATCAAAACTTACACATTTTCATTGTACACTTAAAAAATGTACATCAAAGCTTACACATTTTCATGGTACACTTAAAAAATATACATCAAAACCTACACATTTTCATTGTACACTCATAAAATGTACATCAAAACTTACACATTTTCATTGTACACTGATAAAATATACATCAAAACCTACACATTTTCATTGTAAACTTAAAAAATATACATCAAAACCTACACATTTTCATTGTACACTTAAAAAATGTACATCAAAACTTACACATTTTCATTGTAAACTCAAAAGATGTACATCAAAACCTACACATTTTCATTGTACACTTAAAAAATGTACTTCAAAACCTACACATTTTCATTGTACACTTAAAAAATCTACATCAAAACTTACACATTTTCATTGTACACCTAAAAAATGTACATCAAAACCTACACATTTTCATTGTAAACTAAAAAAATGTACATCAAAACCTACACATTTTCATTATACACTTAAAAAATATACATCAAAACCTACACATTTTCATTGTACACTTAAAAAATATACATCAAAACCTACACATTTTCATTGTAAACTTAAAAAATATACATCAAAACCTACAGATTCTCATTGTACACTCATAAAATGTACATCAAAGCCTACACATTTTCATTGTAAACTTAAAAAATATACATCAAAACCTACTCATTTTCATTGTACACTCATAAAATATACATCAAAATATACATATTTTCATTCTAAACTTAAAAGTATACATCAAAACCTACACATTTTCATTGTACACTCATAAAATGTACATCAAAACTTACACATTTCCATTGTACACTCATAAAATGTACATCAAAACTTACACATTTTCATTGTACACTCATAAAATGTACATCAAATCCTACACATTTTCATTGTAAACTTAAAAATGTACATCAAAACTTACACATTTTCATTGTACACTTACAAAACGTACATTAAAACTTACACATTTTCATTGTACACTTAAAAAATATACATCAAAACCTACACATTTTCATTGTACACTTAAAAAATCTACATCAAAACTTACACATTTTCATTGTACACTCATAAAATGTACATCAAAACTTACACATTTTCATTGTACACTTAAAAAAGATACATCAAAACTTACACATTTTCATAGTACACTTAAAAAATGTACATCAAAACGTACACATTTTCATTGTACACTTAAAAATGTACATCAAAACCTACACATTTTCATTGTACACTTAAAAAATGTACATCAAAACTTACACATTTTCATTGTGCACTTAAAAAATGTACATCAAAACCTACACATTTTCATTGTACACTTAAAGAATATACATAAAAACCTACACATTTTCATTGTACACTTAAAAAATGTACATCAAAACCTACACATTTTCATTGTAAACTTAAAAAATATACATCAAAACCTACAGATTTTCATTGTACACTCATAAAATGTACATCAAAACCTACACATTTTCATTGTAAACTTAAAAAGTATACATCAAAACCCACTCATTTTCATTGTACACTCATAAAATATACATCAAAACCTACACATTTTCATTGTAAACTTAAAAAATATACATCAAAACCTACACATTTTCATTGTACACTCATAAAATGTACATCAAAACCTACACATTTTCATTGAAAACTTAAAAAATATACATCAAAACCTACAGATTTTAATTGTAAACTTAAAAAATGTACATCATAACTTACACATTTTCATTGTACACTTACAAAACGTACATCAAAACTTACACATTTTCATTGTACACTTAAAAAATGTACATCAAAGCTTACACATTTTCATGGTACACTTAAAAAATATACATCAAAACCTACACATTTTCATTGTACACTCATAAAATGTACATCAAAACTTACACATTTTCATTGTACACTGATAAAATATACATCAAAACCTACACATTTTCATTGTAAACTTAAAAAATATACATCAAAACCTACACATTTTCATTGTACACTTAAAAAATGTACATCAAAACTTACACATTTTCATTGTAAACTTAAAAGATGTACATCAAAACCTACACATTTTATGTACACTTAAAAATGTACTTCAAAACCTTAACATTTTCATTGTACACTTAAAAAATGTACATCAAAACTAACACATTTTCATTGTACACCTAAAAAATGTACATCAAAACCTACACATTTTCATTGTAAACTAAAAAAATGTACATCAAAACCTACACATTTTCATTATACACTTAAAAAATATACATCAAAACCTACACATTTTCATTGTACACTTAAAAAATATACATCAAAACCTACACATTTTCATTGTAAACTTAAAAAATATACATCAAAACCTACAGATTCTCATTGTACACTCATAAAATGTACATCAAAGCCTACACATTTTCATTGTAAACTTAAAAAATATACATCAAAACCTACTCATTTTCATTGTACACTCATAAAATATACATCAAAATATACAAATTTTCATTCTAAACTTAAAAGTATACATCAAAACCTACACATTTTCATTGTACACTCATAAAATGTACATCAAAACTTACACATTTCCATTGTACACTCATATAATGTACATCAAAACTTACATATTTGCATTGTACACTCATAAAATGTACATCAAATCCTACACATTTTCATTGTAAACTTAAAAATGTACATCAAAACTTACACATTTTCATTGTACACTTACAAAACGTACATTAAAACTTACACATTTTCATTGTACACTTAAAAATGTACATCAAAGTTTACACATTTTCATTGTACACTTAAAAAATATACATCAAAACCTACAAATTTTGATTGTACACTCATAAAATGTACATCAAAACTTACACATTTTCATTGTAAACTCGTAAAATGTACATCAAAACCTACACATTTTCATTGTACACTCATAAAATATACATCAAAACCTACACATTTTCATTGTAAACTTAAAAAATATACATCAAAACCTACACATTTTCATTGTACACTTAAAAAATGTACATCAAAACTTACACATTTTCATTGTAAACTTAAAAAATGTACATCTAAACCTACACATTTTCATTGTACACTTAAAAAATGTACATCAAAACCTACACATCTTCATGTACACTTAAAAAATGTACATCAAAACTTACACATTTTCATTGTAATCTTAAAAAATATACATCAAAACCTACACATTTTCATTGTACACTCATACACATTTTCATTGTACACCTAAAAAATGTACATCAAAGTTTACACATTTTCATTGTACACTTAAAAGATATACATCAAAACCTACACATTTTCATTGTACACTCATAAAATGTACATCAAAACTTACACATTTTCATTGTAAACTCGTAAAATGTACATCAAAACCTACACATTTTCATTGTACACTCATAAAATGTACATCAAAACCTACACATTTTCATGGTACACTTAAAAAATGTACATCAAAGCTTACACATTTTCATGGTACACTTAAAAAATATACATCAAAACCTACACATTTTCATTGTACACTCATAAAATGTACATCAAAACTTACACATTTTCATTGTACACTGATAAAATATACATCAAAACCTACACATTTTCATTGTAAACTTAAAAAATATACATCAAAACCTACACATTTTCATTGTACACTTAAAAAATGTACATCAAAACTTACACATTTTCATTGTAAACTCAAAAGATGTACATCAAAACCTACACATTTTCATTGTACACTTAAAAAATGTACTTCAAAACCTACACATTTTCATTGTACACTTAAAAAATCTACATCAAAACTTACACATTTTCATTGTACACCTAAAAAATGTACATCAAAACCTACACATTTTCATTGTAAACTAAAAAAATGTACATCAAAACCTACACATTTTCATTATACACTTAAAAAATATACATCAAAACCTACACATTTTCATTGTACACTTAAAAAATATACATCAAAACCTACACATTTTCATTGTAAACTTAAAAAATATACATCAAAACCTACAGATTCTCATTGTACACTCATAAAATGTACATCAAAGCCTACAAATTTTCATTGTAAACTTAAAAAATATACATCAAAACCTACTCATTTTCATTGTACACTCATAAAATATACATCAAAATATACATATTTTCATTCTAAACTTAAAAGTATACATCAAAACCTACACATTTTCATTGTACACTCATAAAATGTACATCAAAACTTACACATTTCCATTGTACACTCATAAAATGTACATCAAAACTTACACATTTTCATTGTACACTCATAAAATGTACATCAAATCCTACACATTTTCATTGTAAACTTAAAAATGTACATCAAAACTTACACATTTTCATTGTACACTTACAAAACGTACATTAAAACTTCAACATTTTCATTGTACACTTAAAAAATATACATCAAAACCTACACATTTTCATTGTACACTTAAAAAATCTACATCAAAACTTACACATTTTCATTGTACACTCATAAAATGTACATCAAAACTTACACATTTTCATTGTACACTTAAAAAAGATACATCAAAACTTACACATTTTCATAGTACACTTAAAAAATGTACATCAAAACGTACACATTTTCATTGTACACTTAAAAATGTACATCAAAACCTACACATTTTCATTGTACACTTAAAGAATGTACATCAAAACTTACACATTTTCATTGTACACTTAAAAAATGTACATCAAAACCTACACATTTTCATTGTACACTTAAAGAATATACATAAAAACCTACACATTTTCATTGTACACTTAAAAAATGTACATCAAAACCTACACATTTTCATTGTAAACTTAAAAAATATACATCAAAACCTACAGATTTTCATTGTACACTCATAAAATGTACATCAAAACCTACACATTTTCATTGTAAACTTAAAAAGTATACATCAAAACCCACTCATTTTCATTGTACACTCATAAAATATACATCAAAACCTACACATTTTCATTGTAAACTTAAAAAATATACATCAAAACCTACACATTTTCATTGTACACTCATAAAATGTACATCAAAACCTACACATTTTCATTGAAAACTTAAAAAATATACATCAAAACCTACAGATTTTAATTGTAAACTTAAAAAATGTACATCATAACTTACACATTTTCATTGTACACTTACAAAACGTACATCAAAACTTACACATTTTCATTGTACACTTAAAAAATGTACATCAAAGCTTACACATTTTCATGGTACACTTAAAAAATATACATCAAAACCTACACATTTTCATTGTACACTCATAAAATGTACATCAAAACTTACACATTTTCATTGTACACTGATAAAATATACATCAAAACCTACACATTTTCATTGTAAACTTAAAAAATATACATCAAAACCTACACATTTTCATTGTACACTTAAAAAATGTACATCAAAACTTACACATTTTCATTGTAAACTTAAAAGATGTACATCAAAACCTACACATTTTATGTACACTTAAAAATGTACTTCAAAACCTTAACATTTTCATTGTACACTTAAAAAATGTACATCAAAACTTACACATTTTCATTGTACACCTAAAAAATGTACATCAAAACCTACACATTTTCATTGTAAACTAAAAAAATGTACATCAAAACCTACACATTTTCATTATACACTTAAAAAATATACATCAAAACCTACACATTTTCATTGTACACTTAAAAAATATACATCAAAACCTACACATTTTCATTGTAAACTTAAAAAATATACATCAAAACCTACAGATTCTCATTGTACACTCATAAAATGTACATCAAAGCCTACACATTTTCATTGTAAACTTAAAAAATATACATCAAAACCTACTCATTTTCATTGTACACTCATAAAATATACATCAAAATATACAAATTTTCATTCTAAACTTAAAAGTATACATCAAAACCTACACATTTTCATTGTACACTCATAAAATGTACATCAAAACTTACACATTTCCATTGTACACTCATATAATGTACATCAAAACCTACATATTTTCATTGTACACTCATAAAATGTACATCAAATCCTACACATTTTCATTGTAAACTTAAAAATGTACATCAAAACTTACACATTTTCATTGTACACTTACAAAACGTACATTAAAACTTACACATTTTCATTGTACACTTAAAAATGTACATCAAAGTTTACACATTTTCATTGTACACTTAAAAAATATACATCAAAACCTACACATTTTGATTGTACACTCATAAAATGTACATCAAAACTTACACATTTTCATTGTAAACTCGTAAAATGTACATCAAAACCTACACATTTTCATTGTACACTCATAAAATATACATCAAAACCTACACATTTTCATTGTAAACTTAAAAAATATACATCAAAACCTACACATTTTCATTGTACACTTAAAAAATGTACATCAAAACTTACACATTTTCATTGTAAACTTAAAAAATGTACATCTAAACCTACACATTTTCATTGTACACTTAAAAAATGTACATCAAAACCTACACATCTTCATGTACACTTAAAAAATGTACATCAAAACTTACACATTTTCATTGTAATCTTAAAAAATATACATCAAAACCTACACATTTTCATTGTACACTCATACACATTTTCATTGTACACCTAAAAAATGTACATCAAAGTTTACACATTTTCATTGTACACTTAAAAGATATACATCAAAACCTACACATTTTCATTGTACACTCATAAAATGTACATCAAAACTTACACATTTTCATTGTAAACTCGTAAAATGTACATCAAAACCTACACATTTTCATTGTACACTCATAAAATATACATCAAAACCTACACATTTTCATTGTAAACTTAAAAAATATACATCAAAACCTACACATTTTCATTATACACTTAGAAAATATACATCAAAACCTACACATTTTCATTGTACTCTTAAAAAATGTACATCAAAACCTACACATCTTCATGTACACTTAAAAAATGTACATCAAAACTTACACATTTTCATTGTAAACTTAAAAAATATACATCAAAACCTACACATTTTCATTGTACACTCATAAAATATACATCAAAACTTACACATTTTCATTGTAAACTCGTAAAATATACATCAAAACCTACACATTTTCATTGTAAACTTAAAAAATATACATCAAAACCTACACATTTTCATTGTACACTTAAAAAATGTACATCAAAACTTATACATTTTCATTGTAAACTTAAAAAATGTACATCTAAACCTACACTATTTCATTGTACACTTAAAAAATGTACATCAAAACCTACACATCTTCATGTACACTTAAAAAATGTACATCAAAACTTACACATTTTCATTGTAAACTTAAAAAATATACATCAAAACCTACACATTTTCATTGTACACTCATAAAATGTACATCAAAACTTACACATTTTCATTGTACACCTAAAAAATGTACATCAAAACCTACAAATTTTCAATGTAAACTTAAAAAATATACATCAAAACTTATACATTTTCATTGTACACTTAAAAAATACACATCAGAACCTACACATTTTCATTGTACACTTCAAAAATATACATCAAAAACTACACATTTTCATTGTACACTTAAAAAATGTACATCAAAACCTACACATCTTCATCGTACACTCATAAAATGAACATCAACACTTACACATTTTCATTGTACACTTAAAAAATGTACATCAAAACCTACACATTTTCATTGTACACTTAAAGAATATACATAAAAACCTACACATTTTCATTGTACACTTAAAAAATGTACATCAAAACCTACACATTTTCATTGTACACTTAAAAAATGTACATCAAAACTTACACATTTTCATTGTACACTTAAAAAATGTACATCAAAACCTTCACATTTTCATTATACACTTAGAAAATATACATCAAAACCTACACATTTTCATTGTACACTTAAAAAATATACATCATAACCTACACATTTTCATTGTAAACTTAAAAAATATACGTCAAAACCTACAGATTTTCATTGTACACTCATAAAATGTACATCAAAACCTACACATTTTCATTGTAAACTTAAAAAGTATACATCAAAACCTACTCATTTTCATTGTACACTCATAAAATATACATCAAAACCTACACATTTTCATTGTAAACTTAAAAAATATACATCAAAACCTACACATTTTCATTGTACACTCATAAAATGTACATCAAAACCTACACATTTTCATTGTAAACTTAAAAAATATACATCAAAACCCACAGATTTTAATTGTAAACTTAAAAAATGTACATCATAACTTACACATTTTCATTGTACACTTACAAAACGTACATCAAAACTTACACATTTTCATTCTACACTTAAAAAATGTACATCAAAGCTTACACATTTTCATGGTACACTTAAAAAGTATACATCAAAACCTACACATTTTCATTGTACACTCATAAAATGTACATCAAAACTTACACATTTTCATTGTACACTGATAAAATATACATCAAAACCTACACATTTTCATTGTAAACTTAAAAAATATACATCAAAACCTACACATTTTCATTGTACACTTAAAAAATGTACATCAAAACTTACACATTTTCATTGTAAACTTAAAAGATGTACATCAAAACCTACACATTTTCATTGTACACTTAAAAAATGTACTTCAAAACCTACACATTTTCATTGTACACTTAAAAAATCTACATCAAAACTTACACATTTTCATTGTACACCTAAAAAATGTACATCAAAACCTACACATTTTCATTGTAAACTAAAAAAATGTACATCAAAACCTACACATTTTCATTATACACTTAAAAAATATACATCAAAACCTACACATTTTCATTGTACACTTAAAAAATATACATCAAAACCTACACATTTTCATTGTAAACTTAAAAAATATACATCAAAACCTACAGATTCTCATTGTACACTCATAAAATGTACATCAAAGCCTACACATTTTCATTGTAAACTTAAAAAATATACATCAAAACCTACTCATTTTCATTGTACACTCATAAAATATACATCAAAATATACACATTTTCATTCTAAACTTAAAAGTATACATCAAAACCTACACATTTTCATTGTACACTCATAAAATGTACATCAAAACTTACACATTTCCATTGTACACTCATAAAATGTACATCAAAACTTACACATTTTCATTGTACACTCATAAAATGTACATCAAATCCTACACATTTTCATTGTAAACTTAAAAATGTACATCAAAACTTACACATTTTCATTGTACACTTACAAAACGTACATTAAAACTTACACATTTTCATTGTACACTTAAAAAATGTACATCAAAGTTGACACATTTTCATTGTACACTTAAAAAATATACATCAAAACCTACACATTTTCATTGTACACTTAAAAAATCTACATCAAAACTTACACATTTTCATTGTACACTCATAAAATGTACATCAAAACTTACACATTTTCATTGAACACTTAAAAAAGATACATCAAAACTTACACATTTTCATAGTACACTTAAAAAATGTACATCAAAACGTACACATTTTCATTGTACACTTAAAAATGTACATCAAAACCTACACATTTTCATTGTACACTTAAAAAATGTACATCAAAACTTACACATTTTCATTGTACACATAAAAAATGTACATCAAAACCTACACATTTTCATTGTACACTTAAAGAATATACATAAAAACCTACACATTTTCATTGTACTCTTAAAAAATGTACATCAAAACCTACACATTTTCATTGTACACTTACAAAATGTACATCAAAACTTACACATTTTCATTGTACACTTAAAAAATGTACATCAAAACCTTCACATTTTCATTATACACTTAGAAAATATACATCAAAACCTACACATTTTCATTGTACACTTAAAAAATATACATCAGAACCTACACATTTTCATTGTAAACTTAAAAAATATACATCAAAACCTACAGATTTTCATTGTACACTCATAAAATGTACATCAAAACCTACACATTTTCATTGTAAACTTAAAAAGTATACATCAAAACCTACTCATTTTCATTGTACACTCATAAAATATACATCAAAACCTACACATTTTCATTGTAAACTTAAAAAATATACATCAAAACCTACACATTTTCATTGTACACTCATAAAATGTACATCAAAACCTACACATTTTCATTGTAAACCTAAAAAATATACATCAAAACCTACAGATTTTAATTGTAAACTTAAAAAATGTACATCATAACTTACACATTTTCATTGTACACTTACAAAACGTACATCAAAACTTACACATTTTCATTGTACACTTAAAAAATGTACATCAAAGCTTACACATTTTCATGGTACACTTAAAAAATATACATCAAAACCTACACATTTTCATTGTACACTCATAAAATGTACATCAAAACTTACACATTTTCATTGTACACTGATAAAATATACATCAAAACCTACAAATTTTCATTGTAAACTTAAAAAATATACATCAAAACCTACACATTTTCATTGTACACTTAAAAAATGTACATCAAAACTTACACATTTTCATTGAAAACTTAAAAGATGTACATCAAAACCTACACATTTTCATTGTACACTTAAAAAATGTACTTCAAAACCTACACATTTTCATTGTACACTTAAAAAATGTACATCAAAACTTACACATTTTCATTGTACACCTAAAAAATGTACATCAAAACCTACACATTTTCATTGTAAACTAAAAAAATGTACATCAAAACCTACACATTTTCATTATACACTTAAAAAATATACATCAAAACCTACACATTTTGATTGTACACTTAAAAAATATACATCAAAACCTACACATTTTGATTGTACACTCATAAAATGTACATCAAAGCCTACACATTTTCATTGTAAACTTAAAAAATATACATCAAAACCTACTCATTTTCATTGTACACTCATAAAATATACATCAAAATATACACATTTTCATTCTAAACTTAAAAGTATACATCAAAACCTACACATTTTCATTGTACACTCATAAAATGTACATCAAAACTTACACATTTCCATTGTACACTCATAAAATGTACATCAAAACTTACACATTTTCATTGTACACTCATAAAATGTACATCAAATCCTACACATTTTCATTGTAAACTTAAAAATGTACATCAAAACTTACACATTTTCATTGTACACTTACAAAACGTACATTAAAACTTACACATTTTCATTGTACACTTAAAAAATGTACATCAAAGTTTACACATTTTCATTGTACACTTAAAAAATATACATCAAAACCTACACATTTTCATTGTACACTCATAAAATGTACATCAAAACTTACACATTTTCATTGTAAACTCGTAAAATGTACATCAAAACCTACACATTTTCATTGTACACTCATAAAATATACATCAAAACCTACACATTTTCATTGTAAACTTAAAAAATATACATCAAAACCTACACATTTTCATTGTACACTTAAAAAATGTACATCAAAACTTACACATTTTCATTGTAAACTTAAAAAATGTACATCTAAACCTACACATTTTCATTGTACACTTAAAAAATGTACATCAAAACCTACACATCTTCATGTACACTTAAAAAATGTACATCAAAACTTACACATTTTCATTGTAATCTTAAAAAATATACATCAAAACCTACACATTTTCATTGTACACTCATAAAATATACATCAAAATATACATATTTTCATTCTAAACTTAAAAGTATACATCAAAACCTACACATTTTCATTGTACACTCATAAAATGTACATCAAAACTTACACATTTCCATTGTACACTCATAAAATGTACATCAAAACTTACACATTTTCATTGTACACTCATAAAATGTACATCAAATCCTACACATTTTCATTGTAAACTTAAAAATGTACATCAAAACTTACACATTTTCATTGTACACTTACAAAACGTACATTAAAACTTACACATTTTCATTGTACACTTAAAAAATATACATCAAAACCTACACATTTTCATTGTACACTTAAAAAATCTACATCAAAACTTACACATTTTCATTGTACACTCATAAAATGTACATCAAAACTTACACATTTTCATTGTACACTTAAAAAAGATACATCAAAACTTACACATTTTCATAGTACACTTAAAAAATGTACATCAAAACGTACGCATTTTCATTGTACACTTAAAAATGTACATCAAAACCTACACATTTTCATTGTACACTTAAAAAATGTACATCAAAACTTACACATTTTCATTGTACACTTAAAAAATGTACATCAAAACCTACACATTTTCATTGTACACTTAAAGAATATACATAAAAACCTACACATTTTCATTGTACACTTAAAAAATGTACATCAAAACCTACACATTTTCATTGTAAACTTAAAAAATATACATCAAAACCTACAGATTTTCATTGTACACTCATAAAATGTACATCAAAACCTACACATTTTCATTGTAAACTTAAAAAGTATACATCAAAACCCACTCATTTTCATTGTACACTCATAAAATATACATCAAAACCTACACATTTTCATTGTAAACTTAAAAAATATACATCAAAACCTACACATTTTCATTGTACACTCATAAAATGTACATCAAAACCTACACATTTTCATTGAAAACTTAAAAAATATACATCAAAACCTACAGATTTTAATTGTAAACTTAAAAAATGTACATCATAACTTACACATTTTCATTGTACACTTACAAAACGTACATCAAAACTTACACATTTTCATTGTACACTTAAAAAATGTACATCAAAGCTTACACATTTTCATGGTACACTTAAAAAATATACATCAAAACCTACACATTTTCATTGTACACTCATAAAATGTACATCAAAACTTACACATTTTCATTGTACACTGATAAAATATACATCAAAACCTACACATTTTCATTGTAAACCTAAAAAATATACATCAAAACCTACACATTTTCATTGTACACTTAAAAAATGTACATCAAAACTTACACATTTTCATTGTAAACTTAAAAGATGTACATCAAAACCTACACATTTTATGTACACTTAAAAATGTACTTCAAAACCTTAACATTTTCACTGTACACTTAAAAAATGTACATCAAAACTTACACATTTTCATTGTACACCTAAAAAATGTACATCAAAACCTACACATTTTCATTGTAAACTAAAAAAATGTACATCAAAACCTACACATTTTCATTATACACATAAAAAATATACATCAAAACCTACACATTTTCATTGTACACTTAAAAAATATACATCAAAACCTACACATTTTCATTGTAAACTTAAAAAATATACATCAAAACCTACAGATTCTCATTGTACACTCATAAAATGTACATCAAAGCCTACACATTTTCATTGTAAACTTAAAAAATATACATCAAAACCTACTCATTTTCATTGTACACTCATAAAATATACATCAAAATATACAAATTTTCATTCTAAACTTAAAAGTATACATCAAAACCTACACATTTTCATTGTACACTCATAAAATGTACATCAAAACTTACACATTTCCATTGTACACTCATATAATGTACATCAAAACTTACATATTTTCATTGTACACTCATAAAATGTACATCAAATCCTACACATTTTCATTGTAAACTTAAAAATGTACATCAAAACTTACACATTTTCATTGTACACTTACAAAACGTACATTAAAACTTACACATTTTCATTGTACACTTAAAAATGTACATCAAAGTTTACACATTTTCATTGTACACTTAAAAAATATACATCAAAACCTACACATTTTGATTGTACACTCATAAAATGTACATCAAAACTTACACATTTTCATTGTAAACTCGTAAAATGTACATCAAAACCTACACATTTTCATTGTACACTCATAAAATATACATCAAAACCTACACATTTTCATTGTAAACTTAAAAAATATACATCAAAACCTACACATTTTCATTGTACACTTAAAAAATGTACATCAAAACTTACACATTTTCATTGTAAACTTAAAAAATGTACATCTAAACCTACACATTTTCATTGTACACTTAAAAAATGTACATCAAAACCTACACATCTTCATGTACACTTAAAAAATGTACATCAAAACTTACACATTTTCATTGTAATCTTAAAAAATATACATCAAAACCTACACATTTTCATTGTACACTCATACACATTTTCATTGTACACCTAAAAAATGTACATCAAAGTTTACACATTTTCATTGTACACTTAAAAGATATACATCAAGACCTACACATTTTCATTGTACACTCATAAAATGTACATCAAAACTTACACATTTTCATTGTAAACTCGTAAAATGTACATCAAAACCTACACATTTTCATTGTACACTCATAAAATATACATCAAAACCTACACATTTTCATTGTAAACTTAAAAAATATACATCAAAACCTACACATTTTCATTATACACTTAGAAAATATACATCAAAACCTACACATTTTCATTGTACTCTTAAAAAATGTACATCAAAACCTACACATCTTCATGTACACTTAAAAAATGTACATCAAAACTTACACATTTTCATTGTAAACTTAAAAAATATACATCAAAACCTACACATTTTCATTGTACACTCATAAAATATACATCAAAACTTACACATTTTCATTGTAAACTCGTAAAATATACATCAAAACCTACACATTTTCATTGTAAACTTAAAAAATATACATCAAAACCTACACATTTTCATTGTACACTTAAAAAATGTACATCAAAACTTACACATTTTCATTGTAAACTTAAAAAATGTACATCTAAACCTACACTATTTCATTGTACACTTAAAAAATGTACATCAAAACCTACACATCTTCATGTACACTTAAAAAATGTACATCAAAACTTACACATTTTCATTGTAAACTTAAAAAATATACATCAAAACCTACACATTTTCATTGTACACTCATAAAATGTACATCAAAACTTACACATTTTCATTGTACACCTAAAAAATGTACATCAAAACCTACAAATTTTCAATGTAAACTTAAAAAATATACATCAAAACTTATACATTTTCATTGTACACTTAAAAAATACACATCAGAACCTACACATTTTCATTGTACACTTCAAAAATATACATCAAAAACTACACATTTTCATTGTACACTTAAAAAATGTACATCAAAACCTACACATCTTCATCGTACACTCATAAAATGAACATCAACACTTACACATTTTCATTGTAAACTTAAAATATATACATCAAAACCTACACATTTTCATTGTACACTTAAAAAATGTACATCAAAACCTACACATTTTCATTGTACACTCATAAAATGTACATCAAAACTTACACATTTTCATTGTACACTTAAAAAATGTACATCGAAACTTACACATTTTCATTGTACACTCATAAAATGAACATCAAAACTTACACATTTTCATAGTACACTTAAAAAATGTACATCAAAACGTACACATTTTCATTGTACACTTAAAAATGTACATCAAAACCTACACATTTTCATTGTACACTTAAAAAATGTACATCAAAACTTACACATTTTCATTGTACACTTAAAAAATGTACATCAAAACCTACACATTTTCATTGTACACTTAAAGAATATACATAAAAACCTACACATTTTCATTGTACTCTTAAAAAATGTACATCAAAACCTACACATTTTCATTGTACACTTACAAAATGTACATCAAAACTTACACATTTTCATTGTACACTTAAAAAATGTACATCAAAACCTTCACATTTTCATTATACACTTAGAAAATATACATCAAAACCTACACATTTTCATTGTACACTTAAAAAATATACATCAGAACCTACACATTTTCATTGTAAACTTAAAAAATATACATCAAAACCTACAGATTTTCATTGTACACTCATAAAATGTACATCAAAACCTACACATTTTCATTGTAAACTTAAAAAGTATACATCAAAACCTACTCATTTTCATTGTACACTCATAAAATATACATCAAAACCTACACATTTTCATTGTAAACTTAAAAAATATACATCAAAACCTACACATTTTCATTGTACACTCATAAAATGTACATCAAAACCTACACATTTTCATTGTAAACTTAAAAAATATACATCAAAACCTACAGATTTTAATTGTAAACTTAAAAAATGTACATCATAACTTACACATTTTCATTGTACACTTACAAAACGTACATCAAAACTTACACATTTTCATTGTACACTTAAAAAATGTACATCAAAGCTTACACATTTTCATGGTACACTTAAAAAATATACATCAAAACCTACACATTTTCATTGTACACTCATAAAATGTACATCAAAACTTACACATTTTCATTGTACACTGACAAAATATACATCAAAACCTACAAATTTTCATTGTAAACTTAAAAAATATACATCAAAACCTACACATTTTCATTGTACACTTAAAAAATGTACATCAAAACTTACACATTTTCATTGAAAACTTAAAAGATGTACATCAAAACCTACACATTTTGATTGTACACTTAAAAAATGTACTTCAAAACCTACACATTTTCATTGTACACTTAAAAAATGTACATCAAAACTTACACATTTTCATTGTACACCTAAAAAATGTACATCAAAACCTACACATTTTCATTGTAAACTAAAAAAATGTACATCAAAACCTACACATTTTCATTATACACTTAAAAAATATACATCAAAACCTACACATTTTGATTGTACACTTAAAAAATATACATCAAAACCTACACATTTTGATTGTACACTCATAAAATGTACATCAAAGCCTACACATTTTCATTGTAAACTTAAAAAATATACATCAAAACCTACTCATTTTCATTGTACACTCATAAAATATACATCAAAATATACACATTTTCATTCTAAACTTAAAAGTATACATCAAAACCTACACATTTTCATTGTACACTCATAAAATGTACATCAAAACTTACACATTTCCATTGTACACTCATAAAATGTACATCAAAACTTACACATTTTCATTGTACACTCATAAAATGTACATCAAATCCTACACATTTTCATTGTAAACTTAAAAATGTACATCAAAACTTACACATTTTCATTGTACACTTACAAAACGTACATTAAAACTTACACATTTTCATTGTACACTTAAAAAATGTACATCAAAGTTTACACATTTTCATTGTACACTTAAAAAATATACATCAAAACCTACACATTTTCATTGTACACTCATAAAATGTACATCAAAACTTACACATTTTCATTGTAAACTCGTAAAATGTACATCAAAACCTACACATTTTCATTGTACACTCATAAAATATACATCAAAACCTACACATTTTCATTGTAAACTTAAAAAATATACATCAAAACCTACACATTTTCATTGTACACTTAAAAAATGTACATCAAAACTTACACATTTTCATTGTAAACTTAAAAAATGTACATCTAAACCTACACATTTTCATTGTACACTTAAAAAATGTACATCAAAACCTACACATCTTCATGTACACTTAAAAAATGTACATCAAAACTTACACATTTTCATTGTAAACTTAAAAAATATACATCAAAACCTACACATTTTCATTGTACACTCATAAAATGTACATCAAAACTTACACATTTTCATTGTACACCTAAAAAATGTACATCAAAGTTTACACATTTTCATTGTACACTTAAAAAATATACATCAAAACCTACACATTTTCATTGTACATTCATAAAATGTACATCAAAACTTACACATTTTCATTGTAAACTCGTAAAATGTACATCAAAACCTACACATTTTCATTGTACACTCATAAAATATACATCAAAACCTACACATTTTCATTGTAAACTTAAAAAATATACATCAAAACCTACACATTTTCATTGTACACTTAAAAAATGTACATCAAAACTTACACATTTTCATTGTAAACTTAAAAAATGTACATCTAAACCTACACATTTTCATTGTACTCTTAAAAAATGTACATCAAAACCTACACATCTTCATGTACACTTAAAAAATGTACATCAAAACTTACACATTTTCATTGTAAACTTAGAAAATATACATCAAAACCTACACATTTTCATTGTACACTCATAAAATATACATCAAAAGTTACACATTTTCATTGTAAACTCGTAAAATGTACATCAAAACTTACACATTTTCATTGTAAACTCGTAAAATATACATCAAAACCTACACATTTTCATTGTAAACTTAAAAAATATACATCAAAACCTACACATTTTCATTGTACACTTAAAAAATGTACATCAAAACTTACACATTTTCATTGTAAACTTAAAAAATGTACATCTAAACCTACACATTTTCATTGTACACTTAAAAAATGTACATCAAAACCTACACATCTTCATGTACACTTAAAAAATGTACATCAAAACTTACACATTTTCATTGTAAACTTAAAAAATATACATCAAAACCTACACATTTTCATTGTACACTCATAAAATGTACATCAAAACTTACACATTTTCGTTGTACACCTAAAAAATGTACATCAAAACCTACAAATTTTCAATGTAAACTTAAAAAATATACATCAAAACTTATACATTTTCATTGTACACTTAAAAAATACACATCAAAACCTACACATTTTCATTGTACACTTCAAAAATATACATCAAAAACTACACATTTTCATTGTACACTTAAAAAATGTACATCAAAACCTACACATCTTCATCGTACACTCATAAAATGAACATCAACACTTAGACATTTTCATTGTAAACTTAAAAAATATACATTAAAACCTACAGATTTTAATTGTAAACTTAAAAAATGTACATCGTAACTTACACATTTTCATTGTACACTTACAAAACGTACATCAAAACTTACACATTTTCATTGTACACTTAAAAAATGTACATCAAAGCTTACACATTTTCATGGTACACTTAAAAAATATACATCAAAACCTACACATTTTCATTGTACACTCATAAAATGTACATCAAAACTTACACATTTTCATTGTACACTGATAAAATATACATCAAAACCTACACATTTTCATTGTAAACTTAAAAAATATACATCAAAACCTACACATTTTCATTGTACACTTAAAAAATGTACATCAAAACTTACACATTTTCATTGAAAACTTAAAAGATGTACATCAAAACCTACACATTTTCATTGTACACTTAAAAAATGTACTTCAGAACCTACACATTTTCATTGTACACTTAAAAAATGTACATCAAAACTTACACATTTTCATTGTACACCTAAAAAATGTACATCAACACCTACACATTTTCATTGTAAACTAAAAAAATGTACATCAAAACCTACACATTTTTATTATACACTTAAAAAATATACATCAAAACCTACACATTTTCATTGTACACTTAAAAAATATACATCAAAACCTACACATTTTCATTGTATACTTAAAAAATATACATCAAAACCTACAGATTCTCATTGTACACTCATAAAATGTACATCAAAGCCTACACATTTTCATTGTAAACTTAAAAAATATACATCAAAACCTACTCATTTTCATTGTACACTCATAAAATATACATCAAAATATACACATTTTCATTCTAAACTTAAAAGTATACATCAAAACCTACACATTTTCATTGTACACTCATAAAATGTACATCAAAACTTACACATTTCCATTGTACACTCATAAAATGTACATAAAATCTTACACATTTTCATTGTACACTCATAAAATGTACATCAAATCCTACACATTTTCATTGTAAACTTAAAAATGTACATCAAAACTTACACATTTTCATTGTACACTTACAAAACGTACATTAAAACTTACACATTTTCATTGTACACTTAAAAAATGTACATCAAAGTTTACACATTTTCATTGTACACTTAAAAAATATACATCAAAACCTACACATTTTCATTGTTCACTCATAAAATGTACATCAAAACTTACACATTTTCATTGTAAACTCGTAAAATGTACATCAAAACCTACACATTTTCATTGTACACTCATAAAATATACATCAAAACCTACACATTTTCATTGTAAACTTACAAAATATACATCAAAACCTACACAATTTCATTGTACACTTAAAAAATGTACATCAAAACTTACACATTTTCATTGTAAACTTAAAAAATGTACATCTAAACCTACACATTTTCATTGTACACTAAAAAAATGTACATCAAAACCTACACATCTTCATGTACACTTAAAAAATGTACATCAAAACTTACACATTTTCATTGTAAACTTAAAAAATATACATCAAAACCTACACATTTTCATTGTACACTCATAAAATGTACATCAAAACTTACACATTTTCATTGTACACCTAAAAAATGTACATCAAAGTTTACACATTTTCATTGTACACTTAAAAAATATACATCAAAACCTACACATTTTCATTGTACACTCATAAAATGTACATCAAAACTTACACATTTTCATTGTAAACTCGTAAAATGTACATCAAAACCTACACATTTTCATTGTACACTCATAAAATATACATCAAAACCTACACTTTTACATTGTAAACTTAAAAAATATACATCAAAACCTACACATTTTCATTGTACACTTAAAAAATGTACATCAAAACTTACACATTTTCATTGTAAACTTAAAAAATGTACATCTAAACCTACACATTTTCATTGTACTCTTAAAAAATGTACATCAAAACCTACACATCTTCATGTACACTTAAAAAATGTACATCAAAACTTACACATTTTCATTGTAAACTTAAAAAATATACATCAAAACCTACACATTTTCATTGTACACTCATAAAATATACATCAAAACTTACACATTTTCATTGTAAACTCGTAAAATGTACATCAAAACTTACACATTTTCATTGTAAACTCGTAAAATATACATCAAAACCTACACATTTTCATTGTAAACTTAAAAAATATACATCAAAACCTACACATTTTCATTGTACACTTAAAAAATGTACATCAAAACTTACACATTTTCATTGTAAACTTAAAAAATGTACATCTAAACCTACACATTTTCATTGTACACTTAAAAAATGTACATCAAAACCTACACATCTTCATGTACACTTAAAAAATGTACATCAAAACTTACACATTTTCATTGTAAACTTAAAAAATATACATCAAAACCTACACATTTTCATTGTACACTCATAAAATGTACATCAAAACTTACACATTTTCATTGTACAACTAAAAAATGTACATCAAAACCTACAAATTTTCAATGTAAACTTAAAAAATATACATCAAAACTTATACATTTTCATTGTACACTTAAAAAATACACATCAAAACCTACACATTTTCATTGTACACTTCAAAAATATACATCAAAAACTACACATTTTCATTGTACACTTAAAAAATGTACATCAAAACCTACACATCTTCATCGTACACTCATAAAATGAACATCAACACTTAGACATTTTCGTTGTAAACTTAAAATATATACATCAAAACCTACACATTTTCATTGTACACTTAAAAATGTACATCAAAACGTACACATTTTCATTGTACACTCACAAAATGTACATCAAAACTTACACATTTTCATTGTAAACTTAAAAAATGTACATCTAAACCTACACATTTTCATTGTACTCTTAAAAAATGTACATCAAAACCTACACATCTTCATGTACACTTAAAAAATGTACATCAAAACTTACACATTTTCATTGTAAACTTAAAAAATATACATCAAAACCTACACATTTTCATTGTACACTCATAAAATATGCATCAAAACTTACACATTTTCATTGTAAACTCGTAAAATGTACATCAAAACTTACACATTTTCATTGTAAACTCGTAAAATATACATCAAAACCTACACATTTTCATTGTAAACTTAAAAAATATACATCAAAACCTACACATTTTCATTGTACACTTAAGAAATGTACATCAAAACTTACACATTTTCATTGTAAACTTAAAAAATGTACATCTAAACCTACACATTTTCATTGTACACTTAAAAAATGTACATCAAAACCTACACATCTTCATGTACACTTAAAAAATGTACATCAAAACTTACACATTTTCATTGTAAACTTAAAAAATATACATCAAAACCTACACATTTTCATTGTACACTCATAAAATGAACAACAAAACTTACACATTTTCATTGTACACCTAAAAAATGTACATCAAAACCTACAAATTTTCAATGTAAACTTAAAAAATATACATCAAAACTTATACATTTTCATTGTACACTTAAAAAATACACATCAAAACCTACACGTTTTCATTGTACACTTCAAAAATATACATCAAAAACTACACATTTTCATTGTACACTTAAAAAATGTACATCAAAACCTACACATCTTCATCATACCTTCATAAAATGAACATCAACACTTACACATTTTCATTGTAAACTTAAAATATATACATCTAAACCTACACATTTTCATTGTACACGTAAAAAATGTACATCAAAACCTACACATTTTCATTGTACACTCACAAAATGTACATCAAAACTTACACATTTTCATTGTACACTTAAAAAATGTACATCGAAACTTACACATTTTCATTGTACACTCATAAAATGAACATCAACACCTACACATTTTCATTGTAAACTTAAAAAATATACATCAATACTTACACATGTTCATTGTACACTTAAAAAATATACATCAAAACCTACACATTTTCATTGTACACTTATAAAATGATCATCAACGCTTACACATTTTCATTGTACACTCATAAAATGTACATCAAAACTTACACATTTTCACTGTAAACTCATAAAATATACATCAAAACTTACACATCTTTATTGTACACTCATAAAATGTGCATCAAAACTTGCACATTTTCATTGTACACTCATAAAATGTACATCAAAATCTCCACATTTTCATTGTACACTCATAAAATGTACATCAAAACTTACACATTTTAATTGTACACTCATAAAATGTACATCAAAACTTACACATTTTCATTGTACACTCATAAAATGTACATCAAAACTTACACATTTTTATTGTACACTCAAAAATGTACATCAAAACCTACACATTTTCATTGTAAACTTAAAAAATGTACATCAAAACTTACACATTTTCATTGTACACTTAAAAAATGTACATCAAAACTTACACATTTTCATTGTACACTTAACAGATGTACATCAAAACCTACACATTTTCATAGTACACTTAAAAAATGTACAT
Organism: Tenodera sinensis; assembly: GCA_030765045.1. NCBI lineage: Eukaryota > Metazoa > Arthropoda > Insecta > Mantodea > Mantidae > Tenodera > Tenodera sinensis. The sequence goes on along the minus strand of CM060963.1, from coordinate 164,133,638 downwards.
CAAAACGTACACATTTTCATTGTACACTTAAAAATGTACATCAAAACTTACACATTTTCATTGTACACTTAAAAAATATACATCAAAACCTACACATTTTCATTGTAAACTTAAAAAATATACATCAAAACCTACAGATTTTCATTGTACACTCATAAAATGTACATCAAAACCTACACATTTTCATTGTAAACTTAAAAAGTATACATCAAAACCTACTCATTTTCATTGTACACTCATAAAATATACATCAAAACCTACACATTTTCATTGTAAACTTAAAAGTATACATCAAAACCTACACATTTTCATTGTACACTCATAAAATGTACATCAAAACTTACACATTTTCCTTGTACACTCATAAAATGTACATCAAATCCTACACATTTTCATTGTAAACTTAAAAATGTACATCAAAACTTACACATTTTCATTGTACACTTACAAAACGTACATTAAAACTTACACATTTTCATTGTACACTTAAAAAATGTACATCCAAGTTTACACATTTTCATTGTACACTTAAAAAATATACATCAAAACCTACACATTTTCATTGTACACTCATAAAATGTACATCAAAACTTACACATTTTCATTGTAAACTCGTAAAATGTACATCAAAACCTACACATTTTCATTGTACACTCATAAAATATACATCAAAACCTACACATTTTCATTGTACACTTAAAAAATGTACATCAAAACTTACACATTTTCATTGTAAACTTAAAAAATGTACATCTAAACCTACACATTTTCATTGTACACTTAAAAAATGTACATCAAAACCTACACATCTTCATGTACACTTAAAAATGTACATCAAAACCTACAAATTTTCATTGTAAACTTAAAAAATATACATCAAAACTTATACATTTTCATTGTACACTTAAAAAATACACATCACAACCTACACATTTTTATTGTACACTTCAAAAATATACATCAAAAACTACACATTTTCATTGTACACTTAAAAAATGTACATTAAAACCTACACACCTTCATCGTACACTCATAAAATGAACATCAACACTTACACATTTTCATTGTAAACTTAAAATATATACATCAAAACCTACACATTTTCATTGTACACTTAAAAAATGTACATCAAAACCTACACATTTTCATTGTACACTCATAAAATGTACATCAAAACTTACACATTTTCATTGTACACTTAAAAAATGTACATCGAAACTTACACATTTTCATTGTACACTCATAAAATGTACATCAAAACTTACACATTTTCATTGTACACTTAAAAAAGATACATCAAAACTTACACCTTTTCATAGTACACTTAAAAAATGTACATCAAAACGTACACATTTTCAGTGTACACTTAAAAATGTACATCGAAACCTACACATTTTCATTGTACACTTAAAAAATGTACATGAAAACTTACACATTTTCATTGTACACTTAAAAAGTGTACATCAAAACCTACACATTTTCATTGTACACTTAAAGAATATACATCAAAACCTACACATTTTCATTGTACACTTAAAAAATGTACATCAAAACCTACACATTTTCATTGTACACTTAAAAAATGTACGTCAAAACTTACACATTTTCATTGTACACTTAAAAAATGTACATCAAAACCTTCACATTTTCATTATACACTTAGAAAATATACATCAAAACCTACACATTTTCATTGTACACTTAAAAAATATACATCAAAACCTACACATTTTCATTGTAAACTTAAAAAATATACATCAAAACCTACAGATTTTCATTGTACATTCATAAAATGTACATCAAAACCTACACATTTTCATTGTAAACTTAAAAAGTGTACATCAAAACCTACTCATTTTCATTGTACACTCATAAAATATACATCAAAACCTACACATTTTCATTGTAAACTTAAAAAATATACATCAAAACCTACACATTTTCATTGTACACTCATAAAATGTATATCAAAACCTACACATTTTCATTGTAAACTTAAAAAATATACAGCAAAACCTACAGATTTTAATTGTAAACTTAAAAAATGTACATCATAACTTACACATTTTCATAGTACACTTACAAAACGTACATCAAAACTTACACATTTTCATTGTACACTTAAAAAATGTACATCAAAGCTTACACATTTTCATGGTACACTTAAAAAATATACATCAAAACCTACACATTTTCATTGTACACTCATAAAATGTACATCAAAACTTACACATTTTCATTGTACACTCATAAAATATACATCAAAACCTACACATTTTCATTGTAAACTTAAAAAATATACATCAAAACCTACACATTTTCATTGTACACTTAAAAAATGTACATCAGAACTTACACATTTTCATTGTAAACTTAAAAGATGTACATCAAAACCTACACATTTTCATTGTACACTTAAAAAATGTACTTCAAAACCTACACATTTTCATTGTACACTTAAAAAATGTACATCAAAACTTACACATTTTCATTGTACACCTAAAAAATGTACATCAAAACCTACACATTTTCATTGTAAACTAAAAAAATGTACATCAAAACCTACACATTTTCATTATACACTTAAAAAATATACATCAAAACCTACACATTTTCATTGTACACTTAAAAAATATACATCAAAACCTACACATTTTCATTGTAAACTTAAAAAATATACATCAAAACCTACAGATTCTCATTGTACACTCATAAAATGTACATCAAAGCCTACACATTTTCATTGTAAACTTAAAAAATATACATCAAAACTTACTCATTTTCATTGTACACGCATAAAATATACATCAAAACCTACACATTTTATTGTAAACTTAAAAGTATACATCAAAACCTACACATTTTCATTGTACACTCATAAAATGTACATCAAAACTTACACATTTCCATTGTACACTCATAAAATGTACATCAAAGCTTACACATTTTCATTGTACACTCATAAAATGTACACCAAATCCTACACATTTTCATTGTAAACTTAAAAATGTACATCAAAACTTACACATTTTCATTGTACACTTACAAAACGTACATTAAAACTTACACATTTTCATTGTGCACTTAAAAAATGTACATCCAAGTTTACACATTTTCATTGTACACTTAAAAAATATACATCAAAACCTACACATTTTCATTGTACACTCATAAAATGTACATCAAAACTTACACATTTTCATTGTAAAATCGTAAAATGTACATCAAAACCTACACATTTTCATTGTACACTCATAAAATATACATCAAAACCTACACATTTTCATTGTACACTTAAAAAATGTACATCAAAACTTACACATTTTCATTGTAAACTTAAAAAATGTACATCTAAACCTACACATTTTCATTGTACACTTAAAAAATGTACATCAAAACCTACACATCTTCATGTACACTTAAAAAATGTACATCAAAACCTACAAATTTTCATTGTAAACTTAAAAAATATACATCAAAACTTATACATTTTCATTGTACACTTAAAAAATACACATCAAAACCTACACATTTTTATTGTACACTTCAAAAATATACATAAAAAACTACACATTTTCATTGTACACTTAAAAAATGTACATTAAAACCTACACATCTTCATCGTACACTCATAAAATGAACATCAACACTTACACATTTTCATTGTCACCTTAAAATATATACATCAAAACCTACACATTTTCATTGTACACTTAAAAAATGTACATCGAAACTTACACATTTTCATTGTACACTCATAAAATGAACATCAACACTTACACATTTTCATTGTAAACTTAAAAAATATACATCAATACTTACACATTTTCATTGTACACTTAAAAAATATACATCAAAACCTACACATTTTCATTGTACACTTATAAAATGATCATCAACGCTTACACATTTTCATTGTAAACTCATAAAATGTACATCAAAACTTACACATCTTTATTGTACACTCATAAAATGTGCATTAAAACTTGCACATTTTCATTGTACACTCATAAAATGTACATCAAAATCTCCACATTTTCATTGTACACTCATAAAATGTACATCAAAACTTACACATTTTCATTGTACACTCATAAAATGTACATCAAAACTTACACATTTTCATTGTACACTCATAAAATGTACATCAAAACTTACACATTTTTATTGTACACTCAAAAATGTACATCAAAACCTACACATTTTCATTGTAAACTTAAAAAATATACATCAAAGCTTATACATTTTCGTTGTACACTTAAAGAATACACATCAAAAACTACACATTTTCATTGTACACTTCAAAAATATACATCAAAAACTACACATTTTCATTGTACACTTAAAAAATGTACATCAAAACCTACACATTTTCATCGTACACTCATAAAATGAACATCAACACTTACACATTTTCATTGTAAACTTAAAATATATACATCAAAACCTACACATTTTCATTGTACACTTAAAAAATGTACATCAAAACCTACACATTTTCATTGTACACTTAAAAAATGTACATCAAAACTTACACATTTTCATTGTACACTTAAAAAATGTACATCAAAACCTTCACATTTTCATTATACACTTAGAAAATATACATCAAAACCTACACATTTTCATTGTACACTTAAAAAATATACATCAAAACCTACACATTTTCATTGTAAACTTAAAAAGTGTACATCAAAACCTACTCATTTTCACTGTACACTCATAAAATATACATCAAAACCTACACATTTTCATTGTAAACTTAAAAAATTACATCAAAACCTACACATTTTCATTGTACACTCATAAAATGTACATCAAAACCTACACATTTTCATTGTAAACTTAAAAAATATACATCAAAACCTACAGATTTTAATTGTAAACTTAAAAAATGTAGATCATAACTTACACATTTTCATAGTACACTTACAAAACGTACATCAAAACTTACACATTTTCATTGTACACTTAAAGAATGTACATCAAAGCTTACACATTTTCATGGTACACTTAAAAAATATACATCAAAACCTACACATTTTCATTGTACACTCATAAAATGTACATCAAAACTTACACATTTTCATTGTACACTTATAAAATATACATCAAAACCTACACATTTTCATTGTAAACTTAAAAAATATACATCAAAACCTACACATTTTCATTGTACACTTAAAAAATGTACATCAAAACTTACACATTTTCATTGTAAACTTAAAAGATGTACATCAAAACCTACACATTTTCATTGTACACTTAAAAAATGTACTTCAAAACCTACACATTTTCATTGTACACTTAAAAAATGTACATCAAAACTTACACATTTTCATTGTACACCTAAAAAATGTACATCAAAACCTACACATTTTCATTGTAAACTAAAAAAATGTACATCAAAACCTACACATTTTCATTATACACTTAAAAAATATACATCAAAACCTACACATTTTCATTGTACACTTAAAAAATATACATCAAAACCTACACATTTGCATTGTAAACTTAAAAAATATACATCAAAACCTACAGATTCTCATTGTACACTCATAAAACGTACATCAAAGCCTACACATTTTCATTGTAAACTTAAAAAATATACATCAAAACCTACTCATTTTCATTGTGCACTCATAAAATATACATCAAAACCTACACATTTTCATTGTAAACTTAAAAGTATACATCAAAACCTACACATTTTCATTGTACACTCATAAAATGTACATCAAAACTTACACATTTCCATTGTACACTCATAAAATGTACATCAAAGCTTACACATTTTCATTGTACACTCATAAAATGTACATCAAATCCTACACATTTTCATTGTAAACTTAAAAATGTACATCAAAACTTACACATTTGCATTGTACACTTACAAAACGTACATTAAAACTTACACATTTTCATTGTACACTTAAAAATTGTACATCCAAGTTTACACATTTTCATTGTACACTTAAAAAATATACATCAAAACCTACACATTTTCATTGTACACTCATAAAATGTACATCAAAACTTACACATTTCCAATGTACACTCATAAAATGTAAATCAAAGCTTACACATTTTCATTGTACACTCATAAAATGTACATCAAATCCTACACATTTTCATTGTAAACTTAAAAATGTACATCAAAACTTACACATTTTCATTGTACACTTACAAAACGTACATTAAAACTTACACATTTTCATTGTACACTTAAAAAATGTACATCCAAGTTTACACATTTTCATTGTACACTTAAAAAATATACATCAAAACCTACACATTTTCATTGTACACTCATAAAATGTACATCAAAACTTACATATTTTCATTGTTAAATCGTAAAATGTACATCAAAACTTACACATTTTCATTGTACACTCATAAAATATACATCAAAACCTACACATTTTCATTGTACACTTAAAAAATGTACATCAAAACTTACACATTTTCATTGTAAACTTAAAAAATGTACATCTAAACCTACACATTTTCATTGTACACTTAAAAAATGTACATCAAAACCTACACATCTTCATGTACACTTAAAAAATGTACATCAAAACCTACAAATTTTCATTGTAAACTTAAAAAATATACATCAAAACTTATACATTTTCATTGTACACTTAAAAAATACACATCAAAACCTACACATTTTTATTGTACACTTCAAAAATATACATAAAAAACTACACATTTTCATTGTACACTTAAAAAATGTACATTAAAACCTACACATCTTCATCGTACACTCATAAAATGAACATCAACACTTACACATTTTCATTGTAAACTTAAAATATATACATCAAAACCTACACATTTTCATTGTACACTTAAAAAATGTACATCGAAACTTACACATTTTCATTGTACACTCATAAAATGAACATCAACACTTACACATTTTCATTGTACACTCATAAAATGAACATCAACACTTACACATTTTCATTGTAAACTTAAAAAATATACATCAAAACCTACACATTTTCATTGTACCCTTATAAAATGATCATCAACGCTTACACATTTTCATTGTAAACTCATAAAATGTACATCAAAACTTACACATCTTTATTGTACACTCATAAAATGTGCATTAAAACTTGCACATTTTCATTGTACACTCATAAAATGTACATCAAAATCTCCACATTTTCATTGTACACTCATAAAATGTACATCAAAACTTACACATTTTCATTGTACACTCATAAAATGTACATCAAAACTTACACATTTTCATTGTACACTCATAAAATGTACATCAAAACTTACACATTTTCATTGTACACTCATAAAATGTACATCAAAACTTACACATTTTCATTGTACACTCATAAAATGTACATCAATACTTACACATTTTTATTGTACACTCAAAAATGTACATCAAAACCTACACATTTTCATTGTAAACTTATAAAATATACATCAAAACTTATACATTTTCATTGTACACTTAAAAAATGTACATCAAAACCTACACATTTTCATCGTACACTCATAAAATGAACATCAATACTTACACATTTTCATTGTAAACTTAAAATATATACATCAAAACCTACACATTTTCATTGTACACTTAAAAAATGTACATCAAAACCTACACATTTTCATTGTACACTCATAAAATGTACATCAAAACCTACACATTTTCATTGTACACTTAAAAAATGTACATCAAAACCTACACATTTTCATTGTACACTTAAAAAATGTACATCAAAACTTACACATTTTCATTGTACACTTAAAAAATGTACATCAAAACCTTCACATTTTCATTATACACTTAGAAAATATACATCAAAACCTACACATTTTCATTGTACACTTAAAAAATATACATCAAAACCTACTCATTTTCACTGTACACTCATAAAATATACATCAAAACCTACACATTTTCATTGTAAACTTAAAAAATTACATCAAAACCTACACATTTTCATTGTACACTCATAAAATGTACATCAAAACCTACACATTTTCATTGTAAACTTAAAAAATATACATCAAAACCTACAGATTTTAATTGTAAACTTAAAAAATGTAGATCATAACTTACACATTTTCATAGTACACTTACAAAACGTACATCAAAACTTACACATTTTCATTGTACACTTAAAGAATGTACATCAAAGCTTACACATTTTCATGGTACACTTAAAAAATATACATCAAAACCTACACATTTTCATTGTACACTCATATAATGTACATCAAAACTTACACATTTTCATTGTACACTTATAAAATATACATCAAAACCTACACATTTTCATTGTAAACTTAAAAAATATACATCAAAACCTACACATTTTCATTGTACACTTAAAAAATGTACATCAAAACTTACACATTTTCATTGTAAACTTAAAAGATGTACATCAAAACCTACACATTTTCATTGTACACTTAAAAAATGTACTTCAAAACCTACACATTTTCATTGTACACTTAAAAAATGTACATCAAAACTTACACATTTTTATTGTACACCTAAAAAATGTACATCAAAACCTACACATTTTCATTGTAAACTAAAAAAATGTACATCAAAACCTACACATTTTCATTATACACTTAAAAAATATACTTCAAAACCTACACATTTTCATTGTACACTTAAAAAATATACATCAAAACCTACATATTTGCATTGTAAACTTAAAAAATATACATCAAAACCTACAGATTCTCATTGTACACTCATAAAACGTACATCAAAGCCTACACATTTTCATTGTAAACTTAAAAAATATACATCAAAACCTACTCATTTTCATTGTACACTCATAAAATATACATCAAAACCTACACATTTTCATTGTAAACTTAAAAGTATACATCAAAACCTACACATTTTCATTGTACACTCATAAAATGTACATCAAAACTTACACATTTCCATTGTACACTCATAAAATGTACATCAAAGCTTACACATTTTCATTGTACACTCATAAAATGTACATCAAATCCTACACATTTTCATTGTAAACTTAAAAATGTACATCAAAACTTACACATTTTCATTGTACACTTACAAAACGTACATTAAAACTTACACATTTTCATTGTACACTTAAAAAATGTACATCCAAGTTTACACATTTTCATTGTACACTTAAAAAATATACATCAAAACCTACACATTTTCATTGTACACTCATAAAATGTACATCAAAACTTACACATTTCCAATGTACACTCATAAAATGTACATCAAAGCTTACACATTTTCATTGTACACTCATAAAATGTACATCAAATCCTACACATTTTCATTGTAAACTTAAAAATGTACATCAAAACTTACACATTTTCATTGTACACTTACAAAACGTACATTAAAACTTACACATTTTCATTGTACACTTAAAAAATTTACATCCAAGTTTACACATTTTCATTGTACACTTAAAAAATATACATCAAAACCTACACATTTTCATTGTACACTCATAAAATGTACATCAAAACTTACATATTTTCATTGTTAAATCGTAAAATGTACATCAAAACCTACACATTTTCATTGTACACTCATAAAATATACATCAAAACCTACACATTTTCATTGTACACTTAAAAAATGTACATCAAAACTTACACATTTTCATTGTAAACTTAAAAAATGTACATCTAAACCTACACATTTTCATTGTACACTTAAAAAATGTACATCAAAACCTACACATCTTCATGTACACTTAAAAAATGTACATCAAAACCTACAAATTTTCATTGTAAACTTAAAAAATATACATCAAAACTTATACATTTTCATTGTACACTTAAAAAATACACATCAAAACCTACACATTTTTATTGTACACTTCAAAAATATACATAAAAAACTACACATTTTCATTGTACACTTAAAAAATGTACATTAAAACCTACACATCTTCATCGTACACTCATAAAATGAACATCAACACTTACACATTTTCATTGTAAACTTAAAATATATACATCAAAACCTACACATTTTCATTGTACACTTAAAAAATGTACATCAAAACCTACACATTTTCATTGTACACTCATAAAATGTACATCAAAACTTACACATTTTCATTGTACACTTAAAAAATGTACATCGAAACTTACACATTTTCATTGTACACTCATAAAATGAACATCAACACTTACACATTTTCATTGTAAACTTAAAAAATATACATCAATACTTACACATTTTCATTGTACACTTAAAAAATATACATCAAAACCTACACATTTTCATTGTACACTTATAAAATGATCATCAACGCTTACACATTTTCATTGTAAACTCATAAAATGTACATCAAAACTTACAAATCTTTATTGTACACTCATAAAATGTGCATCAAAACTTGCACATTTTCATTGTACACTCATAAAATGTACATCAAAATCTCCTTATTTTCATTGTACACTCATAAAATGTACATCAAAACTTACACATTTTCATTGTACACTCATAAAATGTACATCAAAACTTACACATTTTCATTGTACACTCATAAAATGTAAATCAAAACTTACACATTTTTATTGTACACTCAAAAATGTACATCAAAACCTACACATTTTCATTGTAAACTTATAAAATATACATCAAAACTTATACATTTTCATTGTACACTTAAAAAATATACATAAAAAACTACACATTTTCATTGTACACTTAAAAAATGTACATCAAAACCTACACATTTTCATCGTACACTCATAAAATGAACATCAACACTTACACATTTTCATTGTAAACTTAAAATATATACATCAATACCTACACATTTTCATTGTACACTTAAAAAATGTACATCAAAACCTACACATTTTCATTGTACACTCATAAAATGTACATCAAAACTTACACATTTTCATTGTACACTTAAAAAATGTACATCGAAACTTAAACATTTTCATTGTACACTCATAAAATGAACATCAACACTTACACATTTTCGTTGTAAACTTAAAAAATATACATCAATACTTACACATTTTCATTGTACACTTAAAAAATATACATCAAAACCTACAAATTTTCATTGTACACTTATAAAATGATCATCAACGCTTACACATTTTCATTGTACACTCATAAAATGTACATCAAAACTTACACATTTTCATTGTAAACTCATAAAATGTACATCAAAGCTTACACATGTTTATTGTACACTCATAAAATGTGCATCAAAACTTGCACATTTTCATTGTACACTCATAAAATGTACATCAAAATCTCCACATTTTCATTGTACACTCATAAAATGTACATCAAAACTTACACATTTTCATTGTACACTCATAAAATGTACATCAAAACTTACACATTTTTATTGTACACTCAAAAATGTACATCAAAACCTACACATTTTCATTGTAAACTTAAAAAATGTACATCAAAACTTACACATTTTCATTGTACACTTAAAAAATGTACATCAAAACTTACACATTTTCATTGTACACTTAAAAAATGTGCATCAAAACCTACACATTTTCATTGTACACTTAAAAAATCTACATCAAAACTTATACATTTTCATTGTACACTCATAAAATGTACATCAAAACTTACACATTTTCATTGTACACTTAAAAGAGATACATCAAAACTTACACATTTTCATAGTACACTTAAAAAATGTACATCAAAACGTACACATTTTCATTGTACACTTAAAAATGTACATCAAAACCTACACATTTTCATTGTACACTTAAAAAATGTACATCAAAACTTACACATTTTCATTGTACACTTAAAAAATGTACATCAAAACCTACACATTTTCAATGTACACTTAAAGAATATACATCAAAACCTACACATTTTCATTGTACACTTAAAAAATGTACATCAAAACCTACACATTTTCATTGTACACTTAAAAAATGTACATCAAAACTTACACATTTTCATTGTACACTTAAAAAATGTACATCAAAACCTACACATTTTCATTATACACTTAGAAAATATACATCAAAACCTACACATTTTCATTGTACACTTAAAAAATATACATCAAAACCTACACATTTTCATTGTAAACTTAAAAAATATACATCAAAACCTACAGATTTTCATTGTACACTCATAAAATGTACATCAAAACCTACACATTTTCATTGTAAACTTAAAAAATATACATCAAAGCCTACACATTTTCATTGTACACTCATAAAATATACATCAAAACCTACACATTTTCATTGTAAACTCATAAAATGTACATCAAAACCTACACATTTTCATTGTAAACTTAAAAAATATACATCAAAACCTACAGATTTTAATTGTAAACTTAAAAAATATACATCAAAACCTACACATTTTCATTGTACACTTAAAAAATGTACATCAAAACCTACACATTTTCATTGTACACTCATAAAATGTACATCAAAACTTACACATTTTCATTGTACACTTAAAAAATGTACATCAAATCTTACACATTTTCATTGTACGCTCATAAAATATACATCAAAACCTACACATTTTCATCGTACACTCATAAAATGTACATCAAAACCTACACATTTTCATTGTAAACTTAAAAAATATACATCAAAACCTACACATTTTCATTGTACACTCATAAAATATACATCAAAACCTACACATTTTCATTGTACACTCATAAAATGTACATCAAAACCTACACATTTTCATTGTAAACTTAAAAAATATACATCAAAACCTACACATTTTCATTGTACACTCATAAAATGTACATCAAAACCTACACATTTTCATTGTAAACTTAAAAAAATATACATCAAAACCTACACATTTTCATTGTACACTCATAAAATGTACATCAAAACCTACACATTTGCATTGTAAACTTAAAAAATGTACATCAAAACTTACACATTTTCATTGTACACTTACAAAACGTACATCAAAACTTACACATTTTCATTGTACACTTAAAAAATGTACATCAAAGCTTACACATTTTCATTTAACACTTAAAAAATATACATCAAAACCTACTCATTTTCATTGTACACTCATAAAATGTACATCAAAACTTACACATTTTCATTGTACACTCGTAAAATGTACATCAAAACCTACACATTTTCATTGTACACTCATAAAATATACATCAAAACCTACACATTTTCATTGTAAACTTAAAAAATATACATCAAAACCTACACATTTTCATTGTACACTTAAAAAATGTACATCAAAACCTACACATTTTCGTTGTACACTTAAAGAATATACATCAAAACCTACACATTTTCATTGTACACTTAAAAAATGTACATCAAAAGCTACACATTTTCATTGTACACTTAAAAAATGTACATCCAAACTTACACATTTTCATTGTACACTCATAAAATGTACATCAAAACCTACACATTTTCATTGTACACTTAAAAAATATACATCAAAACCTACACATTTTAATTGTACACTCATAAAATATATATCAAAACCTACACATTTTCATTGTAAACTTAAAAAATATACATCAAAACCTACACATTTTAATTGTACACTCCTAAAATGTCCATCAAAACCTACACATTTTCATTGTAAACTTAAAAAATATACATCAAAACCTACACATTTTCATTGTACACTCATAAAATGTCCATCAAAACCTACACATTTTCATTGTAAACTTAAAAAATATACATCAAAACCTACACATTTTCATTGTACACTCATAAAATATACCACAAAACCTACACATTTTCATTGTAAACTTAAAAAATATACATCAAAACCTACACATTTTCATTGTTCACTCATAAAATGTACATCAAAACCTACACATTTTCATTGTAAACTTAAAAAATATACATCAAAACCTACACATTTTCATTGTACACTCATAAAATGTACATCAAAACTTAAACATTTCCATTGTACACTCATAAAATGTACATCAAAACTTACACATTTTCATTGTACAGTCATAAAATGTACATCAAAACCTACACGTTTTCATTGTAAACTTAAAAATGTACATCAAAACTTACACGTTTTCATTGTACACTTACAAAACGTACATTAAAACTTACACGTTTTCATTGTACACTTAAAAAGTGTACATCAAAGCTTACACATTTTCATTGTACACTTAAAAAATGTACATCAAGACTTACACATTTTCATTGTAAACTTAAAAAATGTACATCAAAACCTACACATTTTCATTGTACACTTAAAAAATGTACATCAAAACCTACACATTTTCATTGTACACTTAAAAAATGTACATCAAAACTTTCACATTTTCATTGTACACTTGAAAAATGTACATCAAAACCTACACATTTTCATTGTAAACTTAAAAAATGTACATCAAAACTTACACATTTTCATTGTACACTTACAAAACGTACATTAAAACTTACACGTTTTCATTGTACACTTAAAAAGTGTACATCAAAGCTTACACATTTTCATTGTACACTTAAAAAATGTACATCAAGACTTACACATTTTCATTGTAAACTTAAAAAATGTACATCAAAACCTACACATTTTCATTGTACACTTAAAAAATGTACATCAAAACCTACACATTTTCATTGTACACTTAAAAAATGTACATCAAAACTTTCACATTTTCATTGTACACTTGAAAAATGTACATCAAAACCTACACATTTTCATTGTAAACTTAAAAAATGTACATCAAAACCTACACATTTTCATTGTACACTTAAAAAATGTACATCAAAACCTACACATTTTCATTGTAAACTTAAAAAATGTACATCAAAACCTACACATTTGCATTGTAAACTTAAAAAATGTACATCAAAACTTACACATTTTCATTGTACACTTACAAAACGTACATCAAAACTTACACATTTTCATTGTACACTTAAAAAATGTACATCAAAGCTTACACATTTTCATTTAACACTTAAAAAATATACATCAAAACCTACTCATTTTCATTGTACACTCATAAAATGTACATCAAAACTTACACATTTTCATTGTACACTCGTAAAATGTACATCAAAACCTACACATTTTCATTGTACACTCATAAAATATACATCAAAACCTACACATTTTCATTGTAAACTTAAAAAATATACATCAAAACCTACACATTTTCATTGTACACTTAAAAAATGTACATCAAAACTTACACATTTTCATTGTACACTTAAAAAATGTACATCAAAACCTACACATTTTCGTTGTACACTTAAAGAATATACATCAAAACCTACACATTTTCATTGTACACTTAAAAAATGTACATCAAAAGCTACACATTTTCATTGTACACTTAAAAAATGTACATCAAAACTTACACATTTTCATTCTACACTCATAAAATGTACATCAAAACCTACACATTTTCATTGTAAACTTAAAAAATATACATCAAAACCTACACATTTTAATTGTACACTCATAAAATATATATCAAAACCTACACATTTTCATTGTAAACTTAAAAAATATACATCAAAACCTACACATTTTAATTGTACACTCATAAAATGTCCATCAAAACCTACACATTTTCATTGTAAACTTAAAAAATATACATCAAAACCTACACATTTTCATTGTACACTCATAAAATGTCCATCAAAACCTACACATTTTCATTGTAAACTTAAAAAATATACATCAAAACCTACACATTTTCATTGTACACTCATAAAATATACCACAAAACCTACACATTTTCATTGTAAACTTAAAAAATGTACATCAAAACCTACACATTTTCATTGTTCACTCATAAAATGTACATCAAAACCTACACATTTTCATTGTAAACTTAAAAAATATACATCAAAACCTACACATTTTCATTGTACACTCATAAAATGTACATCAAAACTTAAACATTTCCATTGTACACTCATAAAATGTACATCAAAACTTACACATTTTCATTGTACAGTCATAAAATGTACATCAAAAGCTACACGTTTTCATTGTAAACTTAAAAATGTACATCAAAACTTACACATTTTCATTGTACACTTACAAAACGTACATTAAAACTTACACGTTTTCATTGTACACTTAAAAAGTGTACATCAAAGCTTACACATTTTCATTGTACACTTAAAAAATGTACATCAAGACTTACACATTTTCATTGTAAACTTAAAAAATGTACATCAAAACCTACACATTTTCATTGTACACTTAAAAAATGTACATCAAAACCTACACATTTTCATTGTACACTTAAAAAATGTACATCAAAACTTTCACATTTTCATTGTACACTTGAAAAATGTACATCAAAACCTACACATTTTCATTGTAAACTTAAAAAATGTACATCAAAACCTACACATTTTCATTGTACACTTAAAAAATGTACATCAAAACCTACACATTTTCATTGTAAACTTAAAAAATGTACATCAAAACCTACACATTTGCATTGTAAACTTAAAAAATGTACATCAAAACTTACACATTTTCATTGTACACTTACAAAACGTACATCAAAACTTACACATTTTCATTGTACACTTAAAAAATGTACATCAAAGCTTACACATTTTCATTTAACACTTAAAAAATATACATCAAAACCTACTCATTTTCATTGTACACTCATAAAATGTACATCAAAACTTACACATTTTCATTGTACACTCGTAAAATGTACATCAAAACCTACACATTTTCATTGTACACTCATAAAATATACATCAAAACCTACACATTTTCATTGTAAACTTAAAAAATATACATCAAAACCTACACATTTTCATTGTACACTTAAAAAATGTACATCAAAACTTACACATTTTCATTGTACACTTAAAAAATGTACATCAAAACCTACACATTTTCGTTGTACACTTAAAGAATATACATCAAAACCTACACATTTTCATTGTACACTTAAAAAATGTACATCAAAAGCTACACATTTTCATTGTACACTTAAAAAATGTACATCAAAACTTACACATTTTCATTCTACACTCATAAAATGTACATCAAAACCTACACATTTTCATTGTAAACTTAAAAAATATACATCAAAACCTACACATTTTAATTGTACACTCATAAAATATATATCAAAACCTACACATTTTCATTGTAAACTTAAAAAATATACATCAAAACCTACACATTTTAATTGTACACTCATAAAATGTCCATCAAAACCTACACATTTTCATTGTAAACTTAAAAAATATACATCAAAACCTACACATTTTCATTGTACACTCATAAAATGTCCATCAAAACCTACACATTTTCATTGTAAACTTAAAAAATATACATCAAAACCTACACATTTTCATTGTACACTCATAAAATATACCACAAAACCTACACATTTTCATTGTAAACTTAAAAAATATACATCAAAACCTACACATTTTCATTGTTCACTCATAAAATGTACATCAAAACCTACACATTTTCATTGTAAACTTAAAAAATATACATCAAAACCTACACATTTTCATTGTACACTCATAAAATGTACATCAAAACTTAAACATTTCCATTGTACACTCATAAAATGTACATCAAAACTTACACATTTTCATTGTACAGTCATAAAATGTACATCAAAAGCTACACGTTTTCATTGTAAACTTAAAAATGTACATCAAAACTTACACATTTTCATTGTACACTTACAAAACGTACATTAAAACTTACACGTTTTCATTGTACACTTAAAAAGTGTACATCAAAGCTTACACATTTTCATTGTACACTTAAAAAATGTACATCAAGACTTACACATTTTCATTGTAAACTTAAAAAATGTACATCAAAACCTACACATTTTCATTGTACACTTAAAAAATGTACATCAAAACCTACACATTTTCATTGTACACTTAAAAAATGTACATCAAAACTTTCACATTTTCATTGTACACTTGAAAAATGTACATCAAAACCTACACATTTTCATTGTAAACTTAAAAAATGTACATCAAAACCTACACATTTTCATTGTACACTTAAAAAATATACATCAAAACCTACACATTTTCATTGTACACTTAAAAAATGTACATCAAAACTTACACATTTTCATTGTAAACTTAAAAAATATACATCAAAAGCTACACATTTTCATTGTACAATCATAAAATGTACATCAAAACCTACACATTTTCATTGTAAATTTAAAAAATATACATCAAAACTTACACATTTTCATTCTACACTTAAAAAATATACATCAAAACCTACACATTTTCATTGTACACTTCAAAAATATACATCAAAGCTACACGTTTTCATTGTACACTTAAAAAATGTACATCAAAACCTACACATTTTCATTGTACACTCACAAAATGAACATCAACACTTACACATTTTCATTGTAAACTTAAAAAATATACATCAAAACCTACACATTTTCATTGTACACTTAAAAAATGTACTTCAAAACCTACACATTTTCATTGTACACTTAAAAAATGTACATCAAAACTTACACATTTTCATTGTACACCTAAAAAATGTACATCAAAACCTAAACATTTTCATTGTAAACTAAAAAAATGTACATCAAAACCTACATATTTTCATTGTACACTTAAAAAATATACATCAAAACCTACACATCTTCATTGTACACTTAAAAAATGTACATCAAAACTTACACATTTTCATTCTAAACTTAAAAAATATACATCAAAACCTACACATTCTCATTGTACACTCATAAAATGTACATCAAAACTTACACATTTTCATTGTACACTTAAAAAATGTACATCAAAACCTACACATTTTCATTGTAAACATAAAAAATATACATCAAAACTTACACATTTTCATTGTACACTTAAAAAATATACATCAAAACCTACACATTTTCATTGTACACTTCAAAAATATACATCAAAAACTACTCATTTTCATTGTACACTTAAAAAATGTACATCAAAACCTACACATTTTCATTGTACACTCATAAAATGAACATCAACACTTCCACATTTTCATTCTAAACTTAAAAAATATACATCAAAACCTACACATTTTCATTGTACACTTAAAAAAGATACATCAAAAATTACACCTATTCATAGTACACTTAAAAAATGTACATCAAAACGTACACATTTTCATTGTACACTTAAAAAATGTACATCAAAACCTACACATTTTCATTGTACACTTAAAAAATGTACATCAAAACTTACACATTTTCATTGTACACTTAAAAAATGTACATCAAAACCTACACATTTTCATTGTACACTTAAAGAATATACATCAAAAATTACACATTTTCATTGTACACATAAAAAATGTACATCAAAACTTACACATTTTCATTGTACACTTAAAAAATGTACATCAAAACCTACACATTTTCATTACACACTTAAAAAATATACATCAAAACCTACACATTTTCATTGTACACTTAAAAAATATACATCAAAACCTACACATTTTCATTGTAAACTTAAAAAATATACATCAAAACCTACAGATTCTCATTGTACACTCATAAAATGTACATCAAAACCTACACATTTTCATTGTAAACTTAAAAAATATACATGAAAACCTACTCATTTTCATTGCACACTCATAAAATATACATCAAAACCTACACATTTTCATTGTAAACTTAAAAAATATACATCAAAACCTACACATTTTCATTGTACACTCATAAAATGTACATCAAAACCTACACATTTTCATTGTAAACTTAAAAAATATACATCAAAACCTACAGATTTTAATTGGAAACTTAGAAAATGTACATCAAAACTTACACATTTTCATTGTACACTTACAAAACGTACATCAAAACTTACACATTTTCATTGTACACTTAAAAAATGTACATCAAAGCTTACACATTTTCATGGTACACTTAAAAAATATACATCAAAACCTAAACATTTTCATTGTACACTCATAAAATGTACATCAAAACTTACACATTTTCATTGTACACTCATAAAATATACATCAAAACCTACACATTTTCATTGTAAACTTAAAAAATATACATCAAAACCTACACATTTTCATTGTACACTTAAAAAATGTACATCAAAACTTACACATTTTCATTGTAAACTTAAAAGATGTACATCAAAACCTACACATTTTCATTGTACACTTAAAAAATGTACTTCAAAACCTACACATTTTTATTGTACACTTAAAAAATGTACATCAAAACTTACACATTTTCATTGTACACCTAAAAAATGTACATCAAAGCCTACACATTTTCATTGTAAACTAAAAAATTGTACATCAAAACCTACACATTTTCATTGTACACTTAAAAAATATACATCAGAACCTACACATTTTCATTGTACACTCATAAAATGTACATCAAAACTTACACATTTTCATTGTACACTTAAAAAATGTACATCAAAACCTACACATTTTCATTGTAAACTTAAAAAATATACATCAAAACTTACACATTTTCATTGTACACTTAAAAAATATACATGAAAACCTACACATTTTCATTGTACACTTCAAAAATATACATAAAAAACTACACATTTTCATTGTACACTTAAAAAATGTACATCAAAACCTACACATTTTCATTGTACACTCATAAAATGAACATCAACACTTCCACATTTTCATTGTAAACTTAAAAAATATACATCAAAACCTACACATTTTCTTTGTACACTTAAAAAATGTACATCTAAACCTACACATTTTCATTGTACACTCATAAAATGTACATCAAAACTTACACATTTTCATTGTACACTTAAAAAATGTACATCAACACTTACACATTTTCATTGTACACTCATAAAATGAACATCAACACTTACACATTACATTGTAAACTTAAAAAATATACATCAAAACTTACACATTTTCATTGTACACTCATAAAATGTACATCAAAATCTACACATTTTCATTGTACACACATAAAATGTACATCAAAACTTACACATTTTAATTGTACACTCATAAAATGTACATCAAAACTTACTCATTTTCATTGTACACTCATAAAATGTACATCAAAACGTACACATTTTTATTGTACACTCAAAAAATGTACATCAAAACCTACACATTTTCATTGTAAACTTAAAAAATGTACATCAAAACTTACACATTTTCATTGTACACTTAAAAAATGTACATCAAAACTTACACATTTTCATTGTACACTCATAAAATGAACATCAACACTTACACATTACATTGTAAACTTAAAAAATATACATCAAAACTTACACATTTTCATTGTACACTCATAAAATGTACATCAAAATCTACACATTTTCATTGTACACTCATAAAATGTACATCAAAACTTACACATTTTCATTGTACACTCATAAAATGTACATCAAAACTTACTCATTTTCATTGTACACTCATAAAATGTACATCAAAACTTACACATTTTTATTGTACACTCAAAAAATGTACATCAAAACCTACACATTTTCATTGTACACTTAAAAAATGTACATCAAAACCTACACATTTTTATTGTACACTTAAAAAATGTACATCAAAACTTACACATTTTCATTGTACACTTAAAAAATGTACATCAAAACCTACACATTTTCATTATACACTTAAAAAATATACATCAAAACCTACACATTTTCATTGTACACTTAAAAAATATACATCAAAACCTACACATTTTCATTGTAAACTTAAAAAATATACATCAAAACCTACAGATTCTCATTGTATACTCATAAAATGTACATCAAAACCTACACATTTTCATTGTAAACTTAAAAAATATACATCAAAACCTACTCATTTTCATTGCACACTCATACAATATACATCAAAACCTACACATTTTCATTGTAAACTTAAAAAATATACATCAAAACCTACACATTTTCATTGTAAACTTAAAAAATATACATCAAAACCTACAGATTTTAATTGTAAACTTAAAAAATGTACATCAAAACTTACACATTTTCATTGTACACTTACAAAACGTACATCAAAACTTACACATTTTCATTGTACACTTAAAAAATGTACATCCAAGCTTACACAGTTTCATGGTACACTTAAAAAATATACATCAAAACCTACACATTTTCATTGTACACTCATAAAATGTACATCAAAACTTACACATTTTCATTGTACACTCATAAAATATACATCAAAACCTACACATTTTCATTGTAAACTTAAAAAATATACATCAAAACCTACACATTTTCATTGTACACTTAAAAAATGTACATCAAAACTTACACATTTTCATTGTAAACTTAAAAGACGTACATCAAAACCTACACTTTTTCATTGTACACTTAAAAAATGTACTTCAAAACCTACACATTTTCATTGTACACTTAAAAAATGTACATCAAAACTTACACATTTTCATTCTAAACTTAAAAAATATACATCAAAACATACACATTTTCATTGTACACTCATAAAATGTACATCAAAACTTACACATTTTCATTGTAAACTTAAAAGACGTACATCAAAACCTACACTTTTTCATTGTACACTTAAAAAATGTACTTCAAAACCTACACATTTTCATTGTACACTTAAAAAATGTACATCAAAACTTACACATTTTCATTCTAAACTTAAAAAATATACATCAAAACATACACATTTTCATTGTACACTCATAAAATGTACATCAAAACTTACACATTTTCATTGTACACTTAAAAAATGTACATCAAAACCTACACATTTTCATTGTAAACTTAAAAAATATACATCAAAACTTACACATTTTCATTGTACACTTAAAAAATATACATCAAAACCTACACATTTTCATTGTACACTTAAAAAATGTACATCAAAACCTACACATTTTCATTGTACACTTCAAAAATATACATCAAAAACTACACATTTTCATTGTACACTTAAAAAATGTACATCAAAACCTACACATTTTCATTGTACACTCATAAAATGAACATCAACACTTCCACATTTTCATTGTAAACTTAAAAAATATACATCAAAACCTACACATTTTCATTGTACACTCATAAAATGTACATCAAAACCTACACATTTTCATTGTAAACTTAAAAAATATACATCAAAACCTACAGATTTTAATTGTAAGCTTAGAAAATGTACATCAAAACTTACACATTTTCATTGTACACTTACAAAACGTACATCAAAACTTACACATTTTCATTGTACACTTAAAAAATGTACATCAAAGCTTACACATTTTCATGGTACACTTAAAAAATATACATCAATACCTACACATTTTCATTGTACACTCATAAAATGTACATCAAAACTTACACATTTTCATTGTACACTCATAAAATATACATCAAAACCTACACATTTTCATTGTAAACTTAAAAAATATACATCAAAACCTACACATTTTCATTGTACACTTAAAAAATGTACATCAAAACTTACACATTTTCATTGTAAACTTAAAAGATGTACATCAAAACCTACACATTTTCATTGTACACTTAAAAAATGTACTTCAAAACCTACACATTTTCATTGTACACTTAAAAAATGTACATCAAAACTTACACATTTTCATTGTACACCTAAAAAATGTACATCAAAACCTACACATTTTCATTGTACACTCATAAAATGAACATCAACACTTCCACATTTTCATTGTAAACTTAAAAAATATACATCAAAACCTACACATTTTCTTTGTACACTTAAAAAATGTACATCTAAACCTACACATTTTCATTGTACACTCATAAAATGTACATCAAAACTTACACATTTTCATTGTACACTTAAAAAATGTACATCAACACTTACACATTTTCATTGTACACTCATAAAATGAACATCAACACTTACACATTACATTGTAAACTTAAAAAATATACATCAAAACTTACACATTTTCATTGTACACTCATAAAATGTACATCAAAATCCACACATTTTCATTGTACACACATAAAATGTACATCAAAACTTACACATTTTAATTGTACACTCATAAAATGTACATCAAAACTTACTCATTTTCATTGTACACTCATAAAATGTACATCAAAACGTACACATTTTTATTGTACACTCAAAAAATGTACATCAAAACCTACACATTTTCATTGTAAACTTAAAAAATGTACATCAAAACTTACACATTTTCATTGTACACTTAAAAAATGTACATCAAAACTTACACATTTTCATTGTACACTCATAAAATGAACATCAACACTTACACATTACATTGTAAACTTAAAAAATATACATCAAAACTTACACATTTTCATTGTACACTCATAAAATGTACATCAAAATCTACACATTTTCATTGTACACTCATAAAATGTACATCAAAACTTACACATTTTCATTGTACACTCATAAAATGTACATCAAAACTTACTCATTTTCATTGTACACTCATAAAATGTACATCAAAACTTACACATTTTTATTGTACACTCAAAAAATGTACATCAAAACCTACACATTTTCATTGTACACTTAAAAAATGTACATCAAAACCTACACATTTTTATTGTACACTTAAAAAATGTACATCAAAACTTACACATTTTCATTGTACACTTAAAAAATGTACATCAAAACCTACACATTTTCATTATACACTTAAAAAATATACATCAAAACCTACACATTTTCATTGTACACTTAAAAAATATACATCAAAACCTACACATTTTCATTGTAAACTTAAAAAATATACATCAAAACCTACAGATTCTCATTGTATACTCATAAAATGTACATCAAAACCTACACATTTTCATTGTAAACTTAAAAAATATACATCAAAACCTACTCATTTTCATTGCACACTCATACAATATACATCAAAACCTACACATTTTCATTGTAAACTTAAAAAATATACATCAAAACCTACACATTTTCATTGTACACTCATAAAATGTACATCAAAACCTACACATTTTCATTGTAAACTTAAAAAATATACATCAAAACCTACAGATTTTAATTGTAAACTTAAAAAATGTACATCAAAACTTACACATTTTCATTGTACACTTACAAAACGTACATCAAAACTTACACATTTTCATTGTACACTTAAAAAATGTACATCCAAGCTTACACAGTTTCATGGTACACTTAAAAAATATACATCAAAACCTACACATTTTCATTGTACACTCATAAAATGTACATCAAAACTTACACATTTTCATTGTACACTCATAAAATATACATCAAAACCTACACATTTTCATTGTAAACTTAAAAAATATACATCAAAACCTACACATTTTCATTGTACACTTAAAAAATGTACATCAAAACTTACACATTTTCATTGTAAACTTAAAAGACGTACATCAAAACCTACACTTTTTCATTGTACACTTAAAAAATGTACTTCAAAACCTACACATTTTCATTGTACACTTAAAAAATGTACATCAAAACTTACACATTTTCATTCTAAACTTAAAAAATATACATCAAAACATACACATTTTCATTGTACACTCATAAAATGTACATCAAAACTTACACATTTTCATTGTACACTTAAAAAATGTACATCAAAACCTACACATTTTCATTGTAAACTTAAAAAATATACATCAAAGCTTACACATTTTCATTGTACACTTAAAAAATATACATCAAAACCTACACATTTTCATTGTACACTTAAAAAATGTACATCAAAACCTACACATTTTCATTGTACACTTCAAAAATATACATCAAAAACTACACATTTTCATTGTACACTTAAAAAATGTACATCAAAACCTACACATTTTCATTGTACACTCATAAAATGAACATCAACACTTCCACATTTTCATTGTAAACTTAAAAAATATACATCAAAACCTACACATTTTCATTGTACACTCATAAAATGTACATCAAAACCTACACATTTTCATTGTAAACTTAAAAAATATACATCAAAACCTACAGATTTTAATTGTAAACTTAGAAAATGTACATCAAAACTTACACATTTTCATTGTACACTTACAAAACGTACATCAAAACTTACACATTTTCATTGTACACTTAAAAAATGTACATCAAAGCTTACACATTTTCATGGTACACTTAAAAAATATACATCAATACCTACACATTTTCATTGTACACTCATAAAATGTACATCAAAACTTACACATTTTCATTGTACACTCATAAAATATACATCAAAACCTACACATTTTCATTGTAAACTTAAAAAATATACATCAAAACCTACACATTTTCATTGTACACTTAAAAAATGTACATCAAAACTTACACATTTTCATTGTAAACTTAAAAGATGTACATCAAAACCTACACATTTTCATTGTACACTTAAAAAATGTACTTCAAAACCTACACATTTTCATTGTACACTTAAAAAATGTACATCAAAACTTACACATTTTCATTGTACACCTAAAAAATGTACATCAAAACCTACACATTTTCATTGTAAACTAAAAAAATGTACATCAAAACCTACACATTTTCATTGTACACTTAAAAAATATACATCTGAACCTACACATTTTCATTGTACACTCATAAAATGTACATCAAAACTTACACATTTTCATTGTACACTTAAAAAATGTACATCAAAACCTACACATTTTCATTGTAAACTTAAAAAATATACATCAAAACTTACACATTTTCATTGTACACTTAAAAAATATACATGAAAACCTACACATTTTCATTGTACACTTCAAAAATATACATCAAAAACTACACATTTTCATTGTACACTTAAAAACTGTACATCAAAACCTACACATTTTCATTGTACACTCATAAAATGAACATCAACACTTCCACATTTTCATTGTAAACTTAAAAAGTATACATCAAAACCTACACATTTTCTTTGTACACTTAAAAAATGTACATCAAAACCTACACATTTTCATTGTACACTCATAAAATGTACATCAAAACTTACACATTTTCATTGTACACTTAAAAAATGTACATCAACACTTACACATTTTCATTGTACACTCATAAAATGTACATCAAAACTTACACATTTTCATTGTACACTCATAAAATATACATCAAAACCTACACATTTTCATTGTAAACTTAAAAAATATACATCAAAACCTACACATTTTCATTGTACACTTAAAAAATGTACATCAAAACTTACACATTTTCATTGTAAACTTAAAAGATGTACATCAAAACCTACACATTTTCATTGTACACTTAAAAAATGTACTTCAAAACCTACACATTTTCATTGTACACTTAAAAAATGTACATCAAAACTTACACATTTTCATTGTACACCTAAAAAATGTACATCAAAACCTACACATTTTCATTGTAAACTAAAAAAATGTACATCAAAACCTACACATTTTCATTGTACACTTAAAAAATATACATCAGAACCTACACATTTTCATTGTACACTCATAAAATGTACATCAAAACTTACACATTTTCATTGTACACTTAAAAAATGTACATCAAAACCTACACATTTTCATTGTAAACTTAAAAAATATACATCAAAACTTACACATTTTCATTGTACACTTAAAAAATATACATGAAAACCTACACATTTTCATTGTACACTTCAAAAATATACATCAAAAACTACACATTTTCATTGTACACTTAAAAAATGTACATCAAAACCTACACATTTTCATTGTACACTCATAAAATGAACATCAACACTTCCACATTTTCATTGTAAACTTAAAAAATATACATCAAAACCTACACATTTTCTTTGTACACTTAAAAAATGTACATCAAAACCTACACATTTTCATTGTACACTCATAAAATGTACATCAAAACTTACACATTTTCATTGTACACTTAAAAAATGTACATCAACACTTACACATTTTCATTGTACACTCATAAAATGAACATCAACACTTACACATTACATTGTAAACTTAAAAAATATACATCAAAACTTACACATTTTCATTGTACACTCATAAAATGTACATCAAAACTTACACATTTTCATTGTACACTCATAAAATATACATCAAAACCTACTCATTTTCATTGTACACTCATAAAATGTACATAAAAACGTACACATTTTTATTGTACACTCAAAAAATGTACATCAAAACCTACACATTTTCATTGTAAACTTAAAAAATGTACATCAAAACTTACACATTTTCATTGTACACTTAAAAAATGTACAACAAAACTTACACATTTTCATTGTACACTCATAAAATGAACATCAACACTTACACATTACATTGTAAACTTAAAAAATATACATCAAAACTTACACATTTTCATTGTACACTCATAAAATGTACATCAAAATCTACACATTTTCATTGTACACTCATAAAATGTACATCAAAACTTACACATTTTCATTGTACACTCATAAAATGTACATCAAAACTTACTCATTTTCATTGTACACTCATAAAATGTACATCAAAACTTACACATTTTTATTGTACACTCAAAAAATGTACATCAAAACCTACACATTTTCATTGTACACTTAAAAAATGTACATCAAAACCTACACATTTTTATTGTACACTTAAAAAATGTACATCAAAACTTACACATTTTCATTGTACACTTAAAAAATGTACATCAAAACCTACACATTTTCATTATACACTTAAAAAATATACATCAAAACCTACACATTTTCATTGTACACTTAAAAAATATACATCAAAACCTACACATTTTCATTGTAAACTTAAAAAATATACATCAAAACCTACAGATTCTCATTGTATACTCATAAAATGTACATCAAAACCTACACATTTTCATTGTAAACTTAAAAAATATACATCAAAACCTACTCATTTTCATTGCACACTCATACAATATACATCAAAACCTACACATTTTCATTGTAAACTTAAAAAATATACATCAAAACCTACACATTTTCATTGTACACTCATAAAATGTACATCAAAACCTACACATTTTCATTGTAAACTTAAAAAATATACATCAAAACCTACAGATTTTAATTGTAAACTTAAAAAATGTACATCAAAACTTACACATTTTCATTGTACACTTACAAAACGTACATCAAAACTTACACATTTTCATTGTACACTTAAAAAATGTACATCCAAGCTTACACATTTTCATGGTACACTTAAAAAATATACATCAAAACCTACACATTTTCATTGTACACTCATAAAATGTACATCAAAACTTACACATTTTCATTGTACACTCATAAAATATACATCAAAACCTACACATTTTCATTGTAAACTTAAAAAATATACATCAAAACCTACACATTTTCATTGTACACTTAAAAAATGTACATCAAAACTTACACATTTTCATTGTAAACTTAAAAGACGTACATCAAAACCTACACTTTTTCATTGTACACTTAAAAAATGTACTTCAAAACCTACACATTTTCATTGTACACTTAAAAAATGTACATCAAAACTTACACATTTTCATTCTAAACTTAAAAAATATACATCAAAACATACACATTTTCATTGTACACTCATAAAATGTACATCAAAACTTACACATTTTCATTGTACACTTAAAAAATGTACATCAAAACCTACACATTTTCATTCTAAACTTAAAAAATATACATCAAAACTTACACATTTTCATTGTACACTTAAAAAATATACATCAAAACCTACACATTTTCATTGTACACTTAAAAAATGTACATCAAAACCTACACATTTTCATTGTACACTTCAAAAATATACATCAAAAACTACACATTTTCATTGTACACTTAAAAAATGTACATCAAAACCTACACATTTTCATTGTACACTCATAAAATGAACATCAACACTTCCACATTTTCATTGTAAACTTAAAAAATATACATCAAAACCTACACATTTTCATTGTACACTCATAAAATGTACATCAAAACCTACACATTTTCATTGTAAACTTAAAAAATATACATCAAAACCTACAGATTTTAATTGTAAACTTAGAAAATGTACATCAAAACTTACACATTTTCATTGTACACTTACAAAACGTACATCAAAACTTACACATTTTCATTGTACACTTAAAAAATGTACATCAAAGCTTACACATTTTCATGGTACACTTAAAAAATATACATCAATACCTACACATTTTCATTGTACACTCATAAAATGTACATCAAAACTTACACATTTTCATTGTACACTCATAAAATATACATCAAAACCTACACATTTTCATTCTAAACTTAAAAAATATACATCAAAACCTACACATTTTCATTGTACACTTAAAAAATGTACATCAAAACTTACACATTTTCATTGTAAACTTAAAAGATGTACATCAAAACCTACACATTTTCATTGTACACTTAAAAAATGTACTTCAAAACCTACACATTTTCATTGTACACTTAAAAAATGTACATCAAAACTTACACATTTTCATTGTACACCTAAAAAATGTACATCAAAACCTACACATTTTCATTGTAAACTAAAAAGATGTACATCATAACCTACACATTTTCATTGTACACTTAAAAAATATACATCTGAACCTACACATTTTCATTGTACACTCATAAAATGTACATCAAAACTTACACATTTTCATTGTACACTTAAAAAACGTACATCAAAACCTACACATTTTCATTGTAAACTTAAAAAATATACATCAAAACTTACACATTTTCATTGTACACTTAAAAAATATACATGAAAACCTACACATTTTCATTGTACACTTCAAAAATATACATAAAAAACTACACATTTTCATTGTACACTTAAAAAATGTACATCAAAACCTACACATTTTCATTGTACACTCATAAAATGAACATCAACACTTCCACATTTTCATTGTAAACTTAAAAAATATACATCAAAACCTACACATTTTCCTTGTACACTTAAAAAATGTACATCAAAACCTACACATTTTCATTGTACACTCATAAAATGTACATCAAAACTTACACATTTTCATTGTACACTTAAAAAATGTACATCAACACTTACACATTTTCTTTGTAAACTTAAAAGATGTACATCAAAACCTACACATTTTCATTGTACACTTAAAAAATGTACATCAAAACTTACACATTTTCTTTGTAAACTTAAAAGATGTACATCAAAACCTACACATTTTCATTGTACACTTAAAAAATGTACTTCAAAACCTACACATTTTCATTGTACACTTAAAAAATGTACATCAAAACTTACACATTTTCATTGTACACCTAAAAAATGTACATCAAAACCTACACATTTTCATTGTAAACTAAAAAAATGTACATCAAAACTTACACATTTTCTTTGTAAACTTAAAAGATGTACATCAAAACCTACACATTTTCATTGTACACTTAAAAAATGTACTTCAAAACCTACACATTTTCATTGTACACTCATAAAATGTACATCAAAACTTACACATTTTCATTGTACACTTAAAAAATGTACATCAACACTTACACATTTTCTTTGTAAACTTAAAAGATGTACATCAAAACCTACACATTTTCATTGTACACTTAAAAAATGTACATCAAAACTTACACATTTTCTTTGTAAACTTAAAAGATGTACATCAAAACCTACACATTTTCATTGTACACTTAAAAAATGTACTTCAAAACCTACACATTTTCATTGTACACTCATAAAATATACATCAAAACCTACACATTTTCATGGTAAACTTAAAAAATATACATCAAAACCTACACATTTTCAATGTACACTTAAAAAATGTACATCAAAACTTACACATTTTCTTTGTAAACTTAAAAGATGTACATCAAAACCTACACATTTTCATTGTACACTTAAAAAATGTACTTCAAAACCTACACATTTTCATTGTACACTTAAAAAATGTACATCAAAACTTACACATTTTCATTGTACACCTAAAAATGTACATCAAAACCTACACATTTTCATTGTAAACTAAAAAAATGTACATCAAAACCTACACATTCTCATTGTACACTTAAAAAATATACATCAGAACCTACACATTTTCATTGTACACTCATAAAATGTACATCAAAACTTACACATTTTCATTGTACACTTAAAAAATGTACATCAAAACCTACACATTTTCATTGTAAACTTAAAAAATATACATCAAAACTTACACATTTTCATTGTACACTTAAAAAATATACATGAAAACCTACACATTTTCATTGTACACTTCAAAAATATACATCAAAAACTACACATTTTCATTGTACACTCAAAAAATGTACATCAAAACCTACACATTTTCATTGTACACTCATAAAATGAACATCAACACTTCCACATTTTCATTGTAAACTTAAAAAATATACATCAAAACCTACACATTTTCTTTGTACACCTAAAAAATGTACATCAAAACCTACACATTTTCATTGTAAACTAAAAAAATGTACATCAAAACCTACACATTCTCATTGTACACTTAAAAAATATACATCAGAACCTACACATTTTCATTGTACACTCATAAAATGTACATCAAAACTTACACATTTTCATTGTACACTTAAAAAATGTACATCAACACTTACACATTTTCATTGTACACTCATAAAATGAACATCAACACTTACACATTACATTGTAAACTTAAAAAATATACATCAAAACTTACACATTTTCATTGTACACTCATAAAATGTACATCAAAATCTACACATTTTCATTGTACACTCATAAAATGTACATCAAAACTTACACATTTTAATTGTACACTCATAAAATGTACATCAAAACTTACTCATTTTCATTGTACACTCATAAAATGTACATCAAAACGTACACATTTTTATTGTACACTCAAAAAATGTACATCAAAACCTACACATTTTCATTGTAAACTTAAAAAATGTACATCAAAACTTACACATTTTCATTGTACACTTAAAAAATGTACATCAAAACCTACACATTTTCATTATACACTTAAAAAATATACATCAAAACCTACACATTTTCATTGTACACTTAAAAAAATATTCATCAAAACCTACACATTTTCATTATAAACTTAAAAAATATACATCAAAACCTACAGATTCTCATTGTATACTCATAAAATGTACATCAAAACCTACACATTTTCATTGTAAACTTAAAAAATATACATCAAAACCTACTCATTTTCATTGCACACTCATACAATATACATCAAAACCTACACATTTTCATTGTAAACTTAAAAAATATACATCAAAACCTACACATTTTCATTGTACACTCATAAAATGTACATCAAAACCTACACATTTTCATTGTAAACTTAAAAAATATACATCAAAACCTACAGATTTTAATTGTAAACTTAAAAAATGTACATCAAAACTTACACATTTTCATTGTACACTTACAAAACGTACATCAAAACTTACACATTTTCATTGTACACTTAAAAAATGTACATCAAAGCTTACACATTTTCATGGTACCCTTAAAAAATATACATCAAAACCTACACATTTTCATTGTACACTCATAAAATGTACATCAAAACTTACACATTTTCATTGTACACTCATAAAATATACATCAAAACCTACACATTTTCATTGTAAACTTAAAAAATATACATCAAAACCTACACATTTTCATTGTACACTTAAAAAATGTACATCAAAACTTACACATTTTCATTGTAAACTTAAAAGACGTACATCAAAACCTACACTTTTTCATTGTACACTTAAAAAATGTACTTCAAAACCTACACATTTTCATTGTACACTTAAAAAATATACATCAAAACATACACATTTTCATTGTACACTCATAAAATGTACATCAAAACTTACACATTTTCATTGTACACTTAAAAAATGTACATCAAAACCTACACATTTTCATTGTAAACTTAAAAAATATACATCAAAACTTACACATTTTCATTGTACACTTAAAAAATATACATCAAAACCTACACATTTTCATTGTACACTTAAAAAATGTACATCAAAACCTACACATTTTCATTGTACACTTCAAAAATATACATCAAAAACTACACATTTTCATTGTACACTTAAAAAATGTACATCAAAACCTACACATTTTCATTGTACACTCATAAAATGAACATCAACACTTCCACATTTTCATTGTAAACTTAAAAAATATACATCAAAACCTACACATTTTCATTGTACACTTAAAAAATGTACATCAAAACCTACACATTTTCATTGTACACTCATAAAATGTACATCGAAACTTACACATTTTCATTGTACACTTAAAAATGTACATCAAAACTTACACATTTTCATTGTACACTCATAAAATGAACATCAACACTTACACATTACATTGTAAACTTAAAAAATATACATCAAAACTTACACATTTTCATTGTACACTCATAAAATGTACATCAAAATCTACACATTTTCATTGTACACTCATAAAATGTACATCAAAACTTACACATTTTCATTGTACACTCATAAAATGTACATCAAAGCTTACTCATTTTCATTGTACACTCATAAAATGTACATCAAAACTTACACATTTTTATTGTACACTCAAAAAATGTACATCAAAACCTACACATTTTCATTGTACACTTAAAAAAATGTACATCAAAACTTACACATTTTCATTCTAAACTTAAAAAATATACATCAAAACATACACATTTTCATTGTACACTCATAAAATGTACATCAAAACTTACACATTTTTATTGTACACTCAAAAAATATACATCAAAACCTACACATTTTCATTGTACACTTTAAAAAATGTACATCAAAACTTACACATTTTCATTCTAAACTTAAAAAATATACATCAAAACATACACATTTTCATTGTACACTCATAAAATGTACATCAAAACTTACACATTTTTATTGTACACTCAAAAAATGTACATCAAAACCTACACATTTTCATTGTAAACTTAAAAAATGTACATCAAAACTTACACATTTTCATTGTACACTTAAAAAATGTACATCAAAACTTACACATTTTCATTGTACACTTAAAAAATGTACATCAAAACCTACACATTTTCATTGTACACTTAAAAAATCTACATCAAAACTTACACATTTTCATTGTACACTCATAAAATGTACATCAAAACCTACACATTTTCATTGTACACTCATAAAATGAACATCAACACTTCCACATTTTCATTGTAAACTTAAAAAATATACATCAAAACCTACACATTTTCATTGTACACTTAAAAAATGTACATCAAAACCTACACATTTTCATTGTACACTCATAAAATGTACATCCAAACTTACGCATTTTCATTGTACACTTAAAAAATGTACATCAAAACTTACACATTTTCGTTGTACACTCATAAAATGAACATCAACACTTACACATTACATTGTAAACTTAAAAAATATACATCAAAACTTACACATTTTCATTGTACACTCATAAAGTGTACATCAAAATCTACACATTTTCATTGTACACTCATAAAATGTACATCAAAACTTACACATTTTCATTGTACACTCATAAAATGTACATCAAAACTTACTCATTTTCATTGTACACTCATAAAATGTACATCAAAACTTACACATTTTTATTGTACACTCAAAAAATGTACATCAAAACCTACACATTTTCATTGTAAACTTAAAAAATGTACATCAAAACTTACACATTTTCATTGTACACTTAAAAAATGTACATCAAAACTTACACATTTTCATTGTACACTTAAAAATGTACATCAAAACCTACACATTTTCATTGTACACTTAAAAAATCTACATCAAAACTTACACATTTTCATTGTACACTCATAAAATGTACATCAAAACTTACACATTTTCATTGTACACTTAAAAAAGATACATCAAAACTTACACATTTTCATAGTACACTTAAAAAATGTACATCAAACCGAACACATTTTCATTGTACACTTAAAAAATGTACATCAAAACCGACACGTTTCCATTGTACACTTAAAAATGTACATCAAAACTTACACATTTTCATTGTACACTTAAAAAATATACATCAAAACCTACACATTTTCATTGTACACTTAAAAAAATGTACATCAAAACTTACACATTTTCATTCTAAACTTAAAAAATATACATCAAAACATACACATTTTCATTGTACACTCATAAAATGTACATCAAAACTTACACATTTTCATTGTACACTTAAAAAATGTACATCAAAACCTACACATTTTCATTGTAAACTTAAAAAATATACATCAAAACTTACACATTTTCATTGTACACTTAAAAATATACATCAAAACCTACACATTTTCATTGTACACTTAAAAAATGTACATCAAAACCTACACATTTTCATTGTACACTTCAAAAATATACATCAAAAACTACACATTTTCATTGTACACTTAAAAAATGTACATCAAAACCTACAGATTTTCATTGTACACTCATAAAATGAACATCAACACTTCCACATTTTCATTGTAAACTTAAAAAATATACATCAAAACCTACACATTTTCATTGTACACTTAAAAAATGTACATCAAAACCTACACATTTTCATTGTACACTCATAAAATGTACATCAAAACTTACACATTTTTATTGTACACTCAAAAAATGTACATCAAAACTTACACATTTCATAGTACACTTAAAAAATGTACATCAAACCGTACACATTTTCATTGTACACTTAAAAAATGTACATCAAAACCGACACGTTTCCATTGTACACTTAAAAAATGTACATCAAAACATACACATTTTCATTGTACACTCATAAAATGTACATCAAAACTTACACATTTTCATTGTACACTTAAAAAAGATACATCAAAACTTACACATTTTCATTGTAAACTTAAAAAATATACATCAAAACTTATACATTTTCATTGTACACTTAAAAAATATACATCAAAACCTACACATTTTCATTGTACACTTAAAAAATGTACATCAAAACCTACACATTTTCATTGTACACTTCAAAAATATACATCAAAAGCTACACATTTTCATTGTACACTCATAAAATGTACATCAAAACCTACACATTTTCATTGTAAACTTAAAAAATATACATCAAAACCTACACATTTTCATTGTAAACTTAAAAAATATACATCAAAACTTACACATTTTCATTGTACACTTAAAAAATATACATCAAAACCTACACATTTTCATTGTACACTTAAAAAATGTACATCAAAACCTACACATTTTCATTGTACACTTCAAAAATAAACATCAAAAACTACACATTTTCATTGTACACTTAAAAAATGTACATCAAAACATACACATTTTCATTGTAAACTTAAAAAATATACATCAAAACTTACACATTTTCATTGTACACTTAAAAAATATACATCAAAACCTACACATTTTCATTGTAAACTTAAAAAATGTACATCAAAACTTACACATTTTCATTGTACACTTAAAAAATGTACATCAAAACCTACACATTTTCATTGTACACTTAAAAAATGTACATCAAAACATACACATTTTCATTGTACACTCATAAAATGTACATCAAAACCTACACATTTTCATTGTAAACTTAAAAAATATACATCAAAACCTACACATTTTCATTGTAAACTTAAAAAATATACATCAAAACTTACACATTTTCATTGTACACTTAAAAAATATACATCAAAACCTACACATTTTCATTGTACACTTAAAAAATGTACATCAAAACCTACACATTTTCATTGTACACTTCAAAAATATACATCAAAAACTACACATTTTCATTGTACACTTAAAAAATGTACATCAAAACCTACACATTTTCATTGTACACTCATAAAATGAACATCAACACTTCCACATTTTCATTGTAAACTTAAAAAATATACATCAAAACCTACACATTTTCATTGTACACTTAAAAAATGTACATCAAAACCTACACATTTTCATTGTACACTCATAAAATGTACATCAAAACTTACACATTTTTATTGTACACTCAAAAAATGTACATCAAAACCTACACATTTCCATTGTAAACTTAAAAAATGTACATCAAAACTTACACATTTTCATTGTACACTTAACAAATGTACATCAAAACTTACACATTTTCATTGTACACTTAAAAAATGTACATCAAAACCTACACATTTTCATTGTACACTTAAAAAATCTACATCAAAACTTACACATTTTCATTGTACACTCATAAAATGTACATCAAAACTTACACATTTTCATTGTACACTTAAAAAAGATACATCAAAACTTACACATTTCATAGTACACTTAAAAAATGTACATCAAACCGTACACATTTTCATTGTACACTTAAAAAATGTACATCAAAACCGACACGTTTCCATTGTACACTTAAAATAATGTACATCAAAACTTACACATTTTCATTCTAAACTTGAAAAATATACATCAAAACATACACATTTTCATTGTACACTCATAAAATGTACATCAAAACTTACACATTTTCATTGTACACTTAAAAAATGTACATCAAAACCTACACATTTTCATTGTACACTTAAAAAAATGTACATCAAAACTTACACATTTTCATTGTACACTTAAAAAATATACATCAAAACCTACACATTTTCATTGTACACTTAAAAAAATGTACATCAAAACCTACACATTTTCATTTTACACTTAAAAAATATACATCAAAACCTACACATTTTCATTGTACACTTAAAAAAATGTACATCAAAACTTACACATTTTCATTCTAAACTTAAAAAATATACATCAAAACATACACATTTTCATTGTACACTCATAAAATGTACATCAAAACTTACACATTTTTATTGTACACTCAAAAAATGTACATCAAAACCTACACATTTTCACTGTACACTCATAAAATGTACATCGAAACTTACACATTTTCATTGTACACTTAAAAAATGTACATCAAAACTTACACATTTTCATTGTACACTTAAAAAATGTACATCAAAACCTACACATTTTCATTGTACACTTAAAAATCTACATCAAAACTTACACTTTTTCATTGTACACTCATAAAATGTACATCAAAACCTACACATTTTCATTGTACACTCATAAAATGAACATCAACACTTCCACATTTTCATTGTAAACTTAAAAAATATACATCAAAACCTACACATTTTCATTGTACACTTAAAAAATGTACATCAAAACCTACACATTTTCATTGTACACTCATAAAATGTACATCGAAACTTACACATTTTCATTGTACACTTAAAAAATGTACATCAAAACTTACACATTTTCATTGTACACTCATAAAATGAACATCAACACTTACACATTACATTGTAAACTTAAAAAATATACATCAAAACTTACACATTTTCATTGTACACTCATAAAATGTACATCAAAATCTACACATTTTCATTGTACACTCATAAAATGTACATCAAAACTTACACATTTTCATTGTACACTCATAAAATGTACATCAAAGCTTACTCATTTTCATTGTACACTCATAAAATGTACATCAAAACTTACACATTTTTATTGTACACTCAAAAAATGTACATCAAAACCTACACATTTTCATTGTACACTTAAAAAAATGTACATCAAAACTTACACATTTTCATTCTAAACTTAAAAAATATACATCAAAACATACACATTTTCATTGTACACTCATAAAATGTACATCAAAACTTACACATTTTTATTGTACACTCAAAAAATATACATCAAAACCTACACATTTTCATTGTACACTTTAAAAAATGTACATCAAAACTTACACATTTTCATTCTAAACTTAAAAAATATACATCAAAACATACACATTTTCATTGTACACTCATAAAATGTACATCAAAACTTACACATTTTTATTGTACACTCAAAAAATGTACATCAAAACCTACACATTTTCATTGTAAACTTAAAAAATGTACATCAAAACTTACACATTTTCATTGTACACTTAAAAAATGTACATCAAAACTTACACATTTTCATTGTACACTTAAAAAATGTACATCAAAACCTACACATTTTCATTGTACACTTAAAAAATCTACATCAAAACTTACACATTTTCATTGTACACTCATAAAATGTACATCAAAACCTACACATTTTCATTGTACACTCATAAAATGAACATCAACACTTCCACATTTTCATTGTAAACTTAAAAAATATACATCAAAACCTACACATTTTCATTGTACACTTAAAAAATGTACATCAAAACCTACACATTTTCATTGTACACTCATAAAATGTACATCCAAACTTACGCATTTTCATTGTACACTTAAAAAATGTACATCAAAACTTACACATTTTCGTTGTACACTCATAAAATGAACATCAACACTTACACATTACATTGTAAACTTAAAAAATATACATCAAAACTTACACATTTTCATTGTACACTCATAAAGTGTACATCAAAATCTACACATTTTCATTGTACACTCATAAAATGTACATCAAAACTTACACATTTTCATTGTACACTCATAAAATGTACATCAAAACTTACTCATTTTCATTGTACACTCATAAAATGTACATCAAAACTTACACATTTTTATTGTACACTCA
This sequence comes from Tenodera sinensis, assembly GCA_030765045.1. Classification (NCBI taxonomy): domain Eukaryota; kingdom Metazoa; phylum Arthropoda; class Insecta; order Mantodea; family Mantidae; genus Tenodera; species Tenodera sinensis. The sequence continues at coordinate 164,092,989 of CM060963.1, read as the reverse complement.
AAAAATGTACATCAAAACCTACACATTTTCATTGTAAACTTAAAAAATGTACATCAAAACTTACACATTTTCATTGTACACTTAAAAAATGTACATCAAAACTTACACATTTTCATTGTACACTTAAAAATGTACATCAAAACCTACACATTTTCATTGTACACTTAAAAAATCTACATCAAAACTTACACATTTTCATTGTACACTCATAAAATGTACATCAAAACTTACACATTTTCATTGTACACTTAAAAAAGATACATCAAAACTTACACATTTTCATAGTACACTTAAAAAATGTACATCAAACCGTACACATTTTCATTGTACACTTAAAAAATGTACATCAAAACCGACACGTTTCCATTGTACACTTAAAAATGTACATCAAAACTTACACATTTTCATTGTACACTTAAAAAATATACATCAAAACCTACACATTTTCATTGTACACTTAAAAAAATGTACATCAAAACTTACACATTTTCATTCTAAACTTAAAAAATATACATCAAAACATACACATTTTCATTGTACACTCATAAAATGTACATCAAAACTTACACATTTTCATTGTACACTTAAAAAATGTACATCAAAACCTACACATTTTCATTGTAAACTTAAAAAATATACATCAAAACTTACACATTTTCATTGTACACTTAAAAATATACATCAAAACCTACACATTTTCATTGTACACTTAAAAAATGTACATCAAAACCTACACATTTTCATTGTACACTTCAAAAATATACATCAAAAACTACACATTTTCATTGTACACTTAAAAAATGTACATCAAAACCTACAGATTTTCATTGTACACTCATAAAATGAACATCAACACTTCCACATTTTCATTGTAAACTTAAAAAATATACATCAAAACCTACACATTTTCATTGTACACTTAAAAAATGTACATCAAAACCTACACATTTTCATTGTACACTCATAAAATGTACATCAAAACTTACACATTTTTATTGTACACTCAAAAAATGTACATCAAAACTTACACATTTCAAAGTACACTTAAAAAATGTACATCAAACCGTACACATTTTCATTGTACACTTAAAAAATGTACATCAAAACCGACACGTTTCCATTGTACACTTAAAAAATGTACATCAAAACATACACATTTTCATTGTACACTCATAAAATGTACATCAAAACTTACACATTTTCATTGTACACTTAAAAAAGATACATCAAAACTTACACATTTTCATTGTAAACTTAAAAAATATACATCAAAACTTATACATTTTCATTGTACACTTAAAAAATATACATCAAAACCTACACATTTTCATTGTACACTTAAAAAATGTACATCAAAACCTACACATTTTCATTGTACACTTCAAAAATATACATCAAAAGCTACACATTTTCATTGTACACTTAAAAAATGTACATCAAAACCTACACATTTTCATTGTAAACTTAAAAAATATACATCAAAACCTACACATTTTCATTGTAAACTTAAAAAATATACATCAAAACTTACACATTTTCATTGTACACTTAAAAAATATACATCAAAACCTACACATTTTCATTGTACACTTAAAAAATGTACATCAAAACCTACACATTTTCATTGTACACTTCAAAAATATACATCAAAAACTACACATTTTCATTGTACACTTAAAAATGTACATCAAAACCTACACATTTTCATTGTAAACTTAAAAAATATACATCAAAACTTACACATTTTCATTGTACACTTAAAAAATATACATCAAAACCTACACATTTTCATTGTACACTTAAAAAATGTACATCAAAACCTACACATTTTCATTGTACACTTCAAAAATATACATCAAAAACTACACATTTTCATTGTACACTTAAAAAATGTACATCAAAACCTACACATTTTCATTGTACACTCATAAAATGAACATCAACACTTCCACATTTTCATTGTAAACTTAAAAAATATACATCAAAACCTACACATTTTCATTGTAAACTTAAAAAATGTACATCAAAACCTACACATTTTCATTGTACACTCATAAAATGTACATCAAAACTTACACATTTTTATTGTACACTCAAAAAATGTACATCAAAACCTACACATTTCCATTGTAAACTTAAAAAATGTACATCAAAACTTACACATTTTCATTGTACACTTAACAAATGTACATCAAAACTTACACATTTTCATTGTACACTTAAAAAATGTACATCAAAACCTACACATTTTCATTGTACACTTAAAAAATCTACATCAAAACTTACACATTTTCATTGTACACTCATAAAATGTACATCAAAACTTACACATTTTCATTGTACACTTAAAAAAGATACATCAAAACTTACACATTTCATAGTACACTTAAAAAATGTACATCAAACCGTACACATTTTCATTGTACACTTAAAAAATGTACATCAAAACCGACACGTTTCCATTGTACACTTAAAATAATGTACATCAAAACTTACACATTTTCATTCTAAACTTGAAAAATATACATCAAAACATACACATTTTCATTGTACACTCATAAAATGTACATCAAAACTTACACATTTTCATTGTACACTTAAAAAATGTACATCAAAACCTACACATTTTCATTGTACACTTAAAAAAATGTACATCAAAACTTACACATTTTCATTGTACACTTAAAAAATATACATCAAAACCTACACATTTTCATTGTACACTTAAAAAAATGTACATCAAAACCTACACATTTTCATTTTACACTTAAAAAATATACATCAAAACCTACACATTTTCATTGTACACTTAAAAAAATGTACATCAAAACTTACACATTTTCATTCTAAACTTAAAAAATATACATCAAAACATACACATTTTCATTGTACACTCATAAAATGTACATCAAAACTTACACATTTTTATTGTACACTCAAAAAATGTACATCAAAACCTACACATTTTCACTGTACACTCATAAAATGTACATCGAAACTTACACATTTTCATTGTACACTTAAAAAATGTACATCAAAACTTACACATTTTCATTGTACACTTAAAAAATGTACATCAAAACCTACACATTTTCATTGTACACTTAAAAATCTACATCAAAACTTACACTTTTTCATTGTACACTCATAAAATGTACATCAAAACCTACACATTTTCATTGTACACTCATAAAATGAACATCAACACTTCCACATTTTCATTGTAAACTTAAAAAATATACATCAAAACCTACACATTTTCATTGTACACTTAAAAAATGTACATCAAAACCTACACATTTTCATTGTACACTCATAAAATGTACATCGAAACTTACACATTTTCATTGTACACTTAAAAAATGTACATCAAAACTTACACATTTTCATTGTACACTCATAAAATGAACATCAACACTTACACACTACATTGTAAACTTAAAAAATATACATCAAAACTTACACATTTTCATTGTACACTCATAAGATGTACATCAAAATCTACACATTTTCATTGTACACTCATAAAATGTACATCAAAACTTACACATTTTCATTGTACACTCATAAAATGTACATCAAAACTTACTCATTTTCATTGTACACTCATAAAATGTACATCAAAACTTACACATTTTTATTGTACACTCAAAAAATGTACATCAAAACCTACACATTTTCATTGTAAACTTAAAAAATGTACATCAAAACTTACACATTTTCATTGTACACTTAAAAAATGTACATCAAAACTTACACATTTTCATTGTACACTTAAAAAATGTACATCAAAACCTACACATTTTCATTGTACACTTAAAAAATCTACATCAAAACTTACACATTTTCATTGTACACTCATAAAATGTACATCAAAACTTACACATTTTCATTGTACACTTAAAAAAGATACATCAAAACTTACACATTTTCATAGTACACTTAAAAAATGTACATCAAACCGTACACATTTTCATTGTACACTTTAAAAATGTACATCAAAACCGACACGTTTCCATTGTACACTTAAAAAATGTACATCAAAACTTACACATTTTCATTGTACACTTAAAAATGTACATCAAAACCTACACATTTTCATTGTACACTTAAAAAATGTACATCAAAACCTACACATTTTCATTGTACACTTAAAAAATGTACATCAAAACCTACACATTTTCATTGTACACTTAAAAATGTACATCAAAACCTACACATTTTCATTGTACACTTAAAAAATGTACATCAAAACTTACACATTTTCATTGTACACTCATAAAATGTAAATCAAAACGTACACATTTTCATTGTACACTTAAAAATGTACATCAAAACCTACACATTTCCATTGTACACTTAAAAAACGTACATCAAAGCTTACACATTTTCATTGTACACTTAAAAAATGTACATCAAAACCTTCACATTTTCATTGTACACTTAAAAAATGTACATCAAAACCTACACATTTTCATTGTACACTTAAGAAATGTACATCAAAACCTACACATTTTCATTGTACACTTAAAAAATGTACATCAAAACCTACACATTTTCATTGTACACTTAAAAAGGATACATCAAAACTTACACATTTTCATAGTACACTTACAAAATATACATCAAAACGTACACATTTTCATTGTACACTTAAAAAATGTACATCAAAGCCTACACATTTCCATTGTACACTTAAAAAATGTACATCAAAACTTACACATTTTCATTGTACACTTAAAAAATGTACATCAAAACCTACACATTTTCATTGTACTCTTAAAAAATGTACATCAAAACCTACACATTTCCATTGTACACTTAAAAAATGTACATCAAAACCTACACATTTTCATTGTACACTTAAAAAATGTACATCAAAACCTACACATTTTCATTGTACACTTAAACAATCTACATCAAAACTTACACATTTTCATTGTACACTCATAAAATGTACATCAAAACTTACACATTTTCATTGTACCCTTAGAAAAGATACATCAAAACTTACACATTTTCATAGTACACTTAAAAAATGTACATCAAAACGTACACATTTTCATTGTACAATTAAAAAATGTACATCAAAACCTACACATTTCCATTGTACACTTAAAAAATGTACATCAAAACTTACACATTTTCATTGTACACTAAAAAAATGTACATCAAAACCTACACATTTTCATTGTACACTTAAAAAATGAACATCAAAACCTACACATTTTCATTGTACACTTAAAAAATGTACATCAAAACCTACACATTTTCATTGTACACTTAAAAAATGTACATCAAAACTTACACATTTTCGTTGTACACTTAAAAAATGTACATCAAAACCTACACATTTTCATTATACACTTAAAAATATACATCAAAACCTACACATTTTCATTGTACACTTAAAAATATACATCAAAACCTACACATTTTCATTGTACACTCATAAAATGTACATCAAAACCTACACATTTTCATTGTAAACTTAAAAAATATACATCAAAACCTACACATTTTCATTGTACACTCATAAAATATACATCAAAACCTACACATTTTCATTGTAAACTTAAAAAATATACATCAAAAGCTACACATTTTCATTGTACACTCATAAAATGTACATCAAAACCTACACATTTTCATTGTAAACTTAAAAAATATACATCAAAACCTACAGATTTTCATTGTAAACTTAAAAAATATACATCAAAACCTACACATTTTCATTGTAAACTTAAAAAATATACATCAAAACCTACACATTTTCATTGTACACTCATAAAAAATCCATCAAAACCTACACATTTTCATTGTAAACTTAAAAAATATACATCAAAACCTACACATTTTCATTGTACACTCATAAAATATACCACAAGGCCTACACATTTTCATTGTAAACTTAAAAAATATACATCAAAACCTACACATTTTCATTGTTCACTCATAAAATGTACATCAAAACCTACACATTTTCATTGTAAACTTAAAAAATATACATCAAAACCTACACATTTTCATTGTACACCCATAAAATGTACATCAAAACTTACACATTTCCATTGTACACTCATAAAATGTACATCAAAACTTACACATTTTAATTGTACACTCATAAAATGTACATCAAAACCTACACGTTTTCATTGTAAACTTAAAAAATGTACATCAAAACCTACACATTTTCATTGTACACTTAAAAAATGTACATCAAAACCTACACATTTTCATTGTACACTTAAAAAATGTACATCAAAACTTACACATTTTCATTGTACACTTAAAAAATGTACATCAAAACCTACACATTTTCATTGTAAACTTAAAAAATGTACATCAAAACCTACACATTTTCATTGTACACTTAAAAAATATACATCAAAACCTACACATTTTCATTGTACACTTAAAAAATGTACATCAAAACTTACACATTTTCATTGTAAACTTAAAAAATATACATCAAAACCTACACATTTTCATTGTACACTCATAAAATGTACATCAAAACTTACACATTTTCATTGTACACTTAAAAGATGTACATCAAAACCTACACATTTTCACTGTACACTTAAAAAATGTACATCAAAACCTACACATTTTCATTGTACACTTAAAAAATGTACATCAAAACATACACATTTTCATTGTACACTTAAAAAATGTACATCAAAACCTACACATTTTCATTGTACACTTAAAAAATGTACATCAAAACTTACACATTTTCATTGTACACTCATAAAATGTACATCAAAACGTACACATTTTCATTGTACACTTAAAAAATGTACCTCAAAACCTACACATTTCCATTGTACACTTAAAAAATGTACATCAAAACTTACACATTTTCATTGTACACTTAAAAAATGTACATCAAAACCTACACATTTTCATTGTACACTTAAAAAATGTACATCAAAACCTACACATTTTCATTGTACACTTAAAAAAGATACATCAAAACTTAGACATTTTCATAGTACACTTAAAAAATGTACATCAAAACGTACACATTTTCATTGTACACTTAAAAAATGTACATCAAACCCTACACATTTTCATTATACACTTAAAAAATGTACATCAAAACCTACACATTTTCATTGTACACTTTAAAAATGTACATCAAAACCTACACATTTTCATTGTACACTTAAAAAATGTACATCAAAACCTACAAATTTTCATTGTACACTTAAACAATCTACATCAAAACTTACACATTTTCATTGTACACTCATAAAATGTACATCAAAACTTACACATTTTCATTGTACCCTTAAAAAAAATACATCAAAAGTTACAAATTTTCATAGTACACTTAAAAAATGTACATCAAAACGTACACATTTTCATTGTACAATTAAAAAATGTACATCAAAACCTACACATTTCCATTGTACACTTAAAAAATGTACATCAAAACTTACACATTTTCATTGTACACTTAAAAAATGTACATCAAAACCTACACATTTTCATTGTACACTTAAAAAATGTACATCAAAACCTACACATTTTCATTGTACACTTAAAAAATGTACATCAAAACCTACACATTTTCATTGTACACTTAAAAAATGTACATCAAAACTTACACATTTTCATTGTACACTTAAAGAATGTACATCAAAACCTACACATTTTCATTATACACTTAAAAAATATACATCAAAACCTACACATTTTCATTGTACACTTAAAAAATATACATCAAAACCTACACATTTTCATTGTAAACTTAAAAAATGTACATCAAAACCTACACATTTTCATTGTACATTTAAAAAATGTACATCAAAACCTACACATTTCCATTGTACACTTAAAAAATGTACATCAAAACTTACACATTTTCATTGTACACTTAAAAAATGTACATCAAAACCTACACATTTTCATTGTACACTTAAAAAATGTACATCAAAACCTACACATTTTCATTGTGCACTTAAAAAATAAACATCAAAACCTACACATTTTCATTGTACACTTAAAAAATGTACATCAAAACTTACACATCTTCGTTGTACACTTAAAAAATGTACATCAAAACCTACACATTTTCATTATACACTTAAAAAATATACATCAAAACCTACACATTTTCATTGTACACTTAAAAAATATACATCAAAACCTACACATTTTCATTGTACACTCATAAAATGTACATCAAAACCTACACATTTTCATTGTAAACTTAAAAAATATACATCAAAACCTACACATTTTCATTGTACACTCATAAAATATACATCAAAACCTACACATTTTCATTGTAAACTTAAAGAATATACATCAAAAGCTACACATTTTCATTGTACACTCATAAAATGTACATCAAAACCTACACATTTTCATTGTAAACTTAAAAAATATACATCAAAACCTACAGATTTTCATTGTAAACTTAAAAAATATACATCAAAACCTACACATTTTCATTGTAAACTTAAAAAATATACATCAAAACCTACACATTTTCATTGTACACTCATAAAATGTCCATCAAAACCTACACATTTTCATTGTAAACTTAAAAAATATACATCAAAACCTACACATTTTCATTGTACACTCATAAAATATACCACAAAGCCTACACATTTTCATTGTAAACTTAAAAAATATACATCAAAACCTACACATTTTCATTGTTCACTCATAAAATGTACATCAAAACCTACACATTTTCATTGTAAACTTAAAAAATATACATCAAAACCTACACATTTTCATTGTACACCCATAAAATGTACATCAAAATCTACACATTTTCATTGTACACTCATAAAATGTACATCAAAACTTACACATTTTCATTGTACACTCATAAAATGTACATCAAAACTTACTCATTTTCATTGTACACTCATAAAATGTACATCAAAACTTACACATTTTTATTGTACACTCAAAAAATGTACATCAAAACCTACACATTTTCATTGTACACTTAAAAAAATGTACATCAAAACTTACACATTTTCATTCTAAACTTAAAAAATATACATCAAAACCTACACATTTTCATTGTACACTTAAAAAAATGTACATCAAAACCTACACATTTTCATTGTACACTTAAAAAATATACATCAAAACCTACACATTTTCATTGTACACTTAAAAAAATGTACATCAAAACTTACACATTTTCATTCTAAACTTAAAAAATATACATCAAAACCTACACATTTTCATTGTACACTCATAAAATGTACATCGAAACTTACACATTTTCATTGTACACTTAAAAAATGTACATCAAAACTTACACATTTTCATTGTACACTCATAAAATGAACATCAACACTTACACATTACATTGTAAACTTAAAAAATATACATCAAAACTTACACATTTTCATTGTACACTCATAAAATGTACATCAAAATCTACACATTTTCATTGTACACTCATAAAATGTACATCAAAACTTACACATTTTCATTGTACACTCATAAAATGTACATCAAAACTTACTCATTTTCATTGTACACTCATAAAATGTACATCAAAACCTACACATTTTCATTGTACACTTAAAAAAATGTACATCAAAACTTACACATTTTCATTCTAAACTTAAAAAATATACATCAAAACCTACACATTTTCATTGTACACTTAAAAAAATGTACATCAAAACCTACACATTTTCATTTTACACTTAAAAAATATACATCAAAACCTACACATTTTCATTGTACACTTAAAAAAATGTACATCAAAACTTACACATTTTCATTCTAAACTTAAAAAATATACATCAAAACATACACATTTTCATTGTACACTCATAAAATGTACATCAAAACTTACACATTTTTATTGTACACTCAAAAAATGTACATCAAAACCTACACATTTTCATTGTAAACTTAAAAAATGTACATCAAAACTTACACATTTTCATTGTACACTTAAAAAATGTACATCAAAACTTACACATTTTCATTGTACACTTAAAAAATGTACATCAAAACCTACACATTTTCATTGTACACTTAAAAATCTACATCAAAACTTACACTTTTTCATTGTACACTCATAAAATGTACATCAAAACCTACACATTTTCATTGTACACTCATAAAATGAACATCAACACTTCCACATTTTCATTTTAAACTTAAAAAATATACATCAAAACCTACACATTTTCATTGTACACTTAAAAAATGTACATCAAAACCTACACATTTTCATTGTACACTCATAAAATGTACATCGAAACTTACACATTTTCATTGTACACTTAAAAAATGTACATCAAAACTTACACATTTTCATTGTACACTCATAAAATGAACATCAACACTTACACATTACATTGTAAACTTAAAAAATATACATCAAAACTTACACATTTTCATTGTACACTCATAAAATGTACATCAAAATCTACACATTTTCATTGTACACTCATAAAATGTACATCAAAACTTACACATTTTCATTGTACACTCATAAAATGTACATCAAAACTTACTCACTTTCATTGTACACTCATAAAATGTACATCAAAACTTACACATTTTTATTGTACACTCAAAAAATGTACATCAAAACCTACACATTTTCATTGTAAACTTAAAAAATGTACATCAAAACTTACACATTTTCATTGTACACTTAAAAAATGTACATCAAAACTTACACATTTTCATTGTACACTTAAAAAATGTACATCAAAACCTACACATTTTCATTGTACACTTAAAAAATCTACATCAAAACTTACACATTTTCATTGTACACTCATAAAATGTACATCAAAACTTACACATTTTCATTGTACACTTAAAAAAGATACATCAAAACTTACACATTTTCATAGTACACTTAAAAAATGTACATCAAACCGTACACATTTTCATTGTACACTTTAAAAATGTACATCAAAACCGACACGTTTCCATTGTACACTTAAAAAATGTACATCAAAACTTACACATTTTCATTGTACACTTAAAAATGTACATCAAAACCTACACATTTTCATTGTACACTTAAAAAATGTACATCAAAACCTACACATTTTCATTGTACACTTAAAAAATGTACATCAAAACCTACACATTTTCATTGTACACTTAAAAATGTACATCAAAACCTACACATTTTCATTGTACACTTAAAAAATGTACATCAAAACTTACACATTTTCATTGTACACTCATAAAATGTAAATCAAAACGTACACATTTTCATTGTACACTTAAAAATGTACATCAAAACCTACACATTTCCATTGTACACTTAAAAAATGTACATCAAAACCTTCACATTTTCATTGTACACTTAAAAAATGTACATCAAAACCTACACATTTTCATTGTACACTTAAGAAATGTACATCAAAACCTACACATTTTCATTGTACACTTAAAAAATGTACATCAAAACCTACACATTTTCATTGTACACTTAAAAAGGATACATCAAAACTTACACATTTTCATAGTACACTTACAAAATATACATCAAAACGTACACATTTTCATTGTACACTTAAAAAATGTACATCAAAGCCTACACATTTCCATTGTACACTTAAAAAATGTACATCAAAACTTACACATTTTCATTGTACACTTAAAAAATGTACATCAAAACCTACACATTTTCATTGTACTCTTAAAAAATGTACATCAAAACCTACACATTTTCATTGTACACTTAAAAAATGTACATCAAAACCTACACATTTTCATTGTACACTTAAAAAATGTACATCAAAACCTACACATTTTCATTGTACACTTAAACAATCTACATCAAAACTTACACATTTTCATTGTACACTCATAAAATGTACATCAAAACTTACACATTTTCATTGTACCCTTAGAAAAGATACATCAAAACTTACACATTTTCATAGTACACTTAAAAAATGTACATCAAAACGTACACATTTTCATTGTACAATTAAAAAATGTACATCAAAACCTACACATTTCCATTGTACACTTAAAAAATGTACATCAAAACTTACACATTTTCATTGTACACTAAAAAAATGTACATCAAAACCTACACATTTTCATTGTACACTTAAAAAATGTACATCAAAACCTACAAATTTTCATTGTACACTTAAAAAATGTACCTTAAAACCTACACATTTTCATTGTACACTTAAAAAATGTACATCAAAACTTACACATTTTCGTTGTACACTTAAAAAATGTACATCAAAACCTACACATTTTCATTATACACTTAAAAATAAACATCAAAACCTACACATTTTCATTGTACACTTAAAAAATATACATCAAAACCTACACATTTTCATTGTACACTCATAAAATGTACATCAAAACCTACACATTTTCATTGTAAACTTAAAAAATATACATCAAAACCTACACATTTTCATTGTACACTCATAAAATATACATCAAAAGCTACACATTTTCATTGTAAACTTAAAAAATATACATCAAAAGCTACACATTTTCATTGTACACTCATAAAATGTACATCAAAACCTACACATTTTCATTGTAAACTTAAAAAATATACATCAAAACCTACAGATTTTCATTGTAAACTTAAAAAATATACATCAAAACCTACACATTTTGATTGTAAACTTAAAAAATATACATCAAAACCTACACATTTTCATTGTACACTCATAAAATGTCCATCAAAACCTACACATTTTCATTGTAAACTTAAAAAATATACATCAAAACCTACACATTTTCATTGTACACTCATAAAATATACCACAAAGCCTACACATTTTCATTGTAAACTTAAAAAATATACATCAAAACCTACACATTTTCATTGTTCACTCATAAAATGTACATCAAAACCTACACATTTTCATTGTAAACTTAAAAAATATACATCAAAACCTACACATTTTCATTGTACACCCATAAAATGTACATCAAAACTTACACATTTCCATTGTACACTCATAAAATGTACATCAAAACTTACACATTTTAATTGTACACTCATAAAATGTACATCAAAACCTACACGTTTTCATTGTAAACTTAAAAAATGTACATCAAAACCTACACATTTTCATTGTACACTTAAAAAATGTACATCAAAACCTACACATTTTCATTGTACACTTAAAAAATGTACATCAAAACTTACACATTTTCATTGTACACTTAAACAATGTACATCAAAACCTACACATTTTCATTGTAAACTTAAAAAATGTACATCAAAACCTACACATTTTCATTGTACACTTAAAAAATATACATCAAAACCTACACATTGTCATTGTACACTTAAAAAATGTACATCAAAACTTACACATTTTCATTGTAAACTTAAAAAATATACATCAAAACCTACACATTTTCATTGTACACTCATAAAATGTACATCAAAACTTACACATTTTCATTGTACACTTAAAAGATGTACATCAAAACCTACACATTTTCACTGTACACTTAAAAAATGTACATCAAAACCTACACATTTTCATTGTACACTTAAAAAATGTACATCAAAACATACACATTTTCATTGTACACTTAAAAAATGTACATCAAAACCTACACATTTTCATTGTACACTTAAAAAATGTACATCAAAACTTACACATTTTCATTGTACACTCATAAAATGTACATCAAAACGTACACATTTTCATTGTACACTTAAAAAATGTACATCAAAGCCTACACATTTCCATTGTACACTTAAAAAATGTACATCAAAACTTACACATTTTCATTGTACACTTAAAAAATGTACATCAAAACCTACACATTTTCATTGTACACTTAAAAAATGTACATCAAAACCTACACATTTTCATTGTACACTTAAAAAAGATACATCAAAACTTAGACATTTTCATAGTACACTTAAAAAATGTACATCAAAACGTACACATTTTCATTGTACACTTAAAAAATGTACATCAAAGCCTACACATTTTCATTATACACTTAAAAAATGTACATCAAAACCTACACATTTTCATTGTAAACTTTAAAAATGTACATCAAAACCTACACATTTTCATTGTACACTTAAAAAATGTACATCAAAACCTACAAATTTTCATTGTACACTTAAACAATCTACATCAAAACTTACACATTTTCATTGTACACTCATAAAATGTACATCAAAACTTACACATTTTCATTGTACCCTTAAAAAAGATACATCAAAACTTACAAATTTTCATAGTACACTTAAAAAATGTACATCAAAACGTACACATTTTCATTGTACAATTAAAAAATGTACATCAAAACCTACACATTTCCATTGTACACTTAAAAAATGTACATCAAAACTTACACATTTTCATTGTACACTTAAAAAATGTACATCAAAACCTACACATTTTCATTGTACACTTAAAAAATGTACATCAAAACCTACACATTTTCATTGTACACTTAAAAAATGTACATCAAAACCTACACATTTTCATTGTACACTCATAAAATGTACATCAAAACCTACACATTTTCATTGTAAACTTAAAAAATATACATCAAAACCTACACATTTTCATTGTACACTCATAAAATATACATCAAAACCTACACATTTTCATTGTAAACTTAAAAAATATACATCAAAAGCTACACATTTTCATTGTACACTCATAAAATGTACATCAAAACCTACACATTTTCATTGTAAACTTAAAAAATATACATCAAAACCTACAGATTTTCATTGTAAACTTAAAAAATATACATCAAAACCTACACATTTTGATTGTAAACTTAAAAAATATACATCAAAACCTACACATTTTCATTGTACACTCATAAAATGTCCATCAAAACCTACACATTTTCATTGTAAACTTAAAAAATATACATCAAAACCTACACATTTTCATTGTACACTCATAAAATATACCACAAAGCCTACACATTTTCATTGTAAACTTAAAAAATATACATCAAAACCTACACTTTTTCATTGTTCACTCATAAAATGTACATCAAAACCTACACATTTTCATTGTAAACTTAAAAAATATACATCAAAACCTACACATTTTCATTGTACACCCATAAAATGTACATCAAAACTTACACATTTCCATTGTACACTCATAAAATGTACATCAAAACTTACACATTTTAATTGTACACTCATAAAATGTACATCAAAACCTACACGTTTTCATTGTAAACTTAAAAAATGTACATCAAAACCTACACATTTTCATTGTACACTTAAAAAATGTACATCAAAACCTACACATTTTCATTGTACACTTAAAAAATGTACATCAAAACTTACACATTTTCATTGTACACTTAAAAAATGTACATCAAAACCTACACATTTTCATTGTAAACTTAAAAAATGTACATCAAAACCTACACATTTTCATTGTACACTTAAAAAATATACATCAAAACCTACACATTTTCATTGTACACTTAAAAAATGTACATCAAAACTTACACATTTTCATTGTAAACTTAAAAAATATACATCAAAACCTACACATTTTCATTGTACACTCATAAAATGTACATCAAAACTTACACATTTTCATTGTACACTTAAAAGATGTACATCAAAACCTACACATTTTCACTGTACACTTAAAAAATGTACATCAAAACCTACACATTTTCATTGTACACTTAAAAAATGTACATCAAAACATACACATTTTCATTGTACACTTAAAAAATGTACATCAAAACCTACACATTTTCATTGTACACTTAAAAAATGTACATCAAAACTTACACATTTTCATTGTACACTCATAAAATGTACATCAAAACGTACACATTTTCATTGTACACTTAAAAAATGTACATCAAAACCTACACATTTTCATTGTACACTTAAAAAATCTACATCAAAACTTACACATTTTCATTGTACACTAAAAAAATGTACATCAAAACCTACACATTTTCATTGTACACTTAAAAAATGTACATCAAAACCTACACATTTTCATTGTACACTTAAAAAAGATACATCAAAACTTAGACATTTTCATAGTACACTTAAAAAATGTACATCAAAACGTACACATTTTCATTGTACACTTAAAAAATGTACATCAAAGCCTACACATTTTCATTATACACTTAAAAAATGTACATCAAAACCTACACATTTTCATTGTACACTTTAAAAATGTACATCAAAACCTACACATTTTCATTGTACACTTAAAAAATGTACATCAAAACCTACAAATTTTCATTGTACACTTAAACAATCTACATCAAAACTTACACATTTTCATTGTACACTCATAAAATGTACATCAAAACTTACACATTTTCATTGTACACTTAAAAAATGTACATCAAAACTTACACATTTTCATTGTACACTTAAAAAATGTACATCAAAACCTACACATTTTCATTGTACACTTAAAAAATGTACATCAAAACCTACACATTTTCATTGTACACTTAAAAAATGTACATCAAAACCTACACATTTTCATTGTACACTTAAAAAATGTACATCAAAACTTACACATTTTCATTGTACACTTAAAGAATGTACATCAAAACCTACACATTTTCATTATACAGTTAAAAAATATACATCAAAACCTACACATTTTCATTGTACACTTAAAAAATATACATCAAAACCTACACATTTTCATTGTAAACTTAAAAAATATACATCAAAACCTACAGATTTTCATTGTACACTCATAAAATGTACATCAAAACCTACACATTTTCATTGTAAACTTAAAAAATATACATCAAAACCTACACATTTTCATTGTACACTCATAAAATATACATCAAAACCTACACATTTTCATTGTAAACTTAAAAAATATACATCAAAACCTACAGATTTTCATTGTACACTTAAAAAATGTACATCAAAACCTACACATTTTCATTGTACAATTAAAAAATGTACATCAAAACCTACACATTTCCATTGTACACTTAAAAAATGTACATCAAAACTTACACATCTTCATTGTACACTTAAAAAATGTACATCAAAACCTACACATTTTCATTGTACACTTAAAAAATGTACATCAAAACCTACACATTTTCATTGTACACTTAAAAAATAAACATCAAAACCTACACATTTTCATTGTACACTTAAAAAATGTACATCAAAACTTACACATTTTCGTTGTACACTTAAAAAATGTACATCAAAACCTACACATTTTCATTATACACTTAAAAAATATACATCAAAACCTACACATTTTCATTGTACACTTAAAAAATATACATCAAAACCTACACATTTTCATTGTACACTCATAAAATGTACATCAAAACCTACACATTTTCATTGTAAACTTAAAAAATATACATCAAAACCTACACATTTTCATTGTACACTCATAAAATATACATCAAAACCTACACATTTTCATTGTAAACTTAAAAAATATACATCAAAACCTACAGATTTTCATTGTAAACTTAAAAAATATACATCAAAACCTACACATTTTCATTGTAAACTTAAAAAATATACATCAAAACCTACACATTTTCATTGTACACTCATAAAATGTCCATCAAAACCTACACATTTTCATTGTAAACTTAAAAAATATACATCAAAACCTACACATTTTCATTGTACACTCATAAAATATACCACAAAGCCTACACATTTTCATTGTAAACTTAAAAAATATACATCAAAACCTACACATTTTCATTGTTCACTCATAAAATGTACATCAAAACCTACACATTTTCATTGTAAACTTAAAAAATATACATCAAAACCTACACATTTTCATTGTACACCCATAAAATGTACATCAAAATCTACACATTTTCATTGTACACTCATAAAATGTACATCAAAACTTACACATTTTCATTGTACACTCATAAAATGTACATCAAAACTTACTCATTTTCATTGTACACTCATAAAATGTACATCAAAACTTACACATTTTTATTGTACACTCAAAAAATGTACATCAAAACCTACACATTTTCATTGTACACTTAAAAAAATGTACATCAAAGCTTACACATTTTCATTCTAAACTTAAAAAATATACATCAAAACCTACACATTTTCATTGTACACTTAAAAAAATGTACATCAAAACCTACACATTTTCATTGTACACTTAAAAAATATACATCAAAACCTACACATTTTCATTGTACACTTAAAAAAATGTACATCAAAACTTACACATTTTCATTCTAAACTTAAAAAATATACATCAAAACCTACACATTTTCATTGTACACTCATAAAATGTACATCGAAACTTACACATTTTCATTGTACACTTAAAAAATGTACATCAAAACTTACACATTTTCATTGTACACTCATAAAATGAACATCAACACTTACACATTACATTGTAAACTTAAAAAATATACATCAAAACTTACACATTTTCATTGTACACTCATAAAATGTACATCAAAATCTACACATTTTCATTGTACACTCATAAAATGTACATCAAAACTTACACATTTTCATTGTACACTCATAAAATGTACATCAAAACTTACTCATTTTCATTGTACACTCATAAAATGTACATCAAAACCTACACATTTTCATTGTACACTTAAAAAAATGTACATCAAAACTTACACATTTTCATTCTAAACTTAAAAAATATACATCAAAACCTACACATTTTCATTGTACACTTAAAAAAATGTACATCAAAACCTACACATTTTCATTTTACACTTAAAAAATATACATCAAAACCTACACATTTTCATTGTACACTTAAAAAAATGTACATCAAAACTTACACATTTTCATTCTAAACTTAAAAAATATACATCAATACATACACATTTTCATTGTACACTCATAAAATGTACATCAAAACTTACACATTTTTATTGTACACTCAAAAAATGTACATCAAAACCTACACATTTTCATTGTAAACTTAAAAAATGTACATCAAAACTTACACATTTTCATTGTACACTTAAAAAATGTACATCAAAACTTACACATTTTCATTGTACACTTAAAAAATGTACATCAAAACCTACACATTTTCATTGTACACTTAAAAATCTACATCAAAACTTACACTTTTTCATTGTACACTCATAAAATGTACATCAAAACCTACACATTTTCATTGTACACTCATAAAATGAACATCAACACTTCCACATTTTCATTGTAAACTTAAAAAATATACATCAAAACCTACACATTTTCATTGTACACTTAAAAAATGTACATCAAAACCTACACATTTTCATTGTACACTCATAAAATGTACATCGAAACTTACACATTTTCATTGTACACTTAAAAAATGTACATCAAAACTTACACATTTTCATTGTACACTCATAAAATGAACATCAACACTTACACATTACATTGTAAACTTAAAAAATATACATCAAAACTTACACATTTTCATTGTACACTCATAAAATGTACATCAAAATCTACACATTTTCATTGTACACTCATAAAATGAACATCAACACTTCCACATTTTCATTGTAAACTTAAAAAATGTACATCAAAACCTACACATTTTCATTGTACACTTAAAAAATGTACATCAAAACTTACACATTTTCATTGTACACTCATAAAATGTAAATCAAAACGTACACATTTTCATTGTACACTTAAAAATGTACATCAAAACCTACACATTTCCATTGTACACTTAAAAAACGTATATCAAAACTTACACATTTTCATTGTACACTTAAAAAATGTACATCAAAACCTTCACATTTTCATTGTACACTTAAAAAATGTACATCAAAACCTACACATTTTCATTGTACACTTAAGAAATGTACATCAAAACCTACACATTTTCATTGTACACTTAAAAAATGTACATCAAAACCTACACATTTTCATTGTACACTTAAAAAGGATACATCAAAACTTACACATTTTCATAGTACACTTACAAAATATACATCAAAACGTACACATTTTCATTGTCTACTTAAAAAATGTACATCAAAGCCTACACATTTCCATTGTACACTTAAAAAATGTACATCAAAACTTACACATTTTCATTGTACACTTAAAAAATGTACATCAAAACCTACACATTTTCATTGTACTCTTAAAAAATGTACATCAAAACCTACACATTTTGATTGTACACTTAAAAAATGTACATCAAAACCTACACATTTTCATTGTACACTTAAAAAATGTACATCAAAACCTACACATTTCCATTGTACACTTAAAAAATGTACATCAAAACTTACACATTTTCATTGTACACTAAAAAAATGTACATCAAAACCTACACATTTTCATTGTACACTTAAAAAATGTACATCAAAACCTACACATTTTCATTGTACACTTAAAAAATGTACATCAAAACCTACACATTTTCATTGTACACTTAAAAAATGTACATCAAAACTTACACATTTTCGTTGTACACTTAAAAAATGTACATCAAAACCTACACATTTTCATTATACACTTAAAAATATACATCAAAACCTACACATTTTCATTGTACACTTAAAAAATATACATCAAAACCTACACATTTTCATTGTACACTCATAAAATGTACATCAAAACCTACACATTTTCATTGTAAACTTAAAAAATATACATCAAAACCTACACATTTTCATTGTACACTCATAAAATATACATCAAAACCTACACATTTTCATTGTAAACTTAAAAAATATACATCAAAAGCTACACATTTTCATTGTACACTCATAAAATGTACATCAAAACCTACACATTTTCATTGTAAACTTAAAAAATATACATCAAAACCTACAGATTTTCATTGTAAACTTAAAAAATATACATCAAAACCTACACATTTTCATTGTAAACTTAAAAAATATACATCAAAACCTACACATTTTCATTGTACACTCATAAAATGTCCATCAAAACCTACACATTTTCATTGTAAACTTAAAAAATATACATCAAAACCTACACATTTTCATTGTACACTCATAAAATATACCACAAAGCCTACACATTTTCATTGTAAACTTAAAAAATATACATCAAAACCTACACATTTTCATTGTTCACTCATAAAATTTACATCAAAACCTACACATTTTCATTGTAAACTTAAAAAATATACATCAAAACCTACACATTTTCATTGTACACCCATAAAATGTACATCAAAACTTACACATTTCCATTGTACACTCATAAAATGTACATCAAAACTTACACATTTTAATTGTACACTCATAAAATGTACATCAAAACCTACACGTTTTCATTGTAAACTTAAAAAATGTACATCAAAACCTACACATTTTCATTGTACACTTAAAAAATGTACATCAAAACCTACACATTTTCATTGTACACTTAAAAAATGTACATCAAAACTTACACATTTTCATTGTACACTTAAAAAATGTACATCAAAACCTACACATTTTCATTGTAAACTTAAAAAATGTACATCAAAACCTACACATTTTCATTGTACACTTAAAAAATATACATCAAAACCTACACATTTTCATTGTACACTTAAAAAATGTACATCAAAACTTACACATTTTCATTGTAAACTTAAAAAATATACATCAAAACCTACACATTTTCATTGTACACTCATAAAATGTACATCAAAACTTACACATTTTCATTGTACACTTAAAAGATGTACATCAAAACCTACACATTTTCACTGTACACTTAAAAAATGTACATCAAAACCTACACATTTTCATTGTACACTTAAAAAATGTACATCAAAACATACACATTTTCATTGTACACTTAAAAAATGTACATCAAAACCTACACATTTTCATTGTACACTTAAAAAATGTACATCAAAACTTACACATTTTCATTGTACACTCATAAAATGTACATCAAAACGTACACATTTTCATTGTACACTTAAAAAATGTACATCAAAACCTACACATTTCCATTGTACACTTAAAAAATGTACATCAAAACTTACACATTTTCATTGTACACTTAAAAAATGTACATCAAAACCTACACATTTTCATTGTACACTTAAAAAATGTACATCAAAACCTACACATTTTCATTGTACACTTAAAAAAGATACATCAAAACTTAGACATTTTCATAGTACACTTAAAAAATGTACATCAAAACGTACACATTTTCATTGTACACTTAAAAAATGTACATCAAAGCCTACACATTTTCATTATACACTTAAAAAATGTACATCAAAACCTAAACATTTTCATTGTACACTTTAAAAATGTACATCAAAACCTACACATTTTCATTGTACACTTAAAAAATGTACATCAAAACCTACAAATTTTCATTGTACACTTAAACAATCTACATCAAAACTTACACATTTTCATTGTACACTCATAAAATGTACATCAAAACTTACACATTTTCATTGTACCCTTAAAAAAGATACATCAAAACTTACAAATTTTCATAGTACACTTAAAAAATGTACATCAAAACGTACACATTTTCATTGTACAATTAAAAAATGTACATCAAAACCTACACATTTCCATTGTACACTTAAAAAATGTACATCAAAACTTACACATTTTCATTGTACACTTAAAAAATGTACATCAAAACCTACACATTTTCATTGTACACTTAAAAAATGTACATCAAAACCTACACATTTTCATTGTAAACTTAAAAAATATACATCAAAACCTACACATTTTCATTGTACACTCATAAAATGTACATCAAAACTTACACATCTCCATTCTACACTCATAAAATGTACATCAAAACTTACACATTTTCATTGTACACTCATAAAATGTACATCAAAACCTACACGTTTTCATTGTAAACTTAAAAATGTACATCAAAGCTTACACATTTTCATTGTACACTTAAAAAATGTACATCAAAACTTACACATTTTCATTGTAAACTTACAAAATGTACATCAAAACCTACACATTTTCATTGTACACTTAAAAAATGTACATCAAAACCTACATATTTTCATTGTACACTTAAAAAATGTACATCAAAACTTACACATTTTCATTGTACACTTAAAAAATGTACATCAAAACCTACACATTTTCATTGTAAACTTAAAAAATGTACATCAAAACCTACAAATTTTCATTGTACACTTAAAAAATATACATCAAAACCTACACATTTTCATTGTACACTTAAAAAATGTACATCAAAACTTACACATTTTCATTGTAAACTTAAAAAATATACATCAAAACCTACACATTTTCATTGTACACACATAAAATGTACATCAAAACTTACACATTTTCATTGTACACTTAAAAAATGTATATCAAAACCTACACATTTTCATTGTAAATTTAAAAAATATACATCAAAACTTACACATTTTCATTGTACACTTAAAAAATATACATCAAAACCTACACATTTTCATTGTACACTTCAAAAATATACATCAAAAACTACACATTTTCATTGTACACTTAAAAAATGTACATCAAAACCTACACATTTTCATTGTACACTCATAAAATGAACATCAACACTTACACATTTTCATTGTAAACTTAAAAGATATACATCAAAACCTACACATTTTCATTGTACACTTAAAAAATGTACTTCAAAACCTACACATTTTCATTGTACACTTAAAAAATGTACATCAAAACTTACACTTTCATTGTACACCTAAAAAATGTACATCAAAACCTACACATTTTCATTGTAAACTAAAAAAATGTACATCAAAACCTACACATTTTCATTGTACACTTTAAAAATATACATCAAAACCTACACATTTTCATTGTACACTTAAAAAATGTACATCAAAACTTACACATTTTCATTCTAAACTTAAAAAATATACATCAAAACCTACACATTCTCATTGTACACTCATAAAATGTACATCAAAACTTACACATTTTCATTGTACACTTAAAAAATGTACATCAAAACCTACACATTTTCATTGTAAACTTAAAAAATATACATCAAAACCTACACATTTTCATTGTACACTTAAAAAATGTACATCAAAACTTACACATTTTCATTGTAAACTTAAAAAATATACATCAAAACCTACACATTTTCATTGTACACTCATAAAATGTACATCAAAAGTTACACATTTTCATTGTACACTTAAAAGATGTACATCAAAACCTACACATTTTCACTGTACACTTAAAAAATGTACATCAAAACCTACACATTTTCATTGTACACTTAAAAAATGTACATCAAAACATACACATTTTCATTGTACACTTAAAAAATGTACATCAAAACCTACACATTTTCATTGTACACTTAAAAAATGTACATCAAAACTTACACATTTTCATTGTACACTCATAAAATGTACATCAAAACGTACACATTTTCATTGTACACTTAAAAAATGTACATCAAAACCTACACATTTCCATTGTACACTTAAAAATGTACATCAAAACTTACACATTTTCATTGTACACTTAAAAAATGTACATCAAAATCTACACATTTTCATTGTACACTTAAAAAATGTACATCAAAACCTACACATTTTCATTGTACACTTAAAAAAGATACATCAAAACTTAGACATTTTCATAGTACACTTAAAAAATGTACATCAAAACGTACACATTTTCATTGTACACTTAAAAAATGTACATCAAAGCCTAGACATTTTCATTATACACTTAAAAAATGTACATCAAAACCTACACATTTTCATTGTACACTTTAAAAATGTACATCAAAACCTACACATTTTCATTGTACACTTAAAAAATGTACATCAAAACCTACACATTTTCATTGTACACTTAAACAATCTACATCAAAACTTACACATATTCATTGTACACTCATAAAATGTACATCAAAACTTACACATTTTCATTGTACCCTTAAAAAAGATACATCAAAACTTACAAATTTTCATAGTACACTTAAAAAATGTACATCAAAACGTACACATTTTCATTGTACAATTAAAAAATGTACATCAAAACCTACACATTTCCATTGTACACTTAAAAAATGTACATCAAAACTTACACATTTTCATTGTACACTTAAAAAATGTACATCAAAACCTACACATTTTCATTGTACACTTAAAAAATGTACATCAAAACCTACACATTTTCATTGTACACTTAAAAAATGTACATCAAAACCTACACATTTTCATTGTACACTTTAAAAATGTACATCAAAACTTACACATTTTCATTGTACACTTAAAGAATGTACATCAAAACCTACACATTTTCATTATACACTTAAAAAATATACATCAAAACCTACACATTTTCATTGTACACTTAAAAAATATACATCAAAACCTACACATTTTCATTGTAAACTTAAAAAATATACATCAAAACCTACAGATTTTCATTGTACACTCATAAAATGTACATCAAAACCTACACCTTTTCATTGTAAACTTAAAAAATATACATCAAAACCTACACATTTTCATTGTACACTCATAAAATATACATCAAAACCTACACATTTTCATTGTAAACTTAAAAAATATACATCAAAACCTACAGATTTTCATTGTAAACTTAAAAAATATACATCAAAACCTACACATTTTCATTGTAAACTTAAAAAATATACATCAAAACCTACACATTTTCATTGTACACTCATAAAATGTCCATCAAAACCTACAGATTTTCATTGTAAACTTAAAAAATATACATCAAAACCTACACATTTTCATTGTACACTCATAAAATATACCACAAAACCTACACATTTTCATTGTAAACTTAAAAAATATACATCAAAACCTACACATTTTCATTGTTCACTCATAAAATGTACATCAAAACCTACACATTTTCGTTGTAAACTTAAAAAATATACATCAAAACCTACACATTTTCATTGTACACTCATAAAGTGTACATCAAAACTTACACATTTCCATTCTACACTCATAAAATGTACATCAAAACTTACACATTTTCATTGTACACTCATAAAATGTACATCAAAACCTACACGTTTTCATTGTAAACTTAAAAATGTACATCAAAACTTACACATTTTCATTGTACACTTACAAAACGTACATTAAAACTTACACATTTTCATTGTACACTTAAAAAGTGTACATCAAAGCTTACACATTTTCATTGTACACTTAAAAAATGTACATCAAAACTTACACATTTTCATTGTAAACTTACAAAATGTACATCAAAACCTACACATTTTCATTGTACACTTAAAAAATGTACATCAAAACCTACATATTTTCATTGTACACTTAAAAAATGTACATCAAAACTTACACATTTTCATTGTACACTTAAAAAATGTACATCAAAACCTACACATTTTCATTGTAAACTTAAAAAATGTACATCAAAACCTACAAATTTTCATTGTACACTTAAAAAATATACATCAAAACCTACACATTTTCATTGTACACTTAAAAAATGTACATCAAAACTTACACATTTTCATTGTAAACTTAAAAAATATACATCAAAACCTACACATTTTCATTGTACACTCATAAAATGTACATCAAAACTTACACATTTTCATTGTACACTTAAAAAATGTATATCAAAACCTACACATTTTCATTGTAAATTTAAAAAATATACATCAAAACTTACACATTTTCATTGTACACTTAAAAAATATACATCAAAACCTACACATTTTCATTGTACACTTCAAAAATATACATCAAAAACTACACATTTTCATTGTACACTTAAAAAATGTACATCAAAACCTACACATTTTCATTGTACACTCATAAAATGAACATCAACACTTACACATTTTCATTGTAAACTTAAAAGATATACGTCAAAACCTACACATTTTCATTGTACACTTAAAAAATGTACTTCAAAACCTACACATTTTCATTGTACACTTAAAAAATGTACATCAAAACTTACACTCTTTCATTGTACACCTAAAAAATGTACATCAAAACCTACACATTTTCATTGTAAACTAAAAAAATGTACATCAAAACCTACACATTTTCATTGTACACTTAAAAAATATACATCAAAACCTACACATTTTCATTGTACACTTAAAAAATGTACATCAAAACTTACACATTTTCATTCTAAACTTAAAAAATATACATCAAAACCTACACATTCTCATTGTACACTCATAAAATGTACATCAAAACTTACACATTTTCATTGTACACTTAAAAAATGTACATCAAAACCTACACATTTTCATTGTAAACTTAAAAAATATACATCAAAACTTACACATTTTCATTGTACACTTAAAAAATATACATCAAAACCTACACATTTTCATTGTACACTTCAAAAATATACATAAAAAACTACTCATTTTCATTGTACACTTTAAAAATGTACATCAAAACCTACACATTTTCATTGTACACTCATAAAATGAACATCAACACTTCCACATTTTCATTCTAAACTTAAAAAATATACATCAAAACCTACACATTTTCATTGTACACTTAAAAAAGATACATCAAAACTTAGACCTATTCATAGTACACTTAAAAAATGTACATCAAAACGTACACATTTTCATTGTATACTTAAAAAATCTACATCAAAACTTACACATTTTCATTGTACACTCATAAAACGTACATCAAAACTTACACATTTTCATTGTACACTTAAAAAAGATACATCAAAACTTACACATTTTCATAGTACACTTAAAAAATGTACATCAAAACGTACACATTTTCATTGTACAATTAAAAAATGTACATCAAAACCTACACAATTCCATTGTACACTTAAAAAATGTACATCAAAACTTACACATTTTCATTGTACACTTAAAAAATGTACATCAAAACCTACACATTTTCATTATACACTTAAAAAATATACATCAAAACCTACACATTTTCATTGTACACTTAAAAGTATACATCAAAACCTACAGATTTTCATTGTACACTCATAAAATGTACATCAAAACCTACACATTTTCATTGTAAACTTAAAAAATATACATCAAAACCTACACATTTTCATTGTACACTCATAAAATATACATCAAAACCTACACATTTTCATTGTAAACTTAAAAAATATACATCAAAAGCTACACATTTTCATTGTACACTCATAAAATGTAAATCAAAACCTACACATTTTCATTGTAAACTTAAAAAATATACATCAAAACCTACAGATTTTCATTGTAAACTTAAAAAATATACATCAAAACCTACACATTTTCATTGTAAACTTAAAAAATATACATCAAAACCTACACATTTTCATTGTACACTCATAAAATGTCCATCAAAACCTACACATTTTCATTGTAAACTTAAAAAATATACATCAAAACCTACACATTTTCATTGTACACTCATAAAATATACCACAAAACCTACACATTTTCATTGTAAACTTAAAAAATATACATCAAAACCTACACATTTTCATTGTTCACTCATAAAATGTACATCAAAACCTACACATTTTCATTGTAAACTTAAAAAATATACATCAAAACCTACACATTTTCATTGTACACTCATAAAATGTACATCAAAACTTACACATTTCCATTGTACACTCATAAAATGTACATCAAAACTTACACATTTTCATTGTACACTCATAAAATGTATATCAAAACCTACACGTTTTCATTGTAAACTTAAAAATGTACATCAAAACTTACACATTTTCATTGTACACTTACAAAACGTACATTTAAACTTACACATTTTCATTGTACACTTAAAAAGTGTACATCAAAGCTTACACATTTTCATTGTACACTTAAAAAATGTACATCAAAACTTACACATTTTCATTGTAAACTTAAAAAATGTACATCAAAACCTACACATTTTCATTGTACACTTAAAAAATGTACATCAAAACCTACACATTTTCATTGTACACTTAAAAAATGTACATCAAAACTTACACATTTTCATTGTACACTTAAAAAATGTACATCAAAACCTACACATTTTCATTGTAAACTTAAAAAATGTACATCAAAACCTACACATTTTCATTGTACACTTAAAAAATATACATCAAAACCTACACATTTTCATTGTACACTTAAAAAATGTACATCAAAACTTACACATTTTCATTGTAAACTTAAAAAATATACATCAAAACCTACACATTTTCATTGTACACTCATAAAATGTGCATCAAAACTTACACATTTTCATTGTACACTTAAAAAATGTACATCAAAACCTACACATTTTCATTGTAAATTTAAAAAATATACATCAAAACTTACACATTTTCATTGTACACTTAAAAAATATACATCAAAACCTACACATTTTCATTGTACACTTCAAAAATATACATAAAAAACTACACATTTTTATTGTACACTTAAAAAATGTATATCAAAACCTTCACATTTTCATTGTACACTCATAAAATGAACATCAACACTTACACATTTACATTGTAAACTTAAAAAATATACATCAAAACCTACACATTTTCATTGTACACTTAAAAAGTGTACTTCAAAACCTACACATTTTCATTGTACACTTAAAAAATGTACATCAAAACTTACACATTTTCATTGTACACCTAAAAAATGTACATCAAAACCTACACATTTTCATTGTAAACTAAAAAAATGTACATCAAAACATACACATTTTCATTGTACACTTAAAAAATATACATCAAAACCTACACATTTTCATTGTACACTTAAAAAATGTACATCAAAACTTACACATTTTCATTGTAAACTTAAAAAATATACATCAAAACCTACACATTCTCATTGTACACTCATAAAATGTACATCAAAACTTACACATTTTCATTGTACACTTAAAAAATGTACATCAAAACCTACACATTTTCATTGTAAACTTAAAAAATATACATCAAAACTTACACATTTTCATTGTACACTTAAAAAATATACATCAAAACCTACACATTTTCATTGTACACTTCAAAAATATACTTCAAAAACTACTCATTTTCATTGTACACTTAAAAAATGTACATCAAAACCTACACATTTTCATTGTACACTCATAAAATGAACATCAACACTTCCACATTTTCATTCTAAACTTAAAAAATATACATCAAAACCTATACATTTTCATTGTACACTTAAAAAAGATACATCAAAACTTACACCTATTCATAGTACACTTAAAAAATGTACATCAAAACGTACACATTTTCATTGTACACTTAAAAAATCTACATCAAAAGTTACACATTTTCATTGTACACTCATAAAATGTACATCAAAACTTACACATTTTCATTGTACACTTAAAAAAGATACATCAAAACTTACACATTTTTATAGTACACTTAAAAAATGTACATCAAAACGTACACATTTTCATTGTACAATTAAAAAATGTACATCAAAACCTACACAATTCCATTGTGCACTTAAAAAATGTACATCAAAACTTACACATTTTCATTGTACACTTAAAAAATGTACATCAAAACCTACACATTTTCATTGTACACTTAAAAAATGTACATCAAAACCTACACATTTTCATTGTACACTTAAAAAATGTACATCAAAACTTACACATTTTCATTGTACACTTAAAAAATGTACATCAAAAACTACACATTTTCATTATACACTTAAAAAATATACATCAAAACCTACACATTTTCATTGTACACTTAAAAAATATACATCAAAACCTACACATTTTCATTGTAAACTTAAAAAATATACATCAAAAGCTACACATTTTCATTGTACACCCATAAAATGTACATCAAAACCTACACATTTTCATTGTAAACTTAAAAAATATACATCAAAACCTACAGATTTTCATTGTAAACTTAAAAAATATACATCAAAACCTACACATTTTCATTGTAAACTTAAAAAATATACATCAAAACCTACACATTTTCATTGTACACTCATAAAATGTCCATCAAAACCTACACATTTTCATTGTAAAGTTAAAAAATATACATCAAAACCTACACATTTTCATTGTACACTCATAAAATATACCACAAAACCTACACATTTTCATTGTAAACTTAAAAAATATACATCAAAACCTACACATTTTCATTGTTCACTCATAAAATGTACATCAAAACCTACACATTTTTATTGTAAACTTAAAAAATATACATCAAAACCTACACATTTTCATTGTACACTCATAAAATGTACATCAAAACTTACACAGTTCCATTGTACACTCATAAAATGTACATCAAAACTTACACATTTTCATTGTACACTCATAAAATGTACATCAAAACCTACACGTTTTCATTGTAAACTTAAAAATGTACATCAAAACTTACACATGTTCATTGTACACTTACAAAACGTACATTAAAACTTACACATTTTCATTGTACACTTAAAAAGTGTACATCAAAGCTTACACATTTTCATCGTACACTTAAAAAATGTACATCAAAACTTACACATTTTCATTGTAAACTTAAAAAATGTACATCAAAACCTACACATTTTCATTGTACACTTAAAAAATGTACATCAAAACCTACACATTTTCATTGTACACTTAAAAAATGTACATCAAAACCTACACATTTTCATTGTACACTCATAAAATGTCCATCAAAACCTACACATTTTCATTGTAAACTTAAAAAATATACATCAAAACCTACACAATTTCATTGTACACTCATAAAATATACCACAAAACCTACACATTTTCATTGTAAACTTAAAAAATATACATCAAAACCTACACATTTTCATTGTTCACTCATAAAATGTACATCAAAACCTACACATTTTTATTGTAAACTTAAAAAATATACATCAAAACCTACACATTTTCATTGTACACCCATAAAATGTACATCAAAACTTACACATTTCCATTGTACACTCATAAAATGTACATCAAAACTTACACATTTTCACTGTACACTCATAAAATGTACATCAAAACCTACACGTTTTCATTGTAAACTTAAAAATGTACATCAAAACTTACACATGTTCATTGTACACTTACAAAACGTACATTAAAACTTACACATTTTCATTGTACACTTAAAAAGTGTACATCAAAGCTTACACATTTTGATCGTACACTTAAAAAATGTACATCAAAACTTACACATTTTCATTGTAAACTTAAAAAATGTACATCAAAACCTACACATTTTCATTGTACACTTAAAAAATGTACATCAAAACCTACACATTTTCATTGTACACTTAAAAAATGTACATCAAAACTTACACATTTTCATTGTACACTTAAAAAATGTACATCAAAACCTACACATTTTCATTGTAAACTTAAAAAATATACATCAAAACCTACACATTTTCATTGTACATTTAAAAAAAGTACATCAAAACTTACACATTTTCATTGTAAACTTAAAAAATATACATCAAAACCTACACATTTTCATTGTACACTCATAAAATGTACATCAAAGCTTACACATTTTCATTGTACACTTAAAAAATGTACATCAAAACCTACACATTTTCATTGTAAATTTAAGAAATATACATCAAAACTTACACATTTTCGTTGTACACTAAAATAATATTCATCAAAACCTACACATTTTCATTGTACACTTCAAAAATATTCATCAAAAACTACACATCTTCATTGTACACTTAAAAAATGTACATCAAAACCTACACATTTTCATTGTACACTCATAAAATGAACATCAACACTTACACATTTGCATAGTAAACTTAAAAAATATACATCAAAACCTACACATTTTCATTGTACACTTAAAAAATGTACTTCAAAACCTACACATTTTCATTGTACACTTAAAAAATGTCCATCAAAACTTACACATTTTCATTGTACACCTAAAAATGTACATCAAAACCTACACATTTTCATTGTAAACTAAAAAAATGTACATCAAAACCTACACATTTTCATTGTACACTTAAAAAATATACATAAAACCTACACATTTTCATTGTACACTTAAAAAATGTACAACAAAACTTACACATTTTCATTCTAAACTTAAAAAATATACATCAAAACCTACACATTCTCATTGTACACTCATAAAATGTACATCAAAACTTACACATTTTCATTGTACACTTAAAAAATGTACATCAAAACCTACACATCTTCATTGTAAACTTAAAAAATA
Organism: Tenodera sinensis; assembly: GCA_030765045.1. Taxonomy (NCBI): domain Eukaryota; kingdom Metazoa; phylum Arthropoda; class Insecta; order Mantodea; family Mantidae; genus Tenodera; species Tenodera sinensis. The sequence continues at coordinate 164,059,821 of CM060963.1, read as the reverse complement.
TACATCAAAACTTACACATTTTCATTGTACACTTAAAAAATATACATCAAAACCTACACATTTTCATTGTAAACTTCAAAAATATACATCAAAAACTACTCATTTTCATTGTACACTTAAAAAATGTACATCAAAACCTACACATTTTCATTGTACACTCATAAAATGAACATCAACACTTCCACATTTTCATTCTAAACTTAAAAAATATACATCAAAACCTACACATTTTCATTGTACACTTAAAAAAGATACATCAAAACTTACACCTATTCATAGTACACTTAAAAAATGTACATCAAAACGTACACATTTTCATTGTACACTTAAAAAATGTACATCAAAACCTACACATTTTCATTGTACACTTTAAAAATGTACATCAAAACTTACACATTTTCATTGTACACTTAAAAAATGTAAATCAAAACCTACACATTTTCATTGTACACTTAAAGAATATACATCAAAACCTACACATTTTCATTGTACACTTAAAAATGTATATCAAAACCTACACATTTTCATTGTACACTTAAAAAATGTACATCAAAACTTACACATTTTCATTGTACACTTAAAAAATGTACATCAAAACCTACACATTTTCATTATAGACTTAAAAAATATACATCAAAACCTACACATTTTCATCGTACACTTAAAAAATATACATCAAAACCTACACATTTTCATTGTAAACTTAAAAAATATACATCAAAACCTACAGATTCTCATTGTACACTCATAAAATGTACATCAAAACCTACACATTGTCATTGTAAACTTAAAAAATATACATCAAAACCTACTCATTTTCATTGTACACTCATAAAATATACATCAAAACCTACACATTTTCATTGTAAACTTAAAAAATATACATCAAAACCTACACATTTTCATTGTACACTCATAAAATGTACATCAAAACCTACACATTTTCATTGTAAACTTAAAAAATATACATCAAAACCTACAGATTTTAATTGTAAACTTAAAAAATGTACATCAAAACTTACACATTTTCATTGTACACTTACAAAACGTACATCAAAACTTACACATTTTCATTGTACACTTAAAAAATGTACATCAAAGCTTACACATTTTCATGGTACACTTAAACAATATACATCAAAACCTACACACTTTCATTGTACACTCATAAAATGTACATCAAAACTTACACATTTTCATTGTGCACTCATAAAATATACATCAAAACCTACACATTTTCATTGTAAACTTAAAAAATATACATCAAAACCTACACATTTTCATTGTACACTTAAATAATGTACATCAAAACTTACACATTTTCATTGTAAACTTAAAAGATGTACATCAAAACCTACACATTTTCATTGTACACTTAAAAAATGTACTTCAAAACCTACACATTTTCATTGTACACTTAAAAAATGTACATCAAAACTTACACATTTTCATTCTACACCTAAAAAATGTACATCAAAACCTACACATTTTCATTGTAAACTAAAAAAATGTACATCAAAACCTACACATTTTCATTGTACACTTAAAAAATATACATCAAAACCTACACATTTTCATTGTACAGTTAAAAAATGTACATCAAAACTTACACATTTTCATTCTAAACTTAAAAAATATACATCAAAACCTACACATTTTCATTGTACACTCATAAAATGTACATCAAAACTTACACATTTTCATTGTACACTTAAAAAATGTACATCAAAACCTACACATTTTCATTGTAAACTTAAAAAATATACATCAAAACTTACACATTTTCATTGTACACTTAAAAAATATACATCAAAACCTACACATTTTCATTGTACACTTCAAAAATATACATCAAAAACTACACATTTTCATTGTACACTTAAAAAATGTACATCAAAACCTACACATTTTCATTGTACACTCATAAAATGAACATAAACACTTCCACATTTTCATTGTAAACTTAAAAAATATACATCAAAACCTACACATTTTCATTGTACACTTAAAAAATGTACATCAAAACCTACACATTTTCATTGTACACTCATAAAATGTACATCAAAACTTACACATTTTCATTGTACACTTAAAAAATGTACATCAAAACTTACACATTTTCATTGTACACTCATAAAATGAACATCAACACTTACACATTTTAATTGTAAACTTAAAAAATATACATCAAAACTTACACATTTTCATTGTACACTTAATAAATATACATCAAAACTTACACATTTTCATTGTACACTCATAAAATGTACATAAAAACTTACACATTTTCATTGTACATTCATAAAATGTACATCAAAACTTACACATTTTTATTGTACACTCAAAAAATGTACATCAAAACCTACACATTTTCATTGTAAACTTAAAAAATGTACATCAAAACTTACTCATTTTCATTGTAAACTTAAAAAATGTACATCAAAACTTACACATTTTCATTGTAAACTTAAAAAATATACACAAAACTTACACATTTTTATTGTACACTTAAAAAATGTACATCAAAACTTACACATTTTCATTGTACACTCATAAAATGTACATAAAAACTTACACATTTTCATTGTACACTCATAAAATGTACATCAAAACTTACACATTTTTATTGTACACTCAAAAAATATACATCAAAACTTACACATTTTCATTGTAGACTCATAAAATGTACATAAAAACTTACACATTTTTATTGTACACTAAAAAAATATACATCAAAACTTACACATTTTCATTGTACACTCATAAAATGTACATAAAAACTTACACATTTTCATTGTACACTCATAAAATGTACATCAAAACTTACACATTTTTATTGTACACTCAAAAAATGTACATCAAAACCTACACATTTTCATTGTAAACTTAAAAAATGTACATCAAAACTTACACATTTTCATTGTAAACTTAAAAAATATACACAAAACTTACACATTTTTATTGTACACTTAAAAAATGTACATCAAAACTTACACATTTTCATTGTACACTCATAAAATGTACATAAAAACTTACACATTTTCATTGTACACTCATAAAATGTACATCAAAACTTACACATTTTTATTGTACACTCAAAAAATATACATCAAAACTTACACATTTTCATTGTACACTCATAAAATGTACATAAAAACTTACACATTTTTATTGTACACTTAAAAAATATACATCAAAACTTACACATTTTCATTGTACACTCATAAAATGTACATAAAAACTTACACATTTTCATTGTACACTCATAAAATGTACATCAAAACTTACACATTTTTATTGTACACTCAAAAAATGTACATCAAAACCTACACATTTTCATTGTAAACTTAAAAAATGTACATCAAAACTTCCTCATTTTCATTGTAAACTTAAAAAATGTACATCAAAACTTACACATTTTCATTGTAAACTTAAAAAATATACACAAAACTTACACATTTTTATTGTACACTTAAAAAATGTACATCAAAACTTACACATTTTCATTGTACACTCATAAAATGTACATAAAAACTTACACATTTTCATTGTACACTCATAAAATGTACATCAAAACTTACACATTTTTATTGTACACTCAAAAAATATACATCAAAACTTACACATTTTCATTGTACACTCATAAAATGTACATCAAAACTTACACATTTTTATTGTACACTTAAAAAATATACATCAAAACTTACACATTTTCATTGTACACTCATAAAATGTACATAAAAACTTACACATTTTCATTGTACACTCATAAAATGTACATCAAAACTTACACATTTTTATTGTACACTCAAAAAATGTACATCAAAACCTACACATTTTCATTGTAAACTTAAAAAATGTACATCAAAACTTACTCATTTTCATTGTAAACTTAAAAAATGTACATCAAAACTTACACATTTTCATTGTAAACTTAAAAAATGTACATCAAAACTTACACATTTTTATTGTACACTTAAAAAATGTACATCAAAACTTACACATTTTCATTGTAAACTTAAAAAATATACACAAAACCTACACATTTTCATTGTACACTCATAAAATGTACATCAAGACTTACACATTTTCATTGTACACTTAAAAAATGTACATCAATACCTACACATTTTCATTGTACACTTCAAAAATATACATCAAAAACTACACATTTTCATTGTACACTTAAAAAATGTACATCAAAACCTACACATTTTCATTGTACACTCATAAAATGAACATAAACACTTCCACATTTTCATTGTAAACTTAAAAAATATACATCAAAACCTACACATTTTCATTGTACACTTAAAAAATGTACATCAAAACCTACACATTTTCATTGTACACTCATAAAATGTACATCAAAACTTACACATTTTCATTGTACACTTAAAAAATGTACATCAAAACTTACACATTTTCATTGTACACTCATAAAATGAACATCAACACTTACACATTTTAATTGTAAACTTAAAAAATATACATCAAAACTTACACATTTTCATTGTACACTTAAAAAATATACATCAAAACTTACACATTTTCATTGTACACTCATAAAATGTACATAAAAACTTACACATTTTCATTGTACACTCATAAAATGTACATCAAAACTTACACATTTTTATTGTACACTCAAAAAATGTACATCAAAACCTACACATTTTCATTGTAAACTTAAAAAATGTACATCAAAACTTACTCATTTTCATTGTAAACTTAAAAAATGTACATCAAAACTTACACATTTTCATTGTACATTTTAAAAATGTACATCAAAACCTACACATTTTCATTGTACACTCATAAAATGTACATCAAAACTTACACATTTTCATTGTACACTCATAAAATGTACATCAAAATCTACACATTTTCATTGTACACTCATAAAATGTACATCAAAACTTACACATTTTCATTGTAGACTCATAAAATGTACATCAAAACTTACACATTTTCATTGTACACTCATAAAATGTACATCAAAACTTACACATTTTTATTGTACACTCAAAAAATGTACATCAAAACTTACTCATTTTCATTGTAAACTTAAAAAATGTACATCAAAACTTACACATTTTCATTGTACATTTTAAAAATGTACATCAAAACCTACACTTTTTCAGTGTACACTTAAAAAATCTACATCAAAACTTACACATTTTCATTGTACACTCATAAAATGTACATCAAAACTTACACATTTTCATTGTACACTTAAAAAAGATACATCAAAACTTACACATTTTCATAGTACACTTAAAAAATGTACATCAAAACGTACACATTTTCATTGTACACTTAAAAAATATACATCAAAACCTACACATTTTCATTGTACACTTAAAAAATGTACATCAAAACTTACACATTTTCATTCTAAACTTAAAAAATATACATCAAAACCTACACATTCTCATTGTACACTCATAAAATGTACATCAAAACCTACACATTTTCATTGTAAACTTAAAAATGTACATCAAAACTTACACATTTTCATTGTACACTTACAAAACGTACATTAAAACTTACACATTTTCATTGTACACTTAAAAAGTGTACATCAAAGCTTACACATTTTCATTGTACACTTAAAAAATCTACATCAAAACTTACACATTTTCATTGTACACTTAAAAAATGTACATCAAACCTACACATTTTCATTGTAAACTTAAAAAATGTACATCAAAACCTACACATTTTCATTGTACACTTAAAAAATATACATCAAAACCTACACATTTTCATTGTACACTTAAAAAATGTACATCAAAACTTACACATTTTCATTGTAAACTTAAAAAATATACACAAAACCTACACATTTTCATTGTACACTCATAAAATGTACATCAAAACTTACACATTTTCATTGTACACTTAAAAAATGTACATCAAAACCTACACATTTTCATTGTAAATTTAAAAAATATACATCAAAACTTACACATTTTCATTGTACACTTAAAAAAATGTACATCAATACCTACACATTTTCATTGTACACTTCAAAAATATACATCAAAAACTACACATTTTCATTGTACACTTAAAAAATGTACATCAAAACCTACACATTTTCATTGTACACTTAAAAAATATACATCAAAACCTACACATTTTCATTGTACACTTAAAAAATGTACATCAAATCTTACACATTTTCATTCTAAACTTAAAAAATATACATCAAAACCTACACATTCTCAATGTACACTCATAAAATGTACATCAAAACCTACACATTTTCATTGTACATTTTAAAAATGTACATCAAAACCTACACATTTTCATTGTACACTCATAAAATGTACATCAAAACTTACACATTTTCATTGTACACTCATAAAATGTACATCAAAATCTACACATTTTCATTGTACACTCATAAAATGTACATCAAAACTTACACATTTTCATTGTAGACTCATAAAATGTACATCAAATCTTACACATTTTCATTCTAAACTTCAAAAATATACATCAAAAACTACTCATTTTCATTGTACACTTAAAAAATGTACATCAAAACCTACACATTTTCATTGTACACTCATAAAATGAACATCAACACTTCCACATTTTCATTCTAAACTTAAAAAATATACATCAAAACCTACACATTTTCATTGTACACTTAAAAAAGATACATCAAAACTTACACCTAATTCATAGTACACTTAAAAAATGTACATCAAAACGTACACATTTTCATTGTACACTTAAAAAATCTACATCAAAACTTACACATTTTCATTGTACACTCATAAAATGTACATCAAAACTTACACATTTTCATTGTACACTTAAAAAAGATACATCAAAACTTACACATTTTCATAGTACACTTAAAAAATGTACATCAAAACGTACACATTTTCATTGTACAATTAAAAAATGTACATCAAAACCTACACATTTCCATTGTACACTTAAAAAATGTACATCAAAACTTACACATTTTCACTGTACACTTAAAAAAGATACATCAAAACTTACACATTTTCATAGTACACTTAAAAAATGTACATCAAAACGTACACATTTTCATTGTACAATTAAAAAATGTACATCAAAACCTACACATTTCCATTGTACACTTAAAAAATGTACATCAAAACTTACACATTTTCATTGTACACTTAAAAAATGTACATCAAAACCTACACATTTTCATTGTACACTTAAAAAATGTACATCAAAACTTACACATTTTCATTCTACACCTAAAAAATGTACATCAAAACCTACACATTTTCATTGTACACTTAAAAAATGTACATCAAAACTTACACATTTTCATTCTAAACTTAAAAAATATACATCAAAACCTACACATTTTCATTGTACACTCATAAAATGTACATCAAAACTTACACATTTTCATTCTACACTTAAAAAATGTACATCAAAACCTACACATTTTCATTGTAAACTTAAAAAATATACATCAAAACTTACACATTTTCATTGTACACTTAAAAAATATACATCAAAACCTACACATTTTCATTGTACACTTCAAAAATATACATCAAAAACTACACATTTTCATTGTACACTTAAAAAATGTACATCAAAACCTACACATTTTCATTGTACACTCATAAAATGAACATCAACACTTCCACATTTTCATTGTAAACTTAAAAAATATACATCAAAACCTACACATTTTCATTGTACACTTAAAAAATGTACATCAAAACCTACACATTTTCATTGTACACTCATAAAATGTACATCAAAACTTACACATTTTCATTGTACACTTAAAAAATGTACATCAAAACTTACACATTTTCATTGTACACTCATAAAATGAACATCAACACTTACACATTTTCATTGTAAACTTAAAAAATATACATCAAAACCTACACATTTTCATTGTACACTCATAAAATGTACATCAAAACTTACACATTTTCATTGTACACTTAAAAAATATACATCAAAACTTACACATTTTCATTGTACACTCATAAAATGTACATCAAAATCTACACATTTTCATTGTACACTCATAAAATGTACATCAAAACTTACACATTTTCATTGTAGACTCATAAAATGTACATCAAAACTTACACATTTTCATTGTACACTCATAAAATGTACATCAAAACGTACACATTTTCATTGTACACTTAAAAAATATACATCAAAACCTACACATTTTCATTGTACACTTAAAAAATGTACATCAAAACTTACACATTTTCATTCTAAACTTAAAAAATATACATCAAAACCTACACATTTTCATTGTACACTCATAAAATGTACATCAAAACTTACACATTTCCATTGTACAATCATAATATGTACATCAAAACTTACACATTTTCATTGTACACTCATAAAATATACATCAAAACCTACACGTTTTCATTGTAAACTTAAAAATGTACATCAAAACTTACACATTTTCATTGTACACTTACAAAACGTACATTAAAACTTACATATTTTCATTGTACACTTAAAAAGTGTACATCAAAGCTTACACATTTTCATTGTACACTTACAAAACGTACATTAAAACTTACACATTTTCATTGTACACTTAAAAGGTGTACATCAAAGCTTACACATTTTCATTGTACACTTAAAAAATGTACATCAAAACTTACACATTTTCATTGTAAACTTAAAAAATGTACATCAAAACCTACACATTTTCATTGTACACTTAAAAAATGTACATCAAAACTTACACATTTCCATTGTACACTTAAAAAATGTACATCAAAACCTACACATTTTCATTGTAAACTTAAAAAATGTACATCAAAACCTACACATTTTCATTGTACACTTAAAAAATATACATCAAAACCTACACATTTTCATTGTACACTTAAAAAATGTACATCAAAACTTACACATTTTCACTGAAAACTTAAAAAATATACATCAAAACCTACACATTTTCATTGTACACTCATAAAATGTACATCAAAACTTACACATTTTCATTGTACACTTAAAAAATGTACATCAAAACCTACACATTTTCATTGTACACTTAAAAAATGTACATCAAAACTTACACATTTTCATTGTACACTTAAAAAATGTGCATCAAAACGTACACATTTTCATTATACACTTAAAAAATATACATCAAAACCTACACATTTTCATTGTACACTTATAAAATATACATCAAAACCTACAGATTTTCATTGTACACTCATAAAATGTACATCAAAACCTACACATTTTCATTGTAAACTTAAAAAATATACATCAAAACCTACACATTTTCATTGTACACTCATAAAATATACATCAAAAACTACTCATTTTCATTGTACACTTAAAAAATGTACATCAAAACCTACACATTTTCATTGTACACTCATAAAATGAACATCAACACTTACACATTTTCATTGTAAACTTAAAAAATATACATCAAAACCTACACATTTTCATTGTACACTCATAAAATGTACATCAAAACTTACACATTTTCATTGTACACTTAAAAAATATACATCAAAACTTACACATTTTCATTGTACACTCATAAAATGTACATCAAAATCTACACATTTTCATTGTACACTCATAAAATGTACATCAAAACTTACACATTTTCATTGTAGACTCATAAAATGTACATCAAAACTTACACATTTTCATTGTACACTCATAAAATGTACATCAAAACTTACACATTTTTATTGTACACTCAAAAAATGTACATCAAAACCTACACATTTTCATTGTAAACTTAAAAAATGTACATCAAAACCTACACATTTTCAGTGTACACTTAAAAAATCTACATCAAAACTTACACATTTTCATTGTACACTCATAAAATGTACATCAAAACTTACACATTTTCATTGTACACTTAAAAAGGATACATCAAAACTTACACATTTTCATAGTACACTTAAAAAATGTACATCAAAACGTACACATTTTCATTGTACACTTAAAAAATATACATCAAAACCTACACATTTTCATTGTACACTTAAAAAATGTACATCAAAACTTACACATTTTCATTCTAAACTTAAAAAATATACATCAAAACCTACACATTTTCATTGTACACTCATAAAATGTACATCAAAACTTACACATTTCCATTGTACACTCATAATATGTACATCAAAACTTACACATTTTCATTGTACACTCATAAAATGTACATCAAAACCTACACGTTTTCATTGTAAACTTAAAAATGTACATCAAAACTTACACATTTTCATTGTACACTTACAAAACGTACATTAAAACTTACACATTTTCATTGTACACTTAAAAAGTGTACATCAAAGCTTACACATTTTCATTGTACACTTACAAAACGTACATTAAAACTTACACATTTTCATTGTACACTTAAAAGGTGTACATCAAAGCTTACACATTTTCATTGTACACTTAAAAAATGTACATCAAAACTTACACATTTTCATTGTAAACTTAAAAAATGTACATCAAAACCTACACATTTTCATTGTACACTTAAAAAATGTACATCAAAACTTACACATTTCCATTGTACACTTAAAGAATGTACATCAAAACCTACACATTTTCATTGTAAACTTAAAAAATGTACATCAAAACCTACACATTTTCATTGTACACTTAAAAAATGTACATCAAAACCTACACATTTTCATTGTAAATTTAAAAAATATACATCAAAACTTACACATTTTCATTGTACACTTAAAAATATACATCAAAACCTACACATTTTCATTGTACACTTCAAAAATATACATCAAAAACTACACATTTTCATTGTACACTTAAAAAATGTACATCAAAACCTACACATTTTCATTGTACACTCATAAAATGAACATCAACACTTACACATTTTCATTGTAAACTTAAAAAATATACATCAAAACCTACACATTTTCATTGTACACTTAAAAAATGTACTTCAAAACCTACACATTTTCATTTACACTTAAAAAATGTACATCAAAACTTACACATTTTCATTGTACACCTAAAAAATATACATCAAATCTTACACATTTTCATTCTAAACTTAAAAAATATACATCAAAACCTACACATTCTCATTGTACACTCATAAAATGTACATCAAAACTTACACATTTTCATTGTACACTTAATAAATGTACATCAAAACCTACACATTTTCATTGTAAACTTAAAAAATATACATCAAAACTTACACATTTTCATTGTACACTTAAAAAATATACATCAAAACCTACACATTTTCATTGTACACTTCAAAAATATTCATCAAAAACTACTCATTTTCATTGTACACTTAAAAAATGTACATCAAAACCTACACATTTTCATTGTACACTCATAAAAAGAACATCAACACTTCCACATTTTCATTCTAAACTTAAAAAATATACATCAAAACCTACACATTTTCATTGTACACTTAAAAAAGATACATCAAAACTTACACCTATTCATAGTAGACTTAAAAAATGTACATCAAAACTTACACATTTTCATTGTACACTCATAAAATGTACATCAAAACTTACACATTTTCATTGTACACTTAAAAAAGATACATCAAAACTTACACATTTTCATAGTACACTTAAAAAATGTACATCAAAACGTACACATTTTCATTGTACAATTAAAAAATGTACATCAAAACCTACACATTTATATTGTACACTTAAAAAATGTACATCAAAACTTACACATTTTCATTGTACACTTAAAAAATGTACATCAAAACCTACACATTTTCATTGTACACTTAAAAAATGTACATCAAAACCTACACATTTTCATTGTACACTTAAAAAATGTACATCAAAACTTACACATTTTCATTGTACACTTAAAAAATGTGCATCAAAACGTACACATTTTCATTATACACTTAAAAAATATACATCAAAACCTACACATTTTCATTGTACACTTAAAAAATATACATCAAAACCTACAGATTTTCATTGTACACTCATAAAATGTACATCAAAACCTACACATTTTCATTGTAAACTTAAAAAATATACATCAAAACCTACACATTTTCATTGTACACTCATAAAATATACATCAAAACCTACACATTTTCATTGTAAACTTAAAAAATATACATCAAAAGCTACACATTTTCATTGTACACTCATAAAATGTACATCAAAACCTACACATTTTCATTGTAAACTTAAAAAATATACATCAAAACCTACAGATTTTCATTGTAAACTTAAAAAATATACATCAAAACCTACACATTTTCATTGTAAACTTAAAAAATATACATCAAAAGCTACACATTTTCATTGTACACTCATAAAATGTACATCAAAACCTACACATTTTCATTGTAAACTTAAAAAATATACATCAAAACCTACAGATTTTCATTGTAAACTTAAAAAATATACATCAAAACCTACACATTTTCATTGTAAACTTATAAAATATACATCAAAACCTACACATTTTCATTGTACACTCATAAAATGTCCAACAAAACCTACACATTTTCATTGTAAACTTAAAAAATATACATCAAAACCTACACATTTTCATTGTACACTCATAAAATATACCACAAAACCTACACATTTTCATTGTAAACTTAAAAAATATACATCAAAACCTACACATTTTCATTGTTCACTCATAAAATGTACATCAAAACCTACACATTTTCATTGTAAACTTAAAAAATATACATCAAAACCTACACATTTTCATTGTACACTCATAAAATGTACATCAAAACTTACACATTTCCATAGTACACTCATAAAATGTACATCAAAACTTACACATTTTCATTGTACACTCATAAAATGTACATCAAAACCTACACGTTTTCATTGTAAACTTAAAAATGTACATCAAAACTTACACATTTTCATTGTACACTTAAAAAGTGTACATCAAAGCTTACACATTTTCATTGTACACTTAAAAAATGTACATCAAAACTTACACATTTTCATTGTAAACTTAAAAAATGTACATCAAAACTTACACATTTTCATTGTAAACTTAAAAAATATACATCAAAAGCTACACATTTTCATTGTACACTCATAAAATGTACATCAAAACCTACACATTTTCATTGTAAACTTAAAAAATATACATCAAAACCTACAGATTTTCATTGTAAACTTAAAAAATATACATCAAAACCTACACATTTTCATTGTAAACTTAAAAAATATACATCAAAAGCTACACATTTTCATTGTACACTCATAAAATGTACATCAAAACCTACACATTTTCATTGTAAACTTAAAAAATATACATCAAAACCTACAGATTTTCATTGTACACTTAAAAAGTGTACATCAAAGCTTACACATTTTCATTGTACACTTAAAAAATGTACATCAAAACTTACACATTTTCATTGTAAACTTAAAAAATGTACATCAAAACCTACACATTTTCATTGTACACTTCAAAAATATTCATCAAAAACTACTCATTTTCATTGTACACTTAAAAAATGTACATCAAAACCTACACATTTTCATTGTACACTCATAAAAAGAACATCAACACTTCCACATTTTCATTCTAAACTTAAAAAATATACATCAAAACCTACACATTTTCATTGTACACTTAAAAAAGATACATCAAAACTTACACCTATTCATAGTAGACTTAAAAAATGTACATCAAAACTTACACATTTTCATTGTACACTCATAAAATGTACATCAAAACTTACACATTTTCATTGTACACTTAAAAAAGATACATCAAAACTTACACATTTTCATAGTACACTTAAAAAATGTACATCAAAACGTACACATTTTCATTGTACAATTAAAAAATGTACATCAAAACCTACACATTTATATTGTACACTTAAAAAATGTACATCAAAACTTACACATTTTCATTGTACACTTAAAAAATGTACATCAAAACCTACACATTTTCATTGTACACTTAAAAAATGTACATCAAAACCTACACATTTTCATTGTACACTTAAAAAATGTACATCAAAACTTACACATTTTCATTGTACACTTAAAAAATGTGCATCAAAACGTACACATTTTCATTATACACTTAAAAAATATACATCAAAACCTACACATTTTCATTGTACACTTAAAAAATATACATCAAAACCTACAGATTTTCATTGTACACTCATAAAATGTACATCAAAACCTACACATTTTCATTGTAAACTTAAAAAATATACATCAAAACCTACACATTTTCATTGTACACTCATAAAATATACATCAAAACCTACACATTTTCATTGTAAACTTAAAAAATATACATCAAAAGCTACACATTTTCATTGTACACTCATAAAATGTACATCAAAACCTACACATTTTCATTGTAAACTTAAAAAATATACATCAAAACCTACAGATTTTCATTGTAAACTTAAAAAATATACATCAAAACCTACACATTTTCATTGTAAACTTAAAAAATATACATCAAAAGCTACACATTTTCATTGTACACTCATAAAATGTACATCAAAACCTACACATTTTCATTGTAAACTTAAAAAATATACATCAAAACCTACAGATTTTCATTGTAAACTTAAAAAATATACATCAAAACCTACACATTTTCATTGTAAACTTAAAAAATATACATCAAAACCTACACATTTTCATTGTACACTCATAAAATGTCCAACAAAACCTACACATTTTCATTGTAAACTTAAAAAATATACATCAAAACCTACACATTTTCATTGTACACTCATAAAATATACCACAAAACCTACACATTTTCATTGTAAACTTAAAAAATATACATCAAAACCTACACATTTTCATTGTTCACTCATAAAATGTACATCAAAACCTACACATTTTCATTGTAAACTTAAAAAATATACATCAAAACCTACACATTTTCATTGTACACTCATAAAATGTACATCAAAACTTACACATTTCCATAGTACACTCATAAAATGTACATCAAAACTTACACATTTTCATTGTACACTCATAAAATGTACATCAAAACCTACACGTTTTCATTGTAAACTTAAAAATGTACATCAAAACTTACACATTTTCATTGTACACTTAAAAAGTGTACATCAAAGCTTACACATTTTCATTGTACACTTAAAAAATGTACATCAAAACTTACACATTTTCATTGTAAACTTAAAAAATGTACATCAAAACTTACACATTTTCATTGTAAACTTAAAAAATATACATCAAAAGCTACACATTTTCATTGTACACTCATAAAATGTACATCAAAACCTACACATTTTCATTGTAAACTTAAAAAATATACATCAAAACCTACAGATTTTCATTGTAAACTTAAAAAATATACATCAAAACCTACACATTTTCATTGTAAACTTAAAAAATATACATCAAAAGCTACACATTTTCATTGTACACTCATAAAATGTACATCAAAACCTACACATTTTCATTGTAAACTTAAAAAATATACATCAAAACCTACAGATTTTCATTGTACACTTAAAAAGTGTACATCAAAGCTTACACATTTTCATTGTACACTTAAAAAATGTACATCAAAACTTACACATTTTCATTGTAAACTTAAAAAATGTACATCAAAACCTACACATTTTCATTGTACACTTAAAAAATGTACATCAAAACCTACACATTTTCATTGTACACTTAAAAAATGTACATCAAAACTTACACATTTTCATTGTACACTTAAAAAATGTACATCAAAACCTACACATTTTCATTTTAACTTAAAAAATGTACATCAAAACCTACACATTTTCATTGTACACTTAAAAAATGTACATCAAAACTTACACATTTCCATTGTACACTTAAAGAATGTACATCAAAACCTACACATTTTCATTGTAAACTTAAAAAATGTACATCAAAACCTACACATTTTCATTGTACACTTAAAAAATGTACATCAAAACCTACACATTTTCATTGTAAATTTAAAAAATATACATCAAAACTTACACATTTTCATTGTACACTTAAAAATATACATCAAAACCTACACATTTTCATTGTACACTTCAAAAATATACATCAAAAACTACACATTTTCATTGTACACTTAAAAAATGTACATCAAAACCTACACATTTTCATTGTACACTCATAAAATGAACATCAACACTTACACATTTTCATTGTAAACTTAAAAAATATACATCAAAACCTACACATTTTCATTGTACACTTAAAAAATGTACTTCAAAACCTACACATTTTCATTTACACTTAAAAAATGTACATCAAAACTTACACATTTTCATTGTACACCTAAAAAATATACATCAAATCTTACACATTTTCATTCTAAACTTAAAAAATATACATCAAAACCTACACATTCTCATTGTACACTCATAAAATGTACATCAAAACTTACACATTTTCATTGTACACTTAATAAATGTACATCAAAACCTACACATTTTCATTGTAAACTTAAAAAATATACATCAAAACTTACACATTTTCATTGTACACTTAAAAAATATACATCAAAACCTACACATTTTCATTGTACACTTCAAAAATATTCATCAAAAACTACTCATTTTCATTGTACACTTAAAAAATGTACATCAAAACCTACACATTTTCATTGTACACTCATAAAAAGAACATCAACACTTCCACATTTTCATTCTAAACTTAAAAAATATACATCAAAACCTACACATTTTCATTGTACACTTAAAAAAGATACATCAAAACTTACACCTATTCATAGTAGACTTAAAAAATGTACATCAAAACTTACACATTTTCATTGTACACTCATAAAATGTACATCAAAACTTACACATTTTCATTGTACACTTAAAAAAGATACATCAAAACTTACACATTTTCATAGTACACTTAAAAAATGTACATCAAAACGTACACATTTTCATTGTACAATTAAAAAATGTACATCAAAACCTACACATTTTCATTGTACACTTAAAAAATGTACATCAAAACCTACACATTTTCATTGTACACTTAAAAAATGTACATCAAAACTTACACATTTTCATTGTACACTTAAAAAATGTGCATCAAAACGTACACATTTTCATTATACACTTAAAAAATATACATCAAAACCTACACATTTTCATTGTACACTTAAAAAATATACATCAAAACCTACAGATTTTCATTGTACACTCATAAAATGTACATCAAAACCTACACATTTTCATTGTAAACTTAAAAAATATACATCAAAACCTACACATTTTCATTGTACACTCATAAAATATACATCAAAACCTACACATTTTCATTGTAAACTTAAAAAATATACATCAAAAGCTACACATTTTCATTGTACACTCATAAAATGTACATCAAAACCTACACATTTTCATTGTAAACTTAAAAAATATACATCAAAACCTACAGATTTTCATTGTAAACTTAAAAAATATACATCAAAACCTACACATTTTCATTGTAAACTTAAAAAATATACATCAAAAGCTACACATTTTCATTGTACACTCATAAAATGTACATCAAAACCTACACATTTTCATTGTAAACTTAAAAAATATACATCAAAACCTACAGATTTTCATTGTAAACTTAAAAAATATACATCAAAACCTACACATTTTCATTGTAAACTTAAAAAATATACATCAAAACCTACACATTTTCATTGTACACTCATAAAATGTCCAACAAAACCTACACATTTTCATTGTAAACTTAAAAAATATACATCAAAACCTACACATTTTCATTGTACACTCATAAAATATACCACAAAACCTACACATTTTCATTGTAAACTTAAAAAATATACATCAAAACCTACACATTTTCATTGTTCACTCATAAAATGTACATCAAAACCTACACATTTTCATTGTAAACTTAAAAAATATACATCAAAACCTACACATTTTCATTGTACACTCATAAAATGTACATCAAAACTTACACATTTCCATAGTACACTCATAAAATGTACATCAAAACTTACACATTTTCATTGTACACTCATAAAATGTACATCAAAACCTACACGTTTTCATTGTAAACTTAAAAATGTACATCAAAACTTACACATTTTCATTGTACACTTAAAAAGTGTACATCAAAGCTTACACATTTTCATTGTACACTTAAAAAATGTACATCAAAACTTACACATTTTCATTGTAAACTTAAAAAATGTACATCAAAACTTACACATTTTCATTGTAAACTTAAAAAATATACATCAAAAGCTACACATTTTCATTGTACACTCATAAAATGTACATCAAAACCTACACATTTTCATTGTAAACTTAAAAAATATACATCAAAACCTACAGATTTTCATTGTAAACTTAAAAAATATACATCAAAACCTACACATTTTCATTGTAAACTTAAAAAATATACATCAAAAGCTACACATTTTCATTGTACACTCATAAAATGTACATCAAAACCTACACATTTTCATTGTAAACTTAAAAAATATACATCAAAACCTACAGATTTTCATTGTACACTTAAAAAGTGTACATCAAAGCTTACACATTTTCATTGTACACTTAAAAAATGTACATCAAAACTTACACATTTTCATTGTAAACTTAAAAAATGTACATCAAAACCTACACATTTTCATTGTACACTTAAAAAATGTACATCAAAACCTACACATTTTCATTGTACACTTAAAAAATGTACATCAAAACTTACACATTTTCATTGTACACTTAAAAAATGTACATCAAAACCTACACATTTTCATTTTAACTTAAAAAATGTACATCAAAACCTACACATTTTCATTGTGCACTTAAAAAATATACATCAAAACCTACACATTTGCATTGTACACTTAAAAAATGTACATCAAAACTTACACATTTTCATTGTAAACTTAAAAAATATACATCAAAACCTACACATTTTCATTGTACACTCATAAAATGTACATAAAAACTTACACATTTTCATTGTACACTTAAAAAATGTACATCAAAACCTACACATTTTCATGTAAATTTAAAAAATATACATCAAAACTTACACATTTTCATTGTACACTTAAAAAATATACATCAAAACCTACACATTTTCATTGTACACTTCAAAAATATACATCAAAAACTACACATTTTCATTGTACACTTAAAAAATGTACATCAAAACCTACACATTTTCATTGTACACTCATAAAATGTACATCAAAACTTACACATTTTCATTGTTCACTTAAAAAATGTACATCAAGACCTACGCATTTTCATTGTAAATTTAAAAAATATACATCAAAACTTACACATTTTCATTGTACACTTAAAAAATATACATCAAAACCTACACATTTTCATTGTAAACTTAAAAAATATACATCAAAACCTACACATTTTCATTCTACACTTAAAAAATGTACTTCAAAACCTACACATTTTCATTGTACACTTAAAAAATGTACATCAAAACTTACACATTTTCATTCTACACCTAAAAAATGTACATCAAAACCTACACATTTTCATTGTAAACTAAAAAAATGTACATCAAAACCTACACATTTTCATTGTACACTTAAAAAATATACATCAAAACCTACACATTTTCATTGTACACTTAATAAATGTACATCAAAACCTACACATTTTCATTGTAAACTTAAAAAATATACATCAAAACTTACACATTTTCATTGTACACTTAAAAAATATACATCAAAACCTACACATTTTCATTGTACACTTCAAAAATATACATCAAAAACTACTCATTTTCATTGTACACTTAAAAAATGTACATCAAAACTTACACATTTTCATTCTAAACTTAAAAAATATACATCAAAACCTACACATTCTCATTGTACACTCATAAAATGTACATCAAAACTTACACATTTTCATTGTACACTTAAAAAATGTACATCAAAACCTACACATTTTCATTGTAAATTTAAAAAATATACATCAAAACTTACACATTTTCATTGTACACTTAAAAAATATACATCAAAACCTACACATTTTCATTGTACACTTCAAAAATATACATCAAAAACTACACATTTTCATTGTACACTTAAAAAATGTACATCAAAACCTACACATTTTCATTGTACACTCATAAAATGAACATTAACACTTACACATTTTCATTGTAAACTTAAAAAATATACATCAAAACCTACACATTTTCATTGTACACTTAAAAAATATACATCAAAACCTACACATTTTCATTGTAAACTTAAAAAATATACATCAAAACCTACACATTTTCATTGTACACTCATAAAATGTCCATCAAAACCTACACATTTTCATTGTAAACTTAAAAAATATACATCAAAACCTACACATTTTCATTGTTCACTCATAAAATGTACATCAAAACCTACACATTTTCATTGTAAACTTAAAAAATATACATCAAAACCTACACATTTCCATTGTACACTCATAAAATGTACACCAAAACTTACACATTTTCATTGTACACTCATAAAATGTACATCAAAACCTACACGTTTTCATTGTAAACTTAAAAATGTACATCAAAACTTACACATTTTCATTGTACACTTACAAAACGTACATTAAAACTTACACATTTTCATTGTACACTTAAAAAGTGTACATCAAAGCTTACACATTTTCATTGTACACTTAAGAAATGTACATCAAAACTTACACATTTTCATTGTAAACTTAAAAAATGTACATCAAAGCCTACACATTTTCATTGTACACTTAAAAAATGTACATCAAAACCTACACATTTTCATTGTACACTTAAAAAATGTACATCAAAACTTACACATTTTCATTGTACACTTAAAAAATGTACATCAAAACCTACACATTTTCATTGTAAACTTAAAAAATGTACATCAAAACCAACACATTTTCATTGTACACTTAAAAAATATACATCAAAACCTACACATTTGCATTGTACACTTAAAAAATGTACATCAAAACTTACACATTTTCATTGTAAACTTAAAAAATATACATCAAAACCTACACATTTTCATTGTACACTCATAAAATGTACATAAAAACTTACACATTTTCATTGTACACTTAAAAAATGTACATCAAAACCTACACACTTTCATTGTAAATTTAAAAAATATACATCAAAACTTACACATTTTCATTGTACACTTAAAAAATATACATCAAAACCTACACATTTTCATTGTACACTTAAAAAATGTACATCAAAACTTACACATTTTCATTGTACACCTAAAAAATGTACATCAAAACCTACACATTTTCATTGTAAACTAAAAAAATGTACATCAAAACCTACACATTTTCATTGTACACTTAAAAAATATACATCAAAACCTACACATTTTCATTGTACACTTAAAAAATGTACATCAAAACTTACACATTTTCATTCTAAACTTAAAAAATATACATCAAAACCTACACATTCTCATTGTACACTCATAAAATGTACATCAAAACTTACACATTTTCATTGTACACTTAAAAAATGTACATCAAAACCTACACATTTTCATTGTAAATTTAAAAAATATACATCAAAACTTACACATTTTCATTGTACACTTAAAAAATATACATCAAAACCTACACATTTTCATTGTACACTTCAAAAATATACATCAAAAACTACACATTTTCATTGTACACTTAAAAAATGTACATCAAAACCTACACATTTTCATTGTACACTCATAAAATGAACATCAACACTTACACATTTTCATTGTAAACTTAAAAAATATACATCAAAACCTACACATTTTCATTGTACACTTAAAAAATGTACTTCAAAACCTACACATTTTCATTTACACTTAAAAAATGTACATCAAAACTTACACATTTTCATTGTACACCTAAAAAATGTACATCAAAACCTACACATTTTCATTGTAAACTAAAAAAATGTACATCAAAACCTACACATTTTCATTGTACACTTAGAAAATATACATCAAAACCTACACATTTTCATTGTACACTTAAAAAATGTACATCAAATCTTACACATTTTCATTCTAAACTTAAAAAATATACATCAAAACCTACACATTCTCAATGTACACTCATAAAATGTACATCAAAACTTACACATTTTCATTGTACACTTAATAAATGTATATCAAAACCTACACATTTTCATTGTAAACTTAAAAAATATACATCAAGACTTACACATTTTCATTGTACACTTAAAAAATATACATCAAAACCTACACATTTTCATTGTACACTTCAAAAATATACATCAAAAACTACTCATTTTCATTGTACACTTAAAAAATGTACATCAAAACCTACACATTTTCATTGTACACTCATAAAATGAACATCAACACTTCCACATTTTCATTCTAAACTTAAAAAATATACATCAAAACCTACACATTTTCATTGTACACTTAAAAAAGATACATCAAAACTTACACCTATTCATAGTACACTTAAAAAATGTACATCAAAACGTACACATTTTCATTGTACACTTAAAAAATCTACATCAAAACTTACACATTTTCATTGTACACTCATAAAATGTACATCAAAACTTACACATTTTCATTGTACACTTAAAAAAGATACATCAAAACTTACACATTTTCATAGTACACTTAAAAAATGTACATCAAAACGTACACATTCTCATTGTACAATTAAAAAATGTACATCAAAACCTACACATTTCCATTGTACACTTAAAAAATGTACATCAAAACTTACACATTTTCATTGTACACTTAAAAAATGTACATCAAAACCTACACATTTTCATTGTACACTTAAAAAATGTACATCAAAACCTACACATTTTCATTGTACACTTAAAAAATGTACATCAAAACTTACACATTTTCATTGTACACTTAAAAAATGTGCATCAAAACGTACACATTTTCATTATACACTTAAAAAATATACATCAAAACCTACACATTTTCATTGTACACTTAAAAAATATACATCAAAACCTACAGATTTTTATTGTACACTCATAAAATGTACATCAAAACCTACACATTTTCATTGTTAACTTAAAAAATATACATCAAAACCTACACATTTTCATTGTACACTCATAAAATATACATCAAAACCTACACATTTTCATTGTAAACTTAAAAAATATACATCAAAAGCTACACATTTTCATTGTACACTCATAAAATGTACATCAAAACCTACACATTTTCATTGTAAACTTAAAAAATATACATCAAAACCTACAGATTTTCATTGTAAACTTAAAAAATATACATCAAAACCTACACATTTTCATTGTAAACTTAAAAAATATACATAAAAACCTACACATTTTCATTGTACACTCATAAAATGTCCATCAAAACCTACACATTTTCATTGTAAACTTAAAAAATATACATCAAAACCTACACATTTTCATTGTTCACTCATAAAATGTACATCAAAACCTACACATTTTCATTGTAAACTTAAAAAATATACATCAAAACCTACACATTTTCATTGTACACTCATAAAATGTACATCAAAACTTACACATTTCCATTGTACACTCATAAAATGTACATCAAAACTTACACATTTTCATTGTACACTCATAAAATGTAGATCAAAACCTACACGTTTTCATTGTAAACTTAAAAATGTACATCAAAACTTACACATTTTCATTGTACACTTAAAAAGTGTACATCAAAGCTTACACATTTTCATTGTACACTTAAAAAATGTACATCAAAACTTACACATTTTCATTGTAAACTTAAAAATGTACATCAAAACTTACACATTTTAATTGTAAACTTAAAAAATATACATCAAAAGCTACACATTTTCATTGTACACTCATAAAATGTACATCAAAACCTACACATTTTCATTGTAAACTTAAAAAATATACATCAAAACCTACAGATTTTCATTGTAAACTTAAAAAATATACATCAAAACCTACACATTTTCATTGTAAACTTAAAAAATATACATCAAAAGCTACACATTTTCATTGTACACTCATAAAATGTACATCAAAACATACACATTTTCATTGTAAACTTAAAAAATATACATCAAAACCTACAGATTTTCATTGTACACTTAAAAAGTGTACATCAAAGCTTACACATTTTCATTGTACACTTAAAAAATGTACATCAAAACTTACACATTTTCATTGTAAACTTAAAAAATGTACATCAAAACCTACACATTTTCATTGTACACTTAAAAAATGTACATCAAAACCTACACATTTTCATTGTACACTTAAAAAATGTACATCAAAACTTACACATTTTCATTGTACACTTAAAAAATGTACATCAAAACCTACACATTTTCATTTTAACTTAAAAAATGTACATCAAAACCTACACATTTTCATTGTGCACTTAAAAAATATACATCAAAACCTACACATTTGCATTGTACACTTAAAAAATATACATCAAAACTTACATATTTTCATTGTAAACTTAAAAAATATACATCAAAACCTACACATTTTCATTGTACACTCATAAAATGTACATAAAAACTTACACATTTTCATTGTACACTTAAAAAATGTACATCAAAACCTACACATTTTCATGTAAATTTAAAAAATATACATCAAAACTTACACATTTTCATTGTACACTTAAAAAATATACATCAAAACCTACACATTTTCATTGTACACTTCAAAAATATACATAAAAAACTACACATTTTCATTGTACACTCATAAAATGAACATCAACACTTACACATTTTCATTGTAAACTTAAAAAATATACATCAAAACCTACACATTTTCATTGTACACTTAAAAAATGTACTTCAAAACCTACACATTTTCATTTACACTTAAAAAATGTACATCAAAACTTACACATTTTCATTGTACACCTAAAAAATGTACATCAAAACCTACACATTTTCATTGTAAACTAAAAAAATGTACATCAAAACCTACACATTTTCATTGTACACTTAGAAAATATACATCAAAACCTACACATTTTCATTGTACACTTAAAAAATGTACATCAAATCTTACACATTTTCATTCTAAACTTAAAAAATATACATCAAAACCTACACATTCTCAATGTACACTCATAAAATGTACATCAAAACTTACACATTTTCATTGTACACTTAATAAATGTATATCAAAACCTACACATTTTCATTGTAAACTTAAAAAATATACATCAAGACTTACACATTTTCATTGTACACTTAAAAAATATACATCAAAACCTACACATTTTCATTGTACACTTCAAAAATATACATCAAAAACTACTCATTTTCATTGTACACTTAAAAAATGTACATCAAAACCTACACATTTTCATTGTACACTCATAAAATGAACATCAACACTTCCACATTTTCATTCTAAACTTAAAAAATATACATCAAAACCTACACATTTTCATTGTACACTTAAAAAAGATACATCAAAACTTACACCTATTCATAGTACACTTAAAAAATGTACATCAAAACGTACACATTTTCATTGTACACTTAAAAAATCTACATCAAAACTTACACATTTTCATTGTACACTCATAAAATGTACATCAAAACTTACACATTTTCATTGTACACTTAAAAAAGATACATCAAAACTTACACATTTTCATAGTACACTTAAAAAATGTACATCAAAACGTACACATTCTCATTGTACAATTAAAAAATGTACATCAAAACCTACACATTTCCATTGTACACTTAAAAAATGTACATCAAAACTTACACATTTTCATTGTACACTTAAAAAATGTACATCAAAACCTACACATTTTCATTGTACACTTAAAAAATGTACATCAAAACCTACACATTTTCATTGCACACTTAAAAAATGTACATCAAAACTTACACATTTTCATTGTACACTTAAAAAATGTGCATCAAAACGTACACATTTTCATTATACACTTAAAAAATATACATCAAAACCTACACATTTTCATTGTACACTTAAAAAATATACATCAAAACCTACAGATTTTTATTGTACACTCATAAAATGTACATCAAAACCTACACATTTTCATTGTTAACTTAAAAAATATACATCAAAACCTACACATTTTCATTGTACACTCATAAAATATACATCAAAACCTACACATTTTCATTGTAAACTTAAAAAATATACATCAAAAGCTACACATTTTCATTGTACACTCATAAAATGTACATCAAAACCTACACATTTTCATTGTAAACTTAAAAAATATACATCAAAACCTACAGATTTTCATTGTAAACTTAAAAAATATACATCAAAACCTACACATTTTCATTGTAAACTTAAAAAATATACATAAAAACCTACACATTTTCATTGTACACTCATAAAATGTCCATCAAAACCTACACATTTTCATTGTAAACTTAAAAAATATACATCAAAACCTACACATTTTCATTGTTCACTCATAAAATGTACATCAAAACCTACACATTTTCATTGTAAACTTAAAAAATATACATCAAAACCTACACATTTTCATTGTACACTCATAAAATGTACATCAAAACTTACACATTTCCATTGTACACTCATAAAATGTACATCAAAACTTACACATTTTCATTGTACACTCATAAAATGTAGATCAAAACCTACACGTTTTCATTGTAAACTTAAAAATGTACATCAAAACTTACACATTTTCATTGTACACTTAAAAAGTGTACATCAAAGCTTACACATTTTCATTGTACACTTAAAAAATGTACATCAAAACTTACACATTTTCATTGTAAACTTAAAAATGTACATCAAAACTTACACATTTTAATTGTAAACTTAAAAAATATACATCAAAAGCTACACATTTTCATTGTACACTCATAAAATGTACATCAAAACCTACACATTTTCATTGTAAACTTAAAAAATATACATCAAAACCTACAGATTTTCATTGTAAACTTAAAAAATATACATCAAAACCTACACATTTTCATTGTAAACTTAAAAAATATACATCAAAAGCTACACATTTTCATTGTACACTCATAAAATGTACATCAAAACATACACATTTTCATTGTAAACTTAAAAAATATACATCAAAACCTACAGATTTTCATTGTACACTTAAAAAGTGTACATCAAAGCTTACACATTTTCATTGTACACTTAAAAAATGTACATCAAAACTTACACATTTTCATTGTAAACTTAAAAAATGTACATCAAAACCTACACATTTTCATTGTACACTTAAAAAATGTACATCAAAACCTACACATTTTCATTGTACACTTAAAAAATGTACATCAAAACTTACACATTTTCATTGTACACTTAAAAAATGTACATCAAAACCTACACATTTTCATTTTAACTTAAAAAATGTACATCAAAACCTACACATTTTCATTGTGCACTTAAAAAATATACATCAAAACCTACACATTTGCATTGTACACTTAAAAAATATACATCAAAACTTACACATTTTCATTGTAAACTTAAAAAATATACATCAAAACCTACACATTTTCATTGTACACTCATAAAATGTACATAAAAACTTACACATTTTCATTGTACACTTAAAAAATGTACATCAAAACCTACACATTTTCATGTAAATTTAAAAAATATACATCAAAACTTACACATTTTCATTGTACACTTAAAAAATATACATCAAAACCTACACATTTTCATTGTACACTTCAAAAATATACATAAAAAACTACACATTTTCATTGTACACTTAAAAATGTACATCAAAACCTACACATTTTCATTGTACACTCATAAAATGTACATCAAAACTTACACATTTTCATTGTACACTTAAAAAATGTACATCAAGACCTACACATTTTCATTGTAAATTTAAAAAATATACATCAAAACTTACACATTTTCATTGTACACTTAAAAAATATACATCAAAACCTACACATTTTCATTGTAAACTTAAAAAATATACATCAAAACCTACACATTTTCATTGTACACTTAAAAAATGTACTTCAAAACCTACACATTTTCATTGTACACTTAAAAAATGTACATCAAAACTTACACATTTTCATTGTACACCTAAAAAATGTACATCAAAACCTACACATTTTCATTGTAAACTAAAAAAATGTACATCAAAACCTACACATTTTCATTGTACACTTAAAAAATATACATCAAAACCTACACATTTTCATTGTACACTTAAAAATGTAAATCAAAACTTACACATTTTCATTCTAAACTTAAAAAATATACATCAAAACCTACACATTCTCATTGTACACTCATAAAATGTACATCAAAACTTACACATTTTCATTGTACACTTAAAAAATGTACATCAAAACCTACACATTTTCATTGTAAATTTAAAAAATATACATCAAAACTTACACATTTTCATTGTACACTTAAAAAATATACATCAAAACCTACACATTTTCATTGTACACCTCAAAAATATACATCAAAAACTACACATTTTCATTGTGCACTTAAAAAATGTACATCAAAACCTACACATTTTCATTGTACACTCATAAAATGAACATTAACACTTACACATTTTCATTGTACACTTAAAAAATATACATCAAAACCTACACATTTTCATTGTACACCTCAAAAATATACATAAAAAACTACACATTTTCATTGTTCACTCATAAAATGTACATCAAAACCTACACATTTTCATTGTAAACTTAAAAAATATACATCAAAACCTACACATTTCCATTGTACACTCATAAAATGTACACCAAAACTTACACATTTTCATTGTACACTCATAAAATGTACATCAAAACCTACACGTTTTCATTGTAAACTTAAAAATGTACATCAAAACTTACACATTTTCATTGTACACTTACAAAACGTACATTAAAACTTACACATTTTCATTGTACACTTAAAAAGTGTACATCAAAGCTTACACATTTTCATTGTACACTTAAAAAATGTACATCAAAACTTACACATTTTCATTGTAAACTTAAAAAATGTACATCAAAACCTACACATTTTCATTGTACACTTAAAAAATGTACATCAAAACCTACACATTTTCATTGTACACTTAAAAAATGTACATCAAAACTTACACATTTTCATTGTACACTTAAAAAAATGTACATCAAAACCTACACATTTTCATTGTAAACTTAAAAAATGTACATCAAAACCAACACATTTTCATTGTACACTTAAAAAATATACATCAAAACCTACACATTTGCATTGTACACTTAAAAAATGTACATCAAAACTTACACATTTTCATTGTAAACTTAAAAAATATACATCAAAACCTACACATTTTCATTGTACACTCATAAAATGTACATAAAAACTTACACATTTTCATTGTACACTTAAAAAATGTACATCAAAACCTACACATTTTCATTGTAAATTTAAAAAATATACATCAAAACTTACACATTTTCATTGTACACTTAAAAAATATACATCAAAACCTACACATTTTCATTGTACACTTAAAAAATGTACATCAAAACTTACACATTTTCATTGTACACCTAAAAAATGTACATCAAAACCTACACATTTTCATTGTAAACTAAAAAAATGTACATCAAAACCTACACATTTTCATTGTACACTTAAAAAATATACATCAAAACCTACACATTTTCATTGTACACTTAAAAAATGTACATCAAAACTTACACATTTTCATTCTAAACTTAAAAAATATACATCAAAACCTACACAT
Organism: Tenodera sinensis; assembly: GCA_030765045.1. NCBI lineage: Eukaryota > Metazoa > Arthropoda > Insecta > Mantodea > Mantidae > Tenodera > Tenodera sinensis. The sequence continues at coordinate 164,030,055 of CM060963.1, read as the reverse complement.
TCTCATTGTACACTTAAAAAATGTACTTCAAAACCTACACATTTTCATTTACACTTAAAAAATGTACATCAAAACTTACACATTTTCATTGTACACCTAAAAAATGTACATCAAAACCTACACATTTTCATTGTAAACTAAAAAAATGTACATCAAAACCTACACATTTTCATTGTACACTTAGAAAATATACATCAAAACCTACACATTTTCATTGTACACTTAAAAAATGTACATCAAATCTTACACATTTTCATTCTAAACTTAAAAAATATACATCAAAACCTACACATTCTCAATGTACACTCATAAAATGTACATCAAAACTTACACATTTTCATTGTACACTTAATAAATGTACATCAAAACCTACACATTTTCATTGTAAACTTAAAAAATATACATCAAAACTTACACATTTTCATTGTACACTTAAAAAATATACATCAAAACCTACACATTTTCATTGTACACTTCAAAAATATACATCAAAAACTACTCATTTTCATTGTACACTTAAAAAATGTACATCAAAACCTACACATTTTCATTGTACACTCATAAAATGAACATCAACACTTCCACATTTTCATTCTAAACTTAAAAAATATACATCAAAACCTACACATTTTCATTGTACACTTAAAAAAGATACATCAAAACTTACACCTATTCATAGTACACTTAAAAAATGTACATCAAAACGTACACATTTTCATTGTACACTTAAAAAATCTACATCAAAACTTACACATTTTCATTGTACACTCATAAAATGTACATCAAAACTTACACATTTTCATTGTACACTTAAAAAAGATACATCAAAACTTACACATTTTCATAGTACACTTAAAAAATGTACATCAAAACGTACACATTCTCATTGTACAATTAAAAAATGTACATCAAAACCTACACATTTCCATTGTACACTTAAAAAATGTACATCAAAACTTACACATTTTCATTGTACACTTAAAAAATGTACATCAAAACCTACACATTTTCATTGTACACTTAAAAAATGTACATCAAAACCTACACATTTTCATTGTACACTTAAAAAATGTACATCAAAACTTACACATTTTCATTGTACACTTAAAAAATGTGCATCAAAACGTACACATTTTCATTATACACTTAAAAAATATACATCAAAACCTACACATTTTCATTGTACACTTAAAAAATATACATCAAAACCTACAGATTTTTATTGTACACTCATAAAATGTACATCAAAACCTACACATTTTCATTGTTAACTTAAAAAATATACATCAAAACCTACACATTTTCATTGTACACTCATAAAATATACATCAAAACCTACACATTTTCATTGTAAACTTAAAAAATATACATCAAAAGCTACACATTTTCATTGTACACTCATAAAATGTACATCAAAACCTACACATTTTCATTGTAAACTTAAAAAATATACATCAAAACCTACAGATTTTCATTGTAAACTTAAAAAATATACATCAAAACCTACACATTTTCATTGTAAACTTAAAAAATATACATAAAAACCTACACATTTTCATTGTACACTCATAAAATGTCCATCAAAACCTACACATTTTCATTGTAAACTTAAAAAATATACATCAAAACCTACACATTTTCATTGTTCACTCATAAAATGTACATCAAAACCTACACATTTTCATTGTAAACTTAAAAAATATACATCAAAACCTACACATTTTCATTGTACACTCATAAAATGTACATCAAAACTTACACATTTCCATTGTACACTCATAAAATGTACATCAAAACTTACACATTTTCATTGTACACTCATAAAATGTACATCAAAACCTACACGTTTTCATTGTAAACTTAAAAATGTACATCAAAACTTACACATTTTCATTGTACACTTAAAAAGTGTACATCAAAGCTTACACATTTTCATTGTACACTTAAAAAATGTACATCAAAACTTACACATTTTCATTGTAAACTTAAAAATGTACATCAAAACTTACACATTTTAATTGTAAACTTAAAAAATATACATCAAAAGCTACACATTTTCATTGTACACTCATAAAATGTACATCAAAACCTACACATTTTCATTGTAAACTTAAAAAATATACATCAAAACCTACAGATTTTCATTGTAAACTTAAAAAATATACATCAAAACCTACACATTTTCATTGTAAACTTAAAAAATATACATCAAAAGCTACACATTTTCATTGTACACTCATAAAATGTACATCAAAACATACACATTTTCATTGTAAACTTAAAAAATATACATCAAAACCTACAGATTTTCATTGTACACTTAAAAAGTGTACATCAAAGCTTACACATTTTCATTGTACACTTAAAAAATGTACATCAAAACTTACACATTTTCATTGTAAACTTAAAAAATGTACATCAAAACCTACACATTTTCATTGTACACTTAAAAAATGTACATCAAAACCTACACATTTTCATTGTACACTTAAAAAATGTACATCAAAACTTACACATTTTCATTGTACACTTAAAAAATGTACATCAAAACCTACACATTTTCATTTTAACTTAAAAAATGTACATCAAAACCTACACATTTTCATTGTGCACTTAAAAAATATACATCAAAACCTACACATTTGCATTGTACACTTAAAAAATATACATCAAAACTTACACATTTTCATTGTAAACTTAAAAAATATACATCAAAACCTACACATTTTCATGGTACACTCATAAAATGTACATAAAAACTTACACATTTTCATTGTACACTTAAAAAATGTACATCAAAACCTACACATTTTCATGTAAATTTAAAAAATATACATCAAAACTTACACATTTTCATTGTACACTTAAAAAATATACATCAAAACCTACACATTTTCATTGTACACTTCAAAAATATACATAAAAAACTACACATTTTCATTGTACACTTAAAAATGTACATCAAAACCTACACATTTTCATTGTACACTCATAAAATGTACATCAAAACTTACACATTTTCATTGTACACTTAAAAAATGTACATCAAGACCTACACATTTTCATTGTAAATTTAAAAAATATACATCAAAACTTACACATTTTCATTGTACACTTAAAAAATATACATCAAAACCTACACATTTTCATTGTAAACTTAAAAAATATACATCAAAACCTACACATTTTCATTGTACACTTAAAAAATGTACTTCAAAACCTACACATTTTCATTGTACACTTAAAAAATGTACATCAAAACTTACACATTTTCATTGTACACCTAAAAGATGTACATCAAAGCCTACACATTTTCATTGTAAACTAAAAAAATGTACATCAAAACCTACACATTTTCATTGTACACTTAAAAAATATACATCAAAACCTACACATTTTCATTGTACACTTAAAAATGTACATCAAAACTTACACATTTTCATTCTAAACTTAAAAAATATACATCAAAACCTACACATTCTCATTGTACACTCATAAAATGTACATCAAAACTTACACATTTTCATTGTACACTTAAAAAATGTACATCAAAACCTACACATTTTCATTGTAAATTTAAAAAATATACATCAAAACTTACACATTTTCATTGTACACTTAAAAAATATACATCAAAACCTACACATTTTCATTGTACACCTCAAAAATATACATCAAAAACTACACATTTTCATTGTGCACTTAAAAAATGTACATCAAAACCTACACATTTTCATTGTACACTCATAAAATGAACATTAACACTTACACATTTTCATTGTAAACTTAAAAAATATACATCAAAACCTACACATTTTCATTGTACACTTAAAAAATATACATCAAAACCTACACATTTTCAATGTAAACTTAAAAAATATACATCAAAACCTACACATTTTCATTGTACACTCATAAAATGTCCATCAAAACCTACACATTTTCATTGTAAACTTAAAAAATATACATCAAAACCTACACATTTTCATTGTTCACTCATAAAATGTACATCAAAACCTACACATTTTCATTGTAAACTTAAAAAATATACATCAAAACCTACACATTTTCATTGTACACTCATAAAATGTACATCAAAACTTACACATTTCCATTGTACACTCATAAAATGTACACCAAAACTTACACATTTTCATTGTACACTCATAAAATGTACATCAAAACCTACACGTTTTCATTGTAAACTTAAAAATGTACATCAAAACTTACACATTTTCATTGTACACTTACAAAACGTACATTAAAACTTACACATTTTCATAGTACACTTAAAAAGTGTACATCAAAGCTTACACATTTTCATTGTACACTTAAAAAATGTACATCAAAACTTACACATTTTCATTGTAAACTTAAAAAATGTACATCAAAACCTACACATTTTCATTGTACACTTAAAAAATGTACATCAAAACCTACACATTTTCATTGTACACTTAAAAAATGTACATCAAAACTTACACATTTTCATTGTACACTTAAAAAATGTACATCAAAACCTACACATTTTCATTGTAAACTTAAAAAATGTACATCAAAACCAAGACATTTTCATTGTACACTTAAAAAATATACATCAAAACCTACACATTTGCATTGTACACTTAAAAAATGTACATCAAAACTTACACATTTTCATTGTAAACTTAAAAAATATACATCAAAACCTACACATTTTCATTGTACACTCATAAAATGTACATAAAAACTTACACATTTTCATTGTACACTTAAAAAATGTACATCAAAACCTACACATTTTCATTGTAAATTTAAAAAATATACATCAAAACTTACACATTTTCATTGTACACTTAAAAAATATACATCAAAACCTACACATTTTCATTGTACACTTAAAAAATGTACATCAAAACATACACATTTTCATTGTACACCTAAAAAATGTACATCAAAACCTACACATTTTCATTGTAAACTAAAAAAATGTACATCAAAACCTACACATTTTCATTGTACACTTAAAAAATATACATCAAAACCTACACATTTTCATTGTACACTTAAAAAATGTACATCAAAACTTACACATTTTCATTCTAAACTTAAAAAATATACATCAAAACCTACACATTCTCATTGTACACTCATAAAATGTACATCAAAACTTACACATTTTCATTGTACACTTAAAAAATGTACATCAAAACCTACACATTTTCATTGTAAATTTAAAAAATATACATCAAAACTTACACATTTTCATTGTACACTTAAAAAATATACATCAAAACCTACACATTTTCATTGTACACTTCAAAAATATACATCAAAAACTACACATTTTCATTGTACACTTAAAAAATGTACATCAAAACCTACACATTTTCATTGTACACTCATAAAATGAACATCAACACTTACACATTTTCATTGTAAACTTAAAAAATATACATCAAAACCTACACATTTTCATTGTACACTTAAAAAATGTACTTCAAAACCTACACTTTTTCATTTACACTTAAAAAATGTACATCAAAACTTACACATTTTCATTGTACACCTAAAAAATGTACATCAAAACCTACACATTTTCATTGTAAACTAAAAAAATGTACATCAAAACCTACACATTTTCATTGTACACTTAGAAAATATACATCAAAACCTACACATTTTCATTGTACACTTAAAAAATGTACATCAAATCTTACACATTTTCATTCTAAACTTAAAAAATATACATCAAAACCTACACATTCTCATTGTACACTCATAAAATGTACATCAAAACTTACACATTTTCATTGTACACTTAATAAATGTACATCAAAACCTACACATTTTCATTGTAAACTTAAAAAATATACATCAAAACTTACACATTTTCATTGTACACTTAAAAAATATACATCAAAACCTACACATTTTCATTGTACACTTCAAAAATATACATCAAAAACTACTCATTTTCATTGTACACTTAAAAAATGTACATCAAAACCTACACATTTTCATTGTACACTCATAAAATGAACATCAACACTTACACATTTTCATTGTAAACTTAAAAAATATACATCAAAACCTACACATTTTCATTGTACACTTAAAAAATGTACTTCAAAACCTACACTTTTTCATTTACACTTAAAAAATGTACATCAAAACTTACACATTTTCATTGTACACCTAAAAAATGTACATCAAAACCTACACATTTTCATTGTAAACTAAAAAAATGTACATCAAAACCTACACATTTTCATTGTACACTTAGAAAATATACATCAAAACCTACACATTTTCATTGTACACTTAAAAAATGTACATCAAATCTTACACATTTTCATTCTAAACTTAAAAAATATACATCAAAACCTACACATTTTCATTGTACAATTAAAAAATGTACATCAAAACCTACACATTTCCATTGTACACTTAAAAAATGTACATCAAAACTTACACATTTTCATTGTACACTTAAAAAATGTACATCAAAACCTACACATTTTCATTGTACACTTAAAAAATGTACATCAAAACCTACACATTTTCCTTGTACACTTAAAAAATGTACATCAAAACTTACACATTTTCATTGTACACTTAAAAAATGTGCATCAAAACGTACACATTTTCATTATACACTTAAAAAATATACATCAAAACCTACACATTTTCATTGTACACTTAAAAAATATACATCAAAACCTACAGATTTTCATTGTACACTCATAAAATGTACATCAAAACCTACACATTTTCATTGTTAACTTAAAAAATATACATCAAAACCTACACATTTTCATTGTACACTCATAAAATATACATCAAAACCTACACATTTTCATTGTAAACTTAAAAAATATACATCAAAAGCTACACATTTTCATTGTACACTCATAAAATGTACATCAAAACCTACACATTTTCATTGTAAACTTAAAAAATATACATCAAAACCTACAGATTTTCATTGTAAACTTAAAAAATATACATCAAAACCTACACATTTTCATTGTAAACTTAAAAAATATACATAAAAACCTACACATTTTCATTGTACACTCATAAAATGTCCATCAAAACCTACACATTTTCATTGTAAACTTAAAAAATATACATCAAAACCTACACATTTTCATTGTTCACTCATAAAATGTACATCAAAACCTACACATTTTCATTGTAAACTTAAAAAATATACATCAAAACCTACACATTTTCATTGTACACTCATAAAATGTACATCAAAACTTACACATTTCCATTGTACACTCATAAAATGTACATCAAAACTTACACATTTTCATTGTACACTCATAAAATGTACATCAAAACCTACACGTTTTCATTGTAAACTTAAAAATGTACATCAAAACTTACACATTTTCATTGTAGACTTACAAAACGTACATTAAAACTTACACATTTTCATTGTACACTTAAAAAGTGTACATCAAAGCTTACACATTTTCATTGTACACTTAAAAAATGTACATCAAAACTTACACATTTTCATTGTAAACTTAAAAAATGTACATCAAAACCTACACATTTTCATTGTACACTTAAAAAATGTACATCAAAACCTACACATTTTCATTGTACACTTAAAAAATGTACATCAAAACTTACACATTTTCATTGTACACTTAAAAAATGTACTTCAAAACCTACACATTTTCATTGTACACTTAAAAAATATACATCAAAACCTACACATTTGCATTGTACACTTAAAAATGTACATCAAAACTTACACATTTTCATTGTAAACTTAAAAAATATACATCAAAACCTACACATTTTCATTGTACACTCATAAAATGTACATAAAAACTTACACATTTTCATTGTACACTTAAAAAATGTACATCAAAACCTACACATTTTCATTGTAAATTTAAAAAATATACATCAAAACTTACACATTTTCATTGTACACTTAAAAAATATACATCAAAACCTACACATTTTCATTGTACACTTCAAAAATATACATCAAAGACTACACATTTTCATTGTACACTTAAAAAATGTACATCAAAACCTACACATTTTCATTATACACTCATAAAATGAACATCAACACTTACACATTTTCATTGTAAACTTAAAAAATATACATCAAAACCTACACATTTTCATTGTACACTTAAAAAATGTACTTCAAAACCTACACATTTTCATTGTACACTTAAAAAATGTACATCAAAACTTACACATTTTCATTGTACACCTAAAAAATGTACATCAAAACCTACACATTTTCATTGTAAACTAAAAAAATGTACATCAAAACCTACACATTTTCATTGTACACTTAAAAAATATACATCAAATCCTACACATTTTCATTGTACACTTAAAAAATGTACATCAAAACTTACACATTTTCATTCTAAACTTAAAAAATATACATCAAAACCTACACATTCTCCTTGTACACTCATAAAATGTACATCAAAACTTACACATTTTCATTGTACACTTAAAAAATGTACATCAAAACCTACACATTTTCATTGTAAACTTAAAAAATATACATCAAAACTTACACATTTTCATTGTACACTTAAAAAATATACATCAAAACCAACACATTTTCATTGTACACTTCAAAAATATACATCAAAAGCTACTCATTTTCATTGTACACTTAAAAAATGTACATCAAAACCTACACATTTTCATTGTACACTCATAAAATGAACATCAACACTTCCACATTTTCATTCTAAACTTAAAAAATATACATCAAAACCTACACATTTTCATTGTACACTTAAAAAAGATACATCAAAACTTACACCTTTTCATAGTACACTTAAAAAATGTACATCAAAACGTACACATTTTCATTGTACACTTAAAAAATGAACATCAAAACCTACACATTTTCATTGTACACTTAAAAAATGTACATCAAAACATACACATTTTCATTGTACACTTAAAAAATGTACATCAAAACCTACACATTTTCATTGTACACTTAAAGAATATACATCAAAACCTACACATTTTCATTGTACACTTAAAAAATGTACATCAAAACCTACACATTTTCATTGTACACTTAAAAAATGTACATCAAAGCTTACACATTTTCATTGTACACTTAAAAAATGTACATCAAAACCTACACATTTTCATTATACACTTAAAAAATATACATCAAAACCTACACATTTTCATTGTACACTTAAAAAATATACATCAAAACCTACACATTTTCATTGTAAACTTAAAAAATATATATCAAAACCTACAGATTCTCATTGTACACTCATAAAATGTACATCAAAACCTACACATTTTCATTGTAAACTTAAAAAATATACATCAAAACCTACTCATTTTCATTGTACACTCTTAAAATATACATCAAAACGTACACATTTTCATTGTAAGCTTAAACAATATACATCAAAACCTACACATTTTCATTGTACACTCATAAAATGTACATCAAAACCTACACATTTTCATTGTAAACTTAAAAAATATACATCAAAACCTACAGATTTTAATTGTAAACTTAAAAAATGTACATCAAAACTTACACATTTTCATTGTACACTTAAAAAACGTACATCAAAAGTTACACATTTTCATTGTACACTTAAAAAATGTACATCAAAGCTTACACATTTTCATGGTACACTTAAAAAATATACATCAAAACCTACACATTTTCATTGTACACTTCAAAAATATACATCAAAAACTACACATTTTCATTGTACACTTAAAAAATGTACATCAAAACCTACACATTTTCATTGTACACTTATAAAATGAACATCAATACTTACACATTTTCATTGTAAACTTAAAAAAGATACATCAAAACCTACACATTTTCATTGTACACTTAAAAAATGTACTTCAAAACCTACACATTTTCATTTACACTTAAAAAATGTACATCAAAACTTACACATTTTCATTGTACACCTAAAAAATGTACATCAAAACCTACACATTTTCATTGTAAACTAAAAAAATGTACATCAAAACCTACACATTTTCATTGTACACTTAGAAAATATACATCAAAACCTACACATTTTCATTGTACACTTAAAAAATGTACATCATATCTTACACATTTTCATTCTAAACTTAAAAAATATACATCAAAACCTACACATTCTCATTGTACACTCATAAAATGTACATCAAAACTTACACATTTTCATTGTACACTTAATAAATGTACATCAAAACCTACACATTTTCATTGTAAACTTAAAAAATATACATCAAAACTTACACATTTTCATTGTACACTTAAAAAATATACATCAAAACCTACACATTTTCATTGTACACTTCAAAAATATACATCAAAAACTACTCATTTTCATTGTACACTTAAAAATGTACATCAAAACCTACACATTTTCATTGTACACTCATAAAATGAACATCAACACTTCCACATTTTCATTCTAAACTTAAAAAATATACATCAAAACCTACACATTTTCATTGTACACTTAAAAAAGATACATCAAAACTTACACCTATTCATAGTACACTTAAAAAATGTACATCAAAACGTACACATTTTCATTGTACACTTAAAAAATCTACATCAAAACTTACACATTTTCATTGTACACTCATAAAATGTACATCAAAACTTACACATTTTCATTGTACACTTAAAAAAGATACATCAAAACTTACACATTTTCATAGTACACTTAAAAAATGTACATCAAAACGTACACATTTTCATTGTACAATTAAAAAATGTACATCAAAACCTACACATTTCCATTGTACACTTAAAAAATGTACATCAAAACTTACACATTTTCATTGTACACTTAAAAAATGTACATCAAAACCTACACATTTTCATTGTACACTTAAAAAATGTACATCAAAACCTACACATTTTCATTGTACACTTAAAAAATGTACATCAAAACTTACACATTTTCATTGTACACTTAAAAAATGTGCATCAAAACGTACACATTTTCATTATACACTTAAAAAATATACATCAAAACCTACACATTTTCATTGTACACTTAACAAATATACATCAAAACCTACAGATTTTCATTGTACACTCATAAAATGTACATCAAAACCTACACATTTTCATTGTTAACTTAAAAAATATACATCAAAACCTACACATTTTCATTGTACACTCATAAAATATACATCAAAACCTACACATTTTCATTGTAAACTTAAAAAATATACATCAAAAGCTACACATTTTCATTGTACACTCATAAAATGTACATCAAAACCTACACATTTTCATTGTAAACTTAAAAAATATACATCAAAACCTACAGATTTTCATTGTAAACTTAAAAAATATACATCAAAACCTACACATTTTCATTGTAAACTTAAAAAATATACATCAAAACCTACACATTTTCATTGTAGACTCATTAAATGTCCATCAAAACCTACACATTTTCATTGTAAACTTAAAAAATATACATCAAAACCTACACATTTTCATTGTTCACTCATAAAATGTACATCAAAACCTACACATTTTCATTGTAAACTTAAAAAATATACATCAAAACCTACACATTTTCATTGTACACTCATAAAATGTACATCAAAACTTACACATTTCCATTGTACACTCATAAAATGTACATCAAAACTTACACATTTTCATTGTACACTCATAAAATGTACATCAAAACCTACACGTTTTCATTGTAAACTTAAAAATGTACATCAAAACTTACACATTTTCATTGTAGACTTACAAAACGTACATTAAAACTTACACATTTTCATTGTACACTTAAAAAGAGTACATCAAAGCTTACACATTTTCATTGTACACTTAAAAAATGTACATCAAAACTTACACATTTTCATTGTAAACTTAAAATTGTACATCAAAACCTACACATTTTCATTGTACACTTAAAAAATGTACATCAAAACCTACACATTTTCATTGTACACTTAAAAATGTACATCAAAACTTACACATTTTCATTGTACACTTAAAAAATGTACATCAAAACCTACACATTTTCATTGTAAACTTAAAAAATGTACATCAAAACCAACACATTTTCATTGTACACTTAAAAAATATACATCAAAACCTACACATTTGCATTGTACACTTAAAAAATGTACATCAAAACTTACACATTTTCATTGTAAACTTAAAAAATATACATCAAAACCTACACATTTTCATTGTACACTCATAAAATGTACATAAAAACTTACACATTTTCATTGTACACTTAAAAAATGTACATCAAAACCTACACATTTTCATTGTAAATTTAAAAAATATACATCAAAACTTACACATTTTCATTGTACACTTAAAAAATATACATCAAAACCTACACATTTTCATTGTACACTTCAAAAATATACATCAAAGACTACACATTTTCATTGTACACTTAAAAAATGTACATCAAAACCTACACATTTTCATTGTACACTCATAAAATGAACATCAACACTTACACATTTTCATTGTAAACTTAAAAAATATACATCAAAACCTACACATTTTCATTGTACACTTAAAAAATGTACTTCAAAACCTACACATTTTCATTGTACACTTAAAAAATGTACATCAAAACTTACACATTTTCATTGTACACCTAAAAAATGTACATCAAAACCTACACATTTTCATTGTAAACTAAAAAAATGTACATCAAAACCTACACATTTTCTTTGTACACTTAAAAAATATACATCAAATCCTACACATTCTCATTGTACACTTAAAAAATGTACATCAAAACTTACACATTTTCATTCTAAACTTAAAAAATATACATCAAAACCTACACATTCTCATTGTACACTCATAAAATGTACATCAAAACTTACACATTTTCATTGTACACTTAAAAAATGTACATCAAAACCTACACATTTTCATTGTAAACTTAAAAAATATACATCAAAACTTACACATTTTCATTGTACACTTAAAAAATATACATCAAAACCTACACATTTTCATTGTACACTTCAAAAATATACATCAAAAGCTACTCATTTTCATTGTACACTTAAAAAATGTACATCAAAACCTACACATTTTCATTGTACACTCATAAAATGAACATCAACACTTCCACATTTTCATTCTAAACTTAAAAAATATACATCAAAACCTACACATTTTCATTGTACACTTAAAAAAGATACATCAAAACTTACACCTTTTCATAGTACACTTAAAAAATGTACATCAAAACGTACACATTTTCATTGTACACTTAAAAAATGTACATCAAAACCTACACATTTTCATTGTACACTTAAAAAATGTACATCAAAACATACACATTTTCATTGTACACTTAAAAAATGTACATCAAAACCTACACATTTTCATTGTACACTTAAAGAATATACATCAAAACCTACACATTTTCATTGTACACTTAAAAAATGTACATCAACACCTACACATTTTCATTGTACACTTAAAAAATGTACATCAAAACTTACACATTTTCATTGTACACTTAAAAAATGTACATCAAAACCTACACATTTTCATTATACACTTAAAAAATATACATCAAAACCTACACATTTTCATTGTACACTTAAAAAATATACATCAAAACCTACACATTTTCATTGTAAACTTAAAAAATATATATCAAAACCTACAGATTCTCATTGTACACTCATAAAATGTACATCAAAACCTACACATTTTCATTGTAAACTTAAAAAATATACATCAAAACCTACTCATTTTCATTGTACACTCTTAAAATATACATCAAAACGTACACATTTTCATTGTAAACTTAAACAATATACATCAAAACCTACACATTTTCATTGTACACTCATAAAATGTACATCAAAACCTACTCATTTTCATTGTAAACTTAAAAAATATACATCAAAACCTACAGATTTTAATTGTAAACTTAAAAAATGTACATCAAAACTTACACATTTTCATTGTACACTTACAAAACGTACATCAAAAGTGACACATTTTCATTGTACACTTAAAAAATGTACATCAAAGCTTACACATTTTCATGGTACACTTAAAAAATATACATCAAAACCTACACATTTTCATTGTACACTTCAAAAATATACATCAAAAACTACACATTTTCATTGTACACTTAAAAAATGTACATCAAAACCTACACATTTTCATTGTACACTCATAAAATGAACATCAACACTTACACATTTTCATTGTAAACTTAAAAAATATACATCAAAACCTACACATTTTCATTGTACACTTAAAAAATGTACTTCAAAACCTACACATTTTCATTGTACACTTAAAAAATGTACATCAAAACTTACACATTTTCATTGTACACCTAAAAAATGTACATCAAAACCTACACATTTTCATTGTAAACTAAAAAAATGTACATCAAAACCTACACATTTTCATTGTACACTTAAAAAATATACATCAAAACCTACACATTTTCATTGTACACTTAAAAAATGTACATCAAAACTTACACATTTTCATTCTAAACTTAAAAAATATACATCAAAACCTACACATTCTCATTGTACACTCATAAAATGTACATCAAAACTTACACATTTTCATTGTACACTTAAAAAATGTACATCAAAACCCACACATTTTCATTGTAAACTTAAAAAATATACATCAAAACTTACACATTTTCATTGTACACTTAAAAAATATACATCAAAACCTACACATTTTCATTGTACACTTCAAAAATATACATCAAAAGCTACTCATTTTCATTGTACACTTAAAAAATGTACATCAAAACCTACACATTTTCATTGTACACTCATAAAATGAACATCAACACTTCCACATTTTCATTCTAAACTTAAAAAATATACATCAAAACCCACACATTTTCATTGTACACTTAAAAAAGATACATCAAAACTTACACCTATTCATAGTACACTTAAAAAATGTACATCAAAACGTACACATTTTCATTGCACACTTAAAAAATGTACATCAAAATCTACACATTTTCATTGTACACTTAAAAAATGTACATCAAAACATACACATCTTCATTGTACACTTAAAAAATGTACATCAACACCTACACATTTTCATTGTACACTTAAAGAATATACATCAAAACCTACATATTTTCATTGTACACTTAAAAAATGTACATCAAAACCTACACATTTTCATTGTACACTTAAAAAATGTACATCAAAACTTACACATTTTCATTGTACACTTAAAGAATGTACATCAAACCTACACATTTTCATTATACACTTAAAAATATACATCAAAACCTACACATTTTCATTGTACACTTAAAAAATATACATCAAAACCTACACATTTTCATTGTAAACTTAAAAAATATATATCAAAACCTACAGATTCTCATTGTACACTCATAAAATGTACATCAAAACCTACACATTTTCATTGTAAACATAAAAAATATACATCAAAACCTACTCATTTTCATTGTACACTCTTAAAATATACATCAAAACGTACACATTTTCATTGTAAACTTAAAAAATATACATCAAAACCTACACATTTTCATTGTACACTCATAAAATGTACATCAAAACCTACACATTTTCATTGTAAACTTAAAAAATATACATCAAAACCTACAGATTTTAATTGTAAACTTAAAAAATGTACATCAAAACTTACACATTTTCATTGTACACTTACAAAACGTACATCAAAAAATACACATTTTCATTGTACACTTAAAAAATGTACATCAAAGCTTACACATTTTCATTGTACACTTAAAAAATGTACTTCAAAACCTACACATTTTCATTGTACACTTAAAAAATGTACATCAAAACTTACACATTTTCATTGTACACCTAAAAAATGTACATCAAAACCTACACATTTTCATTGTAAACTAAAAAAATGTACATCAAAACCTACACATTTTCATTGTACACTTAAAAAATATACATCAAAACCTACACATTTTCATTGTACACTTAAAAAATGTACATCAAAACTTACACATTTTCATTCTAAACTTAAAAAATATACATCAAAACCTACACATTTTCATTGTACACTCATAAAATGTACATCAAAACTTACACATTTTCATTGTACACTTAAAAAATGTACATCAAAACCTACACATTTTCATTGTAAACTTAAAAAATATACATCAAAACTTACACATTTTCATTGTACACTTAAAAAATATACATCAAAACCTACACATTTTCATTGTACACTTCAAAAATATACATCAAAAACTACACATTTTCATTGTACACTTAAAAAATGTACATCAAAACCTACACATTTTCATTGTACACTCATAAAATGAACATCAACACTTCCACATTTTCATTGTAAACTTAAAAAATATACATCAAAACCTACACATTTTCATTGTACACTTAAAAAATGTACATCAAAACCTATTCATTTTCATTGTACACTCATAAAATGTACATCAAAACTTACACATTTTCATTGTACACTTAAAAAATGTACATCAAAACTTACACATTTTCATTGTACACTCATAAAATTAACATCAACACTTACACATTTTCATTGTAAACTTAAAAAATATACATCAAAACTTACACATTTTCATTGTACACTTAAAAAATATACATCAAAACTTACACATTTTCATTGTACACTCATAAAATGTACATCAAAACTTACACATTTTCATTGTACACTTAAAAAATATACATCAAAACTTACACATTTTCATTGTACACTCATAAAATGTACATCAAAATCTACACATTTTCATTGTACAC
The DNA here is from genome assembly GCA_030765045.1 of Tenodera sinensis. Taxonomy (NCBI): domain Eukaryota; kingdom Metazoa; phylum Arthropoda; class Insecta; order Mantodea; family Mantidae; genus Tenodera; species Tenodera sinensis. The sequence continues at coordinate 164,013,261 of CM060963.1, read as the reverse complement.
TCATAAAATGTACATCAAAACTTACACATTTTCATTGTACACTCATAAAATGTACATAAAATATTACACATTTTCATTGTACACTCATAAAATGTACATCAAAACTTACACATTTTTATTGTACACTCAAAAAATGTACATCAAAACCTACACATTTTCATTGTAAACTTAAAAAATGTACATCAAAACTTACACATTTTCATTCTACACTTAAAAAATGTACATCAAAACTTACACATTTTCATTGTACACTTTAAAAATGTACATCAAAACCTACACATTTTCAGTGTACACTTAAAAAATCTACATCAAAACTTACACATTTTCATTGTACACTCATAAAATGTACATCAAAACTTACACATTTTCATTGTACACTTAAAAAAGATACATCAAAACTTACACATTTTCATAGTACACTTAAAAAATGTACATCAAAACGTACACATTTTCATTGTACACTTAAAAAATGTACATCAAAACCTACACATTTCCAATGTACACTTAAAAAATGTACATCAAAACTTACACATTTTCATTGTACACTTAAAAAATGTACATCAAAACCTACACATTTTCATTGTAAACTTAAAAAATGTACATCAAAACCTACACATTTTCATTGTACACTTAAAAAATGTACATCAAAACCTACACATTTTCATTGTACACTTAAAAAAATGTACATCAAAACCTACACATTTTCATTGTACACTCATAAAATGTACATCAAAACGTACACATTTTCATTGTACACTTAAAAAATGTACATCAAAACCTACACATTTCCATTGTACACTTAAAAAATGTACACCAAAACTTACACATTTTCATTGTACACTTAAAAAATGTACATCAAAACCTACACATTTTCATTGTACACTTAAAAAATGTACATCAAAACCTACACATTTTCATTGTACACCTAAAAAAGATACTTCAAAACTTACACATTGTCATAGTACACTTAGAAAATGTACATCAAAACCTACACATTTCCATTGTACACTTAAAAAATGTACATCAAAACTTACACATTTTCATTGTACACTTAAAAAATGTACATCAAAACCTACACATTTTCATTGTACACTTAAAAAATGTACATCAAAACCTACACATTTTCATTGTACACTTAAAAAATGTACATCAAAACCTACACATTTTCATTGTACACTTAAAAAATGTACATCAAAACCTACACATTTTCATTGTACACTTAAAAAATCTACATCAAAACTTACACATTTTCATTGTACACTCATAAAATGTACATCAAAACTTACACATTTTCATTGTACACTTAAAAAAGATACATCAAAACTTACACATTTTCATAGTACACTTAAAAAATGTACATCAAAACGTACACATTTTCATTGTACACTTAAAAAATGTACATCAAAACCTACACATTTCCATTGTACACTTAAAAAATGTACATCAAAACTTACACATTTTCATTGTACACTTAAAAAATGTACATCAAAACCTACACATTTTCATTGTACACTTAAAAAATGACCATCAAAACCTACACATTTTCATTATACACTTAAAAAATGTACATCAAAACCTGCACATTTTCATTGAACACTTAAAAAATGTACATCAAAACTTACACATTTTCATTGTACTCTTAAAAATTGTACATCAAAACCTACACATTTTCATTATACACTTAAAAAATATACATCAAAACCTACACATTTTCATTGTACACTTAAAAAATATACATCAAAACCTACACATTTTCATTGTAAACTTAAAAAATATACATCAAAACCTACAGATTTTCATTGTACACTCATAAAATGTACATCAAAACCTACACATTTTCATTGTAAACTTAAAAAATGTACATCAAAACCTACACATTTTCATTGTACACTCATAAAATATACATCAAAACCTACACATTTTCATTGTAAACTTAAAAAATATACATCAAAAGCTACACATTTTCATTGTACACTCATAAAATGTACATCAAAACCTACACATTTTCATTGTAAACTTAAAAAATATACATCAAAACCTACAGATTTTCATTGTAAACTTAAAAAATATACATCAAAACCTACACATTTTCATTGTACACTTAAAACATGGACATCAAAAGCTACACATTTTCATTGTACACTCGTAAAATGTACATCAAAACTTACACATTTTCATTGTACACTATAAAAATATACATCAAAACTTACACATTTTCATTGTACACTCATAAAATGTACATCAAAATCTACACATTTTCATTGTACACTCATAAAATGTACATCAAAACTTACACATTTTCATTGTACACTCATAAAATGTACATCAAATATTACACATTTTCATTGTACACTCATAAAATGTACATCAAAACCTACACATTTTCATTGTAAACTTAAAAAATGTACATCAAAACTTACACATTTTCATTGTACACTCAAAAAATGTACATCAAAACCTACACATTTTCATTGTAAACTTAAAAAATGTACATCACAACTTACACATTTTCATTGTACACTTAAAAAATGTACATCAAAACTTACACATTTTCATTGTACACTTTAAAAATGTACATCAAAACCTACACATTTTCAGTGTACACTTAAAAAATCTACATCAAAACTTACACATTTTCATTGTACACTCATAAAATGTACATCAAAATCTACACATTTTCATTGTACACTCATAAAATGTACATCAAAACTTACACATTTTCATTGTACACTCATAAAATGTACATCAAAACTTACACATTTTCATTGTACACTTAAAAAAGATACATCAAAACTTACACATTTTCATTGTAAACTTAAAAAATGTACATCAAAACTTACACATTTTAATTGTACACTCAAAAAATGTACATCAAAACCTACACATTTTCATTGTAAACTTAAAAAATGTACATCAAAACTTACACATTTTCATTGTACACCTAAAAAATGTACATCAAAACTTACACATTTTCATTGTACACTTTAAAAATGTACATCAAAACCTACACATTTTCAGTGTACACTTAAAAAATCTACATCAAAACTTACACATTTTCATTGTACACTCATAAAATGTACATCAAAACTTACACATTTTCATTGTACACTTAAAAAAGATACATCAAAACTTACACAATTTCATAGTACACCTAAAAAATGTACATCAAAACGTACACATTTTCATTGTACACTTAAAAAATGTACATCAAAACCTACACATTTCCATTGTACACTTAAAAAATGTACATCAAAACTTACACATTTTCATTGTACACTTAAAAAATGTACATCAAAACCTACACATTTTCATTGTACACTTAAAAAATGTACATCAAAACCTACACATTTTCATTGTACACTTAAAAAATGTACATCAAAACCTACACATTTTGATTGTACACTTAAAAAAATGTACATCAAAACCTACACATTTTCATTGTACACTCATAAAATGTACATCAAAACGTACACATTTTCATTGTACACTTAAAAAATGTACATCAAAACCTACACATTTCCATTGTACACTTAAAAAATGTACATCAAAACCTACACATTTCCATTGTACACTTAAAAAATGTACATCAAATCTTACACATTTTGATTGTACACTTAAAAAATGTACATCAAAACCTACACATTTTCATTGTACACTTAAAAAATGTACATCAAAACTTACACATTTTCATTGTACACTTAAAAAATGTACATCAAAACCTACACATTTTCATTGTACACTTAAAAAATGTACATCAAAACCTACACATTTTGATTGTACACTTAAAAAATGTACATCAAAACCTACACATTTTCATTGTACACTTAAAAAAGATACATCAAAACTTACACATTGTCATAGTACACTTAAAAAATGTACAACAAAACGTACACATTTTCATTGTACACTTAAAAAATGTACATCAAAACCTACACATTTCCATTGTACACTTAAAAAATGTACATCAAAACTTACACATTTTCATTGTACACTTAAAAAATGTACATCAAAACCTACACATTTTCATTGTACACTTAAAAAATGTACATCAAAACCTACACATTTTCATTGTACACTTAAAAAATGTACATCAAAACCTACACATTTTCATTGTACACTTAAAAAATCTACATCAAAACTTACACATTTTCATTGCACACTCATAAAATGTACATCAAAACTTACACATTTTCATTGTACACTTAAAAAAGATACATCAAAACTTACACATTTTCATAGTACACTTAAAAAATATACATCAAAACGTACACATTTTCATTGTACACTTAAAAAATGTACATCAAAACCTACACATTTCCATTGTACACTTAAAAAATGTACATCAAAACTTACACATTTTCATTGTACACTTAAAAAATGTACATCAAAACCTACACATTTTCATTGTACACTTAAAAAATGTACATCAAAACCTGCACATTTTCATTGTACACTTAAAAAATGTACATCAAAACTTACACATTTTCATTGTACACTTAAAAAATGTACATCAAAACCTACACATTTTCATTATACACTTAAAAAATATACATCAAAACCTACACATTTTCATTGTACACTTAAAAAATATACATCAAAACCTACACATTTTCATTGTAAACTTAAAAAATATACATCAAAACCTACAGATTTTCATTGTACACTCATAAAATGTACATCAAAACCTACACATTTTCATTGTAAACTTAAAAAATGTACATCAAAACCTACACATTTTCATTGTACACTCATAAAATATACATCAAAACCTACACATTTTCATTGTAAACTTAAAAAATATACATCAAAAGCTACACATTTTCATTGTACACTCATAAAATGTACATCAAAACCTACACATTTTCATTGTAAACTTAAAAAATATACATCAAAACCTAAAGATTTTCATTGTAAACTTAAAAAATATACATCAAAACCTACACATTTTCATTGTACACTTAAAAAATGGACATCAAAAGCTACACATTTTCATTGTACACTCGTAAAATGTACATCAAAACTTACACATTTTCATTGTACACTTAAAACATATACATCAAAACTTACACATTTTCATTGTACACTCATAAAATGTACATCAAAATCTACACATTTTCATTGTACACTCATAAAATGTACATCAAAACTTACACATTTTCATTGTACACTCATAAAATGTACATCAAATATTACACATTTTCATTGTACACTCATAAAATGTACATCAAAACTTACACATTTTTATTGTACACTCAAAAAATGTACATCAAAACCTACACATTTTCATTGTAAACTTAAAAAATGTACATCAAAACTTACACATTTTCATTGTACACTTAAAAAATGTACATCAAAACTTACACATTTTCATTGTACACTTTAAAAATGTACATCAAAACCTACACATTTTCAGTGTACACTTAAAAAATCTACATCAAAACTTACACATTTTCATTGTACACTCATAAAATGTACATCAAAACTTACACATTTTCATTGTACACTTAAAAAAGATACATCAAAACTTACACATTTTCATAGTACACCTAAAAAATGTACATCAAAACGTACACATTTTCATTGTACACTTAAAAAATGTACATCAAAACCTACACATTTCCATTGTACACTTAAAAAATGTACATCAAAACTTACACATTTTCATTGTACACTTAAAAAATGTACATCAAAACCTACACATTTTCATTGTACACTTAAAAAATGTACATCAAAACCTACACATTTTCATTGTACACTTAAAAAATGTACATCAAAACCTACACATTTTCATTGTACACTTAAAAAAATGTACATCAAAACCTACACATTTTCATTGTACACTCATAAAATGTACATCAAAACGTACACATTTTCATTGTACACTTAAAAAATGTACATCAAAACCTACACATTTCCATTGTACACTTAAAAAATGTACATCAAAACTTACACATTTTCATTGTACACTTAAAAAATGTACATCAAAACCTACACATTTTCATTGTACACTTAAAAAATGTACATCAAAACCTACACATTTTCATTGTACACTTAAAAAATGTACATCAAAACCTACACATTTTCATTGTACACTTAAAAAAGATACATCAAAACTTACACATTGTCATAGTACACTTAAAAAATGTACATCAAAACGTACACATTTTCATTGTACACTTAAAAAATGTACATCAAAACCTACACATTTCCATTGTACACTTAAAAAATGTACATCAAAACTTACACATTTTCATTGTACACTTAAAAAATGTACATCAAAACCTACACATTTTCATTGTACACTTAAAAAATGTACATCAAAACCTACACATTTTCATTGTACACTTAAAAAATGTACATCAAAACCTACACACTTTCATTATACACTTAAAAAATATACATCAAAACCTACACATTTTCATTGTACACTTAAAAAATATACATCAAAACCTACACATTTTCATTGTAAACTTAAAAAATATACATAAAAACCTACTGATTTTCATTGTACACTCATAAAATGTACATCAAAACCTACACATTTTCATTGTAAACTTAAAAAATGTACATCAAAACCTACACATTTTCATTGTACACTCATAAAATATACATCAAAACCTACACATTTTCATTGTAAACTTAAAAAATATACATCAAAAGCTACACATTTTCATTGTACACTCATAAAATGTACATCAAAACCTACACATTTTCATTGTAAACTTAAAAAATATACATCAAAACCTACAGATTTTCATTGTAAACTTAAAAAATATACATCAAAACCTACACATTTTCATTGTACACTTAAAAAATGGACATCAAAAGCTACACATTTTCATTGTACACTCGTAAAATGTACATCAAAACTTACACATTTTCATTGTACACTTAAAAAATATACATCAAAACTTACACATTTTCATTGTACACTCATAAAATGAACATCAACACTTACACATTTTCATTGTAAACTTAAAAAATATACATCAAAACTTACACATTTTCATTGTACACTTATAAAATGATCATCAACACTTACACATTTTCATTGTACACTCATAAAATGACATCAAAACTTACACATTTTCATTGTACACTCATAAAATGTACATCAAAACTTACACATTTTTATTGTACACTCATAAAATGTACATCAAAGCTTGCACATTTTCATTGTACACTCATAAAATGTACATCAAAATCTACACATTTTCATTGTACACTCATAAAATGTACATCAAAACTTACACATTTTCATTGTACACTCATAAAATGTACATCAAAACTTACACATTTTCATTGTACACTCATAAAATGTACATCAAAACTTACACATTTTTATTGTACACTCAAAAAATGTACATCAAAACCTACACATTTTCATTGTAAACTTAAAAAATGTACATCAAAACTTACACATTTTCATTGTACACTTAAAAAATGTACATCAAAACTTACACATTTTCATTGTACACTTAAAAAATGTACATCAAAACCTACACATTTTCATTGTACACTTAAAAAATGTACATCAAAACTTACAAATTTTCATTGTACACTTAAAAAAGATACGTCAAAACTTACACATCTTCATAGTACACCTAAAAAATGTACATCAAAACGTACACATTTTCATTGTACACTTAAAAAATATACATCAAAACTTACACATTTTCATTGTACACTTAAAAAATGTACATCAAAACCTACACATTTCCATTGTACACTTAAAAATGTACATCAAAACTTACACATTTTCATTGTACACTTAAAAAATGTACATCAAATCCTACACATTTTCATTGTACACTTAAAAAATGTACATCAAAACCTACACATTTTCATTGTACACTTAAAAAATGTACATCAAAACCTACACATTTTCATTGTACACTTAAAAAAATGTACATCAAAACCTACACATTTTCATTGTACACTTAAAAAATGTACATCAAAACTTACGCATTTTCATTGTACACTCATAAAATTTACATCAAAACGTACACATTTTCATTGTACACTTAAAAAATGTACATCAAAACCTACACATTTCCATTGTACACTTAAAAAATGTACATCAAAACTTACACATTTTCCTTGTACACTTAAAAAATGTACATCAAAACCTACACATTTTCATTGTACACTTAAAAAATGTACATCAAAACCTACACATTTTCATTGTACACTTAAAAAATGTACATCAAAACCTACACATTTTCATTGTACAGTTAAAAAATGTACATCAAAACCTACACATTTTCATTGTAAACTTAAAAAATATACATCAAAACCTACACATTTTCATTGTAAACTTAAAAAATATACATCAAAACCTACAGATTTTCATTGTAAACTTAAAAAATATACATCAAAACCTACACATTTTCATTGTACACTTAAAAAATGGACATCAAAAGCTACACATTTTCATTGTACACTCGTAAAATGTACATCAAAACTTACACATTTTCATTGTACACTTAAAAAATATACATCAAAACTTACACATTTTCATTGTACACTCATAAAATGACATCAAAACTTACACATTTTCATTGTACACTCATAAAATGTACATCAAAACTTACACATTTTTATTGTACACTCATAAAATGTACATCAAAGCTTGCACATTTTCATTGTACACTCATAAAATGTACATCAAAATCTACACATTTTCATTGTACACTCATAAAATGTACATCAAAACTTACACATTTTCATTGTACACTCATAAAATGTACATCAAAACTTACTCATTTTCATTGTACACTCATAAAATGTACATCAAAACTTACACATTTTTATTGTACACCCAAAAAATGTACATCAAAACCTACACATTTTCATTGTACACTTAAAAAATGTACATCAAAACTTACAAATTTTTATTGTACACTTAAAAAAGATACGTCAAAACTTACACATCTTCATAGTACACCTAAAAAATGTACATCAAAACGTACACATTTTCATTGTACACTTAAAAAATATACATCAAAACTTACACATTTTCATTGTACACTTAAAAAATGTACATCAAAACCTACACATTTCCATTGTACACTTAAAAAATGTACATCAAAACTTACACATTTTCATTGTACACTTAAAAAATGTACATCAAATCCTACACATTTTCATTGTACACTTAAAAAATGTACATCAAAACCTACACATTTTCATTGTACACTTAAAAAATGTACATCAAAACCTACACATTTTCATTGTACACTTAAAAAAATGTACATCAAAACCTACACATTTTCATTGTACACTTAAAAAATGTACATCAAAACTTACGCATTTTCATTGTACACTCATAAAATTTACATCAAAACGTACACATTTTCATTGTACACTTAAAAAATGTACATCAAAACCTACACATTTCCATTGTACACTTAAAAAATGTACATCAAAACTTACACATTTTCCTTGTACACTTAAAAAATGTACATCAAAACCTACACATTTTCATTGTACACTTAAAAAATGTACATCAAAACCTACACATTTTCATTGTACACTTAAAAAATGTACATCAAAACCTACACATTTTCATTGTACACTTAAAAAATGTACATCAAAACCTACACATTTTCATTGTACACTTAAAAAATGTACATCAAAACCTACACACTTTCATTGTACACTTAAAAACGATACATCAAAACTTACACATTTTCATAGTACACTTTAAAAATGTACATCAAAACGTACACATTTTCATTGTACACTTCAAAAATGTACATCAAAACCTACACATTTCCATTGTACACTTAAAAAATGTACATCAAAACTTACACATTTTCATTATACACTTAAAAAATGTACATCAAAACTTACACATTTTCATTGTACACTTAAAAAATGTACATCAAAACCTACACATTTTCATTGTACACTTAAAAAATGTACATCAAAACCTACACATTTTCATTGTACACTTAAAAAATGTACATCAAAACCTACACATTTTCATTGTACACCTAAAAAATCTACATCAAAACTTACACATTTTCATTGTACACTCATAAAATGTACATCAAAACTTACACATTTTCATTGTACACTTAAAAAAGATACATCAAAACTTACACATTTTCATAGTACACTTAAAAGATGTACATCAAAACGTACACATTTTCATTGTACACTTAAAAAATGTACATCAAAACCTACAAATTTCCATTGTACACTTAAAAAATGTACATCAAAACTTACACATTTTCATTGTACACTTAAAAAATGTACATCAAAACCTACACATTTTCATTGTACACTTAAAAAATGTACATCAAAACCTACACATTTTCATTATACACTTAAAAAATGTACATCAAAACCTGCACATTTTCATTGTACACTTAAAAAATGTACATCAAAACTTACACATTTTCATTGTACACTTAAAAAATGTACATCAAAACCTACACATTTTCATTATACACTTAAAAAATATACATCAAAACCTACACATTTTCATTGTACACTTAAAAAATATACATCAAAACCTACACATTTTCATTGTAAACTTAAAAAATATACATCAAAACCTACAGATTTTCATTGTACACTCATAAAATGTACATCAAAACCTACACATTTTCATTGTAAACTTAAAAAATATACATCAAAAGCTACACATTTTCATTGTACACTCATAAAATGTACATCAAAACCTACACATTTTCATTGTAAACTTAAAAAATATACATCAAAACCTACAGATTTTCATTGTAAACTTAAAAAATATACATCAAAACCTACACATTTTCATTGTACACTTAAAAAATGGACATCAAAAGCTACACATTTTCATTGTACACTCGTAAAATGTACATCAAAACTTACACATTTTCATTGTACACTTAAAAAATATACATCAAAACTTACACATTTTCATTGTACACTCATAAAATGAACATCAACACTTACACATTTTCATTGTAAACTTAAAAAATATACATCAAAACTTACACATTTTCATTGTACACTTATAAAATGATCATCAACACTTACACATTTTCATTGTACACTCATAAAATGACATCAAAACTTACACATTTTCATTGTACACTCATAAAATGTACATCAAAACTTACACATTTTTATTGTACACTCATAAAATGTACATCAAAGCTTGCACATTTTCATTGTACACTCATAAAATGTACATCAAAATCTACACATTTTCATTGTACACTCATAAAATGTACATCAAAACTTACGCATTTTCATTGTACACTCATAAAATGTACATCAAAACTTACACATTTTCATTGTACACTCATAAAATGTACATCAAAACTTACACATTTTTATTGTACACTCAAAAAATGTACATCAAAACCTACACATTTTCATTGTAAACTTAAAAAATGTACATCAAAACTTACACATTTTCATTGTACACTTAAAAAATGTACATCAAAACTTACACATTTTCATTGTACACTTAAAAAATGTACATCAAAACCTACACATTTTCATTGTACACTTAAAAAATGTACATCAAAACTTACAAATTTTCATTGTACACTTAAAAAAGATACGCCAAAACTTACACATCTTCATAGTACACCTAAAAAATGTACATCAAAACGTACACATTTTCATTGTACACTTAAAAAATATACATCAAAACTTACACATTTTCATTGTACACTTAAAAAATGTACATCAAAACCTACACATTTCCATTGTACACTTAAAAAATGTACATCAAAACTTACACATTTTCATTGTACACTTAAAAATTGTACATCAAATCCTACACATTTTCATTGTACACTTAAAAAATGTACATCAAAACCTACACATTTTCATTGTACACTTAAAAAATGTACATCAAAACCTACACATTTTCATTGTACACTTAAAAAAATGTACATCAAAACCTACACATTTTCATTGTACACTTAAAAAATGTACATCAAAACTTACGCATTTTCATTGTACACTCATAAAATTTACATCAAAACGTACACATTTTCATTGTACACTTAAAAAATGTACATCAAAACCTACACATTTTCATTGTACGCTTAAAAAAGATACATCAAAACTTACACATTTTCATTGTACACTCATAAAATGTACATCAAAACTTACACATTTTCATTGTACACTTAAAAAAGATACATCAAAACTTACACATTTTCATAGTACACTTAAAAAATGTACATCAAAACGTACACATTTTCATTGTACACTTAAAAAATGTACATCAAAACCTACACATTTCCATTGTACACTTAAAAAATGTACATCAAAACTTACACATTTTCATTGTACACTTAAAAAATGTACATCAAAACCTACACATTTTCATTGTACACTTAAAAAATGTACATCAAAACCTACACATTTTTATTATACACTTAAAAAATGTACATCAAAACCTGCACATTTTCATTGTACACTTAAAAAATGTACATCAAAACTTACACATTTTCATTGTACACTTAAAAAATGTACATCAAAACCTACACATTTTCATTATACACTTAAAAAATATACATCAAAACCTACACATTTTCATTGTACACTTAAAGAATATACATCAAAACCTACACATTTTCATTGTAAACTTAAAAAATATACATCAAAACCTACAGATTTTCATTGTACACTCATAAAATGTACATCAAAACCTACACATTTTCATTGTAAACTTAAAAAATGTACATCAAAACCTACACATTTTCATTGTACACTCATAAAATGTACATCAAAACTTACACATTTTTATTGTACACTCATAAAATGTACATCTAAGCTTGCACATTTTCATTGTACACTCATAAAATGTACATCAAAATCTACACATTTTCATTGTACACTCATAAAATGTACATCAAAACTTACACATTTTCATTGTACACTCATAAAATGTACATCAAAACTTACACATTTTTATTGTACACTCAAAAAATGTACATCAAAACCTACACATTCTCATTGTAAACTTAAAAAATGTACATCAAAACTTACACATTTTCATTGTACACTTAAAAAATGTACATCAAAACTTACACATTTTCATTGTACACTTAAAAAATGTACTTCAAAACCGACACATTTTCATTGTACACTTAAAAAATGTACATCAAAACTTACAAATTTTCATTGTACTCTTAAAAAAGATACGTCAAAACTTACACATCTTCATAGTACACCTAAAAAATGTACATCAAAACGTACACATTTTCATTGTACACTTAAAAAATATACATCAAAACTTACACATTTTCATTGTACACTTAAAAAATGTACATCAAAACCTACACATTTCCATTGTACACTTAAAAAATGTACATCAAAACTTACACATTTTCATTGTACACTTAAAAAATGTACATCAAAACCTACACATTTTCATTGTACACTTAAAAAATGTACATCAAAACCTACACATTTTCATTGTACACTTAAAAAATGTACATCAAAACCTACACATCTTCATTGTACACTTTAAAAAATGTACATCAAAACCTACACATTTTCATTGTACACTTAGAAAATGTACATCAAAACTTACGCATTTTCATTGTACACTCATAAAATTTACATCAAAACGTACACATTTTCATTGTACACTTAAAAAATGTACATCAAAACCTACACATTTTCATTGTACACTTAAAAAATGTACATCAAAACCTACACATTTTTATTATACACTTAAAAAATGTACATCAAAACCTGCACATTTTCATTGTACACTTAAAAAATGTACATCAAAACTTACACATTTTCATTGTACACTTAAAAAATGTACATCAAAACCTACACATTTTCATTATACACTTAAAAAATATACATCAAAACCTACACATTTTCATTGTACACTTAAAGAATATACATCAAAACCTACACATTTTCATTGTAAACTTAAAAAATATACATCAAAACCTACAGATTTTCATTGTACACTCATAAAATGTACATCAAAACCTACACATTTTCATTGTAAACTTAAAAAATGTACATCAAAACCTACACATTTTCATTGTACACTCATAAAATATACATCAAAACCTACACATTTTCATTGTAAACTTAAAAAATATACATCAAAAGCTACACATTTTCATTGTACACTCATAAAATGTACATCAAAACCTACACATTTTCATTGTAAACTTAAAAAATATACATCAAAACTTACACATTTTCATTGTACACACATAAAATGAACATCAACACTTACACATTTTCATTGTAAACTTAAAAAATATACATCAAAACTTACACATTTTCATTGTACACTTATAAAATGATCATCAACACTTACACATTTTCATTGTACACTCATAAAATGACATCAAAACTTACACATTTTCATTGTACACTCATAAAATGTACATCAAAACTTACACATTTTTATTGTACACTCATAAAATGTACATCTAAGCTTGCACATTTTCATTGTACACTCATAAAATGTACATCAAAATCTACACATTTTCATTGTACACTCATAAAATGTACATCAAAACTTACACATTTTCATTGTACACTCATAAAATGTACATCAAAACTTACACATTTTTATTGTACACTCAAAAAATGTACATCAAAACCTACACATTTTCATTGTAAACTTAAAAAATGTACATCAAAACTTACACATTTTCATTGTACACTTAAAAAATGTACATCAAAACTTACACATTTTCATTGTACACTTAAAAAATGTACATCAAAACCTACACATTTTCATTGTACACTTAAAAAATGTACATCAAAACTTACAAATTTTCATTGTACACTTAAAAAAGATACGTCAAAACTTACACATCTTCATAGTACACCTAAAAAATGTACATCAAAACGTACACATTTTCATTGTACACTTAAAAAATATACATCAAAACTTACACATTTTCATTGTACACTTAAAAAATGTACATCAAAACCTACACATTTCCATTGTACACTTAAAAAATGTACATCAAAACTTACACATTTTCATTGTACACTTAAAAAATGTACATCAAAACCTACACATTTTCATTGTACACTTAAAAAATGTACATCAAAACCTACACATTTTCATTGTACACTTAAAAAATGTACATCAAAACCTACACATTTTCATTGTACACTTTAAAAAATGTACATCAAAACCTACACATTTTCATTGTACACTTAGAAAATGTACATCAAAACTTACGCATTTTCATTGTACACTCATAAAATTTACATCAAAACGTACACATTTTCATTGTACACTTAAAAAATGTACATCAAAACCTACACATTTTCATTGTACACTTAAAGAATATACATCAAAACCTACACATTTTCATTGTAAACTTAAAAAATATACATCAAAACCTACAGATTTTCATTGTACACTGATAAAATGTACATCAAAACCTACACATTTTCATTGTAAACTTAAAAAATGTACATCAAAACCTACACATTTTCATTGTACACTCATAAAATATACATCAAAACCTACACATTTTCATTGTAAACTTAAAAAATATACATCAAAAGCTACACATTTTCATTGTACACTCATAAAATGTACATCAAAACCTACACATTTTCATTGTAAACTTAAAAAATATACATCAAAACCTACAGATTTTCATTGTAAACTTAAAAAATATACATCAAAACCTACACATTTTCATTGTACACTTAAAAAATGGACATCAAAAGCTACACATTTTCATTGTACACTCGTAAAATGTACATCAAAACTTACACATTTTCATTGTACACTTAAAAAATATACATCAAAACTTACACATTTTCATTGTACACTCATAAAATGAACATCAACACTTACACATTTTCATTGTAAACTTAAAAAATATACATCAAAACTTACACATTTTCATTGTACACTTATAAAATGATCATCAACACTTACACATTTTCATTGTACACTCATAAAATGACATCAAAACTTACACATTTTCATTGTACACTCATAAAATGTACATCAAAACTTACACATTTTTATTGTACACTCATAAAATGTACATCTAAGCTTGCACATTTTCATTGTACACTCATAAAATGTACATCAAAATCTACACATTTTCATTGTACACTCATAAAATGTACATCAAAACTTACACATTTTCATTGTACACTCATAAAATGTACATCAAAACTTACACATTTTTATTGTACACTCAAAAAATGTACATCAAAACCTACACATTTTCATTGTAAACTTAAAAAATGCACATCAAAACTTACACATTTTCATTGTACACTTAAAAAATGTACATCAAAACTTACACATTTTCATTGTACACTTAAAAAATGTACATCAAAACCTACACATTTTCATTGTACACTTAAAAAATGTACATCAAAACTTACAAATTTTCATTGTACACTTAAAAAAGATACGTCAAAACTTACACATCTTCATAGTACACCTAAAAAATGTACATCAAAACGTACACATTTTCATTGTACACTTAAAAAATATACATCAAAACTTACACATTTTCATTGTACACTTAAAAAATGTACATCAAAACCTACACATTTCCATTGTACACTTAAAAAATGTACATCAAAACTTACACATTTTCATTGTACACTTAAAAAATGTACATCAAAACCTACACATTTTCATTGTACACTTAAAAAATGTACATCAAAACCTACACATTTTCATTGTACACTTAAAAAATGTACATCAAAACCTACACATTTTCATTGTACACTTTAAAAAATGTACATCAAAACCTACACATTTTCATTGTACACTTAGAAAATGTACATCAAAACTTACGCATTTTCATTGTACACTCATAAAATTTACATCAAAACGTACACATTTTCATTGTACACTTAAAAAATGTACATCAAAACCTACACATTTTCATTGTACACTTAAAAAATGTACATCAAAACTTACACATTTTCATTGTACACTTAAAAAATGTACATCAAAACCTACACATTTTCATTGTACACTTAAAAAATGTACATCAAATCCTACACATTTTCATTGTACACTTAAAAAATGTACATCAAAACCTACACATTTTCATTGTACACTTAAAAAATGTACATCAAAACCTACACATTTTCATTGTACACTTAAAAAATGTACATCAAAACCTACACATTTTCATTGTACACTTAAAAAAGATACATCAAAACTTACACATTTTCATAGTACACTTAAAAAATGTACATCAAAACGTACACATTTTCATTGTACA
This sequence comes from Tenodera sinensis, assembly GCA_030765045.1. Classification (NCBI taxonomy): domain Eukaryota; kingdom Metazoa; phylum Arthropoda; class Insecta; order Mantodea; family Mantidae; genus Tenodera; species Tenodera sinensis. Next base: position 163,996,039 of record CM060963.1, on the reverse strand, counting down.
CTTAAAAAATGAACATCAAAACCTACACATTTCCATTGTACACTTAAAAAATGTACATCAAAACTTACACATTTTCATTGTACACTTAAAAAATGTACATCAAAACCTGCACATTTTCATTGTACACTTAGAAAATGTACATCAAAACTTACACATTTTCATTGTACACTTAAAAAATGTACATCAAAACTTACACATTTTCATTGTACACTTAAAAAATGTACATCAAAACCTACACATTTTCATTGTACACTTAAAAAATGTACATCAAAACTTACAAATTTTCATTCTACACTTAAAAAAGATACGTCAAAACTTACACATCTTCATAGTACACCTAAAAAATGTACATCAAAACGTACACATTTTCATTGTACACTTAAAAAATATAGATCAAAACTTACACATTTTCATTGTACACTTAAAAAATGTACATCAAAACCTACACATTTCCATTGTACACTTAAAAAATGTACATCAAAGCTTACACATTTTCATTGTACACTTAAAAAATGTACATCAAATCCTACACATTTTCATTGTACACTTAAAAAATGTACATCAAAACCTACACATTTTCATTGTACACTTAAAAAATGTACATCAAAACCTACACATTTTCATTGTACACTTAAAAAAATGTACATCAAAACCTACACATTTTCATTGTACACTTAAAAAATGTACATCATAACTTACGCATTTTCATTGTACACTCATAAAATTTACATCAAAACGTACACATTTTCATTGTACACTTAAAAAATGTACATCAAAACCTACACATTTCCATTGTACACTTAAAAAATGTACATCAAAACTTACACATTTTCATTGTACACTTAAAAAATGTACATCAAAACCTACACATTTTCATTGTACACTTAAAAAATGTACATCAAAACCTACACATTTTCATTGTTCACTTAAAAAATGTACATCAAAACCTACACATTTTCATTGTACACTTAAAAAATGTACATCAAAACCTACACATTTTCATTGTACACTTAAAAAATGTACATCAAAACCTACACATTTTCATTGTACACTTAAAAAAGATATATCAAAACTTACACATTTTCATAGTACACTTAAAAAATGTTCATCAAAACGTACACATTTTCATTGTACACTTAAAAAATGTACATCAAAACCTACACATTTCCATTGTACACTTAAAAAATGTACATCAAAACTTACACATTTTCATTGTACACTTAAAAAATGTACATCAAAACCTACACATTTTCATTGTACACTTAAAAAATGTACATCAAAACCTACACATTTTCATTGTACACTTAAAAAATGTACATCAAAACCTACACATTTTCATTGTACACTTAAAAAATGTACATCAAAACCTACACATTTTCATTGTACACTTAAAAAATCTACATCAAAACTTACACATTTTCATTGTACACTCATAAAATGTACATCAAAACTTACACATTTTCATTGTACACTTAAAAAAGATACATCAAAACTTACACATTTTCATAGTACACTTAAAAAATGTACATCAAAACGTACACATTTTCATTGTACACTTAAAAAATGTACATCAAAACCTACACATTTCCATTGTGCACTTAAAAAATGTACATCAAAACCTGCACATTTTCATTGTACACTTAAAAAATGTACATCAAAACTTACACATTTTCATCGTACACTTAAAAAATGTACAGCAAAACCTAGACATTTTCATTATACACTTAAAAAATATACATCAAAACCTACACATTTTCATTGTACACTTAAAAAATATACCTCAAAACCTACACATTTTCATTGTAAACTTAAAAAATATACATCAAAACCTACACATTTTCATTGTACACTCATAAAATATACATCAAAACCTACACATTTTCATTGTATACTTAAAAAATATACATCAAAAGCTACACATTTTCATTGTACACTCATAAAATGTACATCAAAACCTACACATTTTCATTGTAAACTTAAAAAATGTACATCAAAACCTACACATTTCCATTGTACACTTAAAAAATATACATCAAAACCTACAGATTTTCATTGTAAACTTAAAAAATATACATCAAAACCTACACATTTTCATTGTACACTTAAAAAATGGACATCAAAAGCTACACACTTTCATTGTACACTCGTAAAATGTACATCAAAACTTACACATTTTCATTGTACACTTAAAAAATATACATCAAAACTTACACATTTTCATTGTACACTCATAATATGAACATCAACACTTACACATTTTCATTGTAAACTTAAAAAATATACATCAAAACTTACACATTTTCATTGTACACTTATAAAATGATCATCAACACTTACACATTTTCATTGTACACTCATAAAATGTACATCAAAACTTACACATTTTCATTGTACACTCATAAAATGTACATCAAAACTTACACATTTTTATTGTACACTCAAAAAATGTACATCAAAACCTACACATTTTCATTGTAAACTTAAAAAATGTACATCAAAACTTACACATTTTCATTGTACACTTAAAAAATGTACATCAAAACTTACACATTTTCATTGTACACTTAAAAAATGTACATCAAAACCTACACATTTTCATTGTACACTTAAAAAATGTACATCAAATCTTACACATTTTCATTGTACACTCATAAAATGTACATCAAAACTTACACATTTTCATTGTACACTTAAAAAAGATACGTGAAAACTTACACATCTTCATAGTACACCTAAAAAATGTACATCAAAACGTACACATTTTCATTGTACACTTAAAAAATATACATCAAAACTTACACATTTTCATTGTACACTTATAAAATGAACATCAACTCTTACACATTTTCATTGTACACTCATAAAATGTACATCAAAACTTACACATTTTCATTGTACACTCATAAAATGTACATCAAAACTTACACATTTTTATTGTACACTCAAAAAATGTACATCAAAACCTACACATTTTCATTGTAAACTTAAAAAATGTACATCAAAACGTACACATTTTCATTGTACACTTAAAAAATATACATCAAAACTTACACATTTTCATTGTACACTTAAAAAATGTACATCAAAACCTACACATTTTCATTGTACACTTATAAAATATACATCAAAACCTACACATTTTCATTGTACACTTATAAAATATACATCAAAACCTACACATTTTCATTGTAAACTTAAAAAATATACATCAAAAGCTACACATTTTCATTGTACACTCATAAAATGTACATCAAAACCTACACATTTTCATTGTAAACTTAAAAAATATACATCAAAACCTACAGATTTTCATTGTAAACTTAAAAAATATACATCAAAACCTACACATTTTCATTGTACACTTAAAAAATGGACATCAAAAGCTACACACTTTCATTGTACACTCGTAAAATGTACATCAAAACCTACACATTTCCATTGTACACTTAAAGAATGTACATCAAAACTTACACATTTTCATTGTACACTTAAAAAATGTACATCAAAACCTACACATTTTCATTGTACACTTAAAAAATGTACATCAAAACCTACACATTTTCATTGTACACTTAAAAAATGTACATCAAAACCTACACATTTTCATTGTACACTTAAAAAATGTACATCAAAACCTACACATTTTCATTGTACACTTAAAAAATGTACATCAAAACCTACACATTTTTATTGTACACTTAAAAAAGATACATCAAGACTTACACATTTTCATAGTACACTTAAAAAATGTTCATCAAAACGTACACATTTTCATTGTACACTTAAAAAATGTACATCAAAACCTACACATTTCCATTGTACACTTAAAAAATGTACATCAAAACTTACACATTTTCATTGTACACTTAAAAAATGTACATCAAAACCTACACATTTTCATTGTACACTTAAAAAATGTAGATCAAAACCTACACATTTTCATTGTACACTTAAAAAATGTACATCAAAACCTGAACATTTTCATTGTACACTTAAAAAATGTACATCAAAACTTACACATTTTCATTGTACACTTAAAAAATGTACATCAAAACCTACACATTTTCATTATACACTTAAAAAATATACATCAAAACCTACACATTTTCATTGTACACTTAAAAAATATACATCAAAACCTACACATTTTCATTGTAAACTTAAAAAATATACATCAAAACCTACACATTTTCATTGTACACTTATAAAATATACATCAAAACCTACACATTTTCATTGTACACTTATAAAATATACATCAAAACCTACACATTTTCATTGTAAACTTAAAAAATATACATCAAAAGCTACACATTTTCATTGTACACTCATAAAATGTACATCAAAACCTACACATTTTCATTGTAAACTTAAAAAATATACATCAAAACCTACAGATTTTCATTGTAAACTTAAAAAATATACATCAAAACCTACACATTTTCATTGTACACTTAAAAAATGGACATCAAAAGCTACACACTTTCATTGTACACTCGTAAAATGTACATCAAAACTTACACATTTTCATTGTACACTTAAAAAATATACCTCAAAACTTACACATTTTCATTGTACACTCATAATATGAACATCAACACTTACACATTTTCATTGTAAACTTAAAAAATATACATCAAAACTTACACATTTTCATTGTACACTTATAAAATGATCATCAACACTTACACATTTTCATTGTACACTCATAAAATGTACATCAAAACTTACACATTTTCATTGTACACTCATAAAATGTACATCAAAACTTACACATTTTTATTGTACACTCAAAAAATGTACATCAAAAACTACACATTTTCATTGTAAACTTAAAAAATGTACATCAAAACTTACACATTTTCATTGTACACTTAAAAAATGTACATCAAAACTTACACATTTTCATTGTACACTTAAAAAATGTACATCAAAACCTACACATTTTCATTGTACACTTAAAAAATGTACATCAAAACTTACACATTTTCATTGTACACTCATAAAATGTACATCAAAACTTACACATTTTCATTGTACACTTAAAAAAGATACGTCAAAACTTACACATCTTCATAGTACACCTAAAAAATGTACATCAAAACGTACACATTTTCATTGTACACTTAAAAAATATACATCAAAACTAACACATTTTCATTGTACACTTATAAAATGAACATCAACTCTTACACATTTTCATTGTACACTCATAAAATGTACATCAAAACTTACACATTTTCATTGTACACTTAAAAAATGTACATCAACACTTAGAAATTTTCATTGGAAACTTAAAAAATATACATCGAAACCTACACATTTTCATTGTACACTTAAAAATGTACATCAAAATCTACACATTTTCATTGTACACTCATAAAATGAACATAAACACTTACACATTTTCATTGTACACTCATAAAATGTACATCAAAACTTAAACATTTTCATTGTACACTTAAAAAATGAACATCAACACTTACACATTTTCATTGTAAACTTAAAAAATATACCTCAAAACCTACACATTTTCATTGTACACTTAAAAACGGTACATCAAAACTTACACATTTTCATTGTACACTTATAAAATAAACATCTAAACTTACACATTTTCATTGTACACTCATAAAATGTACATCAAAACTTACACATTTTCATTGTAAACTTAAAAAATATACATCAAAACCTACACATTTTCATTGTAAACTTAAAAAATATAAATCGAGACCTACACATTTTCATTGTACACTTAAAAAATGTACATCAAAACTTACACATCTTCATTGTACACTTATAAAATGAACATCAACACTTACACATTTTCATTGTACACTAATAAAATGAACATCAAAACTTACACATTTTCGTTGTAAACTTAAAAAATATACATCAAAACCTACACATTTTCATTGTAAACTTAAAAAATATACATCAAAACCTACACATTTTCATTGTACACTTAAAAAATGTACATCAAAGCTTACACATTTTCAATGTAAACTTAAAAAATATACATCAAAACCTACACATTTTCATTTTAAACTTAAAAAATATACATCTAAACCTACACATTTTCATTGTACACTTAAAAAATGTACATCAAAACTTACACATTTTCATTGTAAACTTAAAAAATATACATCAAAACGTACACATTTTCATTGTAAACCTAAAAAATATACATCAAAACCTACACATTTTCATTGTACACTTAAAAAATGTACATCAAAACCTACACATTTTCATTGTACACTCATAAAATGTACATCAAAACTTACACATTTTCATTGTACACTTAAAAAATGTACATCAGAACTTACACATTTTCATTGTACACTTAAAAAATGAACATCAACACTTACACATTTTCATTGTAAACTTAAAAAATATACATCAAAACCTACACATTTTCATTGTACACTTAAAAAATGTACATCAAAACTTACACATTTTCATTGTACACTTATAAAAGGAACATCAACACTTACACATTTTCATTGTACACGCATAAAATGTGCATCAAAACTTACACATTTTCATTGTAAACTTAAAAAATATACATCAAAACCTAAATATTTTCATTGTAAACTTAAAAAATATACATCAAAACCTACACATTTTCATTTTACACTTAAAAAATATACATCAAAACCTACACATTTTGATTGTACACTTAAAAAATGTACATCAAAACTTACACATTTTCATTGTACACTTATAAAATGAACATCAACACTTACACATTTTCATTGTACACTCATAAAATGTACATCAAAGCTTACACATTTTCATTGTACACTCATAAAATGTACATCAAAACTTACACATTTTTATTGTACACTCAAAAAATGTACATCAAAACCTACACATTTTCATTGTAAACTTAAAAAATGTACATCAAAACTTACACATTTTCATTGTACACTTAAAAAATGTACATCAAAACTTACACATTTTCATTGTACACTTAAAAAATGTACATCAAAACCTACACATTTTCATTGTACACTTAAAAAATGTACATCAAAACTTACACATTTGCATTGTACACTTATAAAATGAACATCAACTCTTACACATTTTCATTGTACACTCATAAAATGTACATCAAAACTTACACATTTTCATTGTACACTAAAAAATGTACATCAACACTTAGAAATTTTCATTGTAAACTTAAAAAATATACATCGAAACCTACACATTTTCATTGTACACTTAAAAATGTACATCAAAATCTACACATTTTCATTGTACACTCATAAAATGAACATAAACACTTACACATTTTCATTGTACACTCATAAAATGTACATCAAAACTTAAACATTTTCATTGTACACTTAAAAAATGAACATCAACACTTACACATTTTCATTGTAAACTTAAAAAATATACCTCAAAACCTACACATTTTCATTGTACACTTAAAAGATGTACATCAAAACTTACACATTTTCATTGTACACTTATAAAATGAACATCAACACTTACACACTTTCATTGTACACTTAAAAAATGTACATCAAAACTTACACATTTTCATTGTAAACTTAAAAAATATACATCAAAACCTACACATTTTCATTGTAAACTTAAAAAATATAAATCGAGACCTACACATTTTCATTGTACACTTAAAAAATGTACATCAAAACTTACACATTTTCATTGTACACTTATAAAATGAACATCAACACTTACACATTTTCATTGTACACTCATAAAATGTACATCAAAACTTACTCATTTTCGTTGTAAACTTAAAAAATATACATCAAAACCTACACATTTTCATTGTAAACTTAAAAAATATACATCAAAACCTACACATTTTCATTGTACACTTAAAAAATGTACATCAAAACTTACACATTTTCAATGTAAACTTAAAAAATATACATCAAAACCTACACATTTTCATTTTAAACTTAAAAAATATACATCTAAACCTACACATTTTCATTGTACACTTAAAAAATGTACATCAAAACTTACACATTTTCATTATGAACTTAAAAAATATACATCAAAACCTACACATTTTCATTGTAAACTTAAAAAGAATACATCAAAACCTACACATTTTCATTGTACACTTAAAAAATGTACATCAAAACCTACACATTTTCATTGTACACTCATAAAATGTACATAAAAACTTACACATTTACATTGTACACTTAAGAAATATACATCAAAACTTACACATTTTCATTGTACACTTAAAAAATGAACATCAACACTTACACATTTTCATTGTAAACTTAAAAAATATACATCAAAACCTACACATTTTCATTGTACACTTAAAAAATGTACATTTAAACTTACACATTTTCATTGTACACTTATAAAATGAACATCAACACTTACACATTTTCATTGTACACTCATAAAATGTACATTAAAACTTACACATTTTCATTGTACACTTAAAAAATGTACATCAAAACTTACACATTTTCATTGTAAACTTAAAAAATATACATGAAAACCTACACATTTTCATTGTAAACTTAAAAAATATACATCAAAACCTACACATTTTCATTGTACACTTAAAAAATGTACATCAAAACTTACACATTTTCATTGTACACTTATAAAATGAACATCAACACTTACACATTTTCATTGTACACTCATAAAATGTACATCAAAGCTTACACATTTTCAGTGTAAACTTAAAAAATATACATCAAAACCTACACATTTTCATTGTAAACTTAAAAAATATACATCAAAACCTACACATTTTCATTGTACACTTAAAAAATGTACATCTAAAACTATACATTTTCATTGTACACTTAAAAAATATACATCAAAACCTACACATTTTCATAGTAAACTTAAAAAAATATACATCAAAACCTACACATTATCATTGTACACTTAAAAAATGTACATCAAAACTACACATTTTCATTGTAAACTTAAAAAGTATACATCAAAACCTACACATTTTCATTGTACACTTAAAAAATGTACATAAAAACTACACATTTTCATTGTACACTTATAAAATGAACATCAACACTTACACATTTTCATTGTAAACTTAAAAAATATACATCAAAACCTACACATTTCATTGTAAACTTAAAAAATATACATCAAAACCTACAGATTTTCATTGTAAACTTAAAAAATATAAATCAAAACCTACACATTTTCATTGTACACTTAAAAAATGTACATCAAAACTTACACATTTTCATTGTACACTTAAAAAATGTACATCAAAACTTACACATTTTCATTGTACATTTCAAAAATGTACATCAAAACCTACACATTTTCATTGTACACTTAAAAAATGTACATCAAAACTTACACATTTTCATTGTAAACTTAAAAAATGTACATCAAAACCTACACATTTTCATTGTACACTCACAAAATGTACATCAAAACTTACACATTTTCATTGTATACTTAAAAAATATACATCAAAACCTACACATTTTCATTGTACACTCATAAAATGTACATCAAAACCTACACATTTTCATTGTAAACGTAAAAAATATACATCAAAACCTACACATTTTCATTGTACACTCATAAAATGTACATCAAAACTTACACATTTTCATTGTACACTCATAAAATCTACATCAAAACCTACACATTTTCATTGTAAACTTAAAAAATATACATCAAAACTTACACATTTTCACTGTAAACCTTAAAAATATACATCAAACTTACACATTTTCATTGTACACTCATAAAATCTACATCAAAACCTACACATTTTCATTGTAAACTTAAAATATATACATCAAAACCTACACATTTTCATTAGAAACTTAAAAAATATACATCAAAGCCTACACATTTTCACTGTAAACTTAAAAAATATACATCAAAACCTACACATTTTCATTGTACACTTAAAAAATGTACATCAAAACCTACACATTTTCATTGTACACTTAAAAAATGTACATTAAAACCTACACATTTTCATTATACGCTAAAAAAATATACATCAAAACCTACACATTTTCATTGTACACTCATAAAATATACATTAAAACCTACACATTTTCATTGTAAACTTAAAAAATATACATCAAAACCTACACATTTTCATTGTAAACTTAAAAAATATACATCAAAACCTACACATTTTCATTGTGCACTCATAATGTACATCAAAACCTACACATTTTCATTGTAAACTTAAAAAATATACATCAAAACCTACACATTTTCATTGTACACTCATTAAGTATACATCAAAAATAAACACATTTTCATTGTAAACTTAAAAATTATACATCAAAACCTACACATTTTCATTGTACACTCATAAAATGTACATCAAAACCTACACATTTTCATTGTACACTCATAAAATGTACAACAAAACTTACACATTTTCATTGTGCACTCATAAAATGTACATCAAAACTTACACATTTTCATTGTACACTCATAAAATGTACATCAAAACCTACACATTTTCATTGTAAACTTAAAAAATGTACATCAAAACTTACACATTTTCGTTGTACACTTAAACAATATACATCAAAACTTACACATTTTCATTGTACACTCATAAAATGTACATCAAAACTTACACATTTTCATTGTACACTCGTAAAATGTACATCAAAACCTACACATTTTCATTGTACACTCATAAAATATACATCCAAACCTACACATTTTCATTGTAAACTTAAAAAATATACATCAAAACCTACACATTTACATTGTACACTTAAAAAATGTACATCAAAACTTACACATATTCATTGTAAACTTAAAAAATATACATCAAAACCTACACATTTTCATTGTACACTTAAAAAATGTACATCAAAGCCTACACATTTTCATTGTACACTTAAAAAATGTACATCAAAACTTACACATTTTCATTGTACACTTAAAAAATGTACATCAAAACCTACACATTTTCACTGTAAACTTAAAAAATGTACATCAAAACCTACACATTTTCATTGTACACTTAAAAAATATACATCAAAACCTACACATTTTCATTGTACACTTAAAAAATGTGCATCAAAGCTTACACATTTTCATGGTAAACTTAAAAAATATACATCAAAACCTACACGTTTTCATTGTCCACTCATAAAATGTACATCAAAACTTACACATTTTCATTGTACACTTAAAAAATGTACATCAAAACCTACACATTTTCATTGTAAACTTAAAAAATATACATCAAAACTTACACATTTTCATTGTACACTTAAAAAATATACATCAAAACCTACACATTTTCATTGGACACTTCAAAAATATACATCAAAAACTACACATTTTCATTGTACACTTAAAAAAATGTACATCAAAACCTACACATTTTCATTGTACACTCATAAAATGAACATCAACACTTACACATTTTCATTGTAAACTTAAAAAGTATACATCAAAACCTACACATATTCATTGTACACTTAAAAAATGTACATCAAAACCTACACATTTTCATTGTACACTCATAAAATGTACATCAAAACTTACACATTTTCATTGTACACTTAAAAAATGTACATCAAAACTTACACATTTTCATTGTACACTCATAAAATGAACATCAACACTTACACATTTTCATTGTAAACTTAAAAAACATACATCAAAGCTTACACATTTTCATTGTACACTTAAAAAATATACATCAAAACCTACACATTTTCATTGTACACTTATAGAATGATCATCAACACTTACACATTTTCATTGTACACTCATAAAATGTACATCAAAACTTACACATTTTCATTGTAGTCTCATTAAATGTACATCAAAACTTACACATTCTTATTGTACACTCATAAAATGTGCATCAAAACTTGCACATTTTCATTGTACACTCATGAAATGTACATCAAAATCTATCACATTTTCATTGTACACTCATAAAGTGTACATCAAAACTTACACATTTTCATTGTACACTCATATAAATTACATCAAAACTTCCACATTTTTATTGTACGCTCAAAAAATGTACACCAAACCCTACACATTTTCATTGTAAACTTAAAAAATGTACATTAAAACTTAAACATTTTCGTTGTACACTTAAAAAATGTACATCAAAAGTTACACATTTTAATTGTGCACTTAAAAATTGTACATCAAAACCTACACATTTTCATTGTACACTTAAAAAATCTACATCAAAACTCACACATTTTCATTGTACATTCATAAAATGTACTTCAAAACTTACACATTTTCATTGTACACTTAAAAAAGATACATCAAAACTTACACATTTTCATAGTACACTTATTAAATGCACATCAAAACGTACACATTTTCATTGTACACTTAAAAAATGTACATCAAAACCTACACCTTTTCATTGTACACTTAAAAAATGTACATCAAAACTTACACATTTTCATTCTACACTTAAAAAATGTACATCAAAACCTAGACATTTTCATTGTACACTTAAAGAATATACATCAAAACCTACACATTTTCATTGTACACTTAAAAATGTACATCAAAACCTACACATTTTCATTGTACACTTAAAAAATGTATATCAAAACTTACACATTTTCACTGTACACTTAAAAAATGTACATTAAAACCTACACATTTTCATTATACGCTTAAAAAATATACATCAAAACCTACACATTTTCATTGTACACTTAAAAAGTATACATCAAAACCTACACATTTTCATTGTAAACGTAAAAAATATACATCAAAACCTACAGATTTTCATTGTACACTCACAAAATGTACATCAAAACCTACACATTTTCATTGTAAACTTAAAAAATATACATCAAAACCTACACATTTTCATTGTACACTCATAAAATATACATTAAAACCTACACATTTTCATTGTAAACTTAAAAAATATACATCAAAACCTACACATTTTCATTGTACACTCATAAAATGTACATCAAAACCTACACATTTTCACTGTAAACTTAAAAAATATACATCAAAACCTACACATTTTCATTGTACACTCATAAAATATACATTAAAACCTACACATTTTCATTGTAAACTTAAAAAATATACATCAAAACCTACACATTTTCATTGTACACTCATAAAATGTACATCAAAAACTACACATTTCCATTGTAAACTTAAAAAATATACATCAAAACCTACACATTTTCATTGTACACTCATAAAATGTACATTAAACTTACACATCTTTATTGTACACTCATAAAATGTACATCAAAACCTACACATTTTCATTGTAAACTTAAAAAATGTACATCAAAACTTACACATTTTCATTGTACACTTACAAAACGTACATCAAAACTTACACATTTTCATTGTACACTCATAAAATGTACATCAAAACTTACACATTTTTATTGTACACTCAAAAAATGTACATCAAAAACTACACATTTTCATTGTAAACTTAAAAAATGTACATCAAAACTTACACATTTTCATTGTACACTTAAAAAATGTACATCAAAACTTACACATTTTCATTGTACACTTAAAAAATGTACATCAAAACCTACACATTTTCATTGTACACTTAAAAAATGTACATCAAAACTTACACATTTTCATTGTACACTCATAAAATGTACATCAAAACTTACACATTTTCATTGTACACTTAAAAAAGATACGTCAAAACTTACACATCTTCATAGTACACCTAAAAAATGTACATCAAAACGTACACATTTTCATTGTACACTTAAAAAATATACATCAAAACTTACACATTTTCATTGTACACTTATAAAATGAACATCAACTCTTACACATTTTCATTGTACACTCATAAAATGTACATCAAAACTTACACATTTTCATTGTACACTTAAAAAATGTACATCAACACTTAGAAATTTTCATTGGAAACTTAAAAAATATACATCGAAACCTACACATTTTCATTGTACACTTAAAAATGTACATCAAAATCTACACATCTTCATTGTACACTCATAAAATGAACATAAACACTTACACATTTTCATTGTACACTCATAAAATGTACATCAAAACTTAAACATTTTCATTGTACACTTAAAAAATGAACATCAACACTTACACATTTTCATTGTAAACTTAAAAAATATACCTCAAAACCTACACATTTTCATTGTACACTTAAAAACGGTACATCAAAACTTACACATTTTCATTGTACACTTATAAAATAAACATCTAAACTTACACATTTTCATTGTACACTCATAAAATGTCCATCAAAACTTACACATTTTCATTGTAAACTTAAAAAATATACATCAAAACCTACACATTTTCATTGTAAACTTAAAAAATATAAATCGAGACCTACACATTTTCATTGTACACTTAAAAAATGTACATCAAAACTTACACATCTTCATTGTACACTTATAAAATGAACATCAACACTTACACATTTTCATTGTACACTAATAAAATGAACATCAAAACTTACACATTTTCGTTGTAAACTTAAAAAATATACATCAAAACCTACACATTTACATTGTAAACTTAAAAAATATACATCAAAACCTACACATTTTCATTGTACACTTAAAAAATGTACATCAAAGCTTACACATTTTCAATGTAAACTTAAAAAATATACATCAAAACCTACACATTTTCATTTTAAACTTAAAAAATATACATCTAAACCTACACATTTTCATTGTACACTTAAAAAATGTACATCAAAACTTACACATTTTCATTGTAAACTTAAAAAATATACATCAAAACGTACACATTTTCATTGTAAACCTAAAAAATATACATCAAAAACTACACATTTTCATTGTACACTTAAAAAATGTACATCAAAACCTACACATTTTCATTGTACACTCATAAAATGTACATCAAAACTTACACATTTTCATTGTACACTTAAAAAATGTACATCAAAACCTACACATTTTCATTGTACACTTAAAAAGTATACATCAAAACCTACACATTTTCATTGTAAACGTAAAAAATATACATCAAAACCTACAGATTTTCATTGTACACTCACAAAATGTACATCAAAACCTACACATTTTCATTGTAAACTTAAAAAATATACATCAAAACCTACACATTTTCACTGTACACTCATAAAATATACATTAAAACCTACACATTTTCATTGTAAACTTAAAAAATATACATCAAGACCTACACATTTTCATTGTACACTCATAAAATGTACATCAAAACCTACACATTTTCACTGTAAACTTAAAAAATATACATCAAAACCTACACATTTTCATTGTACACTCATAAAATATACATTAAAACCTACACATTTTCATTGTAAACTTAAAAAATATACATCAAAACCTACACATTTTCATTGTACACTCATAAAATGTACATCAAAAACTACACATTTCCATTGTAAACTTAAAAAATATACATCAAAACCTACACATTTTCATTGTACACTCATAAAATGTACATTAAACTTACACATCTTTATTGTACACTCATAAAATGTACATCAAAACCTACACATTTTCATTGTAAACTTAAAAAATGTACATCAAAACTTACACATTTTCATTGTACACTTACAAAACGTACATCAAAACTTACACATTTTCATTGTACACTCATAAAATGTACATCAAAACTTACACATTTTTATTGTACACTCAAAAAATGTACATCAAAAACTACACATTTTCATTGTAAACTTAAAAAATGTACATCAAAACTTACACATTTTCATTGTACACTTAAAAAATGTACATCAAAACTTACACATTTTCATTGTACACTTAAAAAATGTACATCAAAACCTACACATTTTCATTGTACACTTAAAAAATGTACATCAAAACTTACACATTTTCATTGTACACTCATAAAATGTACATCAAAACTTACACATTTTCATTGTACACTTAAAAAAGATACGTCAAAACTTACACATCTTCATAGTACACCTAAAAAATGTACATCAAAACGTACACATTTTCATTGTACACTTAAAAAATATACATCAAAACTTACACATTTTCATTGTACACTTATAAAATGAACATCAACTCTTACACATTTTCATTGTACACTCATAAAATGTACATCAAAACTTACACATTTTCATTCTACACTTAAAAAATGTACATCAACACTTAGAAATTTTCATTGGAAACTTAAAAAATATACATCGAAACCTACACATTTTCATTGTACACTTAAAAATGTACATCAAAATCTACACATTTTCATTGTACACTCATAAAATGAACATAAACACTTACACATTTTCATTGTACACTCATAAAATGTACATCAAAACTTAAACATTTTCATTGTACACTTAAAAAATGAACATCAACACTTACACATTTTCATTGTAAACTTAAAAAATATACCTCAAAACCTACACATTTTCATTGTACACTTAAAAACGGTACATCAAAACTTACACATTTTCATTGTACACTTATAAAATAAACATCTAAACTTACACATTTTCATTGTACACTCATAAAATGTACATCAAAACTTACACATTTTCATTGTAAACTTAAAAAATATACATCAAAACCTACACATTTTCATTGTAAACTTAAAAAATATAAATCGAGACCTACACATTATCATTGTACACTTAAAAAATGTACATCAAAACTTACACATCTTCATTGTACACTTATAAAATGAACATCAACACTTACACATTTTCATTGTACACTAATAAAATGAACATCAAAACTTACACATTTTCGTTGTAAACTTAAAAAATATACATCAAAACCTACACATTTTCATTGTAAACTTAAAAAATATACATCAAAACCTACACATTTTCATTGTACACTTAAAAAATGTACATCAAAGCTTACACATTTTCAATGTAAACTTAAAAAATATACATCAAAACCTACACATTTTCATTTTAAACTTAAAAAATATACATCTAAACCTACACATTTTCATTGTACACTTAAAAAATGTACATCAAAACTTACACATTTTCATTGTAAACTTAAAAAATATACAGCAAAACGTACACATTTTCATTGTAAACCTAAAAAATATACATCAAAACCTACACATTTTCATTGTACACTTAAAAAATGTACATCAAAACCTACACATTTTCATTGTACACTCATAAAATGTACATCAAAACTTACACATTTTCATTGTACACTTAAAAAATGTACATCAAAACTTACACATTTTCATTGTACACTTAAAAAATGAACATCAACACTTACACATTTTCATTGTAAACTTAAAAAATATACATCAAAACCTACACATTTTCATTGTACACTTAAAAAATGTACATCAAAACTTACACATTTTCATTGTACACTTATAAAAGGAACATCAACACTTACACATTTTCATTGTACACGCATAAAATGTGCATCAAAACTTACACATTTTCATTGTAAACTTAAAAAATATACATCAAAACCTAAATATTTTCATTGTAAACTTAAAAAATATACATCAAAACCTACACATTTTCATTTTACACTTAAAAAATATACATCAAAACCTACACATTTTGATTGTACACTTAAAAAATGTACATCAAAACTTACACATTTTCATTGTACACTTATAAAATGAACATCAACACTTACACATTTTCATTGTACACTCATAAAATGTACATCAAAGCTTACACATTTTCATTGTACACTCATAAAATGTACATCAAAACTTACACATTTTTATTGTACACTCAAAAAATGTACATCAAAACCTACACATTTTCATTGTAAACTTAAAAAATGTACATCAAAACTTACACATTTTCATTGTACACTTAAAAAATGTACATCAAAACTTACACATTTTCATTGTACACTTAAAAAATGTACATCAAAACCTACACATTTTCATTGTACACTTAAAAAATGTACATCAAAACTTACACATTTGCATTGTACACTTATAAAATGAACATCAACTCTTACACATTTTCATTGTACACTCATAAAATGTACATCAAAACTTACACATTTTCATTGTACACTAAAAAATGTACATCAACACTTAGAAATTTTCATTGTAAACTTAAAAAATATACATCGAAACCTACACATTTTCATTGTACACTTAAAAATGTACATCAACATCTACACATTTTCATTGTACACTCATAAAATGAACATAAACACTTACACATTTTCATTGTACACTCATAAAATGTACATCAAAACTTAAACATTTTCATTGTACACTTAAAAAATGAACATCAACACTTACACATTTTCATTGTAAACTTAAAAAATATACCTCAAAACCTACACATTTTCATTGTACACTTAAAAGATGTACATCAAAACTTACACATTTTCATTGTACACTTATAAAATGAACATCAACACTTACACACTTTCATTGTACACTTAAAAAATGTACATCAAAACTTACACATTTTCATTGTAAACTTAAAAAATATACATCAAAACCTACACATTTTCATTGTAAACTTAAAAAATATAAATCGAGACCTACACATTTTCATTGTACACTTAAAAAATGTACATCAAAACTTACACATTTTCATTGTACACTTATAAAATGAACATCAACACTTACACATTTTCATTGTACACTCATAAAATGTACATCAAAACTTACTCATTTTCGTTGTAAACTTAAAAAATATACATCAAAACCTACACATTTTCATTGTAAACTTAAAAAATATACATCAAAACCTACACATTTTCATTGTACACTTAAAAAATGTACATCAAAACTTACACATTTTCAATGTAAACTTAAAAAATATACATCAAAACCTACACATTTTCATTTTAAACTTAAAAAATATACATCTAAACCTACACATTTTCATTGTACACTTAAAAAATGTACATCAAAACTTACACATTTTCATTATGAACTTAAAAAATATACATCAAAACCTACACATTTTCATTGTAAACTTAAAAAATATACATCAAAACCTACACATTTTCATTGTACACTTAAAAAATGTACATCAAAACCTACACATTTTCATTGTACACTCATAAAATGTACATAAAAACTTACACATTTACATTGTACACTTAAGAAATATACATCAAAACTTACACATTTTCATTGTACACTTAAAAAATGAACATCAACACTTACACATTTTCATTGTAAACTTAAAAAATATACATCAAAACCTACACATTTTCATTGTACACTTAAAAAATGTACATCAAAACTTACACATTTTCATTGTACACTTATAAAATGAACATCAACACTTACACATTTTCATTGTACACTTATAAAATGAACATCAACACTTACACATTTTCATTGTACACTTAAAAAATGTACATCAAAGCTTACACATTTTCAGTGTAAACTTAAAAAATATACATCAAAACCTACACATTTTCATTGTAAACTTAAAAAATATACATCAAAACCTACACATTTTCATTGTACACTTAAAAAATGTACATCTAAAACTATACATTTTCATTGTACACTTAAAAAATATACATCAAAACCTACACATTATCATTGTACACTTAAAAAATGTACATCAAAACTACACATTTTCATTGTAAACTTAAAAAGTATACATCAAAACCTACACATTTTCATTGTACACTTAAAAAATGTACATAAAAACTACACATTTTCATTGTACACTTATAAAATGAACATCAACACTTACACATTTTCATTGTAAACTTAAAAAATATACATCAAAACCTACACATTTCATTGTAAACTTAAAAAATATACATCAAAACCTACAGATTTTCATTGTAAACTTAATAAATATAAATCAAAACCTACACATTTTCATTGTACACTTAAAAAATGTACATCAAAACTTACACATTTTCATTGTACACTTAAAAAATGTACATCAAAACTTACACATTTTCATTGTACATTTCAAAAATGTACATCAAAACCTACACATTTTCATTGTACACTTAAAAAATGTACATCAAAACTTACACATTTTCATTGTAAACTTAAAAAATGTACATCAAAACCTACACATTTTCATTGTACACTCACAAAATGTACATCAAAACTTACACATTTTCATTGTATACTTAAAAAATATACATCAAAACCTACACATTTTCATTGTACACTCATAAAATGTACATCAAAACCTACACATTTTCATTGTAAACGTAAAAAATATACATCAAAACCTACACATTTTCATTGTACACTCATAAAATGTACATCAAAACTTACACATTTTCATTGTACACTCATAAAATCTACATCAAAACCTACACATTTTCATTGTAAACTTAAAAAATATACATCAAAACTTACACATTTTCACTGTAAACCTTAAAAATATACATCAAACTTACACATTTTCATTGTACACTCATAAAATCTACATCAAAACCTACACATTTTCATTGTAAACTTAAAATATATACATCAAAACCTACACATTTTCATTAGAAACTTAAAAAATATACATCAAAGCCTACACATTTTCACTGTAAACTTAAAAAATATACATCAAAACCTACACATTTTCATTGTACACTTAAAAAATGTACATCAAAACCTACACATTTTCATTGTACACTTAAAAAATGTACATTAAAACCTACACATTTTCATTATACGCTAAAAAAATATACATCAAAACCTACACATTTTCATTGTACACTCATAAAATATACATTAAAACCTACACATTTTCATTGTAAACTTAAAAAATATACATCAAAACCTACACATTTTCATTGTAAACTTAAAAAATATACATCAAAACCTACATATTTTCATTGTACACTCATAAAATGTACATCAAAACCTACACATTTTCATTGTAAACTTAAAAAATATACATCAAAACCTACACATTTTCATTGTACACTCATAAAGTATACATCAAAACCTACACATTTTCGTTGTAAACTTAAAAAATATACATCAAAACCTACACATTTTCATTGTACACTCATAAAATGTACATCAAAACCTACACATTTTCATTGTAAACTTAAAAAATATACATCAAAACCTACACATTTTCATTGTACACTCATAAAATGTACAACAAAACTTACACATTTTCATTGTGCACTCATAAAATGTACATCAAAACTTACACATTTTCATTGTACACTCATAAAATGTACATCAAAACCTACACATTTTCATTGTAAACTTAAAAAATGTACATCAAAACTTACACATTTTCGTTGTACACTTAAACAATATACATCAAAACTTACACATTTTCATTGTACACTCATAAAATGTACATCAAAACTTACACATTTTCATTGTACACTCGTAAAATGTACATCAAAACCTACACATTTTCATTGTACACTCATAAAATATACATCCAAACCTACACATTTTCATTGTAAACTTAAAAAATATACATCAAAACCTACACATTTACATTGTACACTTAAAAAATGTACATCAAAACTTACACATATTCATTGTAAACTTAAAAAATGTACATCAAAACCTACACATTTTCATTGTACACTTAAAAAATGTACATCAAAGCCTACACATTTTCATTGTACACTTAAAAAATGTACATCAAAACTTACACATTTTCATTGTACACTTAAAAAATGTACATCAAAACCTACACATTTTCACTGTAAACTTAAAAAATGTACATCAAAACCTACACATTGTCATTGTACACTTAAAAAATATACATCAAAACCTACACATTTTCATTGTACACTTAAAAAATGTACATCAAAGCTTACACATTTTCATGGTAAACTTAAAAAATATACATCAAAACCTACACGTTTTCATTGTCTACTCATAAAATGTACATCAAAACTTACACATTTTCATTGTACACTTAAAAAATGTACATCAAAACCTACACATTTTCATTGTAAACTTAAAAAATATACATTAAAACTTACACATTTTCATTGTACACTTAAAAAATATACATCAAAACCTACACATTTTCATTGTACACTTCAAAAATATACATCAAAAACTACACATTTTCATTGTACACTTAAAAAATGTACATCAAAACCTACACATTTTAATTGTACACTCATAAAATGAACATCAACACTTACACATTTTCATTGTAAACTTAAAAAGTATACATGAAAACCTACACATTTTCATTGTACACTTAAAAAATGTACATCAAAACCTACACATTTTCATTGTACACTCATAAAATGTACATCAAAACTTACACATTTTCATTGTACACTTAAAAAATGTACATCAAAACTTACACATTTTCATTGTACACTCATAAAATGAACATCAACACTTACACATTTTCATTGTAAACTTAAAAAACATACATCAAAGCTTACACATTTTCATTGTACACTTAAAAAATATACATCAAAACCTACACATTTTCATTGTACACTTATAAAATGATCATCAACACTTACACATTTTCATTGTACACTCATAAAATGTACATCAAAACTTACACATTTTCATTGTACTCTCATTAAATGTACATCAAAACTTACACATTCTTATTGTACACTCATAAAATGTGCATCAAAACTTGCACATTTTCATTGTACACTCATAAAATGTACATCAAAATCTACACATTTTCATTGTACACTCATAAAGTGTACATCAAAACTTACACATTTTCATTGTACACTCATATAATGTACATCAAAACTTCCACATTTTTATTGTACACTCAAAAAATGTACACCAAACCCTACACATTTTCATTGTAAACTTAAAAAATGTACATTAAAACTTAAACATTTTCGTTGTACACTTAAAAAATGTACATCAAAAGTTACACATTTTAATTGTGCACTTAAAAAATGTACATCAAAACCTGCACATTTTCATTGTACACCTAAAAAATCTACATCAAAACTCACACATTTTCATTGTACATTCATAAAATGTACTTCAAAACTTACACATTTTCATTGTACACTTAAAAAAGATACATCAAAACTTACACATTTTCATAGTACACTTATTAAATGCACATCAAAACGTACACATTTTCATTGTACACTTAAAAAATGTACATCAAAACCTACACCTTTTCATTGTACACTTAAAAAATGCACATCAAAACTTACACATTTTCATTCTACACTTAAAAAATGTACATCAAAACCTAGACATTTTCATTGTACACTTAAAGAATATACATCAAAACCTACACATTTTCATTGTACACTTAAAAATGTACATCAAAACATACACATTTTCATTGTACACTTAAAAAATGTACATCAAAACTTACACATTTTCACTGTACACTTAAAAAATGTACATTAAAACCTACACATTTTCATTATACGCTTAAAAAATATACATCAAAACCTACACATTTTCATTGTACACTCATAAAATATACATTAAAACCTACACATTTTCATTGTAAACTTAAAAAATATACATCAAAACCTACACATTTTCATTGTACACTCATAAAATGTACATCAAAACCTACACATTTTCATTGTAAACTTAAAAAATATACATCAAAACCTACACATTTTCATTGTACACTCATAAAATATACATTAAAACCTACACATTTTCATTGTAAACTTAAAAAATATACATCAAAACCTACACATTTTCATTGTACACTCATAAAATGTACATCAAAAACTACACATTTCCATTGTAAACTTAAAAAATATACATCAAAACCTACACATTTTCATTGTACACTCATAAAATGTACATTAAACTTACACATCTTTATTGTACACTCATAAAATGTACATCAAAACCTACACATTTTCATTGTAAACTTAAAAAATGTACATCAAAACTTACACATTTTCATTGTACACTTACAAAACGTACATCAAAACTTACACATTTTCATTGTACACTTAAAAAATGTACATCAAAACTTACACATTTTCATTGTACACTTAAAAAGTATACATCAAAACCTACACATTTTCATTGTACACTTATAAAATGTACATCAAAACTTACACATTTTCATTGTACACTCGTAAAATGTACATCAAAACATACACATTTTCATTGTACACTCATAAAATATACATCAAAACCTACACATTTTCATTGTAAACTTAAGAAATATACATCAAAACCTACACATTTTCATTGTACACTTAAATTATGTACATCAAAACTTACAGATTTTCATTGTAAACTTAAAAAATGTACATCAAAACCTACACATTTTCATTGTACACTTAAAAAATGTACATCAAAACTTACACATTTTCATTGTACACTTAAAAAATGTACATCAAAACCTACACATTTTCATTGAAAACTTAAAAAATGTACATTAACACCTACACATTTTCATTGTACACTTAAAAAATATACATCAAAACCTACACATTTTCATTGTACACTTAAAAAATGTACATCAAAACCTACACATTTTCATTGTAAACTTAAAAAATATACATCAAAACCTACACATTTTCATTGTACACTCATAAAATGTACATCAAAACTTACACATTTTCATTGTACACTTAAAAAATGTACATCAAAACCTACACATTTTCATTGTAAACTTAAAAAATATACATCAAAACTTACACATTTTCATTGTAAACTTAAAAAATATACATCAAAACCTACACATTTTCATTGTACACTCATAAAATGTACATCAAAACTTACACATTTTCATTGTACACTTAAAAAATGTACATCAAAACCTACACATTTTCATTGTACACTTAAAAAATGTACATCAAAACCTACACATTTTCATTGTACACTCATAAAATGTACATCAAAACTTACACATTTTCATTGTACACTTAAAAAATGTACATCAAAACCTACACATTTTCATTGTAAACTTAAAAAATATACATCAAAACTTACACATTTTCATTGTACACTTAAAAAATATACATCAAAACCTACACATTTTCATTGTACACTTAAAAAATGTACATCAAAGCTTACACATTTTCATTGTACACTTAAAAAATGTACATCAAAACCTACACATTTTCATTGTAAACTTAGAAAATGTACATCAAAACCTTCACATTTTCATTGTACACTTAAAAAATATACATCAAAACCTACACATTTTCATTGTACACTTAAAAAATGTACATCAAAGCTTACACATTTTCATTGTAAACTTAAAAAATATACATCAAAACCTACACGTTTTCATTGTCCACTCATAAAATGTACATCAAAACTTACACATTTTCATTGTACACTTAAAAAATGTACATCAAAACCTACACATTTTCATTGTAAACTTAAAAAATATACATCAAAACTTACACATTTTCATTGTACAGTTAAAAAATATACATCAAAACCTACACATTTTCATTGTACACTTAAAAAATGTACATCAAAAACTACACATTTTCATTGTACACTTAAAAAATGTACATCAAAACCTACACATTTTCATTGTACACTTAAAAAATGTACATCAAAACCTACACATTTTCATTGTACACTTAAAAAATGTACATCAAAACTTACACATTTTCGTTGTACACTTAAAAAATGTACATCAAAACCTACACATTTTCATTGAAAACTTAAAAAATATACATTAACACCTACACATTTTCATTGTACACTTAAAAAATATACATCAAAACCTACACATTTTCATTGTACACTTAAAAAATGTACATCAAAACTTACACATTTTCATTGTAAACTTAAAAAATATACATCAAAACCTACACATTTTCATTGTACACTCATAAAATGTACATCAAAACTTACACATTTTTATTGTACACTTAAAAAATGTACATCAAAACCTACACATTTTCATTGTAAACTTAAAAAATATACATCAAAACTTACACATTTTCATTGTACTCTTAAAAAATATACATCAAAACCTACACATTTTAATTGTACACTTCAAAAATATACATCAAAAACTACACATTTTCTTTGTACACTCATAAAATGAACATCAACACTTACACATTTTCATTGTAAACTTAAAAAATATACATCAAAACCTACACATTTTCATTGTACACTTAAAAAATGTACATCAAAACCTACACATTTTCATTGTACACTTAAAAAATGTACATCAAAACTTACACATTTTATTTGTACACTCATAAAATGAACATCAACACTTACACATTTTCATTGTAAACTTAAAAAATATACATCAAAGCTTACACATTTTCATTGTACACTTAAAAAATGTACATCAAAACCTACACATTTTCATTGTACACTCATAAAATGTACATCAAAACTTACACATTTTCATTGTACACTTAAAAAATGTACATCAAAACTTACACATTTTCATTGTACACTCATAAAATGAACATCAACACTTACACATTTTCATTGTAAACTTAAAAAATATAGGCGTAGGCTTTCACGGCCGGTGTTTGAAATTCTACATGAGTCTTCCGGGCTGATTTGCCGTGGTCTGCTGGAGTAACTTGGTCCAGACGTTTCGTCCACTACTGCGGTGGACATCATCAGTGGCGTGGTCGAAGTCTTCTTGGTGAAGGTACACTTGTGTCTGAGGCCTCTGCTGGGTTTTCTTCAACACCTCAACAGCCTCAATCCGCGCATCCAGTTCACCATGGAAAAAGAAAAAGATGGTCAGCTGGCTTTCCTGGACGTGCTGGTCAGCAGGAAAGACAACGGCAAACTTGGACACACGGTGTACCGCAAGCCTACTCACACAGACCGTTATGTCAACAAAACCTCCAACCACCATCCGAGATACAAACGGGCTATGATTCAAACTCTCCTACACCGCGCTTCCCGTATTTGCGAGCCTCATCTGCTACCACAAGAGCTGCACCATCTGGAACTAGCCTTACAAGCCAATGGCTATTCTACACAAGAAATAAAGAGAGCCTTCCGACCACCCAGACGGCAGCCGATCTCTGCTAAGCCGACCCCACCTAGGAGCAAAGGCACGGTATTCCTTCCTTATGTTCAAAACGTCACCGACAGGATTGAACGCCTCCTGCTACGCCATAATATCAAGACGGTTTTCAAGCCTACAAGAGAGCTCAACAGTTTACTACGCTCAGCCAAGGACCCGAGGGACCCGCTCTCCTCGGCTGGCGTATACCGGATCCCCTGCTCGTGTGGTGCAGTATATATTGGTACGACGCTACGTAGTATCAACACCAGACTAAACGAACACAAGAGATGCTGCCTTCTTGGACAATTTGAAAAGTCAGCTGTCGCTGAACATGCTATAGAAGCGGAGGGGGAGCATGTCATCAAGTTTCAGGACACCAGCATTCTATCTAACATCTCACACTACCATGCTCGACTACAGCGCGAAGCCATAGAAATTTATAAACATGCCAATAATTTCAATAGGAAAGAGGAAGCCCTTAAGCTCAACAAAACTTGGTACCCCGTCATCGATAACATTAAACAACACAGACAGTCAAGCAACACAAGCCAATCAGAATCTAGTAGCGCCCGAGATGCAGCTAGCCCCCTCCCACCAACCACACTGCCTCAGCGAGCCCCGAGCCAATCAGAGAAGACCCCTCCGTGTATAAAATCCGCATCCCAGACAGTCAACGCCTCAGACACAAGTGTACCTTCACCAAGAAGACTTCGACCACGCCACTGATGATGTCCACCGCAGTAGTGGACGAAACGTCTGGACCAAGTTACTCCAGCAGACCACGGCAAATCAGCCCGGAAGACTCATGTAGAATTTTAAAAAATATACATCAAAGCTTACACATTTTCATTGTACACTTAAAAAATATACATCAAAACCTACACATTTTCATTGTACACTTATAAAATGATCATCAACACTTACACATTTTCATTGTACACTCATAAAATGTACATCAAAACTTACACATTTTCATTGTACTCTCATAAAATGTACATCAAAACTTACACATTCTTATTGTACACTCATAAAATGTGCATCAAAACTTGCACATTTTCATTGTACACTCATAAAATGTACATCAAAATCTACACATTTTCATTGTACACTCATAAAGTGTACATCAAAGCTTACACATTTTCATTGTACACTCATATAATGTACATCAAAACTTACACATTTTCATTGTACACTCATAAAATGTACATCAAAACTTACACATTTTTATTGTACACTCAAAAATGTACATCAAACCCTACACATTTTCATTGTAAACTTAAAAAATGTACATCAAAACTTACACATTTTCGTTGTACACTTAAAAAATGTACATCAAAACTTACACATTTTAATTGTACACTTAAAAAATGTACATCAAAACCTACACATTTTCATTGTACACTTTAAAAATCTACATCAAAACTTACACATTTTCATTGTACATTCATAAAATGTACTTCAAAACTTACACATTTTCATTGTACACTTAAAAAAGATACATCAAAACTTACACATTTTCATAGTACACTTAATAAATGCACATCAAAACGTACACATTTTCATTGTACACTTAAAAAATGTACATCAAAACCTACACATTTTCATTGTACACTTAAAAAATGTACATCAAAACCTACACATTTTCATTGTACACTTAAAAAATGTACATCAAAACCTACACATTTTCACTGTACACTTAAAAAATGTACATTGAAACCTACACATTTTCATTATACGCTTAAAAAATATACATCAAAACCTACACATTTTCATTGTACACTTAAAAAATATACATCAAAACCTACACATTTTCATTGTAAACTTAAAAAATATACATCGAACCCTACAGATTTTCATTGTACACTCATAAAATGTACATCAAAACCTACACATTTTCATTGTAAACTTAAAAAATATACATCAAAACCTACACATTTTCATTGTACACTCATAAAATATATATTAAAACCTACACATTTTCATTGTAAACTTAAAAAATATACATCAAAACCTACACATTTTCATTGTAAACTTAAAAAATATACATCAAAACCTACACATTTTCATTGTACACTCATAAAATGTACATCAAAACCTACACATTTTCATTGTAAACTTAAAAAATATACATCAAAACCTACACATTTTCATTGTACACTCATAAAGTATACATCAAAACCTACACATTTTCATAGTAAACTTAAAAAATATACATCAAAACCTACACATTTTCATTGTACACTCATAAAATGTACATCAAAACCTACACATTTTCATTGTAAACTTAAAAAATATACATCAAAACCTACACATTTTCATTGTACACTCATAAAATGTACAACAAAACTTACACATTTTCATTGTACACTCATAAAATGTACATCAAAACTTACACATTTTCATTGTACACTCATAAAATGTACATCAAAACCTACACATTTTCATTGTAAACTTAAAAAATGTACATCAAAACTTACACATTTTCGTTGTAAACTTAAAAAATATACATCAAAACTTACACACTTTCATTGTACTCTTAAAAAATATACATCAAAACCTAAACATTTTCATTATACACTTCAAAAATATACATCAAAAACTACACATTTTCTTTGTACACTTAAAAAATGTACATCAAAACCTACACATTTTCATTGTACACTCATAAAATGAACATCAACACTTACACATTTTCATTGTAAACTTAAAAAATATACATCAAAACCTACACATTTTCATTGTACACTTAAAAAATGTACATCAAAAGCTACACATTTTCATTGTACACTTAAAAAATGTACATCAAAACTTACACATTTTATTTGTACACTCATAAAATGAACATCAACACTTACACATTTTCATTGTAAACTTAAAAAATATACATCAAAGCTTACACATTTTCATTGTACACTTAAAAAATGTACATCAAAACCTACACATTTTCATTGTACACTCATAAAATGTACATCAAAACTTACACATTTTCATTGTACCCTTAAAAAATGTACATCAAAACTTACACATTTTCATTGTACACTCATAAAATGAACATCAACACTTACACATTTTCATTGTAAACTTAAAAAATATACATCAAAGCTTACACATTTTCATTGTACACTTAAAAAATATACATCAAAACCTACACATTTTCATTGTACACTTATAAAATGATCATCAACACTTACACATTTTCATTGTACACTCATAAAATGTACATCAAAACTTACACATTTTCATTGTACTCTCATAAAATGTACATCAAAACTTACACATTCTTATTGTACACTCATAAAATGTGCATCAAAGCTTGCACATTTTCATTGTACACTCATAAAATGTACATCAAAATCTACACATTTTCATTGTACACTCATAAAGTGTACATCAAAGCTTACACATTTTCATTGTACACTCATATAATGTGCATCAAAACTTACACATTTTCATTGTACACTCATAAAATGTACATCAATACTTACACATTTTTATTGTACACTCAAAAAATGTACATCAAACCCTACACATTTTCATTGTAAACTTAAAAAATGTACATCAAAACTTACACACTTTCGTTGTACACTTAAAAAATGTACATCAAAACTTACACATTTTAATTGTACACTTAAAAAATGTACATCAAAACCTACACATTTTCATTGTACACTTTAAAAATCTACATCAAAACTTACACATTTTCATTGTACATTCATAAAATGTACTTCAAAACTTACACATTTTCATTGTACACTTAAAAAAGATACATCAAAACTTACACATTTTCATAGTACACTTAATAAATGCACATCAAAACGTAAACATTTTCATTGTACACTTAAAAAATGTACATCAAAACCTACACATCTTTATTGTACACTTAAAAAATCTACATCAAAACTTACACATTTTCATTGTACACTTAAAAAATGTACATCAAAACCTAGACATTTTCATGGTACCCTTAAAGAATATACATCAAAACCTACACATTTTCATTGTACACTTAAAAAATGTACATCAAAACCTACACATTTTCATTGTACACTTAAAAAATGTACATCAAAACCTACACATTTTCACTGTACACTTAAAAAATGTACATTGAAACCTACACATTTTCATTATACGCTTAAAAAATATAGATCAAAACCTACACATTTTCATTGTACACTTAAAAAATATACATCAAAACCTACACATTTTCATTGTAAACTTAAAAAATATACATCGAAACCTACAGATTTTCATTGTACACTCATAAAATGTACATCAAAACCTACACATTTTCATTGTAAACTTAAAAAATATACATCAAAACCTACACATTTTCATTGTACACTCATAAAATATACATTAAAACCTACACATTTTCATTGTAAACTTAAAAAATATACATCAAAACCTACACATTTTCATTGTAAACTTAAAAAATATACATCAAAACCTACACATTTTCATTGTACACTCATAAAATGTACATCAAAACCTACACATTTTTATTGTAAACTTAAAAAATATACATCAAAACCTACACATTTTCATTGTACACTCATAAAGTATACATCAAAACCTACACATTTTCATTGTTAACTTAAAAAATATACATCAAAACCTACACATTTTCATTGTACACTCATAAAATGTACATCAAAACCTACACATTTTCATTGTAAACTTAAAAAATATA
Organism: Tenodera sinensis; assembly: GCA_030765045.1. Taxonomy (NCBI): domain Eukaryota; kingdom Metazoa; phylum Arthropoda; class Insecta; order Mantodea; family Mantidae; genus Tenodera; species Tenodera sinensis. The sequence goes on along the minus strand of CM060963.1, from coordinate 163,964,501 downwards.
CATCAAAACCTACACATTTTCATTGTACACTCATAAAATGTACAACAAAACTTACACATTTTCATTGTACACTCATAAAATGTACATCAAAACTTACACATTTTCATTGTACACTCATAAAATGTACATCAAAACCTACACATTTTCATTGTAAACTTAAAAAATATACATCAAAACCTACACATTTCATTGTAAACTTAAAAAATATACATCAAAACCTACAGATTTTCATTGTAAACTTAATAAATATAAATCAAAACCTACACATTTTCATTGTACACTTAAAAAATGTACATCAAAACTTACACATTTTCATTGTACACTTAAAAAATGTACATCAAAACTTACACATTTTCATTGTACATTTCAAAAATGTACATCAAAACCTACACATTTTCATTGTACACTTAAAAAATGTACATCAAAACTTACACATTTTCATTGTAAACTTAAAAAATGTACATCAAAACCTACACATTTTCATTGTACACTCACAAAATGTACATCAAAACTTACACATTTTCATTGTATACTTAAAAAATATACATCAAAACCTACACATTTTCATTGTACACTCATAAAATGTACATCAAAACCTACACATTTTCATTGTAAACGTAAAAAATATACATCAAAACCTACACATTTTCATTGTACACTCATAAAATGTACATCAAAACTTACACATTTTCATTGTACACTCATAAAATCTACATCAAAACCTACACATTTTCATTGTAAACTTAAAAAATATACATCAAAACTTACACATTTTCACTGTAAACCTTAAAAATATACATCAAACTTACACATTTTCATTGTACACTCATAAAATCTACATCAAAACCTACACATTTTCATTGTAAACTTAAAATATATACATCAAAACCTACACATTTTCATTAGAAACTTAAAAAATATACATCAAAGCCTACACATTTTCACTGTAAACTTAAAAAATATACATCAAAACCTACACATTTTCATTGTACACTTAAAAAATGTACATCAAAACCTACACATTTTCATTGTACACTTAAAAAATGTACATTAAAACCTACACATTTTCATTATACGCTAAAAAAATATACATCAAAACCTACACATTTTCATTGTACACTCATAAAATATACATTAAAACCTACACATTTTCATTGTAAACTTAAAAAATATACATCAAAACCTACACATTTTCATTGTAAACTTAAAAAATATACATCAAAACCTACACATTTTCATTGTACACTCATAAAATGTACATCAAAACCTACACATTTTCATTGTAAACTTAAAAAATATACATCAAAACCTACACATTTTCATTGTACACTCATAAAGTATACATCAAAACCTACACATTTTCATTGTAAACTTAAAAAATATACATCAAAACCTACACATTTTCATTGTACACTCATAAAATGTACATCAAAACCTACACATTTTCATTGTAAACTTAAAAAATATACATCAAAACCTACACATTTTCATTGTACACTCATAAAATGTACAACAAAACTTACACATTTTCATTGTGCACTCATAAAATGTACATCAAAACTTACACATTTTCATTGTACACTCATAAAATGTACATCAAAACCTACACATTTTCATTGTAAACTTAAAAAATGTACATCAAAACTTACACATTTTCGTTGTACACTTAAACAATATACATCAAAACTTACACATTTTCATTGTACACTCATAAAATGTACATCAAAACTTACACATTTTCATTGTACACTCGTAAAATGTACATCAAAACCTACACATTTTCATTGTACACTCATAAAATATACATCCAAACCTACACATTTTCATTGTAAACTTAAAAAATATACATCAAAACCTACACATTTACATTGTACACTTAAAAAATGTACATCAAAACTTACACATATTCATTGTAAACTTAAAAAATGTACATCAAAACCTACACATTTTCATTGTACACTTAAAAAATGTACATCAAAGCCTACACATTTTCATTGTACACTTAAAAAATGTACATCAAAACTTACACATTTTCATTGTACACTTAAAAAATGTACATCAAAACCTACACATTTTCACTGTAAACTTAAAAAATGTACATCAAAACCTACACATTTTCATTGTACACTTAAAAAATATACATCAAAACCTACACATTTTCATTGTACACTTAAAAAATGTACATCAAAGCTTACACATTTTCATGGTAAACTTAAAAAATATACATCAAAACCTACACGTTTTCATTGTCTACTCATAAAATGTACATCAAAACTTACACATTTTCATTGTACACTTAAAAAATGTACATCAAAACCTACACATTTTCATTGTAAACTTAAAAAATATACATTAAAACTTACACATTTTCATTGTACACTTAAAAAATATACATCAAAACCTACACATTTTCATTGTACACTTCAAAAATATACATCAAAAACTACACATTTTCATTGTACACTTAAAAAATGTACATCAAAACCTACACATTTTAATTGTACACTCATAAAATGAACATCAACACTTACACATTTTCATTGTAAACTTAAAAAGTATACATGAAAACCTACACATTTTCATTGTACACTTAAAAAATGTACATCAAAACCTACACATTTTCATTGTACACTCATAAAATGTACATCAAAACTTACACATTTTCATTGTACACTTAAAAAATGTACATCAAAACTTACACATTTTCATTGTACACTCATAAAATGAACATCAACACTTACACATTTTCATTGTAAACTTAAAAAACATACATCAAAGCTTACACATTTTCATTGTACACTTAAAAAATATACATCAAAACCTACACATTTTCATTGTACACTTATAAAATGATCATCAACACTTACACATTTTCATTGTACACTCATAAAATGTACATCAAAACTTACACATTTTCATTGTACTCTCATTAAATGTACATCAAAACTTACACATTCTTATTGTACACTCATAAAATGTGCATCAAAACTTGCACATTTTCATTGTACACTCATAAAATGTACATCAAAATCTACACATTTTCATTGTACACTCATAAAGTGTACATCAAAACTTACACATTTTCATTGTACACTCATATAATGTACATCAAAACTTCCACATTTTTATTGTACACTCAAAAAATGTACACCAAACCCTACACATTTTCATTGTAAACTTAAAAAATGTACATTAAAACTTAAACATTTTCGTTGTACACTTAAAAAATGTACATCAAAAGTTACACATTTTAATTGTGCACTTAAAAAATGTACATCAAAACCTGCACATTTTCATTGTACACCTAAAAAATCTACATCAAAACTCACACATTTTCATTGTACATTCATAAAATGTACTTCAAAACTTACACATTTTCATTGTACACTTAAAAAAGATACATCAAAACTTACACATTTTCATAGTACACTTATTAAATGCACATCAAAACGTACACATTTTCATTGTACACTTAAAAAATGTACATCAAAACCTACACCTTTTCATTGTACACTTAAAAAATGCACATCAAAACTTACACATTTTCATTCTACACTTAAAAAATGTACATCAAAACCTAGACATTTTCATTGTACACTTAAAGAATATACATCAAAACCTACACATTTTCATTGTACACTTAAAAATGTACATCAAAACATACACATTTTCATTGTACACTTAAAAAATGTACATCAAAACTTACACATTTTCACTGTACACTTAAAAAATGTACATTAAAACCTACACATTTTCATTATACGCTTAAAAAATATACATCAAAACCTACACATTTTCATTGTACACTCATAAAATATACATTAAAACCTACACATTTTCATTGTAAACTTAAAAAATATACATCAAAACCTACACATTTTCATTGTACACTCATAAAATGTACATCAAGACCTACACATTTTCATTGTAAACTTAAAAAATATACATCAAAACCTACACATTTTCATTGTACACTCATAAAATATACATTAAAACCTACACATTTTCATTGTAAACTTAAAAAATATACATCAAAACCTACACATTTTCATTGTACACTCATAAAATGTACATCAAAAACTACACATTTCCATTGTAAACTTAAAAAATATACATCAAAACCTACACATTTTCATTGTACACTCATAAAATGTACATTAAACTTACACATCTTTATTGTACACTCATAAAATGTACATCAAAACCTACACATTTTCATTGTAAACTTAAAAAATGTACATCAAAACTTACACATTTTCATTGATACACTTACAAAACGTACATCAAAACTTACACATTTTCATTGTACACTTAAAAAATGTACATCAAAACTTACACATTTTCATTGTACACTTAAAAAGTATACATCAAAACCTACACATTTTCATTGTACACTTATAAAATGTACATCAAAACTTACACATTTTCATTGTACACTCGTAAAATGTACATCAAAACATACACATTTTCATTGTACACTCATAAAATATACATCAAAACCTACACATTTTCATTGTAAACTTAAGAAATATACATCAAAACCTACACATTTTCATTGTACACTTAAATTATGTACATCAAAACTTACAGATTTTCATTGTAAACTTAAAAAATGTACATCAAAACCTACACATTTTCATTGTACACTTAAAAAATGTACATCAAAACTTACACATTTTCATTGTACACTTAAAAAATGTACATCAAAACCTACACATTTTCATTGAAAACTTAAAAAATGTACATTAACACCTACACATTTTCATTGTACACTTAAAAAATATACATCAAAACCTACACATTTTCATTGTACACTTAAAAAATGTACATCAAAACCTACACATTTTCATTGTAAACTTAAAAAATATACATCAAAACCTACACATTTTCATTGTACACTCATAAAATGTACATCAAAACTTACACATTTTCATTGTACACTTAAAAAATGTACATCAAAACCTACACATTTTCATTGTAAACTTAAAAAATATACATCAAAACTTACACATTTTCATTGTAAACTTAAAAAATATACATCAAAACCTACACATTTTCATTGTACACTCATAAAATGTACATCAAAACTTACACATTTTCATTGTACACTTAAAAAATGTACATCAAAACCTACACATTTTCATTGTACACTTAAAAAATGTACATCAAAACCTACACATTTTCATTGTACACTCATAAAATGTACATCAAAACTTACACATTTTCATTGTACACTTAAAAAATGTACATCAAAACCTACACATTTTCATTGTAAACTTAAAAAATATACATCAAAACTTACACATTTTCATTGTACACTTAAAAAATATACATCAAAACCTACACATTTTCATTGTACACTTAAAAAATGTACATCAAAGCTTACACATTTTCATTGTACACTTAAAAAATGTACATCAAAACCTACACATTTTCATTGTAAACTTAAAAAATGTACATCAAAACCTACACATTTTCATTGTACACTTAAAAAATATACATCAAAACCTACACATTTTCATTGTACACTTAAAAAATGTACATCAAAGCTTACACATTTTCATTGTAAACTTAAAAAATATACATCAAAACCTACACGTTTTCATTGTCCACTCATAAAATGTACATCAAAACTTACACATTTTCATTGTACACTTAAAAAATGTACATCAAAACCTACACATTTTCATTGTAAACTTAAAAAATATACATCAAAACTTACACATTTTCATTGTACAGTTAAAAAATATACATCAAAACCTACACATTTTCATTGTACACTTAAAAAATGTACATCAAAAACTACACATTTTCATTGTACACCTAAAAAATGTACATCAAAACCTACACATTTTCATTGTACACTTAAAAAATGTACATCAAAACCTACACATTTTCATTGTACACTTAAAAAATGTACATCAAAACTTACACATTTTCGTTGTACACTTAAAAAATGTACATCAAAACCTACACATTTTCATTGAAAACTTAAAAAATATACATTAACACCTACACATTTTCATTGTACACTTAAAAAATATACATCAAAACCTACACATTTTCATTGTACACTTAAAAAATGTACATCAAAACTTACACATTTTCATTGTAAACTTAAAAAATATACATCAAAACCTACACATTTTCATTGTACACTCATAAAATGTACATCAAAACTTACACATTTTTATTGTACACTTAAAAAATGTACATCAAAACCTACACATTTTCATTGTAAACTTAAAAAATATACATCAAAACTTACACATTTTCATTGTACTCTTAAAAAATATACATCAAAACCTACACATTTTAATTGTACACTTCAAAAATATACATCAAAAACTACACATTTTCTTTGTACACTCATAAAATGAACATCAACACTTACACATTTTCATTGTAAACTTAAAAAATATACATCAAAACCTACACATTTTCATTGTACACTTAAAAAATGTACATCAAAACCTACACATTTTCATTGTACACTTAAAAAATGTACATCAAAACTTACACATTTTATTTGTACACTCATAAAATGAACATCAACACTTACACATTTTCATTGTAAACTTAAAAAATATACATCAAAGCTTACACATTTTCATTGTACACTTAAAAAATGTACATCAAAACCTACACATTTTCATTGTACACTCATAAAATGTACATCAAAACTTACACATTTTCATTGTACACTTAAAAAATGTACATCAAAACTTACACATTTTCATTGTACACTCATAAAATGAACATCAACACTTACACATTTTCATTGTAAACTTAAAAAATATAGGCGTAGGCTTTCACGGCCGGTGTTTGAAATTCTACATGAGTCTTCCGGGCTGATTTGCCGTGGTCTGCTGGAGTAACTTGGTCCAGACGTTTCGTCCACTACTGCGGTGGACATCATCAGTGGCGTGGTCGAAGTCTTCTTGGTGAAGGTACACTTGTGTCTGAGGCCTCTGCTGGGTTTTCTTCAACACCTCAACAGCCTCAATCCGCGCATCCAGTTCACCATGGAAAAAGAAAAAGATGGTCAGCTGGCTTTCCTGGACGTGCTGGTCAGCAGGAAAGACAACGGCAAACTTGGACACACGGTGTACCGCAAGCCTACTCACACAGACCGTTATGTCAACAAAACCTCCAACCACCATCCGAGATACAAACGGGCTATGATTCAAACTCTCCTACACCGCGCTTCCCGTATTTGCGAGCCTCATCTGCTACCACAAGAGCTGCACCATCTGGAACTAGCCTTACAAGCCAATGGCTATTCTACACAAGAAATAAAGAGAGCCTTCCGACCACCCAGACGGCAGCCGATCTCTGCTAAGCCGACCCCACCTAGGAGCAAAGGCACGGTATTCCTTCCTTATGTTCAAAACGTCACCGACAGGATTGAACGCCTCCTGCTACGCCATAATATCAAGACGGTTTTCAAGCCTACAAGAGAGCTCAACAGTTTACTACGCTCAGCCAAGGACCCGAGGGACCCGCTCTCCTCGGCTGGCGTATACCGGATCCCCTGCTCGTGTGGTGCAGTATATATTGGTACGACGCTACGTAGTATCAACACCAGACTAAACGAACACAAGAGATGCTGCCTTCTTGGACAATTTGAAAAGTCAGCTGTCGCTGAACATGCTATAGAAGCGGAGGGGGAGCATGTCATCAAGTTTCAGGACACCAGCATTCTATCTAACATCTCACACTACCATGCTCGACTACAGCGCGAAGCCATAGAAATTTATAAACATGCCAATAATTTCAATAGGAAAGAGGAAGCCCTTAAGCTCAACAAAACTTGGTACCCCGTCATCGATAACATTAAACAACACAGACAGTCAAGCAACACAAGCCAATCAGAATCTAGTAGCGCCCGAGATGCAGCTAGCCCCCTCCCACCAACCACACTGCCTCAGCGAGCCCCGAGCCAATCAGAGAAGACCCCTCCGTGTATAAAATCCGCATCCCAGACAGTCAACGCCTCAGACACAAGTGTACCTTCACCAAGAAGACTTCGACCACGCCACTGATGATGTCCACCGCAGTAGTGGACGAAACGTCTGGACCAAGTTACTCCAGCAGACCACGGCAAATCAGCCCGGAAGACTCATGTAGAATTTTAAAAAATATACATCAAAGCTTACACATTTTCATTGTACACTTAAAAAATATACATCAAAACCTACACATTTTCATTGTACACTTATAAAATGATCATCAACACTTACACATTTTCATTGTACACTCATAAAATGTACATCAAAACTTACACATTTTCATTGTACTCTCATAAAATGTACATCAAAACTTACACATTCTTATTGTACACTCATAAAATGTGCATCAAAACTTGCACATTTTCATTGTACACTCATAAAATGTACATCAAAATCTACACATTTTCATTGTACACTCATAAAGTGTACATCAAAGCTTACACATTTTCATTGTACACTCATATAATGTACATCAAAACTTACACATTTTCATTGTACACTCATAAAATGTACATCAAAACTTACACATTTTTATTGTACACTCAAAAATGTACATCAAACCCTACACATTTTCATTGTAAACTTAAAAAATGTACATCAAAACTTACACATTTTCGTTGTACACTTAAAAAATGTACATCAAAACTTACACATTTTAATTGTACACTTAAAAAATGTACATCAAAACCTACACATTTTCATTGTACACTTTAAAAATCTACATCAAAACTTACACATTTTCATTGTACATTCATAAAATGTACTTCAAAACTTACACATTTTCATTGTACACTTAAAAAAGATACATCAAAACTTACACATTTTCATAGTACACTTAATAAATGCACATCAAAACGTACACATTTTCATTGTACACTTAAAAAATGTACATCAAAACCTACACATTTTCATTGTACACTTAAAAAATGTACATCAAAACCTACACATTTTCATTGTACACTTAAAAAATGTACATCAAAACCTACACATTTTCACTGTACACTTAAAAAATGTACATTGAAACCTACACATTTTCATTATACGCTTAAAAAATATACATCAAAACCTACACATTTTCATTGTACACTTAAAAAATATACATCAAAACCTACACATTTTCATTGTAAACTTAAAAAATATACATCGAACCCTACAGATTTTCATTGTACACTCATAAAATGTACATCAAAACCTACACATTTTCATTGTAAACTTAAAAAATATACATCAAAACCTACACATTTTCATTGTACACTCATAAAATATATATTAAAACCTACACATTTTCATTGTAAACTTAAAAAATATACATCAAAACCTACACATTTTCATTGTAAACTTAAAAAATATACATCAAAACCTACACATTTTCATTGTACACTCATAAAATGTACATCAAAACCTACACATTTTCATTGTAAACTTAAAAAATATACATCAAAACCTACACATTTTCATTGTACACTCATAAAGTATACATCAAAACCTACACATTTTCATAGTAAACTTAAAAAATATACATCAAAACCTACACATTTTCATTGTACACTCATAAAATGTACATCAAAACCTACACATTTTCATTGTAAACTTAAAAAATATACATCAAAACCTACACATTTTCATTGTACACTCATAAAATGTACAACAAAACTTACACATTTTCATTGTACACTCATAAAATGTACATCAAAACTTACACATTTTCATTGTACACTCATAAAATGTACATCAAAACCTACACATTTTCATTGTAAACTTAAAAAATGTACATCAAAACTTACACATTTTCGTTGTAAACTTAAAAAATATACATCAAAACTTACACACTTTCATTGTACTCTTAAAAAATATACATCAAAACCTAAACATTTTCATTATACACTTCAAAAATATACATCAAAAACTACACATTTTCTTTGTACACTTAAAAAATGTACATCAAAACCTACACATTTTCATTGTACACTCATAAAATGAACATCAACACTTACACATTTTCATTGTAAACTTAAAAAATATACATCAAAACCTACACATTTTCATTGTACACTTAAAAAATGTACATCAAAAGCTACACATTTTCATTGTACACTTAAAAAATGTACATCAAAACTTACACATTTTATTTGTACACTCATAAAATGAACATCAACACTTACACATTTTCATTGTAAACTTAAAAAATATACATCAAAGCTTACACATTTTCATTGTACACTTAAAAAATGTACATCAAAACCTACACATTTTCATTGTACACTCATAAAATGTACATCAAAACTTACACATTTTCATTGTACCCTTAAAAAATGTACATCAAAACTTACACATTTTCATTGTACACTCATAAAATGAACATCAACACTTACACATTTTCATTGTAAACTTAAAAAATATACATCAAAGCTTACACATTTTCATTGTACACTTAAAAAATATACATCAAAACCTACACATTTTCATTGTACACTTATAAAATGATCATCAACACTTACACATTTTCATTGTACACTCATAAAATGTACATCAAAACTTACACATTTTCATTGTACTCTCATAAAATGTACATCAAAACTTACACATTCTTATTGTACACTCATAAAATGTGCATCAAAACTTGCACATTTTCATTGTACACTCATAAAATGTACATCAAAATCTACACATTTTCATTGTACACTCATAAAGTGTACATCAAAGCTTACACATTTTCATTGTACACTCATATAATGTGCATCAAAACTTACACATTTTCATTGTACACTCATAAAATGTACATCAATACTTACACATTTTTATTGTACACTCAAAAAATGTACATCAAACCCTACACATTTTCATTGTAAACTTAAAAAATGTACATCAAAACTTACACACTTTCGTTGTACACTTAAAAAATGTACATCAAAACTTACACATTTTAATTGTACACTTAAAAAATGTACATCAAAACCTACACATTTTCATTGTACACTTTAAAAATCTACATCAAAACTTACACATTTTCATTGTACATTCATAAAATGTACTTCAAAACTTACACATTTTCATTGTACACTTAAAAAAGATACATCAAAACTTACACATTTTCATAGTACACTTAATAAATGCACATCAAAACGTAAACATTTTCATTGTACACTTAAAAAATGTACATCAAAACCTACACATCTTTATTGTACACTTAAAAAATCTACATCAAAACTTACACATTTTCATTGTACACTTAAAAAATGTACATCAAAACCTAGACATTTTCATGGTACCCTTAAAGAATATACATCAAAACCTACACATTTTCATTGTACACTTAAAAAATGTACATCAAAACCTACACATTTTCATTGTACACTTAAAAAATGTACATCAAAACCTACACATTTTCACTGTACACTTAAAAAATGTACATTGAAACCTACACATTTTCATTATACGCTTAAAAAATATAGATCAAAACCTACACATTTTCATTGTACACTTAAAAAATATACATCAAAACCTACACATTTTCATTGTAAACTTAAAAAATATACATCGAAACCTACAGATTTTCATTGTACACTCATAAAATGTACATCAAAACCTACACATTTTCATTGTAAACTTAAAAAATATACATCAAAACCTACACATTTTCATTGTACACTCATAAAATATACATTAAAACCTACACATTTTCATTGTAAACTTAAAAAATATACATCAAAACCTACACATTTTCATTGTAAACTTAAAAAATATACATCAAAACCTACACATTTTCATTGTACACTCATAAAATGTACATCAAAACCTACACATTTTTATTGTAAACTTAAAAAATATACATCAAAACCTACACATTTTCATTGTACACTCATAAAGTATACATCAAAACCTACACATTTTCATTGTTAACTTAAAAAATATACATCAAAACCTACACATTTTCATTGTACACTCATAAAATGTACATCAAAACCTACACATTTTCATTGTAAACTTAAAAAATATACATCAAAACCTACACATTTTCATTGTACACTCATAAAATGTACAACAAAACTTACACATTTTCATTGTACACTCATAAAATGTACATCAAAACTTACACATTTTCATTGTACACTCATAAAATGTACATCAAAACCTACACATTTTCATTGTAAACTTAAAAAATGTACATCAAAACTTACACATTTTCGTTGTACACTTAAACAATATACATCAAAACTTACACATTTTCATTGTACACTCATAAAATGTACATCAAAACTTACACATTTTCATTGTACACTCGTAAAATGTACATCAAAACCTACACATTTTCATTGTACACTCATAAAATATACATCCAAACCTACACATTTTCATTGTAAACTTAAAAAATATACATCAAAACCTACACATTTACATTGTACACTTAAAAAATGTACATCAAAACTTACACATATTCATTGTAAACTTAAAAAATGTACATCAAAACCTACACATTTTCATTGTACACTTAAAAAATGTACATCAAAACCTACACATTTTCATTGTACACTTAAAAATGTACATCAAAACCTACACATTTTCACTGTACACTTAAAAAATATACATCAAAACCTACACATTTTCATAGTACACTTAATAAATGCACATCAAAACCTACACATTTTCATTATACACTCATAAAATGTACATAGAAACCTACAGATTTTCATTGTACACTCATAAAATGTACATCAAAACCTACACATTTTCATTGTAAAATTAAAAAATATACATCAAAACCTACACATTTTCATTGTAAACTTAAAAAATATACATCAAAACCTACACATTTTCATTGTACACTCATAAAATGTACATCAAAACCTACACATTTTCATTGTAAACTTAAAAAATATACATAAAAACCTACACATTTTCAGTGTACACTCATAAAGTATACATCAAAACCTACACATTTTCATTGTAAACTTAAAAAATATACATCAAAACCTACACATTTTCATTGTACACTCATAAAATGTACATCAAAACCTACACATTTTCATTGTAAACTTAAAAAATATACATCAAAACCTACACATTTTCATTGTACACTCATAAAATGTACAACAAAACTTACACATTTTCATTGTACACTCATAAAATGTACATCAAAACTTACACATTTTCATTGTACACTCATAAAATGTACATCAAAACCTACACATTTTCATTGTAAACTTAAAAAATGTACATCAAAACTTACACATTTTCGTTGTACACTTAAACAATATACATCAAAACTTACACATTTTCATTGTACACTCATAAAATGTACATCAAAACTTACACATTTTCATTGTACACTTAAAAAATGTACATCAAAACCTACACATTTTCATTGTAAACTTAAAAAATATACATCAAAACTTACACATTTTCATTGTACTCTTAAAAAATATACATCAAAACCTACACATTTTCATTGTACACTTCAAAAATATACATCAAAAACTACACATTTTCTTTGTACACTTAAAAAATGTACATCAAAACCTACACATTTTCATTGTACACTCATAAAATGAACATCAACACTTACACATTTTCATTGTAAACTTAAAAAATATACATCAAAACCTACACATTATCATTGTACACTCATAAAATGTACAAAAGAACTTACACATTTTCATTGTACACTCATAAAATGTACATCAAAACTTACACATTTTCATTGTACACTCATAAAATGTACATCAAAACCTACACATTTTCATTGTAAACTTAAAAAATGTACATCAAAACTTACACATTTTCACTGTACACTTAAAAAATGTACATTAAAACCTACACATTTTCATTATACGCTTAAAAAATATACATCAAAACCTACACATTTTCATTGTACACTTAAAAAATATACATCAAAACCTACACATTTTCATTGTAAACTTAAAAAATATACATCAAAACCTACAGATTTTCATTGTACACTCATAAAATGTACATCAAAACCTACACATTTTCATTGTAGACTTAAAAAATATACATCAAAACCTACACATTTTCATTGTGCACTCATAAAATATACATTAAAACCTACACATTTTCATTGTAAACTTAAAAAATATACATCAAAACCTACTCAATTTCATTGTAAACTTAAAAAATATACATCAAAACCTACACATTTTCATTGTACACTCATAAAATGTACATCAAAACCTACACATTTTCATTGTAAACTTAAAAAATATACATCAAAACCTACACATTTTCATTGCACACTCATAAAATATACATCAAAACCTACACATTTTCATTGTACACTCATAAAATGTACATCAAAACCTACACATTTTCATTGTAAACTTAAAAAATATACATCAAAACCTACACATTATCATTGTACACTCATAAAATGTACAACAAAACTTACACATTTTCATTGTACACTCATAAAATGTACATCAAAACTTACACATTTTCATTGTACACTCATAAAATGTACATCAAAACCTACACATTTTCATTGTAAACTTAAAAAATGTACATTAAACCTTACACATTTTCGTTGTACACTTAAACAATATACATCAAAACTTACACATTTTCATTGTACACTCATAAAATGTACATCAAAACTTACACATTTTCATTGTACACTCGTAAAATGTACATCAAAACCAACACATTTTCATTGTACACTCATAAAATATACATCCAAACCTACACATTTTCATTGTAAACTTAAAAAATATACATCAAAACCTACACATTTACATTGTACACTTACAAAATTTACATCAAAACTTACACATATTCATTGTAAACTTAAAAAATGTACATCAAAACCTACACATTTTCATTGTACACTTAAAAAATGTACATCAAAACCTACACATTTTCATTGTACACTTAAAAAATGTACATCAAAACTTACACATTTTCATTGTACACTTAAAAAATGTACATCAAAACCTACACATTTTCATTGTAAACTTAAAAAATGTACATCAAAACCTACACATTTTCATTGTACACTTACAAAATATACATTAAAACCTACACATTTTCATTGTACACTTAAAAAGTGTATATCAAAGCTTACACATTTTCATTGTAAACTTAAAAAATATACATCAAAACCTACACATTTTCATTGTACACTTAAAAAATGTACATCAAAACCTACACATTTTCATTGTACGCTTAAAAAATGTACATCAAAACTTACACATTTTCATTGTACACTCATAAAATGAACATCAACACTTACACATTTTCATTGTAAACTTAAAAAATATACATCAAAGCTTACACATTTTCATTGTACACTTAAAAAGTATACATCAAAACCTCCACATTTTCATTGTACACTTATAAAATGATCATCAACACTTACACATTTTCATTGTACACTCATAAAATGTACATCAAAACTTACACATTCTTATTGTACACTCATAAAATGTGCATCAAAACTTGCACATTTTCATTGTACACTCATAAAATGTACATCAAAATCTACACATTTTCATTGTACACTCATAAAGTGTACATCAAAGCTTACACATTTTCATTGTACACTCATATAATGTACATCAAAACTTACACATTTTCATTGTACACTCATAAAATGTACATCAATACTTACACATTTTTATTGTACACTCAAAAAATGTACATCAAACCCTACACATTTTCATTGTAAACTTAAAAAATGTACATCAAAACTTACACACTTTCGTTGTACACTTAAAAAATGTACATCAAAACTTACACATTTTAATATTACACTTAAAAAATGTACATCAAAACCTACACATTTTCATTGTACACTTTAAAAATCTACATCAAAACTTACACATTTTCATTGTACATTCATAAAATGTACTTCAAAACTTACACATTTTCATTGTACACTTAAAAAAGATACATCAAAACTTACACATTTTCATAGTACACTTAATAAATGCACATCAAAACGTAAACATTTTCATTGTACACTTAAAAAATGTACATCAAAACTTACACATTTTCATTGTACACTCATAAAATGTACAACAAAACTTACACATTTTCATTGTACACTCATAAAATGTACATCAAAACTTACACATTTTCATTGTACACTCATAAAATGTACATCAAAACCTACACATTTTCATTGTAAACTTAAAAAATGTACATCAAAACTTACACATTTTCGTTGTACACTTAAACAATATACATCAAAACTTACACATTTTCATTGTACACTCATAAAATGTACATCAAAACTTACACATTTTCATTGTACACTCGTAAAATGTACATCAAAACCTACACATTTTCATTGTACACTCATAAAATATACATCCAAACCTACACATTTTCATTGTAAACTTAAAAAATATACATCAAAACCTACACATTTACATTGTACACTTAAAAAATGTACATCAAAACTTACACATATTCATTGTAAACTTAAAAAATGTACATCAAAACCTACACATTTTCATTGTACACTTAAAAAATGTACATCAAAACCTACACATTTTCATTGTACACTTAAAAATGTACATCAAAACCTACACATTTTCACTGTACACTTAAAAAATATACATCAAAACCTACACATTTTCATAGTACACTTAATAAATGCACATCAAAACCTACACATTTTCATTGTACACTCATAAAATGTACATAGAAACCTACAGATTTTCATTGTACACTCATAAAATGTACATCAAAACCTACACATTTTCATTGTAAAATTAAAAAATATACATCAAAACCTACACATTTTCATTGTAAACTTAAAAAATATACATCAAAACCTACACATTTTCATTGTACACTCATAAAATGTACATCAAAACCTACACATTTTCATTGTAAACTTAAAAAATATACATCAAAACCTACAGATTTTCATTGTACACTCATAAAATGTACATCAAAACCTACACATTTTCATTGTAGACTTAAAAAATATACATCAAAACCTACACATTTTCATTGTGCACTCATAAAATATACATTAAAACCTACACATTTTCATTGTAAACTTAAAAAATATACATCAAAACCTACTCAATTTCATTGTAAACTTAAAAAATATACATCAAAACCTACACATTTTCATTGTACACTCATAAAATGTACATCAAAACCTACACATTTTCATTGTAAACTTAAAAAATATACATCAAAACCTACACATTTTCATTGCACACTCATAAAATATACATCAAAACCTACACATTTTCATTGTAAACTTAAAAAATCTACATCAAAACCTACACATTTTCATTGTACACTCATAAAATGTACATCAAAACCTACACATTTTCATTGTAAACTTAAAAAATATACATCAAAACCTACACATTATCATTGTACACTCATAAAATGTACAACAAAACTTACACATTTTCATTGTACACTCATAAAATGTACATCAAAACTTACACATTTTCATTGTACACTCATAAAATGTACATCAAAACCTACACATTTTCATTGTAAACTTAAAAAATGTACATTAAACCTTACACATTTTCGTTGTACACTTAAACAATATACATCAAAACTTACACATTTTCATTGTACACTCATAAAATGTACATCAAAACTTACACATTTTCATTGTACACTCGTAAAATGTACATCAAAACCAACACATTTTCATTGTACACTCATAAAATATACATCCAAACCTACACATTTTCATTGTAAACTTAAAAAATATACATCAAAACCTACACATTTACATTGTACACTTACAAAATGTACATCAAAACTTACACATATTCATTGTAAACTTAAAAAATGTACATCAAAACCTACACATTTTCATTGTACACTTAAAAAATGTACATCAAAACCTACACATTTTCATTGTACACTTAAAAAATGTACATCAAAACTTACACATTTTCATTGTACACTTAAAAAATGTACATCAAAACCTACACATTTTCATTGTAAACTTAAAAAATGTACATCAAAACCTACACATTTTCATTGTACACTTACAAAATATACATTAAAACCTACACATTTTCATTGTACACTTAAAAAGTGTATATCAAAGCTTACACATTTTCATTGTAAACTTAAAAAATATACATCAAAACCTACACATTTTCATTGTACACTTAAAAAATGTACATCAAAACCTACACATTTTCATTGTACGCTTAAAAAATGTACATCAAAACTTACACATTTTCATTGTACACTCATAAAATGAACATCAACACTTACACATTTTCATTGTAAACTTAAAAAATATACATCAAAGCTTACACATTTTCATTGTACACTTAAAAAGTATACATCAAAACCTCCACATTTTCATTGTACACTTATAAAATGATCATCAACACTTACACATTTTCATTGTACACTCATAAAATGTACATCAAAACTTACACATTCTTATTGTACACTCATAAAATGTGCATCAAAACTTGCACATTTTCATTGTACACTCATAAAATGTACATCAAAATCTACACGTTTTCATTGTACACTCATAAAGTGTACATCAAAGCTTACACATTTTCATTGTACACTCATATAATGTACATCAAAACTTACACATTTTCATTGTACACTCATAAAATGTACATCAATACTTACCCATTTTTATTGTACACTCAAAAAATGTACATCAAACCCTACACATTTTCATTGTAAACTTAAAAAATGTACATCAAAACTTACACACTTTCGTTGTACACTTAAAAAATGTACATCAAAACTTACACATTTTAATTGTACACTTAAAAAATGTACATCAAAACCTACACATTTTCATTGTACACTTTAAAAATCTACATCAAAACTTACACATTTTCATTGTACATTCATAAAATGTACTTCAAAACTTACACATTTTCATTGTACACTTAAAAAAGATACATCAAAACTTACACATTTTCATAGTACACTTAATAAATGCACATCAAAACGTAAACATTTTCATTGTACACTTAAAAAATGTACATCAAAACTTACACATTTTCATTGTACACTCATAAAATGTACAACAAAACTTACACATTTTCATTGTACACTCATAAAATGTACATCAAAACTTACACATTTTCATTGTACACTCATAAAATGTACATCAAAACCTACACATTTTCATTGTAAACTTAAAAAATGTACATCAAAACTTACACATTTTCGTTGTACACTTAAACAATATACATCAAAACTTACACATTTTCATTGTACACTCATAAAATGTACATCAAAACTTACACATTTTCATTGTACACTCGTAAAATGTACATCAAAACCTACACATTTTCATTGTACACTCATAAAATATACATCATAAACCTACACATTTTCATTGAAAACTTAAAAAATATACATCAAGACCTACACATTTACATTGTACACTTAAAAAATGTACATCAAAACTTACACATATTCATTGTAAACTTAAAAAATGTACATCAAAACCTACACATTTTCATTGTACACTTAAAAAATGTACATCAAAACCTACACATTTTCATTGTACACTTAAAAATGTACATCAAAACCTACACATTTTCACTGTACACTTAAAAAATATACATCAAAACCTACACATTTTCATAGTACACTTAATAAATGCACATCAAAACCTACACATTTTCATTGTACACTCATAAAATGTACATAGAAACCTACAGATTTTCATTGTACACTCATAAAATGTACATCAAAACCTACACATTTTCATTGTAAAATTAAAAAATATACATCAAAACCTACAAATTTTCATTGTAAACTTAAAAAATATACATCAAAACCTACACATTTTCATTGTACACTCATAAAATGTACATCAAAACCTACACATTTTCATTGTAAACTTAAAAAATATACATAAAAACCTACACATTTTCATTGTACACTCATTAAGTATACATCAAAACCTACACATTTTCATTGTAAACTTAAAAAATATACATCAAAACCTACACATTTTCATTGTACACTCATAAAATGTACATCAAAACCTACACATTTTCATTGTAAACTTAAACAATATACATCAAAACCTACACATTTTCATTGTACACTCATAAAATGTACAACAAAACTTACACATTTTCATTGTACACTCATAAAATGTACATCAAAACTTACACATTTTCATTGTACACTCATAAAATGTACATCAAAACCTACACATTTTCATTGTAAACTTAAAAAATGTACATCAAAACTTACACATTTTCGTTGTACACTTAAACAATATACATCAAAACTTACACATTTTCATTGTACACTCATAAAATGTACATCAAAACTTACACATTTTCATTGTACACTTAAAAAATGTACATCAAAACCTACACATTTTCATTGTAAACTTAAAAAATATACATCAAAACTTACACATTTTCATTGTACTCTTAAAAAATATACATCAAAACCTACACATTTTCATTGTACACTTCAAAAATATACATCAAAAACTACACATTTTCTTTGTACACTTAAAAAATGTACATCAAAACCTACACATTTTCATTGTACACTCATAAAATGAACATCAACACTTACACATTTTCATTGTAAACTTAAAAAATATACATCAAAACCTACACATTATCATTGTACACTCATAAAATGTACAAAAGAACTTACACATTTTCATTGTACACTCATAAAATGTACATCAAAACTTACACATTTTCATTGTACACTCATAAAATGTACATCAAAACCTACACATTTTCATTGTAAACTTAAAAAATGTACATCAAAACTTACACATTTTCACTGTACACTTAAAAAATGTACATTAAAACCTACACATTTTCATTATACGCTTAAAAAATATACATCAAAACCTACACATTTTCATTGTACACTTAAAAAATATACATCAAAACCTACACATTTTCATTGTAAACTTAAAAAATATACATCAAAACCTACAGATTTTCATTGTACACTCATAAAATGTACATCAAAACCTACACATTTTCATTGTAGACTTAAAAAATATACATCAAAACCTACACATTTTCATTGTGCACTCATAAAATATACATTAAAACCTACACATTTTCATTGTAAACTTAAAAAATATACATCAAAACCTACTCAATTTCATTGTAAACTTAAAAAATATACATCAAATCCTACACATTTTCATTGTACACTCATAAAATGTACATCAAAACCTACACATTTTCATTGTAAACTTAAAAAATATACATCAAAACCTACACATTTTCATTGCACACTCATAAAATATACATCAAAACCTACACATTTTCATTGTAAACTTAAAAAATCTACATCAAAACCTACACATTTTCATTGTACACTCATAAAATGTACATCAAAACCTACACATTTTCATTGTAAACTTAAAAAATATACATCAAAACCTACACATTATCATTGTACACTCATAAAATGTACAACAAAACTTACACATTTTCATTGTACACTCATAAAATGTACATCAAAACTTACACATTTTCATTGTACACTCATAAAATGTACATCAAAACCTACACATTTTCATTGTAAACTTAAAAAATGTACATTAAACCTTACACATTTTCGTTGTACACTTAAACAATATACATCAAAACTTACACATTTTCATTGTACACTCATAAAATGTACATCAAAACTTACACATTTTCATTGTACACTCGTAAAATGTACATCAAAACCAACACATTTTCATTGTACACTCATAAAATATACATCCAAACCTACACATTTTCATTGTAAACTTAAAAAATATACATCAAAACCTACACATTTACATTGTACACTTACAAAATGTACATCAAAACTTACACATATTCATTGTAAACTTAAAAAATGTACATCAAAACCTACACATTTTCATTGTACACTTAAAAAATGTACATCAAAACCTACACATTTTCATTGTACACTTAAAAAATGTACATCAAAACTTAC
Organism: Tenodera sinensis; assembly: GCA_030765045.1. NCBI lineage: Eukaryota > Metazoa > Arthropoda > Insecta > Mantodea > Mantidae > Tenodera > Tenodera sinensis. Next base: position 163,942,569 of record CM060963.1, on the reverse strand, counting down.
ACATTTTCATTGTACACTTAAAAAATGTACATCAAAACCTACACATTTTCATTGTAAACTTAAAAAATGTACATCAAAACCTACACATTTTCATTGTACACTTACAAAATATACATTAAAACCTACACATTTTCATTGTACACTTAAAAAGTGTATATCAAAGCTTACACATTTTCATTGTAAACTTAAAAAATATACATCAAAACCTACACATTTTCATTGTACACTTAAAAAATGTACATCAAAACCTACACATTTTCATTGTACGCTTAAAAAATGTACATCAAAACTTACACATTTTCATTGTACACTCATAAAATGAACATCAACACTTACACATTTTCATTGTAAACTTAAAAAATATACATCAAAGCTTACACATTTTCATTGTACACTTAAAAAGTATACATCAAAACCTCCACATTTTCATTGTACACTTATAAAATGATCATCAACACTTACACATTTTCATTGTACACTCATAAAATGTACATCAAAACTTACACATTCTTATTGTACACTCATAAAATGTGCATCAAAACTTGCACATTTTCATTGTACACTCATAAAATGTACATCAAAATCTACACATTTTCATTGTACACTCATAAAGTGTACATCAAAGCTTACACATTTTCATTGTACACTCATATAATGTACATCAAAACTTACACATTTTCATTGTACACTCATAAAATGTACATCAATACTTACACATTTTTATTGTACACTCAAAAAATGTACATCAAACCCTACACATTTTCATTGTAAACTTAAAAAATGTACATCAAAACTTACACACTTTCGTTGTACACTTAAAAAATGTACATCAAAACTTACACATTTTAATTGTACACTTAAAAAATGTACATCAAAACCTACACATTTTCATTGTACACTTTAAAAATCTACATCAAAACTTACACATTTTCATTGTACATTCATAAAATGTACTTCAAAACTTACACATTTTCATTGTACACTTAAAAAAGATACATCAAAACTTACACATTTTCATAGTACACTTAATAAATGCACATCAAAACGTAAACATTTTCATTGTACACTTAAAAAATGTACATCAAAACCTACACATCTTTATTGTACACTTAAAAAATCTACATCAAAACTTACACATTTTCATTGTACACTTAAAAAAGGTACATCAAAACCTAGACATTTTCATGGTACCCTTAAAGAATATACATCAAAACCTACACATTTTCATTGTACACTTAAAAAATGTACATCAAAACCTACACATTTTCATTGTACACTTAAAAAATGTACATCAAAACCTACACATTTTCACTGTACACTTAAAAAATGTACATTGAAACCTACACATTTTCATTATACGCTTAAAAAATATAGATCAAAACCTACACATTTTCATTGTACACTTAAAAATATACATCAAAACCTACACATTTTCATTGTAAACTTAAAAAATATACATCGAAACCTACAGATTTTCATTGTACACTCATAAAATGTACATCAAAACCTACACATTTTCATTGTAAACTTAAAAAATATACATCAAAACCTACACATTTTCATTGTACACTCATAAAATATACATTAAAACCTACACATTTTCATTGTAAACTTAAAAAATATACATCAAAACCTACACATTTTCATTGTAAACTTAAAAAATATACATCAAAACCTACACATTTTCATTGTACACTCATAAAATGTACATCAAAACCTACACATTTTTATTGTAAACTTAAAAAATATACATCAAAACCTACACATTTTCATTGTACACTCATAAAGTATACATCAAAACCTACACATTTTCATTGTTAACTTAAAAAATATACATCAAAACCTACACATTTTCATTGTACACTCATAAAATGTACATCAAAACCTACACATTTTCATTGTAAACTTAAAAAATATACATCAAAACCTACACATTTTCATTGTACACTCATAAAATGTACAACAAAACTTACACATTTTCATTGTACACTCATAAAATGTACATCAAAACTTACACATTTTCATTGTACACTCATAAAATGTACATCAAAACCTACACATTTTCATTGTAAACTTAAAAAATGTACATCAAAACTTACACATTTTCGTTGTACACTTAAACAATATACATCAAAACTTACACATTTTCATTGTACACTCATAAAATGTACATCAAAACTTACACATTTTCATTGTACACTCGTAAAATGTACATCAAAACCTACACATTTTCATTGTACACTCATAAAATATACATCCAAACCTACACATTTTCATTGTAAACTTAAAAAATATACATCAAAACCTACACATTTACATTGTACACTTAAAAAATGTACATCAAAACTTACACATATTCATTGTAAACTTAAAAAATGTACATCAAAACCTACACATTTTCATTGTACACTTAAAAAATGTACATCAAAACCTACACATTTTCATTGTACACTTAAAAATGTACATCAAAACCTACATATTTTCACTGTACACTTAAAAAATATACATCAAAACCTACACATTTTCATAGTACACTTAATAAATGCACATCAAAACCTACACATTTTCATTGTACACTCATAAAATGTACATAGAAACCTACAGATTTTCATTGTACACTCATAAAATGTACATCAAAACCTACACATTTTCATTGTAAACTTAAAAAATATACATCAAAACCTACACATTTTCATTGTAAACTTAAAAAATATACATCAAAACCTACACATTTTCATTGTACACTCATAAAATGTACATCAAAACCTACACATTTTCATTGTAAACTTAAAAAATATACATAAAAACCTACACATTTTCATTGTACACTCATAAAGTATACATCAAAACCTACACATTTTCATTGTAAACTTAAAAAATATACATCAAAACCTACACATTTTCATTGTACACTCATAAAATGTACATCAAAACCTACACATTTTCATTGTAAACTTAAAAAATATACATCAAAACCTACACATTTTCATTGTACACTCATAAAATGTACAACAAAACTTACACATTTTCATTGTACACTCATAAAATGTACATCAAAACTTACACATTTTCATTGTACACTCATAAAATGTACATCAAAACCTACACATTTTCATTGTAAACTTAAAAAATGTACATCAAAACTTACACATTTTCGTTGTACACTTAAACAATATACATCAAAACTTACACATTTTCATTGTACACTCATAAAATGTACATCAAAACTTACACATTTTCATTGTACACTTAAAAAATGTACATCAAAACCTACACATTTTCATTGTAAACTTAAAAAATATACATCAAAACTTACACATTTTCATTGTACTCTTAAAAAATATACATCAAAACCTACACATTTTCATTGTACACTTCAAAAATATACATCAAAAACTACACATTTTCTTTGTACACTTAAAAAATGTACATCAAAACCTACACATTTTCATTGTACACTCATAAAATGAACATCAACACTTACACATTTTCATTGTAAACTTAAAAAATATACATCAAAACCTACACATTATCATTGTACACTCATAAAATGTACAAAAAAACTTACACATTTTCATTGTACACTCATAAAATGTACATCAAAACTTACACATTTTCATTGTACACTCATAAAATGTACATCAAAACCTACACATTTTCATTGTAAACTTAAAAAATGTACATCAAAACTTACACATTTTCACTGTACACTTAAAAAATGTACATTAAAACCTACACATTTTCATTATACGCTTAAAAAATATACATCAAAACCTACACATTTTCATTGTACACTTAAAAAATATACATCAAAACCTACACATTTTCATTGTAAACTTAAAAAATATACATCAAAACCTACAGATTTTCATTGTACACTCATAAAATGTACATCAAAACCTACACATTTTCATTGTAGACTTAAAAAATATACATCAAAACCTACACATTTTCATTGTGCACTCATAAAATATACATTAAAACCTACACATTTTCATTGTAAACTTAAAAAATATACATCAAAACCTACACAATTTCATTGTAAACTTAAAAAATATACATCAAAACCTACACATTTTCATTGTACACTCATAAAATGTACATCAAAACCTACACATTTTCATTGTAAACTTAAAAAATATACATCAAAACCTACACATTTTCATTGTACACTCATAAAATATACATCAAAACCTACACATTTTCATTGTAAACTTAAAAAATATACATCAAAACCTACACATTTTCATTGTACACTCATAAAATGTACATCAAAACCTACACATTTTCATTGTAAACTTAAAAAATATACATCAAAACCTACACATTATCATTGTACACTCATAAAATGTACAACAAAACTTACACATTTTCATTGTACACTCATAAAATGTACATCAAAACTTACACATTTTCATTGTACACTCATAAAATGTACATCAAAACCTACACATTTTCATTGTAAACTTAAAAAATGTACATTAAACCTTACACATTTTCGTTGTACACTTAAACAATATACATCAAAACTTACACATTTTCATTGTACACTCATAAAATGTACATCAAAACTTACACATTTTCATTGTACACTCGTAAAATGTACATCAAAACCAACACATTTTCATTGTACACTCATAAAATATACATCCAAACCTACACATTTTCATTGTAAACTTAAAAAATATACATCAAAACCTACACATTTACATTGTACACTTACAAAATGTACATCAAAACTTACACATATTCATTGTAAACTTAAAAAATGTACATCAAAACCTACACATTTTCATTGTACACTTAAAAAATGTACGTCAAAACCTACACATTTTCATTGTACACTTAAAAAATGTACATCAAAACTTACACATTTTCATTGTACACTTAAAAAATGTACATCAAAACCTACACATTTTCATTGTAAACTTAAAAAATGTACATCAAAACCTACACATTTTCATTGTACACTTACAAAATATACATTAAAACCTACACATTTTCATTGTACACTTAAAAAGTGTATATCAAAGCTTACACATTTTCATTGTAAACTTAAAAAATATACATCAAAACCTACACATTTTCATTGTACACTTAAAAAATGTACATCAAAACCTACACATTTTCATTGTACGCTTAAAAAATGTACATCAAAACTTACACATTTTCATTGTACACTCATAAAATGAACATCAACACTTACACATTTTCATTGTAAACTTAAAAAATATACATCAAAGCTTACACATTTTCATTGTACACTTAAAAAATATACATCAAAACCTCCACATTTTCATTGTACACTTATAAAATGATCATCAACACTTACACATTTTCATTGTACACTCATAAAATGTACATCAAAACTTACACATTTTCATTGTACTCTCATAAAATGTACATCAAAACTTACACATTCTAATTGTACACTCATAAAATGTGCATCAAAACTTGCACATTTTAATTGTACACTTAAAAAATGTACATCAAAACCTACACATTTTCATTCTACACTTAAAAAATCTACATCAAAACTTACACATTTTCATTGTACATTCACAAAATGTACTTCAAAACTTACACATTTTCATTGTACACTTAAAAAAGATACATCTAAACTTACACATTTTCATAGTACACTTAATAAATGCACATCAAAACGTACACATTTTCATTGTACACTTAAAAAATGTACATCAAAACCTACACATTTTCATTGTACACTTAAAAAATGTACATCAAAACTTACACATTTTCATTGTACACTTAAAAAATGTACATCAAAACCTAGACATTTTCATTGTACACTTAAAGAATATACATCAAAACCTACACATTTTCATTGTACACTTAAAAAATGTACATCAAAACCTACACATTTTCATTGTAAACTTAAAAAATGTACATCAAAACTTACACATTTTCACTGTTCAATTAAAAAATGTACGTCAAAACCTACACATTTTCATTGTAAACTTAAAAAATATACATCAAAACCTACACATTTTCATTGTAAACTTAAAAAATATACATCAAAACCTACAGATTTTCATTGTACACTCATAAAATGTACATCAAAACCTACACATTTTCATTGTAAACTTAAAAAATATACATCAAAACCTACACATTTTCATTGTACACTCATAAAATATACATTAAAACCTACACATTTTCATTGTAAACTTAAAAAATATACATCAAAACCTACACAATTTCATTGTACACTCATAAAATATACATCAAAACCTACACATTTTCATTGTAAACTTAAAAAATATACATAAAAACCTACACATTTTCATTGTACACTCATAAAATGTACATCAAAATCTACACATTTTCATTGTAAACTTAAAAAATATACATCAAACCCTACACATTATCATTGTACACTCATAAAATGTACAACAAAACTTACACATTTTCATTGTACACTCATAAAATGTACATCAAAACCTACACATTTTCATTGTAAACTTAAAAAATGTACATCAAAACTTACACATTCTCATTGTAAACTTAAAAAATATACATCAAAACCTACACATTTACATTGTACACTTACAAAATGTACATCAAAACTTACACATATTCATTGTAAACTTAAAAAATGTACATCAAAACCTACACATTTTCATTGTACACTTAAAAAATGTACATCAAAACCTACACATTTTCATAGTACACTTAAAAAATGTACATCAAAACTTACACATTTTCATTGTACACTTAAAAAATGTACATCAAAACCTACACATTTTCATTGTAAACTTAAAAAATGTACATCAAAACCTACACATTTTCATTGTACACTTAAAAAATATACAACAAAACCTACACATTTTCATTGTACACTTAAAAAATGTACATCAAAGCTTACACATTTTCATTGTAAACTTAAAAAATATACATCAAAACCTACACATTTTCATTGTACACTCATAAAATGTACATCAAAACTTACACATTTTCATTGTACACTTAAAAAATGTACATCAAAACCTACACATTTTCATTGTAAACTTAAAAAATATACATCAAAACTTACACATTTTCATTGTACACTTAAAAAATATACATCAAAACCTACACATTTTCATTGAACACTTCTAAAATATACATCAAAAACTACACATTTTCCTTGTACACTTAAAAAATGTACATCAAAACCTACACATTTTCATTGTACACTCATAAAATGAACATCAACACTTACACATTTTCATTGTAAACTTAAAAAATATACATCAAAACCTACACATTTTCATTATACACTTAAAAAATGTACATCAAAACCTACACATTTTCATTGTACACTCATAAAATGTACATCAAAACTTACACATTTTCATTGTACACTTAAAAAATGTACATCAAAACTTACACATTTTCATTGTACACTCATAAAATGAACATCAACACTTACACATTTTAATTGTAAACTTAAAAAATATACATCAAAGCTTACACATTTTCATTGTACACCTAAAAATATACATCAAAACCTACACATTTTCATTGTACACTTACAAAATGATCATTAACACTTACACATTTTCATTGTACACTCATAAAATGTACATCAAAACTTACACATTTTCATTGTACTCTCATAAAATGTACATCAAAACTTACACATTCTTATTGTACACTCATAAAATGTGCATCAAAACTTGCACATTTTCATTGTACACTCATAAAATGTACATCAAAATCTACACATTTTCATTGTACACTCATAAAGTGTACATCAAAACTTACACATTTTCATTGTACACTCATATAATGTACATCAAAACTTACACATTTTCATTGTACACTCATAAAATGTACATCAAAACTTACACATTTTTATTGTACACTCAAAAAATGTACATCAAACCCTACACATTTTCATTATAAACTTAAAAAATGTACAGCAAAACTTACCCATTTTCGTTGTACACTTAAAAAATGTACATCAAAACTTACACATTTTAATTGTACACTTAAAAAATGTACATCAAAACCTACACATTTTCGTTGTACACTTAAAAAATCTACATCAAAACTTACACATTTTCATTGTACATTCATAAAATGTACTTCAAAACTTACACATTTTCATTGTACACTTAAAAAAGATACATCAAAACTTACACATTTTCATAGTACACTTAGAAAATGCACATCAAAACGTACACATTTTCATTGTACACTTAAAAAATGTACATCAGAACCTACACATTTTCATTGTACACTTAAAAAATGTACATCAAAACTTACACATTTTCATTGTACACTTAAAAAATGTACATCAAAACCTAGACATTTTCATTGTACACTTAAAGAATATACATCAAAACCTACACATTTTCATTGTACACTTAAAAAATGTACATCAAAACCTACACATTTTCATTGTACACTTAAAAAATGTACATTAAAACCTACACATTTTCATTATACGCTTAAAAAATATACATCAAAACCTACACATTTTCATTGTACACTTAAAAAATATACATAAAAAACCTACACATTTTCATTGTAAACTTAAAAAATATACATCAAAACCTACAGATTTTCATTGTACACTCATAAAATGTAAATCAAAACCTACACATTTTCATTGTAAACTTAAAAAATATACATCAAAACCTACACATTTTCATTGTAGACTCATAAAATATACATTAAAACCTAGACATTTTCATTGTAAACTTAAAAAATATACATCAAAACCTACACATTTTCATTGTACACTCATAAAATGTACACAAAAACCTACACATTTCCATTGTAAACTTAAAAAATATACATCAAAACCTACACATTTTCATTGTACACTTAAAAAATGTACATCAAAACCTACACATTTTCATTGTACACTCATAAAATGAACATCAACACTTACACATTTTCATTGTAAACTTAAAAAATATACATCAAAACCTACACATTATCATTGTACACTCATAAAATGTACAAAAAAACTTACACATTTTCATTGTACACTCATAAAATGTACATCAAAACTTACACATTTTCATTGTACACTCATAAAATGTACATCAAAACCTACACATTTTCATTGTAAAATTAAAAAATGTACATCAAAACTTACACATTTTCACTGTACACTTAAAAAATGTACATTAAAACCTACACATCTTCATTATACGCTTAAAAAATATACATCAAAACCTACACATTTTCATTGTACACTTAAAAAATATACATCAAAACCTACACATTTTCATTGTAAACTTAAAAAATATACATCAAAACCTACAGATTTTCATTGTACACTCATAAAATGTACATCAAAACCTACACATTTTCATTGTAGACTTAAAAAATATACATCAAAACCTACACATTTTCATTGTGCACTCATAAAATATACATTAAAACCTACACATTTTCATTGTAAACTTAAAAAATATACATCAAAACCTACACAATTTCATTGTAAACTTAAAAAATATACATCAAAACCTACACATTTTCATTGTACACTCATAAAATGTACATCAAAACCTACACATTTTCATTGTAAACTTAAAAAATATACATCAAAACCTACACATTTTCATTGTACACTCATAAAATATACATCAAAACCTACACATTTTCATTGTAAACTTAAAAAATATACATCAAAACCTACACATTTTCATTGTACACTCATAAAATGTACATCAAAACCTACACATTTTCATTGTAAACTTAAAAAATATACATCAAAACCTACACATTATCATTGTACACTCATAAAATGTACAACAAAACTTACACATTTTCATTGTACACTCATAAAATGTACATCAAAACTTACACATTTTCATTGTACACTCATAAAATGTACATCAAAACCTACACATTTTCATTGTAAACTTAAAAAATGTACATTAAACCTTACACATTTTCGTTGTACACTTAAACAATATACATCAAAACTTACACATTTTCATTGTACACTCATAAAATGTACATCAAAACTTACACATTTTCATTGTACACTCGTAAAATGTACATCAAAACCAACACATTTTCATTGTACACTCATAAAATATACATCCAAACCTACACATTTTCATTGTAAACTTAAAAAATATACATCAAAACCTACACATTTACATTGTACACTTACAAAATGTACATCAAAACTTACACATATTCATTGTAAACTTAAAAAATGTACATCAAAACCTACACATTTTCATTGTACACTTAAAAAATGTACGTCAAAACCTACACATTTTCATTGTACACTTAAAAAATGTACATCAAAACTTACACATTTTCATTGTACACTTAAAAAATGTACATCAAAACCTACACATTTTCATTGTAAACTTAAAAAATGTACATCAAAACCTACACATTTTCATTGTACACTTACAAAATATACATTAAAACCTACACATTTTCATTGTACACTTAAAAAGTGTATATCAAAGCTTACACATTTTCATTGTAAACTTAAAAAATATACATCAAAACCTACACATTTTCATTGTACACTTAAAAAATGTACATCAAAACCTACACATTTTCATTGTACGCTTAAAAAATGTACATCAAAACTTACACATTTTCATTGTACACTCATAAAATGAACATCAACACTTACACATTTTCATTGTAAACTTAAAAAATATACATCAAAGCTTACACATTTTCATTGTACACTTAAAAAATATACATCAAAACCTCCACATTTTCATTGTACACTTATAAAATGATCATCAACACTTACACATTTTCATTGTACACTCATAAAATGTACATCAAAACTTACACATTTTCATTGTACTCTCATAAAATGTACATCAAAACTTACACATTCTAATTGTACACTCATAAAATGTGCATCAAAACTTGCACATTTTAATTGTACACTTAAAAAATGTACATCAAAACCTACACATTTTCATTCTACACTTAAAAAATCTACATCAAAACTTACACATTTTCATTGTACATTCACAAAATGTACTTCAAAACTTACACATTTTCATTGTACACTTAAAAAAGATACATCTAAACTTACACATTTTCATAGTACACTTAATAAATGCACATCAAAACGTACACATTTTCATTGTACACTTAAAAAATGTACATCAAAACCTACACATTTTCATTGTACACTTAAAAAATGTACATCAAAACTTACACATTTTCATTGTACACTTAAAAAATGTACATCAAAACCTAGACATTTTCATTGTACACTTAAAGAATATACATCAAAACCTACACATTTTCATTGTACACTTAAAAAATGTACATCAAAACCTACACATTTTCATTGTAAACTTAAAAAATGTACATCAAAACTTACACATTTTCACTGTTCAATTAAAAAATGTACGTCAAAACCTACACATTTTCATTGTAAACTTAAAAAATATACATCAAAACCTACACATTTTCATTGTAAACTTAAAAAATATACATCAAAACCTACAGATTTTCATTGTACACTCATAAAATGTACATCAAAACCTACACATTTTCATTGTAAACTTAAAAAATATACATCAAAACCTACACATTTTCATTGTACACTCATAAAATATACATTAAAACCTACACATTTTCATTGTAAACTTAAAAAATATACATCAAAACCTACACAATTTCATTGTACACTCATAAAATATACATCAAAACCTACACATTTTCATTGTAAACTTAAAAAATATACATAAAAACCTACACATTTTCATTGTACACTCATAAAATGTACATCAAAATCTACACATTTTCATTGTAAACTTAAAAAATATACATCAAACCCTACACATTATCATTGTACACTCATAAAATGTACAACAAAACTTACACATTTTCATTGTACACTCATAAAATGTACATCAAAACCTACACATTTTCATTGTAAACTTAAAAAATGTACATCAAAACTTACACATTCTCATTGTAAACTTAAAAAATATACATCAAAACCTACACATTTACATTGTACACTTACAAAATGTACATCAAAACTTACACATATTCATTGTAAACTTAAAAAATGTACATCAAAACCTACACATTTTCATTGTACACTTAAAAAATGTACATCAAAACCTACACATTTTCATTGTACACTTAAAAAATGTACATCAAAACTTACACATTTTCATTGTACACTTAAAAAATGTACATCAAAACCTACACATTTTCATTGTAAACTTAAAAAATGTACATCAAAACCTACACATTTTCATTGTACACTTAAAAAATATACAACAAAACCTACACATTTTCATTGTACACTTAAAAAATGTACATCAAAGCTTACACATTTTCATTGTAAACTTAAAAAATATACATCAAAACCTACACATTTTCATTGTACACTCATAAAATGTACATCAAAACTTACACATTTTCATTGTACACTTAAAAAATGTACATCAAAACCTACACATTTTCATTGTAAACTTAAAAAATATACATCAAAACTTACACATTTTCATTGTACACTTAAAAAATATACATCAAAACCTACACATTTTCATTGAACACTTCTAAAATATACATCAAAAACTACACATTTTCCTTGTACACTTAAAAAATGTACATCAAAACCTACACATTTTCATTGTACACTCATAAAATGAACATCAACACTTACACATTTTCATTGTAAACTTAAAAAATATACATCAAAACCTACACATTTTCATTGTACACTTAAAAAATGTACATCAAAACCTACACATTTTCATTGTACACTCATAAAATGTACATCAAAACTTACACATTTTCATTGTACACTTAAAAAATGTACATCAAAACTTACACATTTTCATTGTACACTCATAAAATGAACATCAACACTTACACATTTTAATTGTAAACTTAAAAAATATACATCAAAGCTTACACATTTTCATTGTACACCTAAAAATATACATCAAAACCTACACATTTTCATTGTACACTTACAAAATGATCATTAACACTTACACATTTTCATTGTACACTCATAAAATGTACATCAAAACTTACACATTTTCATTGTACTCTCATAAAATGTACATCAAAACTTACACATTCTTATTGTACACTCATAAAATGTGCATCAAAACTTGCACATTTTCATTGTACACTCATAAAATGTACATCAAAATCTACACATTTTCATTGTACACTCATAAAGTGTACATCAAAACTTACACATTTTCATTGTACACTCATATAATGTACATCAAAACTTACACATTTTCATTGTACACTCATAAAATGTACATCAAAACTTACACATTTTTATTGTACACTCAAAAAATGTACATCAAACCCTACACATTTTCATTATAAACTTAAAAAATGTACAGCAAAACTTACCCATTTTCGTTGTACACTTAAAAAATGTACATCAAAACTTACACATTTTAATTGTACACTTAAAAAATGTACATCAAAACCTACACATTTTCGTTGTACACTTAAAAAATCTACATCAAAACTTACACATTTTCATTGTACATTCATAAAATGTACTTCAAAACTTACACATTTTCATTGTACACTTAAAAAAGATACATCAAAACTTACACATTTTCATAGTACACTTAGAAAATGCACATCAAAACGTACACATTTTCATTGTACACTTAAAAAATGTACATCAGAACCTACACATTTTCATTGTACACTTAAAAAATGTACATCAAAACTTACACATTTTCATTGTACACTTAAAAAATGTACATCAAAACCTAGACATTTTCATTGTACACTTAAAGAATATACATCAAAACCTACACATTTTCATTGTACACTTAAAAAATGTACATCAAAACCTACACATTTTCATTGTACACTTAAAAAATGTACATTAAAACCTACACATTTTCATTATACGCTTAAAAAATATACATCAAAACCTACACATTTTCATTGTACACTTAAAAAATATACATAAAAAACCTACACATTTTCATTGTAAACTTAAAAAATATACATCAAAACCTACAGATTTTCATTGTACACTCATAAAATGTAAATCAAAACCTACACATTTTCATTGTAAACTTAAAAAATATACATCAAAACCTACACATTTTCATTGTAGACTCATAAAATATACATTAAAACCTAGACATTTTCATTGTAAACTTAAAAAATATACATCAAAACCTACACATTTTCATTGTACACTCATAAAATGTACACAAAAACCTACACATTTCCATTGTAAACTTAAAAAATATACATCAAAACCTACACATTTTCATTGTACACTCATAAAATGTACATTAAACTTACACATTTTTGTTGTACACTCATAAAATGTACATCAAAACTTACACATTTTCATTCTACACTCATAAAATGTACATCAAAACCTACACATTTTCATTGTACACTTAAAAAATGTACATCAAAACCTACACATTTTCATTGTACACTTAAAAAATGTACATCAAAACTTACACATTTTCATTGTACACTTAAAAAATGTACATCAAAACCTACACATTTTCATTGTAAACTTAAAAAATGTACATCAAAACCTACACATTTTCATTGTACACTTAAAAAATATACATCAAAACCTACACATTTTCATTGTACACTTAAAAAATGTACATCAAAGCTTACACATTTTCATTGTAAACTTAAAAAATATACATCAAAACCTACACATTTTCATTGTACACTCATAAAATGTACATCAAAACTTACACATTTTCATTGTACACTTAAAAAGTGTACATCAAAAGCTACACATTTTCATTGTACACTTAAAAAATATACATCAAAACCTACACATTTTCATTGTACACTTCAAAAGTATACATCAAAAACTACACATTTTCATTGTACACTTAAAAAATGTACATCAAAACCTACAAATTTTCATTGTACACTCATAAAATGAACATCAACACTTACACATTTTCATTGTAAACTTAAAAAATATACATCAAAACCTACACATTTTCATTGTACACTTAAAAAATGTACATCAAAACCTACACATTTTCATTGTACACTCATAAAATGTACATCAAAACTTACACATTTTCATTGTACACTTAAAAAATGTACATCAAAACTTACACATTTTCATTGTACACTCATAAAATGAACATCAACACTTACACATTTTCATTGTAAACTTAAAAAATATACATCAAAGCTTACACATTTTCATTGTACACCTAAAAAATATACATCAAAACCTACACATTTACATTGTACACTTATAAAATGATCATCAACACTTACACATTTTCATTGTACACTCACAAAGTGTACATCAAAACTTACACATTTTTAATTGTACTCGCATAAAATGTACATCAAAACTTACACATTCTTATTGTACACTCATAAAATGTGCATCAAAACCTACACATTTTCATTGTACACTCATAAAATGTACATCAAAACTTACACATTTTTATTGTACACTCAAAAAATGTACATCAAACCCTACACATTTTCATTGTAAACTTAAAAAATGTACATCAAAACTTACACATTTTCGTTGTACACTTAAAAAATGTACATCAAAACTTACACATTTTAATTGTACACTTAAAAAATGTACATCAAAACCTACACATTTTCGTTGTACACTTAAAAAATCTACATCAAAACTTACACATTTTCATTGTACATTCATAAAATGTACTTCAAAACTTACACATTTTCATTGTACACTTAAAAAAGATACATCAAAACTTACACATTTTCATAGTACACTTAATAAATGCACATCAAAACGTACACATTTTCATTGTACACTTAAAAAATGTACATCAAAACCTACACATTTTCATTGTACACTTAAAAAATGTACATCAAAACCTACAGATTTTCATTGTACACTCATAAAATGTACATCAAAACCTACACATTTTCATTGTAAACTTAAGAAATATACATCGAAACCTACACATTTTCACTGTAGACTCATAAAATATACATTAAAACCTAGACATTTTCATTGTAAACTTAAAAAATATACATCAAAACCTACACATTTTCATTGTACACTCATAAAATGTACATCAAAACCTACACATTTCCATTGTAAACTTAAAAAATATACATCAAAACCCACACATTTTCATTGTACACTTATAAAATTTGCATCAAAACTTGCACATTTTCATTGTACACTCATAAAATGTACATCAAAATCTACACATTTTCATTGTACACTCATAAAGTGTACATCAAAACTTACACATTTTCATTGTACACTCATATAATGTACATCAAAACTTACACATTTTCATTGTACACTCATAAAATGTACATCAAAACTTACACATTTTTATTGTACACTCAAAAAATGTACATCAAACCCTACACATTTTAATTGTAAACTTAAAAAATGTACATCAAAACTTACACATTTTCGTTGTACACTTAAAAAATGTACATCAAAACTTACACATTTTCATTGTACACTTAAAAAATGTACATCAAAACCTACACATTTTCGTTGTACACTTAAAAAATCTACATCAAAACTTACACATTTTCATTGTACATTCATAAAATGTACTTCAAAACTTACACATTTTCATTGTACACTTAAAAAAGATACATCAAAACTTACACATTTTCATAGTACACTTAATAAATGCACATCAAAACTTACACATTTTCATTGTACACTTAAAAAATGTACATCAAAACCTACACATTTTCGTTGTACACTTAAAAAATCTACATCAAAACTTACACATTTTCATTGTACATTCATAAAATGTACTTCAAAACTTACACATTTTCATTGTACACTTAAAAAAGATACATCAAAACTTACACATTTTCATAGTACACTTAATAAATGCACATCAAAACGTACACATTTTCATTGTACACTTAAAAAATGTACATCAAAACCTACACATTTTCATTGTACACTTAAAAAATGTACATCAAAACCTACAGATTTTCATTGTACACTCATAAAATGTACATCAAAACCTACACATTTTCATTGTAAACTTAAAAAATATACATCAAAACCTACACACTTTCATTGTAGACTCATAAAATATACATTAAAACCTAGACATTTTCATTGTAAACTTAAAAAATATACATCAAAACCTACACATTTTCATTGTACACTCATAAAATGTACATCAAAACCTACACATTTCCATTGTAAACTTAAAAAATATACATCAAAACCTACACATTTTCATTGTACACTTATAAAATGATCATCAACACTTACACATTTTCATTGTACACTCATAAAATGTACATCAAAACTTACACATTTTCATTGTACTCTCATAAAATGTACATCAAAACTTACACATTCTTATTGTACACTCATAAAATGTGCATCAAAACTTGCACATTTTCATTGTACACTCATAAAATGTACATCAAAATCTACACATTTTCATTGTACACTCATAAAGTGTACATCAAAACTTACACATTTTCATTGTACACTCATATAATGTACATCAAAACTTACACATTTTCATTGTACACTCATAAAATGTACATCAAAACTTACACATTTTTATTGTACACTCAAAAAATGTACATCAAACCCTACACATTTTAATTGTAAACTTAAAAAATGTACATCAAAACTTACACATTTTCGTTGTACACTTAAAAAATGTACATCAAAACTTACACATTTTAATTGTACACTTAAAAAATGTACATCAAAACCTACATATTTTCGTTGTACACTTAAAAAATCTACATCAAAACTTACACATTTTCATTGTACATTCATAAAATGTACTTCAAAACTTACACATTTTCATTGTACACTTAAAAAAGATACATCAAAACTTACACATTTTCATAGTACACTTAATAAATGCACATCAAAACTTACACATTTTCATTGTACACTTAAAAAATGTACATCAAAACCTACACATTTTCATTGTACACTTAAAAAATGTACATCAAAACTTACACATTTTCATTGTACACTTAAAAAATGTACATCAAAACCTAGACATTTTCATTGTACACTTAAAGAATATACATCAAAACCTACACATTTTCATTGTACACTTAAAAAATGTACATCAAAACCTACACATTTTCATTGTACACTTAAAAAATGTACATCAAAACTTAGACATTTTCACTGTACACTTAAAAAATGTACATTAAAACCTACACATTTTCATTATACGCTTAAAAAATATACATCAAAACCTACACATTTTCATTGTACACTTAAAAAATATACATAAAAAACCTAAACATTTTCATTGTAAACTTAAAAAATATACATCAAAACCTACAGATTTTCATTGTACACTCATAAAATGTACATCAAAACCTACACATTTTCATTCTAAACTTAAAAAATATACATCAAAACCTACACATTTTCATTGTACACTCATAAAATGTACATTAAACTTACACATTTTTATTGTACACTCATAAAATGTACATCAAATCTTACACATTTTCATTCTACACTCATAAAATGTACATCAAAACCTACACATTTTCATTGTACACTTAAAAAATGTACATCAAAACCTACACATTTTCATTGTACACTTAAAAAATGTACATCAAAACTTACACATTTTCATTGTACACTTAAAAAATGTACATCAAAACCTACACATTTTCATTGTAAACTTAAAAAATGTACATCAAAACCTACACATTTTCATTGTACGCTTAAAAAATATACATCAAAACCTACACATTTTCATTGTACACTTAAAAAATGTACATCAAAGCTTACACATTTTCATTGTAAACTTAAAAAATATACATCAAAACCTACACATTTTCATTGTACACTCATAAAATGTACATCAAAACTTACACATTTTCATTGTACACTTAAAAAATGTACATCAAAAGCTACACATTTTCATTGTAAACTTAAAAAATATACATCAAAACTTACACATTTTCATTGTACACTTAAAAAATATACATCAAAACCTACACATTTTCATTGTACACTTCAAAAATATACATCAAAAACTACACATTTTCATTGTACACTTAAAAAATGTACATCAAAACCTACACATTTTCATTGTACACTCATAAAATGAACATCAACACTTACACATTTTCATTGTAAATTTAAAAAATATACATCAAAACCTACACATTTTCATTGTACACTTAAAAAATGTACATCAAAACCTACACATTTTCATTGTACACTCATAAAATGTACATCAAAACTTACACATTTTCATTGTACACTCATAAAATGAACATCAACACTTACACATTTTCATTGTAAACTTAAAAAATATACATCAAAGCTTACACATTTTCATTGTACACCTAAAAAATATACATCAAAACCTACACATTTTCATTGTACACTTATAAAATGATCATCAACACTTACACATTTTCATTGTACACTCATAAAGTGTACATCAAAACTTACACATTTTCATTGTACTCTCATAAAATGTACATCAAAACTTACACATTCTTATTGTACACTCATAAAATGTGCATCAAAACTTGCACATTTTCATTGTACACTCATAAAGTGTACATCAAAACTTACACATTTTCATTGTACACACACATAATGTACATCAAAACTTACACATTTTCATTGTACACTCATAAAATGTACATCAAAACTTACACATTTTTATTGTACACTCAAAAAATGTACATCAAACCCTACACATTTTCATTGTAAACTTAAAAAATGTACATCAAAGCTTACACATTTTCGTTGTACACTTAAAAAATGTACATCAAAACTTACACATTTTAATTGTACACTTAAAAAATGTACATCAAAACCAACACATTTTCGTTGTACACTTAAAAAATCTACATCAAAACTTACACGTTTTCATTGTACATTCATAAACTGTACTTCAAAACTTACACATTTTCATTGTACACTTAAAAAAGATACATCAAAACTTACACATTTTCATAGTACACTTAATAAATGCACATCAAAACGAACACATTTTCATTGTACACTTAAAAAATGTACATCAAAACCTACACATTTTCATTTTACACTTAAAAAATGTACATCAAAACCTACAGATTTTCATTGTACACTCATAAAATGTACATCAAAACCTACACATTTTCATTGTAAACTTAAAAAATATACATCAAAACCTACACATTTTCATTGTAGACTCATAAAATATACATTAAAACCTAGACATTTTCATTGTAAACTTAAAAAATATACATCAAAACCTACACATTTTCATTGTACACTCATAAAATGTACATCAAAACCTACACATTTCCATTGTAAACTTAAAAAATATACATCAAAACCTACACATTTTCATTGTACACTTATAAAATGATCATCAACACTTACACATTTTCATTGTACACTCATAAAATGTACATCAAAACTTACACACTTTCATTGTACTCTCATAAAATGTACATCAAAACTTACACATTCTTATTGTACACTCATAAAATGTGCATCAAAACTTGCACATTTTCATTGTACACTCATAAAATGTACATCAAAATCTACACATTTTCATTGTACACTCATAAAGTGTACATCAAAACTTACACATTTTCATTGTACACTCATATAATGTACATCAAAACTTACACATTTTCATTGTACACTCATAAAATGTACATCAAAACTTACACATTTTTATTGTACACTCAAAAAATGTACATCAAACCCTACACATTTTAATTGTAAACTTAAAAAATGTACATCAAAACTTACACATTTTCGTTGTACACTTAAAAAATGTACATCAAAACTTACACATTTTAATTGTACACTTAAAAAATGTACATCAAAACCTACATATTTTCGTTGTACACTTAAAAAATCTACATCAAAACTTACACATTTTCATTGTACATTCATAAAATGTACTTCAAAACTTACACATTTTCATTGTACACTTAAAAAAGATACATCAAAACTTACACATTTTCATAGTACACTTAATAAATGCACATCAAAACGTACACATTTTCATTGTACACTTAAAAATGTACATCAAAACCTACACATTTTCATTGTACACTTAAAAAATGTACATCAAAACTTACACATTTTCATTGTACACTTAAAAAATGTACATCAAAACCTAGACATTTTCATTGTACACTTAAAGAATATACATCAAAACCTACACATTTTCATTGTACACTTAAAAAATGTACATCAAAACCTACACATTTTCATTGTACACTTAAAAAATGTACATCAAAACTTACACATTTTCACTGTACACTTAAAAAATGTACATTAAAACCTACACATTTTCATTATACGCTTAAAAAATATACATCAAAACCTACACATTTTCATTGTACACTTAAAAAATATACATAAAAAACCTACACATTTTCATTGTAAACTTAAAAAATATACATCAAAACCTACAGATTTTCATTGTACACTCATAAAATGTACATCAAAACCTACACATTTTCATTCTAAACTTAAAAAATATACATCAAAACCTACACATTTTCATTGTAGACTCATAAAATATACATTAAAACCTAAACATTTTCATTGTAAACTTAAAAAATATACATCAAAACCTACACATTTTCATTGTACACTCATAAAATGTACATTAAACTTACACATTTTTATTGTACACTCATAAAATGTACATCAAAACTTACACATTTTCATTCTACACTCATAAAATGTACATCAAAACCTACACATTTTCATTGTACACTTAAAAAATGTACATCAAAACCTACACATTTTCATTGTACACTTAAAAAATGTACATCAAAACCTACACATTTTCATTGTAAACTTAAAAAATGTACATCAAAACCTACACATTTTCATTGTACACTTAAAAAATATACATCAAAACCTACACATTTTCATTGTACACTTAAAAAATGTACATCAAAGCTTACACATTTTCATTGTAAACTTAAAAAATATACATCAAAACCTACACATTTTCATTGTACACTCATAAAATGTACATCAAAACTTACACATTTTCATTGTACACTTAAGAAATGTACATCAAAACCTACACATTTTCATTGTACACTTCAAAAATATACATCAAAAACTACACATTTTCATTGTACACTTAAAAAATGTACATCAAAACCTACACATTTTCATTGTACACTCATAAAATGAACATCAACACTTACACATTTTCATTGTAAATTTAAAAAATATACATCAAAACCTACACATTTTCATTGTACACTTAAAAAATGTACATCAAAACCTACACATTTTCATTGTACACTCATAAAATGTACATCAAAACTTACACATTTTCATTGTACACTCATAAAATGAACATCAACACTTACACATTTTCATTGTAAACTTAAAAAATATACATCAAAGCTTACACATTTCCATTGTACACCTAAAAAATATACATCAAAACCTACACATTTTCATTGTACACTTATAAAATGATCATCAACACTTACACATTTTCATTGTACACTCATAAAGTGTACATCAAAACTTACACATTTTCATTGTACTCTCATAAAATGTACATCAAAACTTACACATTCTTATTGTACACTCATAAAATGTGCATCAAAACTTGCACATTTTCATTGTACACTCATAAAGTGTACATCAAAACTTACACATTTTCATTGTACACTTAAAAAATGTACATCAAAACTTACACATTTTAATTGTACACTTAAAAAATGTACATCAAAACCAACACATTTTCGTTGTACACTTAAAAAATCTACATCAAAACTTACACATTTTCATTGTACACTTAAAAAAGATACATCAAAACTTACACATTTTCATAGTACACTTAATAAATGCACATCAAAACGTACACATTTTCATTGTACACTTAAAAAATGTACATCAAAACCTACACATTTTCATTTTACACTTAAAAAATGTACATCAAAACCTACAGATTTTCATTGTACACTCATAAAATGTACATCAAAACCTACACATTTTCATTGTAAACTTAAAAAATATACATCAAAACCTACACATTTTCATTGTAGACTCATAAAATATACATTAAAACCTAGACATTTTCATTGTAAACTTAAAAAATATACATCAAAACCTACACATTTTCATTGTACACTCATAAAATGTACATCAAAACTTACACATTTTCATTGTACTCTCATAAAATGTACATCAAAACTTACACATTCTTATTGTACACTCATAAAATGTGCATCAAAACTTGCACATTTTCATTGTACACTCATAAAATGTACATCAAAATCTACACATTTTCATTGTACACTCATAAAGTGTACATCAAAACTTACACATTTTCATTGTACACTCATATAATGTACATCAAAACTTACACATTTTCATTGTACACTCATAAAATGTACATCAAAACTTACACATTTTTATTGTACACTCAAAAAATGTACATCAAACCCTACACATTTTCATTGTAAACTTAAAAAATGTACATCAAAACTTACACATTTTCGTTGTACACTTAAAAAATGTACTTCAAAACTTACACATTTTCTTTGTACACTTAAAATATGTACATCAAAACCTACTATTTTCGTTGTACACTTAAAAAATCTACATCAAAACTTACACATTTTCATTGTACATTCATAAAATGTACTTCAAAACTTACACATTTTCATTGTACACTTAAAAAAGATACATCAAAACTTACTCATTTTCATAGTACACTTAATAAATGCACATCAAAACGTACACATTTTCATTGTACACTTAAAAAATGTACATCAAAACCTACACATTTTCATTGTACACTTAAAAAATGTACATCAAAACTTACACATTTTCATTGTACACTTAAAAAATGTACATCAAAACCTAGACATTTTCATTGTACACTTAAAGAATATACATCAAAACCTACACATTTTCATTGTACACTTAAAAAATGTACATCAAAACCTACACATTTTCATTGTACACTTAAAAAATGTACATCAAAACTTACACATTTTCACTGTACACTTAAAAAATGTACATTAAAACCTACACATTTTCATTATACGCTTAAAAAATATACATCATAACCTACACATTTTCATTGTACACTTAAAAAATATACATAAAAAACCCACACATTTTCATTGTAAACTTAAAAAATATACATCAAAACCTACAGATTTTCATTGTACACTCATAAAATGTACATCAAAACCTACACATTTTCATTGTAAACTTAAAAAATATACATCAAAACCTACACATTTTCATTGTAGACTCATAAAATATACATTAAAACCTAGACATTTTCATTGTAAACTTAAAAAATATACATCAAAACCTACACATTTTCATTGTACACTCATAAAATGTACATAAAAACCTACACATTTCCATTGTAAACTTAAAAAATATACATCAAAACCTACACATTGTACACTCATAAAATGTACATTAAACTTACACATTTTTATTGTACACTCATAAAATGTACATCAAAACTTACACAATTTCATTCTACACTCATAAAATGTACATCAAAACCTACACATTTTCATTGTACACTTAAAAAATGTACATCAAAACCTACACATTTTCATTGTACACTTAAAAAATGTACATCAAAACCTACACATTTTCATTGTAAACTTAAAAAATGTACATCAAAACCTACACATTTTCATTGTACACTTAAAAAATATACATCAAAACCTACACATTTTCACTGTACACTTAAAAAATGTACATCAAAGCTTACACATTTTCAATGTAAACTTAAAAAATATACATCAAAACCTACACATTTTCATTGTACACTCATAAAATGTACATCAAAACTTACACATTTTCATTGTACACTTAAAAAATGTACATCAAAAGCTACACATTTTCATTGTAAACTTAAAAAATATACATCAAAACTTACACATTTTCATTGTAAACTTGAAAAATATACATCAAAACCTACACATTTTCATTGTACACTTCAAAAATATACATCAAAAACTACACATTTTCATTGTACACTTAAAAAATGTACATCAAAACCTACATATTTTCATTGTACACTCATAAAATGAACATGAACACTTACACATTTTCATTGTAAACTTAAAAAATATACATCAAAACCTACACATTTTCATTGTACACTTAAAAAATGTACATCAAAACCTACACATTTTCATTGTACACTCATAAGATGTACATCAAAACTTACACATTTTCATTGTACACTTAAAAAATGTACATCAAAACTTACACATTTTCATTGTACACTCATAAAATGAACATCAACACTTACACATTTTCATTGTAAACCTCAAAAATATACATCAAAGCTTACACATTTTCATTGTACACCTAATAAATATACATCAAAACCTATACATTTTCATTGTACACTTATAAAATGATCATCAACACTTACACATTTTCATTGTACACTCATAAAGTGTACATCAAAACTTACACATTTTCATTGTACTCTCATAAAATGTACATCAAAACTTACACATTCTTATTGTACACTCATAAAATGTGCATCAAAACTTGCACATTTTCATTGTACACTCATAAAATGTACATCAAAATCTACACATTTTCATTGTACACTCATAAAGTGTACATCAAAACTTACACATTTTCATTGTACACTCATATAATGTACATCAAAACTTACACATTTTCATTGTACACTCATAAAATGTACATCAAAACTTACACATTTTTATTGTACACTCAAAAAATGTACATCAAACCCTACACATTTTCATTGTAAACTTAAAAAATGTACATCAAAACTTACACATTTTCGTTGTACACTTAAAAAATGTACATCAAAACTTACACATTTTAATTGTACACTTAAAAAATGTACATCAAAACCTACACATTTTCGTTGTACACTTAAAAAATCTACATCAAAACTTACACATTTTCATTGTACATTCATAAAATGTACTTCAAAACTTACACATTTTCATTGTACCCTTAAAAAAGATACATCAAAACTTACACATTTTCATAGTACACTTAATAAATGCACATCAAAACGTACACATTTTCATTGTACACTTAAAAGATGTACATCAAAACCTACACATTTTCATTGTACACTTAAAAAATGTACATCAAAACCTACAGATTTTCATTGTACACTCATAAAATGTACATCAAAACCTACACATTTTCATTGTAAACTTAAAAAATATACATCAAAACCTACACATTTTCATTGTAGACTCATAAAATATACATTAAAACCTAGACATTTTCATTGTAAACTTAAAAAATATACATCAAAACCTACACATTTTCATTGTACACTCATAAAATGTACATCAAAACCTACACATTTCCATTGTAAACTTAAAAAATATACATCAAAACCTACACATTTTCATTGTACACTCATAAAATGTACATTAAACTTACACATTTTTATTGTACACTCATAAAATGTACATCAAAACCTACACATTTTCATTGTAAACTTAAAAAATATACATCAAAACCCTCACATTTTCATTGTACACTTAAATTATGTACATCAAAACTTACTCATTTTCATTGTAAACTTAAAAAATGTACATCAAAACCTACACATTTTCATTGCACACTTAAAAAATGTACATTGAAACCTACACATTTTCATTCTACACTCATAAAATGTACATCAAAACCTACACATTTTCATTGTAAACTTAAAAAATGTACATCAAAACTTACACATTTTCATTGTACACTTACAAAACGTACATAAAAACTTACACATTTTCATTGTACACTTAAAAAATGTACATCAAAACTTACACATTTTCATTGTACACTTAAAAAATATACATCAAAACCTACACATTTTCATTGTACACTTATAAAATGTACATCAAAAGTTACACATTTTCATTGTACACTCGTAAAATGTAGATCAAAACCTACACATTTTCATTGTACACTCATAAAATATACATCAAAACCTACACATTTTCATTGTAAACTTAAAAAATATACATCAAAACCCTCACATTTTCATTGTACACTTAAATTATGTACATCAAAACTTACTCATTTTCATTGTAAACTTAAAAAATGTACATCAAAACCTACACATTTTCATTGCACACTTAAAAAATGTACATTGAAACCTACACATTTTCATTGTACACTTAAAAAATGTACATCAAAACTTACACATTTTCATTGTACACTTAAAAAATGTACATCAAAACCTACACATTTTCATTGAAAACTTAAAAAATATACATCAAAACCTACACATTTTCATTGCACACTCATAAAATGTACATCAAAACTTACACATTTTCATTGTACACTTAAAAAATGTACATCAAAACCTACACATTTTCATTGTAAACTTAAAAAATATACACCAAAACTTACACATTTTCATTGTACACTTAAAAAATATACATCAAAACCTACACATTTTCATTGTACACTTCAAAAATATACATCAAAAACTACACATTTTCATTGTACACTTAAAAAATGTACATCAAAACCTACACGTTTTCACTGTAAATTTAAAAAATATACATCAAAACTTAAATATTTTCATTGTACACTTAAAAAATATACATCAAAACCTACACATTTTCATTGTACACTTCAAAAATATACATCAAAAACTACACATTTTCATTGTACACTCAAAAAATGTACATCAAAACTTACACATTTTCATTGTACACTTAAAAAATGTACATCAAAACTTACACATTTTCATTGTACACTCATAAAATGAACATGAACACTTACACATTTTCATTGTAAACTTAAAAAATATACATCAAAACTTACACATTTTCATTGTACACTTAGAAAATATACATCAAAACCTACACATTTTCATTGTAAACTTAAAAAATATACATCAAAAACTACAGATTTTCATTGTACACTCATAAAATGTACATCAAAACTTACACATTTTCATTGTACACTTAAAAAATGTACATCAAAACTTACACATTTTCATTGTACACTCATAAAATGAACATCAACATTTACACATTTTCATTGTAAACTTAAAAAATATACATCAAAACCTACACATTTTCATTGTACACTCATAAAATGTACATCAAAACCTACACATTTCCATTGTAAACTTAAAAAATATACATCAAAACCTACACATTTTCATTGTACACTCATAAAATGTACATTAAACTTACACATTTTTATTGTACACTCATAAAATGTACATCAAAACTTACACATTTTCATTCTACACTCATAAAATGTACATCAAAACCTACACATTTTCATTGTAAACTTAAAAAATGTACATCAAAACTTACACATTTTCATTGTACACTTAAAAAATGTACATCAAAACTTACACATTTTCAATGGACACTTAAAAAATATACATCAAAACCTACACATTTTCATTGTACACTTATAAAATGTACATCAAAACTTACACATTTTCATTGTACACTCATAAAATGTACATCAAAACTTACACATTTTCATTGTACACTTAAAAAATGTACATCAAAACTTACACATTTTCATTGTACACTCATAAAATGAACATCAACACTTACACATTTTCATTGTAAACTTAAAAAATATACATCAAAACCTACACATTTTCATTGTACACTCATAAAATGTACATCAAAACCTACACATTTCCATTGTAAACTTAAAAAATATACATCAAAACCTACACATTTTCATTGTACACTCATAAAATGTACATTAAACTTACACATTTTTATTGTACACTCATAAAATGTACATCAAAACTTACACATTTTCATTCTACACTCATAAAATGTACATCAAAACCTACACATTTTCATTGTAAACTTAAAACATGTACATCAAAACTTACACATTTTCATTGTACACTTACAAAACGTACATCAAAACTTACACATTTTCATTGTACACTTAAAAAATGTACATCAAAACTTACACATTTTCATTGTACACTTAAAAAATATACATCAAAACCTACACATTTTCATTGTACACTTATAAAATGTACATCAAAACTTACACATTTTCATTGTACACTCGTAAAATGTAGATCAAAACCTACACATTTTCATTGTACACTCATAAAATATACATCAAAACCTACACATTTTCATTGTACACTTAAAAAATGTACATCAAAACCTACACATTTTCATTGTACACTCATAAAATGAACATCAACACTTACACATTTTCATTGTACACTCATAAAATGTACATCAAAACCTACACATTTTCATTGTAAACTTAAAAAATATACATCAAAACCTACACATTTTCTTTGTACACTTAAAAAATGTACATCAAAACCTACACATTTTCAATGTACACTCATAAGATGTACATCAAAACTTACACATTTTCATTGTACACTTAAAAAATGTACATCAAAACTTACACATTTTCATTGTACACTTATAAAATGATCATCAACACTTACACATTTTCATTGTACACTCATAAAATGTACGTCAAAACTTACACATTTTCATTGTACACTCATAAAATGTACATCAAAACTTACAAATTCTTATTAAACACTCATAAAATGTGCATCAAAACTTGCACATTTTCATTGTACACTCATAAAATGTACATCAAAATCTACACATTTTCATTGTACACTCATAAAATGTACATCAAAACTTACACATTTTCATTGTACACTCATATAATGTACATCAAAACTTACACATTTTCATTGTACACTCATAAAATGTACATCAAAACTTACACATTTTCATTGTACACTCGTAAAATGTACATCAAAACCTACACATTTTCAATGTACACTCATAAAATATACATCCAAACCTACACATTTTCATTGTAAACTTAAAAAATTTACATCAAAACCTACACATTTTCATTGTACACTTAAAAATGTACATCAAAACTTACACATATTCATTGTAAACTTAAAAAATGTACATCAAAACCTACACATTTTCATTGTACACTTAAAAAATGTACATCAAAACCTACACATTTTCATTGTACACTTAAAAAATGTACATAAAAACTTACACATTTTCATTGTACACATAAAAAATGTACATAAAGACCTACACATTTTCATTGTAAACTTAAAAGATGTACATCAAAACCTACACATTTTCATTGTACACTTAAAAAAT
This sequence comes from Tenodera sinensis, assembly GCA_030765045.1. Lineage (NCBI taxonomy): Eukaryota > Metazoa > Arthropoda > Insecta > Mantodea > Mantidae > Tenodera > Tenodera sinensis. The sequence goes on along the minus strand of CM060963.1, from coordinate 163,912,485 downwards.
ATACATCAAAACCTACACATTTTCATTGTACACTTAAAAAATGTACATCAAAGCTTACACACTTTCATTGTAAACTAAAAAAATATACATCAAAACCTACACATTTACATTTTAAACTTGAAAAATATACATCAAAACTTACACATTTTCATTGTACACTTAAAAAATATACACCAAATCTTACACATTTTCATTGTACACTTCAAAAATATACATCAAAAACTACACATTTTCATTGTACACTTAAAAAATGTACATCAAAACCTACACATTTTCATTGTACACTCATAAAATAAACATCAACACTTACACATTTTCATTGTAAACTTAAAAAATATACATCAAAACCTACACATTTTCATTGTACACTTAAAAAATGTACATCAAAACCTACACATTTTCATTGTACACTCATAAAATGTACATCAAAACTTACACATTTTCATTGTACACTTAACAAATGTACATCAAAACTTACACATTTTCATTGTACACTCATAAAATGAACATCAACACTTACACATTTTCATTGTAAACTTAAAAAATATACATCAAAGCTTACACATTTTCATTGTAAACTTAAAAAATATACATAAAAACTTACACATTTTCCTTGTACACTCATAAAATGTACATCAAAACCTACACATTTTCATTGTAAACTTAAAAAATATACATCAAAACCTACACATTTTCATTGTACACTCATAAAATGTACATCAAAACATACACATTCTCATTGTAAATTTAAAAAATATACATCAAAACTTACACATTTTCATTGTACACTCACAAAATGTAAATCAAAACCTACACATTTTCATTGTAAACTTAAAAAATATACATCAAAACCTACACATTTTCATTGTAAACTTAAAAATTATACATCAAAACCTACACATTTTCATTGTACACTCATAAAATGTACATCAAAACCTACACATTTTCATTGTAAACTTAAAAAATATACATCAAAACCTACACATTTTCATTGTACACCCATAAAATATACATCAAAACATACACATTTTCATTGTAAACTTAAAAAATATACATCAAAACTTACACATTTTCATTGTACATTCATAAAATGTACATCAAGACCTACACATTTTCATTGTAAACTTAAAAAATATACATCAAAACCTACACATTTTCATTGTAAACTTAAAAAATATACATCAAAACCTACACATTTTCATTGTACACTCATAAAATGTACATCAAAACCTACACATTTTCATTGTAAACTTAAAAAATATACATCAAAACCTACACATTTTCATTGTACACTCATAAAATATACATCAAAACCTACACATTTTCATTGTAACTTAAAAAATATACATCAAAACCTACACATTTTCATTGTACACTCATAAAATGTACATCAAAACCTACACATTTTCATTGTAAACTTAAAAAATATACATCAAAACCTACACATTTTCATTGTACACTCATAAAATGTACAACAAAACTTACACATTTTCATTGTACAATCATAAAATGTACATCAAAACTTACACATTTTCATTGTACACTCATAAAATGTACATCAAAACCTACACATTTTCATTGTAAACTTAAAAAATGTACATCAAAACATACACATTCTCATTGTAAATTTAAAAAATATACATCAAAACTTACACATTTTCATTGTACACTCACAAAATGTAAATCAAAACCTACACATTTTCATTGTAAACTTAAAAAATATACATCAAAACCTACACATTTTCATTGTAAACTTAAAAAATATACATCAAAACCTACACATTTTCATTGTACACTCATAAAATGTACATCAAAACCTACACATTTTCATTGTAAACTTAAAAAATATACATCAAAACCTACACATTTTCATTGTACACCCATAAAATATACATCAAAACATACACATTTTCATTGTAAACTTAAAAAATATACATCAAAACTTACACATTTTCATTGTACATTCATAAAATGTACATCAAGACCTACACATTTTCATTGTAAACTTAAAAAATATACATCAAAACCTACACATTTTCATTGTAAACTTAAAAAATATACATCAAAACCTACACATTTTCATTGTACACTCATAAAATGTACATCAAAACTTACACATCTTCATTGTACACTTAAAAAATATACATCAAAACCTACACATTTTCATTGTACACTTCAAAAATATACATCAAAAACTACACATTTTCATTGTACACTTAAAAAATGTACATCAAAACCTACACATTTTCATTGTACACTCATAAAATGAACATCAACACTTACACATTTTCATTGTACACTCATAAAATGTACATCAAAACCTACACATTTTCATTGTAAACTTAAAAAATATACATCAAAACCTACACATTTTCTTTGTACACTTAAAAAATGTACATCAAAACCTACACATTTTCAATGTACACTCATAAGATGTACATCAAAACTTACACATTTTCATTGTACACTTAAAAAATGTACATCAAAGCTTACACATTTTCATTGTACACTCATAAAATGAACATCAACACTTACACATTTTCATTGTAAACTTAAAAAAATATACATCAAAACTTACACATTTTCATTGTACACTTAAAAAATATACATGAAAACCTACACATTTTCATTGTACACTTATAAAATGATCATCAACACTTACACATTTTCATTGTACACTCATAAAATGTACGTCAAAACTTACACATTTTCATTGTACACTCATAAAATGTACATCAAAACTTACAAATTCTTATTATACACTCATAAAATGTGCATCAAAACTTGCACATTTTCATTGTACACTCATAAAATGTACATCAAAATCTACACATTTTCATTGTACACTCATAAAATGTACATCAAAACTTACACATTTTCATTGTACACTCATATAATGTACATCAAAACTTACACATTTTCATTGTACACTCATAAAATGTACATCAAAACTTACACATTTTCATTGTACACTCGTAAAATGTACATCAAAACCTACACATTTTCAATGTACACTCATAAAATATACATCCAAACCTACACATTTTCATTGTAAACTTAAAAAATATACATCAAAACCTACACATTTTCATTGTACACTTAAAAATGTACATCAAAACTTACACATATTCATTGTAAACTTAAAAAATGTACATCAAAACCTACACATTTTCATTGTACACTTAAAAAATGTACATCAAAACCTACACATTTTCATTGTACACTTAAAAAATGTACATAAAAACTTACACATTTTCATTGTACACATAAAAAATGTACATAAAGACCTACACATTTTCATTGTAAACTTAAAAGATGTACATCAAAACCTACACATTTTCATTGTACACTTAAAAAATATACATCAAAACCTACACATTTTCATTGTACACTTAAAAAATGTACATCAAAGCTTACACACTTTCATTGTAAACTAAAAAAATATACATCAAAACCTACACATTTACATTTTAAACTTGAAAAATATACATCAAAACTTACACATTTTCATTGTACACTTAAAAAATATACACCAAAACTTACACATTTTCATTGTACACTTCAAAAATATACATCAAAAACTACACATTTTCATTGTACACTTAAAAAATGTACATCAAAACCTACACATTTTCATTGTACACTCATAAAATAAACATCAACACTTACACATTTTCATTGTAAACTTAAAAAATATACATCAAAACCTACACATTTTCATTGTACACTTAAAAAATGTACATCAAAACCTACACATTTTCATTGTACACTCATAAAATGTACATCAAAACTTACACATTTTCATTGTACACTTAACAAATGTACATCAAAACTTACACATTTTCATTGTACACTCATAAAATGAACATCAACACTTACACATTTTCATTGTAAACTTAAAAAATATACATCAAAACATACACATTTTCATTGTAAACTTAAAAAATATACATAAAAACTTACACATTTTCCTTGTACACTCATAAAATGTACATCAAAACCTACACATTTTCATTGTAAACTTAAAAAATATACATCAAAACCTACACATTTTCATTGTACACTCATAAAATGTAAATCAAAACATACACATTCTCATTGTAAATTTAAAAAATATACATCAAAACTTACACATTTTCATTGTACACGCACAAAATGTAAATCAAAACCTACACATTTTCATTGTAAACTGAAAAAATATACATCAAAACCTACACATTTTCATTGTAAACTTAAAAATTATACATCAAAACCTACACATTTTCATTGTACACTCATAAAATGTACATCAAAACCTACACATTTTCATTGTAAACTTAAAAAATATACATCAAAACCTACACATTTTCATTGTACACCCCTAAAATATACATCAAAACATACACATTTTCATTGTAAACTTAAAAAATATACATCAAAACTTACACATTTTCATTGTACATTCATAAAATGTACATCAAGACCTACACATTTTCATTGTAAACTTAAAAAATATACATCAAAACCTACACATTTTCATTGTAAACTTAAAAAATATACATCAAAACCTACACATTTTCATTGAACACTCATAAAATGTACATCAAAACCTACACATTTTCATTGTAAACTTAAAAAATATACATCAAAACCTACACATTTTCATTGTACACTCATAAAATATACATCAAAACCTACACATTTTCATTGTAAACTTAAAAAATATACATCAAAACCTACACATTTTCATTGTACACTCATAAAATGTACATCAAAACCTACACATTTTCATTGTAAACTTAAAAAATATACATCAAAACCTACACATTTTCATTGTACACTCATAAAATGTACAACAAAACTTACACATTTTCATTGTACAATCATAAAATGTACATCAGAACTTACACATTTTCATTGTACACTCATAAAATGTACATCAAAACCTACACATTTTCATTGTAAACTTAAAAAATGTACATCAAAACATACACATTCTCATTGTAAATTTAAAAAATATACATCAAAACTTACACATTTTCATTGTACACTCACAAAATGTAAATCAAAACCTACACATTTTCATTGTAAACTTAAAAAATATACATCAAAACCTACACATTTTCATTGTAAACTTAAAAAATATACATCAAAACCTACACATTTTCATTGTACACTCATAAAATGTACATCAAAACCTACACATTTTCATTGTAAACTTAAAAAATATACATCAAAACCTACACATTTTCATTGTACACCCATAAAATATACATCAAAACATACACATTTTCATTGTAAACTTAAAAAATATACATCAAAACTTACACATTTTCATTGTACATTCGTAAAATGTACATCAAGACCTACACATTTTCATTGTAAACTTAAAAAATATACATCAAAACCTACACATTTTCATTGTAAACTTAAAAAATATACATCAAAACCTACACATTTTCATTGTACACTCGTAAAATGTACATCAAAACCTACACATTTTCATTGTACACTCATAAAATATAACTCCAAACCTACACATTTTCATTGTAAACTTAAAAAATATACATTAAAACCTACACATTTACATTGTACACTTAAAAAATGTACATCAAAACTTACACATATTCATTGTAAACTTAAAAAATGTACATCAAAACCTAAACATTTTCATTGTACACTTAAAAAATGTACATCAAAACCTACACATTTTCATTGTACACTTAAAAAATGTACATCAAAACTTACACATTTTCATTGTACACTTAAAAAATGTACATCAAAACCTACACATTTTCATTGTAAACCTAAAAAATGTACATCAAAACCTACACATTTTCATTGTAAACTTAAAAAATATACATCAAAACCTACACATTTTCATTGTACACTTAAAAAATGTACATCAAAACTTACACAATTTCATTGTAAACTTAAAAAATGTACATCAAAACCTACACATTTTCATTGTACACTCATAAAATGAACATCAACACTTACACATTTTCATTGTAAATTTAAAAAATGTACATCAAAACCTACACATTTTCATTGTACACTCATAAAATGAACATCAAAACTTACACATTTTCATTGTACACTCATAAAATGAACATCAACACTTACACATTTTCATTGTAAACTTAAAAAATATACATCAAAGCGTACACATTTTCATTGTACACTTAAAAATATACATCAAAACCTACACATTTTCATTGTACACTTATAAAATGATCATCAACACTTACACATTTTCATTGTACACTCATAAAATGTACATCAAAACTTACACATTTTCATTGTACACTCATAAAATGTACATCAAAACTTACACATTTTTATTGTACACTCAAAAAATGTACATCAAAACCTACACATTTTCATTCTACACTTAAAAAATCTACATCAAAACTTACACATTTTCATTGTACATTCAAAAAATGTACTTCAAAACTTACACATTTTCATTGTACACTTAAAAAAGATACATCAAAACTTACACATTGTCATAGTACATTTAATAAATGTACATCAAATCGTACACATTTTCATTGTACACTTAAAAAATGTACATCAAAACCTACACATTTTCATTGTACACTTAAAAATGTACATCAAAACTTACACATTTTCATTGTACACTTAAATAATGTACATCAAAACCTAGACATTTTCATTGTACACTTAAAGAATATACATCAGAACCTACACATTTTCATTGTACACTTAAAAAATGTACATCAAAACCTACACATTTTCATTGTACACTTAAAAAAATGTACATCAAAACTTACACATTTTCACTGTACACTTAAAAAATGTACATTAAAACCTACACATTTTCAATATACGCTTAAAAAATATACATCAAAACCTACACATTTTCATTGTACACTTAAAAAATATACATCAAAACCTACACATTCTCATTGTAAACTTAAAAAATATACATCAAAACCTACAGATTTTCATTGTACACTCATAAAATGTACATCAAAACCTACACATTTGCATTGTAAACTTAAAAAATGTACATCAAAGCCTCTACATTTTCATTGTACACTCATGAAATATACATCAAAACCTACACATTTTCATTGTAAACTTAAAAAATATACATCAAAACCTACACATTTTCATTGTAAACTCATAAAATGTACATCAAAACCTACACATGTCCATTGTAAACTTAAAAAATATACATCAAATCCTACACATTTTCATTGTACACTCATAAAATGTACATTAAACTTACACATTTTTATTGTACACTCATAAAATGTACATCAAAACTTACACATTTTCATTCTACACTCATAAAATGTACATCAAAACCTACACATTTTCATTGTAAACTTAAAAAATGTACATCAAAACTTACACATTTTCATTGTACACTTACAAAACGTACATCAAAACTGACACATTTTCATTGTACACTTAAAAAATGTACATCAAAACTTACACATTTTCATTGTGCACTTAAAAAATATACATCAAAACCTACACATTTTCATTGTACACTCATAAAATGTACATCAAAACTTACACATTTTCATTGTACACTCGTAAAATGTACATCAAAACCTACACATTTTCATTGTACACTCATAAAATATACATCAAAACCTACACATTTTCATTGTAAACTAAAAAAATATACATCAAAACCTACACATTTTCATTGTACACTTAAAAAATGTACATCAAAACTTACACAATTTCATTGTAAACTTAAAAAATGTACATCAAAAGCTACACATTTTCATTGTACACTTAAAAAATGTACATCAAAACCTACACATTTTCATTGTACACTTAAAAAATGTACATCAAAACCTCCACATTTTCATTGAAAACTTAAAAAATGTACATTAACACCTACAATTTTCATTGTACACTTAAAAAATATACATCAAAACCTACACATTTTCATTGTACACTTAAAAAATGTACATCAAAACTTAACATTTTCATTGTAAACTTAAAAAATATATATCAAAACCTACACATTTTCATTGTACACTCATAAAATGTACATCAAAACTTACACATTTTCATTGTACACTTAAAAAATGTACATCAAAACCTACACATTTTCATTGTAAACTTAAAAAATATACATCAAAACTTACACATTTTCATTGTACACTTAAAAAATATACATCAAAACCTACACATTTTCATTGTACACTTCAAAAATATACATAAAAAACGACAGGTTTTCATTGCACACTCATAAAATGTACATCAAAACTTACACATTTTCATTGTACACTTAAAAAATGTACATCAAAACCTACACATTTTCATTGTACACTCATAAAATGTACATCAAAACTTACACATTTTCGTTGTACACTTAAACAATATACATCAAAACTTACACATTTTCATTGTACACTCATAAAATGTACATCAAAACTTACACATTTTCATTGTACACTCGTAAAATGAACATCAAAACCTACACATTTTCATTGTAAACTTAAAAAATATACATCAAAACCTACACATTTTCATTGTACACTTCAAAAATATACATAAAAAACTACACATTTTCATTGTACACTCATAAAATGTACATCAAAACTTACACATTTTCATTGTACACTTAAAAAATGTACATCAAAACCTACACATTTTCATTGTACACTCATAAAATGTACATCAAAACTTACACATTTTCGTTGTACACTTAAACAATATACATCAAAACTTACACATTTTCATTGTACACTCATAAAATGTACATCAAAACTTACACATTTTCATTGTACACTCGTAAATTGTACATCAAAACCTACACATTTTCATTGTACACTCATAAAATGTACATCAAAACTTACACATTTTCATTGTACACTTAGAAAATGTACATCAAAACCTACACATTTTCATAGTAATCTTAAAAAATATACATCAAAGCTTACACATTTTCATTGTACACTTACAAAATATACATCAAAACCTACACATTTTCATTGTACACTTCAAAAATATACATAAAAAACTACAGATTTTCATTGTACACTTAAAAAATGTACATCAAAGCCTACACATTTTCATTGTACACTCATAAGATGAACATCAACACTTACACATTTTCATTGTACACTCATAAAATGTACATCAAAACCTATACATTTTCATTGTAAACTTAAAAAATATACATCAAAACCTACACATTTTCATTGTACACTTAAAAAATGTACATCAAAACCTACACATTTTCATTGTACACTCATAAAATGTACATCAAAACTTACACATTTTCATTGTACACTTAAAAAATGTACATCAAAACTTACACATTTTCATTGTACACTCATAAAATGAACATCAACACTTACACATTTTCATTGTAAACTTAAAAAAATATACATCAAAACTTACACATTTTCATTGTACACTTATAAAATGATCATCAACACTTACACATTTTCATTGTACACTCATAAAATGAACAACAACACTTACACATTTTCATTGTAAACTTAAAAAATATACATCAAAGCGTACACATTTTCATTGTACACTTAAAAATATACATCAAAACCTACACATTTTCATTGTACACTTATAAAATGATCATCAACACTTACACATTTTCATTGTACACTCATAAAATGTACATCAAAACTTATACATTTTCATTGTACTCTCATAAAATGTACATCAAAACTTACACATTCTTATTGTACACTCATAAAATGTGCATCAAAACTTGCACATTTTCATTGTACACTCATAAAATGTACTTCAAAATCTACACATTTTCATTGTACACTCATAAAGTGTACATCAAAACTTACACATTTTCATTGTACACTTATATAATGTACATCAAAACTTACACATTTTCATTGTACACTCATAAAATGTACATCAAAACTTACACATTTTTATTGTACACTCAAAAAATGTACATCAAAACCTACACATTTTCATTCTACACTTAAAAAATCTACATCAAAACTTACACATTTTCATTGTACATTCAAAAAATGTACTTCAAAACTTACACATTTTCATTGTACACTTAAAAAAGATACATCAAAACTTACACATTGTCATAGTACACTTAATAAATGTACATCAAATCGTACACATTTTCATTGTACACTTAAAAAATGTACATCAAAACCTACACATTTTCATTGTACACTTAAAAATGTACATCAAAACTTACACATTTTCATTGTACACTTAAATAATGTACATCAAAACCTAGACATTTTCATTGTACACTTAAAGAATATACATCAGAACCTACACATTTTCATTGTACACTTAAAAAATGTACATCAAAACCTACACATTTTCATTGTACACTTAAAAAATGTACATCAAAACTTACACATTTTCACTGTACACTTAAAAAATGTACATTAAAACCTACACATTTTCAATATACGCTTAAAAAATATACATCAAAACCTACACATTTTCATTGTACACTTAAAAAATATACATCAAAACCTACACATTTTCATTGTAAACTTAAAAAATATACATCAAAACCTACAGATTTTCATTGTACACTCATAAAATGTACATCAAAACCTACACATTTGCATTGTAAACTTAAAAAATATACATCAAAGCCTCTACATTTTCATTGTACACTCATGAAATATACATCAAAACCTACACATTTTCATTGTAAACTTAAAAAATATACATCAAAACCTACACATTTTCATTGTAAACTCATAAAATGTACATCAAAACCTACACATGTCCATTGTAAACTTAAAAAATATACATCAAATCCTACACATTTTCATTGTACACTCATAAAATGTACATTAAACTTACACATTTTTATTGTACACTCATAAAATGTACATCAAAACTTACACATTTTCATTCTACACTCATAAAATGTACATCAAAACCTACACATTTTCATTGTAAACTTAAAAAATGTACATCAAAACTTACACATTTTCATTGTACACTTACAAAACGTACATCAAAACTGACACATTTTCATTGTACACTTAAAAAATGTACATCAAAACTTACACATTTTCATTGTGCACTTAAAAAATATACATCAAAACCTACACATTTTCATTGTACACTCATAAAATGTACATCAAAACTTACACATTTTCATTGTACACTCGTAAAATGTACATCAAAACCTACACATTTTCATTGTACACTCATAAAATATACATCAAAACCTACACATTTTCATTGTAAACTAAAAAAATATACATCAAAACCTACACATTTTCATTGTACACTTAAAAAATGTACATCAAAACTTACACAATTTCATTGTAAACTTAAAAAATGTACATCAAAAGCTACACATTTTCATTGTACACTTAAAAAATGTACATCAAAACCTACACATTTTCATTGTACACTTAAAAAATGTACATCAAAACCTCCACATTTTCATTGAAAACTTAAAAAATGTACATTAACACCTACAATTTTCATTGTACACTTAAAAAATATACATCAAAACCTACACATTTTCATTGTACACTTAAAAAATGTACATCAAAACTTAACATTTTCATTGTAAACTTAAAAAATATATATCAAAACCTACACATTTTCATTGTACACTCATAAAATGTACATCAAAACTTACACATTTTCATTGTACACTTAAAAAATGTACATCAAAACCTACACATTTTCATTGTAAACTTAAAAAATATACATCAAAACTTACACATTTTCATTGTACACTTAAAAAATATACATCAAAACCTACACATTTTCATTGTACACTTCAAAAATATACATAAAAAACTACAGGTTTTCATTGCACACTCATAAAATGTACATCAAAACTTACACATTTTCATTGTACACTTAAAAAATGTACATCAAAACCTACACATTTTCATTGTACACTCATAAAATGTACATCAAAACTTACACATTTTCGTTGTACACTTAAACAATATACATCAAAACTTACACATTTTCATTGTACACTCATAAAATGTACATCAAAACTTACACATTTTCATTGTACACTCGTAAAATGAACATCAAAACCTACACATTTTCATTGTAAACTTATAAAATATACATCAAAACCTACACATTTTCATTGTACACTTCAAAAATATACATAAAAAACTACACATTTTCATTGTACACTCATAAAATGTACATCAAAACTTACACATTTTCATTGTACACTTAAAAAATGTACATCAAAACCTACACATTTTCATTGTACACTCATAAAATGTACATCAAAACTTACACATTTTCGTTGTACACTTAAACAATATACATCAAAACTTACACATTTTCATTGTACACTCATAAAATGTACATCAAAACTTACACATTTTCATTGTACACTCGTAAATTGTACATCAAAACCTACACATTTTCATTGTACACTCATAAAATGTACATCAAAACTTACACATTTTCATTGTACACTTAAAAAATGTACATCAAAACCTACACATTTTCATAGTAATCTTAAAAAATATACATCAAAACTTACACATTTTCATTGTACACTTACAAAATATACATCAAAACCTACACATTTTCATTGTACACTTCAAAAATATACATAAAAAACTACAGATTTTCATTGTACACTTAAAAAATGTACATCAAAGCCTACACATTTTCATTGTACACTCATAAGATGAACATCAACACTTACACATTTTCATTGTACACTCATAAAATGTACATCAAAACCTATACATTTTCATTGTAAACTTAAAAAATATACATCAAAACCTACACATTTTCATTGTACACTTAAAAAATGTACATCAAAACCTACACATTTTCATTGTACACTCATAAGATGTACATCAAAACTTACACATTTTCATTGTACACTTAAAAAATGTACATCAAAACTTACACATTTTCATTGTACACTCATAAAATGAACATCAACACTTACACATTTTCATTGTAAACTTAAAAAAATATACATCAAAACTTACACATTTTCATTGTACACTTATAAAATGATCATCAACACTTACACATTTTCATTGTACACTCATAAAATGTACATCAAAACTTACACATTTTCATTGTACACTCATAAAATGTACATCAAAACTTACACATTCTTATTGTACACTCATAAAATGTGCATCAAAACTTGCACATTTTCATTGTACACTCATAAAATGTACATCAAAATCTACACATTTTCATTGTACACTCATAAAATGTACATCAAAACTTACACATTTTCATTGTAGACTCATTTAATGTACATCAAAACTTACACATTTTCATTGTACACTCATAAAATGTACATCAAAACTTACACATTTTCATTGTACACTCATAAAATTTACATCAACACTTACACATTTTCATTGTAAACTTAAAAAATATACATCAAAACTTACACATTTTCATTGTACACTTAAAAAATGTACATCAAAACTTACACATTTTCATTGTACACTCATAAAATGAACATCAACACTTACACATTTTCATTGTAAACATAAAAAAATATACATGAAAACTTACACATTTTCATTGTACACTTAAAAAATGTACATTAAAACCTACACATTTTCATTGTACACTCATAAAATATACATCCAAAACTACACATCTTCAATGTAAACTTAAAAAATATACATCAAAACCTACACATTTTCATTGTACACTTAAAAAATGTACATCAAAACTTACACATATTCATTGTAAACTTAAAAAATGTACATCAAAACCTACACATTTTCATTGTACACTTAAAAATGTACATCAAAACCTACACATTTTCATTGTACACTTAAAAAATGTACATCAAAACCTACACATTTTCATAGTACACTCATAAAATGTACATCAAAACTTACACATTTTCGTTGTACACTTAAACAATATACATCAAAACTTACACATTTTCATTGTACACTCATAAAATGTACATCAAAACTTACACATTTTCATTGTACACTCGTAAAATGAACATCAAAACCTACACATTTTCATTGTAAACTTAAAAAATATACATCAAAACCTACAGATTTTCATTGTACACTCATAAAATGTACATCAAAACCTACACATTTGCATTGTAAACTTAAAAAATGTACATCAAAGCCTCTACATTTTCATTGTACACTCATGAAATATACATCAAAACCTACACATTTTCATTGTAAACTTAAAAAATATACATCAAAACCTACACATTTTCATTGTAAACTCATAAAATGTACATCAAAACCTACACATTTCCATTGTAAACTTAAAAAATATACATCAAATCCTACACATTTTCATTGTACACTCATAAAATGTACATTAAACTTACACCTTTTTATTGTACACTCATAAAATGTACATCAAAACTTACACATTTTCATTCTACACTCATAAAATGTACATCAAAACCTACACATTTTCATTGTAAACTTAAAAAATGTACATCAAAACTTACACATTTTCATTGTACACTTACAAAACGTACATCAAAACTGACACATTTTCATTGTACACTTAAAAAATGTACATCAAAACTTACACATTTTCATTGTGCACTTAAAAAATATACATCAAAACCTACACATTTTCATTGTACACTCATAAAATGTACATCAAAACTTACACATTTTCATTGTACACTCGTAAAATGTACATCAAAACCTACACATTTTCATTGTACACCCATAAAATATACATCAAAACCTACACATTTTCATTGTAAACTAAAAAAATATACATCAAAACCTACACATTTTCATTGTACACTTAAAAAATGTACATCAAAACTTACACAATTTCATTGTAAACTTAAAAAATGTACATCAAAAGCTACACATTTTCATTGTACACTTAAAAAATGTACATCAAAACCTACACATTTTCATTGTACACTCATAAAGTGTACATCAAAACTTACACATTTTCATTGTACACTTATATAATGTACATCAAAACTTACACATTTTCATTGTACACTCATAAAATGTACATCAAAACCTACACATTTTTATTGTACACTCAAAAAATGTACATCAAAACCTACACATTTTCATTCTACACTTAAAAAATCTACATCAAAACTTACACATTTTCATTGTACATTCAAAAAATGTACTTCAAAACTTACACATTTTCATTGTACACTTAAAAAATGTACATCAAAACCTACACATTTTCATTGTAAACTTAAAAAATTTACATCAAAACTTACACATTTTCATTGTACACTTAAAAAATATACATCAAAACCTACACATTTTCATTGTACACTTCAAAAATATACATAAAAAACTACACGTTTTCATTGCACACTCATAAAATGTACATCAAAACTTACACATTGTCATTGTACACTTAAAAAATGTACATCAAAACCTACACATTTTCATTGTACACTCATAAAATGTACATCAAAACTTACACATTTTCGTTGTACACTTAAACAATATACATCAAAACTTGCACATTTTCATTGTACACTCATAAAATGTACATCAAAACTTACACATTTTCATTGTACACTCGTAAAATGTACATCAAAACCTACACATTTTCATTGTACACTCATAAAATATACATCCAAACCTACACATTTTCATTGTACACTTCAAAAATATACATCAAAAACTACACATTTTCATTGCACACTCATAAAATGTACATCAAAACTTACACATTTTCATTGTACACTTAAAAAATGTACATCAAAACCTACACATTTTCATTGTACACTCATAAAATGTACATCAAAACTTACACATTTTCGTTGTACACTTAAACAATATACATCAAAACTTACACATTTTCATTGTACACTCAGAAAATGAACATCAACACATACACATTTTCATTGTAAACTTAAAAAATATGCATCATAACCTACACATTTTCATTGTACACTTCAAAAATATACATAAAAAACTACACATTTTCATTGTACACTCATAAAATGTACATCAAAACTTACACATTTTCATTGTACACTTAAAAAATGTACATCAAAACCTACACATTTTCATTGTACACTCATAAAATGTACATCAAAACTTACACATTTTCGTTGTACACTTAAACAATATACATCAAAACTTACACATTTTCATTGTACACTCATAAAATGTACATCAAAACTTACACATTTTCATTGTACACTCGTAAATTGTACATCAAAACCTACACATTTTCATTGTACACTCATAAAATGTACATCAAAACTTACACATTTTCATTGTACACTTAAAAAATGTACATCAAAACCTACACATTTTCATAGTAAACTTAAAAAATATACATCAAAACTTACACATTTTCATTGTACACTTACAAAATATACATCAAAACCTACACATTTTCATTGTACACTTCAAAAATATACATAAAAAACTACAGATTTTCATTGTACACTTAAAAAATGTACATCAAAACCTACACATTTTCATTGTACACTCATAAGATGAACATCAACACTTACACATTTTCATTGTACACTCATAAAATGTACATCAAAACCTATACATTTTCATTGTAAACTTAAAAAATATACATCAAAACCTACACATTTTCATTGTACACTTAAAAAATGTACATCAAAACCTACACTTTTTCATTGTACACTCATAAAAAGTACATCAAAACTTACACATTTTCATTGTACACTTAAAAAATGTACATCAAAACTTACACATATTCATTGTAAACTTAAAAAATGTACATCAAAACCTAAACATTTTCATTGTACACTTAAAAAATGTACATCAAAACCTACACATTTTCATTGTACACTTAAAAAATGTACATCAAAACTTACACATTTTCATTGTACACTTAAAAAATGTACATCAAAACCTACACATTTTCATTGTAAACCTAAAAAATGTACATCAAAACCTACACATTTTCATTGTACACTTAAAAAATATACATCAAAACCTACACATTTTCATTGTACATTTAAAAAATGTACATTAAAGCTTACACATTTTCATTGTAAACTTAAAAAATATACATCAGAGCCTACACATTTTCATTGTACACTCATAAAATGTACATCAAAACTTACACATTTTCATTGTACACTTAAAAAATGTACATCAAAACCTACACATTTTCATTGTACATTTAAAAAATGTACATATAAACCTACACATTTTCATTGTACACTCATAAAATGAACATCAACACTTACACATTTTCATTGTAAACTTAAAAAATATACATCAAAACCTACACATTTTCATTGTACACTTAAAAAATATACAACAAAACCTACACATTTTCATTGTACACTTCAAAAATATACATCAAAAACTACACATTTTCATTGTACACTTAAAAAATGTACATCAAAACCTACACATTTTCATTGTACACTCATAAAATGAACATCAACACTTACACATTTTCATTGTAAACTTAAAAAATGTACATCAAAACCTACACATTTTCATTGTACACTCATAAAATGTACATCAAAACTTACACATTTTCATTGTACACTTAAAAAATGTACATCAAAACTTACACATTTTCATTGTACACTCATAAAATGAACATCAACACTTACACATTTTCATTGTAAACTTAAAAAATATACATCAAAGCGTACACATTTTCATTGTACACTTAAAAATATACATCAAAACCTACACATTTTCATTGTACACTTATAAAATGATCATCAACACTTACACATTTTCATTGTACACTCATAAAATGTACATCAAAACTTATACATTTTCATTGTACTCTCATAAAATGTACATCAAAACTTACACATTCTTATTGTACACTCATAAAATGTGCATCAAAACTTGCACATTTTCATTGTACACTCATAAAATGTACTTCAAAATCTACACATTTTCATTGTACACTCATAAAGTGTACATCAAAACTTACACATTTTCATTGTACACTTATATAATGTACATCAAAGCTTACACATTTTCATTGTACACTCATAAAATGTACATCAAAACCTACACATTTTCATTGTACACTTATAAAATGATCATCAACACTTACACATTTTCATTGTACACTCATAAAATGTACATCAAAACCTACACATTTTCATTGTACACTCATAAAATGTACATCAAAACTTACACATTTTCATTGTACACTTAAAAAATGTACATCAAAACTTACACATTTTCATTGTACACTCATAAAATGAACATCAACACTTACACATTTTCATTGTAAACTTAAAAAAATATACATCAAAACTTACACATTTTCATTGTACACTTAAAAAATGTACATCAAAACTTACACATTTTCATTGTACACTTAAATAATGTACATCAAAACCTAGACATTTTCATTGTACACTTAAAGAATATACATCAAAACCTACACATTTTCATTGTACACTTAAAAAATGTACATCAAAACCTACACATTTTCATTGTACACTTAAAAAATGTACATCAAAACTTACACATTTTCACTGTACACTTAAAAAATGTACATTAAAACCTACACATTTTCATTATACGCTTAAAAAATATACATCAAAACCTACACATTTTCATTGTACACTTAAAAAATATACATCAAAACCTACACATTTTCATTGTAAACTTAAAAAATATACATCAAAACCTACAGATTTTCATTGTACACTCATAAAGTGTACATCAAAACCTACACATTTGCATTGTAAACTTAAAAAATGTACATCAAAGCCTCTACATTTTCATTGTACACTCATGAAATATACATCAAAACCTACACATTTTCATTGTAAACTTAAAAAATATACATCAAAACCTACACATTTTCATTGTACACTCATAAAATGTACATCAAAACCTACACATTTCCATTGTAAACTTAAAAAATATACATCAAATCCTACACATTTTCATTGTACACTCATAAAATGTACATTAAACTTACACCTTTTTATTGTACACTCATAAAATGTACATCAAAACTTACACATTTTCATTCTACACTCATAAAATGTACATCAAAACCTACACATTTTCATTGTAAACTTAAAAAATGTACATCAAAACTTACACATTTTCATTGTACACTTACAAAACGTACATCAAAACTTACACATTTTCATTGTACACTTAAAAAATGTACATCAAAACTTACACATTTTCATTGTGCACTTAAAAAATATACATCAAAACCTACACATTTTCATTGTACACTCATAAAATGTACATCAAAACTTACACATTTTCATTGTACACTCGTAAAATGTACATCAAAACCTACACATTTTCATTGTACACTCATAAAATATACATCAAAACCTACACATTTTCATTGTAAACTTAAAAAATATACATCAAAACCTACACATTTTCATTGTACACTTAAAAAATGTACATCAAAACTTACACAATTTCATTGTAAACTTAAAAAATGTACATCAAAACCTACACATTTTCATTGTACACTTAAAAAATGTACATCAAAACCTACACATTTTCATTGTACACTTAAAAAATGTACATCAAAACCTCCACATTTTCATTGAAAACTTAAAAAATGTACATTAACACCTACACATTTTCATTGTACACTTAAAAAATATACATCAAAACCTACACATTTTCATTGTACACTTAAAAAATGTACATCAAAACTTAACATTTTCATTGTAAACTTAAAAAATATATATCAAAACCTACACATTTTCATTGTACACTCATAAAATGTACATCAAAACTTACACATTTTCATTGTACACTCATTTAATGTACATCAAAACTTACACATTTTCATTGTACACTCATAAAATGTACATCAAAACTTACACATTTTCATTGTACACTCATAAAATTTACATCAACACTTACACATTTTCATTGTAAACTTAAAAAATATACATCAAAACTTACACATTTTCATTGTACACTTAAAAAATGTACATCAAAACTTACACATTTTCATTGTACACTCATAAAATGAACATCAACACTTACACATTTTCATTGTAAACATAAAAAAATATACATGAAAACTTACACATTTTCATTGTACACTTAAAAAATGTACATTAAAACCTACACATTTTCATTGTACACTCATAAAATATACATCCAAACCTACACATCTTCAATGTAAACTTAAAAAATATACATCAAAACCTACACATTTTCATTGTACACTTAAAAAATGTACATCAAAACTTACACATATTCATTGTAAACTTAAAAAATGTACATCAAAACCTACACATTTTCATTGTACACTTAAAAATGTACATCAAAACCTACACATTTTCATTGTACACTTAAAAAATGTACATCAAAACCTACACATTTTCATTGTACACTCATAAAATGTACATCAAAACTTACACATTTTCGTTGTACACTTAAACAATATACATCAAAACTTACACATTTTCATTGTACACTCATAAAATGTACATCAAAACTTACACATTTTCATTGTACACTCGTAAAATGAACATCAAAACCTACACATTTTCACTGTAAACTTAAAAAATATACATCAAAACCTACACATTTTCATTGTACACTTCAAAAATATACATAAAAAACTACACATTTTCATTGTACACTCATAAAATGTACATCAAAACTTACACATTTTCATTGTAAACTTAAAAAATATACATCAAAACTTACACATTTTCATTGTACACTTAAAAAATATACATCAAAACCTACACATTTTCATTGTACACTTCAAAAATATACATAAAAAACTACACGTTTTCATTGCACACTCATAAAATGTACATCAAAACTTACACATTTTCATTGTACACTTAAAAAATGTACATCAAAACCTACACATTTTCATTGTACACTCATAAAATGTACATCAAAACTTACACATTTTCGTTGTACACTTAAACAATATACATCAAAACTTACACATTTTCATTGTACACTCATAAAATGTACATCAAAACTTACATATTTTCATTGTACACTCGTAAAATGAACATCAAAACCTACACATTTTCATTGTAAACTTAAAAAATATACATCAAAACCTACACATTTTCATTGTACACTTCAAAAATATACATAAAAAACTACACATTTTCATTGTACACTCATAAAATGTACATCAAAACTTACACATTTTCATTGTACACTTAAAAAATGTACACCAAAACCTTCACATTTTCATTGTACACTCATAAAATGTACATCAAAACTTACACATTTTCGTTGTACACTTAAACAATATACATCAAAACTTACACATTTTCATTGTACACTCATAAAATGTACATCAAAACTTACACATTTTCATTGTACACTTAAAAAATGTACATCAAAACCTACACATTTTCATAGTAAACTTAAAAAATATACATCAAAACTTACACATTTTCATTGTACACTTACAAAATATACATCAAAACCTACACATTTTCATTGTACACTTCAAAAATATACATAAAAAACTACAGATTTTCATTGTACACTTAAAAAATGTACATCAAAACCTACACATTTTCATTGTACACTCATAAGATGAACATCAACACTTACACATTTTCATTGTACACTCATAAAATGTACATCAAAACCTATACATTTTCATTGTAAACTTAAAAAATATACATCAAAACCTACACATTTTCATTGTACACTTAAAAAATGTACATCAAAACCTACACATTTTCATTGTACACTCATAAAATGTACATCAAAACTTACACATTTTCATTGTACACTTAAAAAATGTACATCAAAACTTACACATTTTCATTGTACACTCATAAAATGAACATCAACACTTACACATTTTCATTGTAAACTTAAAAAAATATACATCAAAACTTACAGATTTTCATTGTACACTTAAAAAATATACAACAAAACCTACACATTTTCATTGTACACTTATAAAATGATCATCAACACTTACACATTTTCATTGTACACTCATAAAATGTACATCAAAACTTACACATTTTCATTGTACACTCATGAAATGTACATCAAAACTTACACATTCTTATTGTACACTCATAAAATGTGCATCAAAACTTGCACATTTTCATTGTACACTCATAAAATGTACATCAAAATCTACACATTTTCATTGTACACTCATAAAATGTACATCAAAACTTACACATTTTCATTGTACACTCATTTAATGTACATCAAAACTTACACATTTTCATTGTACACTCATAAAATGTACATCAAAACTTACACATTTTCATTGTACACTCATAAAATTTACATCAACACTTACACATTTTCATTGTAAACTTAAAAAATATACATCAAAACTTACACATTTTCATTGTACACTTAAAAAATGTACATCAAAACTTACACATTTTCATTGTACACTCATAAAATGAACATCAACACTTACACATTTTCATTGTAAACATAAAAAAATATACATGAAAACTTACACATTTTCATTGTACACTTAAAAAATGTACATTAAAACCTACACATTTTCATTGTACACTCATAAAATATACATCCAAACCTACACATCTTCAATGTAAACTTAAAAAATATACATCAAAACCTACACATTTTCATTGTACACTTAAAAAATGTACATCAAAACTTACACATATTCATTGTAAACTTAAAAAATGTACATCAAAACCTACACATTTTCATTGTACACTTAAAAATGTACATCAAAACCTACACATTTTCATTGTACACTTAAAAAATGTACATCAAAACCTACACATTTTCATTGTACACTCATAAAATGTACATCAAAACTTACACATTTTCGTTGTACACTTAAACAATATACATCAAAACTTACACATTTTCATTGTACACTCATAAAATGTACATCAAAACTTACACATTTTCATTGTACACTCGTAAAATGAACATCAAAACCTACACATTTTCATTGTAAACTTAAAAAATATACATCAAAACCTACACATTTTCATTGTACACTTCAAAAATATACATAAAAAACTACACATTTTCATTGTACACTCATAAAATGTACATCAAAACTTACACATTTTCATTGTACACTTAAAAAATGTACATCAAAACCTACACATTTTCATTGTACACTCATAAAATGTACATCAAAACTTACACATTTTCGTTGTACACTTAAACAATATACATCAAAACTTACACATTTTCATTGTACACTCATAAAATGTACATCAAAACTTACACATTTTCATTGTACACTCGTAAATTGTACATCAAAACCTACACATTTTCATTGTACACTCATAAAATGTACATCAAAACTTACACATTTTCATTGTACACTTAAAAAATGTACATCAAAACCTACACATTTTCATAGTAAACTTAAAAAATATACATCAAAACTTACACATTTTCATTGTACACTTACAAAATATACATCAAAACCTACACATTTTCATTGTACACTTCAAAAATATACATAAAAAACTACAGATTTTCATTGTACACTTAAAAAATGTACATCAAAACCTACACATTTTCATTCTACACTCATAAGATGAACATCAACACTTACACATTTTCATTGTACACTCATAAAATGTACATCAAAACCTATACATTTTCATTGTAAACTTAAAAAATATACATCAAAACCTACACATTTTCATTGTACACTTAAAAAATGTACATCAAAACCTACACATTTTCATTGTACACTCATAAAATGTACATCAAAACTTACACATTTTCATTGTACACTTAAAAAATGTACATCAAAACTTACACATTTTCATTGTACACTCATAAAATGAACATCAACACTTACACATTTTCATTCTAAACTTAAAAAAATATACATCAAAACTTACACATTTTCATTGTACACTTAAAAAATATACAACAAAACCTACACATTTTCATTGTACACTCATAAAATGAACATCAACACTTACACATTTTCATTCTAAACTTAAAAAAATATACATCAAAACTTACACATTTTCATTGTACACTTAAAAAATATACAACAAAACCTACACATTTTCATTGTACACTTATAAAATGATCATCAACACTTACACATTTTCATTGTACACTCATAAAATGTACATCAAAACTTACACATTTTCATCGTACACTCATAAAATGTACATCAAAACTTACACATTCTTATTGTACACTCATAAAATGTGCATCAAAACTTGCACATTTTCATTGTACACTCATAAAATGTACATCAAAATCTACACATTTTCATTGTACACTCATAAAATGTACATCAAAACTTACACATTTTCATTGTACACTCATTTAATGTACATCAAAACTTACACATTTTCATTGTACACTCATAAAATGTACATCAAAACTTACACATTTTCATTGTACACTCATAAAATTTACATCAACACTTACACATTTTCATTGTAAACTTAAAAAATATACATCAAAACTTACACATTTTCATTCTACACTTAAAAAATGTACATCAAAACTTACACATTTTCATTGTACACTCATAAAATGAACATCAACACTTACACATTTTCATTGTAAACATAAAAAAATATACATGAAAACTTACACATTTTCATTGTACACTTAAAAAATGTACATTAAAACCTACACATTTTCATTGTACACTCATAAAATATACATCCAAACCTACACATCTTCAATGTAAACTTAAAAAATATACATCAAAACCTACACATTTTCATTGTACACTTAAAAAATGTACATCAAAACTTACACATATTCATTGTAAACTTAAAAAATGTACATCAAAACCTACACATTTTCATTGTACACTTAAAAATGTACATCAAAACCTACACATTTTCATTGTACACTTAAAAAATGTACATCAAAACTTACACATTTTCATTGTACACTTAAAAAATGTACATCAAAACCTACACATTTTCATTGTAAACTTAAAAAATGTACATCAAAACCTAAACATTTTCATTGTACACTTAAAAAATATACATCAAAACCTACACATTTTCATTGTACACTTAAAAAATGTACATCAAAGCTTACACATTTTCATTGTAAACTTAAAAAATATACATCAAAACCTAGACACTTTCATTGTACACTTCAAAAATATACATAAAAAACTACACATTTTCATTGTACACTCATAAAATGTACATCAAAACTTACACATTTTCATTGTACACTTAAAAAATGTACATCAAAACCTACACATTTTCATTGTACACTCATAAAATGTACATCAAAACTTACACATTTTCGTTGTACACTTAAACAATATACATCAAAACTTACACATTTTCATTGTACACTCATAAAATGTACATCAAAACTTACACATTTTCATTGTACACTCGTAAATTGTACATCAAAACCTACACATTTTCATTGTACACTCATAAAATGTACATCAAAACTTACACATTTTCATTGTACACTTAAAAAATGTACATCAAAAGCTACACATTTTCATAGTAAACTTAAAAAATATACATCAAAACTTACACATTTTCATTGTACACTTACAAAATATACATCAAAACCTACACATTTTCATAGTACACTTCAAAAATATACATAAAAAACTACAGATTTTCATTGTACACTTAAAAAATGTACATCAAAACCTACACATTTTCATTGTACACTCATAAGATGAACATCAACACTTACACATTTTCATTGTACACTCATAAAATGTACATCAAAACCTATACATTTTCATTGTAAACTTAAAAAATATACATCAAAACCTACACATTTTCATTGTACACTTAAAAAATGTACATCAAAACCTACACATTTTCATTGTACACTCATAAAATGTACATCAAAACTTACACATTTTCATTGTACACTTAAAAAATGTACATCAAAACTTACACATTTTCATTGTACACTCATAAAATGAACATCAACACTTACACATTTTCATTGTAAACTTAAAAAAATATACATCAAAACTTACACATTTTCATTGTACACTTAAAAAATATACATCAAAACCTACACATTTTCATTGTACACTCATAAAATGTACATCAAAATCTACACATTTTCATTGTACACTCATAAAATGTACATCAAAACTTACACATTTTCATTGTACACTCATAAAATGTACATCAAAATCTACACATTTTCATTGTACACTCATAAAATGTACATCAAAACTTACACATTTTCATTGTACACTCATTTAATGTACATCAAAACTTACACATTTTCATTGTACACTCATCAAATGTACATCAAAACTTACACATTTTCATTGTACACTCATAAAATGTACATCAAAACTTACACATTTTCATTGTACCCTCATAAAATTTACATCAACACTTACACATTTTCATTGTAAACTTAAAAAATATACATCAAAACTTACACATTTTCATTGTACACTTAAAAAATGTACATCAAAACTTACACATTTTCATTGTACACTCATAAAATGAATATCAACACTTACACATTTTCATTGTAAACATAAAAAAATATACATCAAAACTTACACATTTTCATTGTACACTTAAAAAATGTACATTAAAACCTACACATTTTCATTGTACACTCATAAAATATACATCCAAACCTACACATCTTCAATGTAAACTTAAAAAATATACATCAAAACCTACACATTTTCATTGTACACTTAAAAAATGTACATCAAAACTTACACATATTCATTGTAAACTTAAAAAATGTACATCAAAACCTACACATTTTCATTGTACACTTAAAAATGTACATTAAAACCTACACATTTTCATTGTACACTTAAAAAATGTACATCAAAACCTACACATTTTCATTGTACACTTAAAAAATGTACATCAAAACCTACACATTTTCATTGTACACTTAAAAAATATACATCAAAACCTACACATTTTCATTGTACACTTAAAAAATGTACATCAAAACTTACACATTTTAATTGTAAACTTAAAAAATGTACATCAAAACCTACACATTTTCATTGTACACTTAAAAAATCTACATCAAAACTTACACATTTTCATTGTACACTCATAAAATGTACATCAAAACTTACACATTTTCATTGTACACTCGTAAAATGTACATCCAAACCTACACATTTTCATTGTAAACTTAAAAAATATACATCAAAACCTACACATTTTCATTGTACACTTAAAAAATGTACATCAAAACTTACACATATTCATTGTAAACTTAAAAAATGTACATCAAAACCTACACATTTTCATTGTACACTTAAAAAATGTACATCAAAACCTACACATTTTCATTGTACACTTAAAGAATATACATCAAAACCTACACATTTTCATTGTACACTTAAAAAATGTACATCAAAACTTACACATTTTAATTGTAAACTTAAAAAATGTACATCAAAACCTACACATTTTCATTGTACACTTAAAAAATCTACATCAAAACTTACACATTTTCATTGTACACTCATAAAATGTACTTCAAAACCTACACATTTTCATTGTGCACTTAAAAAAGATACATCAAAACTTACACATTTTCATAGTACACTTAATAAATGTACATCAAAACGTACACATTTTCATTGTACACTTAAAAAATGTACATCAAAACCTACACATTTTCATTGTACATTTAAAAAATGTACATCAAAACTTACACATTTTCATTGTACACTTAAAAAATGTACATCAAAATCTAGACATTTTCATTGTACACTTAAAGAATATACATCAAAACCTACACATTTTCATTGTACACTTAAAAAATGTACATCAAAACCTACACATTTTCATTGTACACTTAAAAAATGTACATCAAAACTTACACATTTTCATTGTACACTTAAAAAATGTACATCAAAACCTACACATTTTCATTATATGCTTAAAAAATATACATCAAAACCTACACATTTTCATTGTACACTTAAAAAATATACATCAAAACCTACACATTTTCATTGTAAACTTAAAAAATATACATCAAGACCTACAGATTTTAATTGTACACTCATAAAATGTACATCAAAACCTACACATTTTCATTGTAAACTTAAAAAATATACATCAAAACCTACACATTTTCATTGTACACTCATAAAATATACATCAAAACCTACACATTTTCATTGTAAACTTAAAAAATATACATCAAAAACTACACATTTTCATTGTACACTCATAAAATGTACATCAAAACTTACACATTTTCATTGTACACTTAAAAAATGTACATCAAAACCTACACATTTTCATTGTACACTCATAAAATGTACATCAAAACTTACACATTTTCGTTGTACACTTAAACAATATACATCAAAACTTACACATTTTCATTGTACACTCATAAAATGTACATCAAAACTTACACATTTTCATTGTACACTCGTAAAATGTACATCAAAACCTACACATTTTCATTGTACACTCATAAAATATACATCCAAACCTACACATTTTCATTGTAAACTTAAAAAATATACATCAAAACCTACACATTTTCATTGTACACTTAAAAAATGTACATCAAAACTTACACATATTCATTGTAAACTTAAAAAATGTACATCAAAACCTACACATTTTCATTGTACACTTAAAAAATGTACATCAAAACCTACACATTTTCATTGTACACTTAAAAAATGTACATCAAAACTTACAAATTTTCATTGTACACTTAAAAAATGTACATCAAAACCTACACATTTTCATTGTAAACTGAAGAAATGTACATCAAAACCTACGCATTTTCATTGTACACTAAAAAATATACATCAAAACCTACACATTTTCATTGTACGCTTAAAAAATGTACATCAAAGCTTACACATTTTCATTGTAAACTTAAAAAATATACATCAAAACCTACACATTTTCATTGTACACTCATAAAATGAACATCAACACTTACACATTTTCATTGTACACTCATAAAATGTACATCAAAAATTACACATTTTCATTGTAAACTTAAAAAATATACATCAAAACCTACACATTTTCATTGTACACTCATAAAATGTACATCAAAACTTACACATTTTCATTGTACACTTAAAAAATGTACATCAAAACTTACACATTTTCATTGTACACTCATAAAATGAACATCAACACTTACACATTTTCATTGTAAACTTAAAAAAATATACATCGAAACTTACACATTTTCATTGTACACTTAAAAAATATACATCAAAACCTACACATTTTCATTGTACACTTATAAAATGATCATCAACACTTACACATTTTCATTGTACACTCATAAAATGTACATCAAAACTTACACATTTTCATTGTACACTCATAAAATGTACATCAAAACTTACACATTCTTATTGTACACTCATAAAATGTGCATCAAAACTTGCACATTTTCATTGTACACTCATAAAATGTACATCAAAATCTACACATTTTCATTGTACACTCATAAAATGTACATCAAAACTTACACATTTTCATTGTACACTCATATAATGTACATCAAAACTTACACATTTGCATTGTACACTCATAAAATGTACATCAAAACTTACACATTTTCATTGTACACTCATAAAATGTACATCAAAACTTACACATTTGCATTGTACACTCATAAAATGTACATCAAAACTTACACATTTTCATTGTACACTCATAAAATGTGCATCAAAACTTGCACATTTTCATTGTACACTCATAAAATGTACATCAAAATCTACACATTTTCATTGTACACTCATAAAATGTACATCAAAACTTACACATTGTCATTGTACACTCATATAATGTACATCAAAACTTACACATTTGCATTGTACACTCATAAAATGTACATCAAAACTTACACATTTTCATTGTACACTCATAAAATGTACATCAAAACTTACACATTTTCATTGTACACTCGTAAAATGTACATCTAAACCTACACATTTTCATTGTAAACTTAAAAAATATACATCAAAACCTACACATTTTCATTGTACACTTAAAAAATGTACATCAAAACTTACACATATTCATTGTAAACTTAAAAAATGTACATCAAAACCTACACATTTTCATTGTACACTTAAAAAATGTACATCAAAACCTACACATTTTCATTGTACACTTAAAAAATATACATCAAAACCTACACATTTTCATTGTACACTTAAAAAATGTACATCAATGCTTACACATTTTCATTGTAAACTTAAAAAAGATACATCAAACCTTACACATTTTCACAGTACACTTAATAAATGTACATCAAAACGTACACATTTTCATTGTACACTTAAAAAATGTACATCAAAACCTACACATTTTCATTGTACACTTAAAAAATGTACATCAAAACTTACACATTTTCATTGTACACTTAAAAAAGATACATCAAAACTTACACATTTTCATAGTACACTTAATAAATGTACATCAAAACGTACACATTTTCATTGTACACTTAAAAAATGTACATCAAAACCTACACATTTTCATTGTACACTTAAAAAATGTACATCAAAACCTAGACATTTTCATTGTACACTTAAAGAATATACATCAAAACCTACACATTTTCATTGTACACTTAAAAATGTACATCAAAACCTACACATTTTCATTGTACACTTAAAAAATGTACATCAAAACTTACACATTTTCATTGTACACTTAAAAAATGTACATCAAAACCTACACATTTTCGTTATATGCTTAAAAAATATACATCAAAACCTACACATTTTCATTGTACACTTAAAAAATATACATCAAAACCTACACATTTTCATTGTAAACTTAAAAAATATACATCAAAACCTACAGATTTTCATTGTACACTCATAAAATGTACATCAAAACCTACACATTTTCATTGTAAACTTAAAAAATATACATCAAAACCTACACATTTTCATTGTACACTCATAAAATATACATCAAAACCTACACATTTTCATTGTAAACTTAAAAAATATACATCAAAACCTACTGTTTTTCATTGTACACTCATAAAATGTACATCAAAACCTTCACATTTTCATTGTAAACTTAAAAAATATTCATCAAAACCTACACATTTTCATTGTACACTCATAAAATGTACAATAAACTTACACATTTTTATTGTACACGAATAAAATGTACATCAAAACTTACATATTTTCATTGTACACTCATAAAATGTACATCAAAACCTACACATTTTCATTGTAAAATTAAAAAATGTACATCAAAACTTACACATTTTAATTGTACACTCACAAAACGTACATCAAAACTTACACATTTTCATTGTACACTTAAAAAATGTACATCAAAACTTACACATTTTCATTGTACACTTAAAAAATATACATCAAAACCTACACATTTTCATTGTACACTCATAAAATGTACATCAAAACTTACACATTTTCATTGTACACTCGTAAAATGTACATCAAAACCTACACATTTTCATTGTACACTCATAAAATATACATCAAAACCTACACATTTTCATTGTAAACTTAAAAAATATACATCAAAACCTACACATTTTCATTGTAAACTTAAAAAATGTACATCAAAACTTACACATTTTCATTGTACACTTAAAAAATGTACATCAAAACCGTCGCATTTTCATTGAAAACTTAAAAAATGTACATTAAAACCTACACATTTTCATTGTACACTTAAAAAATATACATCAAAACCTACACATTTTCATTGTACACTCATAAAATGTACATCAAAACTTACACATTTTCATTGTACACTTAAAAAGTGTACATCAAAACCAACACATTTTCATTGTAAACTTAAAAAAATACATCAAAACTTACACATTTTCATTGTACACTTAAAAAATATACATCCAAACCTACACATTTTCATTGTACACTTCAAAAATATACATCAAAAACTACACATTTTCATTGTACACTTAAAAAATGTACATCAAAACCTACACATATTCATTGTAAACTTAAAAAATATACATCAAAACTTACACATTTTCATTGTACACTCAAAAAAAATATACATCAAAACCTACACATTTTCATTGTACACTTCAAAAATATACATCAAAAACTACACATTTTCATTGTACACTCAAAAATGTACATCAAAACATACACATTTTCATTGTACACTTAAAAAATGTACATCGAAACTTACACATTTTCATTGTACACTCATAAAATGAACATCAACACTTACACATTTTCACAGTAAACTTAAAAAATATACATCAATACTGTGACATGGCTTCTCCATGTCATTAAGACTCTTTGATTTTCAAGGAGGTTGCCATAGAGACAGTTTGAGTTGTTGAAGATTAAGAGACAGAAACTAGTATGGTGTGAGAGTTTGGAAAGATTAAGAGACAGAAACTAGTATGGTGTGAGAGTTGGAAAGATTAAGAGACAGAAACTAGTAGTGTGGCTGTACTTGAAGCTTGAGAAAATAAAAAGATTTGCTAAATTTGTTACATTTAAATTTGTTACATTTGGTGTCAGGAAGTGGGATGGAGGGAGATTCGGAAACCAGGATGATGGCAATGATGAAAGAATTATTTGCCAAAATGGAAACGAGAAACGACAACCTCGCTGCCGAGCTGAAAGAGATGAAGACGGAGCTATCGGCGAAAATTGACGGGCAACTGGCTGGCGTGACGGAAGGCGTGGAAGAACTCGGCGAAAAGGTGGAAGACCTCTGCCAGCACGTGGACGTCGTGGAGGACGACGGGGAACGTCTTGGCGCCCTGGTAGTAAGAGTTGACGAGAGCGTCAAAGTACTGGATGCCAGGGGCAGACGGAATAGCGCGGAGCCGGGGAGGGAGCACCTAGTGGCCGAGGCGACAGTTGCGCCCGTTTCGGATGATATGAGGGAAAACGTGGAACAACTCGGCGAACGGATTGGCGTGACGGAAGACGTGGAACAACTCGGCGAACGGATTGGCGTGACGGAAGACGTAGAACAACTCGGCGAACGGATTGGCGTGACGGAAGACGTGGAACAACTCGGCGAAAAGGTGGAAGACCTCTGCCAGCACGTGGACGTCGTGGAGGACGACGGGGAACGTCTTGGCGCCCTGGTAGTAAGAGTTGACGAGAGCGTCAAAGTACTGGATGCCAGGGGCAGACGGAATAGCGCGGAGCCGGGGAGGGAGCACCTAGTGGCCGAGGCGACAGTTGCGCCCGTTTCGGACGATCAGCAGGGAAGCGCACAAGCAAACGAGCAACACGCGAGAACCGACTTGGCGTGTGACATGGGGGGACCGTCGGGGCCATCCAATCACCTGACGCATAGTGCCGTGAACGGAAGAATGGTGGACATCATCGTGGACGGCAGGATACAGGAGAGGCCGTGCCGAGCACGAGTGAACACGAGTGCAGCGGTGGACGCGACTCGCGCGGATGTGGTGGGGTCTGTTGCCGGACCCATCGGAAGCAAGGTGGCTGCGAAGGTGCGCCAGAGAGGTCGGCGGACATGGTACCCAGTGAGCCGTTTCAAAGTGCGCAGGATGGCCCGTCAACACACCAGGAAGAAGGGCAACTGGACGAGGGACCGTCAAGACCGGCGGTACTGTTGCAGAATTTCGAAGCAGGATGGCATACATCGTCCTACCTGGACCAAGGGACACTATCCAACAGCGATACCTAGGATCGTGCCCCCTGGAGAGCGAGGTCCTACTGGCCCTCAAGGTTTACAAGGATTCCCTGGCCCTCAGGGTCTGGTAGGCTTGCCTGGAATGAAGGGTGAACGTGGATTCCCAGGAATGAAAGGTGAACAGGGCAATCCAGGACCTCCAGGACAAGCTGGTGCACCAGGACCTGAAGGACCTAAGGGTGACTCAGGCTCTCAAGGACAACATGGAGCTCCAGGACAACCTGGTCCACAGGGCCCTCCAGGAGACAGAGGACTTCCAGGATTACCCGGCCCAACAGGACCTGCTGGCCTCAGAGGTCAGAGAGGTGCACAAGGTGAGACAGGTCCACCAGGGAAGCCAGGCAGTGAAGGACCTCCAGGACCACAAGGTATTGCAGGACCTCTAGGACCACCGGGACCAATTGGAGAACAGGGACCAGAGGGAGCACCAGGTAAAGCAGGAACACCTGGTATTGCAGGAAGACCGGGAGATAAGGGACCTGTAGGACCTTCAGGACCTCCGGGAACTCCAGGGGCACCAGGTCTTCCAGGGCCACCTGGTCCAAATGGACCTCCAGGACCAGCAGGAGAACGGGGTCTTCGAGGAGAAACTGGACCACAGGGTGTAGAAGGGCCAAGGGAGCTAGAGGAAAGCCAGGACCTCCAGGGCCAGAGGGAGGTAAGGGTGATAGAGGAGAAGAAGGTCCAAAGGGTGCAAAAGGACACCGTGGTCTCATTGGTCTACAAGGGTTACCTGGACCTCAGGGACCTCCAGGAGACAAAGGCATGACTGGACCTCCAGGATTGTCGGGAAAAGATGGTGAACCTGGAACTAAAGGTATGCCTGGAAGAGATGGAAACCCAGGACCTCAAGGTATACCAGGACCACCAGGCCCTCGTGGACCACCAGGAGAAGAGGTTCGATGGGTTAATCCACCGGGGCGCAAGGGAGATGCCGCAGTGATAGTGCTGGTCGGGACGACCAGCTCTGAGGAGGGAGCAGTGTGACATGGCTTCTCCATGTCATTAAGACTCTTTGATTTTCAAGGAGGTTGCCATAGAGACAGTTTGAGTTGTTGAAGATTAAGAGACAGAAACTAGTATAGTGTGAGAGTTTGGAAAGATTAAGAGACAGAAACTAGTATGGTGTGAGAGTTGGAAAGATTAAGAGACAGAAACTAGTAGTGTGGCTGTACTTGAAGCTTCAGAAAATAAAAAGATTTGCTAAATTTGTTACATTTAAATTTGTTACAATACTTACACATTTTCATTGTACACTTAAAAAATATACATCAAAACCTACACATTTTCATTGTACACTTAAAAAATGAACATCAACACTTACACATTTTCATTGTACACTCATAAAATGTACATCAAAACTTACACATTTTCATTGTACACTTAAAAAGTGTACATCAAAACCAACACATTTTCATTGTAAACTTAAAAAAATACATCAAAACTTACACATTTTCATTGTACACTTAAAAAATATACATCCAAACCTACACATTTTCATTGTACACTTCAAAAATATACATCAAAAACTACACATTTTCATTGTACACTTAAAAAATGTACATCAAAACCTACACATATTCATTGTAAACTTAAAAAATATACATCAAAACTTACACATTTTCATTGTACACTCAAAAAAAATATACATCAAAACCTACACATTTTCATTGTACACTTCAAAAATATACATCAAAAACTACACATTTTCATTGTACACTCAAAAATGTACATCAAAACTTACACATTTTCATTGTACACTTAAAAAATGTACATCGAAACTTACACATTTTCATTGTACACTCATAAAATGAACATCAACACTTACACATTTTCACAGTAAACTTAAAAAATATACATCAATACTTACACATTTTCATTGTACACTTAAAAAATATACATCAAAACCTACACATTTTCATTGTACACTTAAAAAATGAACATCAACACTTACACATTTTCATTGTACACTCATAAAATATACATCAAAACCTACACATTTTCATTGTACACTTCAAAAATATACATAAAAAACTACACATATTCATTGTACACTCATAAAATGTACATCAAAACGTACACATTTTCATTGTACACTTAAAAAATGTACATCAAAACCTACACATTTTCATTGTACATTTAAAAAATGTACATCAAAACTTACACATTTACATTGTACACTTAAAAAATGTACATCAAAACCTAGACATTTTCATTGTACACTTAAAGAATATACATCAAAACCTACACATTTTCATTGTACACTTAAAACATGTACATCAAAACCTACACATTTTCATTGTACACTTAAAAAATTTACATCAAAACTTACACATTTTCATTGTACACTTAAAAAATGTACATCAAAACCTACACATTTTCATTATATGCTTAAAAAATATACATCAAAACCTACACATTTTCATTGTACTTTTAAAAAATATACATCAAAACCTACACATTTTCATTGTAAACTTAAAAAATATACATCAAAGCCTACAGATTTTCATTGTACACTCATAAAATGTACATCAAAACCTACACATTTTCATTGTAAACTTAAAAAATATACATCAAAACCTACACATTTTCATTGTACACTCATAAAATAAACATCAAAACCTACACATTTTCATTGTAAACTTAAAAAATATACATAAAAAACTACACATTTTCATTGTACACTCATAAAATGTACATCAAAACTTACACATTTTCATTGTACACTTAAAAATGTACATCGAAACCTACACATTTTCATTGTACACTCATAAAATGTACATCAAAACTTACACATTTTCGTTGTACACTTAAACAATATACATCAAAACTTACACATTTTCATTGTACACTCATAAAATGTACATCAAAACTTACACATTTTCATTGTACACTCGTAAAATGTACATCAAAACCTACACATTTTCATTGTACACTCATAAAATATACATCCAAACCTACACATTTTCATTGTAAACTTAAAAAATATACATCAAAACCTACACATTTTCATTGTACACTTAAAAAATGTACATCAAAACTTACACATATTCATTGTAAACTTAAAAAATGTACATCAAAACCTACACATCTTCATTGGACACTTGAAAAATGTACATCAAAACCTACACATTTTCATTGTACACTCATAAAATGTACCTCAAAACTTACACATATTCGTTGTACACTTAAACAATATACATCAAAACTTACACATTTTCATTGTACACTCAGAAAATGAACATCAACACTTACACATTTTCATTGTAAACTTAAAAAATATACATCAAAACCTAGACATTTTCATTGTACACTTCAAAAATATACATAAAAAACTACACATTTTCATTGTACACTCATAAAATGTACATCAAAACTTACACATTTTCATTGTACACTTAAAAAATGTACATCAAAACCTACACATTTTCATTGTACACTCATAAAATGTACATCAAAACTTACACATTTTCGTTGTACACTTAAACAATATACATTAAAACTTACACATTTTCATTGTACACTCATAAAATGTACATCAAAACTTACACATTTTCATTGTACACTCGTAAATTGTACATCAAAACCTACACATTTTCATTGTACACTCATAAAATGTACATCAAAACTTACACATTTTCATTGTACACTTAAAAAATGTACATCAAAAGCTACACATTTTCATAGTAAACTTAAAAAATATACATCAAAACTTACACATTTTCATTGTACACTTACAAAATATACATCAAAACCTACACATTTTCATAGTACACTTCAAAAATATACATAAAAAACTACAGATTTTCATTGTACACTTAAAAAATGTACATCAAAACCTACACATTTTCATTGTACACTCATAAGATGAACATCAACACTTACACATTTTCATTGTACACTCATAAAGTGTACATCAAAACCTATACATTTTCATTGTAAACTTAAAAAATATACATCAAAACCTACACATTTTCATTGTACACTTAAAAAATGTACATCAAAACCTACACATTTTCATTGTACACTCATAAAATGTACATCAAAACTTACACATTTTCATTTTACACTTAAAAAATGTACATCAAAACTTACACATTTTCATTGTACACTCATAAAATGAACATCAACACTTACACATTTTCATTGTAAACTTAAAAAAATATACATCAAAACTTACACATTTTCATTGTACACTTAAAAAATATACATCAAAACCTACACATTTTCATTGTACACTCATAAAATGTACATCAAAATCTACACATTTTCATTGTACACTCATAAAATGTACATCAAAACTTACACATTTTCATTGTACACTCATAAAATGTACATCAAAATCTACACATTTTCATTGTACACTCATAAAATGTACATCAAAACTTACACATTTTCATTGTACACTCATTTAATGTACATCAAAACTTACACATTTTCATTGTACACTCATCAAATGTACATCAAAACTTACACATTTTCATTGTACACTCATAAAATGGACATCAAAACTTACACATTTTCATTGTACCCTCATAAAATTTACATCAACACTTACACATTTTCATTGTAAACTTAAAAAATATACATCAAAACTTACACATTTTCATTGTACACTTAAAAAATGTACATCAAAACTTACACATTTTCATTGTACACTCATAAAATGAACATCAACACTTACACATTTTCATTGTAAACATAAAAAAATATACATCAAAACTTACACATTTTCATTGTACACTTAAAAAATGTACATTAAAACCTACACATTTTCATTGTACACTCATAAAATATACATCCAAACCTACACATCTTCAATGTAAACTT
This sequence comes from Tenodera sinensis, assembly GCA_030765045.1. Classification (NCBI taxonomy): domain Eukaryota; kingdom Metazoa; phylum Arthropoda; class Insecta; order Mantodea; family Mantidae; genus Tenodera; species Tenodera sinensis. Next base: position 163,874,150 of record CM060963.1, on the reverse strand, counting down.
AAAAAATATACATCAAAACCTACACATTTTCATTGTACACTTAAAAAATGTACATCAAAACTTACACATATTCATTGTAAACTTAAAAAATGTACATCAAAACCTACACATTTTCATTGTACACTTAAAAATGTACATCAAAACCTACCAATTTTCATTGTACACTTAAAAAATGTACATCAAAACCTACACATTTTCATTGTACACTTAAAAAATGTACATCAAAACCTACACATTTTCATTGTACACTTAAAAAATATACATCAAAACCTACACATTTTCATTGTACACTTAAAAAATGTACATCAAAACTTACACATTTTAATTGTAAACTTAAAAAATGTACATCAAAACCTACACATTTTCATTGTACACTTAAAAAATCTACATCAAAACTTACACATTTTCATTGTACACTCATAAAATGTACATCAAAACTTACACATTTTCATTGTACACTCGTAAAATGTACATCCAAACCTACACATTTTCATTGTAAACTTAAAAAATATACATCAAAACCTACACATTTTCATTGTACACTTAAAAAATGTACATCAAAACTTACACATATTCATTGTAAACTTAAAAAATGTACATCAAAACCTACACATTTTCATTGTACACTTAAAAAATGTACATCAAAACCTACACATTTTCATTGTACACTTAAAAAATATACATCAAAACCTACACATTTTCATTGTACACTTAAAAAATGTACATCAAAACTTACACATTTTAATTGTAAACTTAAAAAATGTACATCAAAACCTACACATTTTCATTGTACACTTAAAAAATCTACATCAAAACTTACACATTTTCATTGTACACTCATAAAATGTACTTCAAAACCTACACATTTTCATTGTACACTTAAAAAATGTACATCAAAACCTACACATTTTCATTGTACACTTAAAAAATATACATCAAAACCTACACATATTCATTGTAAACTTAAAAAATGTACATCAAAACCTACACATTTTCATTGTACACTTAAAAAATGTACATCAAAACCTACACATTTTCATTGTACACTTAAAAAATATACATCAAAACCTACACATTTTCATTGTACACTTAAAAAATGTACATCAATGCTTACACATTTTCATTGTAAACTTAAAAAAGATACATCAAACCTTACACATTTTCACAGTACACTTAATAAATGTACATCAAAACGTACACATTTTCATTGTACACTTAAAAAATGTACATCAAAACCTACACATTTTCATTGTACACTTAAAAAATGTACATCAAAACTTACACATTTTCATTGTACACTTAAAAAAGATACATCAAAACTTACACATTTTCATAGTACACTTAATAAATGTACATCAAAACGTACACATTTTCATTGTACACTTAAAAAATGTACATCAAAACCTACACATTTTCATTGTACACTTAAAAAATGTACATCAAAACCTAGACATTTTCATTGTACACTTAAAGAATATACATCAAAACCTACACATTTTCATTGTACACTTAAAAATGTACATCAAAACCTACACATTTTCATTGTACACTTAAAAAATGTACATCAAAACTTACACATTTTCATTGTACACTTAAAAAATGTACATCAAAACCTACACATTTTCGTTATATGCTTAAAAAATATACATCAAAACCTACACATTTTCATTGTACACTTAAAAAATATACATCAAAACCTACACATTTTCATTGTAAACTTAAAAAATATACATCAAAACCTACAGATTTTCATTGTACACTCATAAAATGTACATCAAAACCTACACATTTTCATTGTAAACTTAAAAAATATACATCAAAACCTACACATTTTCATTGTACACTCATAAAATATACATCAAAACCTACACATTTTCATTGTAAACTTAAAAAATATACATCAAAACCTACAGTTTTTCATTGTACACTCATAAAATGTACATCAAAACCTTCACATTTTCATTGTAAACTTAAAAAATATTCATCAAAACCTACACATTTTCATTGTACACTCATAAAATGTACAATAAACTTACACATTTTTACTGTACACGAATAAAATGTACATCAAAACTTACGTATTTTCATTGTACACTCATAAAATGTACATCAAAACCTACACATTTTCATTGTAAAATTAAAAAATGTACATCAAAACTTACACATTTTAATTGTACACTCACAAAACGTACATCAAAACTTACACATTTTCATTGTACACTTAAAAAATGTACATCAAAACTTACACATTTTCATTGTACACTTAAAAAATATACATCAAAACCTACACATTTTCATTGTACACTCATAAAATGTACATCAAAACTTACACATTTTCATTGTACACTCGTAAAATGTACATCAAAACCTACACATTTTCATTGTACACTCATAAAATATACATCAAAACCTACACATTTTCATTGTAAACTTAAAAAATATACATCAAAACCTACACATTTTCATTGTAAACTTAAAAAATGTACATCAAAACTTACACATTTTCATTGTACACTTAAAAAATGTACATCAAAACCGTCGCATTTTCATTGAAAACTTAAAAAATGTACATTAAAACCTACACATTTTCATTGTACACTTAAAAAATATACATCAAAACCTACACATTTTCATTGTACACTCATAAAATGTACATCAAAACTTACACATTTTCATTGTACACTTAAAAAGTGTACATCAAAACCAACACATTTTCATTGTAAACTTAAAAAAATACATCAAAACTTACACATTTTCATTGTACACTTAAAAAATATACATCCAAACCTACACATTTTCATTGTACACTTCAAAAATATACATCAAAAACTACACATTTTCATTGTACACTTAAAAAATGTACATCAAAACCTACACATATTCATTGTAAACTTAAAAAATATACATCAAAACTTACACATTTTCATTGTACACTCAAAAAAAATATACATCAAAACCTACACATTTTCATTGTACACTTCAAAAATATACATCAAAAACTACACATTTTCATTGTACACTCAAAAATGTACATCAAAACATACACATTTTCATTGTACACTTAAAAAATGTACATCGAAACTTACACATTTTCATTGTACACTCATAAAATGAACATCAACACTTACACATTTTCACAGTAAACTTAAAAAATATACATCAATACTGTGACATGGCTTCTCCATGTCATTAAGACTCTTTGATTTTCAAGGAGGTTGCCATAGAGACAGTTTGAGTTGTTGAAGATTAAGAGACAGAAACTAGTATGGTGTGAGAGTTTGGAAAGATTAAGAGACAGAAACTAGTATGGTGTGAGAGTTGGAAAGATTAAGAGACAGAAACTAGTAGTGTGGCTGTACTTGAAGCTTGAGAAAATAAAAAGATTTGCTAAATTTGTTACATTTAAATTTGTTACATTTGGTGTCAGGAAGTGGGATGGAGGGAGATTCGGAAACCAGGATGATGGCAATGATGAAAGAATTATTTGCCAAAATGGAAACGAGAAACGACAACCTCGCTGCCGAGCTGAAAGAGATGAAGACGGAGCTATCGGCGAAAATTGACGGGCAACTGGCTGGCGTGACGGAAGGCGTGGAAGAACTCGGCGAAAAGGTGGAAGACCTCTGCCAGCACGTGGACGTCGTGGAGGACGACGGGGAACGTCTTGGCGCCCTGGTAGTAAGAGTTGACGAGAGCGTCAAAGTACTGGATGCCAGGGGCAGACGGAATAGCGCGGAGCCGGGGAGGGAGCACCTAGTGGCCGAGGCGACAGTTGCGCCCGTTTCGGATGATATGAGGGAAAACGTGGAACAACTCGGCGAACGGATTGGCGTGACGGAAGACGTGGAACAACTCGGCGAACGGATTGGCGTGACGGAAGACGTAGAACAACTCGGCGAACGGATTGGCGTGACGGAAGACGTGGAACAACTCGGCGAAAAGGTGGAAGACCTCTGCCAGCACGTGGACGTCGTGGAGGACGACGGGGAACGTCTTGGCGCCCTGGTAGTAAGAGTTGACGAGAGCGTCAAAGTACTGGATGCCAGGGGCAGACGGAATAGCGCGGAGCCGGGGAGGGAGCACCTAGTGGCCGAGGCGACAGTTGCGCCCGTTTCGGACGATCAGCAGGGAAGCGCACAAGCAAACGAGCAACACGCGAGAACCGACTTGGCGTGTGACATGGGGGGACCGTCGGGGCCATCCAATCACCTGACGCATAGTGCCGTGAACGGAAGAATGGTGGACATCATCGTGGACGGCAGGATACAGGAGAGGCCGTGCCGAGCACGAGTGAACACGAGTGCAGCGGTGGACGCGACTCGCGCGGATGTGGTGGGGTCTGTTGCCGGACCCATCGGAAGCAAGGTGGCTGCGAAGGTGCGCCAGAGAGGTCGGCGGACATGGTACCCAGTGAGCCGTTTCAAAGTGCGCAGGATGGCCCGTCAACACACCAGGAAGAAGGGCAACTGGACGAGGGACCGTCAAGACCGGCGGTACTGTTGCAGAATTTCGAAGCAGGATGGCATACATCGTCCTACCTGGACCAAGGGACACTATCCAACAGCGATACCTAGGATCGTGCCCCCTGGAGAGCGAGGTCCTACTGGCCCTCAAGGTTTACAAGGATTCCCTGGCCCTCAGGGTCTGGTAGGCTTGCCTGGAATGAAGGGTGAACGTGGATTCCCAGGAATGAAAGGTGAACAGGGCAATCCAGGACCTCCAGGACAAGCTGGTGCACCAGGACCTGAAGGACCTAAGGGTGACTCAGGCTCTCAAGGACAACATGGAGCTCCAGGACAACCTGGTCCACAGGGCCCTCCAGGAGACAGAGGACTTCCAGGATTACCCGGCCCAACAGGACCTGCTGGCCTCAGAGGTCAGAGAGGTGCACAAGGTGAGACAGGTCCACCAGGGAAGCCAGGCAGTGAAGGACCTCCAGGACCACAAGGTATTGCAGGACCTCTAGGACCACCGGGACCAATTGGAGAACAGGGACCAGAGGGAGCACCAGGTAAAGCAGGAACACCTGGTATTGCAGGAAGACCGGGAGATAAGGGACCTGTAGGACCTTCAGGACCTCCGGGAACTCCAGGGGCACCAGGTCTTCCAGGGCCACCTGGTCCAAATGGACCTCCAGGACCAGCAGGAGAACGGGGTCTTCGAGGAGAAACTGGACCACAGGGTGTAGAAGGGCCAAGGGAGCTAGAGGAAAGCCAGGACCTCCAGGGCCAGAGGGAGGTAAGGGTGATAGAGGAGAAGAAGGTCCAAAGGGTGCAAAAGGACACCGTGGTCTCATTGGTCTACAAGGGTTACCTGGACCTCAGGGACCTCCAGGAGACAAAGGCATGACTGGACCTCCAGGATTGTCGGGAAAAGATGGTGAACCTGGAACTAAAGGTATGCCTGGAAGAGATGGAAACCCAGGACCTCAAGGTATACCAGGACCACCAGGCCCTCGTGGACCACCAGGAGAAGAGGTTCGATGGGTTAATCCACCGGGGCGCAAGGGAGATGCCGCAGTGATAGTGCTGGTCGGGACGACCAGCTCTGAGGAGGGAGCAGTGTGACATGGCTTCTCCATGTCATTAAGACTCTTTGATTTTCAAGGAGGTTGCCATAGAGACAGTTTGAGTTGTTGAAGATTAAGAGACAGAAACTAGTATAGTGTGAGAGTTTGGAAAGATTAAGAGACAGAAACTAGTATGGTGTGAGAGTTGGAAAGATTAAGAGACAGAAACTAGTAGTGTGGCTGTACTTGAAGCTTCAGAAAATAAAAAGATTTGCTAAATTTGTTACATTTAAATTTGTTACAATACTTACACATTTTCATTGTACACTTAAAAAATATACATCAAAACCTACACATTTTCATTGTACACTTAAAAAATGAACATCAACACTTACACATTTTCATTGTACACTCATAAAATGTACATCAAAACTTACACATTTTCATTGTACACTTAAAAAGTGTACATCAAAACCAACACATTTTCATTGTAAACTTAAAAAAAATACATCAAAACTTACACATTTTCATTGTACACAAAAAAAATATACATCCAAACCTACACATTTTCATTGTACACTTCAAAAATATACATCAAAAACTACACATTTTCATTGTACACTTAAAAAATGTACATCAAAACCTACACATATTCATTGTAAACTTAAAAATATACATCAAAACTTACACATTTTCATTGTACACTCAAAAAAAATATACATCATAACCTACACATTTTCATTGTACACTTCAAAAATATACATCAAAAACTACACATTTTCATTGTACACTCAAAAATGTACATCAAAACTTACACATTTTCATTGTACACTTAAAAAATGTACATCGAAACTTACACATTTTCATTGTACACTCATAAAATGAACATCAACACTTACACATTTTCACAGTAAACTTAAAAAATATACATCAATACTTACACATTTTCATTGTACACTTAAAAAATATACATCAAAACCTACACATTTTCATTGTACACTTAAAAAATGAACATCAACACTTACACATTTTCATTGTACACTCATAAAATATACATCAAAACCTACACATTTTCATTGTACACTTCAAAAATATACATAAAAAACTACACATATTCATTGTACACTCATAAAATGTACATCAAAACGTACACATTTTCATTGTACACTTAAAAAATGTACATCAAAACCTACACATTTTCATTGTACATTTAAAAAATGTACATCAAAACTTACACATTTACATTGTACACTTAAAAAATGTACATCAAAACCTAGACATTTTCATTGTACACTTAAAGAATATACATCAAAACCTACACATTTTCATTGTACACTTAAAACATGTACATCAAAACCTACACATTTTCATTGTACACTTAAAAAATTTACATCAAAACTTACACATTTTCATTGTACACTTAAAAAATGTACATCAAAACCTACACATTTTCATTATATGCTTAAAAAATATACATCAAAACCTACACATTTTCATTGTACACTTAAAAAATATACATCAAAACCTACACATTTTCATTGTAAACTTAAAAAATATACATCAAAGCCTACAGATTTTCATTGTACACTCATAAAATGTACATCAAAACCTACACATTTTCATTGTAAACTTAAAAAATATACATCAAAACCTACACATTTTCATTGTACACTCATAAAATATACATCAAAACCTACACATTTTCATTGTAAACTTAAAAAATATACATAAAAAACTACACATTTTCATTGTACACTCATAAAATGTACATCAAAACTTACACATTTTCATTGTACACTTAAAAATGTACATCGAAACCTACACATTTTCATTGTACACTCATAAAATGTACATCAAAACTTACACATTTTCGTTGTACACTTAAACAATATACATCAAAACTTACACATTTTCATTGTACACTCATAAAATGTACATCAAAACTTACACATTTTCATTGTACACTCGTAAAATGTACATCAAAACCTACACATTTTCATTGTACACTCATAAAATATACATCCAAACCTACACATTTTCATTGTAAACTTAAAAAATATACATCAAAACCTACACATTTTCATTGTACACTTAAAAAATGTACATCAAAACTTACACATATTCATTGTAAACTTAAAAAATGTACATCAAAACCTACACATCTTCATTGGACACTTGAAAAATGTACATCAAAACCTACACATTTTCATTGTACACTCATAAAATGTACCTCAAAACTTACACATATTCGTTGTACACTTAAACAATATACATCAAAACTTACACATTTTCATTGTACACTCAGAAAATGAACATCAACACTTACACATTTTCATTGTAAACTTAAAAAATATACATCAAAACCTAGACATTTTCATTGTACACTTCAAAAATATACATAAAAAACTACACATTTTCATTGTACACTCATAAAATGTACATCAAAACTTACACATTTTCATTGTACACTTAAAAAATGTACATCAAAACCTACACATTTTCATTGTACACTCATAAAATGTACATCAAAACTTACACATTTTCGTTGTACACTTAAACAATATACATCAAAACTTACACATTTTCATTGTACACTCATAAAATGTACATCAAAACTTACACATTTTCATTGTACACTCGTAAATTGTACATCAAAACCTACACATTTTCATTGTACACTCATAAAATGTACATCAAAACTTACACATTTTCATTGTACACTTAAAAAATGTACATCAAAAGCTACACATTTTCATAGTAAACTTAAAAAATATACATCAAAACTTACACATTTTCATTGTACACTTACAAAATATACATCAAAACCTACACATTTTCATAGTACACTTCAAAAATATACATAAAAAACTACAGATTTTCATTGTACACTTAAAAAATGTACATCAAAACCTACACATTTTCATTGTACACTCATAAGATGAACATCAACACTTACACATTTTCATTGTACACTCATAAAATGTACATCAAAACCTATACATTTTCATTGTAAACTTAAAAAATATACATCAAAACCTACACATTTTCATTGTACACTTAAAAAATGTACATCAAAACCTACACATTTTCATTGTACACTCATAAAGTGTACATCAAAACTTACACATTTTCATTTTACACTTAAAAAATGTACATCAAAACTTACACATTTTCATTGTACACTCATAAAATGAACATCAACACTTACACATTTTCATTGTAAACTTAAAAAAATATACATCAAAACTTACACATTTTCATTGTACACTTAAAAAATATACATCAAAACCTACACATTTTCATTGTACACTCATAAAATGTACATCAAAATCTACACATTTTCATTGTACACTCATAAAATGTACATCAAAACTTACACATTTTCATTGTACACTCATAAAATGTACATCAAAATCTACACATTTTCATTGTACACTCATAAAATGTACATCAAAACTTACACATTTTCATTGTACACTCATTTAATGTACATCAAAACTTACACATTTTCATTGTACACTCATCAAATGTACATCAAAACTTACACATTTTCATTGTAAACTTAAAAAATATACATCAAAACTTACACATTTTCATTGTACACTTAAAAAATGTACATCAAAACTTACACATTTTCATTGTACACTCATAAAATGAACATCAACACTTACACATTTTCATTGTAAACATAAAAAAATATACATCAAAACTTACACATTTTCATTGTACACTTAAAAAATGTACATTAAAACCTACACATTTTCATTGTACACTCATAAAATATACATCCAAACCTACACATCTTCAATGTAAACTTAAAAAATATACATCAAAACCTACACATTTTCATTGTACACTTAAAAAATGTACATCAAAACTTACACATATTCATTGTAAACTTAAAAAATGTACATCAAAACCTACACATTTTCATTGTACACTTAAAAATGTACATCAAAACCTACCAATTTTCATTGTACACTTAAAAAATGTACATCAAAACCTACACATTTTCATTGTACACTTAAAAAATGTACATCAAAACCTACACATTTTCATTGTACACTTAAAAAATATACATCAAAACCTACACATTTTCATTGTACACTTAAAAAATGTACATCAAAACCTACACATTTTCATTGTACATTTAAAAAATGTACATCAAAACTTACACATTTACATTGTACACTTAAAAAATGTACATCAAAACCTAGACATTTTCATTGTACACTTAAAGAATATACATCAAAACCTACACATTTTCATTGTACACTTAAAACATGTACATCAAAACCTACACATTTTCATTGTACACTTAAAAAATTTACATCAAAACTTACACATTTTCATTGTACACTTAAAAAATGTACATCAAAACCTACACATTTTCATTATATGCTTAAAAAATATACATCAAAACCTACACATTTTCATTGTACACTTAAAAAATATACATCAAAACCTACACATTTTCATTGTAAACTTAAAAAATATACATCAAAGCCTACAGATTTTCATTGTACACTCATAAAATGTACATCAAAACCTACACATTTTCATTGTAAACTTAAAAAATATACATCAAAACCTACACATTTTCATTGTACACTCATAAAATATACATCAAAACCTACACATTTTCATTGTAAACTTAAAAAATATACATAAAAAACTACACATTTTCATTGTACACTCATAAAATGTACATCAAAACTTACACATTTTCATTGTACACTTAAAAATGTACATCGAAACCTACACATTTTCATTGTACACTCATAAAATGTACATCAAAACTTACACATTTTCGTTGTACACTTAAACAATATACATCAAAACTTACACATTTTCATTGTACACTCATAAAATGTACATCAAAACTTACACATTTTCATTGTACACTCGTAAAATGTACATCAAAACCTACACATTTTCATTGTACACTCATAAAATATACATCCAAACCTACACATTTTCATTGTAAACTTAAAAAATATACATCAAAACCTACACATTTTCATTGTACACTTAAAAAATGTACATCAAAACTTACACATATTCATTGTAAACTTAAAAAATGTACATCAAAACCTACACATCTTCATTGGACACTTGAAAAATGTACATCAAAACCTACACATTTTCATTGTACACTCATAAAATGTACCTCAAAACTTACACATATTCGTTGTACACTTAAACAATATACATCAAAACTTACACATTTTCATTGTACACTCAGAAAATGAACATCAACACTTACACATTTTCATTGTAAACTTAAAAAATATACATCAAAACCTAGACATTTTCATTGTACACTTCAAAAATATACATAAAAAACTACACATTTTCATTGTACACTCATAAAATGTACATCAAAACTTACACATTTTCATTGTACACTTAAAAAATGTACATCAAAACCTACACATTTTCATTGTACACTCATAAAATGTACATCAAAACTTACACATTTTCGTTGTACACTTAAACAATATACATCAAAACTTACACATTTTCATTGTACACTCATAAAATGTACATCAAAACTTACACATTTTCATTGTACACTCGTAAATTGTACATCAAAACCTACACATTTTCATTGTACACTCATAAAATGTACATCAAAACTTACACATTTTCATTGTACACTTAAAAAATGTACATCAAAAGCTACACATTTTCATAGTAAACTTAAAAAATATACATCAAAACTTACACATTTTCATTGTACACTTACAAAATATACATCAAAACCTACACATTTTCATAGTACACTTCAAAAATATACATAAAAAACTACAGATTTTCATTGTACACTTAAAAAATGTACATCAAAACCTACAAATTTTCATTGTACACTCATAAGATGAACATCAACACTTACACATTTTCATTGTACACTCATAAAATGTACATCAAAACCTATACATTTTCATTGTAAACTTAAAAAATATACATCAAAACCTACACATTTTCATTGTACACTTAAAAAATGTACATCAAAACCTACACATTTTCATTGTACACTCATAAAGTGTACATCAAAACTTACACATTTTCATTTTACACTTAAAAAATGTACATCAAAACTTACACATTTTCATTGTACACTCATAAAATGAACATCAACACTTACACATTTTCATTGTAAACTTAAAAAAATATACATCAAAACTTACACATTTTCATTGTACACTTAAAAAATATACATCAAAACCTACACATTTTCATTGTACACTCATAAAATGTACATCAAAATCTACACATTTTCATTGTACACTCATAAAATGTACATCAAAACTTACACATTTTCATTGTACACTCATAAAATGTACATCAAAATCTACACATTTTCATTGTACACTCATAAAATGTACATCAAAACTTACACATTTTCATTGTACACTCATTTAATGTACATCAAAACTTACACATTTTCATTGTACACTCATCAAATGTACATCAAAACTTACACATTTTCATTGTAAACTTAAAAAATATACATCAAAACTTACACATTTTCATTGTACACTTAAAAAATGTACATCAAAACTTACACATTTTCATTGTACACTCATAAAATGAACATCAACACTTACACATTTTCATTGTAAACATAAAAAAATATACATCAAAACTTACACATTTTCATTGTACACTTAAAAAATGTACATTAAAACCTACACATTTTCATTGTACACTCATAAAATATACATCCAAACCTACACATCTTCAATGTAAACTTAAAAAATATACATCAAAACCTACACATTTTCATTGTACACTTAAAAAATGTACATCAAAACTTACACATATTCATTGTAAACTTAAAAAATGTACATCAAAACCTACACATTTTCATTGTACACTTAAAAATGTACATCAAAACCTACCAATTTTCATTGTACACTTAAAAAATGTACATCAAAACCTACACATTTTCATTGTACACTTAAAAAATGTACATCAAAACCTACACATTTTCATTGTACACTTAAAAAATATACATCAAAACCTACACATTTTCATTGTACACTTAAAAAATGTACATCAAAACTTACACATTTTAATTGTAAACTTAAAAAATGTACATCAAAACCTACACATTTTCATTGTACACTTAAAAAATCTACATCAAAACTTACACATTTTCATTGTACACTCATAAAATGTACATCAAAACTTACACATTTTCATTGTACACTCGTAAAATGTACATCCAAACCTACACATTTTCATTGTAAACTTAAAAAATATACATCAAAACCTACACATTTTCATTGTACACTTAAAAAATGTACATCAAAACTTACACATATTCATTGTAAACTTAAAAAATGTACATCAAAACCTACACATTTTCATTGTACACTTAAAAAATGTACATCAAAACCTACACATTTTCATTGTACACTTAAAAAATATACATCAAAACCTACACATTTTCATTGTACACTTAAAAAATGTACATCAAAACTTACACATTTTAATTGTAAACTTAAAAAATGTACATCAAAACCTACACATTTTCATTGTACACTTAAAAAATCTACATCAAAACTTACACATTTTCATTGTACACTCATAAAATGTACTTCAAAACCTACACATTTTCATTGTACACTTAAAAAAGATACATCAAAACTTACACATTTTCATAGTACACTTAATAAATGTACATCAAAACGTACACATTTTCATTGTACACTTAAAAAATGTACATCAAAACCTACACATTTTCATTGTACATTTAAAAAATGTACATCAAAACTTACACATTTTCATTGTACACTTAAAAAATGTACATCAAAATCTAGACATTTTCATTGTACACTTAAAGAATATACATCAAAACCTACACATTTTCATTGTACACTTAAAAAATGTACATCAAAACCTACACATTTTCATTGTACACTTAAAAAATGTACATCAAAACTTACACATTTTCATTGTACACTTAAAAAATGTACATCAAAACCTACACATTTTCATTATATGCTTAAAAAATATACATCAAAACCTACACATTTTCATTGTACACTTAAAAAATATACATCAAAACCTACACATTTTCATTATAAACTTAAAAAATATACATCAAGACCTACAGATTTTAATTGTACACTCATAAAATGTACATCAAAACCTACACATTTTCATTGTAAACTTAAAAAATATACATCAAAACCTACACATTTTCATTGTACACTCATAAAATATACATCAAAACCTACACATTTTCATTGTAAACTTAAAAAATATACATCAAAAACTACACATTTTCATTGTACACTCATAAAATGTACATCAAAACTTACACATTTTCATTGTACACTTAAAAAATGTACATCAAAACCTACACATTTTCATTGTACACTCATAAAATGTACATCAAAACTTACACATTTTCGTTGTACACTTAAACAATATACATCAAAACTTACACATTTTCATTGTACACTCATAAAATGTACTTCAAAACTTACACATTTTCATTGTACACTCGTAAAATGTACATCAAAACCTACACATTTTCATTGTACACTCATAAAATATACATCCAAACCTACACATTTTCATTGTAAACTTAAAAAATATACATCAAAACCTACACATTTTCATTGTACACTTAAAAAATGTACATCAAAACTTACACATATTCATTGTAAACTTAAAAAATGTACATCAAAACCTACACATTTTCATTGTACACTTAAAAAATGTACATCAAAACCTACACATTTTCATTGTACACTTAAAAAATGTACATCAAAACTTACAAATTTTCATTGTACACTTAAAAAATGTACATCAAAACCTACACATTTTCATTGTAAACTTAAGAAATGTACATCAAAACCTACACATTTTCATTGTACACTAAAAAATATACATCAAAACCTACACATTTTCATTGTACGCTTAAAAAATGTACATCAAAGCTTACACATTTTCATTGTAAACTTAAAAAATATACATCAAAACCTACACATTTTCATTGTACACTCATAAAATGAACATCAACACTTACACATTTTCATTGTACACTCATAAAATGTACATCAAAAATTACACATTTTCATTGTAAACTTAAAAAATATACATCAAAACCTACACATTTTCATTGTACACTCATAAAATGTACATCAAAACTTACACATTTTCATTGTACACTTAAAAAATGTACATCAAAACTTACACATTTTCATTGTACACTCATAAAATGAACATCAACACTTACACATTTTCATTGTAAACTTAAAAAAATATACATCGAAACTTACACATTTTCATTGTACACTTAAAAAATATACATCAAAACCTACACATTTTCATTGTACACTTATAAAATGATCATCAACACTTACACATTTTCATTGTACACTCATAAAATGTACATCAAAACTTACACATTCTTATTGTACACTCATAAAATGTGCATCAAAACTTGCACATTTTCATTGTACACTCATAAAATGTACATCAAAATCTACACATTTTCATTGTACACTCATAAAATGTACATCAAAACTTACACATTTTCATTGTACACTCATATAATGTACATCAAAACTTACACATTTGCATTGTACACTCATAAAATGTACATCAAAACTTACACATTTTCATTGTACACTCATAAAATGTACATCAAAACTTACACATTTGCATTGTACACTCATAAAATGTACATCAAAACTTACACATTTTAATTGTACACTCATAAAATGTGCATCAAAACTTGCACATTTTCATTGTACACTCATAAAATGTACATCAAAATCTACACATTTTCATTGTACACTCATAAAATGTACATCAAAACTTACACATTGTCATTGTACACTCATATAATGTACATCAAAACTTACACATTTGCATTGTACACTCATAAAATGTACATCAAAACTTACACATTTTCATTGTACACTCATAAAATGTACATCAAAACATACACATTTTCATTGGAAACTTAAAAAATATACATCAAAACCTACACATTTTCATTGTACACTTAAAAAATGTACATCAAAACTTACACATATTCATTGTAAACTTAAAAAATGTACATCAAAACCTACACATTTTCATTGTACACTTAAAAAATGTACATCAAAACCTACACATTTTCATTGGAAACTTAAAAAATGTACATCAAAACCTACACATTTTCATTGTACACTCATAAAATGTACATCTAAACCTACACATTTTCATTGGAAACTTAAAAAATATACATCAAAACCTACACATTTTCATTGTACACTTAAAAAATGTACATCAAAACTTACACATATTCATTGTAAACTTAAAAAATGTACATCAAAACCTACACATTTTCATTGTACACTTAAAAAATGTACATCAAAACCTACACATTTTCATTGTACACTCATAAAATGTACATCTAAACCTACACATTTTCATTGGAAACTTAAAAAATATACATCAAAACCTACACATTTTCATTGTACACTTAAAAAATGTACATCAAAACTTACACATATTCATTGTAAACTTAAAAAATGTACATCAAAACCTACACATTTTCATTGTACACTTAAAAAATGTACATCAAAACCTACACATTTTCATTGTACACTTAAAAAATATACATCAAAACCTACACATTTTCATTGTACACTTAAAAAATGTACATCAATGCTTACACATTTTCATTGTAAACTTAAAAAAGATACATCAAACCTTACACATTTTCACAGTACACTTAATAAATGTACATCAAAACGTACACATTTTCATTGTACACTTAAAAAATGTACATCAAAACCTACACATTTTTATTGTACACTTAAAAAATGTACATCAAAACTTACACATTTTCATTGTACACTTAAAAAAGATACATCAAAACTTACACATTTTCATAGTACACTTAATAAATGTACATCAAAACGTACACATTTTCATTGTACACTTAAAAAATGTACATCAAAACCTACACATTTTCATTGTACACTTAAAAAATGTACATCAAAACCTAGACATTTTCATTGTACTCTTAAAGAATATACATCAAAACCTACACATTTTCATTGTACACTTAAAAATGTACATCAAAACCTACACATTTTCATTGTACACTTAAAAAATGTACATCAAAACTTACACATTTTCATTGTACACTTAAAAAATGTACATCAAAACCTACACATTTTCGTTATATGCTTAAAAAATATACATCAAAACCTACACATTTTCATTGTAAACTTAAAAAATATACATCAAAACCTACAGATTTTCATTGTACACTCATAAAATGTACATCAAAACCTACACATTTTCATTGTAAACTTAAAAAATATACATCAAAACCTACACATTTTCATTGTACACTCATAAAATATACATCAAAACCTACACATTTTCATTGTAAACTTAAAAAATATACATCAAAACCTACAGTTTTTCATTGTACACTCATAAAATGTACATCAAAACCTTCACATTTTCATTGTAAACTTAAAAAATATTCATCAAAACCTACACATTTTCATTGTACACTCATAAAATGTACAATAAACTTACACATTTTTATTGTACACGAATAAAATGTACATCAAAACTTACATATTTTCATTGTACACTCATAAAATGTACATCAAAACCTACACATTTTCATTGTAAAATTAAAAAATGTACATCAAAACTTACACATTTTAATTGTATACTCACAAAACGTACATCAAAACTTACACATTTTCATTGTACACTTAAAAAATGTACATCAAAACTTACACATTTTCATTGTACACTTAAAAAATATACATCAAAACCTACACATTTTCATTGTACACTCATAAAATGTACATCAAAACTTACACATTTTCATTGTACACTCGTAAAATGTACATCAAAACCTACACATTTTCATTGTACACTCATAAAATATACATCAAAACCTACACATTTTCATTGTAAACTTAAAAAATATACATCAAAACCTACACATTTTCATTGTAAACTTAAAAAATGTACATCAAAACTTACACATTTTCATTGTACACTTAAAAAATGTACATCAAAACCGTCGCATTTTCATTGAAAACTTAAAAAATGTACATTAAAACCTACACATTTTCATTGTACACTTAAAAAATATACATCAAAACCTACACATTTTCATTGTACACTCATAAAATGTACATCAAAACTTACACATTTTCATTGTACACTTAAAAAGTGTACATCAAAACCAACACATTTTCATTGTAAACTTAAAAAAATACATCAAAACTTACACATTTTCATTGTACACTTAAAAAATATACATCCAAACCTACACATTTTCATTGTACACTTCAAAAATATACATCAAAAACTACACATTTTCATTGTACACTTAAAAAATGTACATCAAAACCTACACATATTCATTGTAAACTTAAAAAATATACATCAAAACTTACACATTTTCATTGTACACTCAAAAAAAATATACATCAAAACCTACACATTTTCATTGTACACTTCAAAAATATACATCAAAAACTACACATTTTCATTGTACACTCAAAAATGTACATCAAAACATACACATTTTCATTGTACACTTAAAAAATGTACATCGAAACTTACACATTTTCATTGTACACTCATAAAATGAACATCAACACTTACACATTTTCACAGTAAACTTAAAAAATATACATCAATACTGTGACATGGCTTCTCCATGTCATTAAGACTCTTTGATTTTCAAGGAGGTTGCCATAGAGACAGTTTGAGTTGTTGAAGATTAAGAGACAGAAACTAGTATGGTGTGAGAGTTTGGAAAGATTAAGAGACAGAAACTAGTATGGTGTGAGAGTTGGAAAGATTAAGAGACAGAAACTAGTAGTGTGGCTGTACTTGAAGCTTGAGAAAATAAAAAGATTTGCTAAATTTGTTACATTTAAATTTGTTACATTTGGTGTCAGGAAGTGGGATGGAGGGAGATTCGGAAACCAGGATGATGGCAATGATGAAAGAATTATTTGCCAAAATGGAAACGAGAAACGACAACCTCGCTGCCGAGCTGAAAGAGATGAAGACGGAGCTATCGGCGAAAATTGACGGGCAACTGGCTGGCGTGACGGAAGGCGTGGAAGAACTCGGCGAAAAGGTGGAAGACCTCTGCCAGCACGTGGACGTCGTGGAGGACGACGGGGAACGTCTTGGCGCCCTGGTAGTAAGAGTTGACGAGAGCGTCAAAGTACTGGATGCCAGGGGCAGACGGAATAGCGCGGAGCCGGGGAGGGAGCACCTAGTGGCCGAGGCGACAGTTGCGCCCGTTTCGGATGATATGAGGGAAAACGTGGAACAACTCGGCGAACGGATTGGCGTGACGGAAGACGTGGAACAACTCGGCGAACGGATTGGCGTGACGGAAGACGTAGAACAACTCGGCGAACGGATTGGCGTGACGGAAGACGTGGAACAACTCGGCGAAAAGGTGGAAGACCTCTGCCAGCACGTGGACGTCGTGGAGGACGACGGGGAACGTCTTGGCGCCCTGGTAGTAAGAGTTGACGAGAGCGTCAAAGTACTGGATGCCAGGGGCAGACGGAATAGCGCGGAGCCGGGGAGGGAGCACCTAGTGGCCGAGGCGACAGTTGCGCCCGTTTCGGACGATCAGCAGGGAAGCGCACAAGCAAACGAGCAACACGCGAGAACCGACTTGGCGTGTGACATGGGGGGACCGTCGGGGCCATCCAATCACCTGACGCATAGTGCCGTGAACGGAAGAATGGTGGACATCATCGTGGACGGCAGGATACAGGAGAGGCCGTGCCGAGCACGAGTGAACACGAGTGCAGCGGTGGACGCGACTCGCGCGGATGTGGTGGGGTCTGTTGCCGGACCCATCGGAAGCAAGGTGGCTGCGAAGGTGCGCCAGAGAGGTCGGCGGACATGGTACCCAGTGAGCCGTTTCAAAGTGCGCAGGATGGCCCGTCAACACACCAGGAAGAAGGGCAACTGGACGAGGGACCGTCAAGACCGGCGGTACTGTTGCAGAATTTCGAAGCAGGATGGCATACATCGTCCTACCTGGACCAAGGGACACTATCCAACAGCGATACCTAGGATCGTGCCCCCTGGAGAGCGAGGTCCTACTGGCCCTCAAGGTTTACAAGGATTCCCTGGCCCTCAGGGTCTGGTAGGCTTGCCTGGAATGAAGGGTGAACGTGGATTCCCAGGAATGAAAGGTGAACAGGGCAATCCAGGACCTCCAGGACAAGCTGGTGCACCAGGACCTGAAGGACCTAAGGGTGACTCAGGCTCTCAAGGACAACATGGAGCTCCAGGACAACCTGGTCCACAGGGCCCTCCAGGAGACAGAGGACTTCCAGGATTACCCGGCCCAACAGGACCTGCTGGCCTCAGAGGTCAGAGAGGTGCACAAGGTGAGACAGGTCCACCAGGGAAGCCAGGCAGTGAAGGACCTCCAGGACCACAAGGTATTGCAGGACCTCTAGGACCACCGGGACCAATTGGAGAACAGGGACCAGAGGGAGCACCAGGTAAAGCAGGAACACCTGGTATTGCAGGAAGACCGGGAGATAAGGGACCTGTAGGACCTTCAGGACCTCCGGGAACTCCAGGGGCACCAGGTCTTCCAGGGCCACCTGGTCCAAATGGACCTCCAGGACCAGCAGGAGAACGGGGTCTTCGAGGAGAAACTGGACCACAGGGTGTAGAAGGGCCAAGGGAGCTAGAGGAAAGCCAGGACCTCCAGGGCCAGAGGGAGGTAAGGGTGATAGAGGAGAAGAAGGTCCAAAGGGTGCAAAAGGACACCGTGGTCTCATTGGTCTACAAGGGTTACCTGGACCTCAGGGACCTCCAGGAGACAAAGGCATGACTGGACCTCCAGGATTGTCGGGAAAAGATGGTGAACCTGGAACTAAAGGTATGCCTGGAAGAGATGGAAACCCAGGACCTCAAGGTATACCAGGACCACCAGGCCCTCGTGGACCACCAGGAGAAGAGGTTCGATGGGTTAATCCACCGGGGCGCAAGGGAGATGCCGCAGTGATAGTGCTGGTCGGGACGACCAGCTCTGAGGAGGGAGCAGTGTGACATGGCTTCTCCATGTCATTAAGACTCTTTGATTTTCAAGGAGGTTGCCATAGAGACAGTTTGAGTTGTTGAAGATTAAGAGACAGAAACTAGTATAGTGTGAGAGTTTGGAAAGATTAAGAGACAGAAACTAGTATGGTGTGAGAGTTGGAAAGATTAAGAGACAGAAACTAGTAGTGTGGCTGTACTTGAAGCTTCAGAAAATAAAAAGATTTGCTAAATTTGTTACATTTAAATTTGTTACAATACTTACACATTTTCATTGTACACTTAAAAAATATACATCAAAACCTACACATTTTCATTGTACACTTAAAAAATGAACATCAACACTTACACATTTTCATTGTACACTCATAAAATGTACATCAAAACTTACACATTTTCACTGTACACTTAAAAAGTGTACATCAAAACCAACACATTTTCATTCTAAACTTAAAAAAATACATCAAAACTTACACATTTTCATTGTACACTTAAAAAATATACATCCAAACCTACACATTTTCATTGTACACTTCAAAAATATACATCAAAAACTACACATTTTCATTGTACACTTAAAAAATGTACATCAAAACCTACACATATTCATTGTAAACTTAAAAAATATACATCAAAACTTACACATTTTCATTGTACACTCAAAAAAAATATACATCAAAACCTACACATTTTCATTGTACACTTCAAAAATATACATCAAAAACTACACATTTTCATTGTACACTCAAAAATGTACATCAAAACTTACACATTTTCATTGTACACTTAAAAAATGTACATCGAAACTTACACATTTTCATTGTACACTCATAAAATGAACATCAACACTTACACATTTTCACAGTAAACTTAAAAAATATACATCAATACTTACACATTTTCATTGTACACTTAAAAAATATACATCAAAACCTACACATTTTCATTGTACACTTAAAAAATGAACATCAACACTTACACATTTTCATTGTACACTCATAAAATATACATCAAAACCTACACATTTTCATTGTACACTTCAAAAATATACATAAAAAACTACACATATTCATTGTACACTCATAAAATGTACATCAAAACTTACACATTTTCATTGTACACTTACAAAATGTGCATCAAAACCTACACATTTTCATTGTAAACTTAAAAAATATACATCAAAGCCTACACATTTTCATTGTGCACTTCAAAAATATACATCAAAAACTACACATTTTCATTATACACTTAAAAAATATACATCAAAACCTACACATTTTCATTGTACACTTAAAAAATATACATCAAAACCTACACATTTTCATTGTACACTTATAAAATGATCATCAACACTTACACATTTTCATTGTACACTCATAAAATGTACATCAAAACTTACACATTTTCATTGTACACTCATAAAATGTACATCAAAACTTACACATTCTTATTGTACACTCATAAAATGTGCATCAAAACTTGCACATTTTCATTGTACACTCATAAAATGTACATCCAAATCTACACATTTTCATTGTACACTCATAAAATGTACATCAAAACTTACACATTTTCATTGTACACTCATATAATGTACATCAAAACTTACACATTTGCATTGTACACTCATAAAAAGTACATCAAAACTTACACATTTTCATTGTACACTCATAAAATGTGCATCAAAACTTGCACATTTTCATTGTACACTCATAAAATGTACATCAAAATCTACACATTTTCATTGTACACTCATAAAATGTACATCAAAACTTACACATTTTCATTGTACACTCATATAATGTACATCAAAACTTACACATTTGCATTGTACACTCATAAAATGTACATCAAAACTTACACATTTTCATTGTACACTCATAAAATGTACATCAAAACTTACACATTTTCATTGTACACTCGTAAAATGTACATCCAAACCTACACATTTTCATTGTAAACTTAAAAAATATACATCAAAACCTACACATTTTCATTGTACACTTAAAAAATGTACATCAAAACTTACACATATTCATTGTAAACTTAAAAAATGTACATCAAAACCTACACATTTTCATTGTACACTTAAAAAATGTACATCAAAACCTACACATTTTCATTGTACACTTAAAAAATATACATCAAAACCTACACATTTTCATTGTAAACTTAAAAAATATACATCAAAACCTACACATTTTCATTGTACACTTAAAAAATGTACATCAAAGCTTACACATTTTCATTGTAAACTTAAAAAATATACATCAAAACCTACACATTTTCATTGTACACTTAAAAAATGTACATCAAGACCTACACATTTTCATTGTACACTTAAAAAATGTACATCAAAACTTACACATTTTCATTGTACACTTAAAAAATGTACATCAAAACCTACGCATTCTCATTGAAAACTTAAAAAATGTACATTAAAACCTACACATTTTCATTGTACACTTAAAAAATATACATCAAAACCTACACATTTTCATTGTACACTTAAAAAATGTACATCAAAACTTACACATTTTCATTGTAAACTTAAAAAATATACATCAAAACCTACACATTTTCATTGTACACTCATAAAATGTACATCAAAACTTACACATTTTCATTGTACACTTAAAAATTGTACATCAAAACCAACACATTTTCATTGTAAACTTAAAAAAATACATCCAAACCTACACATTTTCATTGTACACTTCAAAAATATACATCAAAAACTACACATTTTCATTGTACACTTAAAAAATGTACATCAAAACCTACACATATTCATTGTAAACTTAAAAAATATACATCAAAACTTACACATTTTCATTGTACACTCAAAAAAAAATATACATCAAAACCTACACATTTTCATTGTACACTTCAAAAATATACATCAAAAACTACACATTTTCATTGTACACTCATAAAATGTACATCAAAACTTACACATTTTCATTGTACACTTAAAAAATGTACATCGAACCTTACACATTTTCATTGTACACTCATAAAATGAACATCAACACTTACACATTTTCACAGTAAACTTAAAAAATATACATCAATACTTACACATTTTCATTGTACACTTAAAAAATATACATCAAAACCTACACATTTTCATTGTACACTTCAAAAATATACATCAAAAACTACACATTTTCATTGTACACTTAAAAAATGTACATCAAAACCTACACATATTCATTGTAAACTTAAAAAATATACATCAAAACTTACACATTTTCATTGTAAAATTAAAAAATGTACATCAAAACTTACACATTTTAATTGTACACTCACAAAACGTACATCAAAACTTACACATTTTCATTGTACACTTAAAAAATGTACATCAAAACTTACACATTTTCATTGTACACTTAAAAAATATACATCAAAACCTACACATTTTCATTGTACACTCATAAAATGTACATCAAAACTTACACATTTTCATTGTACACTCGTAAAATGTACATCAAAACCTACACATTTTCATTGTACACTCATAAAATATACATCAAAACCTACACATTTTCATTGTAAACTTAAAAAATATACATCAAAACCTACACATTTTCATTGTAAACTTAAAAAATGTACATCAAAACTTACACATTTTCATTGTACACTTAAAAAATGTACATCAAAACCGTCGCATTTTCATTGAAAACTTAAAAAATGTACATTAAAACCTACACATTTTCATTGTACACTTAAAAAATATACATCAAAACCTACACATTTTCATTGTACACTCATAAAATGTACATCAAAACTTACACATTTTCATTGTACACTTAAAAAGTGTACATCAAAACCAACACATTTTCATTGTAAACTTAAAAAAATACATCAAAACTTACACATTTTCATTGTACACTTAAAAAATATACATCCAAACCTACACATTTTCATTGTACACTTCAAAAATATACATCAAAAACTACACATTTTCATTGTACACTTAAAAAATGTACATCAAAACCTACACATATTCATTGTAAACTTAAAAAATATACATCAAAACTTACACATTTTCATTGTACACTCAAAAAAAATATACATCAAAACCTACACATTTTCATTGTACACTTCAAAAATATACATCAAAAACTACACATTTTCATTGTACACTCAAAAATGTACATCAAAACATACACATTTTCATTGTACACTTAAAAAATGTACATCGAAACTTACACATTTTCATTGTACACTCATAAAATGAACATCAACACTTACACATTTTCACAGTAAACTTAAAAAATATACATCAATACTGTGACATGGCTTCTCCATGTCATTAAGACTCTTTGATTTTCAAGGAGGTTGCCATAGAGACAGTTTGAGTTGTTGAAGATTAAGAGACAGAAACTAGTATGGTGTGAGAGTTTGGAAAGATTAAGAGACAGAAACTAGTATGGTGTGAGAGTTGGAAAGATTAAGAGACAGAAACTAGTAGTGTGGCTGTACTTGAAGCTTGAGAAAATAAAAAGATTTGCTAAATTTGTTACATTTAAATTTGTTACATTTGGTGTCAGGAAGTGGGATGGAGGGAGATTCGGAAACCAGGATGATGGCAATGATGAAAGAATTATTTGCCAAAATGGAAACGAGAAACGACAACCTCGCTGCCGAGCTGAAAGAGATGAAGACGGAGCTATCGGCGAAAATTGACGGGCAACTGGCTGGCGTGACGGAAGGCGTGGAAGAACTCGGCGAAAAGGTGGAAGACCTCTGCCAGCACGTGGACGTCGTGGAGGACGACGGGGAACGTCTTGGCGCCCTGGTAGTAAGAGTTGACGAGAGCGTCAAAGTACTGGATGCCAGGGGCAGACGGAATAGCGCGGAGCCGGGGAGGGAGCACCTAGTGGCCGAGGCGACAGTTGCGCCCGTTTCGGATGATATGAGGGAAAACGTGGAACAACTCGGCGAACGGATTGGCGTGACGGAAGACGTGGAACAACTCGGCGAACGGATTGGCGTGACGGAAGACGTAGAACAACTCGGCGAACGGATTGGCGTGACGGAAGACGTGGAACAACTCGGCGAAAAGGTGGAAGACCTCTGCCAGCACGTGGACGTCGTGGAGGACGACGGGGAACGTCTTGGCGCCCTGGTAGTAAGAGTTGACGAGAGCGTCAAAGTACTGGATGCCAGGGGCAGACGGAATAGCGCGGAGCCGGGGAGGGAGCACCTAGTGGCCGAGGCGACAGTTGCGCCCGTTTCGGACGATCAGCAGGGAAGCGCACAAGCAAACGAGCAACACGCGAGAACCGACTTGGCGTGTGACATGGGGGGACCGTCGGGGCCATCCAATCACCTGACGCATAGTGCCGTGAACGGAAGAATGGTGGACATCATCGTGGACGGCAGGATACAGGAGAGGCCGTGCCGAGCACGAGTGAACACGAGTGCAGCGGTGGACGCGACTCGCGCGGATGTGGTGGGGTCTGTTGCCGGACCCATCGGAAGCAAGGTGGCTGCGAAGGTGCGCCAGAGAGGTCGGCGGACATGGTACCCAGTGAGCCGTTTCAAAGTGCGCAGGATGGCCCGTCAACACACCAGGAAGAAGGGCAACTGGACGAGGGACCGTCAAGACCGGCGGTACTGTTGCAGAATTTCGAAGCAGGATGGCATACATCGTCCTACCTGGACCAAGGGACACTATCCAACAGCGATACCTAGGATCGTGCCCCCTGGAGAGCGAGGTCCTACTGGCCCTCAAGGTTTACAAGGATTCCCTGGCCCTCAGGGTCTGGTAGGCTTGCCTGGAATGAAGGGTGAACGTGGATTCCCAGGAATGAAAGGTGAACAGGGCAATCCAGGACCTCCAGGACAAGCTGGTGCACCAGGACCTGAAGGACCTAAGGGTGACTCAGGCTCTCAAGGACAACATGGAGCTCCAGGACAACCTGGTCCACAGGGCCCTCCAGGAGACAGAGGACTTCCAGGATTACCCGGCCCAACAGGACCTGCTGGCCTCAGAGGTCAGAGAGGTGCACAAGGTGAGACAGGTCCACCAGGGAAGCCAGGCAGTGAAGGACCTCCAGGACCACAAGGTATTGCAGGACCTCTAGGACCACCGGGACCAATTGGAGAACAGGGACCAGAGGGAGCACCAGGTAAAGCAGGAACACCTGGTATTGCAGGAAGACCGGGAGATAAGGGACCTGTAGGACCTTCAGGACCTCCGGGAACTCCAGGGGCACCAGGTCTTCCAGGGCCACCTGGTCCAAATGGACCTCCAGGACCAGCAGGAGAACGGGGTCTTCGAGGAGAAACTGGACCACAGGGTGTAGAAGGGCCAAGGGAGCTAGAGGAAAGCCAGGACCTCCAGGGCCAGAGGGAGGTAAGGGTGATAGAGGAGAAGAAGGTCCAAAGGGTGCAAAAGGACACCGTGGTCTCATTGGTCTACAAGGGTTACCTGGACCTCAGGGACCTCCAGGAGACAAAGGCATGACTGGACCTCCAGGATTGTCGGGAAAAGATGGTGAACCTGGAACTAAAGGTATGCCTGGAAGAGATGGAAACCCAGGACCTCAAGGTATACCAGGACCACCAGGCCCTCGTGGACCACCAGGAGAAGAGGTTCGATGGGTTAATCCACCGGGGCGCAAGGGAGATGCCGCAGTGATAGTGCTGGTCGGGACGACCAGCTCTGAGGAGGGAGCAGTGTGACATGGCTTCTCCATGTCATTAAGACTCTTTGATTTTCAAGGAGGTTGCCATAGAGACAGTTTGAGTTGTTGAAGATTAAGAGACAGAAACTAGTATAGTGTGAGAGTTTGGAAAGATTAAGAGACAGAAACTAGTATGGTGTGAGAGTTGGAAAGATTAAGAGACAGAAACTAGTAGTGTGGCTGTACTTGAAGCTTCAGAAAATAAAAAGATTTGCTAAATTTGTTACATTTAAATTTGTTACAATACTTACACATTTTCATTGTACACTTAAAAAATATACATCAAAACCTACACATTTTCATTGTACACTTAAAAAATGAACATCAACACTTACACATTTTCATTGTACACTCATAAAATGTACATCAAAACTTACACATTTTCATTGTACACTTAAAAAGTGTACATCAAAACCAACACATTTTCATTGTAAACTTAAAAAAAATACATCAAAACTTACACATTTTCATTGTACACAAAAAAAATATACATCCAAACCTACACATTTTCATTGTACACTTCAAAAATATACATCAAAAACTACACATTTTCATTGTACACTTAAAAAATGTACATCAAAACCTACACATATTCATTGTAAACTTAAAAAATATACATCAAAACTTACACATTTTCATTGTACACTCAAAAAAAATATACATCATAACCTACACATTTTCATTGTACACTTCAAAAATATACATCAAAAACTACACATTTTCATTGTACACACAAAAATGTACATCAAAACTTACACATTTTCATTGTACACTTAAAAAATGTACATCGAAACTTACACATTTTCATTGTACACTCATAAAATGAACATCAACACTTACACATTTTCACAGTAAACTTAAAAAATATACATCAATACTTACACATTTTCATTGTACACTTAAAAAATATACATCAAAACCTACACATTTTCATTGTACACTTAAAAAATGAACATCAACACTTACACATTTTCATTGTACACTCATAAAATATACATCAAAACCTACACATTTTCATTGTACACTTCAAAAATATACATAAAAAACTACACATATTCATTGTACACTCATAAAATGTACATCAAAACGTACACATTTTCATTGTACACTTAAAAAATGTACATCAAAACCTACACATTTTCATTGTACATTTAAAAAATGTACATCAAAACTTACACATTTACATTGTACACTTAAAAAATGTACATCAAAACCTAGACATTTTCATTGTACACTTAAAGAATATACATCAAAACCTACACATTTTCATTGTACACTTAAAACATGTACATCAAAACCTACACATTTTCATTGTACACTTAAAAAATTTACATCAAAACTTACACATTTTCATTGTACACTTAAAAAATGTACATCAAAACCTACACATTTTCATTATATGCTTAAAAAATATACATCAAAACCTACACATTTTCATTGTACACTTAAAAAATATACATCAAAACCTACACATTTTCATTGTAAACTTAAAAAATATACATCAAAGCCTACAGATTTTCATTGTACACTCATAAAATGTACATCAAAACCTACACATTTTCATTGTAAACTTAAAAAATATACATCAAAACCTACACATTTTCATTGTACACTCATAAAATATACATCAAAACCTACACATTTTCATTGTAAACTTAAAAAATATACATAAAAAACTACACATTTTCATTGTACACTCATAAAATGTACATCAAAACTTACACATTTTCATTGTACACTTAAAAATGTACATCGAAACCTACACATTTTCATTGTACACTCATAAAATGTACATCAAAACTTACACATTTTCGTTGTACACTTAAACAATATACATCAAAACTTACACATTTTCATTGTACACTCATAAAATGTACATCAAAACTTACACATTTTCATTGTACACTCGTAAAATGTACATCAAAACCTACACATTTTCATTGTACACTCATAAAATATACATCCAAACCTACACATTTTCATTGTAAACTTAAAAAATATACATCAAAACCTACACATTTTCATTGTACACTTAAAAAATGTACATCAAAACTTACACATATTCATTGTAAACTTAAAAAATGTACATCAAAACCTACACATCTTCATTGGACACTTGAAAAATGTACATCAAAACCTACACATTTTCATTGTACACTCATAAAATGTACCTCAAAACTTACACATATTCGTTGTACACTTAAACAATATACATCAAAACTTACACATTTTCATTGTACACTCAGAAAATGAACATCAACACTTACACATTTTCATTGTAAACTTAAAAAATATACATCAAAACCTAGACATTTTCATTGTACACTTCAAAAATATACATAAAAAACTACACATTTTCATTGTACACTCATAAAATGTACATCAAAACTTACACATTTTCATTGTACACTTAAAAAATGTACATCAAAACCTACACATTTTCATTGTACACTCATAAAATGTACATCAAAACTTACACATTTTCGTTGTACACTTAAACAATATACATCAAAACTTACACATTTTCATTGTACACTCATAAAATGTACATCAAAACTTACACATTTTCATTGTACACTCGTAAATTGTACATCAAAACCTACACATTTTCATTGTACACTCATAAAATGTACATCAAAACTTACACATTTTCATTGTACACTTAAAAAATGTACATCAAAAGCTACACATTTTCATAGTAAACTTAAAAAATATACATCAAAACTTACACATTTTCATTGTACACTTACAAAATATACATCAAAACCTACACATTTTCATAGTACACTTCAAAAATATACATAAAAAACTACAGATTTTCATTGTACACTTAAAAAATGTACATCAAAACCTACACATTTTCATTGTACACTCATAAGATGAACATCAACACTTACACATTTTCATTGTACACTCATAAAATGTACATCAAAACCTATACATTTTCATTGTAAACTTAAAAAATATACATCAAAACCTACACATTTTCATTGTACACTTAAAAAATGTACATCAAAACCTACACATTTTCATTGTACACTCATAAAGTGTACATCAAAACTTACACATTTTCATTTTACACTTAAAAAATGTACATCAAAACTTACACATTTTCATTGTACACTCATAAAATGAACATCAACACTTACACATTTTCATTGTAAACTTAAAAAAATATACATCAAAACTTACACATTTTCATTGTACACTTAAAAAATATACATCAAAACCTACACATTTTCATTGTACACTCATAAAATGTACATCAAAATCTACACATTTTCATTGTACACTCATAAAATGTACATCAAAACTTACACATTTTCATTGTACACTCATAAAATGTACATCAAAATCTACACATTTTCATTGTACACTCATAAAATGTACATCAAAACTTACACATTTTCATTGTACACTCATTTAATGTACATCAAAACTTACACATTTTCATTGTACACTCATCAAATGTACATCAAAACTTACACATTTTCATTGTAAACTTAAAAAATATACATCAAAACTTACACATTTTCATTGTACACTTAAAAAATGTACATCAAAACTTACACATTTTCATTGTACACTCATAAAATGAACATCAACACTTACACATTTTCATTGTAAACATAAAAAAATATACATCAAAACTTACACATTTTCATTGTACACTTAAAAAATGTACATTAAAACCTACACATTTTCATTGTACACTCATAAAATATACATCCAAACCTACACATCTTCAATGTAAACTTAAAAAATATACATCAAAACCTACACATTTTCATTGTACACTTAAAAAATGTACATCAAAACTTACACATATTCATTGTAAACTTAAAAAATGTACATCAAAACCTACACATTTTCATTGTACACTTAAAAATGTACATCAAAACCTACCAATTTTCATTGTACACTTAAAAAATGTACATCAAAACCTACACATTTTCATTGTACACTTAAAAAATGTACATCAAAACCTACACATTTTCATTGTACACTTAAAAAATATACATCAAAACCTACACATTTTCATTGTACACTTAAAAAATGTACATCAAAACCTACACATTTTCATTGTACATTTAAAAAATGTACATCAAAACTTATACATTTACATTGTACACTTAAAAAATGTACATCAAAACCTAGACATTTTCATTGTACACTTAAAGAATATACATCAAAACCTACACATTTTCATTGTACACTTAAAACATGTACATCAAAACCTACACATTTTCATTGTACACTTAAAAAATTTACATCAAAACTTACACATTTTCATTGTACACTTAAAAAATGTACATCAAAACCTACACATTTTCATTATATGCTTAAAAAATATACATCAAAACCTACACATTTTCATTGTACACTTAAAAAATATACATCAAAACCTACACATTTTCATTGTAAACTTAAAAAATATACATCAAAGCCTACAGATTTTCATTGTACACTCATAAAATGTACATCAAAACCTACACATTTTCATTGTAAACTTAAAAAATATACATCAAAACCTACACATTTTCATTGTACACTCATAAAATATACATCAAAACCTACACATTTTCATTGTAAACTTAAAAAATATACATAAAAAACTACACATTTTCATTGTACACTCATAAAATGTACATCAAAACTTACACATTTTCATTGTACACTTAAAAATGTACATCGAAACCTACACATTTTCATTGTACACTCATAAAATGTACATCAAAACTTACACATTTTCGTTGTACACTTAAACAATATACATCAAAACTTACACATTTTCATTGTACACTCATAAAATGTACATCAAAACTTACACATTTTCATTGTACACTCGTAAAATGTACATCAAAACCTACACATTTTCATTGTACACTCATAAAATATACATCCAAACCTACACATTTTCATTGTAAACTTAAAAAATATACATCAAAACCTACACATTTTCATTGTACACTTAAAAAATGTACATCAAAACTTACACATATTCATTGTAAACTTAAAAAATGTACATCAAAACCTACACATCTTCATTGGACACTTGAAAAATGTACATCAAAACCTACACATTTTCATTGTACACTCATAAAATGTACCTCAAAACTTACACATATTCGTTGTACACTTAAACAATATACATCAAAACTTACACATTTTCATTGTACACTCAGAAAATGAACATCAACACTTACACATTTTCATTGTAAACTTAAAAAATATACATCAAAACCTAGACATTTTCATTGTACACTTCAAAAATATACATAAAAAACTACACATTTTCATTGTACACTCATAAAATGTACATCAAAACTTACACATTTTCATTGTACACTTAAAAAATGTACATCAAAACCTACACATTTTCATTGTACACTCATAAAATGTACATCAAAACTTACACATTTTCGTTGTACACTTAAACAATATACATCAAAACTTACACATTTTCATTGTACACTCATAAAATGTACATCAAAACTTACACATTTTCATTGTACACTCGTAAATTGTACATCAAAACCTACACATTTTCATTGTACACTCATAAAATGTACATCAAAACTTACACATTTTCATTGTACACTTAAAAAATGTACATCAAAAGCTACACATTTTCATAGTAAACTTAAAAAATATACATCAAAACTTACACATTTTCATTGTACACTTACAAAATATACATCAAAACCTACACATTTTCATAGTACACTTCAAAAATATACATAAAAAACTACAGATTTTCATTGTACACTTAAAAAATGTACATCAAAACCTACACATTTTCATTGTACACTCATAAGATGAACATCAACACTTACACATTTTCATTGTACACTCATAAAATGTACATCAAAACCTATACATTTTCATTGTAAACTTAAAAAATATACATCAAAACCTACACATTTTCATTGTACACTTAAAAAATGTACATCAAAACCTACACATTTTCATTGTACACTCATAAAGTGTACATCAAAACTTACACATTTTCATTTTACACTTAAAAAATGTACATCAAAACTTACACATTTTCATTGTACACTCATAAAATGAACATCAACACTTACACATTTTCATTGTAAACTTAAAAAAATATACATCAAAACTTACACATTTTCATTGTACACTTAAAAAATATACATCAAAACCTACACATTTTCATTGTACACTCATAAAATGTACATCAAAATCTACACATTTTCATTGTACACTCATAAAATGTACATCAAAACTTACACATTTTCATTGTACACTCATAAAATGTACATCAAAATCTACACATTTTCATTGTACACTCATAAAATGTACATCAAAACTTACACATTTTCATTGTACACTCATTTAATGTACATCAAAACTTACACATTTTCATTGTACACTCATCAAATGTACATCAAAACTTACACATTTTCATTGTAAACTTAAAAAATATACATCAAAACTTACACATTTTCATTGTACACTTAAAAAATGTACATCAAAACTTACACATTTTCATTGTACACTCATAAAATGAACATCAACACTTACACATTTTCATTGTAAACATAAAAAAATATACATCAAAACTTACACATTTTCATTGTACACTTAAAAAATGTACATTAAAACCTACACATTTTCATTGTACACTCATAAAATATACATCCAAACCTACACATCTTCAATGTAAACTTAAAAAATATACATCAAAACCTACACATTTTCATTGTACACTTAAAAAATGTACATCAAAACTTACACATATTCATTGTAAACTTAAAAAATGTACATCAAAACCTACACATTTTCATTGTACACTTAAAAATGTACATCAAAACCTACCAATTTTCATTGTACACTTAAAAAATGTACATCAAAACCTACACATTTTCATTGTACACTTAAAAAATGTACATCAAAACCTACACATTTTCATTGTACACTTAAAAAATATACATCAAAACCTACACATTTTCATTGTACACTTAAAAAATGTACATCAAAACTTACACATTTTAATTGTAAACTTAAAAAATGTACATCAAAACCTACACATTTTCATTGTACACTTAAAAAATCTACATCAAAACTTACACATTTTCATTGTACACTCATAAAATGTACATCAAAACTTACACATTTTCATTGTACACTCGTAAAATGTACATCCAAACCTACACATTTTCATTGTAAACTTAAAAAATATACATCAAAACCTACACATTTTCATTGTACACTTAAAAAATGTACATCAAAACTTACACATATTCATTGTAAACTTAAAAAATGTACATCAAAACCTACACATTTTCATTGTACACTTAAAAAATGTACATCAAAACCTACACATTTTCATTGTACACTTAAAAAATATACATCAAAACCTACACATTTTCATTGTACACTTAAAAAATGTACATCAAAACTTACACATTTTAATTGTAAACTTAAAAAATGTACATCAAAACCTACACATTTTCATTGTACACTTAAAAAATCTACATCAAAACTTACACATTTTCATTGTACACTCATAAAATGTACTTCAAAACCTACACATTTTCATTGTACACTTAAAAAAGATACATCAAAACTTACACATTTTCATAGTACACTTAATAAATGTACATCAAAACGTACACATTTTCATTGTACACTTAAAAAATGTACATCAAAACCTACACATTTTCATTGTACATTTAAAAAATGTACATCAAAACTTACACATTTTCATTGTACACTTAAAAAATGTACATCAAAATCTAGACATTTTCATTGTACACTTAAAGAATATACATCAAAACCTACACATTTTCATTGTACACTTAAAAAATGTACATCAAAACCTACACATTTTCATTGTACACTTAAAAAATGTACATCAAAACTTACACATTTTCATTGTACACTTAAAAAATGTACATCAAAACCTACACATTTTCATTATATGCTTAAAAAATATACATCAAAACCTACACATTTTCATTGTACACTTAAAAAATATACATCAAAACCTACACATTTTCATTATAAACTTAAAAAATATACATCAAGACCTACAGATTTTAATTGTACACTCATAAAATGTACATCAAAACCTACACATTTTCATTGTAAACTTAAAAAATATACATCAAAACCTACACATTTTCATTGTACACTCATAAAATATACATCAAAACCTACACATTTTCATTGCAAACTTAAAAAATATACATCAAAAACTACACATTTTCATTGTACACTCATAAAATGTACATCAAAACTTACACATTTTCATTGTACACTTAAAAAATGTACATCAAAACCTACACATTTTCATTGTACACTCATAAAATGTACATCAAAACTTACACATTTTCGTTGTACACTTAAACAATATACATCAAAACTTACACATTTTCATTGTACACTCATAAAATGTACATCAAAACTTACACATTTTCATTGTACACTCGTAAAATGTACATCAAAACCTACACATTTTCATTGTACACTCATAAAATATACATCCAAACCTACACATTTTCATTGTAAACTTAAAAAATATACATCAAAACCTACACATTTTCATTGTACACTTAAAAAATGTACATCAAAACTTACACATATTCATTGTAAACTTAAAAAATGTACATCAAAACCTACACATTTTCATTGTACACTTAAAAAATGTACATCAAAACCTACACATTTTCATTGTACACTTAAAAAATGTACATCAAAACTTACAAATTTTCATTGTACACTTAAAAAATGTACATCAAAACCTACACATTTTCATTGTAAACTTAAGAAATGTACATCAAAACCTACACATTTTCATTGTACACTAAAAAATATACATCAAAACCTACACATTTTCATTGTACGCTTAAAAAATGTACATCAAAGCTTACACATTTTCATTGTAAACTTAAAAAATATACATCAAAACCTACACATTTTCATTGTACACTCATAAAATGAACATCAACACTTACACATTTTCATTGTACACTCATAAAATGTACATCAAAAATTACACATTTTCATTGTAAACTTAAAAAATATACATCAAAACCTACACATTTTCATTGTACACTCATAAAATGTACATCAAAACTTACACATTTTCATTGTACACTTAAAAAATGTACATCAAAACTTACACATTTTCATTGTACACTCATAAAATGAACATCAACACTTACACATTTTCATTGTAAACTTAAAAAAATATACATCGAAACTTACACATTTTCATTGTACACTTAAAAAATATACATCAAAACCTACACATTTTCATTGTACACTTATAAAATGATCATCAACACTTACACATTTTCATTGTACACTCATAAAATGTACATCAAAACTTACACATTCTTATTGTACACTCATAAAATGTGCATCAAAACTTGCACATTTTCATTGTACACTCATAAAATGTACATCAAAATCTACACATTTTCATTGTACACTCATAAAATGTACATCAAAACTTACACATTTTCATTGTACACTCATATAATGTACATCAAAACTTACACATTTGCATTGTACACTCATAAAATGTACATCAAAACTTACACATTTTCATTGTACACTCATAAAATGTACATCAAAACTTACACATTTGCATTGTACACTCATAAAATGTACATCAAAACTTACACATTTTAATTGTACACTCATAAAATGTGCATCAAAACTTGCACATTTTCATTGTACACTCATAAAATGTACATCAAAATCTACACATTTTCATTGTACACTCATAAAATGTACATCAAAACTTACACATTGTCATTGTACACTCATATAATGTACATCAAAACTTACACATTTGCATTGTACACTCATAAAATGTACATCAAAACTTACACATTTTCATTGTACACTCATAAAATGTACATCAAAACATACACATTTTCATTGTACACTCGTAAAATGTACATCTAAACCTACACATTTTCATTGGAAACTTAAAAAATATACATCAAAACCTACACATTTTCATTGTACACTTAAAAAATGTACATCAAAACTTACACATATTCATTGTAAACTTAAAAAATGTACATCAAAACCTACACATTTTCATTGTACACTTAAAAAATGTACATCAAAACCTACACATTTTCATTGTACACTTAAAAAATATACATCAAAACCTACACATTTTCATTGTACACTTAAAAAATGTACATCAATGCTTACACAATTTCATTGTAAACTTAAAAAAGATACATCAAACCTTACACATTTTCACAGTACACTTAATAAATGTACATCAAAACGTACACATTTTCATTGTACACTTAAAAAATGTACATCAAAACCTACACATTTTTATTGTACACTTAAAAAATGTACATCAAAACTTACACATTTTCATTGTACACTTAAAAAAGATACATCAAAACTTACACATTTTCATAGTACACTTAATAAATGTACATCAAAACGTACACATTTTCATTGTACACTTAAAAAATGTACATCAAAACCTACACATTTTCATTGTACACTTAAAAAATGTACATCAAAACCTAGACATTTTCATTGTACTCTTAAAGAATATACATCAAAACCTACACATTTTCATTGTACACTTAAAAATGTACATCAAAACCTACACATTTTCATTGTACACTTAAAAAATGTACATCAAAACTTACACATTTTCATTGTACACTTAAAAAATGTACATCAAAACCTACACATTTTCGTTATATGCTTAAAAAATATACATCAAAACCTACACATTTTCATTGTAAACTTAAAAAATATACATCAAAACCTACAGATTTTCATTGTACACTCATAAAATGTACATCAAAACCTACACATTTTCATTGTAAACTTAAAAAATATACATCAAAACCTACACATTTTCATTGTACACTCATAAAATATACATCAAAACCTACACATTTTCATTGTAAACTTAAAAAATATACATCAAAACCTACAGTTTTTCATTGTACACTCATAAAATGTACATCAAAACCTTCACATTTTCATTGTAAACTTAAAAAATATTCATCAAAACCTACACATTTTCATTGTACACTCATAAAATGTACAATAAACTTACACATTTTTATTGTACACGAATAAAATGTACATCAAAACTTACATATTTTCATTGTACACTCATAAAATGTACATCAAAACCTACACATTTTCATTGTAAAATTAAAAAATGTACATCAAAACTTACACATTTTAATTGTATACTCACAAAACGTACATCAAAACTTACACATTTTCATTGTACACTTAAAAAATGTACATCAAAACTTACACATTTTCATTGTACACTTAAAAAATATACATCAAAACCTACACATTTTCATTGTACACTCATAAAATGTACATCAAAGCTTACACATTTTCATTGTACACTCGTAAAATGTACATCAAAACCTACACATTTTCATTGTACACTCATAAAATATACATCAAAACCTACACATTTTCATTGTAAACTTAAAAAATATACATCAAAACCTACACATTTTCATTGTAAACTTAAAAAATGTACATCAAAACTTACACATTTTCATTGTACACTTAAAAAATGTACATCAAAACCGTCGCATTTTCATTGAAAACTTAAAAAATGTACATTAAAACCTACACATTTTCATTGTACACTTAAAAAATATACATCAAAACCTACACATTTTCATTGTACACTCATAAAATGTACATCAAAACTTACACATTTTCATTGTACACTTAAAAAGTGTACATCAAAACCAACACATTTTCATTGTAAACTTAAAAAAATACATCAAAACTTACACATTTTCATTGTACACTTAAAAAATATACATCCAAACCTACACATTTTCATTGTACACTTCAAAAATATACATCAAAAACTACACATTTTCATTGTACACTTAAAAAATGTACATCAAAACCTACACATATTCATTGTAAACTTAAAAAATATACATCAAAACTTACACATTTTCATTGTACACTCAAAAAAAATATACATCAAAACCTACACATTTTCATTGTACACTTCAAAAATATACATCAAAAACTACACATTTTCATTGTACACTCAAAAATGTACATCAAAACATACACATTTTCATTGTACACTTAAAAAATGTACATCGAAACTTACACATTTTCATTGTACACTCATAAAATGAACATCAACACTTACACATTTTCACAGTAAACTTAAAAAATATACATCAATACTGTGACATGGCTTCTCCATGTCATTAAGACTCTTTGATTTTCAAGGAGGTTGCCATAGAGACAGTTTGAGTTGTTGAAGATTAAGAGACAGAAACTAGTATGGTGTGAGAGTTTGGAAAGATTAAGAGACAGAAACTAGTATGGTGTGAGAGTTGGAAAGATTAAGAGACAGAAACTAGTAGTGTGGCTGTACTTGAAGCTTGAGAAAATAAAAAGATTTGCTAAATTTGTTACATTTAAATTTGTTACATTTGGTGTCAGGAAGTGGGATGGAGGGAGATTCGGAAACCAGGATGATGGCAATGATGAAAGAATTATTTGCCAAAATGGAAACGAGAAACGACAACCTCGCTGCCGAGCTGAAAGAGAT
Source organism: Tenodera sinensis (assembly GCA_030765045.1). Classification (NCBI taxonomy): domain Eukaryota; kingdom Metazoa; phylum Arthropoda; class Insecta; order Mantodea; family Mantidae; genus Tenodera; species Tenodera sinensis. The sequence goes on along the minus strand of CM060963.1, from coordinate 163,834,273 downwards.
GAAGACGGAGCTATCGGCGAAAATTGACGGGCAACTGGCTGGCGTGACGGAAGGCGTGGAAGAACTCGGCGAAAAGGTGGAAGACCTCTGCCAGCACGTGGACGTCGTGGAGGACGACGGGGAACGTCTTGGCGCCCTGGTAGTAAGAGTTGACGAGAGCGTCAAAGTACTGGATGCCAGGGGCAGACGGAATAGCGCGGAGCCGGGGAGGGAGCACCTAGTGGCCGAGGCGACAGTTGCGCCCGTTTCGGATGATATGAGGGAAAACGTGGAACAACTCGGCGAACGGATTGGCGTGACGGAAGACGTGGAACAACTCGGCGAACGGATTGGCGTGACGGAAGACGTAGAACAACTCGGCGAACGGATTGGCGTGACGGAAGACGTGGAACAACTCGGCGAAAAGGTGGAAGACCTCTGCCAGCACGTGGACGTCGTGGAGGACGACGGGGAACGTCTTGGCGCCCTGGTAGTAAGAGTTGACGAGAGCGTCAAAGTACTGGATGCCAGGGGCAGACGGAATAGCGCGGAGCCGGGGAGGGAGCACCTAGTGGCCGAGGCGACAGTTGCGCCCGTTTCGGACGATCAGCAGGGAAGCGCACAAGCAAACGAGCAACACGCGAGAACCGACTTGGCGTGTGACATGGGGGGACCGTCGGGGCCATCCAATCACCTGACGCATAGTGCCGTGAACGGAAGAATGGTGGACATCATCGTGGACGGCAGGATACAGGAGAGGCCGTGCCGAGCACGAGTGAACACGAGTGCAGCGGTGGACGCGACTCGCGCGGATGTGGTGGGGTCTGTTGCCGGACCCATCGGAAGCAAGGTGGCTGCGAAGGTGCGCCAGAGAGGTCGGCGGACATGGTACCCAGTGAGCCGTTTCAAAGTGCGCAGGATGGCCCGTCAACACACCAGGAAGAAGGGCAACTGGACGAGGGACCGTCAAGACCGGCGGTACTGTTGCAGAATTTCGAAGCAGGATGGCATACATCGTCCTACCTGGACCAAGGGACACTATCCAACAGCGATACCTAGGATCGTGCCCCCTGGAGAGCGAGGTCCTACTGGCCCTCAAGGTTTACAAGGATTCCCTGGCCCTCAGGGTCTGGTAGGCTTGCCTGGAATGAAGGGTGAACGTGGATTCCCAGGAATGAAAGGTGAACAGGGCAATCCAGGACCTCCAGGACAAGCTGGTGCACCAGGACCTGAAGGACCTAAGGGTGACTCAGGCTCTCAAGGACAACATGGAGCTCCAGGACAACCTGGTCCACAGGGCCCTCCAGGAGACAGAGGACTTCCAGGATTACCCGGCCCAACAGGACCTGCTGGCCTCAGAGGTCAGAGAGGTGCACAAGGTGAGACAGGTCCACCAGGGAAGCCAGGCAGTGAAGGACCTCCAGGACCACAAGGTATTGCAGGACCTCTAGGACCACCGGGACCAATTGGAGAACAGGGACCAGAGGGAGCACCAGGTAAAGCAGGAACACCTGGTATTGCAGGAAGACCGGGAGATAAGGGACCTGTAGGACCTTCAGGACCTCCGGGAACTCCAGGGGCACCAGGTCTTCCAGGGCCACCTGGTCCAAATGGACCTCCAGGACCAGCAGGAGAACGGGGTCTTCGAGGAGAAACTGGACCACAGGGTGTAGAAGGGCCAAGGGAGCTAGAGGAAAGCCAGGACCTCCAGGGCCAGAGGGAGGTAAGGGTGATAGAGGAGAAGAAGGTCCAAAGGGTGCAAAAGGACACCGTGGTCTCATTGGTCTACAAGGGTTACCTGGACCTCAGGGACCTCCAGGAGACAAAGGCATGACTGGACCTCCAGGATTGTCGGGAAAAGATGGTGAACCTGGAACTAAAGGTATGCCTGGAAGAGATGGAAACCCAGGACCTCAAGGTATACCAGGACCACCAGGCCCTCGTGGACCACCAGGAGAAGAGGTTCGATGGGTTAATCCACCGGGGCGCAAGGGAGATGCCGCAGTGATAGTGCTGGTCGGGACGACCAGCTCTGAGGAGGGAGCAGTGTGACATGGCTTCTCCATGTCATTAAGACTCTTTGATTTTCAAGGAGGTTGCCATAGAGACAGTTTGAGTTGTTGAAGATTAAGAGACAGAAACTAGTATAGTGTGAGAGTTTGGAAAGATTAAGAGACAGAAACTAGTATGGTGTGAGAGTTGGAAAGATTAAGAGACAGAAACTAGTAGTGTGGCTGTACTTGAAGCTTCAGAAAATAAAAAGATTTGCTAAATTTGTTACATTTAAATTTGTTACAATACTTACACATTTTCATTGTACACTTAAAAAATATACATCAAAACCTACACATTTTCATTGTACACTTAAAAAATGAACATCAACACTTACACATTTTCATTGTACACTCATAAAATGTACATCAAAACTTACACATTTTCACTGTACACTTAAAAAGTGTACATCAAAACCAACACATTTTCATTCTAAACTTAAAAAAATACATCAAAACTTACACATTTTCATTGTACACTTAAAAAATATACATCCAAACCTACACATTTTCATTGTACACTTCAAAAATATACATCAAAAACTACACATTTTCATTGTACACTTAAAAAATGTACATCAAAACCTACACATATTCATTGTAAACTTAAAAAATATACATCAAAACTTACACATTTTCATTGTACACTCAAAAAAAATATACATCAAAACCTACACATTTTCATTGTACACTTCAAAAATATACATCAAAAACTACACATTTTCATTGTACACTCAAAAATGTACATCAAAACTTACACATTTTCATTGTACACTTAAAAAATGTACATCGAAACTTACACATTTTCATTGTACACTCATAAAATGAACATCAACACTTACACATTTTCACAGTAAACTTAAAAAATATACATCAATACTTACACATTTTCATTGTACACTTAAAAAATATACATCAAAACCTACACATTTTCATTGTACACTTAAAAAATGAACATCAACACTTACACATTTTCATTGTACACTCATAAAATATACATCAAAACCTACACATTTTCATTGTACACTTCAAAAATATACATAAAAAACTACACATATTCATTGTACACTCATAAAATGTACATCAAAACTTACACATTTTCATTGTACACTTACAAAATGTGCATCAAAACCTACACATTTTCATTGTAAACTTAAAAAATATACATCAAAGCCTACACATTTTCATTGTACACTTCAAAAATATACATCAAAAACTACACATTTTCATTATACACTTAAAAAATATACATCAAAACCTACACATTTTCATTGTACACTTAAAAAATATACATCAAAACCTACACATTTTCATTGTACACTTATAAAATGATCATCAACACTTACACATTTTCATTGTACACTCATAAAATGTACATCAAAACTTACACATTTTCATTGTACACTCATAAAATGTACATCAAAACTTACACATTCTTATTGTACACTCATAAAATGTGCATCAAAACTTGCACATTTTCATTGTACACTCATAAAATGTACATCCAAATCTACACATTTTCATTGTACACTCATAAAATGTACATCAAAACTTACACATTTTCATTGTACACTCATATAATGTACATCAAAACTTACACATTTGCATTGTACACTCATAAAAAGTACATCAAAACTTACACATTTTCATTGTACACTCATAAAATGTGCATCAAAACTTGCACATTTTCATTGTACACTCATAAAATGTACATCAAAATCTACACATTTTCATTGTACACTCATAAAATGTACATCAAAACTTACACATTTTCATTGTACACTCATATAATGTACATCAAAACTTACACATTTGCATTGTACACTCATAAAATGTACATCAAAACTTACACATTTTCATTGTACACTCATAAAATGTACATCAAAACTTACACATTTTCATTGTACACTCGTAAAATGTACATCCAAACCTACACATTTTCATTGTAAACTTAAAAAATATACATCAAAACCTACACATTTTCATTGTACACTTAAAAAATGTACATCAAAACTTACACATATTCATTGTAAACTTAAAAAATGTACATCAAAACCTACACATTTTCATTGTACACTTAAAAAATGTACATCAAAACCTACACATTTTCATTGTACACTTAAAAAATATACATCAAAACCTACACATTTTCATTGTAAACTTAAAAAATATACATCAAAACCTACACATTTTCATTGTACACTTAAAAAATGTACATCAAAGCTTACACATTTTCATTGTAAACTTAAAAAATATACATCAAAACCTACACATTTTCATTGTACACTTAAAAAATGTACATCAAGACCTACACATTTTCATTGTACACTTAAAAAATGTACATCAAAACTTACACATTTTCATTGTACACTTAAAAAATGTACATCAAAACCTACGCATTCTCATTGAAAACTTAAAAAATGTACATTAAAACCTACACATTTTCATTGTACACTTAAAAAATATACATCAAAACCTACACATTTTCATTGTACACTTAAAAAATGTACATCAAAACTTACACATTTTCATTGTAAACTTAAAAAATATACATCAAAACCTACACATTTTCATTGTACACTCATAAAATGTACATCAAAACTTACACATTTTCATTGTACACTTAAAAAGTGTACATCAAAACCAACACATTTTCATTGTAAACTTAAAAAAATACATCCAAACCTACACATTTTCATTGTACACTTCAAAAATATACATCAAAAACTACACATTTTCATTGTACACTTAAAAAATGTACATCAAAACCTACACATATTCATTGTAAACTTAAAAAATATACATCAAAACTTACACATTTTCATTGTACACTCAAAAAAAAATATACATCAAAACCTACACATTTTCATTGTACACTTCAAAAATATACATCAAAAACTACACATTTTCATTGTACACTCATAAAATGTACATCAAAACTTACACATTTTCATTGTACACTTAAAAAATGTACATCGAACCTTACACATTTTCATTGTACACTCATAAAATGAACATCAACACTTACACATTTTCACAGTAAACTTAAAAAATATACATCAATACTTACACATTTTCATTGTACACTTAAAAAATATACATCAAAACCTACACATTTTCATTGTACACTTAAAAAATGAACATCAACACTTACACATTTTCATTGTACACTCATAAAATATACATCAAAACCTACACATTTTCATTGTACACTTCAAAAATATACATAAAAAACTACACATATTCATTGTACACTCATAAAATGTACATCAAAACTTACACATGTTCATTGTACACTTACAAAATGTGCATCAAAACCTACACATTTTCATTGTAAACTTAAAAAATATACATCAAAGCCTACACATTTTCATTATACACTTCAAAAATATACATCAAAAACTACACATTTTCATTATACACTTAAAGGTATACATCAAAACCTACACATTTTCACTGTACACTCATAAAATGTACATCAAAACTTACACATTTTCATTGTACACTCATAAAATGAACATCAACACTTACACATTTTCATTGTAAACTTAAAAAATATACATCAAAACTTACACACTTTCATTGTACACTTAAAAAATATACATCAAAACCTACACATTTTCATTGTACACTTATAAAATGATCATCAACACTTACACATTTTCATTGTACACTCATAAAATGTACATCAAAGCTTACACATTTTCATTGTACACTCATAAAATGTACATCAAAGCTTGCACATTTTCATTGTACACTCATAAAATGTACATCAAAATCTACACATTTTCATTGTACACTCATAAAATGTACATCAAAACTTACACATTTTCATTGTACACCCATAAAATGTACATCAAAACTTACACATTTTCATTGTACACTCATAAAATGTACATCAAAACTTACACATTTTTATTGTACACTCAAATAATGTACATCAAAACCTCCATATTTTCATTGTAAACCTAAAAAATGTACATCAAACTTACACATTTTCATTGTACACTTAAAAAAAGTACATCAAAACTTACACATTTTCATTGTACACTTAAACAATGTACATCAAAACCTACACATTTTCATTGTACACTTAAAAAATGTAGATCAAAACTTACACATTTTCATTGTAAACTCATAAAATGTACATCAAAACTTACACATTTTCATTGTACACTTAAAAAAGATACATCAAAACTTACACATTTTCATAGTACACCTAAAAAATGTACATTAAAACGTACACATTTTCATTGTACACTTAAAAAATGTACATCAAAACCTACACATTTTCATTGTACACTTAAAAAATGTACATCAAAACTTACACATTTTCATTGTACACTTAAAAAATGTACATCAAAACCTACACATTTTCATTGTACACTCATAAAATGTACATCAAAACTTACACATTTTCATTTTACACTTAAAAAATGTGCATCAAAACCTACAGATTTTCATTGTAAACTTAAAAAATATACATCAAAGCCTACACATTTTCATTGTACACTTCAAAAATATACATAAAAAACTACACATTTTCATTATACACTTAAAAAATATACATCAAAACCTACACATTTTCACTGTACACTCATAAAATGTACATCAAAACTTACACATTTTCATAGTACACCTAAAAAATGTACATTAAAACGTACACATTTTCATTGTACACTTAAAAAATGTACATCAAAACCTACACATTTTCATTGTACACTTAAAAAATGTACATCAAAACTTACACATTTTCATTGTACACTTAAAAAATGTACATCAAAACCTACACATTTTCATTATTCACTTAAAAAATATACATCAAAACCTACACATTTTCATTGTACACTTAAAAAATGTACATCAAAACCTACACATTTTCATTATTCACTTAAAAAATATACATCAAAACCTACACATTTTCATCGTACACTTACAAAACGTACATGAAAACTTACACATTTTCATTGTACACTTAAAAAATGTACATCAAAACTTACACATTTTCATTGTACACTTAAAAAATATACCTAAAAACCTACACATTCTCATTGTACACTCATAAAATGTACATCAAAACTTACACATTTTCATTGTACACTCGTAAAATGTACATCAAAACCTACACATTTTCAGTGTACACTCATAAAATATACATCAAAACCTACACACTTTTCATTGTAAACTTAAAAAATATACATCAAAACCTACACATTTTCATTGTACACTTAAAAAATGTACATCAAAACTTACACATTTTCATTGTAAACTTAAAAAATGTACATAAAAGCCTACACATTTTCATTGTACACTTAAAAAATGTACATCAAAACCTACACATTTTCATTGTACACTTAAAAAATGTACATCAAAACTTACACATTTTCATTGTACACTTAAAAAATGTACATCAAAACCTACACATCTTCATTGAAAACTTAAAAAATGTACATTAAAACCTACACATTTTCATTGTACACTTAAAAAATATACATCAAAACCTACACATTTTCATTGTACACTTAAAAAATGTACATCAAAACTTACACATTTTCATTGTAAACTTAAAAAATATACCTCAAAACCTACACATTTTCATTGTACACTCATAAAATGTACATCAAAACTTACACATTTTCATTGTACACTTAAAAAATGTACATCAAAACCTACACATTTTCATTATTCACTTAAAAAATATACATCAAAACCTACACATTTTCATTGTACACTTACAAAACGTACATCAAAACTTACACATTTTCATTGTTCACTTAAAAAATGTACATCAAAACTTACACATTTTCATTGTACACTTAAAAAATATACATCAAAACCTACACATTTTCATTGTACACTCGTAAAATGTACATCAAAACCTACACATTTTCATTGTACACTCATAAAATATACATCAAAACCTACACACTTTTCATTGTAAACTTAAAAAATATACAACAAAACCTACACATTTTCATTGTACACTTAAAAAATGTACATCAAAACTTAAACATTTTCATTGTAAACTTAAAAAATGTACATAAAAGACTACACATTTTCATGGTACACTTAAAAAATGTACATCAAAACCTACACATTTTAATTGTACACTTAAAAAATGTACATCAAAACTTACACATCTTCATTGTACACTTAAAAAATGTACATCAAAACCTACACATCTTCATTGAAAACTTAAAAAATGTACATTAAAACCTACACATTTTCATTGTACACTTAAAAAATATACATCAAAACCTACACATTTTCATTGTACACTTAAAAAATGTACATCAAAACTTACACATTTTCATTGTAAACTTAAAAAATATACATCAAAACCTACACATTTTCATTGTACACTCATAAAATGTACATCAAAACTTACACATTTTCATTGTACACTTAAAAAATGTACATCAAAACCTACACATTTTCATTGTAAACTTAAAAAATATACATCAAAACTTACACATTTTCATTGCACACTTAAAAAATATACATCCAAACCTACACATTTTCATTGTACACTTCAAAAATATACATAAAAAACTACACATTTTCATTGTACACTTAAAAAATGTACATCAAAACCTACACATTTTCATTGTAAACTTAAAAAATATACATCAAAACTTACACATTTTCACTGTACACTTAAAAAATATACATCAAAACCTACACATTTTCATTGTACACTTCAAAAATATACATCAAAAACTACACATTTTCATTGTACACTCATAAAATGTACCTAAAAACTTACACATTTTGATTGTACACTTAAAAAATGTACATTAAAAGTTACACATTTTCATTTTACACTCGTATAATGAACATCAAAACTTACACATTTTCATTGTACACTTAAAAAATGTACATCGAACCTTACACATTTTCATTGTACACTCATAAAATGAACATCAACACTTACACATTTTCACAGTAAACTTAAAAAATATACATCAATACTTACACATTTTCATTGTACACTTAAAAAATATACATCAAAACCTACACATTTTCATTGTACACTTAAAAAATGAACATCAACACTTACACATTTTCATTGTACACTCATAAAATATACATCAAAACCTACACATTTTCATTGTACACTTCAAAAATATACATAAAAAACTACACATATTCATTGTACACTCATAAAATGTACATCAAAACTTACACATGTTCATTGTACACTTACAAAATGTGCATCAAAACCTACACATTTTCATTGTAAACTTAAAAAATATACATCAAAGCCTACACATTTTCATTATACACTTCAAAAATATACATCAAAAACTACACATTTTCATTATACACTTAAAGGTATACATCAAAACCTACACATTTTCACTGTACACTCATAAAATGTACATCAAAACTTACACATTTTCATTGTACACTCATAAAATGAACATCAACACTTACACATTTTCATTGTAAACTTAAAAAATATACATCAAAACTTACACACTTTCATTGTACACTTAAAAAATATACATCAAAACCTACACATTTTCATTGTACACTTATAAAATGATCATCAACACTTACACATTTTCATTGTACACTCATAAAATGTACATCAAAGCTTACACATTTTCATTGTACACTCATAAAATGTACATCAAAGCTTGCACATTTTCATTGTACACTCATAAAATGTACATCAAAATCTACACATTTTCATTGTACACTCATAAAATGTACATCAAAACTTACACATTTTCATTGTACACCCATAAAATGTACATCAAAACTTACACATTTTCATTGTACACTCATAAAATGTACATCAAAACTTACACATTTTTATTGTACACTCAAATAATGTACATCAAAACCTCCATATTTTCATTGTAAACCTAAAAAATGTACATCAAACTTACACATTTTCATTGTACACTTAAAAAAAGTACATCAAAACTTACACATTTTCATTGTACACTTAAACAATGTACATCAAAACCTACACATTTTCATTGTACACTTAAAAAATGTAGATCAAAACTTACACATTTTCATTGTAAACTCATAAAATGTACATCAAAACTTACACATTTTCATTGTACACTTAAAAAAGATACATCAAAACTTACACATTTTCATAGTACACCTAAAAAATGTACATTAAAACGTACACATTTTCATTGTACACTTAAAAAATGTACATCAAAACCTACACATTTTCATTGTACACTTAAAAAATGTACATCAAAACTTACACATTTTCATTGTACACTTAAAAAATGTACATCAAAACCTACACATTTTCATTGTACACTCATAAAATGTACATCAAAACTTACACATTTTCATTTTACACTTAAAAAATGTGCATCAAAACCTACAGATTTTCATTGTAAACTTAAAAAATATACATCAAAGCCTACACATTTTCATTGTACACTTCAAAAATATACATAAAAAACTACACATTTTCATTATACACTTAAAAAATATACATCAAAACCTACACATTTTCACTGTACACTCATAAAATGTACATCAAAACTTACACATTTTCATAGTACACCTAAAAAATGTACATTAAAACGTACACATTTTCATTGTACACTTAAAAAATGTACATCAAAACCTACACATTTTCATTGTACACTTAAAAAATGTACATCAAAACTTACACATTTTCATTGTACACTTAAAAAATGTACATCAAAACCTACACATTTTCATTATTCACTTAAAAAATATACATCAAAACCTACACATTTTCATTGTACACTTAAAAAATGTACATCAAAACCTACACATTTTCATTATTCACTTAAAAAATATACATCAAAACCTACACATTTTCATCGTACACTTACAAAACGTACATGAAAACTTACACATTTTCATTGTACACTTAAAAAATGTACATCAAAACTTACACATTTTCATTGTACACTTAAAAAATATACCTAAAAACCTACACATTCTCATTGTACACTCATAAAATGTACATCAAAACTTACACATTTTCATTGTACACTCGTAAAATGTACATCAAAACCTACACATTTTCAGTGTACACTCATAAAATATACATCAAAACCTACACACTTTTCATTGTAAACTTAAAAAATATACATCAAAACCTACACATTTTCATTGTACACTTAAAAAATGTACATCAAAACTTACACATTTTCATTGTAAACTTAAAAAATGTACATAAAAGCCTACACATTTTCATTGTACACTTAAAAAATGTACATCAAAACCTACACATTTTCATTGTACACTTAAAAAATGTACATCAAAACTTACACATTTTCATTGTACACTTAAAAAATGTACATCAAAACCTACACATCTTCATTGAAAACTTAAAAAATGTACATTAAAACCTACACATTTTCATTGTACACTTAAAAAATATACATCAAAACCTACACATTTTCATTGTACACTTAAAAAATGTACATCAAAACTTACACATTTTCATTGTAAACTTAAAAAATATACCTCAAAACCTACACATTTTCATTGTACACTCATAAAATGTACATCAAAACTTACACATTTTCATTGTACACTTAAAAAATGTACATCAAAACCTACACATTTTCATTATTCACTTAAAAAATATACATCAAAACCTACACATTTTCATTGTACACTTACAAAACGTACATCAAAACTTACACATTTTCATTGTTCACTTAAAAAATGTACATCAAAACTTACACATTTTCATTGTACACTTAAAAAATATACATCAAAACCTACACATTTTCATTGTACACTCGTAAAATGTACATCAAAACCTACACATTTTCATTGTACACTCATAAAATATACATCAAAACCTACACACTTTTCATTGTAAACTTAAAAAATATACAACAAAACCTACACATTTTCATTGTACACTTAAAAAATGTACATCAAAACTTAAACATTTTCATTGTAAACTTAAAAAATGTACATAAAAGACTACACATTTTCATGGTACACTTAAAAAATGTACATCAAAACCTACACATTTTAATTGTACACTTAAAAAATGTACATCAAAACTTACACATCTTCATTGTACACTTAAAAAATGTACATCAAAACCTACACATCATCATTGAAAACTTAAAAAATGTACATTAAAACCTACACATTTTCATTGTACACTTAAAAAATATACATCAAAACCAACACATTTTCATTGTACACTTAAAAAATGTACATCAAAACTTACACATTTTCATTGTAAACTTAAAAAATATACATCAAAACCTACACATTTTCATTGTACACTCATAAAATGTACATCAAAACTTACACATTTTCATTGTACACTTAAAAAATGTACATCAAAACCTACACATTTTCATTGTAAACTTAAAAAATATACATCAAAACTTACACATTTTCATTGCACACTTAAAAAATATACATCCAAACCTACACATTTTCATTGTACACTTCAAAAATATACATAAAAAACTACACATTTTCATTGTACACTTAAAAAATGTACATCAAAACCTACACATTTTCATTGTAAACTTAAAAAATATACATCAAAACTTACACATTTTCACTGTACACTTAAAAAATATACATCAAAACCTACACATTTTCATTGTACACTTCAAAAATATACATCAAAAACTACACATTTTCATTGTACACTCATAAAATGTACCTAAAAACTTACACATTTTGATTGTACACTTAAAAAATGTACATTAAAAGTTACACATTTTCATTTTACACTCGTATAATGAACATCAACACTTACACATTTTCATTGTAAACTTAAAAAATATACATCAAAACTTACACATTTTCATTGTACACTTAAAAAATATACATAAAAACCTACACATTTTCATTGTACACTCATAAAATGTACATCAAAACTTGCACATTTTCATTGTACACTCATAAAATGTACATCAAAACTTACACATTTTCATTGTACACTCATAAAATGTACATCAAAACTTACACATTTTCATTGTACACTTAAAAAATATACATCAAAACCTACACATTTTCATTGTACACTCGTAAAATGTACTTCAAAACCTACACATTTTCATTGTACACTCATAAAATATACATCAAAGCCTACACATTTTCATTGTACACTTCAAAAATATACATCAAAAACTACACATTTTCATTATACACTTAAAAAATATACATAAAACCTACACATTTTCATTGTACACTCATAAAATGTACATCAAAACTTACACATTTTCATTGTACACTTAAAAAATGTACATCAAAACCTACACATTTTTATTATTCACTTAAAAAATATACATCAAAACCTACACATTTTCATTGTACACTTAAAAAATGTACATCAAAACCTACACATTTTCATTATTCACTTAAAAAATATACATCAAAACCTACACATTTTGATTGTACACTTACAAAACGTACATCAAAACTTACACATTTTCATTGTACACTTAAAAAATGTACATCAAAACTTACACATTTTCATTGTACACTTAAAAAATATACCTCAAAACCTACACATTTTCATTGTACACTCATAAAATGTACATCAAAACTTACACATTTTCATTGTACACTCGCAAAATGTACATCAAAACCTACACATTTTCATTGTACACTCATAAAATATACATCAAAACCTACACACTTTTCATTGTAAACTTAAAAAATATACATCAAAACCTACACATTTTCATTGTACACTTAAAAAATGTACATCAAAACTTACACATTTTCATTGTAAACTTAAAAAATGTACATAAAAGCCTACACATTTTCATTGTACACTTAAAAAATGTACATCAAAACCTACACATTTTCATTGTACACTTAAAAAATGTACATCAAAACTTACACATTTTCATTGTACACTTAAAAAATGTACATCAAAACCTACACATTTTCATTGTACACTTAAAAAATATACATCAAAACCTACACATTTTCATTGTACACTTAAAAAATGTACATCAAAACTTACACATTTTCATTGTAAACTTAAAAAATATACCTCAAAACCTACACATTTTCATTGTACACTCATAAAATGTACATCAAAACTTACACATTTTCATTGTACACTTAAAAAATGTACATCAAAACCTACACATTTTCATTATTCACTTAAAAAATATACATCAAAACCTACACATTTTCATTGTACACTTACAAAACGTACATCCAAACTTACACATTTTCATTGTACACTTAAAAAATGTACATCAAAACTTACACATTTTCATTGTACACATAAAAAATATACATCAAAACCTACACATTTTCATTGTACACTCGTAAAATGTACATCAAAACCTACACATTTTCATTGTACACTCATAAAATATACATCAAAACCTACACACCTTTCATTGTAAACTTAAAAAATATACATCAAAACCTACACATTTTCATTGTACACTTAAAAAATGTACATCAAAACTTACACATTTTCATTGTACACTCATAAAATGAACATCAACACTTACACATTGTCATTGTAAACTTGAAAAATATACATCAAAACTTACACATTTTCATTGTACACTTAAAAAATATACATCAAAACCTACACATTTTCATTGTACACTTATAAAATGCTCATCAACACTTACACATTTTCATTGTACACTCATAAAATGTACATCAAAGCTTACACATTTTCATTGTACACTCATAAAATGTACATCAAAACTTGCACATTTTCATTGTACACTCATAAAATGTACATCAAAGTCTACACATTTTCATTGTACACTCATATAATGTACATCAAAACTTACACATTTTCATTGTACACTCATAAAATGTACATATAAACCTACACATTTTCATTGTAAACCTAAAAAATGTACATCAAACTTACACATTTTCATTGTACACTTAAAAAATGTACATCAAAACTTACACATTTTCATTGTACACTTAAACAATGTACATCAAAACCTACACATTTTCATTGTACACTTAAAAAATGTACATCAAAACCTACACATTTTCATTGTAAACTCATAAAATGTACATCAAAACTTACACATTTTCATTGTACACTTAAAAAAGATACATCAAAACTTACACATTTTTATAGTACACCTAAAAAATGTACATTAAAACGTACACATTTTCATTGTACACTTAAAAAATGTAAATCAAAACCTACACATTTTCATTGTACACTTAAAAAATGTACATCAAAACTTACACATTTTCATTGTACACTTAAAAAATGTACATCAAAACCTACACATTTTCATTGTACACTCATAAAATGTACATCAAAACTTACACATTTTCATTGTACACTTAAAAAATGTGCATCAAAACCTACACATTTTCATTGTACACTTGAAAAATGTACATCAAAACCTACACATTTTCACTGTACACTTCAAAAATATACATCAAAAACTACACATTTTCATTATACACTTAAAAAATATACATCAAAACCTACACATTTTCATTGTACACTCATAAAATGTACATCAAAACTTACACATTTTCATTGTACACTTAAAAAATGTGCATCAAAACCTACACATTTTCATTGTAAACTTAAAAATATACATCAAAGCCTACACATTTTCATTGTACACTTCAAAAATATACATCAAAAACTACACATTTTCATTATACACTTAAAAAATATACATCAAAACCTACACATTTTCATTGTACACTCATAAAATGTACATCAAAACTTACACATTTTCATTGTACACTTAATAAATGTGCATCAAAACCTACACATTTTCATTGTAAACTTAAAAAATATACATCAAAGCCTACACATATTCATTGTACACTTCAAAAATATACATAAAAAACTACACATTTTCATTATACACTTAAAAAATATACATCAAAACCTACACATTTTCACTGTACACTCATAAAATGTACATCAAAACTTACACATTTTCATAGTACACCTAAAAAATGTACATTAAAACGTACACATTTTCATTGTACACTTAAAAAATGTACATGAAAATCTACACATTTTCATTGTACACTTAAAAAATGTACATCAAAACTTACACATTTTCATTGTACACTTAAAAAATGTACATCAAAACCTACACATTTTTATTATTCACTTAAAAAATATACATCAAAACCTACACATTTTCATTGTACACTTAAAAAATGTACATCAAAACCTACATATTTTCATTATTCACTTAAAAAATATACATCAAAACCTACACATTTTGATTGTACACTTACAAAACGTACATCAAAACTTACACATTTTCATTGTACACTTAAAAAATGTACTTCAAAACTTACACATTTTCATTGTACACTTAAAAAATATACCTCAAAACCTACACATTTTCATTGTACACTCATAAAATGTACATCAAAACTTAGATATTTTCATTGTACACTCGCAAAATGTACATCAAAACCTACACATTTTCATTGTACACTCGTAAAATGTACATCAAAACCTACACATTTTCATTGTACACTTAAAAAGTGTACATCAAAACTTACACATTTTCATTGTACACTTAAAAAATGTACATCAAAACCTACACATCTTCATTGAAAACTTAAAAAATGTACATTAAAACCTACACATTTTCATTGTACACTTAAAAAATATACATCAAAACCTACACATTTTCATTGTACACTTAAAAAATGTACATCAAAACTTACACATTTTCATTGTAAACTTAAAAAATATACCTCAAAACCTACACATTTTCATTGTACACTCATAAAATGTACATCAAAACTTACACATTTTCATTGTACACTTAAAAAATGTACATCAAAACCTACACATTTTCATTATTCACTTAAAAAATATACATCAAAACCTACACTTTTTCATTGTACACTTACAAAACGTACATCAAAACTTACACATTTTCATTGTACACTTAAAAAATGTACATCAAAACTTACACATTTTCATTGTACACATAAAAAATATACATCAAAACCTACACATTTTCATTGTACACTCGTAAAATGTACATCAAAACCTACACATTTTCATTGTACACTCATAAAATATACATCAAAACCTACACACTTTTCATTGTAAACTTAAAAAATATACATCAAAACCTACACATTTTCATTGTACACTTAAAAAATGTACATCAAAACTTACACATTTTCATTGTACACTCATAAAATGAACATCAACACTTACACATTGTCATTGTAATCTTGAAAAATATACATCAAAACTTACACATTTTCATTGTACACTTAAAAAATATACATCAAAACCTACACATTTTCATTGTACACTTATAAAATGATCATCAACACTTACACATTTACATTGTACACTCATAAAATGTACATCAAAGCTTACACATTTTCATTGTACACTCATAAAATGTACATCAAAACTTGCACATTTTCATTGTACACTCATAAAATGTACATCAAAATCTACACATTTTCATTGTACACTCATATAATGTACATCAAAACTTACACATTTTCATTGTACACTCATAAAATGTACATAAAAACCTACACATTTTCATTGTAAACCTAAAAAATGTACATCAAACTAACACATTTTCATTGTACACTTAAAAAATGTACATCAAAACTTACACATTTTCATTGTACACTTAAACAATGTACATCAAAACCTACACATTTTCATTGTACACTTAAAAAATGTACATCAAAACCTACACATTTTCATTGTAAACTCATAAAATGTACATCAAAACTTACACATTTTCATTGTACACTTAAAAAAGATACATCAAAACTTACACATTTTTATAGTACACCTAAAAAATGTACATTAAAACGTACACATTTTCATTGTACACTTAAAAAATGTAAATCAAAACCTACACATTTTCATTGTACACTTAAAAAATGTACATCAAAACTTACACATTTTCATTGTACACTTAAAAAATGTACATCAAAACCTTCACATTTTCATTGTACACTCATAAAATGTACATCAAAACTTACACATTTTCATTGTACACTTAAAAAATGTGCATCAAAACCTACACATTTTCATTGTACACTTAAAAGATGTACATCAAAACCTACACATTTTCATTGTACACTTCAAAAATATACATCAAAAACTACACATTTTCATTATACACTTAAAAAATATACATCAAAACCTACACATTTTCATTGTACACTCATAAAATGTACATCCAAACTTACACATTTTCATTGTACACTTAAAAAATGTGCATCAAAACCTACACATTTTCATTGTAAACTTAAAAATATACATCAAACCCTACACATTTTCATTGTACACTTCAAAAATATACATCAAAAACTACACATTTTCATTATACACTTAAAAAATATACATCAAAACCTACACATTTTCACTGTACACTCATAAAATGTACATCAAAACTTACACATTTTCATAGTACACCTAAAAAATGTACATTAAAACGTACACATTTTCATTGTACACTTAAAAAATGTACATCAAAACCTACACATTTTCATTGTACACTTAAAAAATGTACATCAAAGCTTACACATTTTCATTGTACACTTAAAAATGTACATCAAAACCTACACATTTTCATTATTCACTTAAAAAATATACATCAAAACGTACACATTTTCATTGTACACTTAAAAAATGTACATCAAAACCTACACATTTTCATTATTCACTTAAAAAATATACATCAAAACCTACACATTTTCATTGTACACTTACAAAACGTACATCAAAACTTACACATTTTCATTGTACACTTAAAAAATGTACATCAAAACCTACACATTTTCATTGTACACTTAAAAAATATACCTCAAAACCTACACATTTTCATTGTACACTCATAAAATGTACATCAAAACTTACACATTTTCATTGTACACTCGTAAAATGTACATCAAAACCTACACATTTTCATTGTACACTCATAAAATATACATCAAAACCTACACACTTGTCATTGCAAACTTAAAAAATATACATCAAAAGCTACACATTTTCATTGTACACTTAAAGAATGTACATCAAAACTTACACATTTTCATTGTAAACTTAAAAAATGTACATTAAAGCCTACACATTTTCATTGTACACTTAAAAAATGTACATCAAAACCTACACATTTTCATTGTACACTTAAAAAATGTACATCAAAACTTACACATTTTCATTGTACACTTAAAAAATATACATCAAAACCTACACATTTTCATTGTACACTCGTAAAATGTACATCAAAACCTACACATTTTCATTGTACACTCACAAAATATACATCAAAACCTACACACTTTTCATTGTAAACTTAAAAAATATACATCAAAACCTACACATTTTCATTGTACACTTAAAAAATGTACATTAAAACTTAAACATTTTCATTGTAAACTTAAAAAATGTACATAAAAGCCTACACATTTTCATTGTAGACTTAAAAAATGTACATCAAAACCTACACATTTTCATTGTACACTTAAAAAATGTACATCAAAACTTACACATTTTCATTGTAAACTTAAAAAATAATACATCAAAACCTACACATTTTCATTGTACACTCATAAAATGTACATCAAAACTTACACATTTTCATTGTACACTCGTAAAATGTACATCAAAACCTACACATTTTCATTGTACACTCATAAAATACACATCAAAACCTACACATTTTCATTGTAAACTTAAAAAATATACATCCAAACCTACACATTTTCATTGTACACTTCAAAAATATACATCAAAAACTACACATTTTCATTGTACACTTAAAAAATGTACATCAAAACCTACACATTTTCATTGTAAACTTAAAAAATATACATCAAAACTTACACATTTTCATTGTACACTTAAAAAATATACATCAAAACCTACACATTTTCATTGTACACTTCAAATATATACATCAAAAACTACACATTTTCATTGTACACTCATAAAATGTACCTAAAAACTTACACATTTTGATTGTACACTTAAAAAATGTACATCAAAACTTACACATTTTCATTTTACACTCATAAAATGAACATCAACACTTACACATTTACATTGTAAACTTAAAGCATATACATCAAAACTTACACATTTTCATTGTACACTTAAAAAATATACATAAAAACCTACACATTTTCATTGTACACTCATAAAATGTACATCAAAACTTGCACATTTTCATTGTACACTCATAAAATGTACATCAAAATCTACACATTTTCATTGTACACTCATAAAATGTACATCAAAACTTACACATTTTCATTGTACACTCATAAAATGTACATCAAAACTTACACATTTTCATGGTACACTCATAAAATGTACATCAAAACTTACACATTTTTATTGTACACTCAAATAATGTACATCAAAACCTACACATTTTCATTGTAAACCTAAAAATGTACATCAAAGTTACACATTTCCATTGTACACTTAAAAAATGTACATCAAAACCTACACATTTTCATTGTACACTTAAAAAATGTACATCAAAACTTACACATTTTCATTGTACACTAACAAAATGTACATCAAAACTTACACATTTTCATTGTACACTTAAAAAAGATACATCAAAAATTACACATTTTCATAGTACACCTCAAAAATGTACATTAAAACGTACACATTTTCATTGTACACTTAAAAAATGTACATCAAAACCTACACATTTTCATTGTACACTTAAAAAATGTACATCAAAACTTACACATTTTCATTGTACATTTAAAAAATGTACATCAAAACCTACACATTTTCAGTGTACACTTAAAGAATATACATCAAAACCTACACATTTTCATTGTACACTTAAAAAATGTACATCAAAACCTACACATTTTGATTGTACACTTAAAAAATGTACATCAAAACTTACACATTTTCATTGTACACTTAAAAAATATACATCAAAACCTACACATTTTCATTGTACACTTACAAAACGTACATCAGAACTTACACATTTTCATTGAACACTTAAAAAATGTACATCAAAACTTACACATTTTCATTGTACACTTAAAAAATGTTCATTAAAACCTACACATCTTCATTGAAAACTTAAAAAATGTACATTAAAACCTACACATTTTCATTGTACACTTAAAAAATATACATCAAAACCTACACATTTTCATTGTACACTTAAAAAATGTACATCAAAACTTACACATTTTCATTGTAAAATTAAAAAATATACATCAAAACCTACACATTTTCATTGTACACTCATAAAATGTACATCAAAACTTACACATTTTCATTGTACACTTAAAAAATATACATCGAAACTTACACATTTTCATTGTACACTTAAAAAATATACATCCAAACCTACACATTTTCATTGTACACTTCAAAAATATACATCAAAAACCACACATTTTCATTGTACACTTAAAAAATGTACATCAAAACCTACACATTTTCATTGTAAACTTAAAAAATATACATCAAAACTTACACATTTTCATTGTACACTTAAAAAATATACATCAAAACCTACACATTTGCATTGTACACTTCAAAAATATACATCAAAAACTACACATTTTCATTGTACACTCATAAAATGTACATAAAAACTTACACATTTTCATTGTACACTTAAAAAATGTACATCAAAACTTACACATTTTCATTGTACACTCATAAAATGAACATCAACACTTACACATTTTCATTGTAAACTTAAAAAATATACATCAAAACCTACACATTTTCATTGTACACTTAAAAAATGAACATCAACACTTACACATTTTCATTGTACACTCATAAAATATACATCAAAACCTACACATTTTCATTGTACACTTCAAAAAATATACATCAAAAACTACACATTTCCATTGTACACTCATAAAATGTACATCAAAACTTACACATTTTCATTGTACACTTAAAAAATGTACATCAAAACCTACACATTCTCATTGTACACTCATAAAATGTACATCAAAACTTACACATTTTCATTGTACACTCATAAAATGTACATCAAAACTTACACATTTTTATTGTACACTCAAATAATGTACATCAAAACCTACACATTTTCGTTGTAAACTTAAAAAATGTACATCAAAACTTACACATCTTCATTGTACACTTAAAAATGTACATCAAAACTTACACATTTTCATTGTACACTTAAAAAATGTACATTAAAACCTACACATTTTCATTGTACACTTAAAAAATGTACATCAAAACCTACACATTTTCATTGTACACCCATAAAATGTACATCAAAACTTACACATTTTCATTGTACACTTAAAAAACATACATAAAAACTTACACATTTTCATAGTACACCTAAAAAATGTACATTAAAACGTACACATTTTCATTGTACATTTAAAAAATGTACATCAAAACCTACACATTATCATTGTACACTTAAAAAATGTACATCAAAACTTACACATTTTCATTTTACACTTAAAGAATATACATCAAAACCTACACATTTTCATTGTACACTTAAAAATGTACATCAAAACCTACACGTTTTCATTGTACACTCGTAAAATGTACATATAAACCTACACATTTTCATTGTACACTCATAAAATATACATCAAAACCTACACACTTTTCATTGTAAACTTAAAAAATATACTTCAAAACCTACACATTTTCATTGTACACTTAAAAAATGTACATCAAAACTTACACATTTTCATTGTAAACTTAAAATATGTACATAAAAGCCTACACATTTTCATTGTACACTTAAAAAATGTACATCAAAACCTACACATTTTCATTGTACACTTAAAAAATATACATCAAAACCTACACATTTTCATTGTACACTTTAAAAATGTACATCAAAACTTACACATTTTCATTGTAAACTTAAAAAATATACATCAAAACCTACACATTTTCATTGTACACTCATAAAATGTACATCAAAACTTACACATTTTCATTGTACACTTAAAAAATGTACATCAAAACCTACACATTTTCATTGTAAACTTAAAAAATATACATCAAAACTTACACATTTTCATTCTACACTTAAAAAATGTACATCAAAACCTACACATTTTCATTGTACACTTAAAAAATGTACATCAAAACTTACACATTTTCATTGTACACTTAAAAAATATACATCAAAACCTACACATTTTCATTTTACACTTACAAAACGTACATCAGAACTTACACATTTTCATTGTACACTTAAAAAATGTACATCAAACTTACACATTTTCATTGTACACTTAAAAAGTGTACATCAAAACTTACACATTTTCATTGTACACTTAAAAGATATACATCAAAACCTACACATTTTCATTGTACACTTAAAAAATATACATCAAAACCTACACATTTTCATTGTACACTTTAAAAATGTACATCAAAACTTACACATTTTCATTGTAAACTTAAAAAATGTACATTAAAACCTACACATTTTCATTGTACACTTAAAAAATATACATCAAAACCTACACATTTTCATTGTACACTTAAAAAATGTACATTAAAACTTACACATTTTCATTGTAAAATTAAAAAATATACATCAAAACCTACACATTTTCATTGTACACTCATAAAATGTACATTAAAACTTACACATTTTCATTGTACACTTAAAAAATGTACATCAAAACCTACACATTTTCATTGTAAACTTAAAAAATATACATCAAAACTTACACATTTTAATTGTACACTTAAAAAATATACATCCAAACCTACACATTTTCATTGTACACTTCAAAAATATACATCAAAAACCACACATTTTCATTGTACACTTAAAAAATGTACATCAAAACCTACACACTTTCATTGTAAACTTAAAAAATATACATCAAAACTTACACATTTTCATTGTACACTTAAAAAATATACATCAAAACCTACACATTTGCATTGTACACCTCAAAAATATACATCAAAAACTACACATTTTCATTGTACACTCATAAAATGTACATAAAAACTTACACATTTTCATTGTACACTTAAAAAATTTACATCAAAACCTACACATTTTCATTATTCACTTAAAAAATATACATCAAAACCTACACATTTTCATTGTACACTTACAAAACGTACATCAAAACTTACACATTTTCATTGTACACTTAAAAAATGTACATCAAAACTTACACATTTTCATTGTACACTTGAAAAATATGCATCAAAGCCTACACATTTTCAATGTACACTCATAAAATGTACATCAAAACTTACACATTTTCATTGTACACTCGTAAAATGTACATCAAAACCTACACATTTTCATTGTACACTCATAAAATATACATCAAAACCTACACACTTTTCATTGTAAACTTAAAAAATATACATCAAAACCTACACATTTTCATTGTACACTTAAAAAATATACATCAAGACTTACACATTTTTATTGTAAACTTAAAATATGTACATAAAAGCCTACACATTTTCATTGTACACTTAAAAAATGTACATCAAAACCTACACATTTTCATTGTACACTTAAAAAATGTACATCAAAACCTACACATCTTCATTGAAAACTTAATGTACATTAAAACCTACACATTTTCATTGTACACTTAAAAAATATACATCAAAACCTACACATTTTCATTGTACACTTTAAAAATGTACATCAAAACTTACACATTTTCATTGTAAACTTAAAAAATATACATCAAAACCTACACATTTTCATTGTACACTCATAAAATGTACATCAAAATTTACACATTTTCATTGAACACTTAAAAAATGTACATCAAAACCTACACATTTTCATTGTAAACTTAAAAAATATACATCAAAACTTACATATTTTCATTCTACACTTAAAAAATGTACATCAAAACCTACACATTTTCATTGTACACTTAAAAAATGTACATCAAAACTTACACATTTTCATTGTACACTTAAAAAATATACATCAAAACCTACACATTTTCATTGTACACTTACAAAACGTACATCAGAACTTACACATTTTCATTGTACACTTAAAAAATGTACATCAAAACTTACACATTTTCATTGTACACTTAAAAAGTGAACATCAAAACTTACACATTTTCATTGTACACTTAAAAGATATACATCAAAACCTACACATTTTCATTGTACACTTAAAAAATATACATCAAAACCTACACATTTTCATTGTACACTTTAAAAATGTACATCAAAACTTACACATTTTCATTGTAAACTTAAAAAATGTACATTAAAACCTACACATTTTCATTGTACACTTAAAAAATATACATCAAAACCTACACATTTTCATTGTACACTTAAAAAATGTACATTAAAACTTACACACTTTCATTGTAAAATTAAAAAATATACATCAGAACCTACACATTTTCATTGTACACTCATAAAATGTACATCAAAACTTACACATTTTCATTGTACACTTAAAAAATGTACATCAAAACCTACACATTTTCATTGTAAACTTAAAAAATATACATCAAAACTTACACATTTTAATTGTACACTTAAAAAATATACATCCAAACCTACACATTTTCATTGTACACTTCAAAAATATACATCAAAAACCACACATTTTCATTGTACACTTAAAAAATGTACATCAAAACCTACACACTTTCATTGTAAACTTAAAAAATATACATCAAAACTTACACATTTTCATTGTACACTTAAAAAATATACATCAAAACCTACACATTTGCATTGTACACTTCAAAAATATACATCAAAAGCTACACATTTTCATTGTACACTCATAAAATGTACATAAAAACTTACACATTTTCATTGTACACTTAAAAAATGTACATCAAAACTTACACATTTTCATTGTACACTCATAAAATGAACATCAACACTTACACATTTTCATTGTAAACTTAAAAAATATACATCAAAACTTACACATTTTCATAGTACACTTAAAAAATATACATCAAAACCTACACATTTTCATTGTACACTTAAAAAATGAACATCAACACTTACACATTTTCATTGTACACTCATAAAATATACATCAAAACCTACACATTTTCATTGTACACTTCAAAAATATACATCAAAAACTACACATTTCCATTGTACACTCATAAAATGTACATCAAAACTTACACATTTTCGTTGTACACTTAAAAAATGTACATCAAAACCTACACATTCTCATTGTACACTCATAAAATGTACATCAAAACTTACACATTTTCATTGTACACTCATAAAATGTACATCAAAACTTACACATTTTTATTGTACACTCAAATGATGTACATCAAAACCTACACATTTTCATTGTAAACTTAAAAAATGTACATCAAAACTTACACATTTTCATTGTACACTTAAAAAATGTACATCAAAACTTACACATTTTCATTGTGCACTTAAAAAATGTACATCAAAGCCTACACATTTTCATTGTACACTTAAAAAATGTACATCAAAACTTACACATTTTCATTGTACACTCATAAAATGTACATCAAAACTTACACATTTTCATTGTACACTTAAAAAAGATACATCAAAACTTACACATTTTCATAGTACACCTAAAAAATGTACATTAAAACGTACACATTTTCATTGTACATTTAAAAAATGTACATCAAAACCTACACATTTTCATTGTACACTTAAAAAATGTACATCAAAACTTACACATTTTCATTGTACACTTAAAGAATATACATCAAAACCTACACAATTTCATTGTACACTTAAAAAATGTACATCAAAACCTACACACTTTCATTGTACACTTAAAAAATGTACATCAAAACTTACACATTTTCATTGTACACTTAAAAAATGTACATCAAAACCAACACATTTTCATTATTCACTTAAAAAATATACATCAAAACCTACACATTTTCATTGTACACTTACAAAACGTACATCAAAACTTACACATTTTCATTGAACACTTAAAAAATGTACATCAAAACTTACACATTTTCATTGTACACTTAGAAAATGTACATTAAAACCTACACATCTTCATTGAAAACTTAAAAAATGTACATTAAAACCTACACATTTTCATTGTACACTTAAAAAATATACATCAAAACCTACACATTTTCATTGTACACTTAAAAAATGTACATCAAAACTTACACATTTTCATTGTAAAATTAAAAAATATACATCAAAACCTACACATTTTCATTGTACACTCATAAAATGTACATCAAAACTTACACATTTTCATTGTACACTTAAAAAATATACATCGAAACTTACACATTTTCATTGTACACTTAAAAAATATACATCCAAACCTACACATTTTCATTGTACACTTCAAAAATATACATCAAAAACCACACATTTTCATTGTACACTTAAAAAATGTACATCAAAACCTACACATTTTCATTGTAAACTTAAAAAATATACATCAAAACTTACACATTTTCATTGTACACTTAAAAAATATACATCAAAACCTACACATTTGCATTGTACACTTCAAAAATATACATCAAAAACTACACATTTTCATTGTACACTCATAAAATGTACATAAAAACTTACACATTTTCATTGTACACTTAAAAAATGTACATCAAAACTTACACATTTTCATTGTACACTCATAAAATGAACATCAACACTTACACATTTTCATTGTAAACTTAAAAAATATACATCAAAACCTACACATTTTCATTGTACACTTAAAAAATGAACATCAACACTTACACATTTTCATTGTACACTCATAAAATATACATCAAAACCTACACATTTTCATTGTACACTTCAAAAAATATACATCAAAAACTACACATTTCCATTGTACACTCATAAAATGTACATCAAAACTTACACATTTTCATTGTACACTTAAAAAATGTACATCAAAACCTACACATTCTCATTGCACACTCATAAAATGTACATCAAAACTTACACATTTTCATTGTACACTCATAAAATGTACATCAAAACTTACACATTTTTATTGTACACTCAAATAATGTACATCAAAACCTACACATTTTCGTTGTAAACTTAAAAATTGTACATCAAAACTTACACATCTTCATTGTACACTTAAAAATGTACATCAAAACTTTCACATTTTCATTGTACACTTAA
Source organism: Tenodera sinensis (assembly GCA_030765045.1). Taxonomy (NCBI): domain Eukaryota; kingdom Metazoa; phylum Arthropoda; class Insecta; order Mantodea; family Mantidae; genus Tenodera; species Tenodera sinensis. The sequence goes on along the minus strand of CM060963.1, from coordinate 163,806,142 downwards.
AAAATGTACATTAAAACCTACACATTTTCATTGTACACTTAAAAAATGTACATCAAAACCTACACATTTTCATTGTACACTCATAAAATGTACATCAAAACTTACACATTTTCATTGTACACTTAAAAAAGATACATAAAAACTTACACATTTTCATAGTACACCTAAAAAATGTACATTAAAACGTACACATTTTCATTGTACATTTAAAAAATGTACATCAAAACCTACACATTATCATTGTACACTTAAAAAATGTACATCAAAACTTACACATTTTCATTGTACACTTAAAGAATATACATCAAAACCTACACATTTTCATTGTACACTTAAAAATGTACATCAAAACCTACACGTTTTCATTGTACACTCGTAAAATGTACATATAAACCTACACATTTTCATTGTACACTCATAAAATATACATCAAAACCTACACACTTTTCATTGTAAACTTAAAAAATATACTTCAAAACCTACACATTTTCATTGTACACTTAAAAAATGTACATCAAAACTTACACATTTTCATTGTAAACTAAAAATATGTACATAAAAGCCTACACATTTTCATTGTACACTTAAAAAATGTACATCAAAACCTACACATTTTCATTGTACACTTAAAAAATGTACATCAAAACCTACACATCTTCATTGAAAACTTAATGTACATTAAAACCTACACATTTTCATTGTACACTTAAAAAATATACATCAAAACCTACACATTTTCATTGTACACTTTAAAAATGTACATCAAAACTTACACATTTTCATTGTAAACTTAAAAAATATACATCAAAACCTACACATTTTCATTGTACACTCATAAAATGTACATCAAAACTTACACATTTTCATTGTACACTTAAAAAATGTACATCAAAACCTACACATTTTCATTGTAAACTTAAAAAATATACATCAAAACTTACACATTTTCATTCTACACTTAAAAAATGTACATCAAAACCTACACATTTTCATTGTACACTTAAAAAATGTACATCAAAACTTACACATTTTCATTGTACACTTAAAAAATATACATCAAAACCTACACATTTTCATTTTACACTTACAAAACGTACATCAGAACTTACACATTTTCATTGTACACTTAAAAAATGTACATCAAACTTACACATTTTCATTGTACACTTAAAAAGTGTACATCAAAACTTACACATTTTCATTGTACACTTAAAAGATATACATCAAAACCTACACATTTTCATTGTACACTTAAAAAATATACATCAAAACCTACACATTTTCATTGAACACTTTAAAAATGTACATCAAAACTTACACATTTTCATTGTAAACTTAAAAAATGTACATTAAAACCTACACATTTTCATTGTACACTTAAAAAATATGCATCAAAACCTACACATTTTCATTGTACACTTAAAAAATGTACATTAAAACTTACACATTTTCATTGTAAAATTAAAAAATATACATCAAAACCTACACATTTTCATTGTACACTCATAAAATGTACATCAAAACTTACACATTTTCATTGTACACTTAAAAAATGTACATCAAAACCTACACATTTTCATTGTAAACTTAAAAAATATACATCAAAACTTACACATTTTAATTGTACACTTAAAAAATATACATCCAAACCTACACATTTTCATTGTACACTTCAAAAATATACATCAAAAACCACACATTTTCATTGTACACTTAAAAAATGTACATCAAAACCTACACACTTTCATTGTAAACTTAAAAAATATACATCAAAACTTACACATTTTCATTGTACACTTAAAAAATATACATCAAAACCTACACATTTGCATTGTACACCTCAAAAATATACATCAAAAACTACACATTTTCATTGTACACTCATAAAATATACATAAAAACTTACACATTTTCATTGTACACTTAAAAAATGTACATCAAAACCTACACATTTTCATTATTCACTTAAAAAATATACATCAAAACCTACACATTTTCATTGTACACTTACAAAACGTACATCAAAACTTACACATTTTCATTGTACACTTAGAAAATGTACATCAAAACTTACACATTTTCATTGTACACTTGAAAAATATGCATCAAAGCCTACACATTTTCAATGTACACTCATAAAATGTACATCAAAACTTACACATTTTCATTGTACACTCGTAAAATGTACATCAAAACCGACACATCTTCATTGTACACTCATAAAATATACATCAAAACCTACACACTTTTCATTGTAAACTTAAAAAATATACATCAAAACCTACACATTTTCATTCTACACTTAAAAAATGTACATCAAAACTTACACATTTTCATTGTAAACTTAAAATATGTACATAAAAGCCTACACATTTTCATTGTACACTTAAAAAATGTACATCAAAACCTACACATTTTCATTGTACACTTAAAAAATGTACATCAAAACCTACACATCTTCATTGAAAACTTAATGTACATTAAAACCTACACATTTTCATTGTACACTTAAAAAATATACATCAAAACCTACACATTTTCATTGTACACTTTAAAAATGTACATCAAAACTTACACATTTTCATTGTAAACTTAAAAAATATACATCAAAACCTACACATTTTCATTGTACACTCATAAAATGTACATCAAAACTTACACATTTTCATTGAACACTTAAAAAATGTACATCAAAACCTACACATTTTCATTGTAAACTTAAAAAATATACATCAAAACTTACACATTTTCATTCTACACTTAAAAAATGTACATCAAAACCTACACATTTTCATTGTACACTTAAAAAATGTACATCAAAACTTACACATTTTCATTGTACACTTAAAAAATATACATCAAAACCTACACATTTTCATTGTACACTTACAAAACGTACATCAGAACTTACACATTTTCATTGTACACTTAAAAAATGTACATCAAAACTTACACATTTTCATTGTACACTTAAAAAGTGTACATCAAAACTTACACATTTTCATTGTACACTTAAAAGATATACATCAAAACCTACACATTTTCATTGTACACTTAAAAAATATACATCAAAACCTACACATTTTCATTGTACACTTTAAAATTGTACATCAAAACTTACACATTTTCATTGTAAACTTAAAAAATGTACATTAAAACCTACACATTTTCATTGTACACTTAAAAAATATACATCAAAACCTACACATTTTCATTGTACACTTAAAAAATGTACATTAAAACTTACACATTTTCATTGTAAAATTAAAAAATATACATCAGAACCTACACATTTTCATTGTACACTCATAAAATGTACATCAAAACTTACACATTTTCATTGTACACTCGTAAAATGTACATCAAAACCTACACATTTTCATTGTACACTCATAAAATATACATCAAAACCTACACACTTTTCATTGTAAACTTAAAAAATATACATCAAAACCTACACATTTTCATTCTACACTTAAAAAATGTACATCAAAACTTACACATTTTCATTGTAAACTTAAAATATGTACATAAAAGCCTACACATTTTCATTGTACACTTAAAAAATGTACATCAAAACCTACACATTTTCATTGTACACTTAAAAAATGTACATCAAAACCTACACATCTTCATTGAAAACTTAATGTACATTAAAACCTACACATTTTCATTGTACACTTAAAAAATATACATCAAAACCTACACATTTTCATTGTACACTTTAAAAATGTACATCAAAACTTACACATTTTCATTGTAAACTTAAAAAATATACATCAAAACCTACACATTTTCATTGTACACTCATAAAATGTACATCAAAACTTACACATTTTCATTGAACACTTAAAAAATGTACATCAAAACCTACACATTTTCATTGTAAACTTAAAAAATATACATCAAAACTTACACATTTTCATTCTACACTTAAAAAATGTACATCAAAACCTACACATTTTCATTGTACACTTAAAAAATGTACATCAAAACTTACACATTTTCAATGTACACTTAAAAAATATACATCAAAACCTACACATTTTCATTGTACACTTACAAAACGTACATCAGAACTTACACATTTTCATTGTACACTTAAAAAATGTACATCAAAACTTACACATTTTCATTGTACACTTAAAAAGTGTACATCAAAACTTACACATTTTCATTGTACACTTAAAAGATATACATCAAAACCTACACATTTTCATTGTACACTTAAAAAATATACATCAAAACCTACACATTTTCATTGTACACTTTAAAATTGTACATCAAAACTTACACATATTCATTGTAAACTTAAAAAATGTACATTAAAACCTACACATTTTCATTGTACACTTAAAAAATATACATCAAAACCTACACATTTTCATTGTACACTTAAAAAATGTACATTAAAACTTACACATTTTCATTGTAAAATTAAAAAATATACATCAGAACCTACACATTTTCATTGTACACTCATAAAATGTACATCAAAACTTACACATTTTCATTGTACACTTAAAAAATGTACATCAGAACCTACACATTTTCATTGTAAACTTAAAAAATATACATCAAAACTTACACATTTTAATTGTACACTTAAAAAATATACATCCAAACCTACACATTTTCATTGTACACTTCAAAAATATACATCAAAAACCACACATTTTCATTGTACACTTAAAAAATGTACATCAAAACCTACACACTTTCATTGTAAACTTAAAAAATATACATCAAAACTTACACATTTTCATTGTACACTTAAAAAATATACATCAAAACCTACACATTTGCATTGTACACTTCAAAAATATACATCAAAAACTACACATTTTCATTGTACACTCATAAAATGTACATAAAAACTTACACATTTTCATTGTACACTTAAAAAATGTACATCAAAACTTACACATTTTCATTGTACACTCATAAAATGAACATCAACACTTACACATTTTCATTGTAAACTTAAAAAATATACATCAAAACTTACACATTTTCATAGTACACTTAAAAAATATACATCAAAACCTACACATTTGCATTGTACACTTAAAAAATGAACATCATCACTTACACATTTTCATTGTACACTCATAAAATATACATCAAAACCTACACATTTTCATTGTACACTTCAAAAATATACATCAAAAACTACACATTTCCATTGTACACTCATAAAATGTACATCAAAACTTACACATTTTCGTTGTACACTTAAAAAATGTACATCAAAACCTACACATTCTCATTGTACACTCATAAAATGTACATCAAAACTTACACATTTTAATTGTACACTCATAAAATGTACATCAAAACTTACACATTTTTATTGTACACTCAAATGATGTACATCAAAACCTACACATTTTCATTGTAAACTTAAAAAATGTACATCAAAACTTACACATTTTCATTGTACACTTAAAAAATGTACATCAAAACTTACACATTTTCATTGTGCACTTAAAAAATGTACATCAAAGCCTACACATTTTCATTGTACACTTAAAAAATGTACATCAAAACTTACACATTTTCATTGTACACTCATAAAATGTACATCAAAACTTACACATTTTCATTGTACACTTAAAAAAGATACATCAAAACTTACACATTTTCATAGTACACCTAAAAAATGTACATTAAAACGTACACATTTTCATTGTACATTTAAAAAATGTACATCAAAACCTACACATTTTCATTGTACACTTAAAAAATGTACATCAAAACTTACACATTTTCATTGTACACTTAAAGAATATACATCAAAACCTACACAATTTCATTGTACACTTAAAAAATGTACATCAAAACCTACACACTTTCATTGTACACTTAAAAAATGTACATCAAAACTTACACATTTTCATTGTACACTTAAAAAATGTACATCAAAACCAACACATTCTCATTATTCACTTAAAAAATATACATCAAAACCTACACATTTTCATTGTACACTTACAAAACGTACATCAAAACTTACACATTTTCATTGTACACTTAAAAAATGTACATCAAAACTTACACATTTTCATTGTACACTTAAAAAATATGCTACAAAACCTACACATTTTCATTGTACACTCATAAAATGTACATCAAAACTTACACATTTTCATTGTACACTCGTAAAATGTACATCAAAACCTACACATTTTCATTGTACACTCATAAAATATACATCAAAACCTACACACTTTTCATTGTAAACTTAAAAAATATACATCAAAACCTACACATTTTCATTGTACACTTAAAAAATGTACATCAAAACTTACACATTTTCATTGTAAACTTAAAATATGTACATAAAAGCCTACACATTTTCATTGTACACTTAAAAAATGTACATCAAAACCTACACATTTTCATTGTACACTTAAAAAATGTACATCAAAACTTACACATTTTCATTGTACACTTAAAAAATGTACATCAAAACCTACACATCTTCATTGAAAACTTAAAAAATGTACATTAAAACCTACACATTTTCATTGTACACTTAAAAAATATACATCAAAACCTACACATTTTCATTGTACACTTTAAAAAAGTACATCAAAACTTACACATTTTCGTTGTAAACTTAAAAAATATACATCAAAACCTACACATTTTCATTGTACACTCATAAAATGTACATCAAAACTTACACATTTTCATTGTACACTTAAAAAATGTACATCAAAACCTACACATTTCATTGTAAACTTAAAAAATATACATCAAAACTTACACATTTTCATTCTACACTTAAAAAATATACATCCAAACCTACACATTTTCATTGTACACTTCAAAAATATACATCAAAAGCTACACATCTTCATTGTACACTTAAAAAATGTACATCAAAACCTACACATTTTCATTGTAAACTTAAAAAATATACATCAAAACTTACACATTTTCATTGTACACTTAAAAAATATACATCAAAACCTACACATTTTCATTGTACACTTCAAAAATATACATCAAAAACTACACATTTTCATTGTACACTCATAAAATGTACCTAAAAACTTACACATTTTGATTGTACACTTAAAAAATGTACATCAAAACTTACACATTTTCATTTTACACTCATAAAATGAACATCAACACTTACACATTTTCATTGTAAACTTAAAAAATATACATCAAAACTTACACATTTTCATTGTACACTTAAAAAAATATACATCGAAACCTACACATTTTCATTGTGCACTTAAAAAATGAACATCAACACTTACACATTTTCATTGTACACTCATAAAATATACATCAAAACCTACACATTTTCATTGTACACTTCAAAAATATACATCAAAAACTACACATTTTCATTGTACACTCATAAAATGTACATCAAAACTTACACATTTTCATTGTACACTTACAAAATGTACATCAAAACCTACACATTTTCATTGTACACTCATAAAATGTACATCAAAACTTACACATTTTCATTGTACACTTAAAAAATGTACATCAAAACCTACACATTTTCATTGTAAACTTAAAAAATATACATCAAAACTTACACATTTTCATTGTACACTTAAAAAATATACATCAAAGCCTACACATTTTCATTGTACACTTAAAAAATATACATCAAAAACTACACATTTTCATTATACACTTAAAAAATATACATCAAAACCTACACATTTTCACTGTACACTCATAAAATGTACATCAAAACTTACACATTTTCACTGTACACTTAAAAACTGTACATCAAGACCTACACATTTTCATTGTAAACTTAAAAAATATACATTAAAACTTATACATTTTCATTGTACACTTAAAAAATATACATCAAAACCCACACATTTTCATTGTACACTCATAAAATGTACATCATAACCTACACATTTTCATTGTAAACTTAAAAAATATACATCAAAACCTACACATTTTCATTCTACACTCATAAAATGTACATCAAGACTTATACATTTTCATTGTACACTCATAAAATGAACATCAACACTTACACATTTTCATTGTAAACTTAAAAAATATACATCAAAACTTACACATTTTCATTGTACACTTAAAAAATATACATCAAAACCTACACATTTTCATTGTACACTTATAAAATGATCATCAACACTTACACATTTTCATTGTACACTCATAAAATGTACATCAAAACTTACACATTTTCATTGTACACTCATAAAATGTACATCAAACCTTACACATTTTTATTGTACACTCATAAAATGTACATCAAAAGTTGCACATTTTCATTGTACACTCATATTATGTACATCAAAATCTACACATTTTCATCGTACACTCATAAAATGTACATCTAAACTTACACATTTTCATTGTACACTCATAAAATGTACATAAAAACTTACACATTTTCATTGTACACTCATAAAATGTACATCAAATCTTACACATTTTTATTGTACACTCAAAAAATGTACATCAAAACCTACACATTTTCATTGTAAACTTAAAAAAGATACATCAAAACTTACACATTTTCATAGTACACCTAAAAAATGTAAATTAAAATGTACATTTTATCATTGTACACTTAAAAAATGTACATCAAAACCCACACATTTTCATAGTACACCTAAAAAATGTACATTAAAACGTACACATTTTCATTGTACATTTAAAAAATGTACATCAAAACCTACACATTTTCATTGTACACTTAAAAAATGTACATCAAAACTTACACATTTTCATTGTACACTTAAAGAATATACATCAAAACCTACACATTTTCATTGTACACTTAAAAAATGTACATCAAAACCTACACATTTTCATTGTACACTTAAAAAATGTACATCAAAACTTACACATTTTCATTGTACACTTAAAAAATGTACATCAAAACCTACACATTTTCATTATTCACTTAAAAAATATACATCAAAACCTACACATTTTCATTGTACACTTACAAAACGTACATCAAAACTTACACATTTTCATTGTACACTTAAAAAATATGCATCAAAACCTACACATTTTCATTGTACACTCATAAAATGTACATCAAAACTTACACATTTTCATTGTACACTCGTAAAATGTACATCAAAACCTACACATTTTCATTGAACACTCATAAAATATACATCAAAACCTACACACTTTTCATTGTAAACTTAAAAAATATACATCAAAACCTACACATTTTCATTGTACACTTAAAAAATGTACATCAAAACTTACACATTTTCATTGTAAACTTAAAATATGTACATAAAAGCCTACACATTTTCATTGTACACTTAAAAAATGTACATCAAAACCTACACATTTCCATTGTACACTTAAAAAATGTACATCAAAACTTACACATTTTCATTGTACACTTAAAAAATGTCCATCAAAACCTACACATCTTCACTGAAAACTTAAAAAATGTACATTAAAACCTACACATTTTCATTGTACACTTAAAAAATGTACATCAAAACTTACACATTTTCATTGTAAACTTAAAATATGTACATAAAAGCCTACACATTTTCATTGTACACTTAAAAAATGTACATCAAAACCTACACATTTTCATTGTACACTTAAAAAATGTACATCAAAACTTACACATTTTCATTGTACACTTAAAAAATGTACGTCAAAACCTTCACATCTTCACTGAAAACTTAAAAAATGTACATTAAAACCTACACATTTTCATTGTACACTTAAAAAATGTACATCAAAACCTACACATCTTCACTGAAAACTTAAAAAATGTACATCAAAACCTACATATTTTCATTGTACACTTTAAAAATGTACATCAAAACTTACACATTTTCATTGTAAACTTAAAAAATATACATCAAAACCTACACATTTTCATTGTACACTCATAAAATGTTCATCAAAACTTACACATTTTCATTGTACACTTAAAAAATGTACATCAAAACCTACACATTTTCATTGTAAACTTAAAAAATATACATCAAAAATTACACATTTTCATTGTACACTTAAAAAATGTACATCAAAACCTACACATTTTCATTATTCACTTAAAAAATATACATCAAAACCTACACATTTTCATTGTACACTTACAAAACGTACATCAAAACTTACACATTTTCATTGTACACTTAAAAAATGTACATCAAAACTTACACATTTTCATTGTACACTTAAAAAATATGCATCAAAACCTACACATTTTCATTGTACACACATAAAATGTACATCAAAACTTACACATTTTCATTGTACACTCGTAAAATGTACATCAAAACCTACACATTTTCATTGAACACTCATAAAATATACATCAAAACCTACACACTTTTCATTGTAAACTTAAAAAATATACATCAAAACCTACACATTTTCATTGTACACTTAAAAAATGTACATCAAAACTTACACATTTTCATTGTAAACTTAAAATATGTACATAAAAGCCTACACATTTTCATTGTACACTTAAAAAATGTACATCAAAACCTACACATTTTCATTGTACACTTAAAAAATGTACATCAAAACTTACACATTTTCATTGTACACTTAAAAAATGTACATCAAAACCTACACATCTTCACTGAAAACTTAAAAAATGTACATTAAAACCTACATATTTTCATTGTACACTTAAAAAATGTACATCAAAACTTACACATTTTCATTGTAAACTTAAAATATGTACATAAAAGCCTACACATTTTCATTGTACACTTAAAAAATGTACATCAAAACCTACACATTTTCATTGTACACTTAAAAAATGTACATCAAAACTTACACATTTTCATTGTACACTTAAAAAATGTACATCAAAACCTACACATCTTCATTGAAAACTTAAAAAATGTACATTAAAACCTACACATTTTCATTGTACACTTAAAAAATATACATCAAAACCTACACATTTGCATTGTACACTTCAAAAATATACATCAAAAACTACACATTTTCATTGTACACTCATAAAATGTACATAAAAACTTACACATTTTCATTGTACACTTAAAAAATGTACATCAAAACTTACACATTTTCATTGTACACTCATAAAATGAACATCAACACTTACACATTTTCATTGTAAACTTAAAAAATATACATCAAAACCTACACATTTTCATTGTACACTTAAAAAATGAACATCAACACTTACACATTTTCATTGTACACTCATAAAATATACATCAAAACCTACACATTTTCATTGTACACTTCAAAAATATACATCAAAAACTACACATTTCCATTGTACACTCATAAAATGTACATCAAAACTTACACATTTTCATTGTACACTTAAAAAATGTACATCAAAACCTACACATTCTCATTGTACACTCATGAAATGTACATCAAAACTTACACATTTTCATTGTACACTCATAAAATGTACATCAAAACTTACACATTTTTATTGTACACTCAAATAATGTACATCAAAACCTACACATTTTCGTTGTAAACTTAAAAAATGTACATCAAAACTTACACATCTTCATTGTACACTTAAAAATGTACATCAAAACTTACACATTTTCATTGTACACTTAAAAAATGTACATTAAAACCTACACATTTTCATTGTACACTTAAAAAATGTACATCAAAACCTACACATTTTCATTGTACACTCATAAAATGTACATCAAAACTTACACATTTTCATTGTACACTTAAAAAAGATACATAAAAACTTACACATTTTCATAGTACACCTAAAAAATGTACATTAAAACGTACACATTTTCATTGTACATTTAAAAAATGTACATCAAAACCTACACATTTTCATTGTACACTTAAAAAATGTACATCAAAACTTACACATTTTCATTGTACACTTAAAGAATATACATCAAAACCTACACACTTTCATTGTACACTTAAAAATGTACATCAAAACCTACACATTTTCATTGTACACTCGTAAAATGTACATCAAAACCTACACATTTTCATTGTACACTTAAAAAATGAACATCAACACTTACACATTTTCATTGTACACTCATAAAATATACATCAAAACCTACACATTTTCATTGTACACTTCAAAAATATACATCAAAAACTACACATTTTCATTGTACACTCATAAAATGTACATCAAAACTTACACATTTTCATTGTACACTTACAAAATGTACATCAAAACCTACACATTTTCATTGTACACTCATAAAATGTACATCAAAACTTACACATTTTCATTGTACACTTAAAAAATGTACATCAAAACCTACACATTTTCATTGTAAACTTAAAAAATATACATCAAAACTTACACATTTTCATTGTACACTTAAAAAATATACATCAAAGCCTACACATTTTCATTGTACACTTAAAAAATATACATCAAAAACTACACATTTTCATTATACACCTAAAAAATATACATCAAAACCTACACATTTTCACTGTACACTCATAAAATGTACATCAAAACTTACACATTTTCACTGTACACTTAAAAACTGTACATCAAGACCTACACATTTTCATTGTAAACTTAAAAAATATACATTAAAATTTATACATTTTCATTGTACACTTAAAAAATATACATCAAAACCTACACATTTTCATTGTACACTCATAAAATGTACATCATAACCTACACATTTTCATTGTAAACTTAAAAAATATACATCAAAACCTACACATTTTCATTCTACACTCATAAAATGTACATCAAGACTTATACATTTTCATTGTACACTCATAAAATGAACATCAACACTTACACATTTTCATTGTAAACTTAAAAAATATACATCAAAACTTACACATTTTCATTGTACACTTAAAAAATATACATCAAAACCTACACATTTTCATTGTACACTTATAAAATGATCATCAACACTTACACATTTTCATTGTACACTCATAAAATGTACATCAAAACTTACACATTTTCATTGTACACTCATAAAATGTACATCAAAGCTTACACATTTTTATTGTACACTCATAAAATGTACATCAAAAGTTGCACATTTTCATTGTACACTCATATTATGTACATCAAAATCTACACATTTTCATCGTACACTCATAAAATGTACATCTAAACTTACACATTTTCATTGTACACTCATAAAATGTACATAAAAACTTACACATTTTCATTGTACACTCATAAAATGTACATCAAATCTTACACATTTTTATTGTACACTCAAAAAATGTACATCAAAACCTACACATTTTCATTGTAAACTTAAAAAAGATACATCAAAACTTACACATTTTCATAGTACACCTAAAAAATGTACATTAAAATGTACATTTTATCATTGTACACTTAAAAAATGTACATCAAAACCCACACATTTTCATAGTACACCTAAAAAATGTACATTAAAACGTACACATTTTCATTGTACATTTAAAAAATGTACATCAAAACCTACACATTTTCATTGTACACTTAAAAAATGTACATCAAAACTTACACATTTTCATTGTACACTTAAAGAATATACATCAAAACCTACACATTTTCATTGTACACTTAAAAAATGTACATCAAAACCTACACATTTTCATTGTACACTTAAAAAATGTACATCAAAACTTACACATTTTCATTGTACACTTAAAAAATGTACATCAAAACCTACACATTTTCATTATTCACTTAAAAAATATACATCAAAACCTACACATTTTCATTGTACACTTACAAAACGTACATCAAAACTTACACATTTTCATTGTACACTTAAAAAATATGCATCAAAACCTACACATTTTCATTGTACACTCATAAAATGTACATCAAAACTTACACATTTTCATTGTACACTCGTAAAATGTACATCAAAACCTACACATTTTCATTGAACACTCATAAAATATACATCAAAACCTACACACTTTTCATTGTAAACTTAAAAAATATACATCAAAACCTACACATTTTCATTGTACACTTAAAAAATGTACATCAAAACTTACACATTTTCATTGTAAACTTAAAATATGTACATAAAAGCCTACACATTTTCATTGTACACTTAAAAAATGTACATCAAAACCTACACATTTCCATTGTACACTTAAAAAATGTACATCAAAACTTACATATTTTCATTGTACACTTAAAAAATGTACATCAAAACCTACACATCTTCACTGAAAACTTAAAAAATGTACATTAAAACCTACACATTTTCATTGTACACTTAAAAAATGTACATCAAAACTTACACATTTTCATTGTAAACTTAAAATATGTACATAAAAGCCTACACATTTTCATTGTACACTTAAAAAATGTACATCAAAACCTACACATTTTCATTGTACACTTAAAAAATGTACATCAAAACTTACACATTTTCATTGTACACTTAAAAAATGTACGTCAAAACCTTCACATCTTCACTGAAAACTTAAAGAATGTACATTAAAACCTACACATTTTCATTGTACACTTAAAAAATGTACATCAAAACCTACACATCTTCACTGAAAACTTAAAAAATGTACATCAAAACCTACATATTTTCATTGTACACTTTAAAAATGTACATCAAAACTTACACATTTTCATTGTAAACTTAAAAAATATACATCAAAACCTACACATTTTCATTGTACAATCATAAAATGTACATCAAAACTTACACATTTTCATTGTACACTTAAAAAATGTACATCAAAACCTACACATTTTCATTGTAAACTTAAAAAATATACATCAAAAATTACACATTTTCATTGTACACTTAAAAAATGTACATCAAAACCTACACATTTTCATTATTCACTTAAAAAATATACATCAAAACCTACACATTTTCATTGTACACTTACAAAACGTACATCAAAACTTACACATTTTCATTGTACACTTAAAAAATGTACATCAAAACTTACACATTTTCATTGTACACTTAAAAAATATGCATCAAAACCTACACATTTTCATTGTACACTCATAAAATGTACATCAAAACTTACACATTTTCATTGTACACTCGTAAAATGTACATCAAAACCTACACATTTTCATTGAACACTCATAAAATATACATCAAAACCTACACACTTTTCATTGTAAACTTAAAAAATATACATCAAAACCTACACATTTTCATTGTACACTTAAAAAATGTACATCAAAACTTACACATTTTCATTGTAAACTTAAAATATGTACATAAAAGCCTACACATTTTCATTGTACACTTAAAAAATGTACATCAAAACCTACACATTTTCATTGTACACTTAAAAAATGTACATCAAAACTTACACATTTTCATTGTACACTTAAAAAATGTACATCAAAACCTACACATCTTCACTGAAAACTTAAAAAATGTACATTAAAACCTACATATTTTCATTGTACACTTAAAAAATGTACATCAGAACTTACACATTTTCATTGTAAACTTAAAATATGTACATAAAAGCCTACACATTTTCATTGTACACTTAAAAAATGTACATCAAAACCTACACATTTTCATTGTACACTTAAAAAATGTACATCAAAACTTACACATTTTCATTGTACACTTAAAAAATGTACATCAAAACCTACACATCTTCATTGAAAACTTAAAAAATGTACATTAAAACCTACACATTTTCATTGTACACTTAAAAAATATACATCAAAACCTACACATTTGCATTGTACACTTCAAAAATATACATCAAAAACTACACATTTTCATTGTACACTCATAAAATGTACATAAAAACTTACACATTTTCATTGTACACTTAAAAAATGTACATCAAAACTTACACATTTTCATTGTACACTCATAAAATGAACATGAACACTTACACATTTTCATTGTAAACTTAAAAAATATACATCAAAACCTACACATTTTCATTGTACACTTAAAAAATGAACATCAACACTTACACATTTTCATTGTACACTCATAAAATATACATCAAAACCTACACATTTTCATTGTACACTTCAAAAATATACATCAAAAACTACACATTTCCATTGTACACTCATAAAATGTACATCAAAACTTACACATTTTCATTGTACACTTAAAAAATGTACATCAAAACCTACACATTCTCATTGTACACTCATAAAATGTACATCAAAACTTACACATTTTCATTGTACACTCATAAAATGTACATCAAAACTTACACATTTTTATTGTACACTCAAATAATGTACATCAAAACCTACACATTTTCGTTGTATACTTAAAAAATGTACATCAAAACTTACACATCTTCATTGTACACTTAAAAATGTACATCAAAACTTACACATTTTCATTGTACACTTAAAAAATGTACATTAAAACCTACACGTTTTCATTGTACACTTAAAAAATGTACATCAAAACCTACACATTTTCATTGTACACTCATAAAATGTACATCAAAACTTACACATTTTCATTGTACACTTAAAAAAGATACATAAAAACTTACACATTTTCATAGTACACCTAAAAAATGTACATTAAAACGTACACATTTTCATTGTACATTTAAAAAATGTACATCAAAACCTACACATTTTCATTGTACACTTAAAAAATGTACATCAAAACTTACACATTTTCATTGTACACTTAAAGAATATACATCAAAACCTACACATTTTCATTGTACACTTAAAAATGTACATCAAAACCTACACATTTTCATTGTACACTCGTAAAATGTACATCAAAACCTACACATTTTCATTGTACACTCATAAAATATACATCAAAACCTACACACTTTTCATTGTAAACTTAAAAAATATACATCAAAACCTACACATTTTCATTGTACACTTAAAAAATGTACATCAAAACTTACACATTTTCATTGTAAACTTAAAATATGTACATAAAAGCCTACACATTTTCATTGTACACTTAAAAAATGTACATCAAAACCTACACATTTTCATTGTACACTTAAAAAATGTACATCAAAACCTACACATCTTCATTGAAAACTTAATGTACATTAAAACCTACACATTTTCATTGTACACTTAAAAAATATACATCAAAACCTACACATTTTCATTGTACACTTTAAAAATGTACATCAAAACTTACACATTTTCATTGTAAACTTAAAAAATATACATCAAAACCTACACATTTTCATTGTACACTCATAAAATGTACATCAAAACTTACACATTTTCATTGTACACTTAAAAAATGTACATCAAAACCTACACATTTTCATTGTAAACTTAAAAAATATACATCAAAACTTACACATTTTCATTCTACACTTAAAAAATGTACATCAAAACCTACACATTTTCATTGTACACTTAAAAGATATACATCAAAACCTACACATTTTCATTGTACACTTAAAAAATATACATCAAAACCTACACATTTTCATTGTACACTTTAAAAATGTACATCAAAACTTACACATTTTCATTGTAAACTTAAAAAATGTACATTAAAACCTACACATTTTCATTGTACACTTAAAAAATATACATCAAAACCTACACATTTTCATTGTACACTTAAAAAATGTACATTAAAACTTACACATTTTCATTGTAAAATTAAAAAATATACATCAAAACCTACACATTTTCATTGTACACTCATAAAATGTACATCAAAACTTACACATTTTCATTGTACACTTAAAAAATGTACATCAAAACCTACACATTTTCATTGTAAACTTAAAAAATATACATCAAAACTTACACATTTTAATTGTACACTTAAAAAATATACATCCAAACCTACACATTTTCATTGTACACTTCAAAAATATACATCAAAAACCACACATTTTCATTGTACACTTAAAAAATGTACATCAAAACCTACACACTTTCATTGTAAACTTAAAAAATATACATCAAAACTTACACATTTTCATTGTACACTTAAAAAATATACATCAAAACCTACACATTTGCATTGTACACTTCAAAAATATACATCAAAAACTACACATTTTCATTGTACACTCATAAAATGTACATAAAAACTTACACATTTTCATTGTACACTTAAAAAATGTACATCAAAACCTACACATTTTCATTATTCACTTAAAAAATATACATCAAAACCTACACATTTTCATTGTACACTTACAAAACGTACATCAAAACTTACACATTTTCATTGTACACTTAAAAAATGTACATCAAAACTTACACATTTTCATTGTACACTTGAAAAATATGCATCAAAGCCTACACATTTTCAATGTACACTCATAAAATGTACATCAAAACTTACACATTTTCATTGTACACTCGTAAAATGTACATCAAAACCTACACATTTTCATTGTACACTCATAAAATATACATCAAAGCCTACACACTTTTCATTGTAAACTTAAAAAATATACATCAAAACCTACACATTTTCATTGTACACTTAAAAAATGTACATCAAAACTTACACATTTTCATTGTAAACTTAAAATATGTACATAAAAGCCTACACATTTTCATTGTACACTTAAAAAATGTACATCAAAACCTACACATTTTCATTGTACACTTAAAAAATGTACATCAAAACCTACACATCTTCATTGAAAACTTAATGTACATTAAAACCTACACATTTTCATTGTACACTTAAAAAATATACATCAAAACCTACACATTTTCATTGTACACTTTAAAAATGTACATCAAAACTTACACATTTTCATTGTAAACTTAAAAAATATACATCAAAACCTACACATTTTCATTGTACACTCATAAAATGTACATCAAAACTTACACATTTTCATTGTACACTTAAAAAATGTACATCAAAACCTACACATTTTCATTGTAAACTTAAAAAATATACATCAAAACTTACACATTTTCATTCTACACTTAAAAAATGTACATCAAAACCTACACATTTTCATTGTACACTTAAAAAATGTACATCAAAACTTACACATTTTCATTGTACACTTAAAAAATATACTTCAAAACCTACACATTTTCATTGTACACTTACAAAAGTACATCAGAACTTACACATTTTCATTGTACACTTAAAAAATGTACATCAAAACTTACACATTTTCATTGTACACTTAAAAAGTGTACATCAAAACTTACACATTTTCATTGTACACTTAAAAGATATACATCAAAACCTACACATTTTCATTGTACACTTAAAAAATATACATCAAAACCTACACATTTTCATTGTACACTTTAAAAATGTACATCAAAACTTACACATTTTCATTGTAAACTTAAAAAATGTACATTAAAACCTACACATTTTCATTGTACACTTAAAAAATATACATCAAAACCTACACATTTTCATTGTACACTTAAAAAATGTACATTAAAACTTACACATTTTCATTGTAAAATTAAAAAATATACATCAAAACCTACACATTTTCATTGTACACTCATAAAATGTACATCAAAACGTACACATTTTCATTGTACACTTAAAAAATGTACATCAAAACCTACACATTTTCATTGTAAACTTAAAAAATATACATCAAAACTTACACATTTTAATTGTACACTTAAAAAATATACATCCAAACCTACACATTCTCATTGTACACTTCAAAAATATACATCAAAAACCACACATTTTCATTGTACACTTAAAAAATGTACATCAAAACCTACACACTTTCATTGTAAACTTAAAAAATATACATCAAAACTTACACATTTTCATTGTACACTTAAAAAATATACATCAAAACCTACACATTTGCATTGTACACTTCAAAAATATACATCAAAAACCACACATTTTCATTGTACACTTAAAAAATGTACATCAAAACCTACACACTTTCATTCTACACTCATAAAATGTACATAAAAACTTACACATTTTCATTGTACACTTAAAAAATGTACATCAAAACTTACACATTTTCATTGTACACTCATAAAATGAACATCAACACTTACACATTTTCATTGTAAACTTAAAAAATATACATCAAAACTTACACATTTTCATAGTACACTTAAAAAATATACATCAAAACCTACACATTTTCATTGTACACTTAAAAAATGAACATCAACACTTACACATTTTCATTGTACACTCATAAAATATACATCAAAACCTACACATTTTCATTGTACACTTCAAAAATATACATCAAAAACTACACATTTCCATTGTACACTCATAAAATGTACATCAAAACTTACACATTTTCGTTGTACACTTAAAAAATGTACATCAAAACCTACACATTCTCATTGTACACTCATAAAATGTACATCAAAACTTACACATTTTCATTGTACACTCATAAAATGTACATCAAAACTTACACATTTTTATTGTACACTCAAATGATGTACATCAAAACCTACACATTTTCATTGTAAACTTAAAAAATGTACATCAAAACTTACACATTTTCATTGTACACTTAAAAAATGTACATCAAAACTTACACATTTTCATTGTGCACTTAAAAAATGTACATCAAAGCCTACACATTTTCATTGTACACTTAAAAAATGTACATCAAAACTTACACATTTTCATTGTACACTCATAAAATGTACATCAAAACTTACACAATTTCATTGTACACTTAAAAAAGATACATCAAAACTTACACATTTTCATAGTACACCTAAAAAATGTTCATTAAAACGTACACATTTTCATTGTACACTTAAAAAATGTACATCAAAACTTACACATTTTCATTGTACACTTAAAGAATATACATCAAAACCTACACAATTTCATTGTACACTTAAAAAATGTACATCAAAACCTACACACTTTCATTGTACACTTAAAAAATGTACATCAAAACTTACACATTTTCATTGTACACTTAAAAAATGTACATCAAAACCAACACATTTTCATTATTCACTTAAAAAATATACATCAAAACCTACACATTTTCATTGTACACTTACAAAACGTACATCAAAACTTACACATTTTCATTGTACACTTAAAAAATGTACATCAAAACTTACACATTTTCATTGTACACTTAAAAAATATGCTACAAAACCTACACATTTTCATTGTACACTCATAAAATGTACATCAAAACTTACACATTTTCATTGTACACTCGTAAAATGTACATCAAAACCTACACATTTTCATTGTACACTCATAAAATATACATCAAAACCTACACACTTTTCATTGTAAACTTAAAAAATATACATCAAAACCTACACATTTTCATTGTACACTTAAAAAATGTACATCAAAACTTACACATTTTCATTGTAAACTTAAAATATGTACATAAAAGCCTACACATTTTCATTGTACACTTAAAAAATGTACATCAAAACCTACACATTTTCATTGTACACTTAAAAAATGTACATCAAAACTTACACATTTTCATTGTACACTTAAAAAATGTACATCAAAACCTACACATCTTCATTGAAAACTTAAAAAATGTACATTAAAACCTACACATTTTCATTGTACACTTAAAAAATATACATCAAAACCTACACATTTTCATTGTACACTTTAAAAATGTACATCAAAACTTACACATTTTCATTGTAAACTTAAAAAATATACATCAAAACCTACACATTTTCCTTGTACACTCATAAAATGTACATCAAAACTTACACATTTTCATTGTACACTTAAAAAATGTACATCAAAACCTACACATTTTCATTGTAAACTTAAAAAATATACATCAAAACTTACACATCTTCATTCTACACTTAAAAAATATACATCCAAACCTACACATTTTCATTGTACACTTCAAAAATATACATCAAAAACTACACATTTTCATTGTACACTTAAAAATGTACATCAAAACCTACACATTTTCATTGTAAACTTAAAAAATATACATCAAAACTTACACATTTTCATTGTACACTTAAAAAATATACATCAAGACCTACACATTTTCATTGTACACTTCAAAAATATACATCAAAAACTACACATTTTCATTGTACACTCATAAAATGTACCTAAAAACTTACACATTTTGATTGTACACTTAAAAAATGTACATCAAAACTTACACATTTTCATTTTACACTCATAAAATGAACATCAACACTTACACATTTTCATTGTAAACTTAAAAAATATACATCAAAACTTACACATTTTCATTGTACACTTAAAAAAATATACATCGAAACCTACACATTTTCATTGTACACTTAAAAAATGAACATCAACACTTACACATTTTCATTGTACACTCATAAAATATACATCAAAACCTACACATTTTCATTGTACACTTCAAAAATATACATCAAAAACTACACATTTTCATTGTACACTCATAAAATGTACATCAAAACTTACACATTTTCATTGTACACTTACAAAATGTACATCAAAACCTACACATTTTCATTGTACACTCATAAAATGTACATCAAAACTTACACATTTTCATTGTACACTTAAAAAATGTACATCAAAACCTACACATTTTCATTGTAAACTTAAAAAATATACATCAAAACTTACACATTATCATTGTACACTTAAAATAAAATGTACATAAAAACTTACACATTTTCATTGTACACTTAAAAAACTGTAGATCAAAACTTACACATTTTCATTGTACACTCATAAAATGAACATCAACACTTACACATTTTCATTGTAAACTTAAAAAATATACATCAAAACTTACACATTTTCATTGTACACTTAAAAAATATACATCAAAACCTACACATTTTCATTGTACACTTAAAAAATGAACATCAACACTTACACATTTTCATTTTACACTCATAAAATATACATCAAAACCTACACATTTTCCTTGTACACTTCAAAAATATACATCAAAAACTACACTATTTGATTGTACACTCATAAAATGTACATCAAAACTTACACATTTTCATTGTACACTTAAAAAATGTACATCAAAACCTACACATTCTCATTGTACACTCATAAAATGTACATCAAAACTTACACATTTTCATTGTACCCTCATAAAATGTACATCAAAACTTACACATTTTTATTGTACACTCAAATAATGTACATCAAAGCCTACACATTTTCATTGTAAACTTAAAAAATGTACATCAAAACTTACACATTTTCATTGTACACTTAAAAAATGTACATCAAAACTTACACATTTTCATTGTACACTTAAAAAATGTACATCAAAACCTACACATTTTCATTGTACACTTAAAAAATGTACATCAAAACTTACACATTTTCATTGTACACTTAAAGAATATACATCAAAACTTACACATTTTCATTGTACACTCATAAAATGTACATCAAAACTTACACATTTTCATTGTACACTTAAAAAAGATACATCAAAACTTACACATTTTCACAGTACACCTAAAAAATGTACATTAAAACGTACACATTTTCATTGTACACTTACAAAATGTACATCAAAACCTACACATTTTCATTGTACACTTAAAAAATGTACATCAAAACTTACACATTTTCATTGTACATTTCAAAAATGTACATCAAAACCTACGCATTTTCATTGTACACTTAAAAAATGTACATCAAAACCTACACATTTTCATTGTACACTCGTAAAATATACATCAAAACCTACACACTTTTCATTGTAAACTTAAAAAATATACATCAAAACCTACACATTTTCATTGTACACTTAAAAAACGTACATCAAAACTTACACATTTTCATTGTACACTTAAAAAATGTACATCAAAACTTACACATTTTCATTGTACGCTTAAAAAATATGCATCAAAACCTACACATTTTCATTGTACACTCATAAAATGTACATCAAAACTGACACATTTTCATTGTACACTCGTAAAATATACATCAAAACCTACACACTTTTCATTGTAAACTTAAAAAATATACATCAAAACCTACACATTTTCATTGTACACTTAAAAAATGTACATCAAAACTTACACATTTTCATTGTAAACTTAAAATATGTACATAAAAGCCTACACATTTTCATTGTACACTTAAAAAATGTACATCAAAACCTAAACATTTTCATTGTACACTTAAAAAATGTACATCAAAACTTACACATTTTCATTGTACACTTAAAAAATGTACATCAAAACCTACACATCTTCATTGAAAACTTAAAAAATGTACATTAAAACCTACACATTTTCATTGTACACTTAAAAAATATACATCAAAACCTACACATTTTCATTGTACACTTTAAAAATGTACGTCAAAACTTACACATTTTCATTGTAAACTTAAAAAATATACATGAAAACCTACACATTTTCAATGTACACTCATAAAATGTACATCAAAACTTACACATTTTCATCGTACACTTAAAAAATGTACATCAAAACCTACACATTTTCATTGTAAACTTAAAAAATATACATCAAAACTTACACATTTTCATTGTACACTTAAAAAATATACATCCAAACCTACACATTTTCATTGTACACTTCAAAAATATACATCAAAAACTACACATTTTCATTGTACACTTAAAAAATGTACATCAAAACCTACACATTTTCAATGTAAACTTAAAAAATATACATCAAAACTTACACATTTTCATTGTACACTTAAAAAATATACATCAAAACCTACACATTTTCATTGTACACTTCAAAAATATACATCAAAAACTACACATTTTCATTGTACACTCATAAAATGTACCTAAAAACTTACACATTTTGATTGTACACTTAAAAAATGTACATCAAAACTTACACATTTTCATTTTTCACTCATAAAATGAACATCAACACTTACACATTTTCATTGTAAACTTAAAAAATATACATCAAAACTTACACATTTTCATTGTACACTTAAAAAATATACATCAAAACCTACACATTTTCATTGTACACTTAAAAAATGAACATCAACACTTACACATTTTCATTGTACACTCATAAAATATACATCAAAACCTACACATTTTTATTGTACACTTCAAAAATATACATCAAAAACTACACATTTTCATTGTACACTCATAAAATGTACATCAAAACTTACACATTTTCATTGTACACTTACAAAATGTACATCAAAACCTACACATTTTCATTGTACACTTAAAAAATGTACATCAAAACTTACACATTTTCATTGTACATTTAAAAAATGTACATCAAAACCTACACATTTTCATTGTACACTCATAAAATGTACATCAAAACTTACACATTTTCGTTGTACACTTAAAAAATGTACATCAAAACCTACACATTTTCATTTTTCACTCATAAAATGAACATCAACACTTACACATTTTCATTGTAAACTTAAAAAATATACATCAAAACTTACACATTTTCATTGTACACTTAAAAAATATACATCAAAACCTACACATTTTCATTGTACACTTAAAAAATGAACATCAACACTTACACATTTTCATTGTACACTCATAAAATATACATCAAAACCTACACATTTTTATTGTACACTTCAAAAATATACATCAAAAACTACACATTTTCATTGTACACTCATAAAATATACATCAAAACTTACACATTTTTATTGTACACTTCAAAAATATACATCAAAAACTACACATTTTCATTGTACACTCATAAAATGTACATCAAAACTTACACATTTTCATTGTACACTTACAAAATGTACATCAAAACCTACACATTTTCATTGTACACTTAAAAAATGTACATCAAAACTTACACATTTTCATTGTAAACTTAAAAAATATACATCAAAACCTACACATTTTCATTGTACACTCATAAAATGTACATCAAAACTTACACATTTTCATTGTACACTTAAAAAATGTACATCAAAACCTACACATTTTCATTGTAAACTTAGAAAATATACATCAAAACTTACACATTTTCATTGTACACTTAAAAAATATACATCCAAACCTACACATTTTCATTGTACACTTCAAAAATATACATCAAAAACTACACATTTTCATTGTACACTTAAAAGATGTACATCAAAACCTACACATTATCATTGTAAACTTAAAAATATACATCAAAACTTACACATTTTCATTGTACACTTAAAAAATATACATCAAAACCTACACATTTTCATTGTACACTTCAAAAATATACATAAAAAACTACACATTTTCATTGTAAACTTAAAAAATAGACATCAAAACCTACACATTTTCATTGTACACTCATAAAATGTACATCAAAACTTACACATCTTCATTGTACACTCATAAAATGAACATCAACACTTACACAGTTTCATTGTAAACTTAAGAAATATACATCAAAACTTACACATTTTCATTGTACACTTAAAAAATATACATCAAAATCTACACATTTTCATTGTACACTTATAAAATGATCATCAACACTTACACATTTTCATTGTACACTCATAAAATGTACATCAAAACTTACACATTTTTATTGTACACTCATAAAATGTACATCAAAAGTTGCACATTTTCATTGTACACTCATATTATGTACATCAAAATCTACACATTTTCATCGTACACTCATAAAATGTACATCAAAACTTACACATTTTCATTGTACACTCATAAAATGTACATCAAAACTTACACATTTTCATTGTACACTCATAAAATGTACATCAAAACATACACACTTTTATTGTACACACAAAAAATGTACATCAAAACCTACACATTTTCATTGTAAACTTAAAAAATGTACATCAAAACTTACACATTTTCATTGTACACTTAAAAAATGTACATCAAAACTTACACATTTTCATTGTACACTTAAAAAATGTACATCAAAACCTACACATTTTCAATGTACACTTAAAAAATGTACATCAAAACTTACACATTTTCATTTTACACTCATAAAATGTACATCAAAACTTACACATTTTCATTGTACACTTAAAAAAGATACATCAAAACTTACACATTTTCATAGTACACCTAACAAATGTACATTAAAACGTACACATTTTCATTGTACACTTAAAAAATGTACATCAATACCTACACATTTTCATTGTACACTTAAAAAATGTACATCAAAACTTACACATTTTCATTGTACATTTAAAAAATGCACATCAAAACCTACACATTTTCATTGTACACTTAAAGAATATACATCAAAACCTACACATTTTCATTGTACACTTAAAAAATGTACATCAAAGCCTACACATTTTCATTGTACACTTAAAAAATGTGCATCAAAACTTACACATTTTCATTGTACACTTAAAAAATGTACATCAAAACTTACACATTTTCATTATACACTTAAAAAATATACATCAAAACCTACACATTTTCATTGTGCACTAACAAATGTACATCAAAACGTACACATTTTCATTCTACACTTAAAAAATGTACATCAAAACTTACACATTTTCATTGTACACTTAGAAGATATACATCAAAACCTACACATTTTCATTGTACACTTAAAAAATATACATTAAAACTTACACATTTTCATTGTACACTCATAAAATGTACATCAAAACCTACACATTTTCATTGTAAACTTAAAAAACGTACATCAAAACTTACACATTTTCATTGTACACTCGTAAAATGTACATCAAAACCTACACATTTTCATTGTACACTCATAAAATATACATCAAAACCTACACTTTTTCATTGTAAACTTAAAAAATATACATCAAAACCTACACATTTTCATTGTACACTGAAAAAATGTACATCAAAACTTACACATTTTCATTGTACACTTAAAAAATGTACATCAAAACCTACACATTTTCATTGTACACTTAAAAAGTGTACATCAAAACCTACACATTTTCATTGTACACTTAAAAAATGTGCATCAAAACTTACACGTTTTCATTGTACACTTAAAAAATGTACATCAAAACCTACACATTTTCATTCAAAACTTAAAAAATGTACATTAAAACCTACACATTTTCATTGTACACTTAAAAAATATACATCAAAACCTACACATTTTCATTGTACACTTAAAAAACGTACATCAAAACTTACACATTTTCATTGTACGCTTAAAAAATATGCATCAAAACCTACACATTTTCATTGTACACTCATAAAATGTACATCAAAACTGACACATTTTCATTGTACACTCGTAAAATATACATCAAAACCTACACACTTTTCATTGTAAACTTAAAAAATATACATCAAAACCTACACATTTTCATTGTACACTTAAAAAATGTACATCAAAACTTACACATTTTCATTGTAAACTTAAAATATGTACATAAAAGCCTACACATTTTCATTGTACACTTAAAAAATGTACATCAAAACCTAAACATTTTCATTGTACACTTAAAAAATGTACATCAAAACTTACACATTTTCATTGTACACTTAAAAAATGTACATCAAAACCTACACATCTTCATTGAAAACTTAAAAAATGTACATTAAAACCTACACATTTTCATTGTACACTTAAAAAATATACATCAAAACCTACACATTTTCATTGTACACTTTAAAAATGTACGTCAAAACTTACACATTTTCATTGTAAACTTAAAAAGTATACATGAAAACCTACACATTTTCAATGTACACTCATAAAATGTACATCAAAACTTACACATTTTCATTGTACACTTAAAAAATGTACATCAAAACCTACACATTTTCATTGTAAACTTAAAAAATATACATCAAAACTTACACATTTTCATTGTACACTTAAAAAATATACATCCAAACCTACACATTTTCATTGTACACTTCAAAAATATACATCAAAAACTACACATTTTCATTGTACACTTAAAAAATGTACATCAAAACCTACACATTTTCAATGTAAACTTAAAAAATATACATCAAAACTTACACATTTTCATTGTACACTTAAAAAATATACATCAAAACCTACACATTTTCATTGTACACTTCAAAAATATACATCAAAAACTACACATTTTCATTGTACACTCATAAAATGTACATCATAACCTACACATTTTCATTGTAAACTTAAAAAATATACATCAAAACCTACACATTTTCATTGTACACTCATAAAATGTTCATCAAAACTTACACATTTTCATTGTACACTTAAAAAATGTACATCAAAACCTACACATTTTCATTGTAAACTTAAAAAATATACATCAAAACTTACACATTTTCATTGTACACTTAAAAAATATACATCCAAACCTACACATTTTCATTGTACACTTCAAAAATATACATCAAAAACTACACATTTTCATTGTACACTTAAAAGATGTACATCAAAACCTACACATTTTCATTGTAAACTTAAAAATATACATCAAAACTTACACATTTTCATTGTACACTTAAAAAATATACATCAAAACCTACACATTTTCATTGTACACTTCAAAAATATACATAAAAAACTACACATTTTCATTGTACACTCATAAAATGTACCTAAAAGCTTACACATTTTGATTGTACACTTAAAAAATGTACATCAAAACTTACACATTTTCATTTTACACTCATAAAATGAACATCAACACTTACACATTTTCATTGTAAACTTAAAAAATATACATCAAAACTTACACATTTTCATTGTACACTTAAAAAATATACATCAAAACCTACACATTTTCATTGTACACTTAAAAAATGAACATCAACACTTACACATTTTCATTGTACACTCATAAAATATACATCAAAACCTACACATTTTCATTGTACACTTCAAAAATATACATCAAAAACTACACATTTTCATTGTAAACTCATAAAATGTACATCAAAACTTACACATTTTCATTGTACACTTAAAAAATGTACATCAAAGCCTACACATTTTCATTGTACACTCATAAAATGTACATCAAAACTTACACATTTTCGTTGTACACTTAAAAAATGTACATCAAAACCTACACATTTTCATTGTAAACTTAAAAAATATACATCAAAACTTACACATTTTCATTGTACACTTAAAAAATATACATCAAAACCTACACATTTTCATTGTACACTCACAAATGTACATCATAACCTACACATTTTCATTGTAAACTTAAAAAATATACATCAACACCTACACATTTTCATTGTACACTCATAAAATGTACATCAAAACTTACACATCTTCATTGTACACTCATAAAATGAACATCAACACTTACACAGTTTCATTGTAAACTTAAGAAATATACATCAAAACTTACACATTTTCATTGTACACTTAAAAAATATACATCAAAACCTACACATTTTCATTGTACACTTATAAAATGATCATCAACACTTACACATTTTCATTGTACACTCATAAAATGTACATCAAAACTTACACATTTTTATTGTACACTCATAAAATGTACATCAAAAGTTGCACATTTTCATTGTACACTCATATTATGTACATCAAAATCTACACATTTTCTTCGTACACTCATAAAATGTACATCAAAACTTACACATTTTCATTGTACACTCATAAAATGTACATCAAAACTTACACATTTTCATTGTACACTCATAAAATGTACATCAAAACGTACACACTTTTATTGTACACACAAAAAATGTACATCAAAACCTACACATTTTCATTGTAAACTTAAAAAATGTACATCAAAACTTACACATTTTCATTGTACACTTAAAAAATGTACATCAAAACTTACACATTTTCATTGTACACTTAAAAAATGTACATCAAAACCTACACATTTTCAATGTACACTTAAAAAATGTACATCAAAACTTACACATTTTCATAGTACACCTAAAAAATGTACATTAAAACGTACACATTTTCATTGTACACTTAAACAATGTACATCAATACCTACACATTTTCATTGTACACTTAAAAAATGTACATCAAAACTTACACATTTTCATTGTACATTTAAAAAATGCACATCAAAACCTACACATTTTCATTGTACACTTAAAGAATATACATCAAAACCTACACATTTTCATTGTACACTTAAAAAATGTACATCAAAACCTACACATTTTCATTGTACACTTAAAAAATGTGCATCAAAACTTACACATTTTCATTGTACACTTAAAAAATGTACATCAAAACTTACACATTTTCATTATTCACTTAAAAATATACATCAAAACCTACACATTTTCATTGTGCACTAACAAATGTACATCAAAACGTACACATTTTCATTCTACACTTAAAAAATGTACATCAAAACTTACACATTTTCATTGTACACTTAGAAGATATACATCAAAACCTACACATTTTCATTGTACACTTAAAAAATATACATTAAAACTTACACATTTTCATTGTACACTCATAAAATGTACATCAAAACCTACACATTTTCATTGTAAACTTAAAAAACCTACATCAAAACTTACACATTTTCATTGTCCACTTACAAAACGTACATCAAAACTTACACATTTTCATTGTACACTTAAAAAATGTACATCAAAACTTACACATTTTCATTGTACACTTAAAAAATATACATCAAAACCTACACATTTTCATTGTACACTCATAAAATGTAAATCAAAACTTACACATTTTCATTGTACACTCGTAAAATGTACATCAAAACCTACACATTTTCATTGTACACTCATAAAATATACGTCAAAACCTACACTTTTTCATTGTAAACTTAAAAAATATACATCAAAACCTACACATTTTCATTGTACACTTAAAAAATGTACATCAAAACTTACACATTTTCATTGTACACTTAAAAAATGTACATCAAAACCTACACATTTTCATTGTAAACTTAAAAAATATACATCAAAACTTACACATTTTCATTGTACACTTAAAAAATATACATCAAAACCTACACATTTTCATTGTACACTTCAAAAATATACATCAAAAACTACACATTTTCATTGTACACTCATAAAATGTACATCAAAACTTACACATTTTCATTGTACACTTAAAAAATGTACATCAAAACTTACACATTTTCATTGTACACTCATAAAATGAACATCAACACTTACACATTTTCATTGTAAACTTAAAAAATATACATCAAAACTTACACATTTTCATTGTACACTTAAAAAATATACATCAAAACCTACACATTTTCATTGTACACTTAAAAAATGAACATCAACACTTTTACATTTTCATTGTACACTCATAAAATATACATCAAAACCTACACATTTTCATGTTACACTTCAAAAATATACATAAAAAACTACACATTTTCATTGTACACTCATAAAATGTACATCAAAAATTACACATTTTCATTGTACACTTAAGAAATGTACATCAAAACTTACACATTTTCATTGTACACTCATAAAATGAACATCAACACTTACACATTTTCATTGTAAACTTAAAAAATATACATCAAAACCTACACATTTTCATTGTACACTTAAAAAATGTACATCAAAACCTACACATTTTCATGTACACTCATATAATGTACATCAAAACCTACACATTTTCATTGTACACTTAAAAAATGTACATCAAAACTTACACATTTTCATTGTAAACTTAAAAAATATACATAAAAACTTACACATTTTCATTGTACACTTAAAAAATATACATCAAAGCCTACACATTTTCATTGTACACTTCAAAAATATACATCAAAAACTTCACATTTTCATTATACACTTAAAAAATATACATCAAAACCTACACATTTTCACTGTACACTCATAAAATGTACATCAAAACTTACGCATTTTCACTGTACACTTAAAAAATGTACATCAAAACCTACACATTTTCATTGTAAACTTAAAAAATATACATCAAAACTTACACATTTTCATTGTACACTTAAAAAATATACATCAAAACCTACACATTTTCATTGTACACTCATAACATGTACATCAAAACCTACACATTTTCATTGTGAACTTAAAAAATATACATCAAAACCTACACATTTTCATTGCACACTCATAAAATGTACATCAAAACTTACACATTTTCATTGTACACTCATAAAATGAACATCAACACTTACACATTTTCATTGTAAACTTAAAAAATATACATCAAAACTTACACATTTTCATTGTACACATAAAAAATATACATCAAAACCTACACATTTTCATTGTACACTTATAAAATGATAATCAACACTTACACATTTTCATTGTACACTCATAAAATGTACATCAAAACTTACACATTTTCATTGTACACTCATAAAATGTACATCAAAATCTACACATTTTCATTGTACACTCATAAATTGTTTATCAAAACTTACACATTTTCATTGTGCCGTCATAAAATGTACATCAAAACTTACACATTTTCATTGTACACTCATAAAATGTGCATTAAAACTTACACATTTTCATAGTACACCTAAAAAATGTACACTAAAACGTACACATTTTCATTGTACACTTAAAAAATGTACATCAAAACCTACACATTTTCATTGTACACTTAAAAAATGTACATCAAAACTTACACATTTTCATTGTACATTTAAAAAATGTACATCAAAACCTACACATTTTCATTGTACACTTACAGAATATAAATCAAAACCTACACATTTTCATTGTACACTTAAAATATGTACATCAAAACCTACACATTTTCATTGTACACTTAAAAAATGTACATCAAAACTTACACATTTTCATTGTACACTTAAAAAATGTACATCAAAACCTACACATTTTCATTATTCACTTAAAAAATATACATCAAAACCTACACATTTTCATTGTACACTTACAAATGTACATCAAAGCGTACACATTTTCATTGTACACTTAAAAAATGTACATCAAAACTTACACATTTTTATTGTTCACTTAAAAGATATACATCAAAACCTACACATTTTCATTGTACACTTAAAAAATATACATCAAAACCTACACATTTTCATTGTACACTTAAAAAATGTACATCAAAGCCTACACATTTTCATTGTACACTTAAAAAGTGTACATCAAAACTTACACATTTTCATTGTAAACACTTAAAAGATATACATCAAAACCTACACATTTTCATTGTACACTTAAAAAATATACATCAAAACCTACACATTTTCATTGTACACTTAAAAAATGAACATCAACACTTACACATTTTCATTGTACACTCATAAAATGTAAATCAAAACTTACACATTTTCATTGTACACTCGTAAAATGTACATCAAAACCTACACATTTTCATTGTACACTCATAAAATATACATCAAAACCTACACTTTTTCATTGTAAACTTAAAAAATATACATCAAAACCTACACATTTTCATTGTACACTGAAAAAATGTACATCAAAATTTACACATTTTCATTGTACACTTAAAAAATGTACATCAAAACCTACACATTTTCATTGTACACTTAAAAAGTGTACATCAAAACCTACACATTTTCATTGTACACTTAAAAAATGTGCATCAAAACTTACACGTTTTCATTGTACACTTAAAAAATGTACATCAAAACCTACACATTTTCATTGAAAACTTAAAAAATGTACATTAGAACCTACACATTTTCATTGTACACTTAAAAAATATACATCAAAACCTACACATTTTCATTGTACACTTAAAAAATGTACATCAAAACTTGCACATTTTCATTGTAAACTTAAAAAATATACATCAAAACCTACACATTTTCATTGTACACTCATAAAATGTACATCAAAACTTACACATTTTCATTGTACACTTAAAAAATGTACATCAAAACCTACACATTTTCATTGTAAACTTAAAAAATATACATCAAAACTTACACATTTTCATTGTACACTTAAAAAATATACATCAAAACCTACACATTTTCATTGTACACTTCAAAAATATACATCAAAAACTACACATTTTAATTGTACACTTAAAAAATGTACATCAAAACCTACAAATTTTGATTGTAAACTTATAAAATATACATCAAAACTTACACATTTTCATTGTACACTTAAAAAATATACATCAAAACCTACACATTTTCATTGTACACTTCAAAAATATACATCAAAAACTACACATTTTCATTGTACACTCATAAAATGTACATCAAAACTTACACATTTTCATTGTACACTTAAAAAATGTACATCAAAACTTACACATTTTCATTGTACACTCATAAAATGAACATCAACACTTACACATTTTCATTGTAAACTTAAAAAATATACATCAAAACTTACACATTTTCATTGTACACTTAAAAAATATACATCAAAACCTACACATTTTCATTGTACACTTAAAAAATGAACATCAACACTTATACATTTTCATTGTACACTCATAAAATATACATCAAAACCTACACATTTTCATGGTACACTTCAAAAATATACATCAAAAACTACACATTTTCATTGTACACTCATAAAATGTACATCAAAAATTACACATTTTCATTGTACACTTATGAAATGTACATCAAAAGTTACACATTTTCATTGTACACTCATAAAATGAACATCAACACTTACACATTTTCATTGTAAACTTAAAAAATATACATCAAAACCTACACATTTTCATTGTACACTTAAAAAATGTACATCAAAACCTACACATTTTCATGTACACTCATATAATGTACATCAAAACCTACACATTTTCATTGTACACTTAAAAAATGTACATCAAAACTTACACATTTTCATTGTAAACTTAAAAAATATACATAAAAACTTACACATTTTCATTGTACACTTAAAAAATATACATCAAAGCCTACACATTTTCATTGTACACTTCAAAAATATACATCAAAAACTTCACATTTTCATTATACACTTAAAAAATATACATCAAAACCTACACATTTTCACTGTACACTCATAAAATGTACATCAAAACTTACGCATTTTCACTGTACACTTAAAAAATGTACATCAAAACCTACACATTTTCATTGTAAACTTAAAAAATATACATCAAAACTTACACATTTTCATTGTACACTTAAAAAATATACATCAAAACCTACACATTTTCATTGTACACTCATAACATGTACATCAAAACCTACACATTTTCATTGTGAACTTAAAAAATATACATCAAAACCTACACATTTTCATTGCACACTCATAAAATGTACATCAAAACTTACACATTTTCATTGTACACTCATAAAATGAACATCAACACTTACACATTTTCATTGTAAACTTAAAAAATATACATCAAAACTTACACATTTTCATTGTACACTTAAAAAATATACATCAAAACCTACACATTTTCATTGTACACTTATAAAATGATAATCAACACTTACACATTTTCATTGTACACTCATAAAATGTACATCAAAACTTACACATTTTCATTGTACACTCATAAAATGTACATCAAAATCTACACATTTTCATTGTACACTCATAAATTGTTTATCAAAACTTACACATTTTCATTGTGCCGTCATAAAATGTACATCAAAACTTACACATTTTCATTGTACACTCATAAAATGTGCATTAAAACTTACACATTTTCATAGTACACCTAAAAAATGTACACTAAAACGTACACATTTTCATTGTACACTTAAAAAATGTACATCAAAACCTACACATTTTCATTGTACACTTAAAAAATGTACATCAAAACTTACACATTTTCATTGTACATTTAAAAAATGTACATCAAAACCTACACATTTTCATTGTACACTTACAGAATATAAATCAAAACCTACACATTTTCATTGTACACTTAAAATATGTACATCAAAACCTACACATTTTCATTGTACACTTAAAAAATGTACATCAAAACTTACACATTTTCATTGTACACTTAAAAAATGTACATCAAAACCTACACATTTTCATTATTCACTTAAAAAATATACATCAAAACCTACACATTTTCATTGTACACTTAGAAATGTACATCAAAGCGTACACATTTTCATTGTACACTTAAAAAATGTACATCAAAACTTACACATTTTTATTGTTCACTTAAAAGATATACATCAAAACCTACACATTTTCATTGTACACTTAAAAAATGTACATCAAAGCCTACACATTTTCATTGTACACTTAAAAAGTGTACATCAAAACTTACACATTTTCATTGTAAACACTTAAAAGATATACATCAAAACCTACACATTTTCATTGTACACTTAAAAAATATACATCAAAACCTACACATTTTCATTGTACACTTAAAAAATGAACATCAACACTTACACATTTTCATTGTACACTCATAAAATGTAAATCAAAACTTACACATTTTCATTGTACACTCGTAAAATGTACATCAAAACCTACACATTTTCATTGTACACTCATAAAATATACATCAAAACCTACACTTTTTCATTGTAAACTTAAAAAATATACATCAAAACCTACACATTTTCATTGTACACTGAAAAAATGTACATCAAAACTTACACATTTTCATTGTACACTTAAAAAATGTACATCAAAACCTACACATTTTCATTGTACACTTAAAAAGTGTACATCAAAACCTACACATTTTCATTGTACACTTAAAAAATGTGCATCAAAACTTACACGTTTTCATTGTACACTTAAAAAATGTACATCAAAACCTACACATTTTCATTGAAAACTTAAAAAATGTACATTAAAACCTACACATTTTCATTGTACACTTAAAAAATATACATCAAAACCTACACATTTTCATTGTACACTTAAAAAATGTACATCAAAACTTGCACATTTTCATTGTAAACTTAAAAAATATACATCAAAACCTACACATTTTCATTGTACACTCATAAAATGTACATCAAAACTTACACATTTTCATTGTACACTTAAAAAATGTACATCAAAACCTACACATTTTCATTGTAAACTTAAAAAATATACATCAAAACTTACACATTTTCATTGTACACTTAAAAAATATACATCAAAACCTACACATTTTCATTGTACACTTCAAAAATATACATCAAAAACTACACATTTTCATTGTACACTTAAAAAATGTACATCAAAACCTACACATTTTCATTGTACACTTAAAAAATGTACATCAAAACTTGCACATTTTCATTGTAAACTTAAAAAATATACATCAAAACCTACACATTTTCATTGTACACTCATAAAATGTACATCAAAACTTACACATTTTCATTGTACACTTAAAAAATGTACATCAAAACCTACACATTCTCATTGTAAACTTAAAAAATATACATCAAAACTTACACATTTTCATTGTACACTTAAAAAATATACATCAAAACCTACACATTTTCATTGTACACTTCAAAAATATACATCAAAAACTACACATTTTCATTGTACACTTAAAAAGTGTACATCAAAACCTACACATTTTCATTGTACACTTAAAAAATGTGCATCAAAACTTACACGTTTTCATTGTACACTTAAAAAATGTACATCAAAACCTACACATTTTCATTGAAAACTTAAAAAATGTACATTAAAACCTACACATTTTCATTGTACACTTAAAAAATATACATCAAAACCTACACATTTTCATTGTACACTTAAAAAATGTACATCAAAACTTGCACATTTTCATTGTAAACTTAAAAAATATACATCAAAATCTACACATTTTCATTGTACACTCATAAAATGTACATCAAAACCTACACATTTTCATTGTACACTTAAAAAATGAACATCAACACTTACACATTTTCATTGTACACTCATAAAATGTAAATCAAAACTTACACATTTTCATTGTACACTCGTAAAATGTACATCAAAACCTACACATTTTCATTGTACACTCATAAAATATACATAAAAACCTACACTTTTTCATTGTAAACTTAAAAAATATACATCAAAACCTACACATTTTCATTGTACACTGAAAAAATGTACATCAAAACTTACACATTTTCATTGTACACTTAAAAAATGTACATCAAAACCTACACATTTTCATTGTACACTTAAAAAGTGTACATCAAAACCTACACATTTTCATTGTACACTTAAAAAATGTGCATCAAAACTTACACGTTTTCATTGTACACTTAAAAAATGTACATCAAAACCTACACATTTTCATTGAAAACTTAAAAAATGTACATTAAAACCTACACATTTTCATTGTACACTTAAGAAATATACATCAAAACCTACACATTTTCATTGTACACTTAAAAAATGTACATCAAAACTTGCACATTTTCATTGTAAACTTAAAAAATATACATCAAAACCTACACATTTTCATTGTACACTCATAAAATGTACATCAAAACTTACACATTTTCATTGTACACTTAAAAAATGTACATCAAAACCTACACATTTTCATTGTAAACTTAAAAAATATACATCAAAACTTACACATTTTCATTGTACACTTAAAAAATATACATCAAAACCTACACATTTTCATTGTACACTTCAAAAATATACATCAAAAAGTACACATTTTCATTGTACACTTAAAAAATGTACATCAAAACCTACAAATTTT
The DNA here is from genome assembly GCA_030765045.1 of Tenodera sinensis. NCBI lineage: Eukaryota > Metazoa > Arthropoda > Insecta > Mantodea > Mantidae > Tenodera > Tenodera sinensis. The sequence goes on along the minus strand of CM060963.1, from coordinate 163,766,649 downwards.
GATTGTAAACTTATAAAATATACATCAAAACTTACACATTTTCATTGTACACTTAAAAAATATACATCAAAACCTACACATTTTCATTGTACACTTCAAAAATATACATAAAAAACTACACATTTTCATTGTACACTCATAAAATGTACATCAAAACTTACACATTTTCATTGTACACTTAAAAAATGTACATCAAAACTTACACATTTTCATTGTACACTCATAAAGTGAACATCAACACTTACACATTTTCATTGTAAACTTAAAAAATATACATCAAAACTTACACATTTTCATTGTACACTTAAAAAATATACATCAAAACCTACACATTTTCATTGTACACTTAAAAAATGAACATCAACACTTACACATTTTCATTGTACACTCATAAAATATACATCAAAACCTACACATTTTCATGGTACACTTCAAAAATATACATAAAAAACTACACATTTTCATTGTACACTCATAAAATGTACATCAAAAATTACACATTTTCATTGTACACTTAAGAAATGTACATCAAAACTTACACATTTTCATTGTACACTCATAAAATGAACATCAACACTTACACATTTTCATTGTAAACTTAAAAAATATACATCAAAACCTACACATTTTCATTGTACACTTAAAAAATGTACATCAAAACCTACACATTTTCATGTACACTCATAAAATGTACATCAAAACCTACACATTTTCATTGTACACTTAAAAAATGTACATCAAAACCTACACATTTTCATTGTAAACTTAAAAAATATACATAAAAACTTACACATTTTCAATGTACACTTAAAAAATATACATCAAAGCCTACACATTTTCATTGTACACTTCAAAAATATACGTCAAAAACTTCACATTTTCATTATACACTTAAAAAATATACATCAAAACCTACACATTTTCACTGTACACTCATAAAATGTACATCAAAACTTACGCATTTTCACTGTACACTTAAAAAATGTACATCAAAACCTACACATTTTCATTGTAAACTTAAAAAATATACATCAAAACTTACACATTTTCATTGTACACTTAAAAAATATACATCAAAACCTACACATTTTCATTGTACACTCATAAAATGTACATCAAAACCTACACATTTTCATTGTGAGCTTAAAAAATATACATCAAAACCTACACATTTTCATTGCACACTCATAAAATGTACATCAAAACTTACACATTTTCATTGTACACTCATAAAACGAACATCAACACTTACACATTTTCATTGTAAACTTAAAAAATATACATCAAAACTTACACATTTTCATTGTACACTTAAAAAATATACATCAAAACCTACACATTTTCATTGTACACTTGTAAAATGATAATCAACACTTACACATTGTCATTGTACACTCATAAAATGTACATCAAAACTTACACATTTTCATTGTACACTCATAAAATGTACATCAAAATCTACACATTTTCATGGTACACTCATAAATTGTTTATCAAAACTTACACATTTTCATTGTGCCGTCATAAAATGTACATCAAAACTTACACATTTTCATTGTACACTCATAAAATGTTCATTAAAACTTACACATTTTCATAGTACACCTAGAAAATGTACACTAAAACGTACACATTTTCATTGTACACTAAAAAAATGTACATCAAAACCTACACATTTTCATTGTACACTTAAAAAATGTACATCAAAACTTACACATTTTCATTGTACATTTAAAAAATGTACATCAAAACCTACACATTTTCATTGTACACTTACAGAATATACATCAAAACCTACACATTTTCATTGTACACTTGAAAAATGTACATCAAAACCTACACATTTTCATTGTACACTTAAAAAATGTACATCACAACTTACACATTTTCATTGTACACTTAAAAAATGTACATCAAAACCTACACATTTTCATTATTCACTTAAAAAATATACATCAAAACCTACACATTTTCATTGTACACTTACAAATGTACATCAAAGCGTACACATTTTCATTGTACACTTAAAAAATGTACATCAAAACTTACACATTTTTATTGTTCACTTAAAAGATATACATCAAAACCTACACATTTTCATTGTACACTTAAAAAATGTACATCAAAACTTACACGTTTTCATTGTACACTTAAAAAATGTACATCAAAACCTACACGTTTTCATTTTACACTTAAAAAATATACATCAAAACCTACACATTTTCATTGTACACTTAAAAAATGAACATCAACACTTACACATTTTCATTGTACACTCATAAAATATACATCAAAACCTACACATTTTCATTGTACACTTCAAAAATATACATCAAAAACTACACATTTTCATTGTACACTCATAAAATGTACATCAAAACTTACACATTTTCATTGTACACTTACAAAATGTACATCAAAACCTACACATTTTCATTGTACACTTAAAAAATGTACATCAAAACTTACACATTTTCATTGTACATTTAAAAAATGTACATCAAAACCTACACATTTTCATTGTACACTCATAAAATGTACATCAAAACTTACACATTTTCGTTGTACACTTAAAAAATGTACATCAAAACCTACACATTTTCATTGTAAACTTAAAAAATATACATCAAAACTTACACATTTTCATTGTACACTTAAAAAATATACATCAAAACCTACACATTTTCATTGTACACTCATAAAATGTACATCATAACCTACACATTTTCATTGTAAACTTAAAAAATATACATCAAAACCTACACATTTTCATTGTACACTCATAAAATGTACATCAAAACTTACACATTTTCATTGTACACTTAAAAAATGTACATCAAAACCTACACATTTTCATTGTAAACTTAAAAAATATACATCAAAACTTACACATTTTCATTGTACACTTAAAAAATATACATCCAAACCTACACATTTTCATTGTACACTTCAAAAATATACATCAAAAACTACACATTTTCATTGTACACTTAAAAGATGTACATCAAAACCTACACATTTTCATTGTAAACTTAAAAATATACATCAAAACTTACACATTTTCATTGTACACTTAAAAAATATACATCAAAACCTACACATTTTCATTGTACACTTCAAAAATATACATAAAAAACTACACATTTTCATTGTACACTCATAAAATGTACCTAAAAGCTTACACATTTTGATTGTACACTTAAAAAATGTACATCAAAACTTACACATTTTCATTTTACACTCATAAAATGAACATCAACACTTACACATTTTCATTGTAAACTTAAAAAATATACATCAAAACTTACACATTTTCATTGTACACTTAAAAAATATACATCAAAGCCTACACATTTTCATTGTACACTTAAAAAATGAACATCAACACTTACACATTTTCATTGTACACTCATCAAATATACATCAAAACCTACACATTTTCATTGTACACTTCAAAAATATACATCAAAAACTACACATTTTCATTGTACACTCATAAAATGTACATCAAAACTTACACATTTTCATTGTACACTAAAAAAATGTACATCAAAACCTACACATTTTCATTGTACACTCATAAAATGTACATCAAAACTTACACATTTTCGTTGTACACTTAAAAAATGTACATCAAAACCTACACATTTTCATTGTAAACTTAAAAAATATACATCAAAACTTACACATTTTCATTGTACACTTAAAAAATATACATCAAAACCTACACATTTTCATTGTACACTCACAAATGTACATCATAACCTACACATTTTCATTGTAAACTTAAAAAATATACATCAACACCTACACATTTTCATTGTACACTCATAAAATGTACATCAAAACTTACACATCTTCATTGTACACTCATAAAATGAACATCAACACTTACACAGTTTCATTGTAAACTTAAGAAATATACATCAAAACTTACACATTTTCATTGTACACTTAAAAAATATACATCAAAACCTACACATTTTCATTGTACACTTATAAAATGATCATCAACACTTACACATTTTCATTGTACACTCATAAAATGTACATCAAAACTTACACATTTTTATTGTACACTCATAAAATGTACATCAAAAGTTGCACATTTTCATTGTACACTCATATTATGTACATCAAAATCTACACATTTTCATCGTACACTCATAAAATGTACATCAAAACTTACACATTTTCATTGTACACTCATAAAATGTACATCAAAACTTACACATTTTCATTGTACACTCATAAAATGTACATCAAAACGTACACACTTTTATTGTACACACAAAAAATGTACATCAAAACCTACACATTTTCATTGTAAACTTAAAAAATGTACATCAAAACTTACACATTTTCATTGTACACTTAAAAAATGTACATCAAAACTTACACATTTTCATTGTACACTTAAAAAATGTACATCAAAACCTACACATTTTCAATGTACACTTAAAAAATGTACATCAAAACTTACAGATTTTCATTGTACACTCATAAAATGTACATCAAAACTTACACATTTTCATTGTACACTTAAAAAAGATACATCAAAACTTACACATTTTCATAGTACACCTAAAAAATGTACATTAAAACGTACACATTTTCATTGTACACTTAAAAAATGTACATCAATACCTACACATTTTCATTGTACACTTAAAAAATGTACATCAAAACTTACACATTTTCATTGTACATTTAAAAAATGCACATCAAAACCTACACATTTTCATTGTACACTTAAAGAATATACATCAAAACCTACACATTTTCATTGTACACTTAAAAAATGTACATCAAAACCTACACATTTTCATTGTACACTTAAAAAATGTGCATCAAAACTTACACATTTTCATTGTACACTTAAAAAATGTACATCAAAACTTACACATTTTCATTATTCACTTAAAAATATACATCAAAACCTACACATTTTCATTGTGCACTAACAAATGTACATCAAAACGTACACATTTTCATTCTACACTTAAAAAATGTACATCAAAACTTACACATTTTCATTGTACACTTAGAAGATATACATCAAAACCTACACATTTTCATTGTACACTTAAAAAATGTACATTAAAACTTACACATTTTCATTGTACACTCATAAAATGTACATCAAAACCTACACATTTTCATTGTAAACTTAGAAAACCTACATCAAAACTTACACATTTTCATTGTACACTTACAAAACGTACATCAAAACTTACACATTTTCATTGTACACTTAAAAAATGTACATCAAAACTTACACATTTTCATTGTACACTTAAAAAATATACATCAAAACCTACACATTTTCATTGTACACTCATAAAATGTAAATCAAAACTTACACATTTTCATTGTACACTCGTAAAATGTACATCAAAACCTACACATTTTCATTGTACACTCATAAAATATACATCAAAACCTACACTTTTTCATTGTAAACTTAAAAAATATACATCAAAACCTACACATTTTCATTGTACACTTAAAAAATGTACATCAAAACTTACACATTTTCATTGTACACTTAAAAAATGTACATCAAAACCTACACATTTTCATTGTACACTTAAAAAGTGTACACCAAAACCTACACATTTTCATTGTACACTTAAAAAATGTGCATCAAAACTTACACGTTTTCATTGTACACTTAAAAAATGTACATCAAAAGCTACACATTTTCATTCAAAACTTAAAAAATGTACATTAAAACCTACACATTTTCATTGTAAACTTAAAAAATATACATCAAAACCTACACATTTTCATTGTACACTCATAAAATGTACATCAAAACTTACACATTTTCATTGTACACTTAAAAAATGTACATCAAAACCTACACATTTTCATTGTAAACTTAAAAAATATACATCAAAACTTACACATTTTCATTGTACACTTAAAAGATATACATCAAAACCTACACATTTTCATTGTACACTTCAAAAATATACATCAAAAACTACACATTTTAATTGTACACTTAAAAAATGTACATCAAAACCTACAAATTTTGATTGTAAACTTATAAAATATACATCAAAACTTACACATTTTCATTGTACACTTAAAAAATATACATCAAAACCTACACATTTTCATTGTACACTTCAAAAATATACATCAAAAACTACACATTTTCATTGTACACTCATAAAATGTACATCAAGACTTACACATTTTCATTGTACACTTAAAAAATGTACATCAAAACTTACACATTTTCATTGTACACTCATAAAATGAACATCAACACTTACACGTTTTCATTGTAAACTTAAAAAATATACATCAAAACTTACACATTTTCATTGTACACTTAAAAAATATACATCAAAACCTACACATTTTCATTGTACACTTAAAAAATGAACATCAACACTTATACATTTTCATTGTACACTCATAAAATATACATCAAAACCTACACATTTTCATGGTACACTTCAAAAATATACATCAAAAACTACACATTTTCATTGTACACTCATAAAATGTACATCAAAAATTACACATTTTCATTGTACACTTAAGAAATGTACATCAAAACTTACACATTTTTATTGTACACTCATAAAATGTACATCAAAAGTTGCACATTTTCATTGTACACTCATATTATGTACATCAAAATCTACACATTTTCATCGTACACTCATAAAATGTACATCAAAACTTACACATTTTCATTGTACACTCATAAAATGTACATCAAAACTTACACATTTTCATTGTACACTCATAAAATGTACATCAAAACGTACACACTTTTATTGTACACACAAAAAATGTACATCAAAACCTACACATTTTCATTGTAAACTTAAAAAATGTACATCAAAACTTACACATTTTCATTGTACACTTAAAAAATGTACATCAAAACTTACACATTTTCATTGTACACTTAAAAAATGTACATCAAAACCTACACATTTTCAATGTACACTTAAAAAATGTACATCAAAACTTACAGATTTTCATTGTACACTCATAAAATGTACATCAAAACTTACACATTTTCATTGTACACTTAAAAAAGATACATCAAAACTTACACATTTTCATAGTACACCTAAAAAATGTACATTAAAACGTACACATTTTCATTGTACACTTAAAAAATGTACATCAATACCTACACATTTTCATTGTACACTTAAAAAATGTACATCAAAACTTACACATTTTCATTGTACATTTAAAAAATGCACATCAAAACCTACACATTTTCATTGTACACTTAAAGAATATACATCAAAACCTACACATTTTCATTGTACACTTAAAAAATGTACATCAAAACCTACACATTTTCATTGTACACTTAAAAAATGTGCATCAAAACTTACACATTTTCATTGTACACTTAAAAAATGTACATCAAAACTTACACATTTTCATTATTCACTTAAAAATATACATCAAAACCTACACATTTTCATTGTGCACTAACAAATGTACATCAAAACGTACACATTTTCATTCTACACTTAAAAAATGTACATCAAAACTTACACATTTTCATTGTACACTTAGAAGATATACATCAAAACCTACACATTTTCATTGTACACTTAAAAAATGTACATTAAAACTTACACATTTTCATTGTACACTCATAAAATGTACATCAAAACCTACACATTTTCATTGTAAACTTAAAAAACCTACATCAAAACTTACACATTTTCATTGTACACTTACAAAACGTACATCAAAACTTACACATTTTCATTGTACACTTAAAAAATGTACATCAAAACTTACACATTTTCATTGTACACTTAAAAAATATACATCAAAACCTACACATTTTCATTGTACACTCATAAAATGTAAATCAAAACTTACACATTTTCATTGTACACTCGTAAAATGTACATCAAAACCTACACATTTTCATTGTACACTCATAAAATATACATCAAAACCTACACTTTTTCATTGTAAACTTAAAAAATATACATCAAAACCTACACATTTTCATTGTACACTTAAAAAATGTACATCAAAACTTACACATTTTCATTGTACACTTAAAAAATGTACATCAAAACCTACACATTTTCATTGTACACTTAAAAAGTGTACACCAAAACCTACACATTTTCATTGTACACTTAAAAAATGTGCATCAAAACTTACACGTTTTCATTGTACACTTAAAAAATGTACATCAAAAGCTACACATTTTCATTCAAAACTTAAAAAATGTACATTAAAACCTACACATTTTCATTGTAAACTTAAAAAATATACATCAAAACCTACACATTTTCATTGTACACTCATAAAATGTACATCAAAACTTACACATTTTCATTGTACACTTAAAAAATGTACATCAAAACCTACACATTTTCATTGTAAACTTAAAAAATATACATCAAAACTTACACATTTTCATTGTACACTTAAAAGATATACATCAAAACCTACACATTTTCATTGTACACTTCAAAAATATACATCAAAAACTACACATTTTAATTGTACACTTAAAAAATGTACATCAAAACCTACAAATTTTGATTGTAAACTTATAAAATATACATCAAAACTTACACATTTTCATTGTACACTTAAAAAATATACATCAAAACCTACACATTTTCATTGTACACTTCAAAAATATACATCAAAAACTACACATTTTCATTGTACACTCATAAAATGTACATCAAGACTTACACATTTTCATTGTACACTTAAAAAATGTACATCAAAACTTACACATTTTCATTGTACACTCATAAAATGAACATCAACACTTACACGTTTTCATTGTAAACTTAAAAAATATACATCAAAACTTACACATTTTCATTGTACACTTAAAAAATATACATCAAAACCTACACATTTTCATTGTACACTTAAAAAATGAACATCAACACTTATACATTTTCATTGTACACTCATAAAATATACATCAAAACCTACACATTTTCATGGTACACTTCAAAAATATACATCAAAAACTACACATTTTCATTGTACACTCATAAAATGTACATCAAAAATTACACATTTTCATTGTACACTTAAGAAATGTACATCAAAACTTACACATTTTCATTGTACACTCATAAAATGAACATCAACACTTACACATTTTCATTGTAAACTTAAAAAATTTACATCAAAACCTACACATTTTCATTGTACACTTAAAAAATGTACATCAAAACCTACACATTTTCATGTACACTCATATAATGTACATCAAAACCTACACATTTTCATTGTACACTTAAAAAATGTACATCAAAACTTACACATTTTCATTGTAAACTTAAAAAATATACATAAAAACTTACACATTTTCATTGTACACTTAAAAAATATACATCAAAGCCTACACATTTTCATTGTACACTTCAAAAATATACATCAAAAACTTCACATTTTCATTATACACTTAAAAAATATACATCAAAACCTACACATTTTCACTGTACACTCATAAAATGTACATCAAAACTTACGCATTTTCACTGTACACTTAAAAATGTACATCAAAACCTACACATTTTCATTGTAAACTTAAAAAATATACATCAAAACTTACACATTTTCATTGTACACTTAAAAAATATACATCAAAACCTACACATTTTCATTGTACACTCATAACATGTACATCAAAACCTACACATTTTCATTGTGAACTTAAAAAATATACATCAAAACCTACACATTTTCATTGCACACTCATAAAATGTACATCAAAACTTACACATTTTCATTGTATACTCATAAAATGAACATCAACACTTACACATTTTCATTGTAAACTTAAAAAATATACATCAAAACTTACACATTTTCATTGTACACTTAAAAAATATACATCAAAACCTACACATTTTCATTGTACACTTATAAAATGATAATCAACACTTACACATTTTCATTGTACACTCATAAAATGTACATCAAAACTTACACATTTTCATTGCACACTCATAAAATGTACATCAAAATCTACACATTTTCATTGTACACTCATAAATTGTTTATCAAAACTTACACATTTTCAATGTGCCGTCATAAAATGTACATCAAAACTTACACATTTTCATTGTACACTCATAAAATGTGCATTAAAACTTACACATTTTCATAGTACACCTAAAAAATGTACACTAAAACGTACACATTTTCATTGTACACTTAAAAAATGTACATCAAAACCTACACATTTTCATTGTACACTTAAAAAATGTACATCAAAACTTACACATTTTCATTGTACATTTAAAAAATGTACATCAAAACCTACACATTTTCATTGTACCCTTACAGAATATAAATCAAAACCTACACATTTTCATTGTACACTTAAAATATGTACATCAAAACCTACACATTTTCATTGTACACTTAAAAAATGTACATCAAAACTTACACATTTTCATTGTACACTTAAAAAATGTACATCAAAACCTACACATTTTCATTATTCACTTAAAAAATATACATCAAAACCTACACATTTTCATTGTACACTTACAAATGTACATCAAAGCGTACACATTTTCATTGTACACTTAAAAAATGTACATCAAAACTTACACATTTTTATTGTTCACTTAAAAGATATACATCAAAACCTACACATTTTCATTGTACACTTAAAAAATATACATCAAAACCTACACATTTTCATTGTACACTTAAAAAATGTACATCAAAGCCTACACATTTTCATTGTACACTTAAAAAGTGTACATCAAAACTTACACATTTTCATTGTAAACACTTAAAAGATATACATCAAAACCTACACATTTTCATTGTACACTTAAAAAATATACATCAAAACCTACACATTTTCATTGTACACTTAAAAAATGAACATCAACACTTACACATTTTCATTGTACACTCATAAAATGTAAATCAAAACTTACACATTTTCATTGTACACTCGTAAAATGTACATCAAAACCTACACATTTTCATTGTACACTCATAAAATATACATCAAAACCTACACTTTTTCATTGTAAACTTAAAAAATATACATCAAAACCTACACATTTTCATTGTACACTGAAAAAATGTACATCAAAATTTACACATTTTCATTGTACACTTAAAAAATGTGCATCAAAACCTACACATTTTCATTGTACACTTAAAAAGTGTACATCAAAACCTACACATTTTCATTGTACACTTAAAAAATGTGCATCAAAACTGACACGTTTTCATTGTACACTTAAAAAATGTACATCAAAACCTACACATTTTCATTGAAAACTTAAAAAATGTACATTAAAACCTACACATTTTCATTGTACACTTAAAAAATATACATCAAAACCTACACATTTTCATTGTACACTTAAAAAATGTACATCAAAACTTGCACATTTTCATTGTAAACTTAAAAAATATACATCAAAACCTACACATTTTCATTGTACACTCATAAAATGTACATCAAAACTTACACATTTTCATTGTACACTTAAAAAATGTACATCAAAACCTACACATTTTCATTGTAAACTTAAAAAATATACATCAAAACTTACACATTTTCATTGTACACTTAAAAAATATACATCAAAACCTACACATTTTCATTGTACACTTCAAAAATATACATCAAAAACTACACATTTTAATTGTACACTTAAAAAATGTACATCAAAACCTACAAATTTTGATTGTAAACTTATAAAATATACATCAAAACTTACACATTTTCATTGTACACTTAAAAAATATACATCAAAACCTACACATTTTCATTGTACACTTCAAAAATATACATCAAAAACTACACATTCTCATTGTACACTCATAAAATGTACATCAAAACTTACACATTTTCATTGTACACTTAAAAAATGTACATCAAAACTTACACATTTTCATTGTACACTCATAAAATGAACATCAACACTTACACATTTTCATTGTAAACTTAAAAAATATACATCAAAACTTACACATTTTCATTGTACACTTAAAAAATATACATCAAAACCTACACATTTTCATTGTACACTTAAAAAATGAACATCAACACTTATACATTTTCATTGTACACTCATAAAATATACATCAAAACCTACACATTTTCATGGTACACTTCAAAAATATACATCAAAAACTACACATTTTCATTGTACACTCATAAAATGTACATCAAAAATTACACATTTTCATTGTACACTTAAGAAATGTACATCAAAACTTACACATTTTCATTGTACACTCATAAAATGAACATCAACATTTACACATTTTCATTGTAAACTTAAAAAATATACATCAAAACCTACACATTTTCATTGTACACATAAAAAATGTACATCAAAACCTACACATTTTCATGTACACTCATATAATGTACATCAAAACCTACACATTTTCATTGTACACTTAAAAAATGTACATCAAAACTTACACATTTTCTTTGTAAACTTAAAAAATATACATAAAAACTTACACATTTTCATTGTACACTTAAAAAATATACATCAAAGCCTACACATTTTCATTGTACACTTCAAAAATATACATCAAAAACTTCACATTTTCATTATACACTTAAAAAATATACATCAAAACCTACACATTTTCACTGTACACTCATAAAATGTACATCAAAACTTACGCATTTTCACTGTACACTTAAAAAATGTACATCAAAACCTACACATTTTCATTGTAAACTTAAAAAATATACATCAAAACTTACACATTTTCATTGTACACTTAAAAAATATACATCAAAACCTACACATTTTCATTGTACACTCATAACATGTACATCAAAACCTACACATTTTCATTGTGAACTTAAAAAATATACATCAAAACCTACACATTTTCATTGCACACTCATAAAATGTACATCAAAACTTACACATTTTCATTGTACACTCATAAAATGAACATCAACACTTACACATTTTCATTGTAAACTTAAAAAATATACATCAAAACTTACACATTTTCATTGTACACTTAAAAAATATACATCAAAACCTACACATTTTCATTGTACACTTATAAAATGATAATCAACACTTACACATTTTCATTGTACACTCATAAAATGTACATCAAAACTTACACATTTTCATTGTACACTCATAAAATGTACATCAAAATCTACACATTTTCATTGTACACTCATAAATTGTTTATCAAAACTTACACATTTTCATTGTGCCGTCATAAAATGTACATCAAAACTTACACATTTTCATTGTACACTCATAAAATGTGCATTAAAACTTACACATTTTCATAGTACACCTAAAAAATGTACACTAAAACGTACACATTTTCATTGTACACTTAAAAAATGTACATCAAAACCTACACATTTTCATTGTACACTTAAAAAATGTACATCAAAACTTACACATTTTCATTGTACATTTAAAAAATGTACATCAAAACCTACACATTTTCATTGTACACTTACAGAATATAAATCAAAACCTACACATTTTCATTGTACACTTAAAATATGTACATCAAAACCTACACATTTTCATTGTACACTTAAAAAATGTGCATCAAAACTTACACATTTTCATTGTACACTTAAAAAATGTACATCAAAACCTACACATTTTCATTATTCACTTAAAAAATATACATCGAAACCTACACATTTTCATTGTACACTTACAAATGTACATCAAAGCGTACACATTTTCATTGTACACTTAAAAAATGTACATCAAAACTTACACATTTTTATTGTTCACTTAAAAGATATACATCAAAACCTACACATTTTCATTGTACACTTAAAAAATATACATCAAAACCTACACATTTTCATTGTACACTTAAAAAATGTACATCAAAGCCTACACATTTTCATTGTACACTTAAAAAGTGTACATCAAAACTTACACATTTTCATTGTAAACACTTAAAAGATATACATCAAAACCTACACATTTTCATTGTACACTTAAAAAATATACATCAAAACCTACACATTTTCATTGTACACTTAAAAAATGAACATCAACACTTACACATTTTCATTGTACACTCATAAAATGTAAATCAAAACTTACACATTTTCATTGTACACTCGTAAAATGTACATCAAAACCTACACATTTTCATTGTACACTCATAAAATATACATCAAAACCTACACTTTTTCATTGTAAACTTAAAAAATATACATCAAAACCTACACATTTTCATTGTACACTGAAAAAATGTACATCAAAACTTACACATTTTCATTGTACACTTAAAAAATGTACATCAAAACCTACACATTTTCATTGTACACTTAAAAAGTGTACATCAAAACCTACACATTTTCATTGTACACTTAAAAAATGTGCATCAAAACTTACACGTTTTCATTGTACACTTAAAAAATGTACATCAAAACCTACACATTTTCATTGAAAACTTAAAAAATGTACATTAAAACCTACACATTTTCATTGTACACTTAAAAAATATACATCAAAACCTACACATTTTCATTGTACACTTAAAAAATGTACATCAAAACTTGCACATTTTCATTGTAAACTTAAAAAATATACATCAAAACCTACACATTTTCATTGTACACTCATAAAATGTACATCAAAACTTACACATTTTCATTGTACACTTAAAAAATGTACATCAAAACCTACACATTTTCATTGTAAACTTAAAAAATATACATCAAAACTTACACATTTTCATTGTACACTTAAAAAATATACATCAAAACCTACACATTTTCATTGTACACTTCAAAAATATACATCAAAAACTACACATTTTCATTGTACACTTAAAAAATGTACATCAAAACCTACACATTTTCATTGTACACTTAAAAAATGTACATCAAAACTTGCACATTTTCATTGTAAACTTAAAAAATATACATCAAAACCTACACATTTTCATTGTACACTCATAAAATGTACATCAAAACTTACACATTTTCATTGTACACTTAAAAAATGTACATCAAAACCTACACATTCTCATTGTAAACTTAAAAAATATACATCAAAACTTACACATTTTCATTGTACACTTAAAAAATATACATCAAAACCTACACATTTTCATTGTACACTTCAAAAATATACATAAAAAACTACACATTTTCATTGTACACTTAAAAAGTGTACATCAAAACCTACACATTTTCATTGTACACTTAAAAAATGTGCATTAAAATCTACACATTTTCATTGTACACTTAAAAAATATACATCAAAACCTACACATTTTCATTGTACACTTAAAAAATGTACATCAAAACTTGCACATTTTCATTGTAAACTTAAAAAATATACATCAAAATCTACACATTTTCATTGTACACTCATAAAATGTACATCAAAACCTACACATTTTCATTGTACACTTAAAAAATGAACATCAACACTTACACATTTTCATTGTACACTCATAAAATGTAAATCAAAACCTACACATTTTCATTGTACACTTATAAAATGATAATCAACACTTACACATTTTCATTGTACACTCATAAAATGTACATCAAAACTTACACATTTTCATTGTACACTCATAAAATGTACATCAAAATCTACACATTTTCATTGTACACTCATAAATTGTTTATCAAAACTTACACATTTTCATTGTGCCGTCATAAAATGTACATCAAAACTTACACATTTTCATTGTACACTCATAAAATGTGCATTAAAACTTACACATTTTCATAGTACACCTAAAAAATGTACACTAAAACGTACACATTTTCATTGTACACTTAAAAAATGTACATCAAAACCTACACATTTTCATTGTACACTTAAAAAATGTACATCAAAACTTACACATTTTCATTGTACATTTAAAAGATGTACATCAAAACCTACACATTTTCATTGTACACTTACAGAATATAAATCAAAACCTACACATTTTCATTGTACACTTAAAATATGTACATCAAAACCTACACATTTTCATTGTACACTTAAAAAATGTACATCAAAACTTACACATTTTCATTGTACACTTAAAAAAAGTACATCAAAACCTACACATTTTCATTATTCACTTAAAAAATATACATCGAAACCTACACATTTTCATTGTACACTTACAAATGTACATCAAAGCGTACACATTTTCATTGTACACTTAAAAAATGTACATCAAAACTTACACATTTTTATTGTTCACTTAAAAGATATACATCAAAACCTACACATTTTCATTGTACACTTAAAAAATATACATCAAAACCTACACATTTTCATTGTACACTTAAAAAATGTACATCAAAGCCTACACATTTTCATTGTACACTTAAAAAGTGTACATCAAAACTTACACATTTTCATTGTAAACACTTAAAAGATATACATCAAAACCTACACATTTTCATTGTACACTTAAAAAATATACATCAAAACCTACACATTTTCATTGTACACTTAAAAAATGAACATCAACACTTACACATTTTCATTGTACACTCATAAAATGTAAATCAAAACTTACACATTTTCATTGTACACTCGTAAAATGTACATCAAAACCTACACATTTTCATTGTACACTCATAAAATATACATCAAAACCTACACTTTTTCATTGTAAACTTAAAAAATATACATCAAAACCTACACATTTTCATTGTACACTGAAAAAATGTACATCAAAACTTACACATTTTCATTGTACACTTAAAAAATGTACATCAAAACCTACACATTTTCATTGTACACTTAAAAAGTGTACATCAAAACCTACACATTTTCATTGTACACTTAAAAAATGTGCATCAAAACTTGCACATTTTCATTGTAAACTTAAAAAATATACATCAAAACCTACACATTTTCATTGTACACTCATAAAATGTACATCAAAACTTACACATTTTCATTGTACACTTAAAAAATGTACATCAAAACCTACACATTCTCATTGTAAACTTAAAAAATATACATCAAAACTTACACATTTTCATTGTACACTTAAAAAATATACATCAAAAGCTACACATTTTCATTGTACACTTCAAAAATATACATCAAAAACTACACATTTTCATTGTACACTTAAAAAGTGTACATCAAAACCTACACATTTTCATTGTACACTTAAAAAATGTGCATCAAAACTTACACGTTTTCATTGTACACTTAAAAAATGTACATCAAAACCTACACATTTTCATTGAAAACTTAAAAAATGTACATTAAAACCTACACATTTTCATTGTACACTTAAAAAATATACATCAAAACCTACACTTTTTCATTGTACACTTAAAAAATGTACATCAAAACTTGCACATTTTCATTGTAAACTTAAAAAATATACATCAAAATCTACACATTTTCATTGTACACTCATAAAATGTACATCAAAACCTACACATTTTCATTGTACACTTAAAAAATGAACATCAACACTTACACATTTTCATTGTACACTCATAAAATGTAAATCAAAACTTACACATTTTCATTGTACACTCGTAAAATGTACATCAAAACCTACACATTTTCATTGTACACTCATAAAATATACATCAAAACCTACACTTTTTCATTGTAAACTTAAAAAATATACATCAAAACCTACACATTTTCATTGTACACTGAAAAAATGTACATCAAAACTTACACATTTTCATTGTACACTTAAAAAATGTACATCAAAACCTACACATCTTCATTGTACACTTAAAAAGTGTACATCAAAACCTACACATTTTCATTGTACACTTAAAAAATGTGCATCAAAACTTACACGTTTTCATTGTACACTTAAAAAATGTACATCAAAACCTACACATTTTCATTGAAAACTTAAAAAATGTACATTAAAACCTACACATTTTCATTGTACACTTAAGAAATATACATCAAAACCTACACATTTTCATTGTACACTTAAAAAATGTACATCAAAACTTGCACATTTTCATTGTAAACTTAAAAAATATACATCAAAACCTACACATTTTCATTGTACACTCATAAAATGTACATCAAAACTTACACATTTTCATTGTACACTTAAAAAATGTACATCAAAACCTACACATTTTCATTGTAAACTTAAAAAATATACATCAAAACTTACACATTTTCATTGTACACTTAAAAAATATACATCAAAACCTACACATTTTCATTGTACACTTCAAAAATATACATCAAAAACTACACATTTTCATTGTACACTTAAAAAATGTACATCAAAACCTACAAATTTTGATTGTAAACTTATAAAATATACATCAAAACTTACACATTTTCATTGTACACTTAAAAAATATACATCAAAACCTACACATTTTCATTGTACACTTCAAAAATATACATAAAAAACTACACATTTTCATTGTACACTCATAAAATGTACATCAAAACTTACACATTTTCATTGTACACTTAAAAAATGTACATCAAAACTTACACATTTTCATTGTACACTCATAAAGTGAACATCAACACTTACACATTTTCATTGTAAACTTAAAAAATATACATCAAAACTTACACATTTTCATTGTACACTTAAAAAATATACATCAAAACCTACACATTTTCATTGTACACTTAAAAAATGAACATCAACACTTACACATTTTCATTGTACACTCATAAAATATACATCAAAACCTACACATTTTCATGGTACACTTCAAAAATATACATAAAAAACTACACATTTTCATTGTACACTCATAAAATGTACATAAAAAATTACACATTTTCATTGTACACTTAAGAAATGTACATCAAAACTTACACATTTTCATTGTACACTCATAAAATGAACATCAACACTTACACATTTTCATAGTAAACTTAAAAAATATACATCAAAACCTACACATTTTCATTGTACACTTAAAAAATGTACATCAAAACCTACACATTTTCATGTACACTCATAAAATGTACATCAAAACCTACACATTTTCATTGTACACTTAAAAAATGTACATCAAAACCTACACATTTTCATTGTAAACTTAAAAAATATACATAAAAACTTACACATTTTCAATGTACACTTAAAAAATATACATCAAAGCCTACACATTTTCATTGTACACTTCAAAAATATACGTCAAAAACTTCACATTTTCATTATACACTTAAAAAATATACATCAAAACCTACACATTTTCACTGTACACTCATAAAATGTACATCAAAACTTACGCATTTTCACTGTACACTTAAAAAATGTACATCAAAACCTACACATTTTCATTGTAAACTTAAAAAATATACATAAAAACTTACACATTTTCATTGTACACTTAAAAAATATACATCAAAGCCTACACATTTTCATTGTACACTTCAAAAATATACATCAAAAACTTCACATTTTCATTATACACTTAAAAAATATACATCAAAACCTACACATTTTCACTGTACACTCATAAAATGTACATCAAAACTTACGCATTTTCACTGTACACTTAAAAATGTACATCAAAACCTACACATTTTCATTGTAAACTTAAAAAATATACATCAAAACTTACACATTTTCATTGTACACTTAAAAAATATACATCAAAACCTACACATTTTCATTGTACACTCATAACATGTACATCAAAACCTACACATTTTCATTGTGAACTTAAAAAATATACATCAAAACCTACACATTTTCATTGCACACTCATAAAATGTACATCAAAACTTACACATTTTCATTGTATACTCATAA
Organism: Tenodera sinensis; assembly: GCA_030765045.1. Classification (NCBI taxonomy): domain Eukaryota; kingdom Metazoa; phylum Arthropoda; class Insecta; order Mantodea; family Mantidae; genus Tenodera; species Tenodera sinensis. Next base: position 163,746,903 of record CM060963.1, on the reverse strand, counting down.
AATGAACATCAACACTTACACATTTTCATTGTAAACTTAAAAAATATACATCAAAACTTACACATTTTCATTGTACACTTAAAAAATATACATCAAAACCTACACATTTTCATTGTACACTTATAAAATGATAATCAACACTTACACATTTTCATTGTACACTCATAAAATGTACATCAAAACTTACACATTTTCATTGTACACTCATAAAATGTACATCAAAACCTACACATTTTCATTGTGAGCTTAAAAAATATACATCAAAACCTACACATTTTCATTGCACACTCATAAAATGTACATCAAAACTTACACATTTTCATTGTACACTCATAAAATGAACATCAACACTTACACATTTTCATTGTAAACTTAAAAAATATACATCAAAACTTACACATTTTCATTGTACACTTAAAAAATATACATCAAAACCTACACATTTTCATTGTACACTTGTAAAATGATAATCAACACTTACACATTGTCATTGTACACTCATAAAATGTACATGAAAACTTACACATTTTCATTGTACACTCATAAAATGTACATCAAAATCTACACATTTTCATGGTACACTCATAAATTGTTTATCAAAACTTACACATTTTCATTGTGCCGTCATAAAATGTACATCAAAACTTACACATTTTCATTGTACACTCATAAAATGTGCATTAAAACTTACACATTTTCATAGTACACCTAAAAAATGTACACTAAAACGTACACATTTTCATTGTACACTAAAAAAATGTACATCAAAACCTACACATTTTCATTGTACACTTAAAAAATGTACATCAAAACTTACACATTTTCATTGTACATTTAAAAAATGTACATCAAAACCTACATATTTTCATTGTACACTTACAGAATATACATCAAAACCTACACATTTTCATTGTACACTTGAAAAATGTACATCAAAACCTACACATTTTCATTGTACACTTAAAAAATGTACATCACAACTTACACATTTTCATTGTACACTTAAAAAATGTACATCAAAACCTACACATTTTCATTATTCACTTAAAAAATATACATCAAAACCTACACATTTTCATTGTACACTTACAAATGTACATCAAAGCGTACACATTTTCATTGTACACTTAAAAAATGTACATCAAAACTTACACATTTTTATTGTTCACTTAAAAGATATACATCAAAACCTACACATTTTCATTGTACACTTAAAAAATGTACATCAAAGCCTACACATTTTCATTGTACACTTAAAAAGTGTACATCAAAACTTACACATTTTCATTGTACACTTAAAAGATATACATCAAAACCTACACATTTTCATTGTACACTTAAAAAATATACATCAAGACCTACACATTTTCATTGTAAACTCATAAAATGAACATCAACACTTACACATTTTCATTGTAAACTTAAAAAATATACATCAAAACCTACACATTTTCATTGTACACTTAAAAAATGTACATCAAAACCTACACATTTTCATTGTACACTTAAAAAATGTACATCAAAACCTACACATTTTCATTGTACACTTAAAAAATGTACATCAAAACCTACACATTTTCAATGTACACTTAAAAAGTGTACATCAAAACTTACACATTTTCATTGTACACTTAAAAAGTGTACATCAAAACCTACACATTTTCATTGAAAACTTAAAAAATGTACATTAAAACCTACACATTTTCATTGTACACTTAAAAAATATACATCAAAACCTACACATTTTCATTGTACACTTAAAAAATGTACATCAAAACTTACACATTTTCATTGTAAACTTAAAAATTATACATCAAAACCTACACATTTTCATTGTACACTCATAAAATGTACATCAAAATTTACACATTTTCATTGTACACTTAAAAAATGTACATCAAAACCTACACATTTTCATTGTAAACTTAAAAAATATACATCAAAACTTACACATTTTCATTGTACACTTAAAAAATATACATCAAAACCTACACATTTTCATTGTACACTTAAAAAATATACATCAAAACCTACACATTTTCATTGTACACTTCAAAAATATACATCAAAAACTACACATTTTCATTGTACACTCATAAAATGTACATCAAAACTTACACATTTTCAATGTACACTTAAAAAATGTACATCAAAACTTACACATTTTCATTGTACCCTCATAAAATGAACATCAACACTTACACATTTTCATTGTAAAGTTAAAAAATATACATCAAAACTTACACATTTTCATTGTACACTTAAAAAATATACATCAAAACCTACACATTTTCATTGTACACTTAAAAAATGTACATCAACACTTACACATTTTCATTGTACACTCATAAAATATACATCAAAACCTACACATTTTCATTGTACACTTCAAAATTATACATCAAAAACTACACATTTTCATTGTACACTCGTAAAATGTACATCAAAACTTACACATTTTCATTGTACACTCGTAAAATGAACATCAACACTTACACATTTTCATTGTAAACTTAAAAAATATACATCAAAACTTACACATTTTCATTGTACACTTAAAAATGTACATCAAAACTTACACATTTTCATTGTACACTTAAAAAATGTACATCAAAACCTACACATCTTCATTGTACACTTAAAAAATGTACATCAAAACTTACACATTTTCATTGTACACTCATAAAATGTACATCAAAACTTACACATTTTCATTGTACACTTAAAAAAGATACATCAAAGCTTACACATCTTCATAGTACACCTAAAAAATGTACATTAAAACGTACACATTTTCATTGTACACTTAAAAAATGTCCATCAAAGCCTACACATTTTCATTGTACACTTAATAAATGTACATCAAAACTTACACATTTTCATTGTACATTTAAAAAATGTACATCAAAACCTACACATTTTCATTGTACACTTACAGAATATACATCAAAACCTACACATTTTCATTGTACACTTAAAAAATGCACATCAAAACCTACACATTTTCATTGTACACTTAAAAAATGTACATCAAAACCTACACATTCTCATTATTCACTTAAAAAATATACATCAAAACCTACACATTTTCATTGTACACTTACAAATGTACATCAAAACGTACACATTTTCATTGTACACATAAAAAATGTACATCAAAACTTACAGATTTTTATTGTACACTTAAAAGATATACATCAAAACCTACACATTTTCATTGTACACTTAAAAAATATACATCAAAACCTACACATTTTCATTGTACACTTAAAAAATGTACATCAAAACTTACAGATTTTTATTGTACACTTAAAAGATATACATCAAAACCTACACATTTTCATTGTACACTTAAAAAATGTACATCAAAACCTACACATTTTCATTGTACACTTAAAAAGTGTACATCAAAACTTACACATTCTCATTGTACACTTAAAAAATATACATCAAAACCTACACATTTTCATTGTACACTTAAAAAATATACATCAAAACCTACACATTTTCATTGTAAACTCATAAAATGAACATCAACACTTACACATTTTCATTGTAAACTTAAAAAGTATACATCAAAACTTACACATTTTCATTGTACACTTAAAAATGTACATCAAAACCTACACATTTTCATTGTACACTTAAAAAATGTACATCAAAACCTACACATTTTCATTGTACACTTAAAAAATGTACATCAAAACCTACACATTTTCATTGTACACTTAAAAAATGTACATCAAAACTTACACATTTTCATTGTACACTTAAAAAATGTACATCAAAAACTACTCATTTTCATTGTACACTTAAAAAATATACATCAAAACCTACACATTTTCATTGTACACTTCAAAAATATACATCAAAAACTACACATTTTCATTGTACACTCATAAAATGTACATCAAAACTTACACATTTTCACTGTACACCTAAAAAATGTACATCAAAACTTACACATTTTCATAGTACACTCATAAAATGAACATCAACACCTACACATTTTCATTGTAAAGTTAAAAAATATACATCAAAACCTACACATTTTCATTGTACACTTAAAAAATGAACATCAACACTTACACATTTTCTTTGTACACTCATAAAATATACATCAAAACATACACATTTTCATTGTACACTTCAAAAATATACATCAAAAACTACACATTTTCATTGTACACTCATAAAATGTACATCAAAACTTACACATTTTCATTGTACACTTAAAAAATGTACATCAAAACTTACACATTTTCATTGTACACTCGTAAAATGAACATCAACACTTACACATTTTCATTGTAAACTTAAAAAATATACATCAAAACTTACACATTTTAATTGTACACTTAAAAAATGTACATCAAAACCTACACATTTTCATTGTACACTCATAAAATGTACATCAAAACTTACACATTTTCATTGTACACTTAAAAAGTGTACATCAAAACCTACACATTTGCATTGTAAACTTAAAAAATATACATCAAAACTTACACATTTTCATTGTACACTTAAAAAATATACATCAAAGCCTACACATTTTCATTTTACACTTCAAAAATATACATCAAAAACTACACATTTTCATTATACACTTAAAAAACATACATCAAAAGCTACACATTTTCACTGTACACTCATAAAATGTACATCAAAGCTTACACATTTTCACCGTACACTTAAAAAATGTACATCAAAACCTACACATTTTCATTGTAAACTTTAAAAATATACATCAAAACTTACACATTTTCATTGTACACTTAAAAAATATACATCAAAACCTACACATTTTCATTGTACACTCATAAAATGTACATCAAAACCTACACATTTTCATTGTAAACTTAAAAAATACACAACAAAACCTACACATTTTCATTGTACACTCATAAAATGTACATCAAAACTTACACATTTTCATTGTACACTCGTAAAATGAACATCAACACTTACACATTTTCATTGTAAACTTAAAAAATATACATCAAAACTTACACATTTTCATTGTACACTTAAAAAATGTACATCAAAACCTACACATTTTCATTGTAAACTTAAAAAATATACATCAAAACTTACACATTTTCATTGTACATTTAAAAAATATACATTAAAAACTACACATTTTCATTGTACACTGATAAAATGTACATCAAAATCTACCCATTTTCATTGTACACTCATAAATTGTTTATCAAAAATTACACATTTTCATTGTAAACTCATAAAATGTACATCAAAACTTACACATTTTCATTGTACACTCATAAAATGTACATCAAAACTTACACATTTTTATTGTACACTCCAAAAATGTACATCAAAGCCTACACATTTTCATTGTAAACTTAAAAAATGTACATCAAAACCTACACATTATCATTGTAAACTTAAAAAATATACATAAAAACTTACACATTTTAATTGTACACTTAAAAAATATAGATCAAAACCTACACATTTTCATTGTACACTTAAAAAATATACATCAAAACCTACACATTTTCATTGTACACTTGAAAAATATACATCAAGACCTACACATTTTCATTGTAAACTCATAAAATGAACATCAACACTTACACATTTTCATTGTAAACTTAAAAAATATACATCAAAACCTACACATTTTCATTGTACACTTAAAAAATGTACATCAAAACCTACACATTTTCATTGTACACTTAAAAAATGTACATCAAAACCTACATATTTTCATTGTACACTTAAAAAATGTACATCAAAACCTACACATTTTCAATGTACACTTAAAAAGTGTACATCAAAACTTACACATTTTCATTGTACACTTAAAAAGTGTACATCAAAACCTACACATTTTCATTGAAAACTTAAAAAATGTACATTAAAACCTACACATTTTCATTGTACACTTAAAAAATATACATCAAAACCTACACATTTTCATTGTACACTTAAAAAATGTACATCAAAACTTACACATTTTCATTGTAAACTTAAAAATTATACATCAAAACCTACACATTTTCATTGTACACTCATAAAATGTACATCAAAATTTACACATTTTCATTGTACACTTAAAAAATGTACATCAAAACCTACACATTTTCATTGTAAACTTAAAAAATATACATCAAAACTTATACATTTTCATTGTACACTTAAAAAATATACATCAAAACCTACACATTTTCATTGTACACTTAAAAAATATACATCAAAACCTACACATTTTCATTGTACACTTCAAAAATATACATCAAAAACTACACATTTTCATTGTACACTCATAAAATGTACATCAAAACTTACACATTTTCAATGTACACTTAAAAAATGTACATCAAAACTTACACATTTTCATTGTACCCTCATAAAATGAACATCAACACTTACACATTTTCATTGTAAAGTTAAAAAATATACATCAAAACTTACACATTTTCATTGTACACTTAAAAAATATACATCAAAACCTACACATTTTCATTGTACACTTAAAAAATGTACATCAACACTTACACATTTTCATTGTACACTCATAAAATATACATCAAAACCTACACATTTTCATTGTACACTTCAAAATTATACATCAAAAACTACACATTTTCATTGTACACTCGTAAAATGTACATCAAAACTTACACATTTTCATTGTACACTCGTAAAATGAACATCAACACTTACACATTTTCATTGTAAACTTAAAAAATTTACATCAAAACTTACACATTTTCATTGTACACTTAAAAATGTACATCAAAACTTACACATTTTCATTGTACACTTAAAAAATGTACATCAAAACCTACACATCTTCATTGTACACTTAAAAAATGTACATCAAAACTTACACATTTTCATTGTACACTCATAAAATGTACATCAAAACTTACACATTTTCATTGTACACTTAAAAAAGATACATCAAAGCTTACACATCTTCATAGTACACCTAAAAAATGTACATTAAAACGTACACATTTTCATTGTACACTTAAAAAATGTCCATCAAAGCCTACACATTTTCATTGTACACTTAATAAATGTACATCAAAACTTACACATTTTCATTGTACATTTAAAAAATGTACATCAAAACCTACACATTTTCATTGTACACTTACAGAATATACATCAAAACCTACACATTTTCATTGTACACTTAAAAAATGCACATCAAAACCTACACATTTTCATTGTACACTTAAAAAATGTACATCAAAACCTACACATTCTCATTATTCACTTAAAAAATATACATCAAAACCTACACATTTTCATTGTACACTTACAAATGTACATCAAAACGTACACATTTTCATTGTACACATAAAAAATGTACATCAAAACTTACAGATTTTTATTGTACACTTAAAAGATATACATCAAAACCTACACATTTTCATTGTACACTTAAAAAATATACATCAAAACCTACACATCTTCACTGTACACTTAAAAAATGTACATCAAAACTTACAGATTTTTATTGTACACTTAAAAGATATACATCAAAACCTACACATTTTCATTGTACACTTAAAAAATGTACATCAAAGCCTACACATTTTCATTGTACACTTAAAAAGTGTACATCAAAACTTACACATTTTCATTGTACACTTAAAAAATATACATCAAAACCTACACATTTTCATTGTACACTTAAAAAATATACATCAAAACCTACACATTTTCATTGTAAACTCATAAAATGAACATCAACACTTACACATTTTCATTGTAAACTTAAAAAGTATACATCAAAACTTACACATTTTCATTGTACACTTAAAAATGTACATCAAAACCTACACATTTTCATTGTACACTTAAAAAATGTACATCAAAACCTACACATTTTCATTGTACACTTAAAAAATGTACATCAAAACCTACACATTTTCATTGTACACTTAAAAAATGTACATCAAAACTTACACATTTTCATTGTACACTTAAAAAATGTACATCAAAAACTACTCATTTTCATTGTACACTTAAAAAATATACATCAAAACCTACACATTTTCATTGTACACTTCAAAAATATACATCAAAAACTACACATTTTCATTGTACACTCATAAAATGTACATCAAAACTTACACATTTTCACTGTACACTTAAAAAATGTACATCAAAACTTACACATTTTCATAGTACACTCATAAAATGAACATCAACACCTACACATTTTCATTGTAAAGTTAAAAAATATACATCAAAACTTACACATTTTCATTGTACACTTAAAAGATATACATCAAAACCTACACATTTTCATTGTACACTTAAAAAATGAACATCAACACTTACACATTTTCTTTGTACACTCATAAAATATACATCAAAACATACACATTTTCATTGTACACTTCAAAAATATACATCAAAAACTACACATTTTCATTGTACACTCATAAAATGTACATCAAAACTTACACATTTTCATTGTACACTTAAAAAATGTACATCAAAACTTACACATTTTCATTGTACACTCGTAAAATGAACATCAACACTTACACATTTTCATTGTAAACTTAAAAAATATACATCAAAACTTACACATTTTAATTGTACACTTAAAAAATGTACATCAAAACCTACACATTTTCATTGTACACTCATAAAATGTACATCAAAACTTACACATTTTCATTGTACACTTAAAAAGTGTACATCAAAACCTACACATTTGCATTGTAAACTTAAAAAATATACATCAAAATTTACACATTTTCATTGTACACTTAAAAAATATACATCAAAGCCTACACATTTTCATTTTACACTTCAAAAATATACATCAAAAACTACACATTTTCATTATACACTTAAAAAACATACATCAAAAGCTACACATTTTCACTGTACACTCATAAAATGTACATCAAAGCTTACACATTTTCACCGTACACTTAAAAAATGTACATCAAAACCTACACATTTTCATTGTAAACTTTAAAAATATACATCAAAACTTACACATTTTCATTGTACACTTAAAAAATATACATGAAAACCTACACATTTTCATTGTACACTCATAAAATGTACATCAAAACCTACACATTTTCATTGTAAACTTAAAAAATACACAACAAAACCTACACATTTTCATTGTACACTCATAAAATGTACATCAAAACTTACACATTTTCATTGTACACTCGTAAAATGAACATCAACACTTACACATTTTCATTGTAAACTTAAAAAATATACATCAAAACTTACACATTTTCATTGTACACTTAAAAAATGTACATCAAAACCTACACATTTTCATTGTAAACTTAAAAAATATACATCAAAACTTACACATTTTCATTGTACATTTAAAAAATATACATTAAAAACTACACATTTTCATTGTACACTGATAAAATGTACATCAAAATCTACCCATTTTCATTGTACACTCATAAATTGTTTATCAAAAATTACACATTTTCATTGTAAACTCATAAAATGTACATCAAAACTTACACATTTTCATTGTACACTTATAAAATGTACATCAAAACTTACACATTTTTATTGTACACTCCAAAAATGTACATCAAAGCCTACACATTTTCATTGTAAACTTAAAAAATGTACATCAAAACCTACACATTATCATTGTAAACTTAAAAAATATACATAAAAACTTACACATTTTAATTGTACACTTAAAAAATATAGATCAAAACCTACACATTTTCATTGTACACTTAAAAAATATACATCAAAACCTACACATTTTCATTGTACACTTGAAAAATATACAGCAAAAACTACACATTTTCATTGTACACTCATAAAATGTACATCAAAACTTACACATTTTCATTGTACACTTAAAAAATGTACATCAAAACTTACAATTTTCATTGTACACTCGTAAAATGAACATCAACACTTACACATTTTCATTGTAAACTTAAAAAATATACATCAAAACTTACACATTTTCATTGTACACTTAAAAAATGTACATCAAAACTTACACATTTTCATTGTACACTTAAAAAATGTACATCAAAACCTACACATTTTCATTGTACACTTAAAAAATGTACATCAAAACTTACACATTTTCATTGTACACTCATAAAATGTACATCAAAACTTACACATTTTCATTGTACACTTAAAACAGATACATCAAAACTTACACATCTTCATAGTACACCTAAAAAATGTACATTAAAACGTACACATTTTCATTGTACACTTAAAAAATGTACATCAAAACCTACACATTTTCATTGTACACTTAAAAAATGTACATCAAAACTTACACATTTTCATTGTACATTTAAAAAATGTACATCAAAACCTACACATTTTCATTGTACACTTACAGAATATACATCAAAACCTACACATTTTCATTGTACACTTAAAAAATGTACATCAAAACCTACACATTTTCATTATTCACTTAAAAAATGTACATCAAAACCTACACATTTTCATTGTACACTTACAAATGTACATCAAAGCGTACACATTTTCATTGTACACTTAAAAAATGTACATCAAAACTTACACATTTTTATTGTTCACTTAAAAGATATACATCAAAACCTACACATTTTCATTGTACACTTAAAAAATATACATCAAAACCTACACATTTTCATTGTACACTTAAAAAATGTACATCAAAGCCTACACATTTTCATTGTACACTTAAAAAGTGTACATCAAAACTTACACATTTTCATTGTACACTTAAAAGATATACATCAAAACCTACACATTTTCATTGTAAACTTTAAAAATATACATCAAAACTTACACATTTTCATTGTACACTTAAAAAATATACATGAAAACCTACACATTTTCATTGTACACTCATAAAATGTACATCAAAACCTACACATTTTCATTGTAAACTTAAAAAATACACAACAAAACCTACACATTTTCATTGTACACTCATAAAATGTACATCAAAACTTACACATTTTCATTGTACACTCGTAAAATGAACATCAACACTTACACATTTTCATTGTAAACTTAAAAAATATACATCAAAACTTACACATTTTCATTGTACACTTAAAAAATATACATTAAAAACTACACATTTTCATTGTACACTGATAAAATGTACATCAAAATCTACCCATTTTCATTGTACACTCATAAATTGTTTATCAAAAATTACACATTTTCATTGTAAACTCATAAAATGTACATCAAAACTTACACATTTTCATTGTACACTCATAAAATGTACATCAAAACTTACACATTTTTATTTTACACTCCAAAAATGTACATCAAAGCCTACACATTTTCATTGTAAACTTACAAAATGTACATCAAAACCTACACATTATCATTGTAAACTTAAAAAATATACATAAAAACTTACACATTTTAATTGTACACTTAAAAAATATAGATCAAAACCTACACATTTTCATTCTACACTTAAAAAATATACATCAAAACCTACACATTTTCATTGTACACTTGAAAAATATACAGCAAAAACTACACATTTTCATTGTACACTCATAAAATGTACATCAAAACTTACACATTTTCATTGTACACTTAAAAAAAGTACATCAAAACTTACACATTTTCATTGTACACTCGTAAAATGAACATCAACACTTACACATTTTCATTGTAAACTTAAAAAATATACATCAAAACTTACACATTTTCATTGTACACTTAAAAAATGTACATCAAAACTTACACATTTTCATTGTACACTTAAAAAATGTACATCAAAACCTACACATTTTCATTGTACACTTAAAAAATATACATCAAAACCTACACATTTTCATTGTACACTTGAAAAATATACAGCAAAAACTACACATTTTCATTGTACACTCATAAAATGTACATCAAAACTTACACATTTTCATTGTACACTTAAAAAATGTACATCAAAACCTACACATTTTCATTGTACACTTAAAAAATGTACATCAAAACTTACACATTTTCATTGTACACTCATAAAATGTACATCAAAACTTACACATTTTCATTGTACACTTAAAAAAGATACATCAAAACTTACACATCTTCATAGTACACCTAAAAAATGTACATTAAAACGTACACATTTTCATTGTACACTTAAAAAATGTACATCAAAACCTACACATTTTCATTGTACACTTAAAAAATGTACATCAAACTTACACATTTTCATTGTACATTTAAAAAATGTACATCAAAACCTACACATTTTCATTGTACACTTACAGAATATACATCAAAACCTACACATTTTCATTGTACACTTAAAAAATGTACATCAAAACCTACACATTTTCATTATTCACTTAAAAAATATACATCAAAACCTACACATTTTCATTGTACACTTACAAATGTACATCAAAGCGTACACATTTTCATTGTACACTTAAAAAATGTACATCAAAACTTACACATTTTTATTGTTCACTTAAAAGATATACATCAGAACCTACACATTTTCATTGTACACTTAAAAAATATACATCAAAACCTACACATTTTCATTGTACACTTAAAAATGTACATCAAAGCCTACACATTTTCATTGTTCACTTAAAAAGTGTACATCAAAACTTACACATTTTCATTGTACACTTAAAAGATATACATCAAAACTTACACATTTTCATTGTACACTTAAAAGATATACATCAAAACCTACACATTTTCATTGTAAACTTTTAAAATATACATCAAAACTTACACATTTTCATTGTACACTTAAAAAATATACATGAAAACCTACACATTTTCATTGTACACTCATAAAATGTACATCAAAACCTACACATTTTCATTGTAAACTTAAAAAATACACAACAAAACCTACACATTTTCATTGTACACTCATAAAATGTACATCAAAACTTACACATTTTCATTGTACACTCGTAAAATGAACATCAACACTTACACATTTTCATTGTAAACTTAAAAAATATACATCAAAACTTACACATTTTCATTGTACACTTAAAAAATATACATTAAAAACTACACATTTTCATTGTACACTGATAAAATGTACATCAAAATCTACCCATTTTCATTGTACTCTCATAAATTGTTTATCAAAAATTACACATTTTCATTGTAAACTCATAAAATGTACATCAAAACTTACACATTTTCATTGTACACTCATAAAATGTACATCAAAACTTACACATTTTTATTGTACACTCCAAAAATGTACATCAAAGCCTACACATTTTCATTGTAAACTTACAAAATGTACATCAAAACCTACACATTATCATTGTAAACTTAAAAAATATACATAAAAACTTACACATTTTAATTGTACACTTAAAAAATATAGATCAAAACCTACACATTTTCATTCTACACTTAAAAAATATACATCAAAACCTACACATTTTCATTGTACACTTGAAAAATATACAGCAAAAACTACACATTTTCATTGTACACTCATAAAATGTACATCAAAACTTACACATTTTCATTGTACACTTAAAAAAAGTACATCAAAACTTACACATTTTCATTGTACACTCGTAAAATGAACATCAACACTTACACATTTTCATTGTAAACTTAAAAAATATACATCAAAACTTACACATTTTCATTGTACACTTAAAAAATGTACATCAAAACTTACACATTTTCATTGTACACTTAAAAAATGTACATCAAAACCTACACATTTTCATTGTACACTTAAAAAATGTACATCAAAACTTACACATTTTCATTGTACACTCATAAAATGTACATCAAAACTTACACATTTTCATTGTACACTTAAAAAAGATACATCAAAACTTACACATCTTCATAGTACACCTAAAAAATGTACATTAAAACGTACACATTTTCATTGTACACTTAAAAAATGTACATCAAAACCTACACATTTTCATTGTACACTTAAAAAATGTACATCAAAACTTACACATTTTCATTGTACATTTAAAAAATGTACATCAAAACCTACACATTTTCATTGTACACTTACAGAATATACATCAAAACCTACACATTTTCATTGTACACTTAAAAAATGTACATCAAAACCTACACATTTTCATTATTCACTTAAAAAATATACATCAAAACCTACACATTTTCATTGTACACTTACAAATGTACATCAAAGCGTACACATTTTCAATGTACACTTAAAAAATGTACATCAAAACTTACACATTTTTATTGTTCACTTAAAAGATATACATCAAAACCTACACATTTTCATTGTACACTTAAAAAATATACATCAAAACCTACACATTTTCATTGTACACTTAAAAAATGTACATCAAAGCCTACACATTTTCATTGTACACTTAAAAAGTGTACATCAAAACTTACACATTTTCATTGTACACTTAAAAGATATACATCAAAACCTACACATTTTCATTGTACACTTAAAAAATATACATCAAAACCTACACATTTTCATTGTAAACTCATAAAATGAACATCAACACTTACACATTTTCATTGTAAACTTAAAAAATATACATCAAAACCTACACATTTTCATTGTCCACTTAAAAAATGTACATCAAAACCTACACATTTTCATTGTACACTTAAAAAATGTACATCAAAACCTACACATTTTCATTGTACACTTAAAAAATGTACATCAAAACCTACACATTTTCATTGTACACTTAAAAAATGTACATCAAAACTTACACATTTTCATTGTACACTTAAAAAATGTACATCAAAACCTACACATTTTCATTGTAAACTTAAAAAATATACATCAAAACTTACACATTTTCATTGTACACTTAAAAAATATACATCAAAAACTACTCATTTTCATTGTACACTTAAAAAATATACATCAAAACCTACACATTTTCATTGTACACTTCAAAAATATACATCAAAAACTACACATTTTCATTGTACACTCATAAAATGTACATCAAAACTTACACATTTTCACTGTACACTTAAAAAATGTACATCAAAACTTACACATTTTCATTGTACACTCATAAAATGAACATCAACACTTACACATTTTCATTGTAAAGTTAAAAAATATACATCAAAACTTACACATTTTCATTGTACACTTAAAAAATATACATCAAAACCTACACATTTTCATTGTACACTTAAAAAATGAACATCAACACTTACACATTTTCTTTGTACACTCATAAAATATACATCAAAACATACACATTTTCATTGTACACTTCAAAAATATACATCAATAACTACACATTTTCATTGTACACTCATAAAATGTACATCAAAACTTACACATTTTCATTGTACACTTGAAAAATGTACATCAAAACTTACACATTTTCATTGTACACTCGTAAAATGAACATCAACACTTACACATTTTCATTGTAAACTTAAAAAATATACATCAAAACTTACACATTTTAATTGTACACTTAAAAAATGTACATCAAAACCTACACATTTTCATTGTACACTCATAAAATGTACATCAAAACTTACACATTTTCATTGTACACTTAAAAAGTGTACATCAAAACCTACACATTTTCATTGTAAACTTAAAAAATATACATCAAAACTTACACATTTTCATTGTACACTTCAAAAATATACATCAAAAACTACACATTTTCTTTATACACTTAAAAAACATACATCAAAAGCTACACATTTTCACTGTACACTCATAAAATGTACATCAAAGCTTACACATTTTCACCGTACACTTAAAAAATGTACATCAAAACCTACACATTTTCATTGTAAACTTTAAAAATATACATCAAAACTTACACATTTTCATTGTACACTTAAAAAATATACATGAAAACCTACACATTTTCATTGTACACTCATAAAATGTACATCAAAACCTACACATTTTCATTGTAAACTTAAAAAATACACAACAAAACCTACACATTTTCATTGTACACTCATAAAATGTACATCAAAACTTACACATTTTCATTGTACACTCGTAAAATGAACATCAACACTTACACATTTTCATTGTAAACTTAAAAAATATACATCAAAACTTACACATTTTCATTGTACACTTAAAAAATGTACATCAAAACCTACACATTTTCATTGTAAACTTAAAAAATATACATAAAAACTTACACATTTTCATTGTACACTTAAAAAATATACATTAAAAACTACACATTTTCATTGTACACTGATAAAATGTACATCAAAATCTACCCATTTTCATTGTACACTCATAAATTGTTTATCAAAAATTACACATTTTCATTGTAAACTCATAAAATGTACATCAAAACTTACACATTTTTATTGTACACTCCAAAAATGTACATCAAAGCCTACACATTTTCATTGTAAACTTAAAAAATGTACATCAAAACCTACACATTATCATTGTAAACTTAAAAAATATACATAAAAACTTACACATTTTAATTGTACACTTAAAAAATATAGATCAAAACCTACACATTTTCATTGTACACTTAAAAAATATACATCAAAACCTACACATTTTCATTGTACACTTGAAAAATATACAGCAAAAACTACACATTTTCATTGTACACTCATAAAATGTACATCAAAACTTACACATTTTCATTGTACACTTAAAAAATGTACATCAAAACTTACACATTTTCATTGTACACTCGTAAAATGAACATCAACACTTACACATTTTCATTGTAAACTTAAAAAATATACATCAAAACTTACACATTTTCATTGTACACTTAAAAAATGTACATCAAAACTTACACATTTTCATTGTACACTTAAAAAATGTACATCAAAACCTACACATTTTCATTGTACACTTAAAAAATGTACATCAAAACTTACACATTTTCATTGTACACTCATAAAATGTACATCAAAACTTACACATTTTCATTGTACACTTAAAAAAGATACATCAAAACTTACACATCTTCATAGTACACCTAAAAAATGTACATTAAAACGTACACATTTTCATTGTACACTTAAAAAATGTACATCAAAACCTACACATTTTCATTGTACACTTAAAAAATGTACATCAAAACTTACACATTTTCATTGTACATTTAAAAAATGTACATCAAAACCTACACATTTTCATTGTACACTTACAGAATATACATCAAAACCTACACATTTTCATTGTACACTTAAAAAATATACATCAAAACTTACACATTTTCATTGTACACTTAAAAAATGTACATCAAAACTTACACATTTTCATTGTACACTTAAAAAATGTACATCAAAACCTACACATTTTCATTGTACACTTAAAAAATGTACATCAAAACTTACACATTTTCATTGTACACTCATAAAATGTACATCAAAACTTACACATTTTCATTGTACACTTAAAAAAGATACATCAAAACTTACACATCTTCATAGTACACCTAAAAAATGTACATTAAAACGTACACATTTTCATTGTACACTTAAAAAATGTACATCAAAACCTACACATTTTCATTGTACACTTAAAAAATGTACATCAAAACTTACACATTTTCATTGTACATTTAAAAAATGTACATCAAAACCTACACATTTTCATTGTACACTTAAAAAATGTACATCAAAACCTACACATTTTCATTGTACACTTAAAAAATGTACATCAAAACTTACACATTTTCATTGTACATTTAAAAAATGTACATCAAAACCTACACATTTTCATTGTACACTTACAGAATATACATCAAAACCTACACATTTTCATTGTACACTTAAAAAATGTACATCAAAACCTACACATTTTCATTATTCACTTAAAAAATATACATCAAAACCTACACATTTTCATTGTACACTTACAAATGTACATCAAAGCGTACACATTTTCATTGTACACTTAAAAAATGTACATCAAAACTTACACATTTTTATTGTTCACTTAAAAGATATACATCAAAACCTACACATTTTCATTGTTCACTTAAAAAATATACATCAAAACCTACACATTTTCATTGTACACTTAAAAAATGTACATCAAAGCCTACACATTTTCATTGTACACTTAAAAAGTGTACATCAAAACTTACACATTTTCATTGTACACTTAAAAGATATACATCAAAACCTACACATTTTCATTGTACACTTAAAAAATATACATCAAAACCTACACATTTTCATTGTAAACTCATAAAATGAACATCAACACTTACATTTTCATTGTAAACTTAAAAAATATACATCAAAACCTACACATTTTCATTGTACACTTAAAAAATGTACATCAAAACCTACACATTTTCATTGTACACTTAAAAAATGTACATCAAAACCTACACATTTTCATTGTACACTTAAAAAATGTACATCAAAACCTACACATTTTCAATGTACACTTAAAAAGTGTACATCAAAACTTACACATTTTCATTGTACACTTAAAAAGTGTACATCAACACCTACACATTTTCATTGAAAACTTAAAAAATGTACATTAAAACCTACACATTTTCATTGTACACTTAAAAAATATACATCAAAACCTACACATTTTCATTGTACACTTAAAAAATGTACATCAAAACTTACACATTTTCATTGTAAACTTAAAAATTATACATCAAAATCTACACATTTTCATTGTACACTCATATAATGTACATCAAAATTTACACATTTTCATTGTACACTTAAAAAATGTACATCAAAACCTACACATTTTCATTGTAAACTTAAAAAATATACATCAAAACTTACACATTTTCATTGTACACTTAAAAAATATACATCAAAACCTAAACATTTTAATTGTACACTTAAAAAATATACATCAAAACCTACACATTTTCATTGTACACTTCAAAAATATACATCAAAAACTACACATTTTCATTGTACACTCATAAAATGTACATCAAAACTTACACATTTTCATTGTACACTTAAAAAATGTACATCAAAACTTACACATTTTCATTGTACCCTCATAAAATGAACATCAACACTTACACATTTTCATTGTAAAGTTAAAAAATATACATCAAAACTTACACATTTTCATTGTACACTTAAAAAATATACATCAAAACCTACACATTTTCATTGTACACTTAAAAAATGTACATCAACACTTACACATTTTCATTGTACACTCATAAAATATACATCAAAACCTACACATTTTCATTGTACACTTCAAAATTATACATCAAAAACTACACATTTTCATTGTACACTCGTAAAATGTACATCAAAACTTACACATTTTCATTGTACACTCGTAAAATGAACATCAACACTTACACATTTTCATTGTAAACTTAAAAAATATACATCAAAACTTACACATTTTCATTGTACACTTAAACATGTACATCAAAACTTACACATTTTCATTGTACACTTAAAAAATTTAAATCAAAACCTACACATCTTCATTGTACACTTAAAAAATGTACATCAAAACTTACACATTTTCATTGTACACTCATAAAATGTACATCAAAACTTACACATTTTCATTGTACACTTAAAAAAGATACATCAAAACTTACACATCTTCATAGTACACCTAAAAAATGTACATTAAAACGTACACATTTTCATTGTACACTTAAAAAATGTCCATCAAAGCCTACACATTTTCATTGTACACTTAATAAATGTACATCAAAACTTACACATTTTCATTGTACATTTAAAAAATGTAAATCAAAACCTACACATTTTCATTGTACACTTACAGAATATACATCAAAACCTACACATTTTCATTGTACACTTAAAAAATGTACATCAAAACCTACACATTTTCATTGTACACTTAAAAAATGTACATCAAAACCTACACATTCTCATTATTCACTTAAAAAATATACATCAAAACCTACACATTTTCATTGTACACTTACAAATTTACATCAAAACGTACACATTTTCATTGTACACATAAAAAATGTACATCAAAACTTACACATTTTTATTGTACACTTAAAAGATATACATCAAAACCTACACATTTTCATTGTACACTTAAAAAATGTACATCAAAACCTACACATTTTCATTGTACACTTAAAAAATGTACATCAAACCCTACACATTTTCATTGTGCACTTAAAAAGTGTACATCAAAACTTACACATTTTCATTGTACACTTAAAAAATATACATCAAAACCTACACATTTTCATTGTACACTTAAAAAATATACATCAAAACCTACACATTTTCATTGTAAACTCATAAAATGAACATCAACACTTACACATTTCCATTGTAAACTTAAAAAGTATACATCAAAACTTACACATTTTCATTGTACACTTAAAAATGTACATCAAAACCTACACATTTTCATTGTACACTTAAAAAATGTACATCAAAACCTACACATTTTCATTGTACACTTAAAAAATGTACATCAAAACCTACACATTTTCATTGTACACTTAAAAAATGTACATCAAAACTTACACATTTTCATTGTACACTTAAAAAATGTACATCAAAACCTACACATTTTCATTGTAAACTTAAAAAATATACATCAAAACTTACACATTTTCATTGTACACTTAAAAAATATACATCAAAAACTACTCATTTTCATTGTACACTTAAAAAATATACATCAAAACCTACACATTTTCATTGTACACTTCAAAAATATACATCAAAAACTACACATTTTCATTGTACACTCATAAAATGTACATCAAAACTTACACATTTTCATTGTACACTTAAAAAATGTACATCAAAACTTACACATTTTCATTGTACACTCGTAAAATGAACATCAACACTTACACATTTTCATTGTAAACTTAAAAAATATACATCAAAACTTACACATTTTAATTGTACGCTTAAAAAATGTACATCAAAACCTACACATTTTCATTGTACACTCATAAAATGTACATCAAAACTTACACATTTTCATTGTACACTTAAAAGTGTACATCAAAACCTACACATTTTCATTGCAAACTTAAAAAATATACATCAAAACTTACACATTTTCATTGTACACTTAAACAATATACATCAAAGCCCACACATTTTCATTTTACACTTCAAAAATATACATCAAAAACTACACATTTTCATTATACACTTAAAAAACGTACATCAAAAGCTACACATTTTCACTGTACACTCATAAAATGTACATCAAAGCTTACACATTTTCACTGTACACTTAAAAAATGTACATCAAAACCTACACATTTTCATTGTAAACTTTAAAAATATACATCAAAACTTACACATTTTCATTGTACACTTAAAAAATATACATGAAAACCTACACATTTTCATTGTACACTCATAAAATGTACATCAAAACCTACACATTTTCATTGTAAACTTAAAAAATACACATCAAAACCTACACATTTTCATTGTACACTCATAAAATGTACATCAAAACTTACACATTTTCATTGTACACTCGTAAAATGAACATCAACACTTACACATTTTCATTGTAAACTTAAAAAATATACATCAAAACTTACACATTTTCATTGTACACTTAAAAAATGTACATCAAAACCTACACATTTTCATTGTAAACTTAAAAAATATACATCAAAACTTACACATTTTCATTGTACACTTAAAAAATATACATTAAAAACTACACATTTTCATTGTACACTGATAAAATGTACATCAAAATCTACCCATTTTCATTGTACACTCATAAATTGTTTATCAAAAATTACACATTTTCATTGTAAACTCATAAAATGTACATCAAAACTTACACATTTTCATTGTACACTCATAAAATGTACATCAAAACTTACACATTTTTATTGTACACTCCAAAAATGTACATCAAAGCCTACACATTTTCATTGTAAACTTAAAAAATGTACATCAAAACCTACACATTATCATTGTAAACTTAAAAAATATACATAAAAACTTACACATTTTAATTGTACACTTAAAAAATATAGATCAAAACCTACACATTTTCATTGTACACTTAAAAAATATACATCAAAACCTACACATTTTCATTGTACACTTCAAAAATATACATCAAAAACTACACATTTTCATTGTACACTCATAAAATGTACATCAAAACTTACACATTTTCATTGTACACTTAAAAAATGTACCTCAAAACTTACACATTTTCATTGTACACTCGTAAAATGAACATCAACACTTACACATTTTCATTGTAAACTTAAAAAATATACATCAAAACTTACACATTTTCATTGTACACTTAAAAAATGTACATCAAAACTTACACATTTTCATTGTACACTTAAAAAATGTACATCAAAACCTACACATTTTCATTGTACACTTAAAAAATGTACATCAAAACTTACACATTTTCATTGTACACTCATAAAATGTACATCAAAACTTACACATTTTCATTGTACACTTAAAAAAGATACATCAAAACTTACACATCTTCATAGTACACCTAAAAAATGTACATTAAAACGTACACATTTTCATTGTACACTTAAAAAATGTACATCAAAACCTACACATTTTCATTGTACACTTAAAAAATGTACATCAAAACTTACACATTTTCATTGTACATTTAAAAAATGTACATCAAAACCTACACATTTTCATTGTACACTTACAGAATATACAATAAAACCTACACATTTTCATTGTACACTTAAAAAATGTACATCAAAACCTACACATTTTCATTATTCATTTAAAAAATATACATCAAAACCTACACATTTTCATTGTACACTTACAAATGTACATCAAAACGTACACATTTTCATTGTACACTTAAAAAATGTACATCAAAACTTACACATTTTTATTGTACACTTAAAAGATATACATCAAAACCTACACATTTTCATTGTACACTTAAAAAACATACATCAAAACCTACACATTTTCATTGTACACTTAAAAAATGTACATCAAAACCTACACATTTTCATTGTACACTTAAAAAGTGTACATCAAAACTTACACATTTTCATTGTACACTTAAAAAATATACATCAAAACCTACACATTTTCATTGTACACTTAAAAAATATACATCAAAACCTACACATTTTCATTGTAAACTCATAAAGTGAACATCAACACTTACACATTTTCATTGTAAACTTAAAAAGTATACATCAAAACTTACACATTTTCATTGTACACTTAAAAAATGTACATCAAAACCTACACATTTTCATTGTACACTCATAAAATGTACATCAAAACTTACACATTTTCATTGTACACTTAAAAAACGTACATCAAAGCCTACATATTTTCATTGTAAACTTAAAAAATATACATCAAAACTTACACATTTTCATTGTACACTTAAAAAATATACATCAAAACTTACACATTTTCATTGTACACTGGTAAAATGAACATGAACACTTACACATTTTCATTGTACACTTAAAATATGTACATCAAAACCTACACATTTTCATTGTAAACTTAAAAAATATACATCAAAACTTACACATTTTCATTGTAGACCTAAAAAATATACATCAAAGCCTACACATTTTCATTTTACACTTCAAAAATATACATCAAAAACTACACATTTTCATTATACACTTAAAAAATATACATCAAAAGCTACACATTTTCACTGTACACTCATAAAATGTACATCAAAGCTTACACATTTTCATTGTACTCTTAGAAAATGTACACCAAAACCTACACATTTTCATTGTAAACTTTAAAAATATACATCAAAATTTACAAATTTTCATTGTACACTTAAAAAATATACATCAAAAGCTACACATTTTCACTGTACACTTAGAAAATGTACACCAAAACCTACACATTTTCATTGTAAACTTTAAAAATATACATCAAAATTTACAAATTTTCATTGTACACTTAAAAAATATACATCAAACCTACACATTTTCATTCTACACTCATAAAATGTACATCAAAACCTACACATTTTCATTGTACACTCATAAAATGAACATCAACACTTACACATTTTCATTGTAAACTTAAAAAATATACATCAAAACTTACACATTTTCATTGTACACTTAAAAAATATACATCAAAACCTACACATTTTCATTGTACACTTATAAAATGATCATCAACACTTTCACATTTTCATTGTACACTCATAAAATGTACATCAAAACTTACACATTTTCATTGTACACTCATAAAATGTACATCAAAATCTACACATTTTCATTGTACACTCATAAATTGTTTATCAAAACTTACACATTTTCATTGTACACTCATAAAATTTACATCAAAACTTACACATTTTCATTGTACACTCATAAAATGTACATCAAAACTAACACATTTTTATTGTACACTCCAAAAATGTACATCAAAGCCTACACATTTTCATTGTAAACTTAAAAAATGTACATCAAAACCTACACATTTACATTGTAAACTTAAAAAATATACATCAAAACTTACACATTTTCATTGTACACTTAAAAAATATACATCAAAACCTACACATTTTCATTGTACACTTCAAAAATATACATCAAAAACTACACATTTTCATTGTACACTCATAAAATGTACATCAAAACTTACACATTTTCATTGTACACTTAAAAAATATACATCAAAACCTACACATTTTCATTGTACACTTAAAAAATATACATTAAACCTACACATTTTCATTGTAAACTTAAAAAATATATATCAAAACTACACATTTTCATTGTACACTTAAAAAATGTACATCAAAACCTACACATTTTCATTGTACACTCATAAAATGTACCTCAAAGCTGACACATTTTCATTGTACACTTAAAAAATGTACATCAAAACCTACACATTTTCATTGTACGCTCATAAAATGTACATCAAAACCTACACATTTTCATTGTAAACTTAAAAAATATACATCAAAACCTACAAATTTTCATTGTACACTTAAAAAATGTACATCAAAACTACACATTTTCATTGTACACATAAAAAATATACATCAGAACTTACACAATTTCATTGTACACTTATAAAATGAACATCAACACTTGCACATTTTCATTGTAACCTTAAAAAATATACATCAAAACCTACACATTTTCATTGTAAACTTAAAAAATATACATCAAAACCTACACATTTTCATTGTACACTTAAAAAATGTACATCAAAACTACACATTTTCATTGTACACATAAAAAATATACATCAAAACTTACACATCTTCATTGTACACTTAAAAAATGTACATCAAAACTACACATTTTCATTGTACACATAAAAAATATACATCAAAACTTACACGTTTTCATTGTACACTTATAAAATGAACATCAACACTTACACATTTTCATTGTAAACTTAAAAAATATACATCAAAACTTACACATTTTCATTGTACACTTAAAAAATATACATCAAAAACTACTCATTTTCATTGTACACTTAAAAAATATACATCAAAACCTACACATTTTCATTGTACACTTCAAAAATATACATCAAAAACTACACATTTTCATTGTACACTCATAAAATGTACATCAAAACTTACACATTTTCACTGTACACTTAAAAAATGTACATCAAAACTTACACATTTTCATTGTACACTCATAAAATGAACATCAACACTTACACATTTGCATTGTAAAGTTAAAAAATATACATCAAAACTTACACATTTTCATTGTACACTTAAAAAATGAACATAAACACTTACACATTTTCTTTGTACACTCATAAAATATACATCAAAACATACACATTTTCATTGTACACTTCAAAAATATACATCAAAAACTACACATTTTCATTGTACACTCATAAAATGTACATCAAAACTTACACATTTTCATTGTACACTTAAAAAGTGTACATCAAAACTTACACATTTTCATTGTACACTCGTAAAATGAACATCAACACTTACACATTTTCATTGTAAACTTAAAAAATATACATCAAAACTTACACATTTTAATTGTACACTTAAAAAATGTACATCAAAACCTACACATTTTCATTGTACACTCATAAAATGTACATCAAAACTTACACATTTTCATTGTACACTTAAAAAGTGTACATCAAAACCTACACATTTTCATTGTAAACTTAAAAAATATACATCAAAACTTACACATTTTCATCGTACACTTAAAAAATATACATCAAAGCCTACACATTTTCATTTTACACTTCAAAAATATACATCAAAAACTACACATTTTCATTATACACTTAAAAAACATACATCAAAAGCTACACATTTTCACTGTACACTCATAAAATGTACATCAAAGCTTACACATTTTCACTGTATACTTAAAAAATGTACATCAAAACCTACACATTTTCATTGTAAACTTTAAAAATATACATCAAAACTTACACATTTTCATTGTACACTTAAAAAATATACATGAAAACCTACACATTTTCATTGTACACTCATAAAATGTACATCAAAACCTACACATTTTCATTGTAAACTTAAAAAATACACATCAAAACCTACACATTTTCATTGTACACTCATAAAATGTACATCAAAACTTACACATTTTCATTGTACACTCGTAAAATGAACATCAACACTTACACATTTTCATTGTAAACTTAAAAAATATACATCAAAACTTACACATTTTCATTGTACACTTAAAAAATGTACATCAAAACCTACACATTTTCATTGTAAACTTAAAAAATATACATCAAAACTTACACATTTTCATTGTACACTTAAAAAATATACATTAAAAACTACACATTTTCATTGTACACTGATAAAATGTACATCAAAATCTACCCATTTTCATTGTACACTCATAAATTGTTTATCAAAAATTACACATTTTCATTGTAAACTCATAAAATGTACATCAAAACTTACACATTTTCATTGTACACTCATAAAATGTACATCAAAACTTACACATTTTTATTGTACACTCCAAAAATGTACATCAAAGCCTACACATTTTCATTGTAAACTTAAAAAATGTACATCAAAACCTACACATTATCATTGTAAACTTAAAAAATATACATAAAAACTTACACATTTTAATTGTACACTTAAAAAATATAGATCAAAACCTACACATTTTCATTGTACACTTAAAAAATATACATCAAAACCTACACATTTTCATTGTACACTTCAAAAATATACATCAAAAACTACACATTTTCATTGTACACTCATAAAATGTACATCAAAACTTACACATTTTCATTGTACACTTAAAAAATGTACATCAAAACTTACACATTTTCATTGTACACTCGTAAAATGAACATCAACACTTACACATTTTCATTGTAAACTTAAAAAATATACATCAAAACTTACACATTTTCATTGTACACTTAAAAAATGTACATCAAAACTTACACATTTTCATTGTACACTTAAAAAATGTACATCAAAACCTACACATTTTCATTCTACACTTAAAAAATGTACATCAAAACTTACACATTTTCATTGTACACTCATAAAATGTACATCAAAACTTACACATTTTCATTGTACACTTAAAAAAGATACATCAAAACTTACACATCTTCATAGTACACCTAAAAAATGTACATTAAAACGTACACATTTTCATTGTACACTTAAAAAATGTACATCAAAACCTACACATTTTCATTGTACACTTAAAAAATGTACATCAAAACTTACACATTTTCATTGTACATTTAAAAAATGTACATCAAAACCTACACATTTTCATTGTACACTTACAGAATATACATCAAAACCTACACATTTTCATTGTACACTTAAAAAATGTACATCAAAACCTACACATTTTCATTATTCATTTAAAAAATATACATCAAAACCTACACATTTTCATTGTACACTTACAAATGTACATCAAAACGTACACATTTTCATTGTACACTTCTAAAATGTACATCAAAACTTACACATTTTTATTGTACACTTAAAAGATATACATCAAAACCTACACATTTTCATTGTACACTTAAAAAACATACATCAAAACCTACACATTTTCATTGTACACTTAAAAAATGTACATCAAAACCTACACATTTTCATTGTACACTTAAAAAGTGTACATCAAAACTTACACATTTTCATTGTACACTTAAAAAATATACATCAAAACCTACACATTTTCATTGTACACTTAAAAAATATACATCAAAACCTACACATTTTCATTGTAAACTCATAAAGTGAACATCAACACTTACACATTTTCATTGTAAACTTAAAAAGTATACATCAAAACTTACACATTTTCATTGTACACTTAAAAAATGTACATCAAAACCTACACATTTTCATTGTACACTCATAAAATGTACATCAAAACTTACACATTTTCATTGTACACTTAAAAAACGTACATCAAAGCCTACATATTTTCATTGTAAACTTAAAAAATATACATCAAAACTTACACATTTTCATTGTACACTTAAAAAATATACATCAAAACTTACACATTTTCATTGTACACTCGTAAAATGAACATCAACACTTACACATTTTCATTGTAATCTTAAAAAGTATACATCAAAACTTACACATTTTCATTGTACACTTAAAAAATGTACATCAAAACCTACACATTTTCATTGTACACTCATAAAATGTACATCAAAATTTACACATTTTCATTGTACACTTAAAAAACGTACATCAAAGCATACACATTTTCATTGTAAACTTAAAAAATGTACACCAAAACTTACACATTTTCATTGTACACTTAAAAAATGTACATCAAAACTTACACATTTTCATTGTACACTGGTAAAATGAACATGAACACTTACACATTTTCATTGTACACTTAAAAAATGTACATCAAAACCTACACATTTGCATTGTAAACTTAAAAAATATACATCAAAACTTACACATTTTCATTGTAGACCTAAAAAATATACATCAAAGCCTACACATTTTCATTTTACACTTCAAAAATATACATCAAAAACTACACATTTTCATTATACACTTAAAAAATATACATCAAAAGCTACACATTTTCACTGTACACTCATAAAATGTACATCAAAGCTTACACATTTTCATTGTACTCTTAGAAAATGTACACCAAAACCTACACATTTTCATTGTAAACTTTAAAAATATACATCAAAATTTACAAATTTTCATTGTACACTTAAAAAATATACATCAAAAGCTACACATTTTCACTGTACACTTAGAAAATGTACACCAAAACCTACACATTTTCATTGTAAACTTTAAAAATATACATCAAAATTTACAAATTTTCATTGTACACTTAAAAAATATACATCAAACCTACACATTTTCATTCTACACTCATAAAATATACATCAAAACCTACACATTTTCATTGTACACTCATAAAATGAACATCAACACTTACACATTTTCATTGTAAACTTAAAAAATATACATCAAAACTTACACATTTTCATTGTACACTTAAAAAATATACATCAAAACCTACACATTTTCATTGTACACTTATAAAATGATCATCAACACTTTCACATTTTCATTGTACACTCATAAAATGTACATCAAAACTTACACATTTTCATTGTACACTCATAAAATGTACATCAAAATCTACACATTTTCATTGTACACTCATAAATTGTTTATCAAAACTTACACATTTTCATTGTACACTCATAAAATGTACATCAAAACTTACACATTTTCATTGTACACTCATAAAATGTACATCAAAACTAACACATTTTTATTGTACACTCCAAAAATGTACATCAAAGCCTACACATTTTCATTGTAAACTTAAAAAATGTACATCAAAACCTACACATTTACATTGTAAACTTAAAAAATATACATCAAAACTTACACATTTTCATTGTACACTTAAAAAATATACATCAAAACCTACACATTTTCATTGTACACTTCAAAAATATACACCAAAAACTACACATTTTCATTGTACACTCATAAAGTGTACATCAAAACTTACACATTTTCATTGTACACTTAAAAAATATACATCAAAACCTACACATTTTCATTGTACACTTAAAAAATATACATTAAACCTACACATTTTCATTGTAAACTTAAAAAATATATATCAAAACTACACATTTTCATTGTACACTTAAAAAATGTACATCAAAACCTACACATTTTCATTGTACACTCATAAAATGTACCTCAAAGCTGACACATTTTCATTGTACACTTAAAAAATGTACATCAAAACCTACACATTTTCATTGTACGCTCATAAAATGTACATCAAAACCTACACATTTTCATTGTAAACTTAAAAAATATACATCAAAACCTACAAATTTTCATTGTACACTTAAAAAATGTACATCAAAACTACACATTTTCATTGTACACATAAAAAATATACATCAGAACTTACACAATTTCATTGTACACTTATAAAATGAACATCAACACTTGCACATTTTCATTGTAACCTTAAAAAATATACATCAAAACCTACACATTTTCATTGTAAACTTAAAAAATATACATCAAAACCTACACATTTTCATTGTACACTTAAAAATGTACATCAAAACTACACATTTTCATTGTACACATAAAAAATATACATCAAAACTTACACATCTTCATTGTACACTTAAAAAATGTACATCAAAACTACACATTTTCATTGTACACATAAAAAATATACATCAAAACTTACACGTTTTCATTGTACACTTATAAAATGAACATCAACACTTACACATTTTCATTGTAAACTTAAAAAATATACATCAAAACCTACACATTTTCATTGTACACTCATAAAATGTACATCA
The DNA here is from genome assembly GCA_030765045.1 of Tenodera sinensis. Taxonomy (NCBI): domain Eukaryota; kingdom Metazoa; phylum Arthropoda; class Insecta; order Mantodea; family Mantidae; genus Tenodera; species Tenodera sinensis. Next base: position 163,716,099 of record CM060963.1, on the reverse strand, counting down.
TAACTTACACATTTTCATTGTACACTCGTAAAATGAACATCAACACTTACACATTTTCATTGTAAACTTAAAAAATATACATCAAAACTTACACATTTTCATTGTACACTTAAAAAATTTACATCAAAACCTACACATTTTCATTGTAAACTTAAAAAATATACATCAAAACTTACACATTTTCATTGTACACTTAAAAAATATACATCAAAAACTACACATTTTCATTGTACACTCATAAAATGTACATCAAAATCTACCCATTTTCATTGTACACTCATAAATTGTTTATCAAAACTTACACATTTTCATTGTAAACTCATAAAATGTACATCAAAACTTACACATTTTCATTGTACACTCATAAAATGTACATCAAAACTTACACATTTTTATTGTACACTCCAAAAATGTACATCAAAGCCTACACATTTTCATTGTAAACTTAAAAAATGTACATCAAAACCTACACATTATCATTGTAAACTTAAAAAATATACATCAAAACTTACACATTTTAATTGTACACTTAAAAAATATAGATCAAAACCTACATATTTTCATTGTACACTTAAAAAATATACATCAAAACCTACACATTTTCATTGTACACTTCAAAAATATACATCAAAAACTACACATTTTCATTGTACACTCATAAAATGTACATCAAAACTTACACATTTTCATTGTACACTTAAAAAATGTACATCACAACTTACAAATTTTCATTGTACACTCGTAAAATGAACATCAACACTTACACATTTTCATTGTAAACTTAAAAAATATACATCAAAACTTACACATTTTCATTGTACACTTAAAAAATGTACATCAAAACTTACACATTTTCATTGTACACTTAAAAAATGTACATCAAAACCTACACATTTTCATTGTACACTTAAAAAATGTACATCAAAACTTACACATTTTCATTGTACACTCATAAAATGTACATCAAAACTTACACATTTTCATTGTACACTTAAAAAAGATACATCAAAACTTACACATCTTCATAGTACCCCTAAGAAATGTACATTAAAACGTACACATTTTCATTGTACACTTAAAAAATGTACATCAAAACCTACACATTTTCATTGTACACTTAAAAAATGTACATCAAAACTTACACATTTTCATTGTACATTTAAAAAATGTACAAAAAACCTACACATTTTCATTGTACACTTACAGAATATACATCAAAACCTACACATTTTCATTGTACACTTAAAAAATGTACATCAAAACCTACTCATTTTCATTATTCACTTAAAAAATATACATCAAAACCTACACATTTTCATTGTACACTTACAAATGTACATCAAAACGTACACATTTTCATTGTACACTTAAAAAATGTACATCAAAACTTACACATTTTTATTGTACACTTAAAAGATATACATCAAAACCTACACATTTTCATTGTACACTTAAAAAATATACATCAAAACCTACACATTTTCATTGTACACTTAAAAAATGTACATCAAAACCTACACATTTTCATTGTACACTTAAAAAGTGTACATCAAAACTTACACATTTTCATTGTACACTTAAAAAATATACATCAAAACCTACACATTTTCATTGTACACTTAAAAAATATACATCAAAACCTACACATTTTCATTGTAAACTCATAAAGTGAATATCAACACTTACACATTTTCATTGTAAACTTAAAAAGTATACATCAAAACTTACACATTTTCATTGTACACTTAAAAAATGTACATCAAAACCTACACATTTTCATTGTACACTCATAAAATATACATCAAAACTTACACATTTTCATTGTACACTTAAAAAACGTACATCAAAACTTACACATTTTCATTGTACACTCATAAAATGTACATCAAAATCTACACATTTTCATTGTACACTCATAAATTGTTTATCAAAACTTACACATTTTCATTGTACACTCATAAAATGTACATCAAAACTTACACATTTTCATTGTACACTCATAAAATGTACATCAAAACTAACACATTTTTATTGTACACTCCAAAAATGTACATCAAAGCCTACACATTTTCATTGTAAACTTAAAAAATGTACATCAAAACCTACACATTTACATTGTAAACTTAAAAAATATACATCAAAACTTACACATTTTCATTGTACACTTAAAAAATATACATCAAAGCCTACACATTTTCATTGTACACTTCAAAGATATACATCAAAAACTACACATTTTCATTGTACACTCATAAAATGTACATCAAAACTTACACATTTTCATTGTACACTTAAAAATGTACATCAAAACTTACACATTTTAATTGTACACTTAAAAAATATACATCAAAACCTACACATTTTCATTGTACACTCATAAAATGTACATCAAAACTTACACATTTTCATTGTACACTTAAAAAATGTACATCAAAACTTACACATTTTCATTGTACACTCGTAAAATGAACATCAACACTTACACATTTTCATTGTAAACTTAAAAAATATACATCAAAACTTACACATTTTAATTGTACACTTAAAAAATGTACATCAAAACCTACACATTTTCATTGTACACTCATAAAATGTACATCAAAACTTACACATTTTCATTGTACACTTAAAAAGTGTACATCAAAACCTACACATTTTCATTGTACACTCATAAAATGTACATCAAAACTTACACATTTTCATTGTACACTTAAAAAACGTACATCAAAGCCTACATATTTTCATTGTAAACTTAAAAAATATACATCAAAACTTACACATTTTCATTGTACACTTAAAAAATATACATCAAAACTTACACATTTTTATTGTACACTGGTAAAATGAACATGAACACTTACACATTTTCATTGTACACTTAAAAAATGTACATCAAAACCTACACATTTTCATTGTAAACTTAAAAAATATACATCAAAACTTACACATTTTCATTGTAGACCTAAAAAATATACATCAAAGCCTACACATTTTCATTTTACACTTCAAAAATATACATCAAAAACTACACATTTTCATTATACACTTAGAAAATATACATCAAAAGCTACACATTTTCACTGTACACTCATAAAATGTACATCAAAGCTTACACATTTTCATTGTACTCTTAGAAAATGTACACCAAAACCTACACATTTTCATTGTAAACTTTAAAAATATACATCAAAATTTACAAATTTTCATTGTACACTTAAAAAATATACATCAAAAGCTACACATTTTCACTGTACACTTAGAAAATGTACACCAAAACCTACACATTTTCATTGTAAACTTTAAAAATATACATCAAAATTTACAAATTTTCATTGTACACTTAAAAAATATACATCAAACCTACACATTTTCATTCTACACTCATAAAATGTACATCAAAATCTACACATTTTCATTGTACACTCATAAAATGAACATCAACACTTACACATTTTCATTGTAAACTTAAAAAATATACATCAAAACTTACACATTTTCATTGTACACTTAAAAAATATACATCAAAACCTACACATTTTCATTGTACACTTATAAAATGATCATCAACACTTTCACATTTTCAGTGTACACTCATAAAATGTACATCAAAACTTACACATTTTCATTGTACACTCATAAAATGTACATCAAAATCTACACATTTTCATTGTACACTCATAAATTGTTTATCAAAACTTACACATTTTCATTGTACACTCATAAAATGTACATCAAAACTTACACATTTTCATTGTACACTCATAAAATGTACATCAAAACTAACACATTTTTATTGTACACTCCAAAAATGTACATCAAAGCCTACACATTTTCATTGTAAACTTAAAAAATGTACATCAAAACCTACACATTTACATTGTAAACTTAAAAAATATACATCAAAACTTACACATTCTCATTGTACACTTAAAAAATATACATCAAAACCTACACATTTTCATTGTACACTTCAAAAATATACATCAAAAACTACACATTTTCATTGTACACTCATAAAATGTACATCAAAACTTACACATTTTCATTGTACACTTAAAAAATATACATCAAAACCTACACATTTTCATTGTACACTTAAAAAATATACATTATACCTACACATTTTCATTGTAAACTTAAAAAATATATATCAAAACTACACATTTTCATTGTACACTTAAAAAATGTACATCAAAACCTACACATTTTCATTGTACACATAAAAAATATACATCAGAACTTACACAATTTCATTGTACACTTATAAAATGAACATCAACACTTGCACATTTTCATTGTAACCTTAAAAAATATACATCAAAACCTACACATTTTCATTGTAAACTTAAAAAATATACATCAAAACCTACACATTTTCATTGTACACTTAAAAAATGTACATCAAAACTACACATTTTCATTGTACACATAAAAATATACATCAAAACTTACACATCTTCATTGTACACTTAAAAAATGTACATCAAAACTACACATTTTCATTGTACACATAAAAAATATACATCAAAACTTACACGTTTTCATTGTACACTTATAAAATGAACATCAACACTTACACATTTTCATTGTAAACTTAAAAAATATACATCAAAACTTACACATTTTCATTGTACACTTAAAAAATATACATCAAAAACGACTCATTTTCATTGTACACTTAAAAAATATACATCAAAACCTACACATTTTCATTGTACACTTCAAAAATATACATCAAAAACTACACATTTTCATTGTACACTCATAAAATGTACATCAAAACTTACACATTTTCACTGTACACTTAAAAAATGTACATCAAAACTTACACATTTTCATTGTACACTCATAAAATGAACATCAACACTTACACATTTTCATTGTAAAGTTAAAAAATATACATCAAAACTTACACATTTTCATTGTACACTTAAAAAATGAACATAAACACTTACACATTTTCTTTGTACACTCATAAAATATACATAAAAACATACACATTTTCATTGTACACTTCAAAAATATACATCAAAAACTACACATTTTCATTGTACACTCATAAAATGTACATCAAAACTTACACATTTTCATTGTACACTTAAAAAATGTACATCAAAACTTACACATTTTCATTGTACACTCGTAAAATGAACATCAACACTTACACATTTTCATTGTAAACTTAAAAAATATACATCAAAACTTAAACATTTTAATTGTACACTTAAAAAATGTACATCAAAACCTACACATTTTCATTGTACACTCATAAAATGTACATCAAAACTTACACATTTTCATTGTACACTTAAAAAGTGTACATCAAAACCTACACATTCTCATTGTAAACTTAAAAAATATACATCAAAACTTACACATTTTCATTGTACACTTAAAAAATATACATCAAAGCCTACACATTTTCATTTTACACTTCAAAAATATACATCAAAAACTACACATTTTCATTATACACTTAAAAAACATACATCAAAAGCTACACATTTTCACTGTACACTCATAAAATGTACATCAAAGCTTACACATTTTCACTGTACACTTAAAAAATGTACATCAAAACCTACACATTTTCATTGTAAACTTTAAAAATATACATCAAAACTTACACATTTTCATTGTACACTTAAAAAATATACATGAAAACCTACACATTTTCATTGTACACTCATAAAATGTACATCAAAACCTACACATTTTCATTGTAAACTTAAAAAATACACATCAAAACCTACACATTTTCATTGTACACTCATAAAATGTACATCAAAACTTACACATTTTCATTGTACACTCGTAAAATGAACATCAACACTTACACATTTTCATTGTAAACTTAAAAAATATACATCAAAACTTACACATTTTCATTGTACACTTAAAAAATGTACATCAAAACCTACACATTTTCATTGTAAACTTAAAAAATACACATCAAAACTTACACATTTTCATTGTACACTTATAAAATATACATTAAAAACTACACATTTTCATTGTACACTGATAAAATGTACATCAAAATCTACCCATTTTCATTGTACACTCATAAATTGTTTATCAAAAATTACACATTTTCATTGTAAACTCATAAAATGTACATCAAAACTTACACATTTTTATTGTACACTCCAAAAATGTACATCAAAGCCTACACATTTTCATTGTAAACTTAAAAAATGTACATCAAAACCTACACATTTTCATTGTAAACTTAAAAAATATACATAAAAACTTACACATTTTAATTGTACACTTAAAAAATATAGATCAAAACCTACACATTTTCATTGTACACTTAAAAAATATACATCAAAACCTACACATTTTCATTGTACACTTCAAAAATATACATCAAAAACTACACATTTTCATTGTACACTCATAAAATGTACATCAAAACTTACACATTTTCATTGTACACTTAAAAAATGTACATCAAAACTTACACATTTTCATTGTACACTCGTAAAATGAACATCAACACTTACACATTTTCATTGTAAACTTAAAAAATATACATCAAAACTTACACATTTTCATTGTACACTTAAAAAATGTACATCAAAACTTACACATTTTCATTGTACACTTAAAAAATGTACATCAAAATCTACCCATTTTCATTGTACACTCATAAAATGTACATCAAAACTTACACATTTTCATTGTAAACTCATAAAATGTACATCAAAACTTACACATTTTTATTGTACAATCCAAAAATGTACATCAAAGCCTACACATTTTCATTGTAAACTTAAAAAATGTACATCAAAACCTACACATTATCATTGTAAACTTAAAAAATATACATAAAAACTTACACATTTTAATTGTACACTTAAAAAATATAGATCAAAACCTACACATTTTCATTGTACACTTAAAAAATATACATCAAAACCTACACATTTTCATTGTACACTTCAAAAATATACATCAAAAACTACACATTTTCATTGTACACTCATAAAATGTACATCAAAACTTACACATTTTCATTGTACACTTAAAAAATGTACATCAAAACTTACACATTTTCATTGTACACTCGTAAAATGAACATCAACACTTACACATTTTCATTGTAAACTTAAAAAATATACATCAAAACTTACACATTTTCATTGTACACTTAAAAAATGTACATCAAAACTTACACATTTTCATTGTACACTTAAAAAATGTACATCAAAACCTACACATTTTCATTGTACACTTAAAAAATGTACATCAAAACTTACACATTTTCATTGTACACTCATAAAATGTACATCAAAACTTACACATTTTCATTGTACACTTAAAAAGATACATCAAAACTTACACATCTTCATAGTACACCTAAAAAATGTACATTAAAACGTACACATTTTCATTGTACACTTAAAAAATGTACATCAAAACCTACACATTTTCATTGTACACTTAAAAAATGTACATCAAAACTTACACATTTTCATTGTACATTTAAAAAATGTACATCAAAACCTACACATTTTCATTGTACACTTACAGAATATACATCAAAACCTACACATTTTCATTGTACACTTAAAAAATGTACATCAAAACCTACACATTTTCATTATTCATTTAAAAAATATACATCAAAACCTACACATTTTCATTGTACACTTACAAATGTACATCAAAACGTACACATTTTCATTGTACACTTAAAAAATGTACATCAAAACTTACACATTTTTATTGTACACTTAAAAGATATACATCAAAACCTACACATTTTCATTGTACACTTAAAAAACATACATCAAAACCTACACATTTTCATTGTACACTTAAAAAATGTACATCAAAACCTACACATTTTCATTGTACACTTAAAAAGTGTACATCAAAACTTACACATTTTCATTGTACACTTAAAAAATATACATCAAAACCTACACATTTTCATTGTACACTTAAAAAATATACATCAAAACCTACACATTTTCATTGTAAACTCATAAAGTGAACATCAACACTTACACATTTTCATTGTAAACTTAAAAAGTATACATCAAAACTTACACATTTTCATTGTACACTTAAAAAATGTACATCAAAACCTACACATTTTCATTGTACACTCATAAAATGTACATCAAAACTTACACATTTTCATTGTACACTTAAAAAACGTACATCAAAGCCTACATATTTTCATTGTAAACTTAAAAAATATACATCAAAACTTACACATTTTCATTGTACACTTAAAAAATGTACATCAAAACTTACACATTTTCATTGTACACTGGTAAAATGAACATGAACACTTACACATTTTCATTGTACACTTAAAAAATGTACATCAAAACCTACACATTTTCATTGTAAACTTAAAAAATATACATCAAAACTTACACATTTTCATTGTAGACCTAAAAAATATACATCAAAGCCTACACATTTTCATTTTACACTTCAAAAATATACATCAAAAACTACACATTTTCATTATACACTTAAAAAATATACATCAAAAGCTACACATTTTCACTGTACACTCATAAAATGTACATCAAAGCTTACACATTTTCATTGTACTCTTAGAAAATGTACACCAAAACCTACACATTTTCATTGTAAACTTTAAAAATATACATCAAAATTTACAAATTTTCATTGTACACTTAAAAAATATACATCAAAAGCTACACATTTTCACTGTACACTTAGAAAATGTACACCAAAACCTACACATTTTCATTGTAAACTTTAAAAATATACATCAAAATTTACAAATTTTCATTGTACACTTAAAAAATATACATCAAACCTACACATTTTCATTCTACACTCATAAAATGTACATCAAAACCTACACATTTTCATTGTACACTCATAAAATGAACATCAACACTTACACATTTTCATTGTAAACTTAAAAAATATACATAAAAAAACTTACACATTTTCATTGTACACTTAAAAAATATACATCAAAACCTACACATTTTCATTGTACACTTATAAAATGATCATCAACACTTTCACATTTTCGTTGTACACTCATAAAATGTACATCAAAACTTACACATTTTCATTGTACACTTAAAAAAGATACATCAAAACTTACACATCTTCATAGTACACCTAAAAAATGTACATTAAAACGTACACATTTTCATTGTACACTTAAAAAATGTACATCAAAACCTACACATTTTCATTGTACACTTAAAAAATGTACATCAAAACTTACACATTTTCATTGTACATTTAAAAAATGTACATCAAAACCTACACATTTTCATTGTACACTTACAGAATATACATCAAAACCTACACATTTTCATTGTACACTTAAAAAATGTACATCAAAACCTACACATTTTCATTATTCATTTAAAAAATATACATCAAAACCTACACATTTTCATTGTACACTTACAAATGTACATCAAAACGTACACATTTTCATTGTACACTTAAAAAATGTACATCAAAACTTACACATTTTTATTGTACACTTAAAAGATATACATCAAAACCTACACATTTTCATTGTACACTTAAAAAACATACATCAAAACCTACACATTTTCATTGTACACTTAAAAAATGTACATCAAAACCTACACATTTTCATTGTACACTTAAAAAGTGTACATCAAAACTTACACATTTTCATTGTACACTTAAAAAATATACATCAAAACCTACACATTTTCATTGTACACTTAAAAAATATACATCAAAACCTACACATTTTCATTGTAAACTCATAAAGTGAACATCAACACTTACACATTTTCATTGTAAACTTAAAAAGTATACATCAAAACTTACACATTTTCATTGTACACTTAAAAAATGTACATCAAAACCTACACATTTTCATTGTACACTCATAAAATGTACATCAAAACTTACACATTTTCATTGTACACTTAAAAAACGTACATCAAAGCCTACATATTTTCATTGTAAACTTAAAAAATATACATCAAAACTTACACATTTTCATTGTACACTTAAAAAATGTACATCAAAACTTACACATTTTCATTGTACACTGGTAAAATGAACATGAACACTTACACATTTTCATTGTACACTTAAAAAATGTACATCAAAACCTACACATTTTCATTGTAAACTTAAAAAATATACATCAAAACTTACACATTTTCATTGTAGACCTAAAAAATATACATCAAAGCCTACACATTTTCATTTTACACTTCAAAAATATACATCAAAAACTACACATTTTCATTATACACTTAAAAAATATACATCAAAAGCTACACATTTTCACTGTACACTCATAAAATGTACATCAAAGCTTACACATTTTCATTGTACTCTTAGAAAATGTACACCAAAACCTACACATTTTCATTGTAAACTTTAAAAATATACATCAAAATTTACAAATTTTCATTGTACACTTAAAAAATATACATCAAAAGCTACACATTTTCACTGTACACTTAGAAAATGTACACCAAAACCTACACATTTTCATTGTAAACTTTAAAAATATACATCAAAATTTACAAATTTTCATTGTACACTTAAAAAATATACATCAAACCTACACATTTTCATTCTACACTCATAAAATGTACATCAAAACCTACACATTTTCATTGTACACTCATAAAATTAACATCAACACTTACACATTTTCATTGTAAACTTAAAAAATATACATCAAAACTTACACATTTTCATTGTACACTTAAAAAATATACATCAAAACCTACACATTTTCATTGTACACTTATAAAATGATCATCAACACTTTCACATTTTCATTGTACACTCATAAAATGTACATCAAAACTTACACATTTTCATTGTACACTCATAAAATGTACATCAAAATCTACACATTTTCATTGTACACTCATAAATTGTTTATCAAAACTTACACATTTTCATTGTACACTCATAAAATGTACATCAAAACTTACACATTTTCATTGTACACTCATAAAATGTACATCAAAACTAACACATTTTTATTGTACACTCCAAAAATGTACATCAAAGCCTACACATTTTCATTGTAAACTTAAAAAATGTACATCAAAACCAACACATTTACATTGTAAACTTAAAAAATATACATCAAAACTTACACATTTTCATTGTACACTTAAAAAATATACATCAAAACCTACACATTTTCATTGTACACTTCAAAAATATACATCAAAATCTACACATTTTCATTGTACACTCATAAAATGTACATCAAAACCTACACATTTTCATTGTAAACTTAAAAAATATACATCAAAACCTACAAATTTTCATTGTACACTTAAAAAATGTACATCAAAACTACACATTTTCATTGTACACTCATAAAATGTACATCAAAACCTACACATTTTCATTGTAAACTTAAAAAATATACATCAAAACCTACAAATTTTCATTGTACACTTAAAAAATGTACATCAAAACTACACATTTTCATTGTACACATAAAAAATATACATCAGAACTTACACAATTTCATTGTACACTTATAAAATGAACATCAACACTTGCACATTTTCATTGTAACCTTAAAAAATATACATCAAAACCTACACATTTTCATTGTAAACTTAAAAAATATACATCAAAACCTACACATTTTCATTGTACACTTAAAAAATGTACATCAAAACTACACATTTTCATTGTACACATAAAAAATATACATCAAAACTTACACATCTTCATTGTACACTTAAAAAATGTACATCAAAACTACACATTTTCATTGTACACATAAAAAATATACATCAAAACTTACACGTTTTCATTGTACACTTATAAAATGAACATCAACACTTACACATTTTCATTGTAAACTTAAAAAATATACATCAAAACTTACACATTTTCATTGTACACTTAAAAAATATACATCAAAAACTACTAATTTTCATTGTACACTTAAAAAATATACATCAAAACCTACACATTTTCATTGTACACTTCAAAAATATACATCAAAAACTACACATTTTCATTGTACACTCATAAAATGTACATCAAAACTTACACATTTTCACTGTACACTTAAAAAATGTACATCAAAACTTACACATTTTCATTGTACACTCATAAAATGAACATCAACACTTACACATTTTCATTGTAAAGTAAAAAATATACATCAAAACTTACACATTTTCATTGTACACTTAAAAAATGAACATAAACACTTACACATTTTCTTTGTACACTCATAAAATATACATCAAAACATACACATTTTCATTGTACACTTCAAAAATATGCATCAAAAACTACTCATTTTCATTGTACACTCATAAAATGTACATCAAAACTTACACATTTTCATTGTACACTTAAAAAATGTACATCAAAACTTACACATTTTCATTGTACACTCGTAAAATGAACATCAACACTTACACATTTTCATTGTAAACTTAAAAAATATACATCAAAACTTACACATTTTAATTGTACACTTAAAAAATGTACATCAAAACCTACACATTTTCATTGTACACTCATAAAATGTACATCAAAGCTTACACATTTTCACTGTACACTTAAAAAATGTACATCAAAACCTACACATTTTCATTGTAAACTTTAAAAATATACATCAAAACTTACACATTTTCATTGTACACTTAAAAAATATACATGAAAACCTACACATTTTCATTGTACACTCATAAAATGTACATCAAAACCTACACATTTTCATTGTAAACTTAAAAAATACACATCAAAACCTACACATTTTCATTGTACACTCATAAAATGTACATCAAAACTTACACATTTTCATTGTACACTCGTAAAATGAACATCAACACTCACACATTTTCATTGTAAACTTAAAAAATATACATCAAAACTTACACATTTTCATTGTACACTTAAAAAATGCACATCAAAACCTACACATTTTCATTGTAAACTTAAAAAATATACATCAAAACTTACACATTTTCATTGTACACTTAAAAAATATACATTAAAAACTACACATTTTCATTGTACACTGATAAAATGTACATCAAAATCTACCCATTTTCATTGTACACTCATAAATTGTTTATCAAAAATTACACATTTTCATTGTAAACTCATAAAATGTACATCAAAACTTACACATTTTCATTGTACACTCATAAAATGTACATCAAAACTTACACATTTTTGTTGTACACTCCAAAAATGTACATCAAAGCCTACACATTTTCATTGTAAACTTAAAAAATGTACATCAAAACCTACACATTATCATTGTAAACTTAAAAAATATACATAAAAACTTACACATTTTAATTGTACACTTAAAAAATATAGATCAAAACCTACACATTTTCATTGTACACTTAAAAAATATACATCAAAACCTACACATTTTCATTGTACACTTCAAAAATATACATCAAAAACTACACATTTTCATTGTACACTCATAAAATGTACATCACAACTTACACATTTTCATTGTACACTTAAAAAATGTACATCAAAACTTACACATTTTCATTGTACACTCGTAAAATGAACATCAACACTTACACATTTTCATTGTAAACTTAAAAAATATACATCAAAACTTACACATTTTCATTGTACACTTAAAAAATGTACATCAAAACTTACACATTTTCATTGTACACTTAAAAAATGTACATCAAAACCTACACATTTTCATTGTACACTTAAAAAATGTACATCAAAACTTACACATTTTCATTGTACACTCATAAAATGTACATCAAAACTTACACATTTTCATTGTACACTTAAAAAAGATACATCAAAACTTACACATCTTCATAGTACACCTAAAAAATGTACATTAAAACGTACACATTTTCATTGTACACTTAAAAAATGTACATCAAAACCTACACATTTTCATTGTACACTTAAAAAATGTACATCAAAACTTACACATTTTCATTGTACATTTAAAAAATGTACATCAAAACCTACACATTTTCATTGTACACTTACAGAATATACATCAAAACCTACACATTTTCATTGTACACTTAAAAAATGTACATCAAAACCTACACATTTTCATTATTCATTTAAAAAATATACATCAAAACCTACACATTTTCATTGTACACTTACAAATGTACATCAAAACGTACACATTTTCATTGTACACTTAAAAAATGTACATCAAAACTTACACATTTTTATTGTACACTTAAAAGATATACATCAAAACCTACACATTTTCATTGTACACTTAAAAAACATACATCAAAACCTACACATTTTCATTGTACACTTAAAAAATGTACATCAAAACCTACACATTTTCATTGTACACTTAAAAAGTGTACATCAAAACTTACACATTTTCATTGTACACTTAAAAAATATACATCAAAACCTACACATTTTCATTGTACACTTAAAAAATATACATCAAAACCTACACATTTTCATTGTAAACTCATAAAGTGAACATCAACACTTACACATTTTCATTGTAAACTTAAAAAGTATACATCAAAACTTACACATTTTTATTGTACACTTAAAAAATGTACATCAAAACCTACACATTTTCATTGTACTCTCATAAAATGTACATCAAAACTTACACATTTTCATTGTACACTTAAAAAACGTACATCAAAGCCTACATATTTTCATTGTAAACTTAAAAAATATACATCAAAACTTACACATTTTCATTGTACACTTAAAAAATATACATCAAAACTTACACATTTTCATTGTACACTCGTAAAATGAACATCAACACTTACACATTTTCATTGTAAACTTAAAAAGTATACATCAAAACTTACACATTTTCATTGTACACTTAAAAAATGTACATCAAAACCTACACATTTTCATTGTACACTCATAAAATGTACATCAAAATTTACACATTTTCATTGTACACTTAAAAAACGTACATCAAAGCATACACATTTTCATTGTAAACTTTAAAAATATACATCAAAACTTACACATTTTCATTGTACATTTAAAAAATGTACATCAAAACCTACACATTTTCATTGTACACTTACAGAATATACATCAAAACCTACACATTTTCATTGTACACTTAAAAAATGTACATCAAAACCTACACATTTTCATTATTCATTTAAAAAATATACATCAAAACCTACACATTTTCATTGTACACTTACAAATGTACATCAAAACGTACACATTTTCATTGTACACTTAAAAAATGTACATCAAAACTTACACATTTTTATTGTACACTTAAAAGATATACATCAAAACCTACACATTTTCATTGTACACTTAAAAAACATACATCAAAACCTACACATTTTCATTGTACACTTAAAAAATGTACATCAAAACCTACACATTTTCATTGTACACTTAAAAAGTGTACATCAAAACTTACACATTTTCATTGTACACTTAAAAAATATACATCAAAACCTACACATTTTCATTGTACACTTAAAAAATATACATCAAAACCTACACATTTTCATTGTAAACTCATAAAGTGAACATCAACACTTACACATTTTCATTGTAAACTTAAAGAGTATACATCAAAACTTACACATTTTCATTGTACACTTAAAAAATGTACATCAAAACCTACACATTTTCATTGTACACTCATAAAATGTACATCAAAACTTACACATTTTCATTGTACACTTAAAAAACGTACATCAAAGCCTACATATTTTCATTGTAAACTTAAAAAATATACATCAAAACTTACACATTTTCATTGTACACTTAAAAAATGTACATCAAAACTTACACATTTTCATTGTACACTGGTAAAATGAACATGAACACTTACACATTTTCATTGTACACTTAAAAAATGTACATCAAAACCTACACATTTTCATTGTAAACTTAAAAAATATACATCAAAACTTACACATTTTCATTGTAGACCTAAAAAATATACATCAAAGCCTACACATTTTCATTTTACACTTCAAAAATATACATCAAAAACTACACATTTTCATTATACACTTAAAAAATATACATCAAAAGCTACACATTTTCACTGTACACTCATAAAATGTACATCAAAGCTTACACATTTTCATTGTACTCTTAGAAAATGTACACCAAAACCTACACATTTTCATTGTAAACTTTAAAAATATACATCAAAATTTACAAATTTTCATTGTACACTTAAAAAATATACATCAAAAGCTACACATTTTCACTGTACACTTAGAAAATGTACACCAAAACCTACACATTTTCATTGTAAACTTTAAAAATATACATCAAAATTTACAAATTTTCATTGTACACTTAAAAAATATACATCAAACCTACACATTTTCATTCTACACTCATAAAATGTACATCAAAACCTACACATTTTCATTGTACACTCATAAAATGAACATCAACACTTACACATTTTCATTGTAAACTTAAAAAATATACATCAAAACTTACACATTTTCATTGTACACTTAAAAAATATACATCAAAACCTACACATTTTCATTGTACACTTATAAAATGATCATCAACACTTTCACATTTTCATTGTACACTCATAAAATGTACATCAAAACTTACACATTTTCATTGTACACTCATAAAATGTACATCAAAATCTACACATTTTCATTGTACACTCATAAATTGTTTATCAAAACTTACACATTTTCATTGTACACTCATAAAATGTACATCAAAACTTACACATTTTCATTGTACACTCATAAAATGTACATCAAAACTAACACATTTTTATTGTACACTCCAAAAATGTACATCAAAGCCTACACATTTTCATTGTAAACTTAAAAAATGTACATCAAAACCTACACATTTACATTGTAAACTTAAAAAATATACATCAAAACTTACACATTTTCATTGTACACTTAAAAAATATACATCAAAACCTACACATTTTCATTGTACACTTCAAAAATATACATCAAAAACTACACATTTTCATTGTACACTCATAAAATGTACATCAAAACCTACACATTTTCATTGTAAACTTAAAAAATATACATCAAAACCTACAAATTTTCATTGTACACTTAAAAAATGTACATCAAAACTACACATTTTCATTGTACACATAAAAAATATACATCAGAACTTACACAATTTCATTGTACACTTATAAAATGAACATCAACACTTGCACATTTTCATTGTAACCTTAAAAAATATACATCAAAACCTACACATTTTCATTGTAAACTTAAAAAATATACATCAAAACCTACACATTTTCATTGTACACTTAAAAAATGTACATCAAAACTACACATTTTCATTGTACACATAAAAAATATACATCAAAACTTACACATCTTCATTGTACACTTAAAAAATGTACATCAAAACTACACATTTTCATTGTACACATAAAAAATATACATCAAAACTTACACGTTTTCATTGTACACTTATAAAATGAACATCAACACTTACACATTTTCATTGTAAACTTAAAAAATATACATCAAAACTTACACATTTTCATTGTACACTTAAAAAATATACATCAAAAACTACTAATTTTCATTGTACACTTAAAAAATATACATCAAAACCTACACATTTTCATTGTACACTTCAAAAATATACATCAAAAACTACACATTTTCATTGTACACTCATAAAATGTACATCAAAACTTACACATTTTCACTGTACACTTAAAAAATGTACATCAAAACTTACACATTTTCATTGTACACTCATAAAATGAACATCAACACTTACACATTTTCATTGTAAAGTTAAAAAATATACATCAAAACTTACACATTTTCATTGTACACTTAAAAAATGAACATAAACACTTACACATTTTCTTTGTACACTCATAAAATATACATCAAAACATACACATTTTCATTGTACACTTCAAAAATATGCATCAAAAACTACACATTTTCATTGTACACTCATAAAATATACATCAAAACTTACACATTTTAATTGTACACTTAAAAAATGTACATCAAAACCTACACATTTTCATTGTACACTCATAAAATGTACATCAAAACTTACACATTTTCATTGTACACTTAAAAAGTGTACATCAAAACCTACACATTTTCATTGTAAACTTAAAAAATATACATCAAAACTTACACATTTTCATTGTACACTTAAAAAATATACATCAAAGCCTACACATTTTCATTTTACACTTCAAAAATATACATCAAAAACTACACATTTTCATTATACACTTAAAAAACATACATCAAAAGCTACACATTTTCACTGTACACTCATAAAATGTACATCAAAGCTTACACATTTTCACTGTACACTTAAAAAATGTACATCAAAACCTACACATTTTCATTGTAAACTTTAAAAATATACATCAAAACTTACACATTTTCATTGTACACTTAAAAAATATACATGAAAACCTACACATTTTCATTGTACACTCATAAAATGTACATCAAAACCTACACATTTTCATTGTAAACTTAAAAAATACACATCAAAACCTACACATTTTCATTGTACACTCATAAAATGTACATCAAAACTTACACATTTTCATTGTACACTCGTAAAATGAACATCAACACTTACACATTTTCATTGTAAACTAAAAAAATATACATCAAAACTTACACATTTTCATTGTACACTTAAAAAATGCACATCAAAACCTACACATTTTCATTGTAAACTTAAAAAATATACATCAAAACTTACACATTTTCATTGTACACTTAAAAAATATACATTAAAAACTACACATTTTCATTGTACACTGATAAAATGTACATCAAAATCTACCCATTTTCATTGTACACTCATAAATTGTTTATCAAAAATTACACATTTTCATTGTAAACTCATAAAATGTACATCAAAACTTACACATTTTCATTGTACACTCATAAAATGTACATCAAAACTTACACATTTTTATTGTACACTCCAAAAATGTACATCAAAGCCTACACATTTTCATTGTAAACTTAAAAAATGTACATCAAAACCTACACATTATCATTGTAAACTTAAAAAATATACATAAAAACTTACACATTTTAATTGTACACTTAAAAAATATAGATCAAAACCTACACATTTTCATTGTACACTTAAAAAATATACATCAAAACCTACACATTTTCATTGTACACTTCAAAAATATACATCAAAAACTACACATTTTCATTGTACACTCATAAAATGTACATCAAAACTTACACATTTTCATTGTACACTTAAAAAATGTACATCAAAACTTACACATTTTCATTGTACACTCGTAAAATGAACATCAACACTTACACATTTTCATTGTAAACTTAAAAAATATACATCAAAACTTACAGATTTTCATTGTACACTTAAAAAATGTACATCAAAACTTACACATTTTCATTGTACACTTAAAAAATGTACATCAAAACCTACACATTTTCATTGTACACTTAAAAAATGTACATCAAAACTTACACATTTTCATTGTACACTCATAAAATGTACATCAAAACTTACACATTTTCATTGTACACTTAAAAAAGATACATCAAAACTTACACATCTTCATAGTACACCTAAAAAATGTACATTAAAACGTACACATTTTCATTGTACACTTAAAAAATGTACATCAAAACCTACACATTTTCATTGTACACTTAAAAAATGTACATCAAAACTTACACATTTTCATTGTACATTTAAAAAATGTACATCAAAACCTACACATTTTCATTGTACACTTACAGAATATACATCAAAACCTACACATTTTCATTGTACACTTAAAAAATGTACATCAAAACCTACACATTTTCATTATTCATTTAAAAAATATACATCAAAACCTACACATTTTCATTGTACACTTACAAATGTACATCAAAACGTACACATTTTCATTGTACACTTAAAAAATGTACATCAAAACTTACACATTTTTATTGTACACTTAAAAGATATACATCAAAACCTACACATTTTCATTGTACACTTAAAAAACATACATCAAAACCTACACATTTTCATTGTACACTTAAAAAATGTACATCAAAACCTACACATTTTCATTGTACACTTAAAAAGTGTACATCAAAACTTACACATTTTCATTGTACACTTAAAAAATATACATCAAAACCTACACATTTTCATTGTACACTTAAAAAATATACATCAAAACCTACACATTTTCATTGTAAACTCATAAAGTGAACATCAACACTTACACATTTTCATTGTAAACTTAAAAAGTATACATCAAAACTTACACATTTTCATTGTACACTTAAAAAATGTACATCAAAACCTACACATTTTCATTGTACTCTCATAAAATGTACATCAAAACTTACACATTTTCATTGTACACTTAAAAAACGTACATCAAAGCCTACATATTTTCATTGTAAACTTAAAAAATATACATCAAAACTTACACATTTTCATTGTACACTTAAAAAATATACATCAAAACTTACACATTTTCATTGTACACTCGTAAAATGAACATCAACACTTACACATTTTCATTGTAAACTTAAAAAGTATACATCAAAACTTACACATTTTCATTGTACACTTAAAAAATGTACATCAAAACCTACACATTTTCATTGTACACTCATAAAATGTACATCAAAATTTACACATTTTCATTGTACACTTAAAAAACGTACATCAAAGCATACACATTTTCATTGTAAACTTAAAAAATGTACACCAAAACTTACACATTTTCATTGTACACTTAAAAAATGTACATCAAAACTTACACATTTTCATTGTACACTGGTAAAATGAACATGAACACTTACACATTTTCATTGTACACTTAAAAAATGTACATCAAAACCTACACATTTTCATTGTAAACTTAAAAAATATACATCAAAACTTACACATTTTCATTGTAGACCTAAAAAATATACATCAAAGCCTACACATTTTCATTTTACACTTCAAAAATATACATCAAAAACTACACATTTTCATTATACACTTAAAAAATATACATCAAAAGCTACACATTTTCACTGTACACTCATAAAATGTACATCAAAGCTTACACATTTTCATTGTACTCTTAGAAAATGTACACCAAAACCTACACATTTTCATTGTAAACTTTAAAAATATACATCAAAATTTACAAATTTTCATTGTACACTTAAAAAATATACATCAAAAGCTACACATTTTCACTGTACACTTAGAAAATGTACACCAAAACCTACACATTTTCATTGTAAACTTTAAAAATATACATCAAAATTTACAAATTTTCATTGTACACTTTGAGACGGGAACTTCTATGTATATATTTGTAATTTTAGATTAAGAATGTACATAAATATAAGATTTTAGATATAAGTATAACTTGGTATTGTGCAAAGAAATTGCCTTTTGAAAGTAGGTTGACCTGAACAAGTTTCTAAAGGCCTCTAGAACTAAAGAAATCAAATCTATGTCCTTAATTAGTCACATTAGAGTTCATTAAACAGTTAAATAATGTATCGAATGGACAGTATGGGAAATCGAGGTGCAAAGTGCAACGGTCTGACAGTTGGGTCTGGATGGCGATGTGCCCAGGAGTGTAAACCTCGTAGCGCTAAATAAGTATAGCTTCGCGCCAAAAAGGAACGTCGAGGTGGAAAGTGTAACGGTCTGACAGTTTGAGTCTGGGTGGCGATGTGACTAGAAGTGTAAACCTGGTATCGCTAAATGAGTATAGCTCTCGCGCCAAAAAGAAACGTCGAGGTGTGAAGTGCAACGGTGATTAGTGAACGTAAAGCAGATAGCAACCCAAGAGCGAAGCACCAGAAACTTGCTCAGGTCGGAAATTCGAGGCAAATGAAGTGTTGAAGAATAAACTTAGTAAAAGCCTGTGTTGTGTTGTCATCTAACCTCGCGCCCGAGAAACATCCTCTCATGCCTACCTAAATCCGGCACCCAACGTCCAGAAACCGCTACAAACGGCGCTCCAAGTCACGATCCCGTTACAAATGGCATCCCAACGTGGTGGCTCGACAAAGAATGACAACCAGAGGATCACCGAGGGAAGCAGTTGACTCGGCGAGAATAAATCGACGCGTAGGAAGAAGGCGAACTTCAACCCAGGGACAGCAGTAGAAGCCGTGGACGCGAAAAGGAGCCGACGACCAAGTAACATCACGAGCGACAGGAAACAGCCTCAAGACCTCGGAGGAAAGGCGCACGAGGTGCTGTTTCAATAAGCGAGACAATCAACATCAGAGGACGACCACATCAACCCAGCAACGCAAGTCACCGAAAGGTTAGAGTTAAACAAAATAATCCTATGTATAGACAATATATATCACAGTTAAAATAGTAGATGCATGGAAACAAATGTGTGGAAGAATGAGAGGACATTATATACTGTATGACTGAATGGGGAAGATTAGAATAAGGTAATTTTAAATAGATGCTCCTTCGTAGCGGAAAGCTAAGTAGAAATACCAAAATGGAGTCGTTAGAACAGAGTAAAGAAAACAGTGCTGAGAGCAGCGACGCAGTAGGGAATACTTCGGGAGATTGCTTTAAGATACTCTTGGAAAAAATAAACGAAATGAGTAGTAGAATAGAGAATATGGGTGAGAAATTGGAAAGTAAAATTAGTGGTCAGGGTAAAGAACTAAACGAAATGAGTAGTAGAATAGAGAATATGGGTGGTCAGGTTAACGAAATGGGTGAGAAATTGGAAAGTAAAATTAGTGGTCAGGGTAAAGAACTAAACGAAATGAGTAGTAGATTAGAGAATATGGGTGGTCAAGTTAAAGAACTCTTAGACGAAGGATTTAGGACCCAAGAATCAAAGCTCAAAGAACATTTAGATCAAAAGCACCAGGAATTTGAGGAGAGAATGAGGGAGCAATTAAATACACAGCAGGGGAGCATTTCCGAAATCCAGGAAGGGTTAAATTCCTTTAGAATTAACGTAGACGAAAATTTAGAACGTATGAAAGAGATGTGTGAAAAAAAAAATGTAGAAACTAGGAAAATGCTGACGGATGAGCTAACAGCTATTAAGAACGCAGTGCATGGGGAGGTAAATGAAACTTTGCAGGTAGTGCACGCTGAAATAGAAGCTGAGGGACAAGAAATTAATAAACTTAAGGAAAACACGGAGAGACAGCTATTAGCTCATCTAGAGGTAGATAACCGTTCAAAAAAGAACGAGAGTAGAATAGTGGAAATCCAGGGATCTGTAGAGAGAATAGAGATACAATTAAGAAGTATTAATAATGGTAATGCGACAAGCGCAGTTGACAGTAATGGAAATAACTCAATTGTAAATAGCGCACAGCATGAGGCTGTAGCTATAGAAAATGTGACACCTAGCTCCTTCCACGTGAACCCGTCTATTACAGGAAATAGTCTTAGTCAATATGGCCAATTACTGAATGAAGTGTCTGTTCCCATTTTTGAAGAGTCTGAGGACATAAATCCTAAGCAATTCCTTATCGACTTAGACCGCTATTTCGAGATAAAGGATATACCGGAACAGCTCAAAATGTTTGTTGTGCGTAAGGCTCTGAAAAATAGATCTCTGACGTAGTTAAGGCTTGTTTTGGGAGAAAATTGCTTTTACGAGCATTCCAAGCAAATGTTTATCAATATGTACTGGGATGCGACTACACAAAGTAAGATAAAATTAATGCTTAGGAAATTGGCCGCGGAACGAGTGAAAAAGAAAGACGAAAAAGGCAAAAGGAATCATAAGATCAGAAAGAAAACGAAAGGGGAAATCCATATTGATACACGAAACCAACAGTCATTTGTGAAACGCGTAGTAAAGATCTTTACAATAGATAAGGGGCAGGCGGATAGCCACGGTCCTCATTGTGACCACACCAAGGCGAAAAGGGACGACAGACGACCGAACCAGCTGTATTTACGGCCAATGAACCGAGTTACGGGATTGAAAACAGTAGAGAGTAACAAGGAAAGATTTATTTACCTACTTTACTAAATAACTTGAAAAAAAAAAAAAAAAAAATTTGACTTAAGTACCCGGCGTGAAAAGAGACTGAGAAAAAAAAATGAATAAATAAAGTTGACCGTGGAATAGATGAAACAAAAGGGGATTCGAACCGATAGAATAGTGGAGATCAAATTCATTAACAGAGTGGGCGCGAACATATAAAAGAACAATTGATGTAGAAGCTGCCGAAAAGTAAACTGAGATGCGCGAACTTAAGAAAGAATAATTTATGTAGATGCTGCCGAAAAGTAAACTGAGATGCGCGAACTTATGAAAGAATAATTTATGTAGATGCTGCCGAAAAGTAAACTGAGATGCGCGAACTTATGAAAGAATAATTTATGTAGATGCTACCGAAAAGTAAACTGAGATGCGCGAACTTATGAAAGAATAATTTATGTAGATGCTGCCGAAAAGTAAACTAAGATGCGCGAACTTATGAAAGAACAATTGAAGTAGAAGCTGCCGAAAAGTATTTTGAGATGCGAGAACGTATAAAAGAACAATTGAAGTAGAAGCTGCCGAAAAGTATGTTGAGATAAAAATGATAGAGTTGACCGTGAAAATAAATAACTAAATAAAAACAAAAGTAGACAAATGCAAAGCCATGCACAAGGCGAGAAAGGTAGAAAAATGCTAAAACCGGATTAGAGTCCTAATTGCTGGAACGTTATAACTCGTTGTAGTACTTATTAAATGAAAAATGGAAGGAAATCACAGATTGATTACGGCTATGACAGAAATTACATAAATGATATTAAAAGTGTAAACTGTATCATACAGTAATTGTAAATTTCATCTAATTACTTATCAAAGGGAGACCGAAGATGCGGGAAACACTAACAAGCAACAATTGAAATAAAAATGATGGTTTAAAATACGCGCGAAGCGGTAAATAAGTTTAAAAAGACAGATGAAGGAACAATGGTAAACTTGGAAGGATATAGGTGAAGATAGGTAGAAATAAGTGTACAATTAGTAGCTCGTAAGTGTGATTAGATTAGCAGTGCAGAATGTCATTATATGAAACACTGGTTTAAGAATTTAAAAAAAAAAAAAAAAAAAAAAAAAAAAAGAAAATGTAAAATTAGTAGCTTGTAAATGTGAGTAGATTAGAAGTACACAATGTCATTATGTGAAACTCTGGTTATGAACTAAGGGATCCTGGAAGACATTGAACCCTTGTGTTTACATGGGCCAGGTAGACAAGGAGAACCTGTGTCAGTGACCTATATGTGTGATAGTGTAAAGGAAGAAGGTGAAAGTCCAAGACGGGTAGATAATTGAAAGCAAAGGTATACTACGAGGAAGTGGACATTTTCATGTGTAGGTTAAGCTGAAGTCAGGACTTCGGAGGAAAATAGAATTTGGTAATCAAGAAAAAGGGAGAAATCTCTCAAAGATCTTCCTGTTTTTCTTGTTACAAAATCCGGCGCATTTGAGACGGGAACTTCTATGTATATATTTGTAATTTTAGATTAAGAATGTACATAAATATAAGATTTTAGATATAAGTATAACTTGGTATTGTGCAAAGAAATTGCCTTTTGAAAGTAGGTTGACCTGAACAAGTTTCTAAAGGCCTCTAGAACTAAAGAAATCAAATCTATGTCCTTAATTAGTCACATTAGAGTTCATTAAACAGTTAAATAATGTATCGAATGGACAGTATGGGAAATCGAGGTGCAAAGTGCAACGGTCTGACAGTTGGGTCTGGATGGCGATGTGCCCAGGAGTGTAAACCTCGTAGCGCTAAATAAGTATAGCTTCGCGCCAAAAAGGAACGTCGAGGTGGAAAGTGTAACGGTCTGACAGTTTGAGTCTGGGTGGCGATGTGACTAGAAGTGTAAACCTGGTATCGCTAAATGAGTATAGCTCTCGCGCCAAAAAGAAACGTCGAGGTGTGAAGTGCAACGGTGATTAGTGAACGTAAAGCAGATAGCAACCCAAGAGCGAAGCACCAGAAACTTGCTCAGGTCGGAAATTCGAGGCAAATGAAGTGTTGAAGAATAAACTTAGTAAAAGCCTGTGTTGTGTTGTCATCTAACCTCGCGCCCGAGAAACATCCTCTCATGCCTACCTAAATCCGGCACCCAACGTCCAGAAACCGCTACAAACGGCGCTCCAAGTCACGATCCCGTTACAACTTAAAAAATATACATCAAACCTACACATTTTCATTCTACACTCATAAAATGTACATCAAAACCTACACATTTTCATTGTACACTCATAAAATGAACATCAACACTTACACATTTTCATTGTAAACTTAAAAAATATACATCAAAACTTACACATTTTCATTGTACACTTAAAAAATATACATCAAAACCTACACATTTTCATTGTACACTTATAAAATGATCATCAACACTTTCACATTTTCATTGTACACTCATAAAATGTACATCAAAACTTACACATTTTCATTGTACACTCATAAAATGTACATCAAAATCTACACATTTTCATTGTACACTCATAAATTGTTTATCAAAACTTACACATTTTCATTGTACACTCATAAAATGTACATCAAAACTTACACATTTTCATTGTACACTCATAAAATGTACATCAAAACTAACACATTTTTATTGTACACTCCAAAAATGTACATCAAAGCCTACACATTTTCATTGTAAACTTAAAAAATGTACATCAAAACCTACACATTTACATTGTAAACTTAAAAAATATACATCAAAACTTACACATTTTCATTGTACACTTAAAAAATATACATCAAAACCTACACATTTTCATTGTACACTTCAAAAATATACATAAAAAACTACACATTTTCATTGTACACTCATAAAATGTACATCAAAACTTACACATTTTCATTGTACACTTAAAAAATATATATCAAAACCTACACATTTTCATTGTACACTTAAAAAATATACATTAAACCTACACATTTTCATTGTAAACTTAAAAAATATATATCAAAACTACACATTTTCATTGTACACTTAAAAAATGTACATCAAAACCTACACATTTTCATTGTACACTCATAAAATGTACCTCAAAGCTGACACATTTTCATTGTACACTTAAAAAATGTACATCAAAACCTACACATTTTCATTGTACGCTCATAAAATGTACATCAAAACCTACACATTTTCATTGTAAACTTAAAAAATATACATCAAAACCTACAAATTTTCATTGTACACTTAAAAAATGTACATCAAAACTACACATTTTCATTGTACACATAAAAAATATACATCAGAACTTACACAATTTCATTGTACACTTATAAAATGAACATCAACACTTGCACATTTTCATTGTAACCTTAAAAAATATACATCAAAACCTACACATTTTCATTGTAAACTTAAAAAATATACATCAAAACCTACACATTTTCATTGTACACTTAAAAAATGTACATCAAAACTACACATTTTCATTGTACACATAAAAAATATACATCAAAACTTACACATCTTCATTGTACACTTAAAAAATGTACATCAAAACTACACATTTTCATCGTACACATAAAAAATATACATCAAAACTTACACGTTTTCATTGTACACTTATAAAATGAACATCAACACTTACACATTTTCATTGTACACTCATAAAATGAACATCAACACTTACACATTTTCATTGTAAACTTAAAAAATATACATCAAAACCTACACATTTTTATTGTACACTCATAAAATGTACATCATAACTTACACATTTTCATTGTACACTCGTAAAATGAACATCAACACTTACACATTTTCATTGTAAACTTAAAAAATATACATCAAAACTTACACATTTTCATTGTACACTTAAAAAATGTACATCAAAACCTACACATTTTCATTGTAAACTTAAAAAATATACATCAAAACTTACACATTTTCATTGTACACTTAAAAAATATACATCAAAAACTACACATTTTCATTGTACACTCATAAAATGTACATCAAAATCTACCCATTTTCATTGTACACTCATAAATTGTTTATCAAAACTTACACATTTTCATTGTAAACTCATAAAATGTACATCAAAACTTACACATTTTCATTGTACACTCATAAAATGTACATCAAAACTTACACATTTTTATTGTACACTCCAAAAATGTACATCAAAGCCTACACATTTTCATTGTAAACTTAAAAAATGTACATCAAAACCTACACATTATCATTGTAAACTTAAAAAATATACATCAAAACTTACACATTTTAATTGTACACTTAAAAAATATAGATCAAAACCTACACATTTTCATTGTACACTTAAAAAATATACATCAAAACCTACACATTTTCATTGTACACTTCAAAAATATACATCAAAAACTACGCATTTTCATTGTACACTCATAAAATGTACATCAAAACTTACACATTTTCATTGTACACTTAAAAAATGTACATCACAACTTACACATTTTCATTGTACACTCGTAAAATGAACATCAACACTTACACATTTTCATTGTAAACTTAAAAAATATACATCAAAACTTACACATTTTCATTGTACACTTAAAAAATGTACATCAAAACTTACACATTTTCATTGTACACTTAAAAAATGTACATCAAAACCTACACATTTTCATTGTACACTTAAAAAATGTACATCAAAACTTACACATTTTCATTGTACACTCATAAAATGTACATCAAAACTTACACATTTTCATTGTACACTTAAAAAAGATACATCAAAACTTACACATCTTCATAGTACCCCTAAAAATGTACATTAAAACGTACACATTTTCATTGTACACTTAAAAAATGTACATCAAAACCTACACATTTTCATTGTACACTTACAGAATATACATCAAAACCTACACATTTTCATTGTACACTTAAAAAATGTACATCAAAACCTACACATTTTCATTATTCACTTAAAAAATATACATCAAAACCTACACATTTTCATTGTACACTTAAAAAATATACATCAAAACCTACACATTTTCATTGTACACTTAAAAAATGTACATCAAAACCTACACATTTTCATTGTACACTTAAAAAGTGTACATCAAAACTTACACATTTTCATTGTACACTTAAAAAATATACATCAAAACCTACACATTTTCATTGTACACTTAAAAAAAATACATCAAAACCTACACATTTTCATTGTAAACTCATAAAGTGAATATCAACACTTACACATTTTCATTGTAAACTTAAAAAGTATACATCAAAACTTACACATTTTCATTGTACACTTAAAAAATGTACATCAAAACCTACACATTTTCATTGTACACTCATAAAATGTACATCAAAACTTACACATTTTCATTGTACACTTAAAAAACGTACATCAAAACTTACACATTTTCATTGTACACTCATAAAATGTACATCAAAACTTACACATTTTCATTGTACACTTAAGAAATGTACATCACAACTTACACATTTTCATTGTACACTCGTAAAATGAACATCAACACTTACACATTTTCATTGTAAACTTAAAAAATATACATCAAAGCTTACACATTTTCATTGTACACTTAAAAAATGTACATCAAAACTTACACATTTTCATTGTACACTTAAAAAATGTACATCAAAACCTACACATTTTCATTGTACACTTAAAAAATGTACATCAAAACTTACACATTTTCATTGTACACTCATAAAATGTACATCAAAACTTACACATTTTCATTGTACACTTAAAAAAGATACATCAAAACTTACACATCTTCATAGTACCCCTAAAAAATGTACATTAAAACGTACACATTTTCATTTTACACTTAAAAAATGTACATCAAAACCTACACATTTTCATTGTACACTTAAAAAATGTACATCAAAACTTACACATTTTCATTGTACATTTAAAAAATGTACATAAAAACCTACACATTTTCATTGTACACTTACAGAATATACATCAAAACCTACACATTTTCATTGTACACTTAAAAAATGTACATCAAAACCTACACATTTTCATTATTCACTTAAAAAATATACATCAAAACCTACACATTTTCATTGTACACTTACAAATGTACATCAAAACGTACACATTTTCATTGTACACTTAAAAAATGTACATCAAAACTTACACATTTTCATTGTACACTTAAAAAATATACATCAAAACCTACACATTTTCATTGTACACTTAAAAAATATACATCAAAACCTACACATTTTCATTGTAAACTCATAAAGTGAACATCAACACTTACACATTTTCATTGTAAACTTAAAAAGTATACATCAAAACTTACACATTTTCATTGTACACTTAAAAAATGTACATCAAAACCTACACATTTTCATTGTACACTCATAAAATGTACATCAAAACTTACACATTTTCATTGTACACTTAAAAAACGTACATCAAAGCCTACATATTTTCATTGTAAACTTAAAAAATATACATCAAAACTTACACATTTTCATTGTACACTTAAAAAATATACATAAAAACTTACACATTTTCATTGTACACTCGTAAAATGAACATCAACACTTACACATTTTCATTGTAAACTTAAAAAGTATACATCAAAACTTACACATTTTCATTGTACACTTAAAAAATGTACATCAAAACCTACACATTTTCATTGTACACTCATAAAATGTACATCAAAACTTACACATTTTCATTGTACACTTAAAAAACGTACATCAAAGCATACACATTTTCATTGTAAAGTTAAAAAATGTACATCAAAACTTACACATTTTCATTGTACACTTAAAAAATGTACATCAAAACTTACACATTTTCATTGTACACTCGTAAAATGAGCATCAACACTTACACATTTTCATTGTAAACTTAAAAAATATACATCAAAACTTACACATTTTAATTGTACACTCAAATAATGTACATCAAAACCTACACATTTTCATTGTACACTCATAAAATGTACATCAAAACTTACACATTTTCATTGTACACTTAAAAATTGTACATCAAAACCTACACATTTTCATTGTAAACTTAAAAAGTATACATCAAAACTTACACATTTTCATTGTAGACCTAAAAAATATACATCAAAGCCTACACATTTTCATTTTACACTTCAAAAATATACATCAAAAACTACACATTTTCATTATACACTTAAAAAATATACATCAAAAGCTACACATTTTCACTGTACACTCATAAAATGTACATCAAAGCTTACACATTTTCACTGTACACTTAAAAAATGTACACCAAAACCTACACATTTTCATTGTAAACTTTAAAAATATACATCAAAACTTACAAATTTTCATTGTACACTTAAAAAATATACATCAAACCTACACATTTTCATTCTACACTAATAAAATGTACATCAAAACCTACACATTTTCATTGTAAACTTAAAAAATATACTTCAAAACCTACACATTTTCATTGTACACTCATAAAATGTACATCAAAACTTACACATTTTCATTGTACACTCATAAAATGAACATCAACACTTACACATTTTCATTGTAAACTTAAAAAATATACATCAAAACTAACACATTTTCATTGTACACTTAAAAAATATACATCAAAACCTACACATTTTCATTGTACACTTATAAAATGATCATCAACACTTTCACATTTTCATTGTACACTCATAAAATGTACATCAAAACTTACACATTTTCATTGTACACTCATAAAATGTACATCAAAATCTACACATTTTCATTGTACACTCATAAATTGTTTATCAAAACTTACACATTTTCATTGTACACTCATAAAATGTACATCAAAACTTACACATTTTCATTGTACACTCATAAAATGTACATCAAAACTAACACATTTTTATTGTACACTCCAAAAATGTACATCAAAGCCTACATATTTTCATTGTAAACTTAAAAAATGTACATCAAAACCTACACATTTACATTGTAAACTTAAAAAATATACATCAAAACCTACACATTTTCATTATACACTTAAAAAATATACATCAAAACCTACACATTTTCATTGTACACTTCAAAAATATACATCAAAAACTACACATTTTCATTGTACACCCATAAAATGTACATCAAAACTTACACATTTTCATTGTACACTTAGAAAATGTACATCAATACTTACACATTTTCATTGTACACTTAAAAAATATACATCAAAACCTACACATTTTCATTGTACACTTAAAAAATATACATTAAACCTACACATTTTCATTGTAAACTTAAAAAATATATATCAAAACTACACATTTTCATTGTACACTTAAAAAATGTACATCAAAACCTACACATTTTCATTGTACACTCATGAAATGTACCTCAAAGCTGACACATTTTCATTGTACACTTAAAAAATGTACATCAAAACCTACACATTTTCATTGTACGCTCATAAAATGTACATCAAAACCTACACATTTTCATTGTAAACTTAAAAAATATACATCAAAACCTACAAATTTTTATTGTACACTTAAAAAATGTACATCAAAACTACACATTTTCATTGTACACATAAAAAATATACATCAGAACTTACACAATTTCATTGTACACTTATAAAATGAACATCAACACTTACACATTTTCATTGTAACCTTAAAAAATATACATCAAAACCTACACATGTTCATTGTAAACTTAAAAAATATACATCAAAACCTACACATTTTCATTGTACACTTAAAAAATGTACATCAAAACTACACATTTTCATTGTACACATAAAAAATATACATCAAAACTTACACATCTTCATTGTACACTTACAAAATGAACATCAACACTTACACATTTTCATTGTACACTCATAAAATGTACATCCAAACTTACACATTTTCATTGTAAACTTAAAAAATCTACATCAAAACCTACACATTTTCATTGTAAACTTAAAAGATATACATCAAAACCTACACATTTTCATTGTACACTTAAAAAATGTACATCAAAACTACACATTTTCATTGTACACATAAAAAATATACATCAAAACTTACACGTTTTCATTGTACACTTATAAAATGAACATCAACACTTACACATTTTCATTGTACACTCATAAAATGAACATCAACACTTACACATTTTCATTGTGAAGTTAAAAAATATACATCAAAACTTACACATTTTCATTGTACACTTAAAAAATATACATCAAAACGTACACATTTTCATTGTACACTTAAAAAATGTACATCAAAACTTACACATTTTCATTGTACATTTAAAAAATGTACATCAAAACCTACACATTTTCATTGTACACTTACAGAATATACATCAAAACCTACACATTTTCATTGTACACTTAAAAAATGTACATCAAAACCTACACATTTTCATTATTCGCTTACAAAATATACATCAAAACCTACACATTTTCATTGTACACTTACAAATGTACATCAAAACGTACACATTTTCATTGTACACTTAAAAAATGTACATCAAAACTTACACATTTTTATTGTACACTTAAAAGATATACATCAAAACCTACACATTTTCATTGTACACTTAAAAAATATACATCAAAACCTACACATTTTCATTGTACACTTAAAAAATGTACATCAAAACCTACACATTTTCATTGTACACTTAAAAAGTGTACATCAAAACTTACACATTTTCATTGTACACTTAAAAAATATACATCAAAACCTACACATTTTCATTGTACACTTAAAAAATATACATCAAAACCTACACATTTTCATTGTAAACACATAAAATGAACATCAACACTTACACATTTTCATTGTAAACTTAAAAAGTATACATCAAAACTTACACATTTTCATTGTACACTTAAAAAATGTACATCAAAACCTACACATTTTCATTGTACACTCATAAAATGTACATCAAAACTTACACATTTTCATTGTACACTTAAAAAACGTACATCAAAGCCTAC
This sequence comes from Tenodera sinensis, assembly GCA_030765045.1. Taxonomy (NCBI): domain Eukaryota; kingdom Metazoa; phylum Arthropoda; class Insecta; order Mantodea; family Mantidae; genus Tenodera; species Tenodera sinensis. The sequence continues at coordinate 163,682,168 of CM060963.1, read as the reverse complement.
ACATTTATATTGTAAACTTAAAAAATATACATCAAAACTTACACATTTTCATTGTATACTTAAAAAATATACATCAAAACCTACACATTTTCATTGTACACTTCAAAAATATACATCAAAAACTACACATTTTCATTGTACACTCATAAAATGTACATCAAAACTTACACATTTTCATTGTACACCTAAAAAATGTACATCAAAACTTACACATTTTCATTGTACACTCATAAAATGAACATCAACACTTACACATTTTCATTGTAAAGTTAAAAAATATACATCAAAACTTACACATTTTGATTGTACACTTAAAAAATATACATCAAAACCTACACATTTTCATTGTACACTTAAAAAATGAACATCAACACTTACACATTTTCATTGTACACTCATAAAATATACATCAAAACCTACACATTTTCATTGTACACTTCAAAAATATACATCAAAAACTACACATTTTGATTGTACACTCATAAAATGTACATCAAAACTTACACATTTTCATTGTACACTTAAAAAATGTACATCAAAACTTACACATTTTCATTGTACACTCGTAAAATGAACATCATAACTTACACATTTTCATTGTAAACTTAAAAAATATACATCAAAACTTTCACATTTTAATTGTACACTCAAAAAATGTACATCAAAACCTACACATTTTCATTGTACACTCATAAAATGTACATCAAAACTTACACATTTTCATTGTACACTTAAAATATGTACATCAAAACCTACACATTTTCATTGTAAACTTAAAAAATATACATCAAAACTTACACATTTTCATTGTAGACTTAAAAAATATACATCAAGGCCTACACATTTTCATTTTACACTTCAAAAATATACATAAAAAACTACACATTTTCATTATGCACTTAAAAAATATACATCAAAAGCTACACATTTTCACTGTACACTCATAAAATGTACATCAAAGCTTACACATTTTCACTGTACACTTAAAAAATGTACACCAAAACCTACACATTTTCATTGTAAACTTTAAAAATATACATCAAAACTTACACATTTTCATTGTACACTTAAAAAATATACATCAAAACCTACACATTTTCATTGTACACTCATAAAATGTACATCAAAACCTACACATTTTCATTGTAAACTTAAAAAATGTACTTCAAAACCTACACATTTTCATTGTACACTCATAAAATGTACATCAAAACTTACACATTTTCATTGTACACTCATAAAATGAACATCAACACATACACATTTTCATTGTAAACTTAAAAAATATACATCAAAACTTACACATTTTCATTGTACACTTAAAAAATGATCATCAACACTTTCACATTTTCATTGTACACTCATAAAATGTACATCAAAACTTAAACATTTTCATTGTACACTCATAAAATGTACATCAAAATCTACACATTTTCATTGTACACTCATAAATTGTTTATCAAAACTTACACATTTTCATTGTACACTCATAAAATGTACATCAAAACTTACACATTTTCATTGTACACTCATAAAATGTACATCAAAACTAACACATTTTTATTGTACACTCCAAAAATGTACATCAAAGCCTACACATTTTCATTGTAAACTTAAAAAATGTACATCAAAACCTACACATTTTCATTGTAAGCTTAAAAAATATACATCAAACCTTACACATTTTCATTGTACACTTAAAAAATATACGTCAAAACCTACACATTTTCATTATACACTTAAAAAATATACATCAAAACCTACACATTTTCATTGTACACTTCAAAAATATACATCAAAAACTACACATTTTCATTGTACACTCATAAAATGTACATCAAAACTTACACATTTTCATTGTACACTTAAAAAATGTACATCAAAACTTACACATTTTCATTGTACACTTAAAAAATATACATCAAAACCTACACATTTTCATTGTACACTTAAAAAATATACATTAAACCTACACATTTTCATTGTAAACTTAAAAAATATACATCAAAACTACATATTTTCATTGTACACTTAAAAAATGTACATCAAAACCTACACATTTTCATTGTACACTCATAAAATGTACCTCAAAACTGACACATTTTCATTGTACACTTAAAAAATGTACATCAAAACCTACACATTTTCATTGTACGCTCATAAAATGTACATCAAAACCTACACATTTTCATTGTAAACTTAAAAAATATACATCAAAACCTACAAATTTTCATTGTACACTTAAAAAATGTACATCAAAACTACACATTTTCATTGTACACATAAAAAATATACATCAGAACTTACACAATTTCATTGTACACTTATAAAATGAACATCAACACTTACACATTTTCATTGTAACCTTAAAAAATATACATCAAAACCTACACATTTTCATTGTAAACTTAAAAAATATACATCAAAACCTACACATTTTCATTGTACACATAAAAAATATACATCAAAACTTACACGTTTTCATTGTACACTTATAAAATGAACATCAACACTTACACATTTTCATTGTACACTCATAAAATGTACATCAAAACTTACACATTTTCATTGTAAACCTAAAAAATATACATTAAAACCTAGACATTTTCATTGTAAACTAAAAAAATATGCATCAGAACCTACACATTTTCATTGTAAACTTAAAAAATATACATCAAAACCTACACATTTTCATTGTACACTTAAAAAATGTACATAAAAACTACACATTTTCATTGTACACTTAAAAAATATACATCAAAACTTACACATTTTCATTGTGCACTTAAAAAATGTACATCAAAACCTACACATTTTCATTGTACACTTCAAAAATATACATAAAAAACTACACATTTTCATTATACACTTAAAAAATATACATCAAAAGCTACACATTTTCACTGTACACTCATAAAATGTACATCAAAGCTTACACATTTTCACTGTACACTTAAAAAATGTACATCAAAACCTACACATTTACATTGTAAACTTTAAAAATATACATCAAAACTTACACATTTTCATTGTACACTTAAAAAATATACATCAAAACCTACACATTTTCATTGTACACTCATAAAATGTACATCAGAACTTACACATTTTCATTGTACACTTAAAAAATGTACATCAGAACTTACACATTTTCATTGTACACTCGTAAAATGAACATCAACACTTACACATTTTCATTGTAAACTTAAAAAATATACATCAAAAGTTACTAATTTTAATTGTACACTTAAAAAATGTACATCAAAACCTACACATTTTCATTGTACACTCATAAAATGTACATCAAAACTTACACATTTTCATTGTACACTTAAAAAATGTACATCAAAACCTACACATTTTCATTGTAAACTTAAAGAATATACATCAAAACTTACACATTTTCATTGTACACTTAAAAAATATACATCAAAGCCTACACATTTTCATTTTACACTTCAAAAATATACATAAAAAACTACACATTTTCATTATACACTTAAAAAATATACATCAAAAGCTACACATTTTCACTGTACACTGATAAAATGTACATCAAAGCTTACACATTTTCACTGTACACTTAAAAAATGTACATCAAAACCTACACATTTACATTGTAAACTTTAAAAATATACATCAAAACTTACACATTTTCATTGTACACTTAAAAAATATACATCAAAACCTACACATTTTCATTCTACACTCATAAAATGTACATCAAAACCTACACATCTTCATTGCAAACTTAAGAAATATACATCAAAACCTACACATTTTCATTGTACACTCATAAAATGTACATCAAAACTTACACATTTTCATTGTACACTCATAAAACGAACATCAACACTTACACATTTTCATTGTAAACTTAAAAAATATACATCAAAACTTACACATTTTCATTGTACACTTAAAAATATACATCAAAACCTACACATTTTCATTGTACACTTATAAAATGATCATCAACACTTACACATTTTCATTGTACACTCATAAAATGTACATCAAAACTTACACATTTTCATTGTACACTCATAAAATGTACATCAAAATCTACACATTTTCATTGTACACTCATAAATTGTTTATCAAAACTTACACATTTTCATTCTACACTCATAAAATGTACATCAAAACTTACACATTTTCATTGTACACTCATAAAAAGTACATCAAAACTTACACATTTTTATTGTACACTCCAAAAATGTACATCAAAGCCTACACATTTTCATTGTAAACTTAAAAAATGTACATCAAAACCTACACATTTTCATTGTAAACTTAAAAAATATACATCAAAACTTACACATTTTAATTGTACACTTAAAAAATATACATCAAAACCTACACATTTTCATTGTACACTTAAAAAATATACATCAAAACCTACACATTTTCATTGTACACTTCAAGAATATACATCAAAAACTACACATTTTCATTGTACACTCATAAAATGTACATCAAAACTTACACATTTTCATTGTACACTTAAAAAATGTACATCAAAACTTACACATTTTCATTGTACACTTAAAAAATATACATCAAAACCTACACATTTTCATTGTACACTTAAAAAATATACATTAAACCTACACATTTTCATTGTAAACTTAAAAAATATACATCAACACTACACATTTTCATTGTACACTTAAAAAATGTACATCAAAACCTACACATTTTCATTGTACACTCATAAAATGTACCTCAAAACTGACACATTTTCATTGTACACTTAAAAAATGTACATCTAAACCTACACATTTTCATTGTACGCTCATAAAATGTACATCAAAACCTACACATTTTCATTGTAAACTTAAAAAATATACATCAAAACCTACACATTTTCATTGTACACTTAAAAAATGTACATCAAAACTACACATTTTCGTTGTATACATAAAAAATATACAGCAGAACTTACACAATTTCATTGTGCACTTATAAAATGAACATCAACACTTACACATTTTCATTGTAAACTTAAAAAATATACATCAAAACCTACACATTTTCATTGTACACTTAAAAAGTGTACATCAAAACTACACATTTTCATTGTACACATAAAAAATATACATCAAAACTTACACATCATCATTGTACACTTACAAAATGAACATCAACGCTTACACATTTTCATTGTAACCTTAAAAAATATACATCAAAACCTACACAATTTCATTGTAAACTTAAAAAATATACATCAAAACCTACACATTTTCATTGTACACTTAAAAAATGTACATCAAAACTACACATTTTCATTGTACACATAAAAAATATACATCAAAACTTACACATCATCATTGTACACTTACAAAATGAACATCAACACTTACACATTTTCATTGTACACTCATAAAATGTACATCCAAACTTACACATTTTCATTGTAAACTTAAAAAATCTACATCAAAACCTACACATTTTCATTGTAAACTTAAAAAATATACATCAAAACCTACACATTTTCATTGTACACTTAAAAAATGTACATCAAAACTACACATTCTCATTGTACACATAAAAAATATACATCAAAACTTACACGTTTTCATTGTACACTTATAAAATGAACATCAACACTTACACATCTTCATTGTACACTCATAAAATGTACATCAAAACTTACACATTTTCATTGTAAACCTAAAAAATATACATCAAAACCTAGACATTTTCATTGTAAACTTAAAAAATATACATCAAAACCTACACATATTCATTGTAAACTTAAAAAATATACATCAAAACCTACACATTTTCATTGTACACTTAAAAAATGTACATCAAAACTACACATTTTCATTGTACACTTAAAAAATATACATCAAAACTTACACATTTTCATTGTACACTTAAAAAATGTACCTCAAAACCTACACATTTTCATTGTACACTTAAAAAATATAAATCAAAACCTACACATTTTCATTGTACACTTAAAAAATATACATCAAAACCTACACATTTTCATTGTACACTTAAAAAATGTACATCAAAACTACACATTTTCATTGTACACTTAAAAAATGTACATCAAAACTACAAATTTTCATTGTACACTTAAAAAATATACATCAAAGCTTACACATTTTCATTGTACACTCCCAAAATGTACATCAAAACTTACACATTTTCATTGTACACTTAAAAAATATACATCAAAACCTACACATTTTCATTGTAAACTTAAAAAATATACATCAAAACTACACATTTTCATTGTACACTTAAAAAATGTACATCAAAACCTACACATTTTCATTGTACACTCATAAAATGTACATCAAAGCTGACACATTTTCATTGTACACTTAAAAAATGTACATCAAAACCTACACATTTTCATTGTACACTCATAAAATGTACATCAACACTTACACATTTTCCTTGTACACTTAAAAAATATACATCAAAACCTACACATTTTCATTGTACACTTAAAAAATATACATCCAAACCTACACATTTTCATTGTAAACTCATAAAATGAACATCAACACTTACACATTTTCATTGTAAACTTAAAACATATACATCAAAACCTACACATTTTCATTGTACACTTAAAAAGTGTACATCAAAACTTACACATTTTCATTGTACACTTAAAAACTATACATCAAAACCTACACATTTTCATTGTAAACTTGAAAAATATACATCAAAACCTACACATTTTCATTGTACACTTAAAATATGTACATCAAAACCTAAACATTTTCATTGTACACTCATAAAATGTAGATCAAAACTTACACACTTTCATTGTACACTTATAAAATGAACATCAACACTTACACATTTTCATTGTACACCCATAAAATGTACATCAAAACTTACACATTTTCATTGTAAACTTAAAAAATATACATCAAAACTTACACATTTTCATTGTACACTTAGAAAATATACATCAAAACCTACACATTTTCATTGTACACTTAAAAATATACATCAAAACCTACTGATTTTCATTGTAAACTTAAAAAATATACATCAAAACCTACAAATTTTCATTTCATACTTAAAAAATGTACATCAAAACTACACATTTTCATTGTACACTTAAAAAATGTACATCAAAACCTACACATTTTCATTGTACACTTAAAAAATGTACATCAAAGCCTACACATTTTCATTGTACACTCATAAAATGAACGTCAACACTTACACATTTTCATTGTACACTCATAAAATGTACATCAAAACTTACACATTTTCATTGTAAACTTAAAAAATATACATCAAAGCTTACACACTTTCATTGTACACTTAAAAAATATACATCAAAACCTACACATTTTCATTGTACACTTAAAAAATATACATCAAAACCTACACATTTTATTATAAACTTAAAAAATATACATCAAAACCTACACATTTTCATTGTAAACTTAAAAAATATACATCAAAACCTGCACATTCTCATTGTACACTTAAAAAATGAACATCAACACTTACACATTTTCATTGTACACTCAGAAAATGTACATCAATAATTACACATTTTCATTGTACACTTAAAAAATATAGATCATAACCTTCACATTTTCATTGTACACTTAAAAATATACAACAAAACTTACACATCTTCATTGTACACTTAAAAAATATACATCAAAACCTACACATTTTCATTGTACACTTAAAAAATATACATCAACACTTACACATTTTCATTGTACGTTCATAAAATGAACATCAACACTTACAGATTTTCATTGTACACTCGTAAAATGTACATCAAAACTTACACATTTTCATTGTAAACTTAAAAAATGTACATCAAAACTACACATTTTCATTGTACACATAAAAAATATACATCAAAACTTACACATTTTCATTGTACACTTATAAATTGAACATCAACACTTACACATTTTCATTGTACACTCATAAAATGTACATCAAAACTTACACATTTTCATTGTAAACTTAAAAAATCTACATCAAAAACTACACATTTTCATTGTAAACTTAAAAAATATACATCAAAACCTACACATTTTCATTGTACACTTCAAAAATATACATAAAAAACTACACATTTTCATTATACACTTAAAAAATATACATCAAATGCTACACATTTTCACTGTACACTGATAAAATGTACATCAAAGCTTACACATTTTCACTGTACACTTAAAAAATGTACATCAAAACCTACACATTTACATTGTAAACTTTAAAAATATACATCAAAACTTACACATTTTCATTGTACACTTAAAAAATATACATCAAAACCTACACATTTTCATTCTACACTCATAAAATGTACATCAAAACCTACACATCTTCATTGCAAACTTAAGAAATATACATCAAAACCTACACATTTTCATTGTACACTCATAAAATGTACATCAAAACTTACACAGTTTCATTGTACACTCATAAAACGAACATCAACACTTACACATTTTCATTGTAAACTTAAAAAATATACATCAAAACTTACACATTTTCATTGTACACTTAAAAATATACATCAAAACCTACACATTTTCATTGTACACTTATAAAATGATCATCAACACTTACACATTTTCATTGTACACTCATAAAAAGTACGTCAAAACTTACACATTTTCATTGTACACTCATAAAATGTACATCAAAATCTACACATTTTCATTGTACACTCATAAATTGTTTATCAAAACTTACACATTTTCATTCTACACTCATAAAATGTACATCAAAACTTACACATTTTCATTGTACACTCATAAAAAGTACATCAAAACTTACACATTTTTATTGTACACTCCAAAAATGTACATCAAAGCCTACACATTTTCATTGTAAACTTAAAAAATGTACATCAAAACCTACACATTTTCATTGTAAACTTAAAAAATATACATCAAAACTTACACATTTTAATTGTACACTTAAAAAATATACATCAAAACCTACACATTTTCATTGTACACTTAAAAAATATACATCAAAACCTACACATTTTCATTGGACACTTCAAAAATATACATCAAAAACTACACATTTTCATTGTACACTCATAAAATGTACATCAAAACTTACACATTTTCATTGTACACTTAAAAAATGTACATCAAAGCTTACACATTTTCATTGTACACTTAAAAAATATACATCAAAACCTACACATTTTCATTGTACACTTAAAAAATATACATTAAACCTACACATTTTCATTGTAAACTTAAAAAATATACATCAAAACTACACATTTTCATTGTACACTTAAAAAATGTACATCAAAACCTACACATTTTCATTGTACACTCATAAAATGTACCTCAAAACTGACACATTTTCATTGTACACTTAAAAAATGTACATCAAAACCGACACATTTTCATTGTACGCTCATAAAATGTACATCAAAACCTACACATTTTCATTGTAAACTTAAAAAATATACATCAAAACCTACACATTTTCATTGTACACTTAAAAAATGTACATCAAAACTACACATTTGCATTGTATACATAAAAAATATACAGCAGATCTTACACAATTTAATTGTACACTTATAAAATGAACATCAACACTTACACACTTTCATTGTAAACTTAAAAAATATACATCAAAACCTACACATTTTCATTGTACACTTAAAAAGTGTACATCAAAACTACACATTTTCATTGTACACATAAAAAATATACATCAAAACTTACACATCATCATTGTACACTTACAAAATGAACATCAACACTTACACATTTTCATTGTAACCTTAAAAAATATACATCAAAACCTACACAATGTCATTGTAAACTTAAAAAATATACATCAAAACCTACACATTTTCATTGTACACTTAAAAAATGTACATCAAAACTACACATTTTCATTGTACACATAAAAAATATACATCAAAACTTACACATCATCATTGTACACTTACAAAATGAACATCAACACTTACACATTTTCATTGTACACTCATAAAATGTACATCCAAACTTACACATTTTCATTGTAAACTTAAAAAATCTACATCAAAACCTACACATTTTCATTGTAAACTTAAAAAATATACATCAAAACCTACACATTTTCATTGTACACTTAAAAAATGTACATCAAAACTACACATTCTCATTGTACACATAAAAAATATACATCAAAACTTACACGTTTTCATTGTACACTTATAAAATGAACATCAACACTTACACATCTTCATTGTACACTCATAAAATGTACATCAAAACTTACACATTTTCATTGTAAACCTAAAAAATATACATCAAAACCTAGACATTTTCATTGTAAACTTAAAAAATATACATCAAAACCTACACATATTCATTGTAAACTTAAAAAATATACATCAAAACCTACACATTTTCATTGTACACTTAAAAAATGTACATCAAAACTACACATTTTCATTGTACACTTAAAAAATATACATCAAAACTTACACATTTTCATTGTACACTTAAAAAATGTACCTCAAAACCTACACATTTTCATTGTACACTTAAAAAATATAAATCAAAACCTACACATTTTCATTGTACACTTAAAAAATATACATCAAAACCTACACATTTTCATTGTACACTTAAAAAATGTACATCAAAACTACACATTTTCATTGTACACTTAAAAAATGTACATCAAAACTACAAATTTTGATTGTACACTTAAAAAATATACATCAAAGCTTACACATTTTCATTGTACACTCATAAAATGTACATCAAAACTTACACATTTTCATTGTACACTTAAAAAATATACATCAAAACCTACACATTTTCATTGTAAACTTAAAAAATATACATCAAAACTACACATTTTCATTGTACACTTAAAAAATATACATCAAAACCTACACATTTTCATTGTACACTTAAAAAATGTACATCAAAACTTACACAGTTTCGTTGTACACTCATAAAACGAACATCAACACTTACACATTTTCATTGTAAACTTAAAAAATATACATCAAAACTTACACATTTTCATTGTACACTTAAAAATATACATCAAAACCTACACATTTTCATTGTACACTTATAAAATGATCATCAACACTTACACATTTTCATTGTACACTCATAAAAAGTACATCAAAACTTACACATTTTCATTGTACACTCATAAAATGTACATCAAAATCTACACATTTTCATTGTACACTCATAAATTGTTTATCAAAACTTACACATTTTCATTCTACACTCATAAAATGTACATCAAAACTTACACATTTTCATTGTACACTCATAAAAAGTACATCAAAACTTACACATTTTTATTGTACACTCCAAAAATGTACATCAAAGCCTACACATTTTCATTGTAAACTTAAAAAATGTACATCAAAACCTACACATTTTCATTGTAAACTTAAAAAATATACATCAAAACTTACACATTTTAATTGTACACTTAAAAAATATACATCAAAACCTACACATTTTCATTGTACACTTAAAAAATATACATCAAAACCTACACATTTTCATTGGACACTTCAAAAATATACATCAAAAACTACACATTTTCATTGTACACTCATAAAATGTACATCAAAACTTACACATTTTCATTGTACACTTAAAAAATGTACATCAAAACTTACACATTTTCATTGTACACTTAAAAAATATACATCAAAACCTACACATTTTCATTGTACACTTAAAAAATATACATTAAACCTACACATTTTCATTGTAAACTTAAGAAATATACATCAAAACTACACATTTTCATTGTACACTTAAAAAATGTACATCAAAACCTACACATTTTCATTGTACACTCATAAAATGTACCTCAAAACTGACACATTTTCATTGTACACCTAAAAAATGTACATCAAAATCGACACATTTTCATTGTACGCTCATAAAATGTACATCAAAACCTACACATTTTCATTGTAAACTTAAAAAATATACATCAAAACCTACACATTTTCATTGTACACTTAAAAAATGTACATCAAAACTACACATTTGCATTGTATACATAAAAAATATACAGCAGAACTTACACAATTTAATTGTACACTTATAAAATGAACATCAACACTTACACACTTTCATTGTAAACTTAAAAAATATACATCAAAACCTACACATTTTCATTGTACACTTAAAAAGTGTACATCAAAACTACACATTTTCATTGTACACATAAAAAATATACATCAAAACTTACACATCATCATTGTACACTTACAAAATGAACATCAACACTTACACATTTTCATTGTAACCTTAAAAAATATACATCAAAACCTACACAATGTCATTGTAAACTTAAAAAATATACATCAAAACCTACACATTTTCATTGTACACTTAAAAAATGTACATCAAAACTACACATTTTCATTGTACACATAAAAAATATACATCAAAACTTACACATCATCATTGTACACTTACAAAATGAACATCAACACTTACACATTTTCATTGTACACTCATAAAATGTACATCCAAACTTACACATTTTCATTGTAAACTTAAAAAATCTACATCAAAACCTACACATTTTCATTGTAAACTTAAAAAATATACATCAAAACCTACACATTTTCATTGTACACTTAAAAAATGTACATCAAAACTACACATTCTCATTGTACACATAAAAAATATACATCAAAACTTACACGTTTTCATTGTACACTTATAAAATGAACATCAACACTTACACATCTTCATTGTACACTCATAAAATGTACATCAAAACTTACACATTTTCATTGTAAACCTAAAAAATATACATCAAAACCTAGACATTTTCATTGTAAACTTAAAAAATATACATCAAAACCTACACATATTCATTGTAAACTTAAAAAATATACATCAAAACCTACACATTTTCATTGTACACTTAAAAAATGTACATCAAAACTACACATTTTCATTGTACACTTAAAAAATATACATCAAAACTTACACATTTTCATTGTACACTTAAAAAATGTACCTCAAAACCTACACATTTTCATTGTACACTTAAAAAATATAAATCAAAACCTACACATTTTCATTGTACACTTAAAAAATATACATCAAAACCTACACATTTTCATTGTACACTTAAAAAATGTACATCAAAACTACACATTTTCATTGTACACTTAAAAAATGTACATCAAAACTACAAATTTTCATTGTACACTTAAAAAATATACATCAAAGCTTACACATTTTCATTGTACACTCATAAAATGTACATCAAAACTTACACATTTTCATTGTACACTTAAAAAATATACATCAAAACCTACACATTTTCATTGTAAACTTAAAAAATATACATCAAAACTACACATTTTCATTGTACACTTAAAAAATGTACATCAAAACCTACACATTTTCATTGTACACTCATAAAATGTACATCAAAGCTGACACATTTTCATTGTACACTTAAAAAATGTACATCAAAACCTACACATTTTCATTGTACACTCATAAAATGTACATCAACACTTACACATTTTCCTTGTACACTTAAAAAATATACATCAAAACCTACACATTTTCATTGTACACTTAAAAAATATACATCCAAACCTACACATTTTCATTGTAAACTCATAAAATGAACATCAACACTTACACATTTTCATTGTAAACTTAAAACATATACATCAAAACCTACACATTTTCATTGTACACTTAAAAAGTGTACATCAAAACTTACACATTTTCATTGTACACTTAAAAACTATACATCAAAACCTACACATTTTCATTGTAAACTTAAAAAATATACATCAAAACCTACACATTTTCATTGTACACTTAAAATATGTACATCAAAACCTACACATTTTCATTGTACACTCATAAAATGTAGATCAAAACTTACACATTTTCATTGTACACTTATAAAATGAACATCAACACTTACACATTTTCATTGTACACCCATAAAATGTACATCAAAACTTACACATTTTCATTGTAAACTTAAAAAATATACATCAAAACTTACACATTTTCATTGTACACTTAGAAAATATACATCAAAACCTACACATTTTCATTGTACACTTAAAAATATACATCAAAACCTACTGATTTTCATTGTAAACTTAAAAAATATACATCAAAACCTACAAATTTTCATTTCATACTTAAAAAATGTACATCAAAACTACACATTTTCATTGTACACTTAAAAAATGTACATCAAAACCTACACATTTTCATTGTACACTTAAAAAATGTACATCAAAGCCTACACATTTTCATTGTACACTCATAAAATGAACGTCAACACTTACACATTTTCATTGTACACTCATAAAATGTACATCAAAACTTACACATTTTCATTGTAAACTTAAAAAATATACATCAAAGCTTACACACTTTCATTGTACACTTAAAAAATATACATCAAAACCTACACATTTTCATTGTACACTTAAAAAATATACATCAAAACCTACACATTTTATTATAAACTTAAAAAATATACATCAAAGCCTACACATTTTCATTGTAAACTTAAAAAATATACATCAAAACCTGCACATTCTCATTGTACACTTAAAAAATGAACATCAACACTTACACATTTTCATTGTACACTCATAAAATATACATCAATAATTACACATTTTCATTGTACACTTAAAAAATATAGATCATAACCTTCACATTTTCATTGTACACTTAAAAATATACAACAAAACTTACACATCTTCATTGTACACTTAAAAAATATACATCAAAACCTACACATTTTCATTGTACACTTAAAAAATATACATCAACACTTACACATTTTCATTGTACGTTCATAAAATGAACATCAACACTTACAGATTTTCATTGTACACTCGTAAAATGTACATCAAAACTTACACATTTTCATTGTAAACTTAAAAAATGTACATCAAAACTACACATTTTCATTGTACACATAAAAAATATACATCAAAACTTACACATTTTCATTGTACACTTATAAATTGAACATCAACACTTACACATTTTCATTGTACACTCATAAAATGTACATCAAAACTTACACATTTTCATTGTAAACTTAAAAAATCTACATCAAAAACTACACATTTTCATTGTAAACTTAAAAAATATACATCAAAACCTACACATTTTCATTGTACACTTAAAAAATGTACATCAAAACTACACATTTTCATTGTACACATAAAAAATATACATCAGAACTTACACAATTTCATTGTACACTTATAAAATGAACATCATGACTTACACATTTTAATTGTAAACTTAAAAAATACACATCAAAACCTACACATTTTCATTGTAAACTTAAAAAATATACATCAAAACCTACACATTTTCATTGTACACTTAAAAAATGTACATCAAAACTACACATTTTCATTGTACACATAAAAAATATACATCAAAACTTACACTTCTTCATTGTACACTTACAAAATGAACATCAACACTTACACATTTTCATTGTACACTCATAAAATGTACATCCAAACTTACACATTTGCATTGTAAACTTAAAAAATCTACATCAAAACCTACACATTTTCATTGTAAACTTAAAAAATATACATCAAAACCTACACATTTTCATTGTACACTTAAAAAATGTACATCAAAACTACACATTTTCATTGTACACATAAAAAATATACATCAAAACTTACACGTTTTCATTGTACACTTATAAAATGAACATCAACACTTACACATTTTCATTGTACACTCATAAAATGTACATCAAAACTTACACATTTTCATTGTAAACCTAAAGAATATACATCAAAACCTAGACATTTTCATTGTAAACTTAAAAAATATACATCAAAACCTACACATTTTCATTGTAAACTTAAAAAATATACATCAAAACCTACACATTTTCATTGTACACTTAAAAAATGTACATCAAAACTACACATTTTCATTGTACACTTAAAAAATATACATCAAAACTTACACATTTTCATTGTGCACTTAAAAAATGTACATCAAAACCTATCAATTTTCATTGTACACTTAAAAAATATAAATCAAAACCTACACATTTTCATTGTACACTTAAAAAATATACATCAAAACCTACACATTTTCATTGTACACTTAAAAAATGTACATCAAAACTACACATTTTCATTGTACACTTAAAAAATGTACATCAAAACTACACATTTTCATTGTCCACTTAAAAAATATACATCAAAGCTTACACATTGTCATTGTACACTCATAAAATGTACATCGAAACTTACACATTTTCATTGTACACTTAAAAAATATACATCAAAACCTACACATTTTCATTGTACACTCATAAAATGAACGTCAACACTTACACATTTTCATTGTACACTCATAAAATGTACATCAAAACTTACACATTTTCATTGTAAACTTAAAAAATATACATCAAAACTTACACACTTTCATTGTACACTTAAAAAATATACATCAAAACATACACATCTTCATTGTACACTTAAAAAATATACATCAAAACCTACACATTTTCATTATAAACTTAAAAAATATACATCAAAAGCTACACATTTTCATTGTAAACTTAAAAAATATACATCAAAACCTGCACATTCTCATTGTACACTTAAAAAATGAACATCAACACTTACACATTTTCATTGTACACTCATATAATGTACATCAATACTTACACATTTTCATTGTACACCTAAAAAATATAGATCAAAACCTACACATTTTCATTGTACACTTAAAGATATACAACAAAACTTACACATCTTCATTGTACACTTATAAAATGAACATCAACACTTACACATTTTCATTGTACACCCATAAAATGTACATCAAAACTTACACATTTTCATTGTAAACTTAAAAAATATACTTCAAAACTTACACATTTTCATTGTACACTTAGAAAATATACATCAAAACCTACACATTTTCATTGTACACTTAAAAATATACATCAAAACCTACTGATTTTCATTGTAAACTTAAAAAATATACATCAAAACCTACAAATTTTCATTTCATACTTAAAAAATGTACATCAAAACTACACATTTTCATTGTACACTTAAAAAATGTACATCAAAACCTACACATTTTCATTGTACACTTAAAAAATGTACATCAAAGCCTACACATTTTCATTGTACACTCATAAAATGAACGTCAACACTTACACATTTTCATTGTACACTCATAAAATGTACATCAAAACTTACACATTTTCATTGTAAACTTAAAAAATATACATCAAAGCTTACACACTTTCATTGTACACTTAAAAAATATACATCAAAACCTACACATTTTTATTGTACACTTAAAAAATATACATCAAAACCTACACATTTTATTATAAACTTAAAAATATACATCAAAACCTACACATTTTCATTGTAAACTTAAAAAATATACATCAAAACCTGCACATTCTCATTGTACACTTAAAAAATGAACATCAACACTTACACATTGTCATTGTACACTCATAAAATGTACATCAATAATTACACATTTTCATTGTACACTTAAAAAATATAGATCATAACCTTCACATTTTCATTGTACACTTAAAAATATACAACAAAACTTACACATCTTCATTGTACACTTAAAAAATATACATCAAAACCTACACATTTTCATTGTACACTTAAAAAATATACATCAACACTTACACATTTTCATTGTACGTTCATAAAATGAACATCAACACTTACAGATTTTCATTGTACACTCGTAAAAAGTACATCAAAACTTACACATTTTCATTGTAAACTTAAAAAATGTACATCAAAACTACACATTTTCATTGTACACATAAAAAATATACATCAAAACTTACACATTTTCATTGTACACTTATAAATTGAACATCAACACTTACACATTTTCATTGTACACTCATAAAATGTACATCAAAACTTACACATTTTCATTGTAAACTTAAAAAATCTACATCAAAAACTACACATTTTCATTGTAAACTTAAAAAATATACATCAAAACCTACACATTTTCATTGTACACTTAAAAAATGTACATCAAAACTACACATTTTCATTGTACACATAAAAAATATACATCAGAACTTACACAATTTCATTGTACACTTATAAAATGAACATCAAGACTTACACATTTTAATTGTAAACTTAAAAAATATACATCAAAACCTACACATTTTCATTGTAAACTTAAAAAATATACATCAAAACCTACACATTTTCATTGTACACTTAAAAAATGTACATCAAAACTACACATTTTCATTGTACACATAAAAAATATACATCAAAACTTACACATCTTCATTGTACACTTACAAAATGAACATCAACACTTACACATTTTCATTGTACACTCATAAAATGTACATCAAAACTTCCACATTTGCATTGTAAACTTAAAAAATCTACATCAAAACATACACATTTTCATTGTAAACTTAAAAAATATACATCAAAACCTACACATTTTCATTGTACACTTAAAAAATGTACATCAAAACTACACATTTTCATTGTACACATAAAAAAATATACATCAAAACTTACACGTTTTCATTGTACACTTATAAAATGAACATCAACACTTACACATTTTCATTGTACACTCATAAAATGTACATCAAAACTTACACATTTTCATTGTAAACCTAAAGAATATACATCAAAACCTAGACATTTTCATTGTAAACTTAAAAAATATACATCAAAACCTACACATTTTCATTGTAAACTTAAAAAATATAAATCAAAACCTACACATTTTCATTGTACACTTAAAAAATATACATCAAAACCTACACATTTTCATTGTACACTTAAAAAATGTACATCAAAACTACACATTTTCATTGTACACTTAAAAAATGTACATCAAAACTACACATTTTCATTGTACACTTAAAAAATATACATCAAAGCTTACACATTGTCATTGTACACTCATAAAATGTACATCGAAACTTACACATTTTCATTGTACACTTAAAAAATATACATCAAAACCTACACATTTTCATTGTACACTCATAAAATGAACGTCAACACTTACACATTTTCATTGTACACTCATAAAATGTACATCAAAACTTACACATTTTCATTGTAAACTTAAAAAATATACATCAAAACTTACACACTTTCATTGTACACTTAAAAAATATACATCAAAACATACACATCTTCATTGTACACTTAAAAAATATACTATCAAAACCTACACATTTTCATTATAAACTTAAAAAATGTACATCAAAACTTACACATTTTCATTGTACACCTAAAAAATATAGATCAAAACCTACACATTTTCATTGTACACTTAAAGATATACAACAAAACTTACACATCTTCATTGTACACTTAAAAAATATACATCAAAACCTACACATTTTCATTGTACACTTAAAAAATATACATCAACACTTACACATTTTCGTTGTACGTTCATAAAATGAACATCAACACTTACACATTTTCATTGTACACTCGTAAAATGTACATCAAAACTTACACATTTTCATTGTAAACTTAAAAAATATACATCAAAACTTACACATTTTCATTGTACACTTAAAAAATGTACATCAAAACTACACATTTTCATTGTACACATAAAAAATATACATCAAAACTTACACATTTTCATTGTACACTTGTAAAATGAACATCAACACTTACACATTTTCATTGTAAACTTAAAAAATATACATCAAAACCTACACATTTTCATTGTAAACTTAAAAAATATACATCAAAACCTACACATTTTAATTATACACTTAAAAAATGTACATCAAAACTACACTTTTCATTGTGCACTTAAAAATGTACATCAAAACTACAAATTTTCATTGTACACTTAAAAAATATACATCAAAGCTTACACATTTTCATTGTACACTCATAAAATGTACATCAAAACTTAGACATTTTCATTGTACACTTAAAAAATATACATCAAAACCTACACATTTTCATTGTAAACTTAAAAAATATACATCAAAACTACACATTTTCATTGTACACTTAAAAAATATACATCAAAACCTACACATTTTCATTGTACACTCATAAAATATACATCAAAACTGACACATTTTCATTGTACACTTAAAAAATGTACATCAAAACGTACACATTTTCATTGTACACTCATAAAATGTACATCAACACTTACACATTTTCATTGTACACTTAAAAAATATACATCAAAGCCTACACATTTTCATTGTACACTTAAAAAATATACATCAAAACCTACACATTTTCATTGTAAACTCATAAAATGAACATCAACACTTACACATTTTCATTGTAAACATAAAAAATATACATCAAAACCTACACATTTTCATTGTACACTTAAAAAGTGTACATCAAAACTTACACATTTTCATTGTACACTTAAAAAATATACATCAAAGCCTACACATTTTCATTGTACACTTAAAAAATGTGCATCAAAACCTACACATTTTCATTGTAAAGTCATAAAATCAACATCAACACTTACACATTTTCATTGTACACTTAAAAAATGTACATCAAAACCTACACATTTTCATTGTACACTTAAAAAATGTACATCAAAACCTACACATTTTCATTGTACACTTAAAAAATGTACATCAAAACCTACACATTTTCATTGTAGACTTAAAAAATGTACATCAAAACTTACACATTTTCATTGTACACTTAAAAGATGTACATCAAAACCTACACATTTTCATTGAAAACTTAAAAAATGTACATTAAAACCTACACATTTTCATTGTACACTTAAAAAATATACATCAAAACCTACACATTTTCATTGTACACTTAAAAAATGTACATCAAAACTTACACATTTTCATTGTAAACTTAAAAAATATACATCAAAACCTACACATTTTCATTGTACACTCATAAAATGTACATCAAAACTTACACATTTTCATTGTACACTTAAAAAATGTACATCAAAACCTACACATTTTCATTGTAAACTTAAAAAATGTACATCAAAACTTACACATTTTCATTGTACACTTAAAAAATATACATCAAAACCTACACATTTTCATTGTACACTTAAAAAATATACATGAAAACCTACACATTTTCATTGTACACTTCAAAAATATACATCAAAAACTACACATTTTCATTGTACACTCATAAAATGTACATCAAAACTTACACATTTTCATTGTACACTTAAAAAATGTACATCAAAACTTACACACTTTCATTGTACACTCATAAAATGAACATCAACACTTACACATTTTCATTGTAAAGTTAAAAAATATACATCAAAACTTACACATTTTCATTGTACACTTACAAAATATACATCAAAACCTACACATTTTCATTGTACACTTAAAAAATGAACATCAACACTTACACATTTTCATTGTACACTCATAAAATATACATCAAAACCTACACATTTTCATTGTACACTTCAAAAATATACATCAAAAGATACACATTTTCATTGTACGCTCATAAAATGTACATCAAAACCTACACATTTTCATTGTACACTCATAAAATGTACATCAAAACTTACACATTTTCATTGTACACTTAAAAAATGTACATCAAAACCTACACATTTTCATTGTATACTTAAAAAATATACATCAAAACTTACACATTTTCATTGTACACTTAAAAAATATACATCAAAGCCTACACATTTTCATTTTACACTTCAGAAATATACATAAAAAACTACACATTTTCATTACACACTTAAAACATATACATCAAAAGCTACACATTTTCACTGTACACTCATAAAATGTACATCAAAGCTTACACATTTTCACTGTACACTTAAAAAATGTACAACAAAACCTACACATTTTCATTGTAAACTTTAAAAATATACATCAAAACTTACACATTTTCATTGTACACTTAAAAAATATACATCAAAACCTACACATTTTCATTGTACACTCATAAAATGTACATCAAAACCTACACATTTTCATTGTAAACTTAAAAAATATACATCAAAACCTACACATTTTCATTGTACACTCATAAAATGTACATCAAAACTTACACATTTTCATTGTACACTCATAAAATGAACATCAACACTTACTCATTTTCATTGTAAACTTAATAAATATACATCAAAACTTACACATTTTCATTGTACACTTAAAAAATATACATCAAAACCTACACATTTTCATTGTACACTTATAAAATGATCATCAACACTTACACATTTTCATTGTACACTCATAAAATGTACATCAAAACTTACACATTTTCATTGTACGCTCATAAAATGTACATCAAAATCTACACATTTTCATTGTACACTCATAAATTGTTTATCAAAACTTACACATTTTCATTGTACACTCATAAAATGTACATCAAAACTTACACATTTTCACTGTACACTCATAAAATGTACATCAAAACTTACACATTTTTATTGTACACTCAAAAAATGTACATCAAAGCCTACACATTTTCATTGTAAACTTAAAAAATGTACATCAAAACTTACAAATTTTCATTGTACACTTAAAAAATATACATCAAAACCTACACATTTTCACTGTACACTTAAAAAATATACATCAAAGCCTAGACATTTTCATTGTACACTTAAAAATGTACATCAAAACTACACATTTTCATTGTACACTTAAAAAATGTGCATCAAAACCACACATTTTCATTGTACACTTAAAAAATATACATCAAAGCTTACACATTTTCATTGTACACTCATAAAATGTACATCAAAACTTACACATTTTCATTGTACACTTAAAAAACATACATCAAAACCTACATATTTTCATTGTACCCTTAAAAAATATACATTAAACTTACACATTTTAATTGTAAACTTAAAAAATATACAACAAAACTACACATTTTCAGTGTACACTTAAAAAATGTACATCAAAACCTACACATTTTCATTGTACACTCATAAAATGTACCTCAAAACTGACACATTTTCAGTGTACACTTAAAAAATGTACATCAAAACTTACACATTTTCATTGTCCACTTAAAAAATGTACATCAAAACCTACACATTTTCATTGTACACTTAAAAGATATACATCAAAACCTACACATTTTCATTGTACACTTTAAAAATGTACATCAAAACCTACACATTTTCATTGTACACTTAAAAAATGTACATCAAAACTTACACATTTTCATTGTCCACTTAAAAAATGTACATCAAAACCTACACATTTTCATTGTACACTTAAAAGATATACATCAAAACCTACACATTTTCATTGTACACTTAAAAAATGTACATCAAAACGTACACATTTTCATTCTACACTTAAAACATGTACATCAAAACTTACACATTTTCATTGTACACTTAAAAGATATACATCAAAACCTACACATTTTCATTGTACACTTAAAAAATATACATCAAAACTTACACGTTTTCATTGTACACTTAAAAAATCTACATCAAAACCTACACATTTTCACTGTACACTCATAAAATGTACATCAAAACTTACACATTTTCATTGTAAACTTAAAAAATATGCATCAAAACTTACACATTTTCATTCTACACTTAAAAAATGTACATCAAAACCTACACATTTTCATTGTACACTCATAAAATGAACATCAACACTTACACATTTTCATTGTAAACTTAAAAAATATACATCAAAACTTACACATTTTCATTCTACACTTAAAAAATGTACATCAAAACCTACACATTTTCATTGTACACTCATAAAATGTACATCAAAACTTACACATTTTCATTGTTCACTTAAAAAATGTACATCATAACTACACATTTTCATTGTACAATTAAAAAATATACATCAAAACTTACACATTTTCATTGTAAACTTAAAAAATATACATCAAAACCTACACATTTTCATTGTAAACTTAAAAAATATACATCAAAACCTACACATTTACATTGTACACTTAAAAACTATACATCAAAACCTACACATTTTCATTGTAAACTTAAAAAATATACATCAAAACCTACACATTTTCATTGTACACTTAAAAAATGTACATCAAGACCTACACATTTTCATTGTACACTCATAAAATGTACATCAAAACTTACACATTTTCATTGTACACTTATAAAATGAACATCAACACTTACACATTTTCATTGTACACTCATAAAATGTACATCAAAACTTACACATTTTCATTGTAAACTTAAAAAATATACATCAAAACTTACACATTTTCATTGTACACTTAGAAAATATACATCAAAACCTACACATTTTCAATGTACACTTAAAAAATGTACATCAAAACCTACACATTTTCATTGTACACTTAAAAAATGTACATCAAACCTACACATTTTCATTGTACACTCATAAAATGAACGTCAACACTTACACATTTTCATTGTACACTCATAAAATGTACATCAAAACTTACACATTTTCATTGTAAACTTAAAAAATATGCATCAAAACTTACACACTTTCATATTACACTTAAAAAATATACATCAAAACCTACACATTTTCATTGTACACTTAAAAAATATACATCAAAACCTACACATTTTCATTATAAACTTAAAAACTATACATCAGAATCTACACATTTTCATTGTAAACTTAAAAAATATACATCAAAACCTGCACATTCTCATTGTACGCTTAAAAAATGAACATCAACACTTACACATTTTCATTGTACACTCATAAAATGTACATCAATACTTACATATTTTCATTGTACACTTTAAAAATATAGATCAAAACCTTCACATTTTCATTGTACACTTAAAAATATACAACAAAACTTACACATCTTCATTGTACACTTAAAAAATATGCATCAAAACCTACACATTTTCATTGTACACTTAAAAAATATACATCAACACTTACACATTTTCATTGTACGTTCATAAAATGAACATCAACACTTACACATTTTCATTGTACACTCGTAAAATGTACATCAAAACTTACACATTTTCATTGTAAACTTAAAAAATATACATCAAAACTTACACATTTTCATTGTACACTTAAAAAATGTACATCAAAACTACACATTTTCATTGTACACATAAAAAATATACATCAAAACTTACACATTTTCATTGTACACTTATAAAATGAACATCAACACTTACACATTTTCATTGTACACTCATAAAATGTACATCAAAACTTACACATTTTCATTGTAAACTTAAAAAATCTACATCAAAACCTACACATTTTCATTGTAAACTTAAAAAATATACATCAAAACCTACACAATTTCATTGTACACTTAAAAAATGTACATCAAAACTACACATTTTCATTGTACACATAAAAAATATACATCAGAACTTACACAATTTCATTGTACACTTATAAAATGAACATCAACACTTACACATTTTCATTGTAAACTTAAAAAATATACATCAAAACATACACATTTTCATTGTAAACTTCAAAAGTATACATCAAAACCTACACATCTTCATTGTACACTTAAAAAATGTACATCAAAACAACACATTTTCATTGTACACATAAAAAATATACATCAAAACTTACACATCTTCATTGTACACTTACAAAATGAACATCAACACTTACACATTTTCATTGCACACTCATAAAATGTACATCCAAACTTACACATTTTCATTGTAAACTTAAAAAATCTACATCAAAACCTACACATTTTCATTGTAAACTTAAAAAATATACATCAAAACCTACACATTTTCATTGTACACTTAAAAAATGTACATCAAAACTACACATTTTCATTGTACACTTAAAAAATATACATCAAAACTTACACATTTTCATTGTACACTTAAAAAATGTACATCAATACCTACACATTTTCATTGTACACTTAAAAAATATAAATCAAAACCTACACATTTTCATTGTACACTTAAAAAATATACATCAAAACCTACACATTTTCATTGTACACTTAAAAAATGTACATCAAAACTACACATTTTCATTGTACACTTAAAAGATGTACATCAAAACTACAAATTTTCATTGTACACTTAAAAAATATACATCAAAGCTTACACATTTTCATTGTACACTTATAAAATGTACATCAAAACTTACACATTTTCATTGTACACTTAAAAAATATTCATCAAAACCTACACATTTTCATTGTACACTCATAAAATGAACGTCTACACTTACACATTTTCATTGTACACTCATAAAATGTACATCAAAACTTACACATTTTCATTGTAAACTTAAAAAATATACATCAAAACTTACACATTTTCATTCTACACTTAAAAAATGTACATCAAAACCTACACATTTTCATTGTACACTCATAAAATGTACATCAAAACTTACACATTTTCATTGTTCACTTAAAAAATGTACATCATAACTACACATTTTCATTGTACAATTAAAAAATATACATCAAAACTTACACATTTTCATTGTAAACTTAAAAAATATACATCAAAACCTACACATTTTCATTGTAAACTTAAAAAATATACATCAAAACCTACACATTTACATTGTACACTTAAAAACTACACATCAAAACCTACACATTTTCATTGTAAACTTAAAAAATATACATCAAAACCTACACATTTTCATTGTACACTTAAAAAATGTACATCAAGACCTACACATTTTCATTGTACACTCATAAAATGTACATCAAAACTTACACATTTTCATTGTACACTTATAAAATGAACATCAACACTTACACATTTTCATTGTACACTCATAAAATGTACATCAAAACTTACACATTTTCATTGTAAACTTAAAAAATATACATCAAAACTTACACATTTTCATTGTACACTTAGAAAATATACATCAAAACCTACACATTTTCAATGTACACTTAAAAAATGTACATCAAAACCTACACATTTTCATTGTACACTTAAAAAATGTACATCAAACCTACACATTTTCATTGTACACTCATAAAATGAACGTCAACACTTACACATTTTCATTGTACACTCATAAAATGTACATCAAAACTTACACATTTTCATTGTAAACTTAAAAAATATGCATCAAAACTTACACACTTTCATATTACACTTAAAAAATATACATCAAAACCTACACATTTTCATTGTACACTTAAAAAATATACATCAAAACCTACACATTTTCATTATAAACTTAAAAACTATACATCAGAATCTACACATTTTCATTGTAAACTTAAAAAATATACATCAAAACCTGCACATTCTCATTGTACGCTTAAAAAATGAACATCAACACTTACACATTTTCATTGTACACTCATAAAATGTACATCAATACTTACATATTTTCATTGTACACTTTAAAAATATAGATCAAAACCTTCACATTTTCATTGTACACTTAAAAATATACAACAAAACTTACACATCTTCATTGTACACTTAAAAAATATGCATCAAAACCTACACATTTTCATTGTACACTTAAAAAATATACATCAACACTTACACATTTTCATTTTACGTTCATAAAATGAACATCAACACTTACACATTTTCATTGTACACTCGTAAAATGTACATCAAAACTTACACATTTTCATTGTAAACTTAAAAAATATACATCAAAACTTACACATTTTCATTGTACACTTAAAAAATGTACATCAAAACTACACATTTTCATTGTACACATAAAAAATATACATCAAAACTTACACATTTTCATTGTACACTTATAAAAGGAACATCAACACTTACACATTTTCATTGTACACTCATAAAATGTACATCAAAACTTACACATTTTCATTGTAAACTTAAAAAATCTACATCAAAACCTACACATTTTCATTGTAAACTTAAAAAATATACATCAAAACCTACACAATTTCATTGTACACTTAAAAAATGTACATCAAAACTACACATTTTCATTGTACACATAAAAAATATACATCAGAACTTACACAATTTCATTGTACACTTATAAAATGAACATCAACACTTACACATTTTCATTGTAAACTTAAAAAATATACATCAAAACATACACATTTTCATTGTAAACTTCAAAAGTATACATCAAAACCTACACATCTTCATTGTACACTTAAAAAATGTACATCAAAACAACACATTTTCATTGTACACATAAAAAATATACATCAAAACTTACACATCTTCATTGTACACTTACAAAATGAACATCAACACTTACACATTTTCATTGTACACTCATAAAATGTACATCCAAACTTACACATTTTCATTGTAAACTTAAAAAATCTACATCAAAACCTACACATTTTCATTGTAAACTTAAAAAATATACATCAAAACCTACACATTTTCATTGTACACTTAAAAAATGTACATCAAAACTACACATTTTCATTGTACACATAAAAAATATACATCAAAACTTACACGTTTTCATTGTACACTTATAAAATGAACATCAACACTTACACATTTTCATTGTACACTCATAAAATGTACATCAAAACTTACACATTTTCATTGTAAACCTAAAAATTATACATCAAAACCTAGACATTTTCATTGTAAACTTAAAAAATATACATCAAAACCTACACATTTTCATTGTAAACTTAAAAAATATACATCAAAACCTACACATTTTCATTGTACACTTAAAAAATGTACATCAAAACTACACATTTTCATTGTACACTTAAAAAATATACATCAAAACTTACACATTTTCATTGTACACTTAAAAAATGTACATCAATACCTACACATTTTCATTGTACACTTAAAAAATATAAATCAAAACCTACACATTTTCATTGTACACTTAAAAAATATACATCAAAACCTACACATTTTCATTGTACACTTAAAAAATGTACATCAAAACTACACATTTTCATTGTACACTTAAAAAATGTACATCAAAACTACAAATTTTCATTGTACACATAAAAAATATACATCAAAGCTTACACATTTTCATTGTACACTTATAAAATGTACATCAAAACTTACACATTTTCATTGTACACTTAAAAAATATTCATCAAAACCTACACATTTTCATTGTACACTCATAAAATGAACGTCTACACTTACACATTTTCATTGTACACTCATAAAATGTACATCAAAACTTACACATTTTCATTGTAAACTTAAAAAATATACATCAAAACCTACACATTTTCATTGTACACTTAAAAACTATACATCAAAACCTACACATTTTCATTGTAAACTTAAAAAATATACATCAAAACCTACACATTTTCATTGTACACTTAAAAAATGTACATCAAGACCTACACATTTTCATTGTACACTCATAAAATGTACATCAAAACTTACACATTTTCATTGTACACTTATAAAATGAACATCAACACTTACACATTTTCATTGTACACTCATAAAATGTACATCAAAATTTACACATTTTCATTGTAAACTTAAAAAATATACATCAAAACTTACACACCTTCATATTACACTTAAAAAATATACATCAAAACCTACACATTTTCATTGTACACTTAAAAAATATACATCAAAACCTACACATCTTCATTATAAACTTAAAAAATATACATCAAAATCTACACATTTTCATTGTAAACTTAAAAAATATACATCAAAACCTGCACATTCTCATTGTACACTTAAAAAATGAACATCAACACTTACACATTTTCATTGTACACTCATAAAATGTACATCAATACTTACACATTTTCCATGTACACTTTAAAAGTATAGATCAAAACCTTCACATTTTCATTGTACACTTAAAAATATACAACAAATCTTACACATCTTCATTGTACACTTAAAAAATATACATCAAAACCTACACATTTTCATTGTACACTTAAAAAATATACATCAACACTTACACATTTTCATTGTACGTTCATAAAATGAACATCAACACTTACATATTTTCATTGTACACTCGTAAAATGTACATCAAAAGTTACACATTTTCATTGTAAACTTAAAAAATATACATCAAAACTTACACATTTTCATTGTACACTTAAAAAATGTACATCAAAACTACACATTTTCATTGTACACATAAAAAATATACATCAAAACTTACACATTTTCATTGTACACTTATAAAATGAACATCAACACTTACACATTTTCATTGTACACTCATAAAATGTACATCAAAACTTACACATTTTCATTGTAAACTTAAAAAATCTACATCAAAACCTACACATTTTCATTGTAAACGTAAAAAATATACATCAAAACCTACACATTTTCATTGTACACTTTAAAAATGTACATCAAAACTACACATTTTCATTGTACACATAAAAAATATACATCAGAACTTACACAATTTCATTGTACACTTATAAAATGAACATCAACACTTACACATTTTCATTGTAAACTTAAAAAATATACATCAAAACCTACACATTTTCATTGTAAACTTAAAAAATAAACATCAAAACCTACACATTTTCATTGTACACTTAAAAAATGTACATCAAAACTACACATTTTCATTGTACACATAATAAATATACATAAAAACTTACACATCTTCATTGTACACTTACAAAATGAACATCAACACTTACACATTTTCATTGTACACTCATAAAATGTACATCCAAACATACACATTTTCATTGTAAACTAAAAAAATCTACATCAAAACCTAGACATTTTCATTGTAAACTTAAAAAATATACATCAAAACCTACACATTTTCATTGTAAACTTAAAAAATATACATCAAAACCTACACATTTTCATTGTACACTTAAAAAATGTACATCAAAACTACACATTTTCATTGTACACTTAAAAAATATACATCAAAACTTACACATTTTCATTGTACACTTAAAAAATGTACATCAAAGCTTACACATTTTCATTGTACACTTAAAAATATAAATCAAAACCTACACATTTTCATTGTACACTTAAAAAATATACATCAAAACCTACACATTTTCATTGTACACTCATAAAATGTACATCAAAACTTACACATTTTCATTGTACACTTAAAAAATATACATCAAAACCTGCACATTTTCATTGTAAACTTAAAAAATATACATCAAAACTACACATTGTCATTGTACACTTAAAAAATGTACATCAAAACCTACACATTTTCCTTGTACAATTAAAAAATATACATCAAAACTTACACATTTTCATTGTAAACTTAAAAAATATACATCTAAACCTACACATTTTCATTGTAAACTTAAAAAATATACATCAAAACCTACACATTTTCATTGTACACTTAAAAACTATACATCAAAACCTACACATTTTCGTTGTAAACTTAAAAAATATACATCAAAACCTACACATTTTCATTGTACACTTAAAAAATGTACATCAAAACCTACACATTTTCATTGTACACTCATAAAATGTACATCAAAACTTACACATTTTCATTGTACACTTATAAAATGAACATCAACACTTACACATTTTCATTGTACACTCATAAAATGTACATCAAAACTTACACATTTTCATTGTAAACTTAAAAAATATACATCAAAACTTACACATTTTCATTCTACACTTAGAAAATATACATCAAAACCTACACATTTTCATTGTACACTTAAAAAATATACATCAAAACCTACTGATTTTCATTGTAAACTTAAAAAATATACATCAACACTTACACATTTTCATTGTACGTTCGTAAAATGAACATCAACACTTACACATTTTCATTGTACACTCGTAAAATGTACATCAAAACTGACACATTTTCATTGTACACTTAAAAAATATAGATCAAAACCTTCACATTTTCATTGTACACTTAAAAATATACAACAAAACTTACACATCTTCATTGTACACTTAAAAAATATACATCAAAACCTACACATTTTCATTGTACACTTAAAAAATATACATCAACACTTACACATTTTCATTGTACGTTCGTAAAATGAACATCAACACTTACACATTTTCATTGTACACTCGTAAAATGTACATCAAAACTTACACATTTTCATTGTAAACTTAAAAAATATACATCAAAACTTACACATTTTCATTGTACACTTAAAAGATGTACATCAAAACTACACATTTTCATTGTACACATAAAAAATATACATCAAAACTTACACATCTTCATTGTACACTTATAAGATGAACATCAACACTTACACATTTTCATTGTAAACTTAAAAAATATACATCAAAACCTACACATTTTCATTGTAAACTTAAAAAATATACATCAAAACCTACACATTTTCATTGTTCACTTAAAAAATGTACATCAAAACTACACATTTTCATTGTACACATAAAAAATATACATCAGAACTTACACAATTTCATTGTACACTTATAAAATGAACATCAACACTTACACATTTTCATTGTAAACTTAAAAAATATACATCAAAACCTACACATTTTCATTGTAAACTTCAAAAATATACATCAAAACCTACACATCTTCATTGTACACTTAAAAAATGTACATCAAAACTACACATTTTCATTGTACACATAAAAAATATACATCAAAACTTACACATCTTCATTGTACACTTAAAAAATATACATCAAAACCTGCACATTTTCATTGTAAACTTAAAAAATATACATCAAAACTACACATTTTCATTGTACACTTAAAAAATGTACATCAAAACCTACACATTTTCCTTGTACAATTAAAAAATATACATCAAAACTTACACATTTTCATTGTAAACTTAAAAAATATACATCAAAACCTACACATTTTCATTGTAAACTTAAAAAATATACATCAAAACCTACACATTTTCATTGTACACTTAAAAACTATACATCAAAAC
Organism: Tenodera sinensis; assembly: GCA_030765045.1. NCBI lineage: Eukaryota > Metazoa > Arthropoda > Insecta > Mantodea > Mantidae > Tenodera > Tenodera sinensis. The sequence goes on along the minus strand of CM060963.1, from coordinate 163,649,266 downwards.
CTACACATTTTCGTTGTAAACTTAAAAAATATACATCAAAACCTACACATTTTCATTGTACACTTAAAAAATGTACATCAAAACCTACACATTTTCATTGTACACTCATAAAATGTACATCAAAACTTACACATTTTCATTGTACACTTATAAAATGAACATCAACACTTACACATTTTCATTGTACACTCATAAAATGTACATCAAAACTTACACATTTTCATTGTAAACTTAAAAAATATACATCAAAACTTACACATTTTCATTCTACACTTAGAAAATATACATCAAAACCTACACATTTTCATTGTACACTTAAAAAATATACATCAAAACCTACTGATTTTCATTGTAAACTTAAAAAATATACATCAAAACCTACACATTTTCATTGTACACTTAAAAAATGTACATCAAAACTACACATTTTCATTGTACACTTAAAAAATGTACATCAAAACCTACACATTTTCATTGTACACTTAAAAAATGTACATCAAAGCCTACACATTTTCATTGTACACTCATAAAATGAACGTCAACACTTACACATTTTCATTGTACACTCATAAAATGAACATCAAAACTTACACATTTTCATTGTAAACTTAAAAAATATACATCAAAACTTACACACTTTCAAATTACACTTAAAAAATATACATCAAAACCTACACATTTTCATTGTACACTCATAAAATGTACATCAAAACTGACACATATTCATTGTACACTTAAAAAATATAGATCAAAACCTTCACATTTTCATTGTACACTTAAAAATATACAACAAAACTTACACATCTTCATTGTACACTTAAAAAATATACATCAAAACCTACACATTTTCATTGTACACTTAAAAAATATACATCAACACTTACACATTTTCATTGTACGTTCGTAAAATGAACATCAACACTTACACATTTTCATTGTACACTCGTAAAATGTTCATCAAAACTTACACATTTTCATTGTAAACTTAAAAAATATACATCAAAACTTACACATTTTCATTGTACACTTAAAAGATGTACATCAAAACTACACATTTTCATTGTACACAAAAAATATACATCAAAACTTACACATCTTCATTGTACACTTATAAAATGAACATCAACACTTACACATTTTCATTGTAAACTTAAAAAATATACATCAAAACCTACACATTTTCATTGTAAACTTAAAAAATATACATCAAAACCTACACATTTTCATTGTACACTTAAAAAATGTACATCAAAACTACACATTTTCGTTGTACACATAAAAAATATACATCAGAACTTACACAATTTCATTGTACACTTATAAAATGAACATCAACACTTACACATTTTCATTGTAAACTTAAAAAATATACATCAAAACCTACACATTTTCATTGTAAACTTCAAAAATATACATCAAAACCTACACATCTTCATTGTACACTTAAAAAATGTACATCAAAACTACACATTTTCATTGTACACATAAAAAATATACATCAAAACTTACACATCTTCATTGTACACTTACAAAATGAACATCAACACTTACACATTTTCATTGTACACTCATAAAATGTACATCCAAACTTACACATTTTCATTGTAAACTTAAAAAATCTACATCAAAACCTACACATTTTCATTGTAAACTTAAAAAATATACATCAAAACCTACACATTTTCATTGTACACTTGAAAAATGTACATCAAAACTACACATTTTCATTGTACACATAAAAAATATACATCAAAACTTACACGTTTGCATTGTACACTTATAAAATGAACATCAACACTTACACATTTTCATTGTACACTCATAAAATGTACATCAAAACTTACACATTTTCATTGTAAACCTAAAAAATATACATCAAAACCTAGACATTTTCATTGTAAACTTAAAAAATATACATCAAAACCTACACATTTTCATTGTAAACTTAAAAAATATACATCAAAACCTACACATTTTCATTGTACACTTAAAAAATGTACATCAAAACTTACACATTTGCATTGTACACTTAAAAAATGTACATCAAAACCTACACATTTTCATTGTACACTTAAAAAATATAAATCAAAACCTACACATTTTCATTGTACACTTAAAAAATATACATCAAAACCTACACATTTTCATTGTACACTTAAAAAATGTACATCAAAACTACACATTTTCATTGTACACTTAAAAAATGTACATCAAAACTACAAATTTTCATTGTACACTTAAAAAATATACATCAAAGCTTACACATTTTCATTGTACACTCATAAAATGAACGTCTACACTTACACATTTTCATTGTACACTCATAAAATATACATCAAATCTTACACATTTTCATTGTAAACTTAAAAAACATACATCAAAACTTACACACTTCCACTGTACACTTAAAAAATATACATCAAAACCTACACATTTTCATTGTACACTTAAAAAATATACATCAAAACCTACAGATTTTCATTATAAACTTAAAAAATATACATCAAAACCTACACATTTTCATTGTAAACTTAAAAAATATACATCAAAACCTGCACATTCTCATTGTACACTTAAAAAGTGAACATCAACACTTACACATTTTCATTGTACACTCATAAAATATACAACAAAACTTACACATCTTCATTGTACACTTAAAAAATATACATCAAAACCTACACATTTTCATTGTACACTTAAAAAATATACATCAACACTTACACATTTTCATTGTACGTTCATAAAATGAACATCAACACTTACACATTTTCATTGTACACTCGTAAAATGTACATCAAAGCTTACACATTTTCATTGTAAACTTAAAAAATATACATCAAAACTTACACATTTTCATTGTACACTTAAAATATGTACATCAAAACTACACATTTTCATTGTACACATAAAAAATATACATCAAAACTTACACATTTTCATTGTACACTTATAAAATGAACATCAACTCTTACACATTTTCATTGTACACTCATAAAATGTACATCAAAACTTACACATTTTCATTGTAAACTTAAAAAATCTACATCAAAACCTACACATTTTCATTGTAAACGTAAAAAATATACATCAAAACCTACACATTTTCATTGTACACTTAAAAAATGTACATCAAAACTACACATTTTCATTGTACACATAAAAAATATACATCAGAACTTACACAATTTCATTGTACACTTATAAAATGAACATCAACACTTACACATTTTCATTGTAATCTTAAAGAATATACATCAAAACCTACACATTTTCATTGTAAACTTAAAAAATATACATCAAAACCTACACATTTTCATTGTAAACTTAAAAAAATATACATAAAAACCTACACATTTTCACTGTACACTCATAAAATATACATCAAAACATACACATTTTCATTGTAAACTTAAAAAATATACATCAAAACTTACACATTTTCATTGTACATTCATAAAATGTACATCAAAACCTACACATTTTCATTGTAAACTTAAAAAATATACATCAAAACCTACACATTTTCATTGTAAACTTAAAAAATATACATCAAAACCTACACATTTACATTGTACACTCATAAAATGTACATCAATACCTACACATTTTCATAGTAAACTTAAAAAATATACATCAAAACCTACACATTTTCATTGTACACTCATAAAATATACATCAAAACCTACAAATTTTCATTGTAAACTTAAAAAATATACATCAAAACCTACACATTTTCATTGTACACTCATAAAATGTACATCAAAACCTACACATTTTCATTGTAAACTTAAAAAATATACATCAAAACCTACACATTTTCATTGTACACTCATAAAATGTACAACAAAACTTACACATTTTCATTGTACACTCATAAAATGTACATCAAAACTTACACATTTTCATTGTACACTCATAAAATGTACATCAAAACCTACACATGTTCATTGTAAACTTAAAAAATGTACATCAAAACTTACACATTTTCATTGTACACTTACAAAACGTACATCAAAACTTACACATTTTCATTGTACACTTAAAAAATGTACATCAAAACTTACACATTTTCGTTGTACACTTACACAATATACATCAAAACTTACACATTTTCATTGTACACTCATAAAATGTACATCAAAACTTACACATTTTCATTGTACACTCGTAAAATGTACATCAAAACCTACACATTTTCATTGTACACTCATAAAATATACATCCAAACCTACACATTTTCATTGTAAACTTAAAAAATATACATCAAAACCTATACTTTTACATTGTACACTTAAAAAATGTACATCAAAACTTACACGTTTTCATTGTAAACTTAAAAAATGTACATCAAAACCTACACATTTTCATTGTACACTTAAAAAATGTACATCAAAACCTACACATTTTCATTGTACACTTAAAAGTGTACATCAAAACTTACACATTTTCATTGTACACTTTAGAAATATACATCAAAACCTACACATTTTCTTTGTAAACTTAAAAAATGTACATCAAAGCCTACACATTTTCATTGTACACTTAAAAAATATACATCAAAACCTCCACATTTTCATTGTACACTTAAAATATGTACATCAAAGCTTACACATTTTCATTGTAAACTTAAAAAATATACATCAAAACCTACACATTTTCATTGTACACTCATAAAATATACCTCAAAACTTACACATTTTCATTGTACACTTCAAAAATGTACATCAAAACCTACACATTTTCATTGTAAATTTAAAAAATATACATCAAAACTTACACATTTTCATTGTACACTTAAAAAATATACATCAAAACCTACACATTTTCATTGTAAACTTAATAAATATACATCAAAACCTACACATTTTCATTGTACACTCATAAAATGTACATTAAAACCTACACATTTTCATTGCAAACTTAAAAAATATACATCAAAACCTACACATTTTCATTGTACACTCATAAAACGTACATCAAAACTTACACATTTTCATTGTACACTTAAAAAATGTACATCCAAACTTACACATTTTCATTGTACACTCATAAAATGAACAATATCACTTACACATTTTCATTGTAAACTTAAAGAATATACATCAAAACTTACACATTTTCATTGTACACTTGTAAAATGATCATCAACACTTACACATTTTCATTGTACACTCATAAAATGTACATCAAAACTTACACATTTTCATTGTACACTCATAAAATGTACATCAAAACTTACACATTTTTATTGTACACTCATAAAATGTACATCAAAACTTGCGAATTTCCATTGTACACTCATAAAATGTACATCAAAATCTACACATTTTCATTGTACACTCATAAAATGTACATCAAAACTTACACATTTTCATTGTACACTCATAAAATGTACATCAAAACTTACACATTTTCATTGTACACTTAAAAAAGATACGTCAAAACTTACACATTTTCATAGTACACCTAAAAAATGTACATCAAAACGTACACATTTTCATTGTACACTTAAAAAATGTACATCAAAACTTACACATTTTCATTGTACACTTATAAAATGAACATCAACTCTTACACATTTTCAATGTACACTCATAAAATGTACATCAAAACTTACACATTTTCATTGTACACTTAAAAAATGTACATCAACACTTAGAAATTTTCATTGTAAACTTAAAAAATATACATCCAAACCTACACATTTTCATTGTACACTTAAAAATGTACATCAAAACCTACACATTTTCATTGTCCACTCATAAAATGAACATATACACTTACACATTTTCATAGTACACTCATAAAATGTACATCAAAACTTAAACATTTTCATTGTACACTTAAAAAATGAACATCAACACTTACACATTTTCATTGTAAACTTAAAAAATATACTTCAAAACCTACACATTTTCATTGTACACTTAAAAAATGTACATCAAAACCTACACATTTTCATTGTACACTTAAAAAATGTACATCAAAACTTACACATTTTCAATGTAAACTTAAAAAATATACATCAAAACCTACACATTTTCATTTTAAACTTAAAAAATATACATCTAAAGCTACACATTTTCATTGTACACTTAAAAAATGTACATCAAAACTTACACATTTTCATTCTAAACTTAAAAAAATTTACATCAAAGCTTACACATTTTCATTGTAAACTTAAAATATATACATCAAAACCTACATATTTTCATTGTACACTTAAAAAATGTACATCAAAACCTACACATTTTCATTGTACACTCATAAATTGTACATCAAAACTTACACATTTTCATTGTACACTTAAAAAATGTACATCGAGACTTACACATTTTCATTGTACACTTAAAAAATGAACATCAAAACCTACACATTTTCATTGTAAACTTAAAAAATATACATCAAAACCTACACATTTTCATTGTACACTTTAAAAATGTACATCAAAACTTACACATTTTCATTGTACACTTATAAAATGAACATCAACACTTACACATTTTCATTGTACACGCATAAAATGTACATCAAAACTTACACATTTTCATTGTAAACTTAAAAAATATACATCAAAACCTAAATATTTTCATTGTAAACTTAAAAAATATACATCAAAACCTACACATTTTCATTGTACACTTAAAAAATGTACATCAAAACTTACACATTTTCATTGTACACTTATAAAATGAACATCAACACTTACACATTTTCATTGTACACTCATAAAATGTACATTAAAGCTTACACATTTTCATTGTACACTTAAAAATGTACATCAAAACCTACACATTTTCCTTGTAAACTTAAAAAATATACATCAAAACCTACACATTTTCATTGTACACTTAAGAAATGTACATCTAAAACTATACATTTTCATTGTACACTTAAAAATATACATCAAAACCTACACATTTTCATAGTAAACTTAAAAAAAATATACATCAAAACCTACACATTTTCATTGTTCACTTATAAAATGAACATCAGCACTTACAAATTTTCATTGTAAACTTAAAAAATATACATCAAAACCTACACATTTTCATTGTAAACTTAAAAAATATACATCAAAACCTACACATTTTCATTGTACACTTAAAAAATGTACATCAAAACTTACACATTTTCGTTGTACACTTAAACAATATACATCAAAACTTACACATTTTCATTGTACACTCATAAAATGTAAATCAAAACTTACACATTTTCATTGTACACTTAAAAAATGTACATCAAAACCTACACATTTTCATTGTACACTCATAAAATGAACATCAAAACTTACACATTTTCATTGTAAACTTAAAAAATATACATCAAAACCTGCACATTTTCATTGTACACTTAAAAAATGTACATCAAAACCTACACATTTTCATTGTACACTCATAAAATGTACATCAAAACTTACACATTTTCATAGTACACTTAAAAAATGTACATCAAAATTTACACATTTTCATTGTACACTCATAAAATGAACATCAACACTTACACATTTTCATTGTAAACTTAAAAAATATACATCAAAGCTTACACATTTTCATTGTACACTTAAAAAATATACATCAAAACCTACACATTTTCATTGTACACTTATAAAATGATCATCAACACTTACACATTTTCATTGTACACTCATAAAATGTACATCAAAACTTACACATTTTCATTGTACTCTCATAAAATGTACATCAAAACTTACACATTCTTATTGTACACTCATAAAATGTGCATCAAAACTTGCACATATTCATTGTACACTCACAAAATGTACATCAAAATCTACACATTTTCATTGTACACTCATAAAGTGTACATCAAAGCTTACACATTTTCATTGTACACTCATATAATGTACATCAAAACTTACACATTTTCATTGTACACTCATAAAATGTACATCAAAACTGACACATTTTTATTGTACACTCAAAAAATGTACATCAAACCCTACACATTTTCATTGTACACTTAAAAAATGTACATCAAAACCTAGACATTTTCATGGTACACTTCAAAAATGTACATCAAAACCTACACATTTACATTGTACACTTAAAAAATGTACATAAAAACTTACACATTTTCATTGTAAACTTAAAAAATGTACATCAAAACCTACACATTTTCATTGTACACTCATAAAATGTACATCAAAACTTCCACATTTTCATTGTAAACTTAAAAAATATACATCAAAACCTACACATTTTCATTGTACACTCATAAAATGTACATCAAAACCTACACATTTTCATTGTAAACGTAAAAAATATACATCAAAACCTACACATTTTCATTGTACACTCATAAAATGCACATCAAAACTTCCACATTTTCATTGTAAACTTAAAAAATATACATCAAAACCTACACATTTTCATTGTACACTCATAAAATGTACATCAAAACCTACACATTTTCATTGTAAACTTAAAAAATATACATCAAAACTTACACCTTTTCATTGCAAACTTAAAAAATATACATCAAACTTACACATTTTCATTGTACACTCATAAAATGTGCATCAAAAACTACACATTTTCATTGTAAACTAAAAATATATACATCCAAACCTACACATTTTCATTAGAAACTTAAAAAATATACATCAAAGCCTACACATTTTCATTGTAAACTTAAAAAATATACATCAAAACCTACACATTTTCATAGTACACTCATAAAATGTACATCAAAACTTACACATTTTCATTGTAAACTTAAAAAATATACATCAAAACTTACACATTTTCCTTGTACACTCATAAAATGTACATCAAAACCTACACATTTTCATTGTAAACTTAAAAAATATACATCAAAACCTACACATTTTCATTGTACACTCATAAAATGTACATCAAAACATACACATTCTCATTGTAAATTTAAAAAATATACATCAAAACTTACACATTTTCATTGTACACTCATAAAATGTAAATCAAAACCTACACATTTTCATTGTAAACTTAAAAAATATACATCAAAACCTACACATTTTCATTGTAAACTTAAAAAATATACATCAAAACCTACACATTTTCATTGTAAACTTAAAAAATATACATCAAAACCTACACATTTTCATTGTACGCTCATAAAATATACATCAAAACATACACATTTTAATTGTAAACTTAAAAAATATACATCAAAACTTACACATTTTCATTGTACATTCATAAAATGTACATCAAAACCTACACATTTTCATTGTAAACTTAAAAAATATACATCAAAACCTACACATTTTCATTGTAAACTTAAAAAATATACATCAAAACCTACACATTTTCATTGTAAACTTAAAAAATATACATCAAAACCTACAGATTTTCATTGTACACTCATAAAATGTACATCAAAATCTACACATTTTCATTGTAAACTTAAAAAATATACATCAAACTTACACATTTTCATTGTACACTCATAAAATGTACATCAAAACCTACACATTTTCATTGTAAACTAAAAATATATACATCCAAACCTACACATTTTCATTAGAAACTTAAAAAATATACATCAAAGCCTACACATTTTCATTGTAAACTTAAAAAATATACATCAAAACCTACACATTTTCATAGTACACTCATAAAATGTACATCAAAACTTACACATTTTCATTGTAAACTTAAAAAATATACATCAAAACTTACACATTTTCCTTGTACACTCATAAAATGTACATCAAAACCTACACATTTTCATTGTAAACTTAAAAAATATACATCAAAACCTACACATTTTCATTGTACACTCATAAAATGTACATCAAAACATACACATTCTCCTTGTAAATTTAAAAAATATACATCAAAACTTACACATTTTCATTGTACACTCATAAAATGTAAATCTAAACCTACACATTTTCATTGTAAACTTAAAAAATATACATCAAAACCTACACATTTTCATTGTACACTCATAAAGTGTACATCAAAACCTACACATTCTCATTGTAAACTTAAAAAATATACATCAAAACCTACACATTTTCATTGTAAACTTAAAAAATATACATCAAAACCTACACATTTTCATTGTACACTCATAAAATATACATCAAAACATACACATTTTCATTGTAAACTTAAAAAATATACATCAAAACTTACACATTTTCATTGTACATTCATAAAATGTACATCAAAACCTACACATTTTCATTGTAAACTTAAAAAATATACATCAAAACCTACACATTTTCACTGTAAACTTAAAAAATATACATCAAAACCTACACATTTTCATTGTACACTCATAAAATGTACATCAAAACCTACACATTTTCATTGTAAACTTAAAAAATATACATCAAAACCTACAAATTTTAATTGTACACTCATAAAATATACATCAAAACCTACACATCTTCATTGTAAACTTAAAAAATATACATCAAAACCTACACATTTTCATTGTACACTCATAAAATGTACATCAAAACCTACACATTTTCATTGTAAACTTAAAAAATATACATCAAAGCTTGCACATTTTCATTGTACACTCATAAAATGTACAACAAAAATTACACATTTTCATTGTACACTCATAAAATGTAAATCAAAACTTACACATTTTCATTGTACACTCATAAAATGTACATCAAAACCTATACATTTTCATTGTAAACTTAAAAAATGTACAACAAAACTTACACATTTTCGTTGTACACTTAAACAATATACATCAAAACTTACACATTTTCATTGTACACTCATAAAATGAACATCAACACTTACACATTTTCATTGTAAACTTAAAAAATATACATCAAAACCTGCACATTTTCATTGTACACTTAAAAAATGTACATCAAAACCTACACATTTTCATTGTACACTCATAAAATGTACATCAAAACTTACACATGTTCATAGTACACTTAAAGAATGTACATCAAAACTTACACATTTTCATTGTACACTCATAAAATGAACATCAACACTTACACATTTTCATTGTAAACTTAAAAGATATACATCAAAGCTTACACATTTTCATTGTACACTTAAAAAATATACATCAAAACCTACACATTTTCATTGTACACTTATAAAATGATCATCAACACTTACACATTTTCATTGTACACTCATAAAATGTACATCAAAACTTACACATTTTCATTGTACTCTCATAAAATGTACATCAAAACTTACACATTCTTATTGTACACTCATAAAATGTGCATCAAAACTTGCACATTTTCATTGTACACTCATAAAATGTACATCAAAATCTACACATTTTCATTGTACACTCATAAAGTGTACATCAAAGCTTACACATTTTCATTGTACACTCATATAATGTACATCAAAACTTACACATTTTCATTGTACACTCATAAAATGTACATCAAAACTTACACATTTTTATTGTACACTCAAAAAATGTACATCAAACCCTATACATTTTCATTGTACACTTAAAAAATGTACATCAAAACCTAGACATTTTCATGGTACACTTCAAAAATGTACATCAAAACCTACACATTTACATTGTACACTTAAAAAATGTACATCAAAACTTACACATTTTCATTGTAAACTTAAAAAATGTACATCAAAACCTACACATTTTCATTGTACACTCATAAAATGTACATCAAAACTTCCACATTTTCATTGTAAACTTAAAAAATATACATCAAAACCTACAAATTTTCATTGTACACTCATAAAATGTACATCAAAACCTACACATTTTCATTGTACACTCATAAAATGTACATCAAAACTTCCACATTTTCATTGTAAACTTAAAAAATATACATCAAAACCTACACATTTTCATTGTACACTCATAAAATGTACATCAAAACCTACACATTTTCATTGTAAACTTAAAAAATATACATCAAAACTTACACCTTTTCATTGTAAACTTAAAATATATACATCAAACTTACACATTTTCATTGTACACTCATAAAATGTACATCAAAGCCTACACATTTTCATTGTAGACTAAAAATATATACATCCAAACCTACACATTTTCATTAGAAACTTAAAAAATATACATCAAAGCCTACACATTTTCATTGTAAACTTAAAAAATATACATCAAAACCTACACATTTTCATAGTACACTCATAAAATGTACATCAAAACTTACACATTTTCATTGTAAACTTAAAAAATATACATCAAAACTTACACATTTTCCTTGTACACTCATAAAATGTACATCAAAACCTACACATTTTCATTGTAAACTTAAAAAATATACATCAAAACCTACAAATTTTCATTGTACACTCATAAAATGTACATCAAAACATACACATTCTCATTGTAAATTTAAAAAATATACATCAAAACTTACACATTTTCATTGTACACTCATAAAATGTAAATCAAAACCTACACATTTTCATTGTAAACTTAAAAAATATACATCAAAACCTACACATTTTCATTGTAAACTTAAAAAATATACATCAAAACCTACACATTTTCATTGTAAACTTAAAAAATATACATCAAAACCTACACATTTTCATTGTACGCTCATAAAATATACATCAAAACATACACATTTTAATTGTAAACTTAAAAAATATACATCAAAACTTACACATTTTCATTTGACATTCATAAAATGTACATCAAAACCTACACATTTTCATTGTAAACTTAAAAAATATACATCAAAACCTACACATTTTCATTGTAAACTTAAAAAATATACATCAAAACCTACACATTTTCATTGTAAACTTAAAAAATATACATCAAAACCTACAGATTTTCATTGTACACTCATAAAATGTACATCAAAACCTACACATTTTCATTGTAAACTTAAAAAATATACATCAAACTTACACATTTTCATTGTACACTCATAAAATGTACATCAAAACCTACACATTTTCATTGTAAACTAAAAATATATACATCCAAACCTACACATTTTCATTAGAAACTTAAAAAATATACATCAAAGCCTACACATTTTCATTGTAAACTTAAAAAATATACATCAAAACCTACACATTTTCATAGTACACTCATAAAATGTACATCAAAGCTTACACATTTTCATTGTAAACTTAAAAAATATACATCAAAACTTACACATTTTCCTTGTACACTCATAAAATGTACATCAAAACCTACACATTTTCATTGTAAACTTAAAAAATATACATAAAAACCTACACATTTTCATTGTACACTCATAAAATGTACATCAAAACATACACATTCTCATTGTAAATTTAAAAAATATACATCAAAACTTACACATTTTCATTGTACACTCATAAAATGTAAATCAAAATCTACACATTTTCATTGTAAACTTAAAAAATATACATCAAAACCTACACATTTTCATTGTAAACTTAAAAAATATACATCAAAACCTACACATTTTCATTGTACACTCATAAAGTGTACATCAAACCCTACACATTTTCATTGTAAACTTAAAAAATATACATCAAAACCTACACATTTTCATTGTAAACTTAAAAATATACATCAAAACCTACACATTTTCATTGTACACTCATAAAATATACATCAAAACATACACATTTTCATTGTAAACTTAAAAAATATACATCAAAACTTACACATTTTCATTGTACATTCATAAAATGTACATCAAAACCTACACATTTTCATTGTAAACTTAAAAAATATACATCAAAACCTACACATTTTCACTGTAAACTTAAAAAATATACATCAAAACCTACACATTTTCATTGTACACTCATAAAATGTACATCTAAACCTACACATTTTCATTGTAAACTTAAAAAATATACATCAAAACCTACAAATTTTAATTGTACACTCATAAAATATACATCAAAACCTACACATCTTCATTGGAAACTTAAAAAATATACATCAAAACCTACACATTTTCATTGTACACTCATAAAATGTACATCAAAACCTACACATTTTCATTGTAAACTCAAAAAATATACATCAAAGCTTGCACATTTTCATTGTACACTCATAAAATGTACAACAAAAATTACACATTTTCATTGTACACTCATAAAATGTAAATCAAAACTTACACATTTTCATTGTACACTCATAAAATGTACATCAAAACCTACACATTTTCATTGTAAACTTAAAAAATGTACAACAAAACTTACACATTTTCGTTGTACACTTAAACAGTATACATCAAAACTTACACATTTTCATTGTACACTCATAAAATGTAAATCAAAACTTACACATTTTCATTGTACACTTAAAAAATGTACATCAAAACCTACACATTTTCATTGTACACTCATAAAATGAACATCAACACTTACACATTTTCATTGTAAACTTAAAAAATATACATCAAAACCTGCACATTTTCATTGTACACTTAAAAAATGTACATCAAAACCTACACATTTTCATTGTACACTCATAAAATGTACATCAAAACTTACACATTTTCATAGTACACTTAAAAAATGTACATCAAAACTTACACATTTTCATTGTACACTCATAAAATGAACATCAACACTTACACATTTTCATTGTAAACTTAAAAAATATACATCAAAGCTTACACATTTTCATTGTACACTTAAAAAATATACATCAAAACCTACACATTTTCATTGTACACTTATAAAATGATCATCAACACTTACACATTTTCATTGTACACTCATAAAATGTACATCAAAACTTACACATTTTCATTGTACTCTCATAAAATGTACATCAAAACTTACACATTTTCATTGTACACTCATATAATGTACATCAAAACTTACACATTTTCATTGTACACTCATGAAATGTACATCAAAACTTACACATTTTCATTGTACACTTAAAAAATGTACATCAAAACCTAGACATTTTCATGGTACACTTAAAGAATATACATCAAAACCTAGACATTTTCATGGTACACTTAAAGAATATACATCAAAACCTACACATCTTCATTGTACACTTAAAAAATGTACATCAAAACCTACACATTTTCATTGTACACTTAAAAAATGTACATCAAAACCTACACATTTTCACTGTACACTTAAAAAATGTACATTAAAACCTACACATTTTCATTATACGCTTAAAGAATATACATCAAAACCTACACATTTTCATTGTACACTTAAAAAATATACATCAAAACCTACACATTTTCATTGTAAACTTAAAAAATGTACATCAAAACCTACAGATTTTCATTGTACACTCATAAAATGTACATCAAAACCTACACATTTTCATTGTAAACTTAAAAAATATACATCAAAACCTACACATTTTCATTGTACACTCATAAAATATACCTTAAAACCTACACATTTTCATTGTAAACTTAAAAAATATACATCAAAACCTACACATTTTCATTGTAAACTTAAAAAATATACATCAAAACCTACACATTTTCATTGTACACTCATAAAATGTACATCAAAACCTACAAATTTTCATTGTAAACTTAAAAAATATACATCAAAACCTACACATTTTCATTGTACACTCATAAAGTATACATCAAAACCTACACATTTTCATTGTAAACTTAAAAAATATACATAAAAAACTACACATTTTCATTGTACACTCATAAAATGGACATCAAAACCTACACATTTTCATTGTAAACTTAAAAAATATACATCAAAACCTACACATTTTCATTGTACACTCATAAAATGTACAACAAAACTTACACATTTTCATTGTACACTCATAAAATGTACATCAAAACTTACACATTTTCATTGTACACTCATAAAATGTACATCAAAACCTACACATTTTCATTGTAAACTTAAAAAATGTACATCAATACTTACACATTTTCGTTGTACACTTAAACAATATACATCAAAACTTACACATTTTCATTGTACACTCATAAAATGTACATCAAAACTTACACATTTTCATTGTACACTCATAAAATGTACATCAAAACCTACACATTTTCATTGTACACTCATAAAATATACATCCAAACCTACACATTTTCATTGTAAACTTAAAAAATATACATCAAAACCTACACATTTACATTGTACACTTAAAAAATGTACATCAAAACTTACACATATTCATTGTAAACTTAAAAAATGTACATCAAAACCTACAGATTTTCATTGTACACTTAAAAAATGTACATCAAAACCTACACATTTTCATTGTACACTTAAAAAATGTACATCAAAACTTACACATTTTCATTGTACACTTAAAAAATGTACATCAAAACCTACACATTTTCGTTGTAAACTTAAAAAATGTACATCAAAACCTACACCTTTTCATTGTAAACTTAAAAAATATACATCAAAACCTACACGTTTTCATTGTCCACTCATAAAATGTACATCAAAACTTACACATTTTCATTGTAAACTTAAAAAATATACATCAAAACCTACACATTTTCATTGTACACTTAAAAAATGTACATCAAAACCTACACATTTTCATTGTACACTCATAAAATGTACATCAAAACTTACACATTTTCATTGTACACTTAAAAAATGTACATCAAAACTTACACATTTTCATTGTACACTCATAAAATGAACATCAACACTTACACATTTTCATTGTAAACTTAAAAAATATACATCAAAGCTTACACATTTTCATTGTACACTTAAAAAATATACATCTAAACCTACACATTTTCATTGTACACTTATAAAATGATCATCAACACTTACACATTTTCATTGTACACTCATAAAATGTACATCAAAACTTACACATTTTCATTGTACTCTCATAAAATGTACATCAAAACTTACACATTCTTATTGTACACTCATAAAATGTGCATCAAAACTTGCACATTCTCATTGTACACTCATAAAATGTACATCAAAATCTACACATTTTCATTGTACACTCATAAAGTGTACATCAAAACTTACACATTTTCATTGCACTCTCATATAATGTACATCAAAACTTACACATTTTCATTGTACACTCATAAAATGTACATCAAAACTTACACATTTTTATTGTACACTCAAAAAATGTACACCAAACCCTACACATTTTCATTGTAAACTTAAAAAATGTACATCAAAACTTACACATTTTCGTTGTACACTTAAAAAATGTGCATCAAAACTTACACATTTTAATTGTACACTTAAAAAATGTACATCAAAACCTACACATTTTCATTGTACACTTAAAGAATATACATCAAAACCTACACATTTTCATTGTACACTTAAAAAATGTACATCAAAACCTACACATTTTCATTGTACACTTAAAAAATGTACATCAAAACTTACACATTTTCACTGTAGACTTAAAAAATGTACATTAAAACCTACACATTTTCATTATACGCTTAAAAAATATACATCAAAACCTACACATTTTGATTGTACACTTAAAAAATATACATCAAAACCTACACATTTTCATTGTAAACTTAAAAAATATACATCAAAACCTACAGATTTTCATTGTACACTCATAAAATGTACATCAAAACCTAGACATTTTCATTGTAAACTTAAAAAATATACATCAAAACCTACACATTTTCATTGTACACTCATAAAATATACATTAAAACCTACACATTTTCATTGTAAACTTAAAAAATATACATCAAAACCTACACATTTTCATTGTACACTCATAAAATGTACATCAAAACCTACACATTTCCATTGTAAACTTAAAAAATATACATCAAAACCTACACATTTTCATTGTACACTCATAAAATGTACATTAAACTTACACATTTTTATTGTACACTCATAAAATGTACATCAAAACTTACACATTTTCATTCTACACTCATAAAATGTACATCAAAACCTACACTTTTTAAGTGTACAATGAAAATGTGTAGGTTTTGATGTACATTTTTTAAGTGTACAATGAAAATGTGTAGGTTTTGATGTACATTTTTTAAGTTTACAATGAAAATGTGTAAATTTCGATGTACATAATTTAAGTGTACAATGAAAATGTGTAGGTTTTGATGTATATTTTTTTATGTTTACAATGAAAATGTGTAGGTTTTGATGTATATTTTATGAGTGTACAATGAAAATGTGTAGGTTTTGATGTACATTTTACGAGTGTACAGCGCTGATGACCAAGAAGTTGAGCGCCCTTAAACCAAATCAAATACGAGTGTACAATGAAAATGTGTAAGTTTTGATGTACATTTTATAAGTGTACAATGAAAATGTGTAGGTTTTGATGTATATTTTTTAAGTGTACAATGAAAATGTGTAAGTTTTGATGTACATTTTTTAAGTGTGCAGTGAAAATGTGTAAGTTTTGATGTACGTTTTGTAAGTGTACAATGAAAATGTGTAAGTTTTGATGTACATTTTTTAAGTTTACAATGAAAATGTGTAGGTTTTGATGTACATTTTATGAGTGTAGAATGAAAATGTGTAAGTTTTGATGTACATTTTATGAGTGTACAATAAAAATGTGTAAGTTTAATGTACATTTTATGAGTGTACAATGAAAATGTGTAGGTTTTGATGTATATTTTTTAAGTTTACAATGAAAATGTGTAGGTTTTAATGTACATTTTTTAAGTGTACAGTGAAAATGTGTAAGTTTTGATGTACATTTTTTAAGTGTACAATGAAAATGTGTAGATTTGATGTACATTTTTTAAGTGTACAATGAAAATGTGTAGGTTTTGATGTATATTCTTTAAGTGTACAATGAAAATGTCTAGGTTTTGATGTACATTTTTTAAGTGTACAATGAAAATGTGTAAGTTTTGATGTACATTTTTTAGGTGTACAATGAAAATGTGTAGGTTTTGATGTAAATTTTTTAAGTGTACAATGAAATTGTGTACGTTTTGATGTGCATTTATTAAGTGTACTATGAAAATGTGTAAGTTTTGATGTATCTTTTTTAAGTGTACAATGAAAATGTGTAAGTTTTGAAGTACATTTTATGAATGTACAATGAAAATGTGTAAGTTTTGATGTAGATTTTTTAAGTGTACAATGAAAATGTGTAGGTTTTGATGTACATTTTTTAAGTGTACAATTAAAATGTGTAAGTTTTGATGTACATTTTTTAAGTGTACAACGAAAATGTGTAAGTTTTGATGTACATTTTTTAAGTTTACAATGAAAATGTGTAGGTTTTGATGTACATTTTTTGAGTGTACAATAAAAATGTGTAAGTTTTGATGTACATTTTATGGGTGTACAATGAAAATGTGGAAGTTTTGATGTACATTATATCAGTGTACAATGAAAATGTGTAAGTTTTGATGTAATATTTATGAGTGTACAATGAAAATGTGTAGATTTTGATGTACACTTTATGAGTGAACAATGAAAATGTGCAAGTTTTGATGCACACTTTATGAGTGTACAATAAGAATGTGTAAGTTTTGATGTACATTTTATGAGAGTACAATGAAAATGTGTAAGTTTTGATGTACATTTTATGAGTGTACAATGAAAATGTGTAAGTGTTGATGATCATTTTATAAATGTACAATGAAAATGTGTAGGTTTTGATGTATATTTTTTAAGTGTACAATGAAAATGTGTAAGCTTTGATGTATATTTTTTAAGTTTACAATGAAAATGTGTGAGTGTTGATGTTCATTTTATGAGTGTACAATGAAAATGTGTAAGTTTTGATGTACATTTTTTAAGTGTACAATGAAAATGTGTAGATTTTGATGTACATTTTTTAAGTGTACAATGAAAATGTGTAGGTTTTGATGTATATTTTTTAAGTTTACAATGAAGATGTGTAAGTTTTGATGTATAATTTTTAAGTGTACAATGAAAATGTGTAAGTTTTGATGTACGTTTTATGAGTGTACAATGAAAATGTGTAGGTTTTGATGTATATTTTTTAAGTTTACAATGAAAATGTGTAAGTTTAGATGTACATATTTTAAGTGTACAATGAAAATGTGTAGGTTTTGATGTATATTTTTTAAGTGTACAATGAAAATGTGTAGGTGTTAATGTACATTATTTAAGTTTTCAATGAAAATGTGTAGGTTTTGATGTACATTTTTTAAGTGTACAATGAAAATGTGTAAGTTTTGATGTACACTTAGTAAACTTAAAAAAATGTACATCAAAACCTACACATTTACATTGTACACTTAAAAAATGTACATCAAAACCTACACATTTTCATTGTACACTTAAAAAATGTACATCAAAACCTACACATTTTCATTGTACACTTAAAAATGTACATCAAAACTTACACATTTTCATTGTACACTTAAAAAATGTACATCAAAACCTACACATTTTCATTGAAAACTTAAATAATGTACATTAACACCTACACATTTTCATTGTACACTTAAAAAATATACATCAAAACCTACACATTTTCATTGTACACTTAAAAAATGTACATCTAAACTTACACATTTTCATTGTAAACTTAAAAAATATACATCAAAACCTACACATTTTCATTGTACACTCATAAAACGTACATCAAAACTTACACATTTTCATTGTACACTTAAAAATTATCCATCAAAACTTACACATTTTCATTGTACTCTTAAAAAATATACATCAAAACCTACACATTTTCATTGTACACTTCAAAAATATACATCAAAAACTACACATTTTCATTGTACACTTAAAAATGTACATCAAAACTTACACATTTTCATTGTACACTCATAAAATGAACATCAACACTTACACATTTTCATTGTAAACTTAAAAAATATACATCAAAGCTTACACATTTTCATTGTACACTTAAACAATATACATCAAAACCTACACATTTTCATTGTACATTTATAAAATGATCATCAACACTTACACATTTTCATTGTACACTCATAAAATGTACATCAAAACTTACACATTTTCATTGTACTCTCATAAAATGTACCTCAGAACTTACACATTCTTATTGTACACTCATAAAATGTGCATCAAAACTTGCACATTTTCATTGTACACTCATAAAATGTACATCAAAATCTACACATTTTCATTGTACACTCATAAATTGTACATCAAAACCTACACATTTTCATTGTACACTCATATAATGTACATCAAAACTTCCACATTTTCATTGTACACCCATAAAATGTACATCAAAACTTACACATTTTTATTGTACACTCAAAAAATGTACATCAAACCCTACACATTTTCATTGTAAACTTAAAAAATGTACATCAAAACTTACACATTTTCGTTGAACACTTAAAAAATGTACATCAAAACTTACACATTTTAATTGTACACTTAAAAAATGTACATCAAAACCTACACATTTTCATTGTACACTTAAAAAATCTACATCAAAACTTACACATTTTCATTGTACATTCATAAAATGTACTTCAAAACTTACACATTTTCATTGTACACTTAAAAAAGATACATCAAAACTTACACATTTTCATAGTACACTTAATAAATGCACATCAAAACGTACACAATTTCATTGTACACTTAAAAAATTTACATCAAAACCTGCACATTTTCATTGTACACTTAAAAAATGTACATCAAAACCTACACATTTTCATTGTACACTCATAAAATGTACATCAAAACTTACACATTTTCATTGTACACTTAAAAAATGTACATCAAAACTTACACATTTTCATTGTACACTCATAAAATGAACATCAACACTTACACATTTTCATTGTAAACTTAAAAAATATACATCAAAGCTTACACATTTTCATTGTACACTTAAAAAATATACATCAAAACCTACACATTTTCATTGTACACTTATAAAATGATCATCAACACTTACACATTTTCATTGTACACTCATAAAATGAACATCAAAACTTACACATTTTCATTGTACTCTCATAAAATGTACATCAAAACTTACACATTCTTATTGTACACTCATAAAATGTGCATCAAAACTTGCACATTCTCATTGTACACTCATAAAATGTACATCAAAATCTACACATTTTCATTGTACACTCATAAAGTGTACATCAAAACTTACACATTTTCATTGCACTCTCATATAATGTACATCAAAACTTACACATTTTCATTGTACACTCATAAAATGTACATCAAAACTTACACATTTTTATTGTACACTCAAAAAATGTACACCAAACCCTACACATTTTCATTGTAAACTTAAAAAATGTACATCAAAACTTACACATTTTCGTTGTACACTTAAAAAATGTACATCAAAACTTACACATTTTAATTGTACACTTAAAAAATGTACATCAAAACCTACACATTTTCATTGTACACTTAAAAAATCTACATCAAAACTTACACATTTTCATTGTACATTCATAAAATGTACTTCAAAACTTACACATTTTCATTGTACACTTAAAAAACATACATCAAAACTTACACATTTTCATAGCACACTTAACAAATACACATCAAAACGTACACATTTTCATTGTACACTTAAAAAATGTACATCAAAATCTACACATTTTCATTGTACACTTAAAAAATGTACATCAAAACTTACACATTTTCATTGTACACTTAAAAAATGTACATCAAAACCTAGACATTTTCATTGTACACTTAAAGAATATACATCAAAACCTACACATTTTCATTGTACACTTAAAAAATGTACATCAAAACCTACACATTTTCATTGTACACTTAAAAAATGTACATCAAAACTTACACATTTTCACTGTAGACTTAAATAATGTACATTAAAACCTACACATTTTCATTATACGCTTAAAAAATATACATCAAAACCTACACATTTTGATTGTACACTTAAAAAATATACATCAAAACCTACACATTTTCATTGTAAACTTAAAAAATATACATCAAAACCTACAGATTTTCATTGTACACTCATAAAATGTACATCAAAACCTAGACATTTTCATTGTAAACTTAAAAAATATACATCAAAACCTACACATTTTCATTGTACACTCATAAAATATACATTAAAACCTACACATTTTCATTGTAAACTTAAAAAATATACATCAAAACCTACACATTTTCATTGTACACTCATAAAATGTACATCAAAACCTACACATTTCCATTGTAAACTTAAAAAATATACATCAAAACCTACACATTTTCATTGTACACTCATAAAATGTACATTAAACTTACACATTTTTATTGTACACTCATAAAATGTACATCAAAACTTACACATTTTCATTCTACACTCATAAAATGTACATCAAAACCTACACATTTTCATTGTAAACTTAAAAAATGTACATCAAAACTTACACATTTTCATTGTACACTTACAAAACGTACATCAAAACTTACACATTTTCATTGTACACTTAAAAAATGTACATCAAAACTTACACATTTTCATTGTACACTTAAAAAATATACATCAAAACCTTCACATTTTCATTGTACACTTATAAAATGTACATCAAAACTTACACATTTTCATTGTACACTCGTAAAATGTACATCAAAACCTACACATTTTCATTGTACACTCATAAAATATACATCAAAACCTACACATTTTCATTGTAAACATAAAAAATATACATCAAAACCTACACATTTTCATTGTACACTTAAATTATGTACATCAAAATTTACACATTTTCATTGTAAACTTAAAAAATGTACATCAAAACCTACACATTTTCATTGTACACTTAAAAAATGTACATCAAAACCTTCACATTTTCATTGTACACTTAAAAATGTACATCAAAACTTACACATTTTCATTGTACATTCATAAAATGTACTTCAAAACTTACACATTTTCATTGTACACTTAAAAAAGATACATCAAAACTTACACATTTTCATAGTACACTTAATAAATGCACATCAAAACGTACACAATTTCATTGTACACTTAAAAAATTTACATCAAAACCTACACATTTTCATTGTACACCTAAAAAATGTACATCAAAACTTACACATTTTCATTGTACACTTAAAAAATGTACATCAAAACCTAGACATTTTCATTGTACACTTAAAGAATATACATCAAAACCTACACATTTTCATTGTACACTTAAAAAATGTACATCAAATCTACACATTTTCATTGTACACTTAAAAAATGTACATCAAAACTTACACATTTTCACTGTACACTTAAAAAATGTACATTAAAACCTACACATTTTCATTGTAAACTTAAAAAATATACATCAAAACCTACATAATTTCATTGTAAACTTAAAAAATATACATCAAAACCTACACATTTTCATTGTACACTCATAAAATGTACATCAAAACCTACACATTTTCATTGTAAACTTAAAAAATAGACATCAAAACCTACACATTTTCATTGTACACTCATAAAATATACATCAAAACCTACACATTTTCATTGTAAACTTAAAAAATATACATCAAAACCTACACATTTTCATTGTACACTTAAAAAATGTACATCAAAACCTACACATTTTCATTGTACACTCATAAAATGTACATCAAAACTTACACATTTTCATTGTACACTTAAAAAATGTACATCAAAACTTACACATTTTCATTGTACACTCATAAAATGAACATCAACACTTACACATTTTCATTGTAAACTTAAAAAATATACATCAAAGCTTACACATTTTCATTGTACACTTAAAAAATATACATCAAAACCTACACATTTTCATTGTACACTTATAAAATGATCATCAACACTTACTCATTTTCATTGTACACTCATAAAATGTACATCAAAACTTACACATTTTCATTGTACTCTCATAAAATGTACATCAAAACTTACACATTCTTATTGTACACTCATAAAATGTGCATCAAAACTTGCACATTCTCATTGTACACTCATAAAATGTACATCTAAATCTACACATTTTCATTGTACACTCATAAAGTGTACATCAAAACTTACACATTTTCATTGCACTCTCATATAATGTACATCAAAACTTACACATTTTCATTGTACACTCATAAAATGTACATCAAAACTTACACATTTTTATTGTACACTCAAAAAATGTACACCAAACCCTACAAATTTTCATTGTAAACTTAAAAAATGTACATCAAAACTTACACATTTTCGTTGTACACTTAAAAAATGTACATCAAAACTTACACATTTTAATTGTACACTTAAAAAATGTACATCAAAACCTACACATTTTCATTGTACACTTAAAAAATCTACATCAAAACTTACACATTTTCATTGTACATTCATAAAATCTACTTCAAAACTTACACATTTTCATTGTACACTTAAAAAACATACATCAAAACTTACACATTTTCATAGCACACTTAATAAATACACATCAAAACGTACACATTTTCATTGTACACTTAAAAAATGTACATCAAAATCTACACATTTTCATTGTACACTTAAAAAATGTACATCAAAACTTACACATTTTAATTGTACACTTAAAAAATGTACATCAAAACCTAGACATTTTCATTGTACACTTAAAGAATATACATCAAAACCTACACATTTTCATTGTACACTTAAAAAATGTACATCAAAACCTACACATTTTCATTGTACACTTAAAAAATGTACATCAAAACTTACACATTTTCACTGTAGACTTAAAAAATGTACATTAAAACCTACACATTTTCATTATACGCTTAAAAAATATACATCAAAACCTACACATTTTGATTGTACACTTAAAAAATATACATCAAAACCTACACATTTTCATTGTAAACTTAAAAAATATACATCAAAACCTACAGATTTTCATTGTACACTCATAAAATGTACATCAAAACCTAGACATTTTCATTGTACACTCATAAAATATACATTAAAACCTACACATTTTCATTGTAAACTTAAAAAATATACATCAAAACCTACACATTTTCATTGTACACTCATAAAATGTACATCAAAACCTACACATTTCCATTGTAAACTTAAAAAATATACATCAAAACCTACACATTTTCATTGTACACTCATAAAATGTACATTAAACTTACACATTTTTATTGTACACTCATAAAATGTACATCAAAACTTACACATTTTCATTCTACACTCATAAAATGTACATCAAAACCTACACATTTTCATTGTAAACTTAAAAAATGTACATCAAAACTTACACATTTTCATTGTACACTTACAAAACGTACATCAAAACTTACACATTTTCATTGTACACTTAAAAAATGTACATCAAAACTTACACATTTTCATTGTACACTTAAAAAATATACATCAAAACCTACACATTTTCATTGTACACTTATAAAATGTACATCAAAACTTACACATTTTCATTGTACACTCGTAAAATGTACATCAAAACCTACACATTTTCATTGTACACTCATAAAATATACATCAAAACCTACACATTTTCATTGTAAACATAAAAAATATACATCAAAACCTACACATTTTCATTGTACACTTAAATTATGTACATCAAAATTTACACATTTTCATTGTAAACTTAAAAAATGTACATCAAAACCTACACATTTTCATTGTACACTTAAAAAATGTACATCAAAACCTTCACATTTTCATTGTACACTTAAAAATGTACATCAAAACTTACACATTTTCATTGTACATTCATAAAATGTACTTCAAAACTTACACATTTTCATTGTACACTTAAAAAAGATACATCAAAACTTACACATTTTCATAGTACACTTAATAAATGCACATCAAAACGTACACAATTTCATTGTACACTTAAAAAATTTACATCAAAACCTACACATTTTCATTGTACACCTAAAAAATGTACATCAAAACTTACACATTTTCATTGTACACTTAAAAAATGTACATCAAAACCTAGACATTTTCATTGTACACTTAAAGAATATACATCAAAACCTACACATTTTCATTGTACACTTAAAAAATGTACATCAAATCTACACATTTTCATTGTACACTTAAAAAATGTACATCAAAACTTACACATTTTCACTGTACACTTAAAAAATGTACATTAAAACCTACACATTTTCATTGTAAACTTAAAAAATATACATCAAAACCTACATAATTTCATTGTAAACTTAAAAAATATACATCAAAACCTACACATTTTCATTGTACACTCATAAAATGTACATCAAAACCTACACATTTTCATTGTAAACTTAAAAAATAGACATCAAAACCTACACATTTTCATTGTACACTCATAAAATATACATCAAAACCTACACATTTTCATTGTAAACTTAAAAAATATACATCAAAACCTACACATTTTCATTGTACACTTAAAAAATGTACATCAAAACCTACACATTTTCATTGTACACTCATAAAATGTACATCAAAACTTACACATTTTCATTGTACACTTAAAAAATGTACATCAAAACTTACACATTTTCATTGTACACTCATAAAATGAACATCAACACTTACACATTTTCATTGTAAACTTAAAAAATATACATCAAAGCTTACACATTTTCATTGTACACTTAAAAAATATACATCAAAACCTACACATTTTCATTGTACACTTATAAAATGATCATCAACACTTACTCATTTTCATTGTACACTCATAAAATGTACATCAAAACTTACACATTTTCATTGTACTCTCATAAAATGTACATCAAAACTTACACATTCTTATTGTACACTCATAAAATGTGCATCAAAACTTGCACATTCTCATTGTACACTCATAAAATGTACATCTAAATCTACACATTTTCATTGTACACTCATAAAGTGTACATCAAAACTTACACATTTTCATTGCACTCTCATATAATGTACATCAAAACTTACACATTTTCATTGTACACTCATAAAATGTACATCAAAACTTACACATTTTTATTGTACACTCAAAAAATGTACACCAAACCCTACAAATTTTCATTGTAAACTTAAAAAATGTACATCAAAACTTACACATTTTCGTTGTACACTTAAAAAATGTACATCAAAACTTACACATTTTAATTGTACACTTAAAAAATGTACATCAAAACCTACACATTTTCATTGTACACTTAAAAAATCTACATCAAAACTTACACATTTTCATTGTACATTCATAAAATCTACTTCAAAACTTACACATTTTCATTGTACACTTAAAAAACATACATCAAAACTTACACATTTTCATAGCACACTTAATAAATACACATCAAAACGTACACATTTTCATTGTACACTTAAAAAATGTACATCAAAATCTACACATTTTCATTGTACACTTAAAAAATGTACATCAAAACTTACACATTTTAATTGTACACTTAAAAAATGTACATCAAAACCTAGACATTTTCATTGTACACTTAAAGAATATACATCAAAACCTACACATTTTCATTGTACACTTAAAAAATGTACATCAAAACCTACACATTTTCATTGTACACTTAAAAAATGTACATCAAAACTTACACATTTTCACTGTAGACTTAAAAAATGTACATTAAAACCTACACATTTTCATTATACGCTTAAAAAATATACATCAAAACCTACACATTTTGATTGTACACTTAAAAAATATACATCAAAACCTACACATTTTCATTGTAAACTTAAAAAATATACATCAAAACCTACAGATTTTCATTGTACACTCATAAAATGTACATCAAAACCTAGACATTTTCATTGTACACTCATAAAATATACATTAAAACCTACACATTTTCATTGTAAACTTAAAAAATATACATCAAAACCTACACATTTTCATTGTACACTCATAAAATGTACATCAAAACCTACACATTTCCATTGTAAACTTAAAAAATATACATCAAAACCTACACATTTTCATTGTACACTCATAAAATGTACATTAAACTTACACATTTTTATTGTACACTCATAAAATGTACATCAAAACTTACACATTTTCATTCTACACTCATAAAATGTACATCAAAACCTACACATTTTCATTGTAAACTTAAAAAATGTACATCAAAACTTACACATTTTCATTGTACACTTACAAAACGTACATCAAAACTTACACATTTTCATTGTACACTTAAAAAATGTACATCAAAACTTACACATTTTCATTGTACACTTAAAAAATATACATCAAAACCTACACATTTTCATTGTACACTTATAAAATGTACATCAAAACTTACACATTTTCATTGTACACTCGTAAAATGTACATCAAAACCTACACATTTTCATTGTACACTCATAAAATATACATCAAAACCTACACATTTTCATTGTAAACATAAAAAATATACATCAAAACCTACACATTTTCATTGTACACTTAAATTATGTACATCAAAATTTACACATTTTCATTGTAAACTTAAAAAATGTACATCAAAACCTACACATTTTCATTGTACACTTAAAAAATGTACATCAAAACCTACACATTTTCATTGTACACTTAAAAATGTACATCAAAACTTACACATTTTCATTGTACACTTAAAAAATGTACATCAAAACCTACACATTTTCATTGAAAACTTAAATAATGTACATTAACACCTACACATTTTCATTGTACACTTAAAAAATATACATCAAAACCTACACATTTTCATTGTACACTTAAAAAATGTACATCTAAACTTACACATTTTCATTGTAAACTTAAAAAATATACATCAAAACCTACACATTTTCATTGTACACTCATAAAACGTACATCAAAACTTACACATTTTCATTGTACACTTAAAAATTATCCATCAAAACTTACACATTTTCATTGTACTCTTAAAAAATATACATCAAAACCTACACATTTTCATTGTACACTTCAAAAATATACATCAAAAACTACACATTTTCATTGTACACTTAAAAATGTACATCAAAACTTACACATTTTCATTGTACACTCATAAAATGAACATCAACACTTACACATTTTCATTGTAAACTTAAAAAATATACATCAAAGCTTACACATTTTCATTGTACACTTAAACAATATACATCAAAACCTACACATTTTCATTGTACATTTATAAAATGATCATCAACACTTACACATTTTCATTGTACACTCATAAAATGTACATCAAAACTTACACATTTTCATTGTACTCTCATAAAATGTACCTCAGAACTTACACATTCTTATTGTACACTCATAAAATGTGCATCAAAACTTGCACATTTTCATTGTACACTCATAAAATGTACATCAAAATCTACACATTTTCATTGTACACTCATAAATTGTACATCAAAACCTACACATTTTCATTGTACACTCATATAATGTACATCAAAACTTCCACATTTTCATTGTACACCCATAAAATGTACATCAAAACTTACACATTTTTATTGTACACTCAAAAAATGTACATCAAACCCTACACATTTTCATTGTAAACTTAAAAAATGTACATCAAAACTTACACATTTTCGTTGAACACTTAAAAAATGTACATCAAAACTTACACATTTTAATTGTACACTTAAAAAATGTACATCAAAACCTACACATTTTCATTGTACACTTAAAAAATCTACATCAAAACTTACACATTTTCATTGTACATTCATAAAATGTACTTCAAAACTTACACATTTTCATTGTACACTTAAAAAAGATACATCAAAACTTACACATTTTCATAGTACACTTAATAAATGCACATCAAAACGTACACAATTTCATTGTACACTTAAAAAATTTACATCAAAACCTACACATTTTCATTGTACACTTAAAAAATGTACATCAAAACCTACACATTTTCATTGTACACTCATAAAATGTACATCAAAACTTACACATTTTCATTGTCCACTTAAAAAATGTACATCAAAACTTACACATTTTCATTGTACACTCATAAAATGAACATCAACACTTACACATTTTCATTGTAAACTTAAAAAATATACATCAAAGCTTACACATTTTCATTGTACACTTAAAAAATATACATCAAAACCTACACATTTTCATTGTACACTTATAAAATGATCATCAACACTTACACATTTTCATTGTACACTCATAAAATGTACATCAAAACTTACACATTTTCATTGTACTCTCATAAAATGTACATCAAAACTTACACATTCTTATTGTACACTCATAAAATGTCGTTCAAAACTTGCACATTCTCATTGTACACTCATAAAATGTACATCAAAATCTACACATTTTCATTGTACACTCATAAAGTGTACATCAAAACTTACACATTTTCATTGCACTCTCATATAATGTACATCAAAACTTACACATTTTCATTGTACACTCATAAAATGTACATCAAAACTTACACATTTTTATTGTACACTCAAAAAATGTACACCAAACCCTACACATTTTCATTGTAAACTTAAAAAATGTACATCAAAACTTACACATTTTCGTTGTACACTTAAAAAATGTACATCAAAACTTACACATTTTAATTGTACACTTAAAAAATGTACATCAAAACCTACACATTTTCATTGTACACTTAAAAAATCTACATCAAAACTTACACATTTTCATTGTACATTCATAAAATGTACTTCAAAACTTACACATTTTCATTGTACACTTAAAAAACATACATCAAAACTTACACATTTTCATAGCACACTTAATAAATACACATCAAAACGTACACATTTTCATTGTACACTTAAAAAATGTACATCAAAATCTACACATTTTCATTGTACACTTAAAAAATGTACATCAAAACTTACACATTTTCATTGTACACTTAAAAAATGTACATCAAAACCTAGACATTTTCATTGTACACTTAAAGAATATACATCAAAACCTACACATTTTCATTGTACACTTAAAAAATGTACATCAAAACCTACACATTTTCATTGTACACTTATAAAATGTACATCAAAACTTACACATTTTCACTGTAGACTTAAATAATGTACATTAAAACCTACACATTTTCATTATACGCTTAAAAAATATACATCAAAACCTACACATTTTGATTGTACACTTAAAAAATATACATCAAAACCTACACATTTTCATTGTAAACTTAAAAAATATACATCAAAACCTACAGATTTTCATTGTACACTCATAAAATGTACATCAAAACCTAGACATTTTCATTGTAAACTTAAAAAATATACATCAAAACCTACACATTTTCATTGTACACTCATAAAATATTCATTAAAACCTACACATTTTCATTGTAAACTTAAAAAATATACATCAAAACCTACACATTTTCATTGTACACTCATAAAATGTACATCAAAACCTACACATTTCCATTGTAAACTTAAAAAATATACATCAAAACCTACACATTTTCATTGTACACTCATAAAATGTACATTAAACTTACACATTTTTATTGTACACTCATAAAATGTACATCAAAACTTACACATTTTCATTCTACACTCATAAAATGTACATCAAAACCTACACATTTTCATTGTAAACTTAAAAAATGTACATCAAAACTTACACATTTTCATTGTACACTTACAAAACGTACATCAAAACTTACACATTTTCATTGTACACTTAAAAAATGTACATCAAAACTTACACATTTTCATTGTACACTTAAAAAATATACATCAAAACCTTCACATTTTCATTGTACACTTATAAAATGTACATCAAAACTTACACATTTTCATTGTACACTCGTAAAATGTACATCAAAACCTACACATTTTCATTGTACACTCATAAAATATACATCAAAACCTACACATTTTCATTGTACACTTAAATTATGTACATCAAAATTTACACATTTTCATTGTAAACTTAAAAAATGTACATCAAAACCTACACATTTTCATTGTACACTTAAAAAATGTACATCAAAACCTACACATTTTAATTGTACACTTAAAAATGTACATCAAAACTTACACATTTTCATTGTACACTTAAAAAATGTACATCAAAACCTACACATTTTCATTGAAAACTTAAATAATGTACATTAACACCTACACATTTTCATTGTACACTTAAAAAATATACATCAAAACCTACACATTTTCATTGTACACTTAAAAAATGTACATCTAAACTTACACATTTTCATTGTAAACTTAAAAAATATACATCAAAACCTACACATTTTCATTGTACACTCATAAAACGTACATCAAAACTTACACATTTACATTGTACACTTCAAAAATATACATCAAAAACTACACATTTTCATTGTACACTTAAAAATGTACATCAAAACTTACACATTTTCATTGTACACTCATGAAATGAACATCAACACTTACACATTTTCATTGTAAACTTAAAAAATATACATCAAAGCTTACACATTTTCATTGTACACTTAAAAAATATACATCAAAACCTACACATTTTCATTGTACATTTATAAAATGATCATCAACACTTACACATTTTCATTGTACACTCATAAAATGTACATCAAAACTTACACATTTTCATTGTACTCTCATAAAATGTACCTCAAAACTTACACATTCTTATTGTACACTCATAAAATGTGCATCAAAACTTGCACATTTTCATTGTACACTCATAAAATGTACATCAAAATCTACACATTTTCATTGTACACTCATAAATTGTACATCAAAACCTACACATTTTCATTGTACACTCATATAATGTACATCAAAACTTCCACATTTTCATTGTACACCCATAAAATGTACATCAAAACTTACACATTTTTATTGTACACTCAAAAAATGTACATCAAACCCTACACATTTTCATTGTAAACTTAAAAAATGTACATCAAAACTTACACATTTTCGTTGAACACTTAAAAAATGTACATCAAAACTTACACATTTTAATTGTACACTTTAAAAATGTACATCAAAACCTACACATTTTCATTGTACACTTAAAAAATCTACATCAAAACTTACACATTTTCATTGTACATTCATAAAATGTACTTCAAAACTTACACATTTTCATTGTACACTTAAAAAAGATACATCAAAACTTACACATTTTCATAGTACACTTAATAAATGCACATCAAAACGTACACAATTTCATTGTACACTTAAAAAATTTACATCAAAACCTACACATTTTCATTGTACACTTAAAAAATGTACATCAAAACTTACACATTTTCATTGTACACTTAAAAATGTACATCAAAACCTAGACATTTTCATTGTACACTTAAAGAATATACATCAAAACCTACTCATTTTCATTGTACACTTAAAAAATGTACATCAAAACTTACACATTTTCACTGTACACTTAAAAAATGTACATTAAAACCTACACATTTTCATTGTAAACTTAAAAAATATACATCAAAACCTACACAATTTCATTGTAAACTTAAAAAATATACATCAAAACCTACACATTTTCATTGTACACTCATAAAATGTACATCAAAACCTACACATTTTCATTGTAAACTTAAAAAATATACATTAAAACCTACACATTATCATTGTACACTCATAAAATGTACAACAAAACTTACACATTTTCATTGTACACTCATAAAATGTACATCAAAACCTACACATTTTCATTGTACACTCATAAAATATACATCCAAACCTACACATTTTCATTGTAAACTTAAGAAATATACATCAAAACCTACACATATACATTGTACACTTAAAAAATGTACATCAAAACTTACACATATTCATTGTAAACTTAAAAAATGTACATCAAAACCTACACATTTTCATTGTACACTTAAAAAATGTACATCAAAACCTACACATTTTCATTGTACACTTAAAAAATGTACATCAAAACTTACACATTTTCATTGTACACTTAAAAAATGTACATCAAAACCTACACATTTTCATTGTAAACTTAAAAAATGTACATCAAAACCTACACATTTTCATTGTACACTTAAAAAATATACATCAAAACCTACACATTTTCATTGTACACTTAAAAAATGTACATCAAAGCTTACACATTTTCATTGTAAACTTAAAAAATATACATCAAAACCTACACGTTTTCATTGTCCACTCATAAAATGTACACCAAAACTTACACATTTTCATTGTACACTTAAAAAATGTACATCAAAACCTACACATTTTCACTGTAAACTTAAAAAATATACATCAAAACTTACACATTTTCATTGTACACTTAAAAAATATACATCAAAACCTACAAATTTTCATTGTACACTTCAAAAATATACATCAAAAACTACACATTTTCATTGTACACTTAAAAAATGTACATCAAAACCTACACATTTTCATTGTACACTCATAAAATGAACATCAACACTTACACATTTTCATTGTAAACTTAAAAAATATACATCAAAACCTACACATTTTCATTGTACACTTAAAAAATGTACATCAAAACCTACACATTTTCATTGTACACTTAAAAAATGTACATCAAAACTTACACATTTTCGTTGTACACTTAAAAAATGTACATCAAAACTTACACATTTTAATTGTACACTTAAAAAATGTACATCAAAACCTCCACATTTTCATTGTACACTTAAAAAATGTACATCAAAACTTACACATTTTCACTGTAGACTTAAAAAATGTACATTAAAACCTACACATTTTCATTATACGCTTAAAAAATATACATCAAAACCTACACATTTTGATTGTACACTTAAAAAATATACATCAAAACCTACACATTTTCATTGTAAACTTAAAAAATATACATCAAAACCTACAGATTTTCATTGTACACTCATAAAATGTACTTCAAAACTTACACACTTTCATTGTACACTTAAAAAACATACATCAAAACTTACACATTTTCATAGCACACTTAATAAGTACACATCAAAACGTACACATTTTCATTGTACACTTAAAAAATGTACATCAAAATCTACACATATTCATTGTACACTTAAAAAATGTACATCAAAACTTACACATTTTCATTGTACACTTAAAAAATGTACATCAAAACCTAGACATTTTCATTGTACACTTAAAGAATATACATCAAAACCTACACATTTTCATTGTACACTTAAAAAATGTACATCAAAACCTACACATTTTCATTGTACACTTAAAAAATGTACATCAAAACTTACACATTTTCACTGTAGACTTAAAAAATGTACATTAAAACCTACACATTTTCATTATACGCTTAAAAAATATACATCAAAACCTACACATTTTGATTGTACACTTAAAAAATATACATCAAAACCTACACATTTTCATTGTAAACTTAAAAAATATACATCAAAACCTACAGATTTTCATTGTACACTCATAAAATGTACATCAAAACCTAGACATTTTCATTGTAAACTTAAAAAATATACATCAAAACCTACACATTTTCATTGTACACTCATAAAATATACATTAAAACCTACACATTTCCATTGTAAACTTAAAAAATATACATCAAAACCTACACATTTTCATTGTACACTCATAAAATGTACATCAAAACCTACACATTTCCATTGTAAACTTAAAAAATATACATCAAAACCTACACATTTTCATTGTACACTCATAAAATGTACATTAAACTTACACATTTTTATTGTACACTCATAAAATGTACATCAAAACTTACACATTTTCATTCTAAACTCATAAAATGTACATCAAAACCTACACATTTTCATTGTAAACTTAAAAAATGTACATCAAAACTTACACATTTTCATTGTACACTTAAAAAATGTACATCAAAACTTACACATTTTCATTGTACACTTAAAAAATATACATCAAAACCTACACATTTTCATTGTACACTTATAAAATGTACTTCAAAACTTACACACTTTCATTGTACACTTAAAAAACATACATCAAAACTTACACATTTTCATAGCACACTTAATAAATACACATCAAAACGTACACATTTTCATTGTACACTTAAAAAATGTACATCAAAATCTACACATTTTCATTGTACACTTAAAAAATGTACATCAAAACTTACACATTTTCATTGTACACTTAAAAAATGTACATCAAAACCTAGACATTTTCATTGTACACTTAAAGAATATGCATCAAAACCTATACATTTTCATTGTACACTTAAAAAATGTACATCAAAACCTACACATTTTCATTGTACACTTAAAAAATGTACATCAAAACTTACACATTTTAATTGTACACTTAAAAAATGTACATCAAAACCTACACATTTTCATTGTACACTTAAAAAATCTACATCAAAACTTACACATTTTCATTGTACATTCATAAAATGTACTTCAAAACTTACACATTTTCATTGTACACTTAAAAAAGATACATCAAAACTTACACATTTTCATAGTACACTTAATAAATGCACATCAAAACGTACACAATTTCATTGTACACTTAAAAAATTTACATCAAAACCTACACATTTTCATTGTACACTTAAAAAATGTACATCAAAACTTACACATTTTCATTGTACACTTAAAAAATGTACATCAAAACCTAGACATTTTCATTGTACACTTAAAGAATATACATCAAAACCTACTCATTTTCATTGTACACTTAAAAAATTTACATCAAAACTTACACATTTTCACTGTACACTTAAAAAATGTACATTAAAACCTACACATTTTCATTGTAAACTTAAAAAATATACATCAAAACCTACACAATTTCATTGTAAACTTAAAAAATATACATCAAAACCTACACATTTTCATTGTACACTCATAAAATGTACATCAAAACCTACACATTTTCATTGTAAACTTAAAAAATATACATCAAAACCTACACATTATCATTGTACACTCATAAAATGTACAACAAAACTTACACATTTTCATTGTACACTCATAAAATGTACATCAAAACCTACACATTTTCATTGTACACTCATAAAGTATACATCCAAACCTACACATTTTCATTGTAAACTTAAGAAATATACATCAAAACCTACACATTTACATTGTACACTTAAAAAATGTACATCAAAACTTACACATATTCATTGTAAACTTAAAAAATGTACATCAAAACCTACACATTTTCATTGTACGCTTAAAAAATGTACATCAAAACCTACACATTTTCATTGTACACTTAAAAAATGTACATCATAACTTACACATTTTCATTGTACACTTAAAAAATGTACATCAAAACCTACACATTTTCATTGTAAACTTAAAAAATGTACATCAAAACCTACACATTTTCATTGTACACTTAAAAAATATACATCAAAACCTACACATTTTCATTGTACACTTAAAAAATGTACATCAAAGCTTACACATTTTCATTGTAAACTTAAAAAATATACATCAAAACCTACACGTTTTCATTGTCCACTCATAAAATGTACATCAAAACTTACACATTTTCATTGTACACTTAAAAAATGTACATCAAAACCTACACATTTTCATTGTAAACTTAAAAAATATACATCAAAACTTACACATTTTCATTGTACACTTAAAAAATATACATCAAAACCTACAAATTTTCATTGTACACTTCAAAAATATACATCAAAAACTACACATTTTCATTGTACACTTAAAAAATGTACATCAAAACCTACACATTTTCATTGTACACTCATAAAATGAACATCAACACTTACACATTTTCATTGTAAACTTAAAAAATATACATCAAAACCTACACATTTTCATTGTACACTTAAAAAATGTACATCAAAACCTACACATTTTCATTGTACACTTAAAAAATGTACATCAAAACTTACACATTTTCGTTGTACACTTAAAAAATGTACATCAAAACTTACACATTTTAATTGTACACTTAAAAAATGTACATCAAAACCTACACATTTTCATTGTACACTTAAAAAATCTACATCAAAACTTACACATTTTCATTGTACATTCATAAAATGTACTTCAAAACTTACACACTTTCATTGTACACTTAAAAAACATACATCAAAACTTACACATTTTCATAGCACACTTAATAAATACACATCAAAACGTACACATTTTCATTGTACACTTAAAAAATGTACATCAAAATCTACACATTTTCATTGTACACTTAAAAAATGTACATCAAAACTTACACATTTTCATTGTACACTTAAAAAATGTACATCAAAACCTAGACATTTTCATTGTACACTTAAAGAATATACATCAAAACCTACACATTTTCATTGTACACTTAAAAAATGTACATCAAAACCTACACATTTTCATTGTACACTTAAAAAATGTACATCAAAACTTACACATTTTCACTGTAGACTTAAAAAATGTACATTAAAACCTACACATTTTCATTATACGCTTAAAAAATATACATCAAAACCTACACATTTTGATTGTACACTTAAAAAATATACATCAAAACCTACACATTTTCATTGTAAACTTAAAAAATATACATCAAAACCTACAGATTTTCATTGTACACTCATAAAATGTACATCAAAACCTAGACATTTTCATTGTAAACTTAAAAAATATACATCAAAACCTACACATTTTCATTGTACACTCATAAAATATACATTAAAACCTACACATTTTCATTGTAAACTTAAAAAATATACATCAAAACCTACACATTTTCATTGTACACTCATAAAATGTACATCAAAACCTACACATTTCCATTGTAAACTTAAAAAATATACATCAAAACCTACACATTTTCATTGTACACTCATAAAATTTACATTAAACTTACACATTTTTATTGTACACTCATAAAATGTACATCAAAACTTACACATTTTCATTCTACACTCATAAAATGTACATCAAAACCTACACATTTTCATTGTAAACTTAAAAAATGTACATCAAAACTTACACATTTTCATTGTACACTTACAAAACGTACATCAAAACTTACACATTTTCATTGTACACTTAAAAAATGTACATCAAAACCTACACATTTTCATTGTACACTTAAAAAATATACATCAAAACCTACACATTTTCATTGTACACTTATAAAATGTACATCAAAACTTACACATTTTCATTGTACACTCGTAAAATGTACTTCAAAACCTACACATTTTCATTGTACACTCATAAAATATACATCAAAACCTACACATTTTCATTGTAAACATAAAAAACATACATCAAAACCTACACATTTTCATTGTACACTTAAATTATGTACATCAAAATTTACACATTTTCATTGTAAACTTAAAAAATGTACATCAAAACCTACACATTTTCATTGTACACTTAAAAAATGTACATCAAAACCTACACATTTTCATTGTACACTTAAAAATGTACATCAAAACTTACACATTTTCATTGTACACCTAAAAAATGTACATCAAAACCTACACATTTTCATTGAAAACTTAAATAATGTACATTAACACCTACACATTTTCATTGTACACTTAAAAAATATACATCAAAACCTACACATTTTCATTGTACACTTAAAAAATGTACATCTAAACTTACACATTTTCATTGTAAACTTAAAAAATATACATCAAAACCTACACATTTTCATTGTACACTCATAAAACGTACATCAAAACTTACACATTTTCATTGTACACTTAAAAATTATCCATCAAAACTTACACATTTTCATTGTACTCTTAAAAAATATACATCAAAACCTACACATTT
Source organism: Tenodera sinensis (assembly GCA_030765045.1). Taxonomy (NCBI): domain Eukaryota; kingdom Metazoa; phylum Arthropoda; class Insecta; order Mantodea; family Mantidae; genus Tenodera; species Tenodera sinensis. The sequence goes on along the minus strand of CM060963.1, from coordinate 163,608,629 downwards.
TCATTGTACACTTCAAAAATATACATCAAAAACTACACATTTTCATTGTACACTTAAAAAATGTACATCAAAACTTACACATTTTCATTGTACACTTAAAAAATGTACATCAAAACCTACACATTTTCATTGTAAACTTAAAAAATGTACATCAAAACCTACACATTTTCATTGTACACTTAAAAAATATACATCAAAACCTACACATTTTCATTGTACACTTAAAAAATGTACATCAAAGCTTACACATTTTCATTGTACACTTAAAAAATGTACACCAAAACTTACACATTTTCATTGTACACTTAAAAAATGTACATCAAAACTTACACATTTTCATTGTACACTTAAAAAATATACATCAAAACCTACACATTTTCATTGTACACTTATAAAATGTACTTCAAAACTTACACACTTTCATTGTACACTTAAAAAACATACATCAAAACTTACACATTTTCATAGCACACTTAATAAATACACATCAAAACGTACACATTTTCATTGTACACTTAAAAAATGTACATCAAAATCTACACATTTTCATTGTACACTTAAAAAATGTACATCAAAACTTACACATTTTCATTGTACACTTAAAAAATGTACATCAAAACCTAGACATTTTCATTGTACACTTAAAGAATATACATCAAAACCTACTCATTTTCATTGTACACTTAAAAAATGTACATCAAAACCTACACATTTTCATTGTACACTTAAACAATGTACATCAAAACCTACACATTTTAATTGTACACTTAAAAAATGTACATCAAAACCTACACATTTTCATTGTAAACTTAAAAAATCTACATCAAAACTTACACATTTTCATTGTACATTCATAAAATGTACTTCAAAACTTACACATTTTCATTGTACACTTAAAAAAGATACATCAAAACTTACACATTTTCATAGTACACTTAATAAATGCACATCAAAACGTACACAATTTCATTGTACACTTAAAAAATTTACATCAAAACCTACACATTTTCATTGTACACTTAAAAAATGTACATCAAAACTTACACATTTTCATTGTACACTTAAAAAATGTACATCAAAACCTAGACATTTTCATTGTACACTTAAAGAATATACATCAAAACCTACTCATTTTCATTGTACACTTAAAAAATGTACATCAAAACTTACACATTTTCACTGTACACTTAAAAAATGTACATTAAAACCTACACATTTTCATTGTAAACTTAAAAAATATACATCAAAACCTACACAATTTCATTGTAAACTTAAAAAATATACATCAAAACCTACACATTTTCATTGTACACTCATAAAATGTACATCAAAACCTACACATTTTCATTGTAAACTTAAAAAATATACATCAAAACCTACACATTATCATTGTACACTCATAAAATGTACAACAAAACTTACACATTTTCATTGTACACTCATAAAATGTACATCAAAACCTACACATTTTCATTGTACACTCATAAAATATACATCCAAACCTACACATTTTCATTGTAAACTTAAGAAATATACATCAAAACCTACACATTTACATTGTACACTTAAAAAATGTACATCAAAACTTACACATATTCATTGTAAACTTAAAAAATGTACATCAAAACCTACACATTTTCATTGTACACTTAAAAAATGTACATCAAAACCTACACATTTTCATTGTACACTTAAAAAATGTACATCAAAACTTACACATTTTCATTGTACACTTAAAAAATGTACATCAAAACCTACACATTTTCATTGTAAACTTAAAAAATGTACATCAAAACCTACACATTTTCATTGTACACTTAAAAAATATACATCAAAACCTACACATTTTCATTGTACACTTAAAAAATGTACATCAAAGCTTACACATTTTCATTGTAAACTTAAAAAATATACATCAAAACCTACACGTTTTCATTGTCCACTCATAAAATGTACATCAAAACTTACACATTTTCATTGTACACTTAAAAAATGTACATCAAAACCTACACATTTTCATTGTAAACTTAAAAAATATACATCAAAACTTACACATTTTCATTGTACACTTAAAAAATATACATCAAAACCTACAAATTTTCATTGTACACTTCAAAAATATACATCAAAAACTACACATTTTCATTGTACACTTAAAAAATGTACATCAAAACCTACACATTTTCATTGTACACTCATAAAATGAACATCAACACTTACACATTTTCATTGTAAACTTAAAAAATATACATCAAAACCTACACATTTTCATTGTACACTTAAAAAATGTTCATCAAAACCTACACATTTTCATTGTACACTTAAAAAATGTACATCAAAACTTACACATTTTCGTTGTACACTTAAAAAATGTACATCAAAACTTACACATTTTAATTGTACACTTAAAAAATGTACATCAAAACCTACACATTTTCATTGTACACTTAAAAAATCTACATCAAAACTTACACATTTTCATTGTACATTCATAAAATGTACTTCAAAACTTACACACTTTCATTGTACACTTAAAAAACATACATCAAAACTTACACATTTTCATAGCACACTTAATAAATACACATCAAAACGTACACATTTTCATTGTACACTTAAAAAATGTACATCAAAATCTACACATTTTCATTGTACACTTAAAAAATGTACATCAAAACTTACACATTTTCATTGTACACTTAAAAAATGTACATCAAAACCTAGACATTTTCATTGTACACTTAAAGAATATACATCAAAACCTACACATTTTCATTGTACACTTAAAAAATGTACATCAAAACCTACACATTTTCATTGTACACTTAAAAAATGTACATCAAAACTTACACATTTTCACTGTAGACTTAAAAAATGTACATTAAAACCTACACATTTTCATTATACGCTTAAAAAATATACATCAAAACCTACACATTTAGATTGTACACTTAAAAAATATACATCAAAACCTACACATTTTCATTGTAAACTTAAAAAATATACATCAAAACCTACACATTTTCATTGTACACTCATAAAATATACATTAAAACCTACACATTTTCATTGTAAACTTAAAAAATATACATCAAAACCTACACATTTTCATTGTACACTCATAAAATGTACATCAAAACCTACACATTTCCATTGTAAACTTAAAAAATATACATCAAAACCTACACATTTTCATTGTACACTCATAAAATTTACATTAAACTTACACATTTTTATTGTACACTCATAAAATGTACATCAAAACTTACACATTTTCATTCTACACTCATAAAATGTACATCAAAACCTACACATTTTCATTGTAAACTTAAAAAATGTACATCAAAACTTACACATTTTCATTGTACACTTACAAAAACGTACATCAAAACTTACACATTTTCATTGTACACTTAAAAAATGTACATCAAAACCTACACATTTTCATTGTACACTTAAAAAATATACATCAAAACCTACACATTTTCATTGTACACTTATAAAATGTACATCAAAACTTACACATTTTCATTGTACACTCGTAAAATGTACATCAAAACCTACACATTTTCATTGTACACTCATAAAATATACATCAAAACCTACACATTTTCATTGTAAACATAAAAAATATACATCAAAACCTACACATTTTCATTGTACACTTAAATTATGTACATCAAAATTTACACATTTTCATTGTAAACTTAAAAAATGTACATCAAAACCTACACATTTTCATTGTACACTTAAAAAATGTACATCAAAACCTACACATTTTCATTGTACACTTAAAAATGTACATCAAAACTTACACATTTTCATTGTACACTTAAAAAATGTACATCAAAACCTACACATTTTCATTGAAAACTTAAATAATGTACATTAACACCTACACATTTTCATTGTACACTTAAAAAATATACATCAAAACCTACACATTTTCATTGTACACTTAAAAAATGTACATCTAAACTTACACATTTTCATTGTAAACTTAAAAAATATACATCAAAACCTACACATTTTCATTGTACACTCATAAAAGGTACATCAAAACTTACACATTTTCATTGTACACTTAAAAATTATCCATCAAAACTTACACATTTTCATTGTACTCTTAAAAAATATACATCAAAACCTACACATTTTCATTGTACACTTCAAAAATATACATCAAAAACTACACATTTTCATTGTACACTTAAAAAATGTACATCAAAGCTTACACATTTTCATTGTACACTCATAAAATGAACATCAACACTTACACATTTTCATTGTAAACTTAAAAAATATACATCAAAGCTTACACATTTTCATTGTACACTTAAAAAATATACATCAAAACCTACACATTTTCATTGTACATTTATAAAATGATCATCAACACTTACACATTTTCATTGTACACTCATAAAATGTACATCAAAACTTACACATTTTCATTGTACTCTCATAAAATGTACCTCAAAACTTACACATTCTTATTGTACACTCATAAAATGTGCATCAAAACTTGCACATTTTCATTGTACACTCATAAAATGTACATCAAAATCTACACATATTCATTGTACACTCATAAATTGTAAATCAAAACCTACACAATTTCATTGTACACTCATATAATGTACATCAAAACTTACACATTTTCATTGTACACTCATAAATTGTACATCAAAACCTACACATTTTCATTGTACACTCATAAATTGTACATAAAAATCTACACATTTTCATTGTACACTCATAAATTGTACATCAAAACTTCCACATTTTCATTGTACACCCATAAAATGTACATCAAAACTTACACATTTTTATTGTACACTCAAAAATGTACATCAAACCCTACACATTTTCATTGTAAACTTAAAAAATATACATCAAAGCTTACACATTTTCATTGTACACTTAAAAAATATACATCAAAACCTACACATTTTCATTGTACATTTATAAAATGATCATCAACACTTACACATTTTCATTGTACACTCATAAAATGTACATCAAAACTTACACATTTTCATTGTACTCTCATAAAATGTACCTCAAAACTTACACATTCTTATTGTACACTCATAAAATGTGCATCAAAACTTGCACATTTTCATTGTACACTCATAAAATGTACATCAAAATCTACACATATTCATTGTACACTCATAAATTGTAAATCAAAACCTACACAATTTCATTGTACACTCATATAATGTACATCAAAACTTACACATTTTCATTGTACACTCATAAATTGTACATCAAAACCTACACATTTTCATTGTACACTCATAAATTGTACATCAAAATCTACACATTTTCATTGTACACTCATAAATTGTACATCAAAACTTCCACATTTTCATTGTACACCCATAAAATGTACATCAAAACTTACACATTTTTATTGTACACTCAAAAATGTACATCAAACCCTACACATTTTCATTGTAAACTTAAAAAATGTACATCAAAACTTACACATTTTCGTTGTACACTTAAAAAATGTACATCAAAACTTACACATTTTAATTGTAAACTTAAAAAATAGACATCAAAACCTACACATTTTCATTGTACACTCATAAAATATACATCAAAACCTACACAATTTCATTGTAAACTTAAAAAATATACATCAAAACCTACACATTTTCATTGTACACTCATAAAATGTACATCAAAACCTACACATTTTCATTGTAAACTTAAAAAATATACATCAAAACCTACACATTATCATTGTACACTCATAAAATGTACAACAAAACTTACACATTTTCATTGTACACTCATAAAATGTACGTCAAAACTTACACATTTTCATTGTACACTCATAAAATGTACATCAAAACCTACACATTTTCATTGTAAACTTAAAAAATGTACATCAAAACTTACACATTTTCGTTGTACACTTAAACAATATACATCAAAACTTACACATTTTCACTGTACACTTAGAAAATGTACATTAAAACCTACACATTTTCATTATACGCTTAAAAAATATACATCAAAACCCACACATTTTCATTGTACACTTAAAAAGTATACATCAAAACCTACAGATTTTCATTGTACACTCATAAAATGTACATCAAAACCTACACATTTTCATTGTAAACTTAAAAAATATACATCATAACCTACATATTTTCATTGTACACTCATAAAATATACATTAAAACCTACACATTTTCATTGTAAACTTAAAAAATATACATCAAAACCTACACATTTTCATTGTACACTCATAAAATGTACATCAAAACCTACACATTTCCATTGTAAACTTAAAAAATATACATCAAAACCTACACATTTTCATTGTACACTCATAAAATGTACATTAAACTTACACATTTTTATTGTACACTCATAAAATGTACATCAAAACTTACACATTATCATTCTACACTCATAAAATGTACATCAAAACCTACACATTTTCATTGTAAACTTAAAAAATGTACATCAAAACTTAAGCATTTTCATTGTACACTTACAAAGCGTACATCAAAACTTACATATTTTCATTGTACACTTAAAAAATGTACATCAAAACTTACACATTTTCATTGTACACTTAAAAAATATACATCAAAACCTACACATTTTCATTGTACACTTAAACAATGTACATCATAACCTACACATTTTCATTGTACACTCATAAAATGAACATCAACACTTACACATTTTCATTGTAAACTTAAAAAATATACATCAAAACCTACACATTTTCATTGCACACTTAGAAAATGTACATCAAAACCTACACATTTTCATTGTACACTCATAAAATGTACATCAAAACTTACACATTTTCATTGTCCACTTAAAAAATGTACATCAAAGCTTACACATTTTCATTGTACACTCATAAAATGAACATCAACACTTACACATTTTCATTGTAAACTTAAAAAATATACATCAAAGCTTACACATTTTCATTGTACACCTAAAAAATATACATCAAAACCTACACATTTTCATTGTACACTTATAAAATGATCATCAACACTTACACATTTTCATTGTACACTCACAAAATGTACATCAAAACTTACACATTCTTATTGTACACTCATAAAATGTGCATCAAAACTTGCACATTTTCATTGTACACTCATAAAATGTACATCAAAATCTACACATTTTCATTGTACACTCATAAAATGTACATCAAAACTTACACATTTTCATTGTACACTCATATAATGTACATCAAAACTTACACATTTTCATTGTACACTCAAAAAATGTACATCAAGCCCTACACATTTTCATTGTAAACTTAAAAAATGTACATCAAAACTTACACATTTTCGTTGTACACTTAAAAAATGTACATCAAAACTTACACATTTTAATTGTACGCTTAAAAAATATACATCAAAACCTACACATTTTCATTGTACACTTAAAAAATATACATCAAAACCTACACATTTTCATTGTAAAAACTTAAAAAATATACATCAAAACCTACAGATTTTCATTGTACACTCATAAAATGTACATCAAAACCTACACATTTTTATAGTAAACTTAAAAAATATACATCAAAACCTACACATTTTCATTGTAGACTCATAAAATATACATTAAAACCTACACATTTTGATTGTAAACTTAAAAAATATACATCAAAACCTACACATTTTCATTGCACACTCATAAAATGTACATCAAAACCTACCCATTTCCATTGTAAACTTAAAAAATATACATCAAAACCTACACATTTTAATTGTACACTCATAAAATGTACATTAAACTTACACATTTTTATTGTACACTCATAAAATGTACATCCAAACTTACACATTTTCATTCTAAACTCATAAAATGTACATCAAAACCTACACATTTTCATTGTAAACTTAAAAAATGTACATCAAAACTTACACATTTTCATTGTACACTTACAAAACGTACATCAAAACTTACACATTTTCATTGTACACTTAAAAAATGTACAGCAAAGCTTACACATTTTCATTGTACACTTAAAAAATATACATCAAAACCTACACATTTTCAATGTACACTTATAAAGTGTACATCAAAACTTACACATTTTCATTGTACACTCGTAAAATGTAGATCAAAACCTACAGATTTTCATTGTACACTCATAAAATATACATCAAAACCTACACATTTTCATTGTAAACTTAAAAAACATACATCAAAACCCACACATTTTCATTGTACACTTAAATTATGTACATCAAAACTTACTCATTTTCATTGTAAACTTAAAAAATGTACATCAAAACCTACACATTTTCATTGCACACTTAAAAAATGTACATCAAAACCTATACATTTTCATTGTACACTTAAAAAATGTACATCAAAACTTACACATTTTGATTATACACTTAAAAAATGTACATCAAAACCTACACATTTTCATTGAAAACTTAAAAAATGTACATTAACACCTACACATTTTCATTGTACACTTAAAAAATATACATCAAAACCTACACATTTTCATTGTAAACTTAAAAAATATACATCAAAACCTACACATTTTCATTGTACACTCATAAGATGTACATCAAAACTTACACATTTTCATTGTACACTTAAAAAATGTACATCAAAACCTACACATTTTCATTGTAAACTTAAAAAATATACATCAAAACTTACACATTTTCATTGTACACTTAAAAAATATACATCCAAACCTACACATTTTCATTGTACACTTCAAAAATATACATCAAAAACTACACATTTTCATTGTACACTTAAAAAATGTACATCAAAACCTACACATTTTCATTGTAAACTTAAAAAAAATACATCAAAACTTAAATATTTTCATTGTACACTTAAAAAATATACATCAAAACCTACACATTTTCATTGTACACTTCAAAAATATACATCAAAAACTACACATTTTCATTGTACACTCATAAAATGTACATCAACACTTACACATTTTCATTGTACACTTAAAAAATGTACATCAAAACTTACACATTTTCATTGTACACTCATAAAATGAACATGAACACTTACACATTTTCATTGTAAACTTAAAAAATATACATCAAAACTTACACATTTTCATTGTACACTTAGAAAATATACATCAAAACCTACACATTTTCATTGTAAACTTATAGAATATACATCAAAAACTACACATTTTCATTGTCCACTCATAAAATGTACATCAAAACTTACACATTTTCATTGTACACTTAAAAAATGTACATCAAAACTTACATATTTTCATTGTACACTCATAAAATGAACATCAACACTTACACATTTTCATTGTAAACTTAAAAAATATACATCAAAACCTACACATTTTCATAGTACACTCATAAAATGTACATCAAAACTTACACATTTTCATTGTAAACTTAACAAATTTACATCAAAACCTACACATTTTCATTCTACACTTAAAAAATGTACATCAAAACCTACACATTTTCATTGTACACTTAAAAAATGTACATCAAAACTTACACGTTTTCATTGTACACTTAAAAAATGTACATCAAAACCTACACATTTTCATTGTAAACTTAAAAAATGTACATCAAAACCTACACATTTTCATTGTACACTTAAAAAATATACATCAAAACCTACACATTTTCATTGTACACTTAGAAAATGTACATCAAAGCTTACACATTTTCATTGTAAACTTAGAAAATATACATCAAAACCTACACATTTTCATTGTACACTCATAAAATGTACATCAAAACTTACACATTTTCATTGTAACCTTAAAAAATGTACATCAAAAAATACACATTTTCATTGTACACTTCAAAAATATACAACAAAAACTACACATTTTCATTGTACACTTAAAAAATGTACATCAAAACCTACACATTTTCATTGTACACTCAAAAAATGAACATCAACACTTACACATTTTCATAGTACACTCGTAAAATGTACATCAAAACCTACACATTTTCATTGTACACTCATAAAATATACATCAAAACCTACACATTTTCATTGTAAACTTAAAAAATATACATCAAAACCTACACATTTTCACTGTACACTTAAATTATGTACATCAAAACTTACACATTTTCATTGTAAACTTAAAAAATGTACATCAAAACCTACACATTTTCATTGTACACTTAAAAAATGTACATCAAAACTTTCACATTTTCATTGTACACTTAAAAAATGTACATCAAAACCTACACATTTTCATTGAAAACTTAAAAAATGTACATTAACACCTACACATTTTCATTGTACACTTAAAAAGTATACATCAAAACCTACACATTTTCATTGTAAACTTAAAAAATATACATCAAAACCTACACATTTTCAATGTACACTCATAAAATGTACATCAAAACTTACACATTTTCATTGTACACTTAAAAAATGTACATCAAAACCTACACATTTTCATTGTTAACTTAAAAAATATACATCAAAACTTACACATTTTCATTGTACACTTAAACAATATACATCCAAACCTACACATTTTCATTGTACACTTCAAAAATATACATCAAAAACTACACATTTTCATTGTACACTTAAAAAATGTACATCAAAACCTACACATTTTCATTGTAAACTTAAAAAATATACATCAAAACTTACACATTTTCATTGTATACTTAAAAAATATACATAAAATCCTACACATTTTCATTGTACACTTCAAAAATATACATCAGAACTACACATTTTCATTGTACACTCATAAAATGTACATCAAAACTTACACATTTTCATTGTACACTTAAAAAATATACATCCAAACCTACACATTTTCATTGTACACTTCATAAATATACATCAAAAACTACACATTTTCATTGTACACTCATAAAATGAACATGAACACTTACACATTTTCATTGTAAACTTAAAAAATATACATCAAAACTTACACATTTTCATTGTACACTTAGAAAATATACATCAAAACCTACACATTTTCATTGTAAACTTAAAAAATATACATAAAAAACTACACATTTTCATTGTACACTTAAAAAATGTACATCAAAACCCACACATTTTCATTGTACACTCATAAAATGAACATGAACACTTACACATTTTCATTGTAAACTTAAAAAATATACATCAAAACTTACACATTTTCATTGTACACTTAGAAAATATACATCAAAACCTACACATTTTCATTGTAAACTTAAAAAATATACATCAAAAACTACACATTTTCATTGTACACTCATAAAATGTACATCAAAACTTACACATTTTCATTGTAAACTTAAAAAATATACATCAAGACCTACACATTTTCATTGTAAACTTAAAAAATATACATCAAAACCTACACATTTTCATTGTAAACTTAAAAAATATACATCAAAACTTACACATTTTCATTGTACATTCATAAAATGTACATCAAAACCTACACATTTTCATTGTAAACTTAAAAAATATACATCAACACCTACACATTTTCATTGTACACTTAAAAAATGTACATCAAAACCTACACATTTTCATTGTAAACTTAAAAAATGTACATCAAAACCTACACATTTTCATTGTAAACTTAAAAAATATACATCAAAAGCTACACATTTTCATTGTACACTCATAAAATATACATTAAAACCTACACATTTTCATTGTAAACTTAAAAAATATACATCAAAACCTACACATTTTCATTGTACACTCATAAAATGTACATCAAAACCTACACATTTCCATTGTAAACTTAAAAAATATACATCAAAACCTACACATTTTCATTGTACACTCATAAAATGTACATTAAACTTACACATTTTTATTGTACACTCATAAAATGTACATCAAAACCTACACATTTTCATTCTACACTCATGAAATGTACATCAAAACCTACACATTTTCATTGTAAACTTAAAAAATGTACATCAAAACTTACACATTTTCATTGTACACTTACAAAGCGTACATCAAAACTTACATATTTTCATTGTACACTTAAAAAATGTACATCAAAACTTACACATTTTCATTGTACACTTAAAAAATATACATCAAAACCTACACATTTTCATTGTACACTTATAAAATGTACATCAAAACTTACACATTTTCATAGTACACTCGTAAAACTTACATCAAAACCTACACATTTTCATTGTACACTCATAAAATATACATCTAAACCTACACATTTTCATTGTAAACTTAAAAAATATACATCTAAACCTACACATTTTCACTGTACACTTAAATTATGTACATCAAAACTTACACATTTTCATTGTAAACTTAAAAAATGTACATCAAAACCTACACATCTTCATTGTACACTTAAAAAATGTACATCAAAACTTACACATTTTCATTGTACACTTAAAAAATGTACATCAAAACCTACACATTTTCATTGAAAACTTAAAAAATGTATATTAACACCTACACATTTTCATTGTACACTTAAAAAGTATACATCAAAACCTACACATTTTCATTGTAAACTTAAAAAATATACATCAAAACCTACACATTTTCTATGTACACTCATAAAATGTACATCAAAACTTACACATTTTCATTGTAAACTTAAAAAATTTACATACAAACCTACACATTTTCATTGTACACTTCAAAAATATACATCAAAAACTACACATTTTCATTGTACACTTAAAAAATGTACATCAAAACCTACACATTATCATTGTAAACTTAAAAAATATACATCAAAACTTACACATTTTCATTGTACACTTAAAAAATATACATCAAAACCTACACATTTTCATTGTACACTTCAAAAATATACATCAAAACTACACATTTTCATTGTACACTCATAAAATGTACATCAAAACTTACACATTTTCATTGTACACTTAAAAAATATACATCCAAACCTACACATTTTCATTGTACACTTCAAAAATATACATCAAAAACTACACATTTTCATTGTACACTCATAAAATGAACATGAACACTTACACATTTCCATTGTAAACTTAAAAAATATACATCAAAACTTACACATTTTCATTGTACACTTAGAAAATATACATCAAAACCTACACATTTTCATTGTAAACTTAAAAAATATACATCAAAAACTACACATTTTCATTGTACACTTAAAAAATGTACATCAAAACCTACACATTTTCATTGTACACTCATAAAATGAACATGAACACTTACACATTTTCATTGTAAACTTAAAAAATATACATCAAAACTTACACATTTTCATTGTACACTTAGAAAATATACATCAAAACCTACACATTTTCATTGTAAACTTAAAAAATATACATCAAAAACTACACATTTTCATTGTACACTCATAAAATGTACATCAAAACTTACACATTTTCATTGTACACTTAAAAAATGTACATCAAAACTTACACATTTTCATTGTACACTCATAAAATGAACATCAACACTTACACATTTTCATTGTAAACTTAAAAAATATACATCAAAACCTACACATTTTCATAGTACACTCATAAAATGTACATCAAAACTTACACATTTTCATTGTAAACTTAAAAAATATACATCAAAACTTACACATTTTCCCTGTACACTCATAAAATGTACATCAAAACCTACACATTTTCATTGTAAACTTAAAAAATATACATCAACACCTACACATTTTCATTGTACACTCTAAAAATGTACATCAAAACATACACATTCTCATTGTAAATTTAAAAAATATACATCAAAACTTACACATTTTCATGGTACACTCATAAAATGTAAATCAAAACCTACACATTTTCATTGTAAACTTAAAAAATATACATCAAGACCTACACATTTTCATTGTAAACTTAAAAAATATACATCAAAACCTACACATTTTCATTGTAAACTTAAAAAATATACATCAAAACTTACACATTTTCATTGTACATTCATAAAATGTACATCAAAACCTACACATTTTCATTGTTAACTTAAAAAATATACATCAACACCTACACATCTTCATTGTACACTTAAAAAATGTACATCAAAACCTACACATTTTCATTGTAAACTTAAAAAATGTACATCAAAACCTACACATTTTCATTGTAAACTTAAAAAACATACATCAAAAGCTACACATTTTCATTGTACACTCATAAAATATACATCAAAACATACACATTTTCATTCTAAACTTAAAAAATATACATCAAAACTTACACACTTTCATTGTACATTCATAAAATGTACATCAAAACCTACACATTTTCATTGTACACTTAAAAAATGTACATCAAAACCTACACATTTTCATTGTAAGCTTAAAAAATGTACATCAAAACCTACACATTTTCATTGTAAACTTAAAAAATATACATCAAAAGCTACACATTTTCATTGTACACTCATAAAATATACATTAAAACCTACACATTTTCATTGTAAACTTAAAAAATATACATCAAAACCTACACATTTTCATTGTACACTCATAAAATGTACATCAAAACCTACACATTTCCATTGTAAACTTAAAAAATATACATCAAAACCTACACATTTTCATTGTACACTCATAAAATGTACATTAAACTTACACATTTTTATTGTACACTCATAAAATGTACATCAAAACCTACACATTTTCATTCTACACTCATGAAATGTACATCAAAACCTACACATTTTCATTGTAAACTTAAAAAATGTACATCAAAACTTACACATTTTCATTGTACACTTACAAAGCGTACATCAAAACTTACATATTTTCATTGTACACTTAAAAAATGTACATCAAAACTTACACATTTTCATTGTACACTTAAAAAATATACATCAAAACCTACACATTTTCATTGTACACTTATAAAATGTACATCAAAACTTACACATTTTCATAGTACACTCGTAAAATGTACATCAAAACCTACACATTTTCATTGTACACTCATAAAATATACATCTAAACCTACACATTTTCATTGTAAACTTAAAAAATATACATCTAAACCTACACATTTTCACTGTACACTTAAATTATGTACATCAAAACTTACACATTTTCATTGTAAACTTAAAAAATGTACATCAAAACCTACACATTTTCATTGTACACTTAAAAAATGTACATCAAAACTTACACAATTTCATTCTACACTTAAAAAATGTACATCAAAACCTACACATTTTCATTGAAAACTTAAAAAATGTATATTAACACCTACACATTTTCATTGTACACTTAAAAAGTATACATCAAAACCTACACATTTTCATTGTAAACTTAAAAAATATACATCAAAACCTACACATTTTCTATGTACACTCATAAAATGTACATCAAAACTTACACATTTTCATTGTAAACTTAAAAAATTTACATACAAACCTACACATTTTCATTGTACACTTCAAAAATATACATCAAAAACTACACATTTTCATTGTACACTTAAAAAATGTACATCAAAACCTACACATTATCATTGTAAACTTAAAAAATATACATCAAAACTTACACATTTTCATTGTACACTTAAAAAATATACATCAAAACCTACACATTTTCATTGTACACTTCAAAAATATACATCAAAACTACACATTTCCATTGTACACTCATAAAATGTACATCAAAACTTACACATTTTCATTGTACACTTAAAAAATATACATCCAAACCTACACATTTTCATTGTACACTTCAAAAATATACATCAAAAACTACACATTTTCATTGTACACTCATAAAATGAACATGAACACTTACACATTTTCATTGTAAACTTAAAAAATATACATCAAAACTTACACATTTTCATTGTACACTTAGAAAATATACATCAAAACCTACACATTTTCATTGTAAACTTAAAAAATATACATCAAAAACTACACATTTTCATTGTACACTTAAAAAATGTACATCAAAACCTACACATTTTCATTGTACACTCATAAAATGAACATGAACACTTACACATTTTCATTGTAAACTTAAAAAATATTCATCAAAGCTTACACATTTTCATTGTACACTTAGAAAATATACATCAAAACCTACACATTTTCATTGTAAACTTAAAAAATATACATCAAAAACTACACATTTTCATTGTACACTCATAAAATGTACATCAAAACTTACACATTTTCATTGTACACTTAAAAAATGTACATCAAAACTTACACATTTTCATTGTACACTCATAAAATGAACATCAACACTTACATATTTTCATTGTAAACTTAAAAAATATACATCAAAACCTACACATTTTCATAGTACACTCATAAAATGTACATCAAAACTTACACATTTTCATTGTAAACTTAAAAAATATACATCAAAACTTACACATTTTCCCTGTACACTCATAAAATGTACATCAAAACCTACACATTTTCATTGTAAACTTAAAAAATATACATCAACACCTACACATTTTCATTGTACACTCTAAAAATGTACATCAAAACATACACATTCTCATTGTAAATTTAAAAAATATACATCAAAACTTACACATTTTCATGGTACACTCATAAAATGTAAATCAAAACCTACACATTTTCATTGTAAACTTAAAAAATATACATCAAGACCTACACATTTTCATTGTAAACTTAAAAAATATACATCAAAACCTACACATTTTCATTGTAAACTTAAAAAATATACATCAAAACTTACACATTTTCATTGTACATTCATAAAATGTACATCAAAACCTACACATTTTCATTGTTAACTTAAAAAATATACATCAACACCTACACATCTTCATTGTACACTTAAAAAATGTACATCAAAACCTACACATTTTCATTGTAAACTTAAAAAATGTACATCAAAACCTACACATTTTCATTGTAAACTTAAAAAACATACATCAAAAGCTACACATTTTCATTGTACACTCATAAAATATACATCAAAACATACACATTTTCATTCTAAACTTAAAAAATATACATCAAAACTTACACACTTTCATTGTACATTCATAAAATGTACATCAAAACCTACACATTTTCATTGTACACTAATAAAATGTACATCAAAACCTACACATTTTCATTGTAAACTTAAAAAATATACATCAAAACCTACGCATTTTCATTGTACACTCATAAAACATACATCAAAACCTACACATTTTCATTGTAAACTTAAAAAATATACATCAAAACCTACACATTTTCATTGTACACTCATAAAATGTACATCAAAACCTACACATTTTCATTGTAAACTTAAAAAATATACATCAAAACCTACACATTTTCATTGTACGCTCATAAAATTTACAACAAAACTTACACATTTTCATTGTACACTCATACAATGTACATCAAAACTTACACATTTTCATTGTACACTCATAAAATGTACATCAAAACCTACACATTTGCATTGTAAACTTAAAAAATGTACATCAAAACTTACACATTTTCGTTGTACACTTAAGCAATATACATCAAAACTTACACACTTTCATTGTACACTCGTAAAATGTACATCCAAACCTACACATTTTCATTGTACACTCATAAAATATACATCCAAACCTACACATTTTCATTGTACACTCTAAAAATGTACATCAAAACATACACATTCTCATTGTAAATTTAAAAAATATACATCAAAACTTACACATTTTCATGGTACACTCATAAAATGTAAATCAAAACATACACATTTTCATTGTAAACTTAAAAAATATACATCAAGACCTACACATTTTCATTGTAAACTTAAAAAATATACATCAAAACCTACACATTTTCATTGTAAACTTAAAAAATATACATCAAAACTTACACATTTTCATTGTACATTCATAAAATGTACATCAAAACCTACACATTTTCATTGTAAACTTAAAAAATATACATCAACACCTACACATTTTCATTGTACACTTAAAAAATGTACATCAAAACCTACACATTTTCATTGTAAACTTAAAAAATGTACATCAAAACCTACACATTTTCATTGTAAACTTAAAAAATATACATCAAAAGCTACACATTTTCATTGTACACTCATAAAATATACATCAAAACATACACATTTTCATTGTAAACTTAAAAAATATACATCAAAACTTACACACTTTCATTGTACAACCATAAAATGTACATCAAAACCTACACATTTTCATTGTAAACTTAAAAAATATACATCAAAACCTACACATTTTCATTGTAAACTTAAAAAATGTACATCAAAACTTACACATTTTCATTGTACACTTACAAAACGTACATCAAAACTTACACATTTTCATTGTACACTTAAAAAATGTACAGCAAAACTTACACATTTTCATTGTACACTTAAAAAATATACATCAAAACCTACACAATTTCAATGTACACTTATAAAATGTACATCAAAACTTACACATTTTCATTGTACACTCGTAAAATGTAGATCAAAACCTACACATTTTCATTGTACACTCATAAAATATACATCAAAACCTACACATTTTCATTGTAAACTTAAAAAACATACATCAAAACCTACACATTTTCATTGTACACTTAAATTATGTACATCAAAACTTACTCATTTTCATTGTAAACTTAAAAAATGTACATCAAAACCTACACATTTTCATTGCACACTTAAAAAATGTACATCAAAACCTACACATTTTCATTGTACACTTAAAAAATGTACATCAAAACTTACACATTTTGATTGTACACTTTAAAAATGTACATCAAAACCTACACATTTTCATTGAAAACTTAAAAAATGTACATCAAAACTTACACATTTTCATTGTAAACTTAAAAAATATACATCAAAACCTACACATTTTCATTGTACACTCATAAGATGTACATCAAAACTTACACATTTTCATTCTACACTTAAAAAATGTACATCAAAACATACACATTTTCATTGTAAACTTAAAAAATATACATCAAAACTTACACATTTTCATTGTACACTTAAAAAATATACATCCAAACCTACACATTTTCATTGTACACTTCAAAAATATACATCAAAAAACTACACATTTTCATTGTACACTTAAAAAATGTACATCAAAACCTACACATTTTCATTGTAAACTTAAAAAATATACATCAAAACCTACACATTTTCATTGTACACTTAAAAAATGTACATCAAAGCTTACACATTTTCATTGTAAACTTAGAAAATATACATCAAAACCTACACATTTTCATTGCACACTCATAAAATGTACATCAAAACTTACACATTTTCATTGTAACCTTAAAAAATGTACATCAAAACCTACACATTTTCATTGTACACTTCAAAAATATACATCAAAAACTACACATTTTCATTGTACACTTAAAAAATGTACATCAAAACCTACACATTTTCATTGTACACTCATAAAATGAACATCAACACTTACACATTTTCATTGTAAACTTAAATAACATACATCAAAGCCTACACATTTTCATTGTACACTTAAAAAATGTACATCAAAACATACACATTTTCATTGTAAACTTAAAAAATATACATCAAAACTTACACATTTTCATTGTACACTTAAAAAATATACATCCAAACCTACACATTTTCATTGTACACTTCAAAAATATACATCAAAAACTACACATTTTCATTGTACACTTAAAAAATGTACATCAAAACCTACACATTTTCATTGTAAACTTAAAAAATATACATCAAAACCTACACATTTTCATTGTACACTTAAAAAATGTACATCAAAGCTTACACATTTTCATTGTAAACTTAGAAAATATACATCAAAACCTACACATTTTCATTGCACACTCATAAAATGTACATCAAAACTTACACATTTTCATTGTAACCTTAAAAAATGTACATCAAAACCTACACATTTTCATTGTACACTTCAAAAATATACATCAAAAACTACACATTTTCATTGTACACTTAAAAAATGTACATCAAAACCTACACATTTTCATTGTACACTCATAAAATGAACATCAACACTTACACATTTTCATTGTAAACTTAAATAATATACATCAAAGCCTACACATTTTCATTGTACACTTAAAAAATGTACATCAAAACCTACACATTTTCATTGTACACTCATAAAATGTACATCAAAACTTACACATTTTCATTGTACACTTAAAAAATGTACATCAAAACTTACACATTTTCATTGTACACTCATAAAATGAACATCAACACTTACACATTTTCATTGTAAACTTAAAAAATATACATCAAAGCTTACACATTTTCATTGTACACTTATAAAATATACATCAAAACCTACACATTTTCATTGTACACTTATAAAATGATCATCAACACTTACACATTTTCATTGTACACTCCTAAAGTGTACATCAAAACTTACACATTTTCATTGTACACTCATAAAATGTACATCAAAACTTACACATTTTTATTGTACACTCAAAAAATGTACATCAAACCCTACACATTTTCATTGTAAACTTAAAAAATGTACATCAAAACTTACACATTTTCGTTGTACACTTAAAAAATGTACATCAAAACATGAACATTTTCATTGTACACTTCAAAAATCTACATCAAAACTTACACATTTTCATTGTACATTCATAAAATGTACTTCAAAACTTACACATTTTCATTGTACACTTAAAAAAGATACATCAAAACTTACACATTTTCATAGTACACTTAATAAATGCACATCAAAACGTACACATTTTCATTGTACACTTAAAAAATGTACATCCAAACCTACACATTTTCATTGTACACTTAAAAAATGTACATCAAAACTTACACATTTTCATTGTACACTTAAAAAATGTACATCAAAACCTAGACATTTTCATTGTACACTTAAAGAATATACATCAAAACCTACACATTTTCATTGTACACTTAAAAAATGTACATCAAAACCTACACATTTTCATTGTACACTTAAAAGATGTACATCAAAACTTACACATTTTCACTTTACACTTAGAAAATGTACATTAAAACCTACACATTTTCATTATACGCTTAAAAAATATACATCAAAACCCACACATTTTCATTGTACACTTAAAAAATATACATCAAAACCTACACATTTTCATTGTAAACTTAAAAAATATACATCAAGACCTACACATTTTCATTGTACACTCATAAAGTGTACATCAAAACCTACACATTTCCATTGTAAACTTAAAAAATATACATCAAAACCTACACAATTTCATTGTACGCTCATAAAATGTACATTAAACTTACACATTTTTATTGTACACTCATAAAATGTACATCAAAACTTACACATTTTCATTCTTCACTCATAAAATGTACATCAAAACCTACACATTTTCATTGTAAACTTAAAAAATGTACATCAAAACTTACACATTTTCATTGTACACTTACAAAGCGTACATCAAAACTTACATATTTTCATTGTACACTTAAAAAATGTACATCAAAACTTACACATTTTCATTGTACACTTAAAAAATATACATCAAAACTTACACATTTTCATTGTACACTTACAAAGCGTACATCAAAACTTACATATTTTCATTGTACACTTAAAAAATGTACATCAAAACTTACACATTTTCATTGTAAACTTAAAAAATGTACATCAAAACTTACACATTTTCATTGTACACTTACAAAGCGTACATCAAAACTTACATATTTTCATTGTACACTCGTAAAATGTACATCAAAACCTACACATTTTCATTGTACACTCATAAAATATACATCAAAACCTACACATTTTCATTGTAAACTTAAAAAATATACATCAAAACCTACACACTTTCACTGTACACTTAAATTATGTACATCAAAACTTACACATTTTCATTGTAAACTTAAAAAATGTACATCAAAACCTACACATTTTCATTGTACACTTAAAAAATGTACACCAAAACTTACACATTTTCATTGTACACTTAAAAAATGTACATCAAAACCTACACATTTTCATTGAAAACTTAAAAAATGTACATTAACACCTACACATTTTCATTGTACACTTAAAAAGTATACATCAAAACCTACACATTTTCATTGTAAACTTAAAAAATATACATCAAAACCTACACATTTTCAATGTACACTCATAAAATGTACATCAAAACTTACACATTTTCATTGTACACTTAAAAAATGTACATCAAAACCTACACATTTTCATTCTATACTTAAAAAATATACATCAAAACTTACACATTTTCACTGTACACTTAAAAAATATACATCAAAACCTACACATTTTCACTGTACACTTAAATTATGTACATCAAAACTTACACATTTTCATTGTAAACTTAAAAAATGTACATCAAAACTTACACATTTTCATTCTATACTTAAAAAATATACATCAAAACTTACACATTTTCATTGTACACTTAAAAAATATACATCAAAACCTACACATTTTCACTGTACACTTAAATTATGTACATCAAAACTTACATATTTTCATTGTACACTTAAAAAATGTACATCAAAACTTACACATTTTCATTGTAAACTTAAAAAATGTACATCAAAACTTACACATTTTCATTGTACACTTAAAAAATATACATCAAAACCTACACATTTTCACTGTACACTTAAATTATGTACATCAAAACTTACATATTTTCATTGTACACTTAAAAAATGTACATCAAAACTTACACATTTTCATTGTAAACTTAAAAAATGTACATCAAAACTTACACATTTTCATTGTACACTTACAAAGCGTACATCAAAACTTACATATTTTCATTGTACACTCGTAAAATGTACATCAAAACCTACACATTTTCATTGTACACTCATAAAATATACATCAAAACCTACACATTTTCATTGTAAACTTAAAAAATATACATCAAAACCTACACATTTTCACTGTACACTTAAATTATGTACATCAAAACTTACACATTTTCATTGTAAACTTAAAAAATGTACATCAAAACCTACACATTTTCATTGTACACTTAAAAAATGTACATCAAAACTTACACATTTTCATTGTACACTTAAAAAATGTACATCAAAACCTACACATTTTCATTGAAAACTTAAAAAATGTACATTAACACCTACACATTTTCATTGTACACTTAAAAAGTATACATCAAAACCTACACATTTTCATTGTAAACTTAAAAAATATACATCAAAACCTACACATTTTCAATGTACACTCATAAAATGTACATCAAAACTTACACATTTTCATTGTACACTTAAAAAATGTACATCAAAACCTACACATTTTCATTCTATACTTAAAAAATATACATCAAAACTTACACATTTTCATTGTAAACTTAAAAAATATACATCAAAACCTACACATTTTCACTGTACACTTAAATTATGTACATCAAAACTTACACATTTTCATTGTAAACTTAAAAAATGTACATCAAAACCTACACATTTTCATTGTACACTTAAAAAATGTACATCAAAACTTACACATTTTCATTGTACACTTAAAAAATGTACATCAAAACCTACACATTTTCATTGAAAACTTAAAAAATGTACATTAACACCTACACATTTTCATTGTACACTTAAAAAGTATACATCAAAACCTACACATTTTCATTGTAAACCTAAAAAATATACATCAAAACCTACACATTTTCAATGTACACTCATAAAATGTACATCAAAACTTACACATTTTCATTGTACACTTAAAAAATGTACATCAAAACCTAGACATTTTCATTGTACACTTAAAGAATATACATCAAAACCTACACATTTTCATTGTACACTTAAAAAATGTACATCAAAACCTACACATTTTCATTGTACACTTAAAAAATGTACATCAAAACTTACACATTTTCACTTTACACTTAGAAAATGTACATTAAAACCTACACATTTTCATTATACGCTTAAAAAATATACATCAAAACCCACACATTTTCATTGTACACTTAAAAAATATACATCAAAACCTACACATTTTCATTGTAAACTTAAAAAATATACATCAAGACCTACACATTTTCATTGTACACTCATAAAATGTACATCAAAACCTACACATTTCCATTGTAAACTTAAAAAATATACATCAAAACCTACACAATTTCATTGTACGCTCATAAAATGTACATTAAACTTACACATTTTTATTGTACACTCATAAAATGTACATCAAAACTTACACATTTTCATTCTTCACTCATAAAATGTACATCAAAACCTACACATTTTCATTGTAAACTTAAAAAATGTACATCAAAACTTACACATTTTCATTGTACACTTACAAAGCGTACATCAAAACTTACATATTTTCATTGTACACTTAAAAAATGTACATCAAAACTTACACATTTTCATTGTACACTTAAAAAATATACATCAAAACTTACACATTTTCATTGTACACTTACAAAGCGTACATCAAAACTTACATATTTTCATTGTACACTTAAAAAATGTACATCAAAACTTACACATTTTCATTGTAAACTTAAAAAATGTACATCAAAACTTACACATTTTCATTGTACACTTACAAAGCGTACATCAAAACTTACATATTTTCATTGTACACTCGTAAAATGTACATCAAAACCTACACATTTTCATTGTACACTCATAAAATATACATCAAAACCTACACATTTTCATTGTAAACTTAAAAAATATACATCAAAACCTACACACTTTCACTGTACACTTAAATTATGTACATCAAAACTTACACATTTTCATTGTAAACTTAAAAAATGTACATCAAAACCTACACATTTTCATTGTACACTTAAAAAATGTACACCAAAACTTACACATTTTCATTGTACACTTAAAAAATGTACATCAAAACCTACACATTTTCATTGAAAACTTAAAAAATGTACATTAACACCTACACATTTTCATTGTACACTTAAAAAGTATACATCAAAACCTACACATTTTCATTGTAAACTTAAAAAATATACATCAAAACCTACACATTTTCAATGTACACTCATAAAATGTACATCAAAACTTACACATTTTCATTGTACACTTAAAAAATGTACATCAAAACCTACACATTTTCATTCTATACTTAAAAAATATACATCAAAACTTACACATTTTCACTGTACACTTAAAAAATATACATCAAAACCTACACATTTTCACTGTACACTTAAATTATGTACATCAAAACTTACACATTTTCATTGTAAACTTAAAAAATGTACATCAAAACTTACACATTTTCATTCTATACTTAAAAAATATACATCAAAACTTACACATTTTCATTGTACACTTAAAAAATATACATCAAAACCTACACATTTTCACTGTACACTTAAATTATGTACATCAAAACTTACATATTTTCATTGTACACTTAAAAAATGTACATCAAAACTTACACATTTTCATTGTAAACTTAAAAAATGTACATCAAAACTTACACATTTTCATTGTACACTTAAAAAATATACATCAAAACCTACACATTTTCACTGTACACTTAAATTATGTACATCAAAACTTACATATTTTCATTGTACACTTAAAAAATGTACATCAAAACTTACACATTTTCATTGTAAACTTAAAAAATGTACATCAAAACTTACACATTTTCATTGTACACTTACAAAGCGTACATCAAAACTTACATATTTTCATTGTACACTCGTAAAATGTACATCAAAACCTACACATTTTCATTGTACACTCATAAAATATACATCAAAACCTACACATTTTCATTGTAAACTTAAAAAATATACATCAAAACCTACACATTTTCACTGTACACTTAAATTATGTACATCAAAACTTACACATTTTCATTGTAAACTTAAAAAATGTACATCAAAACCTACACATTTTCATTGTACACTTAAAAAATGTACATCAAAACTTACACATTTTCATTGTACACTTAAAAAATGTACATCAAAACCTACACATTTTCATTGAAAACTTAAAAAATGTACATTAACACCTACACATTTTCATTGTACACTTAAAAAGTATACATCAAAACCTACACATTTTCATTGTAAACTTAAAAAATATACATCAAAACCTACACATTTTCAATGTACACTCATAAAATGTACATCAAAACTTACACATTTTCATTGTACACTTAAAAAATGTACATCAAAACCTACACATTTTCATTCTATACTTAAAAAATATACATCAAAACTTACACATTTTCATTGTAAACTTAAAAAATATACATCAAAACCTACACATTTTCACTGTACACTTAAATTATGTACATCAAAACTTACACATTTTCATTGTAAACTTAAAAAATGTACATCAAAACCTACACATTTTCATTGTACACTTAAAAAATGTACATCAAAACTTACACATTTTCATTGTACACTTAAAAAATGTACATCAAAACCTACACATTTTCATTGAAAACTTAAAAAATGTACATTAACACCTACACATTTTCATTGTACACTTAAAAAGTATACATCAAAACCTACACATTTTCATTGTAAACCTAAAAAATATACATCAAAACCTACACATTTTCAATGTACACTCATAAAATGTACATCAAAACTTACACATTTTCATTGTACACTTAAAAAATGTACATCAAAACCTACACATTTACATTCTATACTTAAAAAATATACATCAAAACTTACACATTTTCATTGTACACTTACAAAGCGTACATCAAAACTTACATATTTTCATTGTACACTTAAAAAATGTACATCAAAACTTACACATTTTCATTGTAAACTTAAAAAATGTACATCAAAACTTACACATTTTCATTGTACACTTACAAAGCGTACATCAAAACTTACATATTTTCATTGTACACTCGTAAAATGTACATCAAAACCTACACATTTTCATTGTACACTCATAAAATATACATCAAAACCTACACATTTTCATTGTAAACTTAAAAAATATACATCAAAACCTACACATTTTCACTGTACACTTAAATTATGTACATCAAAACTTACACATTTTCATTGTAAACTTAAAAAATGTACATCAAAACCTACACATTTTCATTGTACACTTAAAAAATGTACATCAAAACTTACACATTTTCATTGTACACTTAAAAAATGTACATCAAAACCTACACATTTTCATTGAAAACTTAAAAAATGTACATTAACACCTACACATTTTCATTGTACACTTAAAAAGTATACATCAAAACCTACACATTTTCATTGTAAACTTAAAAAATATACATCAAAACCTACACATTTTCAATGTACACTCATAAAATGTACATCAAAACTTATACATTTTCATTGTACACTTAAAAAATGTACATCAAAACCTACACATTTTCATTCTATACTTAAAAAATATACATCAAAACTTACACATTTTCATTGTACACTTAAAAAATATACATCCAAACCTACACATTTTCATTGTACACTTCAAAAATATACATCAAAAGCTACACATTTTCATTGTACACTTAAAAAATGTACATCAAAACCTACACATTTTCATTGTAAACGTAAAAAATATACATCAAAACTTACACATTTTCATTGTACACTTAAAAAATATACATAAAAACCTACACATTTTCATTGTACACTTCAAAAATATACATCAAAACTACACATTTTCATTGTACACTCATAAAATGTACATCAAATCTTACACATTTTCATTGTACACTTAAAAAATATACATCCAAGCCTACACATTTTCATTGTACACCTCAAAAATATACATCAAAAACTACACATTTTCATTGTACACTCATAAAATGATCATGAACACTTACACATTTTCATTGTAAACTTAAAAAATATACATCAAAACTTACACATTTTCATTGTACACTTAGAAAATATACATCAAAACCTACACATTTTCATTGTAAACTTAAAAAATATACATAAAAAACTACACATTTTCATTGTACACTTAACAAATGTACATCAACACCTACACATTTTCATTGTACACTCATAAAATGAACATGAACACTTACACATTTTCATTGTAAACTTAAAAAATATACATCAAAACTTACACATTTTCATTGTACACTTAGAAAATATACATCAAAACCTACACATTTTCATTGTAAACTTAAAAAATATACATAAAAAACTACACATTTTCATTGTACACTCATAAAATGTACATCAAAACTTACACATTTTCATTGTACACTTAAAAAATGTACATCAAAACTTACACATTTTCATTGTACACTCATAAAATGAACATCAACACTTACACATTTTCATTGTAAACTTAAAAAATATACATCAAAACCTACACATTTTCATAGTACACTCATAAAATGTACATCAAAACTTACACATTTTCATTGTAAACTTAAAAAATATACATCACAACTTACACATTTTCCTTGTACACTCATAAAATGTACATCAAAACCTACACATTTTCATTGTAAACTTAAAAAATATACATCAAAACCTACACATTTTCATTGTACACTCTAAAAATGTACATCAAAACATACACATTCTCATTGTAAATTTAAAAAATATACATCAAAACTTACACATTTTCATGGTACACTCATAAAATGTAAATCAAAACCTACACATTTTCATTGTAAACTTAAAAAATATACATCAAGACCTACACATTTTCATTGTAAACTTAAAAAATATACATCAAAACCTACACATTTTCATTGTAAACTTAAAAAATATACATCAAAACTTACACATTTTCATTGTACATTCATAAAATGTACATCAAAACCTACACATTTTCATTGTAAACTTAAAAAATATACATCAACACCTACACATTTTCATTGTACACTTAAAAAATGTACATCAAACCCTACACATTTTCATTGTAAACCTAAAAAATGTACATCAAAACCTACACATTTTCATTGTAAACTTAAAAAATATACATCAAAAGCTACACATTTTCATTGTACACTCATAAAATATACATCAAAACATACACATTTTCATTGTAAACTTAAAAAATATACATCAAAACTTACACACTTTCATTGTACATTCATAAAATGTACATCAAAACCTACACATTTTCATTGTAAACTTAAAAAATATACATCAAAACCTACACATTTTCATTGTAAACTTAAAAAATATACATCAAAACCTACACATTTTCATTGTACACTCATAAAATGTACATCAAAACCTACACATTTTCATTGTAAACTTAAAAAATATACATCAAAACCTACACATTTTCATTGTAGACTCATAAAACATACATCAAAACCTACACATTTTCATTGTAAACTTAAAAAATATACATCAAAACCTACACATTTTCATTGTACACTCATAAAATGTACATCAAAACCTCCACATTTTCATTGTAAGCTTAAAAAATATACATCAAAACCTACACATTTTCATTGTTCGCTCATAAAAATTACAACAAAACTTACACATTTTCATTGTACACTCATAAAATGTGCATCAAAACTTACTCATTTTCATTGTACACTCATAAAATGTACATCAAAACCTACACAATTGCATTGTAAACTTAAAAAATGTACATCAAAACTTACACATTTTCGTTGTACACTTAAACAATATACATCAAAACTTACACATTTTCATTGTACACTCATAAAATGTACATCAAAACTTACACATTTTCATTGTACACTCGTAAAATGTACATCAAAACCTACACATTTTCATTGTACACTCATAAAATATACATCCAAACCTACACATTTTCATTGTAAACTTAAATAATATACATCAAAACCTACACATTTACATTGTACACTTAAAAAATGTACATCAAAACTTACACATACTCATTGTAAACTTAAAAAATGTACATCAAAACCTACACATTTTCATTGTACACTTAAAAAATGTACATCAAAACCTACACATTTTCATTGTACACTTAAAAATGTACATCAAAACTTACACATTTTCATTGTACACTTAAAAAATGTACATCTAAACCTACACATTTTCATTGTAAACTTAAAAAATGTACATCAAAACCTACACATTTTCATTGTACACTTAAAAAATATACATCAAAACCTACACATTTTCATTGTACACTTAAAAAATGTACATCAAAGCTTACACATTTTCATTGTAAACTTAAAAAATATACATCAAAACCTACACATTTTCATTGTACACTCATAAAATGTACATCAAAACTTACACATTTTCATTGTACACTTAAAAAATGTACATCAAAACCTACACATTTTCATTGTAAACTTAAAAAATATACATCAAAACTTACACATTTTCATTGTACACTTAATAAATATACATCAAAACCTACACATTTTCATTGTACACTTCAAAAATATACATCAAAAACTACACATTTTCATTGTACACTTAAAAAATGTACATCAAAACCTACACATTTTCATTGTACACTCATAAAATGAACATCAACACTTACACATTTTCATTGTAAACTTAAAAAATATACATCAAAACCTACACATTTTCATTATACACTTAAAAAATGTACATCAAAACCTACACATTTTCATTGTAAACTTAAAAAATATACATCAAGACCTACACATTTTCATTGTAAACTTAAAAAATATACATCAAAACCTACACATTTTCATTGTAAACTTAAAAAATATACATCAAAACTTACACATTTTCATTGTACATTCATAAAATGTACATCAAAACCTACACATTTTCATTGTAAACTTAAAAAATATACATCAACACCTACATATTTTCATTGTACAATTAAAAAATGTACATCAAACCCTACACATTTTCATTGTAAACCTAAAAAATGTACATCAAAACCTACACATTTTCATTGTAAACTTAAAAAATATACATCAAAACTTACACACTTTCATTGTACATTCATAAAATGTACATCAAAACCTACACATTTTCATTGTAAACTTAAAAAATATACATCAAAACCTACACATTTTCATTGTAAACTTAAAAAATATACATCAAAACCTACACATTTTCATTGTACACTCATAAAATGTACTTCAAAACCTACACATTTTCATTGTAAACTTAAAAAATATACATCAAAACCTACACATTTTCATTGTACACTCATAAAACATACATCAAAACCTACACATTTTCATTGTAAACTTAAAAAATATACATCAAAACCTACACATTTTCATTGTACACTCATAAAATGTACATCAAAACCTACACATTTTCATTGTAAACTTAAAAAATATACATCAAAACCTACACATTTTCATTGTACGCTCATAAAATTTACAACAAAACTTACACCTTTTCATTGTACACTCATAAAATGTACATCAAAACTTACACATTTTCATTGTACACTCATAAAATGTACATCAAAACCTACACATTTGCATTGTAAACTTAAAAAATGTACATCAAAACTTACACATTTTCGTTGTACACTTAAACAATATACATCAAAACTTACACATTTTCATTGTACACTCATAAAATGTACATCAAAACTTACACATTTTCATTGTACACTCGTAAAATGTACATCAAAACCTACACATTTTCATTGTACACTCATAAAATATACATCCAAACCTACACATTTTCATTGTAAACTTAAAAAATATACATCAAAACCTACACATTTACATTGTACACTTAAAAAATGTACATCAAAACTTACACATACTCATTGTAAACTTAAAAAATGTACATCAAAACCTACACATTTTCATTGTACACTTAAAAAATGTACATCAAAACTTACACATTTTCATTGTACACTTAAAAAATGTACATCTAAACCTACACATTTTCATTGTAAACTTAAAAAATGTACATCAAAACTTACACATTTTCATTGTACACTTAAAAAATATACATCAAAACCTACACATTTTCATTGTACACTTAAAAAATGTACATCAAAGCTTACACATTATCATTGTAAACTTAAAAAATATACATCAAAACCTACACATTTTCATTGTACACTCATAAAATGTACATCAAAACTTACACATTTTCATTGTACACTTAAAAAATGTACATCAAAACCTACACATTTTCATTGTAAACTTAAAAAATATACATCAAAACTTACACATTTTCATTGTACACTTAATAAATATACATCAAAACCTACACATTTTCATTGTACACTTCAAAAATATACATCAAAAACTACACATTTTCATTGTACACTTAAAAAATGTACATCAAAACCTACACATTTTCATTGTACACTCATAAAATGAACATCAACACTTACACATTTTCATTGTAAACTTAAAAAATATACATCAAAACCTACACATTTTCATTGTACACTTAAAAAATGTACATCAAAACCTACACATTTTCATTGTACACTTATAAAATGATCATCAACACTTACACATTTTCATTGTACACTCATAAAATGTACATCAAAACTTACACATTTTCATTGTACTCTCATAAAATGTACATCAAAGCTTACACATTCTTATTGTACACTCATAAAATGTGCATCAAAACTTGCACATTTTCATTGTACACTCATATAATGTAATTCAAAATCTACACATTTTCATTGTACACTCATAAAGTGTACATCAAAACTTACACATTTTCATTGTACACTCATATAATGTACATCAAAACTTACACATTTTCATTGTACACTCATAAAATGTACATCAAAACTTACACATTTTTATTGTACACTCAAAAAATGTACATCAAACCCTACACATTTTCATTGTAAACTTAAAAAATGTACATCAAAACTTACACATTTTCATTGTACCCTTTCAAAATGTACATCAAAACATACACATTTTAATTGTACACTTAACAAATGTACATCAAAACCTACACATTTTCATTGTACACTTAAAAAATCTACATCAAAACTTACACATTTTCATT
This sequence comes from Tenodera sinensis, assembly GCA_030765045.1. Lineage (NCBI taxonomy): Eukaryota > Metazoa > Arthropoda > Insecta > Mantodea > Mantidae > Tenodera > Tenodera sinensis. The sequence goes on along the minus strand of CM060963.1, from coordinate 163,575,707 downwards.
GTACATTCATAAAATGTACTTCAAAACTTACACATTTTCATAGTACCCTTAATAAATGTACATCAAAACGTACACATTTTCATTGTACACTTAAAAAATGTACATCAAAACCGACACATTTTCATTGTACACTTAAAAAATATACATCAAAACCTACACATTTTCATTGTACACTTAAAAAATGTACATCAAAACCTACTCATTTTCATTGTACACTTAAAAAATGTACATCAAAACTTACACATTTTCACTGTACACTTAAAAAATGTACATTAAAACCTACACATTTTCGTTATACGCTTAAAAATATACATCAAAACCTACACTTTTTCATTGTAAACTTAAAAAATATACATCAAAACCTACAGATTTTCATTGTACACTCATAAAATGTACATCAAAACCTACACATTTTCATTGTAAACTTAAAAAATATACATCAAAACCTACACTTTTTCATTGTACACTCATAAAATATACATCAAAACCTACACATTTTCATTGTAAACTTAAAAAATATACATCAAAACCTACACATTTTCATTGTACACTCATAAAATGTACATCAAAACCTACACATTTCCATTGTAAACTTAAAAAATATACATCAAAACCTACACATTTTCATTGTACACTCATAAAATGTACATTAAACTTACACATTTTTATTGTACACTCATAAAATGTACATCAAAACTTACACATTTTCATTCTACACTCATAAAATGTACATCAAAACCTACACATTTCATTGTAAACTTAAAAAATATACATCAAAACTTACACATTTTCATTGTACACTTACAAAACGTACATCAAAACTTACACATTTTCATTGTACACTTAAAAAATGTACATCAAAACTTACACATTTTCATTGTACACTTAAAAAATATTCATCAAAACCTACACATTTTCGTTGTACACTCATAAAATGTACATCAAAACTTACACATTTTCATTGTACACTCGTAAAATGTACATCAAAACCTACGCATTTTCATTGTACACTCATAAAATATACATCAAAACCTACACATTTTCATTGTAAACTTAAAAAATGTACATCAAAACCTACACATTTTCATTGTACACTTAAAAAATGTACATCTAAACCTACACATTTTCATTGTAAACTTAAAAAATGTACATCAAAACCTACACATTTTCATTGTACACTTAAAAAATATACATCAAAACCTACACATTTTCATTGTACACTTAAAAAATGTACATCAAAGCTTACACATTTTCATTGTAAACTTAAAAAATATACATCAAAACCTACACATTTTCATTGTACACTCATAAAATGTACATCAAAACTTACACATTTTCATTGTACACTTAAAAAATGTACATCAAAACCTACACATTTTCATTGTAAACTTAAAAAATATACATCAAAACTTACACATTTTCATTGTACACTTAATAAATATACATCAAAACCTACACATTTTCATTGTACACTTCAAAAATATACATCAAAAACTACACATTTTCATTGTACACTTAAAAAATGTACATCAAAACCTACACATTTTCATTGTACACTCATAAAATGAACATCAACACTTACACATTTTCATTGTAAACTTAAAAAATATACATCAAAACCTACACATTTTCATTATACACTTAAAAAATGTACATCAAAACCTACACATTTTCATTGTAAACTTAAAAAATATACATCAAGACCTACACATTTTCATTGTAAACTTAAAAAATATACATCAAAACCTACACATTTTCATTGTAAACTTAAAAAATATACATCAAAACTTACACATTTTCATTGTACATTGATAAAATGTACATCAAAACCTACACATTTTCATTGTAAACTTAAAAAATATACATCAACACCTACATATTTTCATTGTACAATTAAAAAATGTACATCAAACCCTACACATTTTCATTGTAAACCTAAAAAATGTACATCAAAACCTACACATTTTCATTGTAAACTTAAAAAATATACATCAAAAGCTACACATTTTCATTGTATACTCATAAAATATACATCAAAACATACACATTTTCATTGTAAACTTAAAAAATGTACATCAAAACTTACACACTTTCATTGTACATTCATAAAATGTACATCAAAACCTACACATTTTCATTGTAAACTTAAAAAATATACATCAAAACCTACACATTTTCATTGTAAACTTAAAAAATATACATCAAAACCTACACATTTTCATTGTACACTCATAAAATGTACTTCAAAACCTACACATTTTCATTGTAAACTTAAAAAATATACATCAAAACCTACACATTTTCATTGTACACTCATAAAATGTGCATCAAAACTTACTCATTTTCATTGTACACTCATAAAATGTACATCAAAACCTACACAATTGCATTGTAAACTTAAAAAATGTACATCAAAACTTACACATTTTCGTTGTACACTTAAACAATATACATAAAAACTTACACATTTTCATTGTACACTCATAAAATGTACATCAAAACTTACACATTTTCATTGTACACTCGTAAAATGTACATCAAAACCTACACATTTTCATTGTACACTCATAAAATATACATCCAAACCTACACATTTTCATTGTAAACTTAAAAAATATACATCAAAACCTACACATTTACATTGTACACTTAAAAAATGTACATCAAAACTTACACATACTCATTGTAAACTTAAAAAATGTACATCAAAACCTACACATTTTCATTGTACACTTAAAAAATGTACATCAAAACCTACACATTTTCATTGTACACTTAAAAAATGTATATCAAAACTTACACATTTTCATTGTACACTTAAAAAATGTACATCTAAACCTGTACATTTTCATTGTAAACTTAAAAAATGTACATCAAAACGTACACATTTTCATTGTACACTTAAAAAATATACATCAAAACCTACACATTTTCATTGTACACTTAAAAAATGTACATCAAAGCTTACACATTTTCATTGTAAACTTAAAAAATATACATCAAAACCTACACATTTTCATTGTACACTCATAAAATGTACATCAAAACTAACACATTTTCATTGTACACTTAAAAAATGTACATCAAAACCTACACATTTTCATTGTAAACTTAAAAAATATACATCAAAACTTACACATTTTCATTGTACACTTAATAAATATACATCAAAACCTACACATTTTCATTGTACACTTCAAAAATATACATCAAAAACTACACATTTTCATTGTACACTTAAAAAATGTACATCAAAACCTACACATTTTCATTGTACACTCATAAAATGAACATCAACACTTACACATTTTCATTGTAAACTTAAAAAATATACATCAAAACCTACACATTTTCATTATACACTTAAAAAATGTACATCAAAACCTACACATTTTCATTGTAAACTTAAAAAATATACATCAAGACCTACACATTTTCATTGTAAACTTAAAAAATATACATCAAAACCTACACATTTTCATTGTAAACTTAAAAAATATACATCAAAACTTACACATTTTCATTGTACATTCATAAAATGTACATCAAAACCTACACATTTTCATTGTAAACTTAAAAAATATACATCAACACCTACATATTTTCATTGTACAATTAAAAAATGTACATCAAACCCTACACATTTTCATTGTAAACCTAAAAAATGTACATCAAAACCTACACATTTTCATTGTAAACTTAAAAAATATACATCAAAACTTACACACTTTCATTGTACATTCATAAAATGTACATCAAAACCTACACATTTTCATTGTAAACTTAAAAAATATACATCAAAACCTACACATTTTCATTGTAAACTTAAAAAATATACATCAAAACCTACACATTTTCATTGTACACTCATAAAATGTACTTCAAAACCTACACATTTTCATTGTAAACTTAAAAAATATACATCAAAACCTACACATTTTCATTGTACACTCATAAAACATACATCAAAACCTACACATTTTCATTGTAAACTTAAAAAGTATACCTCAAAACCTACACATTTTCATTGTACACTCATAAAATGTACATCAAAACCTACACATTTTCATTGTAAACTTAAAAAATATACATCAAAACCTACACATTTTCATTGTACGCTCATAAAATTTACAACAAAACTTACACCTTTTCATTGTACACTCATAAAATGTACATCAAAACTTACACATTTTCATTGTACACTCATAAAATGTACATCAAAACCTACACATTTGCATTGTAAACTTAAAAAATGTACATCAAAACTTACACATTTTCGTTGTACACTTAAACAATATACATCAAAACTTACACATTTTCATTGTACACTCATAAAATGTACATCAAAACTTACACATTTTCATTGTACACTCGTAAAATGTACATCAAAACCTACACATTTTCATTGTACACTCATAAAATATACATCCAAACCTACACATTTTCATTGTAAACTTAAAAAATATACATCAAAACCTACACATTTACATTGTACACTTAAAAAATGTACATCAAAACTTACACATACTCATTGTAAACTTAAAAAATGTACATCAAAACCTACACATTTTCATTGTACACTTAAAAAATGTACATCAAAACCTACACATTTTCATTGTACACTTAAAAAATGTACATCAAAACTTACACATTTTCATTGTACACTTAAAAAATGTACATCTAAACCTACACATTTTCATTGTAAACTTAAAAAATGTACATCAAAACCTACACATTTTCATTGTACACTTAAAAAATATACATCAAAACCTACACATTTTCATTGTACACTTAAAAAATGTACATCAAAGCTTACACATTTTCATTGTAAACTTAAAAAATATACATCAAAACCTACACATTTTCATTGTACACTCATAAAATGTACATCAAAACTTACACATTTTCATTGTACACTTAAAAAATGTACATCAAAACCTACACATTTTCATTGTAAACTTAAAAAATATACATCAAAACTTACACATTTTCATTGTACACTTAACAAATGTACATCAAAACCTACACATTTTCATTGTACACTTAAAAAATCTACATCAAAACTTACACATTTTCATTGTACATTCATAAAATGTACTTCAAAACTTACACATTTTCATAGTACCCTTAATAAATGTACATCAAAACGTACACATTTTCATTGTACACTTAAAAAATGTACATCAAAACCGACACATTTTCATTGTACACTTAAAAAATATACATCAAAACCTACACATTTTCATTGTACACTTAAAAAATGTACATCAAAACCTACTCATTTTCATTGTACACTTAAAAAATGTACATCAAAACTTACACATTTTCACTGTACACTTAAAAAATGTACATTAAAACCTACACATTTTCGTTATACGCTTAAAAATATACATCAAAACCTACACTTTTTCATTGTAAACTTAAAAAATATACATCAAAACCTACAGATTTTCATTGTACACTCATAAAATGTACATCAAAACCTACACATTTTCATTGTAAACTTAAAAAATATACATCAAAACCTACACTTTTTCATTGTACACTCATAAAATATACATCAAAACCTACACATTTTCATTGTAAACTTAAAAAATATACATCAAAACCTACACATTTTCATTGTACACTCATAAAATGTACATCAAAACCTACACATTTCCATTGTAAACTTAAAAAATATACATCAAAACCTACACATTTTCATTGTACACTCATAAAATGTACATTAAACTTACACATTTTTATTGTACACTCATAAAATGTACATCAAAACTTACACATTTTCATTCTACACTCATAAAATGTACATCAAAACCTACACATTTCATTGTAAACTTAAAAAATATACATCAAAACTTACACATTTTCATTGTACACTTACAAAACGTACATCAAAACTTACACATTTTCATTGTACACTTAAAAAATGTACATCAAAACTTACACATTTTCATTGTACACTTAAAAAATATTCATCAAAACCTACACATTTTCGTTGTACACTCATAAAATGTACATCAAAACTTACACATTTTCATTGTACACTCGTAAAATGTACATCAAAACCTACGCATTTTCATTGTACACTCATAAAATATACATCAAAACCTACACATTTTCATTGTAAACTTAAAAAATGTACATCAAAACCTACACATTTTCATTGTACACTTAAAAAATGTACATCTAAACCTACACATTTTCATTGTAAACTTAAAAAATGTACATCAAAACCTACACATTTTCATTGTACACTTAAAAAATATACATCAAAACCTACACATTTTCATTGTACACTTAAAAAATGTACATCAAAGCTTACACATTTTCATTGTAAACTTAAAAAATATACATCAAAACCTACACATTTTCATTGTACACTCATAAAATGTACATCAAAACTTACACATTTTCATTGTACACTTAAAAAATGTACATCAAAACCTACACATTTTCATTGTAAACTTAAAAAATATACATCAAAACTTACACATTTTCATTGTACACTTAATAAATATACATCAAAACCTACACATTTTCATTGTACACTTCAAAAATATACATCAAAAACTACACATTTTCATTGTACACTTAAAAAATGTACATCAAAACCTACACATTTTCATTGTACACTCATAAAATGAACATCAACACTTACACATTTTCATTGTAAACTTAAAAAATATACATCAAAACCTACACATTTTCATTATACACTTAAAAAATGTACATCAAAACCTACACATTTTCATTGTAAACTTAAAAAATATACATCAAGACCTACACATTTTCATTGTAAACTTAAAAAATATACATCAAAACCTACACATTTTCATTGTAAACTTAAAAAATATACATCAAAACTTACACATTTTCATTGTACATTGATAAAATGTACATCAAAACCTACACATTTTCATTGTAAACTTAAAAAATATACATCAACACCTACATATTTTCATTGTACAATTAAAAAATGTACATCAAACCCTACACATTTTCATTGTAAACCTAAAAAATGTACATCAAAACCTACACATTTTCATTGTAAACTTAAAAAATATACATCAAAAGCTACACATTTTCATTGTATACTCATAAAATATACATCAAAACATACACATTTTCATTGTAAACTTAAAAAATGTACATCAAAACTTACACACTTTCATTGTACATTCATAAAATGTACATCAAAACCTACACATTTTCATTGTAAACTTAAAAAATATACATCAAAACCTACACATTTTCATTGTAAACTTAAAAAATATACATCAAAACCTACACATTTTCATTGTACACTCATAAAATGTACTTCAAAACCTACACATTTTCATTGTAAACTTAAAAAATATACATCAAAACCTACACATTTTCATTGTACACTCATAAAATGTGCATCAAAACTTACTCATTTTCATTGTACACTCATAAAATGTACATCAAAACCTACACAATTGCATTGTAAACTTAAAAAATGTACATCAAAACTTACACATTTTCGTTGTACACTTAAACAATATACATAAAAACTTACACATTTTCATTGTACACTCATAAAATGTACATCAAAACTTACACATTTTCATTGTACACTCGTAAAATGTACATCAAAACCTACACATTTTCATTGTACACTCATAAAATATACATCCAAACCTACACATTTTCATTGTAAACTTAAAAAATATACATCAAAACCTACACATTTACATTGTACACTTAAAAAATGTACATCAAAACTTACACATACTCATTGTAAACTTAAAAAATGTACATCAAAACCTACACATTTTCATTGTACACTTAAAAAATGTACATCAAAACCTACACATTTTCATTGTACACTTAAAAAATGTATATCAAAACTTACACATTTTCATTGTACACTTAAAAAATGTACATCTAAACCTGTACATTTTCATTGTAAACTTAAAAAATGTACATCAAAACGTACACATTTTCATTGTACACTTAAAAAATATACATCAAAACCTACACATTTTCATTGTACACTTAAAAAATGTACATCAAAGCTTACACATTTTCATTGTAAACTTAAAAAATATACATCAAAACCTACACATTTTCATTGTACACTCATAAAATGTACATCAAAACTAACACATTTTCATTGTACACTTAAAAAATGTACATCAAAACCTACACATTTTCATTGTAAACTTAAAAAATATACATCAAAACTTACACATTTTCATTGTACACTTAATAAATATACATCAAAACCTACACATTTTCATTGTACACTTCAAAAATATACATCAAAAACTACACATTTTCATTGTACACTTAAAAAATGTACATCAAAACCTACACATTTTCATTGTACACTCATAAAATGAACATCAACACTTACACATTTTCATTGTAAACTTAAAAAATATACATCAAAACCTACACATTTTCATTATACACTTAAAAAATGTACATCAAAACCTACACATTTTCATTGTAAACTTAAAAAATATACATCAAGACCTACACATTTTCATTGTAAACTTAAAAAATATACATCAAAACCTACACATTTTCATTGTAAACTTAAAAAATATACATCAAAACTTACACATTTTCATTGTACATTCATAAAATGTACATCAAAACCTACACATTTTCATTGTAAACTTAAAAAATATACATCAACACCTACATATTTTCATTGTACAATTAAAAAATGTACATCAAACCCTACACATTTTCATTGTAAACCTAAAAAATGTACATCAAAACCTACACATTTTCATTGTAAACTTAAAAAATATACATCAAAACTTACACACTTTCATTGTACATTCATAAAATGTACATCAAAACCTACACATTTTCATTGTAAACTTAAAAAATATACATCAAAACCTACACATTTTCATTGTAAACTTAAAAAATATACATCAAAACCTACACATTTTCATTGTACACTCATAAAATGTACTTCAAAACCTACACATTTTCATTGTAAACTTAAAAAATATACATCAAAACCTACACATTTTCATTGTACACTCATAAAACATACATCAAAACCTACACATTTTCATTGTAAACTTAAAAAGTATACCTCAAAACCTACACATTTTCATTGTACACTCATAAAATGTACATCAAAACCTACACATTTTCATTGTAAACTTAAAAAATATACATCAAAACCTACACATTTTCATTGTACGCTCATAAAATTTACAACAAAACTTACACCTTTTCATTGTACACTCATAAAATGTACATCAAAACTTACACATTTTCATTGTACACTCATAAAATGTACATCAAAACCTACACATTTGCATTGTAAACTTAAAAAATGTACATCAAAACTTACACATTTTCGTTGTACACTTAAACAATATACATCAAAACTTACACATTTTCATTGTACACTCATAAAATGTACATCAAAACTTACACATTTTCATTGTACACTCGTAAAATGTACATCAAAACCTACACATTTTCATTGTACACTCATAAAATATACATCCAAACCTACACATTTTCATTGTAAACTTAAAAAATATACATCAAAACCTACACATTTACATTGTACACTTAAAAAATGTACATCAAAACTTACACATACTCATTGTAAACTTAAAAAATGTACATCAAAACCTACACATTTTCATTGTACACTTAAAAAATGTACATCAAAACCTACACATTTTCATTGTACACTTAAAAAATGTACATCAAAACTTACACATTTTCATTGTACACTTAAAAAATGTACATCTAAACCTACACATTTTCATTGTAAACTTAAAAAATGTACATCAAAACCTACACATTTTCATTGTACACTTAAAAAATATACATCAAAACCTACACATTTTCATTGTACACTTAAAAAATGTACATCAAAGCTTACACATTTTCATTGTAAACTTAAAAAATATACATCAAAACCTACACATTTTCATTGTACACTCATAAAATGTACATCAAAACTTACACATTTTCATTGTACACTTAAAAAATGTACATCAAAACCTACACATTTTCATTGTAAACTTAAAAAATATACATCAAAACTTACACATTTTCATTGTACACTTAATAAATATACATCAAAACCTACACATTTTCATTGTACACTTCAAAAATATACATCAAAAACTACACATTTTCATTGTACACTTAAAAAATGTACATCAAAACCTACACATTTTCATTGTACACTCATAAAATGAACATCAACACTTACACATTTTCATTGTAAACTTAAAAAATATACATCAAAACCTACACATTTTCATTGTACACTTAAAAAATGTACATCAAAACCTACACATTTTCATTGTACACTTATAAAATGATCATCAACACTTACACATTTTCATTGTACACTCATAAAATGTACATCAAAACTTACACATTTTCATTGTACTCTCATAAAATGTACATCAAAGCTTACACATTCTTATTGTACACTCATAAAATGTGCATCAAAACTTGCACATTTTCATTGTACACTCATATAATGTAATTCAAAATCTACACATTTTCATTGTACACTCATAAAGTGTACATCAAAACTTACACATTTTCATTGTACACTCATATAATGTACATCAAAACTTACACATTTTCATTGTACACTCATAAAATGTACATCAAAACTTACACATTTTTATTGTACACTCAAAAAATGTACATCAAACCCTACACATTTTCATTGTAAACTTAAAAAATGTACATCAAAACTTACACATTTTCATTGTACACTTACAAAATGTACATCAAAACATACACATTTTAATTGTACACTTAACAAATGTACATCAAAACCTACACATTTTCATTGTACACTTAAAAAATCTACATCAAAACTTACACATTTTCATTGTACATTCATAAAATGTACTTCAAAACTTACACATTTTCATAGTACCCTTAATAAATGTACATCAAAACGTACACATTTTCATTGTACACTTAAAAAATGTACATCAAAACCGACACATTTTTATTGTACACTTAAAAAATATACATCAAAACCTACACATTTTCATTGTACACTTAAAAAATGTACATCAAAACCTACTCATTTTCATTGTACACTTAAAAAATCTACATCAAAACTTACACATTTTCATTGTACATTCATAAAATGTACTTCAAAACTTACACATTTTCATAGTACCCTTAATAAATGTACATCAAAACGTACACATTTTCATTGTACACTTAAAAAATGTACATCAAAACCGACACATTTTCATTGTACACTTAAAAAATATACATCAAAACTTACACATTTTCACTGTACACTTAAAAAATGTACATTAAAACCTACACATTTTCGTTATACGCTTAAAAATATACATCAAAACCTACACTTTTTCATTGTAAACTTAAAAAATATACATCAAAACCTACAGATTTTCATTGTACACTCATAAAATGTACATCAAAACCTACACATTTTCATTGTAAACTTAAAAAATATACATCAAAACCTAAACTTTTTCATTGTAGACTCATAAAATATACATCAAAACCTACACATTTTCATTGTAAACTTAAAAAATATACATCAAAACCTACACATTTTCATTGTACACTCATAAAATGTACATCAAAACCTACACATTTCCATTGTAAACTTAAAAAATATACATCAAAACCTACACATTTTCATTGTACACTCATAAAATGTACATTAAACTTACACATTTTTATTGTACACTCATAAAATGTACATCAAAACTTACACATTTTCATTCTACACTCATAAAATGTACATCAAAACCTACACATTTCATTGTAAACTTAAAAAATGTACATCAAAACTTACACATTTTCATTGTACACTTACAAAACGTACATCAAAACTTACACATTTTCATTGTACACTTAAAAAATGTACATCAAAACTTACACATTTACATTGTACACTTAAAAAATGTACATCAAAACATACACATACTCATTGTAAACTTAAAAAATGTACATCAAAACCTACACATTTTCATTGTACACTTAAAAAATGTACATCAAAACCTACACATTTTCATTGTACACTTAAAAAATGTACATCAAAACTTACACATTTTCATTGTACACTTAAAAAATGTACATCTAAACCTACACATTTTCATTGTAAACTTAAAAAATGTACATCAAAACCTACACATTTTCATTGTACACTTAAAAAATATACATCAAAACCTACACATTTTCATTGTACACTTAAAAAATGTACATCAAAGCTTACACATTTTCATTGTAAACTTAAAAAATATACATCAAAACCTACACATTTTCATTGTACACTCATAAAATGTACATCAAAACTTACACATTTTCATTGTACACTTAAAAAATGTACATCAAAACCTACACATTTTCATTGTAAACTTAAAAAATATACATCAAAACTTACACATTTTCATTGTACACTTAATAAATATACATCAAAACCTACACATTTTCATTGTACACTTCAAAAATATACATCAAAAACTACACATTTTCATTGTACACTTAAAAAATGTACACCAAAACCTACACATTTTCATTGTACACTCATAAAATGAACATCAACACTTACACATTTTCATTGTAAACTTAAAAAATATACATCAAAACCTACACATTTTCATTGTACACTTAAAAAATGTACATCAAAACCTACACATTTTCATTGTACACTTATAAAATGATCATCAACACTTACACATTTTCATTGTACACTCATAAAATGTACATCAAAACTTACACATTTTCATTGTACTCTCATAAAATGTACATCAAAGCTTACACATTCTTATTGTACACTCATAAAATGTGCATCAAAACTTGCACATTTTCATTGTACACTCATATAATGTAATTCAAAATCTACACATTTTCATTGTACACTCATAAAGTGTACATCAAAACTTACACATTTTCATTGTACACTCATATAATGTACATCAAAACTTACACATTTTCATTGTACACTCATAAAATGTACATCAAAACTTACACATTTTTATTGTACACTCAAAAAATGTACATCAAACCCTACACATTTTCATTGTAAACTTAAAAAATGTACATCAAAACTTACACATTTTCATTGTACACTTACAAAATGTACATCAAAACATACACATTTTAATTGTACACTTAACAAATGTACATCAAAACCTACACATTTTCATTGTACACTTAAAAAATCTACATCAAAACTTACACATTTTCATTGTACATTCATAAAATGTACTTCAAAACTTACACATTTTCATAGTACCCTTAATAAATGTACATCAAAACGTACACATTTTCATTGTACACTTAAAAAATGTACATCAAAACCGACACATTTTCATTGTACACTTAAAAAATATACATCAAAACCTACACATTTTCATTGTACACTTAAAAAATGTACATCAAAACCTACTCATTTTCATTGTACACTTAAAAAATGTACATCAAAACTTACACATTTTCACTGTACACTTAAAAAATGTACATTAAAACCTACACATTTTCGTTATACGCTTAAAAATATACATCAAAACCTACACTTTTTCATTGTAAACTTAAAAAATATACATCAAAACCTACAGATTTTCATTGTACACTCATAAAATGTACATCAAAACCTACACATTTTCATTGTAAACTTAAAAAATATACATCAAAACCTAAACTTTTTCATTGTAGACTCATAAAATATACATCAAAACCTACACATTTTCATTGTAAACTTAAAAAATATACATCAAAACCTACACATTTTCATTGTACACTCATAAAATGTACATCAAAACCTACACATTTCCATTGTAAACTTAAAAAATATACATCAAAACCTACACATTTTCATTGTACACTCATAAAATGTACATTAAACTTACACATTTTTATTGTACACTCATAAAATGTACATCAAAACTTACACATTTTCATTCTACACTCATAAAATGTACATCAAAACCTACACATTTCATTGTAAACTTAAAAAATGTACATCAAAACTTACACATTTTCATTGTACACTTACAAAACGAACATCAAAACTTACACATTTTCATTGTACACTTAAAAAATGTACATCAAAACTTACACATTTTCATTGTACACTTAAAAAATATTCATCAAAACCTACACATTTTCGTTGTACACTCATAAAATGTACATCAAAACTTACACATTTTCATTGTACACTCGTAAAATGTACATCAAAACCTACGCATTTTCATTGTACACTCATAAAATATACATCAAAACCTACACATTTTCATTGTAAACTTAAAAAATGTACATCAAAACCTACACATTTTCATTGTACACTTAAAAAATGTACATCTAAACCTACACATTTTCATTGTAAACTTAAAAAATGTACATCAAAACCTACACATTTTCATTGTACACTTAAAAAATATACATCAAAACCTACACATTTTCATTGTACACTTAAAAAATGTACATCAAAGCTTACACATTTTCATTGTAAACTTAAAAAATATACATCAAAACCTACACATTTTCATTGTACACTCATAAAATGTACATCAAAACTTACACATTTTCATTGTACACTTAAAAAATGTACATCAAAACCTACACATTTTCATTGTAAACTTAAAAAATATACATCAAAACTTACACATTTTCATTGTACACTTAATAAATATACATCAAAACCTACACATTTTCATTGTACACTTCAAAAATATACATCAAAAACTACACATTTTCATTGTACACTTAAAAAATGTACATCAAAACCTACACATTTTCATTGTACACTCATAAAATGAACATCAACACTTACACATTTTCATTGTAAACTTAAAAAATATACATCAAAACCTACACATTTTCATTATACACTTAAAAAATGTACATCAAAACCTACACATTTTCATTGTAAACTTAAAAAATATACATCAAGACCTACACATTTTCATTGTAAACTTAAAAAATATACATCAAAACCTACACATTTTCATTGTAAACTTAAAAAATATACATCAAAACTTACACATTTTCATTGTACATTGATAAAATGTACATCAAAACCTACACATTTTCATTGTAAACTCAAAAAATATACATCAACACCTACATATTTTCATTGTACAATTAAAAAATGTACATCAAACCCTACACATTTTCATTGTAAACCTAAAAAATGTACATCAAAACCTACACATTTTCATTGTAAACTTAAAAAATATACATCAAAAGCTACACATTTTCATTGTACACTCATAAAATATACATCAAAACATACACATTTTCATTGTAAACTTAAAAAATATACATCAAAACTTACACACTTTCATTGTACATTCATAAAATGTACATCAAAACCTACACATTTTCATTGTAAACTTAAAAAATATACATCAAAACCTACACATTTTCATTGTAAACTTAAAAAATATACATCAAAACCTACACATTTTCATTGTACACTCATAAAATGTACTTCAAAACCTACACATTTTCATTGTAAACTTAAAAAATATACATCAAAACCTACACATTTTCATTGTACACTCATAAAACATACATCAAAACCTACACATTTTCATTGTAAACTTAAAAAATATACATCAAAACCTACACATTTTCATTGTACACTCATAAAATGTACATCAAAACCTACACATTTTCATTGTAAACTTAAAAAATATACATCAAAACCTACACATTTTCATTGTACGCTCATAAAATTTACAACAAAACTTACACCTTTTCATTGTACACTCATAAAATGTACATCAAAACTTACACATTTTCATTGTACACTCATAAAATGTACATCAAAACCTACACATTTGCATTGTAAACTTAAAAAATGTACATCAAAACTTACACATTTTCGTTGTACACTTAAACAATATACATCAAAACTTACACATTTTCATTGTACACTCATAAAATGTACATCAAAACTTACACATTTTCATTGTACACTCGTAAAATGTACATCAAAACCTACACATTTTCATTGTACACTCATAAAATATACATCCAAACCTACACATTTTCATTGTAAACTTAAAAAATATACATCAAAACCTACATATTTACATTGTACACTTAAAAAATGTACATCAAAACTTACACATACTCATTGTAAACTTAAAAAATGTACATCAAAACCTACACATTTTCATTGTACACTTAAAAAATGTACATCAAAACCTACACATTTTCATTGTACACTTAAAAAATGTACATCAAAACTTACACATTTTCATTGTACACTTAAAAAATGTACATCTAAACCTACACATTTTCATTGTAAACTTAAAAAATGTACATCAAAACCTACACATTTTCATTGTACACTTAAAAAATATACATCAAAACCTACACATTTTCATTGTACACTTAAAAAATGTACATCAAAGCTTACACATTTTCATTGTAAACTTAAAAAATATACATCAAAACCTACACATTTTCATTGTACACTCATAAAATGTACATCAAAACTTACACATTTTCATTGTACACTTAAAAAATGTACATCAAAACCTACTCATTTTCATTGTAAACTTAAAAAATATACATCAAAACTTACACATTTTCATTGTACACTTAATAAATATACATCAAAACCTACACATTTTCATTGTACACTTCAAAAATATACATCAAAAACTACACATTTTCATTGTACACTTAAAAAATGTACATCAAAACCTACACATTTTCATTGTACACTCATAAAATGAACATCAACACTTACACATTTTCATTGTAAACTTAAAAAATATACATCAAAACCTACACATTTTCATTGTACACTTAAAAAATGTACATCAAAACCTACACATTTTCATTGTACACTTATAAAATGATCATCAACACTTACACATTTTCATTGTACACTCATAAAATGTACATCAAAACTTACACATTTTCATTGTACTCTCATAAAATGTACATCAAAGCTTACACATTCTTATTGTACACTCATAAAATGTGCATCAAAACTTGCACATTTTCATTGTACACTCATATAATGTAATTCAAAATCTACACATTTTCATTGTACACTCATAAAGTGTACATCAAAACTTACACATTTTCATTGTACACTAATATAATGTTCATCAAAACTTACACATTTTCATTGTACACTCATAAAATGTACATCAAAACTTACACATTTTTATTGTACACTCAAAAAATGTACATCAAACCCTACACATTTTCATTGTAAACTTAAAAAATGTACATCAAAACTTACACATTTTCATTGTACACTTACAAAATGTACATCAAAACATACACATTTTAATTGTACACTTAACAAATGTACATCAAAACCTACACATTTTCATTGTACACTTAAAAAATCTACATCAAAACTTACACATTTTCATTGTACATTCATAAAATGTACTTCAAAACTTACACATTTTCATAGTACCCTTAATAAATGTACATCAAAACGTACACATTTTCATTGTACACTTAAAAAATGTACATCAAAACCGACACATTTTCATTGTACACTTAAAAAATATACATCAAAACCTACACATTTTCATTGTACACTTAAAAAATGTACATCAAAACCTACTCATTTTCATTGTACACTTAAAAAATGTACATCAAAACTTACACATTTTCACTGTACACTTAAAAAATGTACATTAAAACCTACACATTTTCATTATACGCTTAAAAATATACATCAAAACCTACACTTTTTCATTGTAAACTTAAAAAATATACATCAAAACCTACAGATTTTCA
Source organism: Tenodera sinensis (assembly GCA_030765045.1). Lineage (NCBI taxonomy): Eukaryota > Metazoa > Arthropoda > Insecta > Mantodea > Mantidae > Tenodera > Tenodera sinensis. The sequence continues at coordinate 163,557,956 of CM060963.1, read as the reverse complement.
TTGTACACTCATAAAATGTACATCAAAGCCTACACATTTTCATTGTAAACTTAAAAAATATACATCAAAACCTACACTTTTTCATTGTACACTCATAAAATATACATCAAAACCTACACATTTTCATTGTAAACTTAAAAAATATACATCAAAACCTACACATTTTCATTGTACACTCATAAAATGTACATCAAAACCTACACATTTCCATTGTAAACTTAAAAAATATACATCAAAACCTACACATTTTCATTGTACACTCATAAAATGTACATTAAACTTACACATTTTTATTGTACACTCATAAAATGTACATCAAAACTTACACATTTTCATTCTACACTCATAAAATGTACATCAAAACCTACACATTTCATTGTAAACTTAAAAAATGTACATCAAAACTTACACATTTTCATTGTACACTTACAAAACGTACATCAAAACTTATACATTTTCATTGTACACTTAAAAAATGTACATCAAAACTTACACATTTTCATTGTACACTTAAAAAATATTCATCAAAACCTACACATTTTCGTTGTACACTCATAAAATGTACATCAAAACTTACACATTTTCATTGTACACTCGTAAAATGTACATCAAAACCTACGCATTTTCATTGTACACTCATAAAATATACATCAAAACCTACACATTTTCATTGTAAACTTAAAAAATTTACATCAAAACCTACACATTTTCATTGTACACTTAAATTATGTACATCAAAACTTACACATTTTCATTGTAAACTTAAAAAATGTACATCAAAACCTACACATTTTCATTGTACACTTAAAAAATGTACATCAAAACCTACACATTTTCATTGTACACTTCAAAAATGTCCATCAAAACTTACACATCTTCATTGTACACTTAAAAAATGTACATCAAAACCTACACATTTTCATTGAAAACTTAAAAAATGTACATTAACACCTACACATTTTCATTGTACACTTAAAAAATATACATCAAAACCTACACATTTTCATTGTACACTTAAAAAATGTACATCAAAACTTACACATTTTCATTGTAAACGTAAAAAATATACATCAAAACCTACACATTTTCATTGTACACTTAAAAAATATACATCCAAACCTACACATTTTCATTGTGCACTTCAAAAATATACATCAAAAACTACACATTTTCATTGTACACTTAAAAAATTTACATCAAAACCTACACATTTTCATTGTAAACTTAAAAAATATACATCAAAACTTACACATTTTCATTGTACACTTAAAAAATATACATCAAAACCTACACATTTTCATTGTACACTTCAAAAATATACATCAAAAACTACACAAGTTCATTGTACACTCATAAAATGTACATTAAAACTTACACATTTTCATTGTACACTTAAAAAATGTACATCAAAACTTACACATTTTCATTGTACACTCATAAAATGAACATCAACACTTACACATTTTCATTGTAAACTTAAAAAATATACATCAAAACTTACACATTTTCATTGTACACTAAGAAAATATACATCAAAACCTACACATTTTCATTGTAAACTTAAAAAATATACATCAAAAACTACACATTTTCATTGTACACTCATAAAATGTACATCAAAACTTACACATTTTCATTGTACACTTAAAAATGTACATCAAAACATACACATTTTCATTGTACACTCACAAAATGAACATCAACACTTACACATTTTCATTGTAAACCTAAAAAATATACATCAAAACCTACACATTTTCATAGTACACTCATAAAATGTACATCAAAACTTACACATTTTCATTGTAAACTTAAAAAATATACATCAAAACTTACACATTTTCCTTGTACACTCATAAAATGTACATCAAAACCTACACATTTTCATTGTAAACTTAAAAAATATACATCAAAACCTACACATTTTCATTGTACGCTCATAAAATTTACAACAAAACTTACACATTTTCATTGTACACTCATAAAATGTACATCAAAACTTACACATTTTCATTGTACACTCATAAAATGTACATCAAAACCTACACATTTGCATTGTAAACTTAAAAAATGTACATCAAAACTTACACATTTTCGTTGTACACTTAAACAATATACATCAAAACTTACACATTTTCATTGTACACTCATAAAATGTACATCAAAACTTACACATTTTCATTGTACACTCGTAAAATGTACATCAAAACCTACACATTTTCATTGTACACTCATAAAATATACATCCAAACCTACACATTTTCATTGTAAACTTAAAAAATATACATCAAAACCTACACATTTACATTGTACACTTAAAAAATGTACATCAAAACTTACACATACTCATTGTAAACTTAAAAAATGTACATCAAAACCTACACATTTTCATTGTACACTTAAAAAATGTACATCAAAACCTACACATTTTCATTGTACACTTAAAAAATGTACATCAAAACTTACACATTTTCATTGTACACTTAAAAAATGTACATCTAAACCTTCACATTTTCATTGTAAACTTAAAAAATGTACATCAAAACCTACACATTTTCATTGTACACTTAAAAAATATACATCAAAACCTACACATTTTCATTGTACACTCAAAAAATGTACATCAAAGCTTACACATTTTCATTGTAAACTTAAAAAATATACATCAAAACCTACACATTTTCATTGTACACTCATAAAATGTACATCAAAACTTACACATTTTCATTGTACACTTAAAAAATGTACATCAAAACCTACACATTTTCATTGTAAACTTAAAAAATATACATCAAAACTTACACATTTTCATTGTACACTTAATAAATATACATCAAAACCTACACATTTTCATTGTACACTTAAAAAATGTACATCAAAACCTACACATTTTCATTGTACACTCATAAAATGAACATCAACACTTACACATTTTCATTGTAAACTTAAAAAATATACATCAAAACCTACACATTTTCATTGTACACTTAGAAAATGTACATCAAAACCTACACATTTTCATTGTAAACTTAAAAAATATACATCAAGACCTACACATTTTCATTGTAAACTTAAAAAATATACATCAAAACCTACACATTTTCATTGTAAACTTAAAAAATATACATCAAAACTTACACATTTTCATTGTACATTCATAAAATGTACATCAAAACCTACACATTTTCATTGTAAACTTAAAAAATATACATCAACACCTACACATTTTCATTGTACACTTAAAAAATGTACATCAAACCCTACACATTTTCATTGTAAACCTAAAAAATGTACATCAAAAGCTACACATTTTCATTTTACACTCATAAAATATACATCAAAACATACACATTTTCATTGTAAACTTAAAAAATATACATCAAAACTTACACACTTTCATTGTACATTCATAAAATGTACATCAAAACCTACACATTTTCATTGTAAACTTAAAAAATATACATCAAAACCTACACATTTTCATTACAAACTTAAAAAATATACATCAAAACCTACACATTTTCATTGTACACTCATAAAATGTACATCAAAACCTACACATTTTCATTGTAAACTTAAAAAATATACATCAAAACCTACACATTTTCATTGTACACTCATAAAACATACATCAAAACCTACACATTTTCATTGTAAACTTAAAAAATATACATCAAAAGCTACACATTTTCATTGTACACTCATAAAATGTACATCAAAACCTACACATTTTCATTGTAAACTTAAAAAATATACATCAAAACCTACACATTTTCATTGTACGCTCATAAAATTTACAACAAAACTTACACATTTTCATTGTACACTCATAAAATGTACATCAAAACTTACACATTTTCATTGTACACTCATAAAATGTACATCAAAACCTACACATTTGCATTGTAAACTTAAAAAATGTACATCAAAACTTACACATTTTCGTTGTACACTTAAACAATATACATCAAAACTTACACATTTTCATTGTACACTCATAAAATGTACATCAAAACTTACACATTTTCATTGTACACTCGTAAAATGTACATCAAAACCTACACATTTTCATTGTACACTCATAAAATATACATCCAAACCTACACATTTTCATTGTAAACTTAAAAAATATACATCAAAACCTACACATTTACATTGTACACTTAAAAAATGTACATCAAAACTTACACATACTCATTGTAAACTTAAAAAATGTACATCAAAACCTACACATTTTCATTGTACACTTAAAAAATGTACATCAAAACCTACACATTTTCATTGTACACTTAAAAAATGTACATCAAAAATTACACATTTTCATTGTACACTTAAAAAATGTACATCTAAACCTGCACATTTTCATTGTAAACTTAAAAAATGTACATCAAAACCTACACATTTTCATTGTACACTTAAAAAATACACATCAAAACCTACACATTTTCATTGTACACTTAAAAAATGTACATCAAAGCTTACACATTTTCATTGTAAACTTAAAAAATATACATCAAAACCTACACATTTTCATTGTACACTCATAAAATGTACATCAAAACTTACACATTTTCATTGTACACTTAAAAAATGTACATCAAAACCTACACATTTTCATTGTAAACTTAAAAAATATACATCAAAACTTACACATATTCATTGTACACTTAATAAATATACATCAAAACCTACACATTTTCATTGTACACTTAAAAAATGTACATCAAAACCTACACATTTTCATTGTACACTCATAAAATGAACATCAACACTTACACATTTTCATTGTAAACTTAAAAAATATACATCAAAACCTACACATTTTCATTGTACACTTAAAAAATGTACATCAAAACCTACACATTTTCATTGTAAACTTAAAAAATATACATCAAAACTGACACATTTTCATTGTACACTTAAAAAATATACATCCAAACCTACACATTTTCATTGTACACTTCAAAAATATACATCAAAAACTACACATTTTTATTGTACACTCATAAAATGAACATGAACACTTACACATTTTCATTGAAAACTTAAAAAATATACATCAAAACTTACACATTTTCATTGTACACTTAGAAAATATACATCAAAACCTACACATTTTCATTGTACACTTAAAAAATGTACATCAAAACCTACACATTTTCATTGTACACTCATAAAATGAACATCAACACTTACACATTTTCATTGTAAACTTAAAAAATATACATCAAAACCTACACATTTTCATTGTACACTTAAAAAATGTACATCAAAACCTACACATTTTCATTGTACACTTATAAAATGATCATCAACACTTACACATTTTCATTGTACACTCATAAAATGTACATCAAAACTTACACATTTTCATTGTACTCTCATAAAATGTACATCAAAGCTTACACATTCTTATTGTACACTCATAAAATGTGCATCAAAACTTGCACATTTTCATTGTACACTCATAAAATGTAATTCAAAATCTACACATTTTCATTGTACACTCATAAAGTGTACATCAAAACTTACACATTTTCATTGTACACTCATATAATGTACATGAAAACTTACACATTTTCATTGTACACTCATAAAATGTACATCAGAACTTACACATTTTTATTGTACACTCAAAAAATGTACATCAAACCCTACACATTTTCATTGTACACTTACAAAATGTACATCAAAACATACACATTTTAATTGTACACATAACAAATGTACATCAAAACCTACACATTTTCATTGTACACTTAAAGAATCTACATCAAAACTTACACATTTTCATTGTACATTCATAAAATGTACTTCAAAACTTACACATTTTCATAGTACCCTTAATAAATGTACATCAAAACGTACACATTTTCATTGTACACTTAAAAAATGTACATCAAAACCGACACATTTTCATTGTACACTTAAAAAATATACATCAAAACCTACACATTTTCATTGTACACTTAAAAAATGTACATCAAAACTTACACATTTTCATTGTACACTTACAAAATGTACATCAAAACATACACATTTTAATTGTACACATAACAAATGTACATCAAAACCTACACATTTTCATTGTACACTTAAAGAATCTACATCAAAACTTACACATTTTCATTGTACATTCATAAAATGTACTTCAAAACTTACACATTTTCATAGTACCCTTAATAAATGTACATCAAAACGTACACATTTTCATTGTACACTTAAAAAATGTACATCAAAACCGACACATTTTCATTGTACACTTAAAAAATATACATCAAAACCTACACATTTTCATTGTACACTTAAAAAATGTACATCAAAACTTACACATTTTCACTGTACACTTAAAAAATGTACATTAAAACCTACACATTTTCATTATACGCTTAAAAATATACATCAAAACCTACACATTTTCATTGTACACTTAAAAAATATACATCAAAACCTACACATTTTCATTGTAAACTTAAAAAATATACATCAAAACCTACAGATTTTCATTGTACACTCATAAAATGTACATCAAAGCCTACACATTTTCATTGTAAACTTAAAAAATATACATCAAAACCTACACTTTTTCATTGTACACTCATAAAATATACATCAAAACCTACACATTTTCATTGTAAACTTAAAAAATATACATCAAAACCTACACATTTTCATTGTACACTCATAAAATGTACATCACAACCTACACATTTCCATTGTAAACTTAAAAAATATACATCAAAACCTACACATTTTCATTGTACACTCATAAAATGTACATTAAACTTACACATTTTTATTGTATACTCATAAAATGTACATCAAAACTTACACATTTTCATTCTACACTCATAAAATGTACATCAAAACCTACACATTTCATTGTAAACTTAAAAAATGTACATCAAAACTTACACATTTTCATTGTACACTTACAAAACGTACATCAAAACTTACACATTTTCATTGTACACTTAAAAAATGTACATCAAAGCTTACACATTTTCATTGTACACTTAAAAAATATTCATCAAAACCTACACATTTTCGTTGTACACTCATAAAATGTACATCAAAACTTACACATTTTCATTGTACACTCGTAAAATGTACATCAAAACCTACGCATTTTCATTGTACACTCATAAAATATACATCAAAACCTACACATTTTCATTGTAAACTTAAAAAATTTACATCAAAACCTACACATTTTCATTGTACACTTAAATTATGTACATCAAAACTTACACATTTTCATTGTAAACTTAAAAAATGTACATCAAAACCTACACATTTTCATGGTACACTTAAAAAATGTACATCAAAACCTACACATTTTCATTGTACACTTCAAAAATGTCCATCAAAACTTACACATTTTCATTGTACACTTAAAAAATGTACATCAAAACCTACACATTTTCATTGAAAACTTAAAAAATGTACATTAACACCTACACATTTTCATTGTACACTTAAAAAATATACATCAAAACCTACACATTTTCATTGTACACTTAAAAAATGTACATCAAAACTTACACATTTTCATTGTAAACGTAAAAAATATACATCAAAACCTACACATTTTCATTGTACACTCATAAAATGTACATCAAAACTTACACATTTTCATTGTACACTTAAAAAATGTACATCAAAACCTACACATTTTCATTGTAAACTTAAAAAATATACATTAAAACTTACACATTTTCATTGTACACTTAAAAAATATACATCCAAACCTACACATTTTCATTGTACACTTCAAAAATAGACATAAAAAACTACACATTTTCATTGTACACTTAAAAAATGTACATCAAAACCTACACATTTTCATTGTAAACTTAAAAAATATACATCAAAACTTACACATTTTCATTGTACACTTAAAAAATATACATCAAAACCTACACATTTTCATTGTACACTTCAAAAATATACATCAAAAACTACACAAGTTCATTGTACACTCATAAAATGTACATTAAAACTTACACATTTTCATTGTACACTTAAAAAATGTACATCAAAACTTACACATTTTCATTGTACACTCATAAAATGAACATCAACACTTACACATTTTCATTGTAAACTTAAAAAATATACATCAAAACTTACACATTTTCATTGTACACTAAGAAAATATACATCAAAACCTACACATTTTCATTGTAAACTTAAAAAATATACATCAAAAACTACACATTTTCATTGTACACTCATAAAATGTACATCAAAACTTACACATTTTCATTGTACACTTAAAAAATGTACATCAAAACATACACATTTTCATTGTACACTCACAAAATGAACATCAACACTTACACATTTTCATTGTAAACTTAAAAAATATACATCAAAACCTACACATTTTCATAGTACACTCATAAAATGTACATCAAAACTTACACATTTTCATTGTAAACTTAAAAAATATACATCAAAACTTACACATTTTCCTTGTACACTCATAAAATGTACATCAAAACCTACACATTTTCATTGTAAACTTAAAAAATATACATCAAAACCTACACATTTTCATTGTACACTCATAAAATGTACATCAAAACATACACATTCTCATTGTAAATTTAAAAAATATACATCAAAACTTACACATTTTCATTGTACACTCATAAAATGTAAATCAAAACCTACACATTTTCATTGTAAACTTAAAAAATATACATCAAAACCTACACATTTTCATTGTAAACTTAAAAAATATACATCAAAACCTACACATTTTCATTGTACACTCATAAAATGTACATCAAAACGTACACATTTTCATTGTAAGCTTAAAAAATATACATCAAAACCTACACATTTTCATTGTACACTCATAAAATATACATCAAAACATACACATTTTCATTGTAAACTTAAAAAATATACATCAAAACTTACACATTTTCATAGTACACTTAATAAATGCACATCAAAACGTACACATTTTCATTGTACACTTAAAAGATGTACATCCAAACCTACACATTTTCATTGTACACTTAAAAAATGTACATCAAAACTTACACATTTTCATTGTGCACTTAAAAAATGGACATCAAAACCTAGACATTTTCATTGTACACTTAAAGAATATACATCAAAACCTACACATTTTCATTGTACACTTAAAAAATGTACATCAAAACCTACACATTTTCATTGTACACTTAAAAAATGTACATCAAAACTTACACATTTTCACTGTACACTTAGAAAATGTACATTAAAACCTACACATTTTCATTATACGCTTAAAAAATATACATCAAAACCCACACATTTTCATTGTACACTTAAAAAATATACATCAAAACCTACAGATTTTCATTGTACACTCATAAAATGTACATCAAAACCTACACATTTTCATTGTAAACTTAAAAAATATACATCAAAACCTACATATTTTCATTGTACACTCATAAAATATACATTAAAACCTACACATTTTCATTGTAAACTTAAAAAATATACATCAAAACCTACACATTTTCATTGTACACTCATAAAATGTACATCAAAACCTACACATTTCCATTGTAAACTTAAAAAGTATACATCAAAACCTACACATTTTCATTGTACACTCATAAAATGTACATTAAACTTACACATTTTTATTGTACACTCATAAAATGTACATCAAAACTTACACATTTTCATTCTACACTCATAAAATGTACATCAAAACCTACACATTTTCATTGTAAACTTAAAAAATGTACATCAAAACTTACACATTTTCATTGTACACTTACAAAGCGTACATCAAAACTTACATATTTTCATTGTACACTTAAAAAATGTACATCAAAACTTACACATTTTCATTGTACACTTAAAAAATATACATCAAAACCTACACATTTTCATTGTACACTTATAAAATGTACATCAAAACTTACACATTTTCATTGTACACTCGTAAAATGTACATCAAAACCTACACACTTTCATTGTACACTCATAAAATATACATCAAAACCTACACATTTTCATTGTAAACTTAAAAAATATACATCAAAACCTACACATTTTCACTGTACACTTAAATTATGTACATCAAAACCTACACATTTTCATTGTACACTTAAAAAATGTACATCAAAACTTACACATTTTCATTGTACACTTAAAAAATGTACATCAAAACCTACACATTTTCATTGAAAACTTAAAAAATGTACATTAACACCTACACATTTTCATTGTACACTTAAAAAGTATACATCAAAACCTACACATTTTCATTGTAAACTTAAAAAATATACATCAAAACCCACACATTTTCAATGTACACTCATAAAATGTACATCAAAACTTACACATTTTCATTGTACACTTAAAAAATGTACATCAAAACCTACACATTTTCATTGTAAACTTAAAAAATATACATCAAAACTGACACATTTTCATTGTACACTTAAAAAATATACATCCAAACCTACACATTTTCATTGTACACTTCAAAAATATACATCAAAAACTACACATTTTTATTGTACACTCATAAAATGAACATGAACACTTACACATTTTCATTGAAAACTTAAAAAATATACATCAAAACTTACACATTTTCATTGTACACTTAGAAAATATACATCAAAACCTACACATTTTCATTGTAAACTTAAAAAATATACATCAAAAACTACACATTTTCATTGTACACTTAACAAATGTACATCAAAACCTACACATTTTCATTCTAAACTTAAAAAATATACATCAAAAACTACACATTTTCATTGTACACTCATAAAATGTACATCAAAACTTACACATTTTCATTGTACACTTAAAAAATGTACATCAAAACTTACACACTTTCATTGTACACTCATAAAATGAACATCAACACTTACACATTTTCATTGTAAACTTAAAAAATATACATCAAAAACTACACATTTTCATAGTACACTCATAAAATGTACATCAAAACCTACACATTTTCATTGTAAACTTAAAAAATATACATCAAAACCTACACATTTTCATTGTACACTCTAAAAATGTACATCAAAACATACACATTCTCATTGTAAATTTAAAAAATATACATCAAAACTTACACATTTTCATGGTACACTCATAAAATGTAAATCAAAACCTACACATTTTCATTGTAAACTTAAAAAATATACATCAAGACCTACACATTTTCATTGTAAACTTAAAAAATATACATCAAAACCTACACATTTTCATTGTAAACTTAAAAAATATACATCAAAACTTACACATTTTCATTGTACATTCATAAAATGTACATCAAAGCCTACACATTTTCATTGTAAACTTAAAAAATATACATCAACACCTACACATTTTCATTGTACACTTAAAAAATGTACATCAAAACCTACACATTTTCATTGTAAACTTAAAAAATGTACATCAAAACTTACACATTTTCCTTGTACACTCATAAAATGTACATCAAAAACCTACACATTTTCATTGTACACTTAAAAAATATACATCAAAACCTACACATTTTCATTGTAAACTTAAAAAATATACATCAAAACTTACACACTTTCATTGTACATTCATAAAATGTACATCAAAACCTACACATTTTCATTGTAAACTTAAAAAATATACATCAAAACCTACACATTTTCATTGTAAACTTAAAAAATATACATCAAAACCTACACATTTTCATTGTACACTCATAAAATGTACATCAAAACCTACACATTTTCATTGTAAACTTAAAAAATATACATCAAAACCTACACATTTTCATTGTACACTCATAAAACATACATCACAACCTACACATTTTCATTGTAAACTTAAAAAATATACATCAAAACCTACACATTTTCATTGTACACTCATAAAATGTACATCAAAACCTACACATTTTCATTGTAAACTTAAAAAATATACATCAAAACCTACACATTTTCATTGTACGCTCATAAAATTTACAACAAAACTTACACATTTTCATTGTACACTCATAAAATGTACATCAAAACTTACACATTTTCATTGTACACTCCTAAAATGTACATCAAAACCTACACATTTGCATTGTAAACTTAAAAAATGTACATCAAAACTTACACATTTTCGTTGTACACTTAAACAATATACATCAAAACTTACACATTTTCATTGTACACTCATAAAATGTACATCAAAACTTACACATTTTAATTGTACACTCGTAAAATGTACATCAAAACCTACACATTTTCATTGTACACTCATAAAATATACATCCAAACCTACACATTTTCATTGTAAACTTAAAAAATATACATCAAAACCTACACATTTACATTGTACACTTAAAAAATGTACATCAAAACTTACACATATTCATTGTAAACTTAAAAAATGTACATCAAAACCTACACATTTTCATTTACACTTAAAAAATGTACATCAAAACCTACACATTTTCATTGTACACTTAAAAAATGTACATCAAAACTTACACATTTTCATTGTACACTTAAAAAAAGTACATCAAAACCTACACATTTTCATTGTACACTCATAAAATGAACATCAACACTTACACATTTTCATTGTAAACTTAAAAAATATACATCAAAACCTACACATTTTCATAGTACACTCATAAAATGTACATCAAAACTTACACATTTTCATTGTAAACTTAAAAAATATACATCAAAACTTACACATTTTCCTTGTACACTCATAAAATGTACATCAAAACCTACACATTTTCATTGTAAACTTAAAAAATATACATCAAAACCTACACATTTTCATTGTACACTCTAAAAATGTACATCAAAACATACACATTCTCATTGTAAATTTAAAAAATATACATCAAAACTTACACATTTTCATGGTACACTCATAAAATGTAAATCAAAACCTACACATTTTCATTGTAAACTTAAAAAATATACATCAAGACCTACACATTTTCATTGTAAACTTAAAAAATATACATCAAAACCTACACATTTTCATTGTAAACTTAAAAAATATACATCAAAACTTACACATTTTCATTGTACATTCATAAAATGTACATGAAAGCCTACACATTTTCATTGTAAACTTAAAAAATATACATCAACACCTACACATTTTCATTGTACACTTAAAAAATGTACATCAAAACCTACACATTTTCATTGTAAACTTAAAAAATGTACATCAAAACTTACACATTTTCCTTGTACACTCATAAAATGTACATCAAAACCTACACATTTTCATTGTAAACTTAAAAAATATACATCAAAACCTACACATTTTCATTGTAAACTTAAAAAATATACATCAAAACTTACACACTTTCATTGTACATTCATAAAATGTACATCAAAACCTACACATTTTCATTGTAAACTTAAAAAATATACATCAAAACCTACACAAATTCATTGTAAACTTAAAAAATATACATCAAAACCTACACATTTTCATTGTACACTCATAAAATGTACATCAAAGCCTACACATTTTCATTGTAAACTTAAAAAATATACATCAAAACCTACACATTTTCATTGTACACTCATAAAACATACATCAAAACCTACACATTTTCATTGTAAACTTAAAAAATATACATCAAAACCTACACATTTTCATTGTACACTCATAAAATGTACATCAAAACCTACACATTATCATTGTAAACTTAAAAAATATACATCAAAACCTACACATTTTCATTGTACGCTCATAAAATTTACAACAAAACTTACACATTTTCATTGTACACTCATAAAATGTACATCAAAACTTACACATTTTCATTGTACACTCCTAAAATGTACATCAAAACCTACACATTTGCATTGTAAACTTAAAAAATGTACATCAAAACTTACACATTTTCGTTGTACACTTAAACAATATACATCAAAACTTACACATTTTCATTGTACACTCATAAAATGTACATCAAAACCTACACATTTTCATTGTAAACTTAAAAAATATACATCAAAACCTACACATTTTCATTGTACACTCATAAAACATACATCAAAACCTACACATTTTCATTGTAAACTTAAATAATATACATCAAAACCTACACATTTTCATTGTACACTCATAAAATGTACATCAAAACCTACACATTTTCATTGTAAACTTAAAAAATATACATCAAAACCTACACATTTTCATTGTACGCTCATAAAATTTACAACAAAACTTACACATTTTCATTGTACACTCATAAAATGTACATCAAAACTTACACATTTTCATTGTACACTCCTAAAATGTACATCAAAACCTACACATTTGCATTGTAAACTTAAAAAATGTACATCAAAACTTACACATTTTCGTTGTACACTTAAACAATATACATCAAAACTTACACATTTTCATTGTACACTCATAAAATGTACATCAAAACTTACACATTTTAATTGTACACTCGTAAAATGTACATCAAAACCTACACATTTTCATTGTACACTCATAAAATATACATCCAAACCTACACATTTTCATTGTAAACTTAAAAAATATACATCAAAACCTACACATTTACATTGTACACTTAAAAAATGTACATCAAAACTTACACATATTCATTGTAAACTTAAAAAATGTACATCAAAACCTACACATTTTCATTTACACTTAAAAAATGTACATCAAAACCTACACATTTTCATTGTACACTTAAAAAATGTACATCAAAACTTACACATTTTCATTGTACACTTAAAAAAAGTACATCAAAACCTACACATTTTCATTGTACACTCATAAAATGAACATCAACACTTACACATTTTCATTGTAAACTTAAAAAATATACATCAAAACCTACACATTTTCATAGTACACTCATAAAATGTACATCAAAACTTACACATTTTCATTGTAAACTTAAAAAATATACATCAAAACTCACATTTTCCTTGTACACTCATAAAATGTACATCAAAACCTACACATTTTCATTGTAAACTTAAAAAATATACATCAAAACCTACACATTTTCATTGTACACTCTAAAAATGTACATCAAAACATACACATTCTCATTGTAAATTTAAAAAATATACATCAAAACTTACACATTTTCATGGTACACTCATAAAATGTAAATCAAAACCTACACATTTTCATTGTAAACTTAAAAAATATACATCAAGACCTACACATTTTCATTGTAAACTTAAAAAATATACATCAAAACCTACACATTTTCATTGTAAACTTAAAAAATATACATCAAAACTTACACATTTTCATTGTACATTCATAAAATGTACATCAAAGCCTACACATTTTCATTGTAAACTTAAAAAATATACATCAACACCTACACATTTTCATTGTACACTTAAAAAATGTACATCAAAACCTACACATTTTCATTGTAAACTTAAAAAATGTACATCAAAACTTACACATTTTCCTTGTACACTCATAAAATGTACATCAAAACCTACACATTTTCATTGTAAACTTAAAAAATATACATCAAAACCTACACATTTTCATTGTAAACTTAAAAAATATACATCAAAACTTACACACTTTCATTGTACATTCATAAAATGTACATCAAAACCTACACATTTTCATTGTAAACTTAAAAAATATACATCAAAACCTACACATTTTCATTGTAAACTTAAAAAATATACATCAAAACCTACACATTTTCATTGTACACTCATAAAATGTACATCAAAACCTACACATTTTCATTGTAAACTTAAAAAATATACATCAAAACCTACACATTTTCATTGTACACTCATAAAACATACATCAAAACCTACACATTTTCATTGTAAACTTAAAAAATATACATCAAAACCTACACATTTTCATTGTACACTCATAAAATGTACATCAAAACCTACACATTTTCATTGTAAACTTAAAAAATATACATCAAAACCTACACATTTTCATTGTACGCTCATAAAATTTACAACAAAACTTACAGATTTTCATTGTACACTCATAAAATGTACATCAAAACTTACACATTTTCATTGTACACTCCTAAAATGTACATCAAAACCTACACATTTGCATTGTAAACTTAAAAAATGTACATCAAAACTTACACATTTTCGTTGTACACTTAAACAATATACATCAAATATTACACATTTTCATTGTACACTCATAAAATGTACATCAAAACTTTCACATTTTCATTGTACACTCGTAAAATGTACATCAAAACCTACACATTTTCACTGTACACTCATAAAATATACATCCAAACCTACACATTTTCATTGTAAACTTAAAAAATATACATCAAAACCTACACATTTACATTGTACACTTAAAAAATGTACATCAAAACTTACACATATTCATTGTAAACTTAAAAAATGTACATCAAAACCTACACATTTTCATTTACACTTAAAAAATGTACATCAAACCCTACACATTTTCATTGTACACTTAAAAAATGTACATCAAAGCTTACACATTTTCATTGTACACTTAAAAAATGTACATCAAAACCTACACATTTTCATTGTAAACTTAAAAAATGTACATCAAAACCTACACATTTTCATTGTACACTTAAAAAATATACATCAAAACCTACACATTTTCATTGTACACTTAAAAAATGTACATCAAAGCTTACACATTTTCATTGTAAACTTAAAAAATATACATCAAAACCTACACATTTTCATTGTACACTCATAAAATGTACATCAAAACTTACACATTTTCATTGTGCACTTAAAAAATGTACATCAAAACCTACACATTTTCATTGTAAACTTAAAAAATATACATCAAAACTTACACATTTTCATTGTACACTTAATAAATATACATCAAAACCTACACATTTTCATTGTACACTTCAAAAATATACATCAAAAACTACACATTTTCATTGTACACTTAAAAAATGTACATCAAAACCTACACATTTTCATTGTACACTTAAATTATGTACATCAAAACTTACACATTTTCATTGTAAACTTAAAAAATGTACATCAAAACCTACACATTTTCATTGTACACTTAAAAAATGTACATCAAAACCTACACATTTTCATTGTACACTTCAAAAATGTCCATCAAAACTTACACATTTTCATTGTACACTTAAAAAATGTACATCAAAACCTACACATTTTCATTGAAAACTTAAAAAATGTACATTAACACCTACACATTTTCATTGTACACTTAAAAAATATACATCAAAACCTACACATTTTCATTGTACACTTAAAAAATGTACATCAAAACTTACACATTTTCATTGTAAACGTAAAAAATATACATCAAAACCTACACATTTTCATTGTACACTCATAAAATGTACATCAAAACTTACACATTTTCATTGTACACTTAAAAAATGTACATCAAAACCTACACATTTTCATTGTAAACTTAAAAAATATACATCAAACCTTACACATTTTCATTGTACACTTAAAAAATATACATCCAAACCTACACATTTTCATTGTACACTTCAAAAATATACATCAAAAACTACACATTTTCATTGTACACTTAAAAAATGTACATCAAAACCTACACATTTTCATTGTAAACTTAAAAAATATACATCAAAACTTACACATTTTCATTGTACACTAAGAAAATATACATCAAAACCTACACATTTTCATTGTAAACTTAAAAAATATACATCAAAAACTACACATTTTCATTGTACACTCATAAAATGTACATCAAAACTTACACATTTTCATTGTACACTTAAAAAATGTACATCAAAACACACACATTTTCATTGTACACTCATAAAATGAACATCAACACTTACACATTTTCATTGTAAACTTAAAAAATATACATCAAAACCTACACATTTTCATAGTACACTCATAAAATGTACCTCAAAACTTACACATTTTCATTGTAAACTTAAAAAATATACATCAAAACTTACACATTTTCCTTGTACACTCATAAAATGTACATCAAAACCTACACATTTTCATTGTAAACTTAAAAAATATACATCAAAACCTACACATTTTCATTGTACACTCATAAAATGTACATCAAAACATACACATTCTCATTGTAAATTTAAAAAATATACATCAAAACCTACACATTTTCATTGTAAACTTAAAAAATATACATCAAAACTTACACACTTTCATTGTACATTCATAAAATGTACATCAAAACCTACACATTTTCATTGTAAACTTAAAAAATATACATCAAAACCTACACATTTTCATTGTAAACTTAAAAAATATACATCAAAACCTACACATTTTCATTGTACACTCATAAAATGTACATCAAAACCTACACATTTTCATTGTAAACTTAAAAAATATACATCAAAACCTACACATTTTCATTGTACACTCATAAAACATACATCAAAACCTACACATTTTCATTGTAAACTTAAAAAATATACATCAAAACCTACACATTTTCATTGTACACTCATAAAATGTACATCAAAACCTACACATTTTCATTGTAAACTTAAAAAATATACATCAAAACCTACACATTTTCATTGTACGCTCATAAAATTTACAACAAAACTTACACATTTTCATTGTACACTCATAAAATGTACATCAAAACTTACACATTTTCATTGTACACTCCTAAAATGTACATCAAAACCTACACATTTGCATTGTAAACTTAAAAAATGAAGAACAAAACTTACACATTTTCGTTGTACACTTAAACAATATACATCAAAACTTACACATTTTCATTGTACACTCATAAAATGTACATCAAAACTTACACATTTTCATTGTACACTCGTAAAATGTACATCAAAACCTACACATTTTCATTGTACACTCATAAAATATACATCCAAACCTACACATTTTCACTGTAAACTTAAAAAATATACATCAAAACCTACACATTTACATTATACACTTAAAAAATGTACATCAAAACCTACACATATTCATTGTACACTTAAAAAATGTACATCAAAACTTACACATTTTCATTGTACACTTAAAAAATGTACATCAAAACCTACACATTTTCATTGTAAACTTAAAAAATGTACATCAAAACCTACACATTTTCATTGTACACTTAAAAAATATACATCAAAACCTACACATTTTCATTGTACACTTAAAAAATGTACATCAAAGCTTACACATTTTCATTGTAAACTTCAAAAATATACATCAAAAACTACACATTTTCATTGTACACTTAAAAAATGTACATCAAAACCTACACATTTTCATTGTAAACTTAAAAAATATACATCAAAACTTACACATTTTCATTGTACAATTAAAAAATATACATCAAAACCTACACATTTTCATTGTACACTTCAAAAATATACATCAAAAACTACACAAGTTCATTGTACACTCATAAAATGTACATTAAAACTTTCACATTTTCATTGTACACTTAAAAAATGTACATCAAAACTTACACATTTTCATTGTACACTCATAAAATGAACATCAACACTTACACATTTTCATTGTAAACTTAAAAAATATACATCAAAACTTACACATTTTCATTGTACACTAAGAAAATATACATCAAAACCTACACATTTTCATTGTAAACTTAAAAAATATACATCAAAAACTACACATTTTCATTGTACACTCATAAAATGTACATCAAAACTTACACATTTTCATTGTACACTTAAAAAATGTACATCAAAACACACACATTTTCATTGTACACTCATAAATTGAACATCAACACTTACACATTTTCATTGTAAACTTAAAAAATATACATCAAAACCTACACATTTTCATAGTACACTCATAAAATGTACATCAAAACTTACACACTTTCATTGTAAACTTAAAAAATATACATCAAAACTTACACATTTTCCTTGTACACTCATAAAATGTACATCAAAACCTACACATTTTCATTGTAAACTTAAAAAATATACATCAAAACCTACACATCTTCATTGTACACTCATAAAATGTACATCAAAACATACACATTCTCATTGTAAATTTAAAAAATATACATCAAAACCTACACATTTTCATTGTAAACTTAAAAAATATACATCAAAACTTACACACTTTCATTGTACATTCATAAAATGTACATCAAAACCTACACATTTTCATTGTAAACTTAAAAAATATACATCAAAACCTACACATTTTCATTGTAAACTTAAAAAATATACATCAAAACCTACACATTTTCATTGTACACTCATAAAATGTACATTGAAACCTACACATTTTCATTGTAAACTTAAAAAATATACATCAAAACCTACACATTTTCATTGTACGCTCATAAAATTTACAACAAAACTTACACATTTTCATTGTACACTCATAAAATGTACATCAAAACTTACACATTTTCATTGTACACTCCTAAAATGTACATTAACACCTACACATTTTCATTGTACACTTAAAAAATATACATCAAAACCTACACATTTTCATTGTACACTTAAAAAATGTACATCAAAACTTACACATTTTCATTGTAAACGTAAAAAATATACATCAAAACCTACACATTTTCATTGTACACTCATAAAATGTAGATCAAAACCTACACATTTTCATTGTAAACTTAAAAAATATACATCAAAACCTACACATTTTCATTGTACACTCATAAAACATACATCAAAACCTACACATTTTCATTGTAAACTTAAAAAATATACATCAAAACCTACACATTTTCATTGTACACTCATAAAATGTACATCAAAACCTACACATTTTCATTGTAAACTTAAAAAATATACATCAAAACCTACACATTTTCATTGTACGCTCATAAAATTTACAACAAAACTTACACATTTTCATTGTACACTCATAAAATGTACATCAAAACTTACACATTTTCATTGTACACTCCTAAAATGTACATCAAAACCTACACATTTGCATTGTAAACTTAAAAAATGTACATCAAAACTTACACATTTTCGTTGTACACTTAAACAATATACATCAAAACTTACACATTTTCATTGTACACTCATAAAATGTACATCAAAACTTACACATTTTCATTGTACACTCGTAAAATGTACATCAAAACCTACACATTTTCACTGTACACTCATAAAATATACATCCAAACCTACACATTTTCATTGTAAACTTAAAAAATATACATCAAAACCTACACATTTACATTGTACACTTAAAAAATGTACATCAAAACTTACACATATTCATTGTAAACTTAAAAAATGTACATCAAAACCTACACATTTTCATTTACACTTAAAAAATGTACATCAAACCCTACACATTTTCATTGTACACTTAAAAAATGTACATCAAAGCTTACACATTTTCATTGTACACTTAAAAAATGTACATCAAAACCTACACATTTTCATTGTAAACTTAAAAAATGTACATCAAAACCTACACATTTTCATTGTACACTTAAAAAATAGACATCAAAACCTACACATTTTCATTGTACACTTAAAAAAATGTACATCAAAGCTTACACATTTTCATTGTAAACTTAAAAAATATACATCAAAACCTACACATTTTCATTGTACACTCATAAAATGTACATCAAAACTTACACATTTTCATTGTGCACTTAAAAAATGTACATCAAAACCTACACATTTTCATTGTAAACTTAAAAAATATACATCAAAACTTACACATTTTCATTGTACACTTAATAAATATACATCAAAACCTACACATTTTCATTGTACACTTCAAAAATATACATCAAAAACTACACATTTTCATTGTACACTTAAAAAATGTACATCAAAACCTACACATTTTCATTGTACACTTAAATTATGTACATCAAAACTTACACATTTTCATTGTAAACTTAAAAAATGTACATCAAAACCTACACATTTTCATTGTACACTTAAAAAATGTACATCAAAACCTACACATTTTCATTGTACACTTCAAAAATGTCCATCAAAACTTACACATTTTCATTGTACACTTAAAAAATGTACATCAAAACCTACACATTTTCATTGAAAACTTAAAAAATGTACATTAACACCTACACATTTTCATTGTACACTTAAAAAATATACATCAAAACCTACACATTTTCATTGTACACTTAAAAAATGTACATCAAAACTTACACATTTTCATTGTAAACGTAAAAAATATACATCAAAACCTACACATTTTCATTGTACACTCATAAAATGTACATCAAAACTTACACATTTTCATTGTACACTTAAAAAATGTACATCAAAACCTACACATTTTCATTGTAAACTTAAAAAATATACATCAAAACTTACACATTTTCATTGTACACTTAAAAAATATACATCCAAACCTACACATTTTCATTGTACACTTCAAAAATATACATCAAAAACTACACATTTTCATTGTACACTTAAAAAATGTACATCAAAACCTACACATTTTCATTGTAAACTTAAAAAATATACATCAAAACTTACACATTTTCATTGTACACTAAGAAAATATACATCAAGACCTACACATTTTCATTGTAAACTTAAAAAATATACATCAAAAACTACACATTTTCATTGTACACTCATAAAATGTACATCAAAACTTACACATTTTCATTGTACACTTAAAAAATGTACATCAAAACACACACATTTTCATTGTACACTCATAAAATGAACATCAACACTTACACATTTTCATTGTAAACTTAAAAAATATACATCAAAACCTACACATTTTCATAGTACACTCATAAAATGTACATCAAAACTTACACATTTTCATTGTAAACTTAAAAAACATACATCAAAACTTACACATTTTCCTTGTACACTCATAAAATGTACATCAAAACCTACACATTTTCATTGTAAACTTAAAAAATATACATCAAAACCTACACATTTTCATTGTTCACTCATAAAATGTACATCAAAACATACACATTCTCATTGTAAATTTAAAAAATATACATCAAAACCTACACATTTTCATTGTAAACTTAAAAAATATACATCAAAACTTACACACTTTCATTGTACATTCATAAAATGTACATCAAAACCTACACATTTTCATTGTAAACTTAAAAAATATACATAAAAACCTACACATTTTCATTGTAAACTTAAAAAATATACATCAAAACCTACACATTTTCATTGTACACTCATAAAATGTACATCAAAACCTACACATTTTCATTGTAAACTTAAAAAATATACATCAAAACCTACACATTTTCATTGTACACTCATAAAACATACATCAAAACCTACACATTTTCATTGTAAACTTAAAAAATATACATCAAGACCTACACATTTTCATTGTACACTCATAAAATGTACATCAAAACCTACACATTTTCATTGTAAACTTAAAAAATATACATCAAAACCTACACATTTTCATTGTACGCTCATAAAATTTACAACAAAACTTACACATTTTCATTGTACACTCATAAAATGTACATCAAAACTTACACATTTTCATTGTACACTCCTAAAATGTACATCAAAACCTACACATTTGCATTGTAAACTTAAAAAATGAAGATCAAAACTTACACATTTTCGTTGTACACTTAAACAATATACATCAAAACTTACACATTTTCATTGTACACTCATAAAATGTACATCAAAACTTACACATTTTCATTGTACACTCGTAAAATGTACATCAAAACCTACACATTTTCATTGTACACTCATAAAATATACATCCAAACCTACACATTTTCATTGTAAACTTAAAAAATATACATCAAAACCTACACATTTACATTGTACACTTAAAAAATGTACATCAAAACTTACACATATTCATTGTACACTTAAAAAATGTACATCAAAACTTACACATTTTCATTGTACACTTAAAAAATGTACATCAAAACCTACACATTTTCATTGTAAACTTAAAAAATGTACATCAAAACCTACACATTTTCATTGTACACTTAAAAAATATACATCAAAACCTACACATTTTCATTGTACACTTAAAAAATGTACATCAAAGCTTACACATTTTCATTGTAAACTTCAAAAATATACATCAAAAACTACACATTTTCATTGTACACTTAAAAAATGTACATCAAAACCTACACATTTTCATTGTAAACTTAAAAAATATACATCAAAACTTACACATTTTCATTGTACACTTAAAAAATATACATCAAAACCTACACATTTTCATTGTACACTTCAAAAATATACATCAAAAACTACACAAGTTCATTGTACACTCATAAAATGTACATTAAAACTTTCACATTTTCATTGTACACTTAAAAAATGTACATCAAAACTTACACATTTTCACTGTACACTCATAAAATGAACATCAACACTTACACATTTTCATTGTAAACTTAAAAAATATACATCAAAACTTACACATTTTCATTGTACACTAAGAAAATATACATCAAAACCTACACATTTTCATTGTAAACTTAAAAAATATACATCAAAAACTACACATTTTCATTGTACACTCATAAAATGTACATCAAAACTTACACATTTTCATTGTACACTTAAAAAATGTACATCAAAACACACACATTTTCATTGTACACTCATAAAATGAACATCAACACTTACACATTTTCATTGTAAACTTAAAAAATATACATCAAAACCTACACATTTTCATAGTACACTCATAAAATGTACATCAAAACTTACACATTTTCATTGTAAACTTAAAAAATATACATCAAAACTTACACATTTTCCTTGTACACTCATAAAATGTACATCAAAACCTACACATTTTCATTGTAAACTTAAAAAATATACATCAAAACCTACACATTTTCATTGTACACTCATAAAATGTACATCAAAACATACACATTCTCATTGTAAATTTAAAAAATATACACCAAAACCTACACATTTTCATTGTAAACTTAAAAAATATACATCAAACTTACACACTTTCATTGTACATTCATAAAATGTACATCAAAACCTACACATTTTCATTGTAAACTTAAAAAATATACATCAAAACCTACACATTTTCATTGTAAACTTAAAAAATATACATCAAAACCTACACATTTTCATTGTACACTCATAAAATGTACATCAAAACCTACACATTTTCATTGTAAACTTAAAAAATATACATCAAAACTTACACATTTTCATTGTACACTCATAAAACATACATCAAAACCTACACATTTTCATTGTAAACTTAAAAAATATACATCAAAACCTACACATTTTCATTGTACACTCATAAAATGTACATCAAAACCTACACATTTTCATTGTAAACTTAAAAAATATACATCAAAACCTACACATTTTCATTGTACGCTCATAAAATTTACAACAAAACTTACACATTTTCATTGTACACTCATAAAATGTACATCAAAACTTACACATTTTCATTGTACACTCCTAAAATGTACATCAAAACTTACACATTTTCAATGTACACTTAAAAAATGTACATCAAAACCTACACATTTTCATTGTAAACTTAAAAAATATACATCAAAACTTACACATTTTCATTGTACACTTAATAAATATACATCAAAACCTACACATTTTCATTGTAAACTTCAAAAATATACATCAAAAACTACACATTTTCATTGTACACTTAAAACATGTACATCAAAACCTACACATTTTCATTGTACACTTAAATTATGTACATCAAAACTTACACATTTTCATTGTAAACTTAAAAAATGTACATCAAAACCTACACATTTTCATTGTACACTTAAAAAAATTACATCAAAACCTACACATTTTCATTGTACACTTCAAAAATGTCCATCAAAACTTACACATTTTCATTGTACACTTAAAAAATGTACATCAAAACTTACACATTTTCATTGTACACTCATAAAATGAACATCAACACTTACACATTTTCATTGTAAACTTAAAAAATATACATCAAAACTTACACATTTTCATTGTACACTAAGAAAATATACATCAAAACCTACACATTTTCATTGTAAACTTAAAAAATATACATCAAAAACTACACATTTTCATTGTACACTCATAAAATGTACATCAAAACTTACACATTTTCATTGTACACTTAAAAAATGTACATCAAAACATACACATTTTCATTGTACACTCATAAAATGAACATCAACACTTACACATTTTCATTGTAAACTTAAAAAATATACATCAAAACCTACACATTTTCATAGTACACTCATAAAATGTACATCATAACTTACACATTTTCATTGTAAACTTAAAAAATATACATCAAAACTTACACATTTTCCTTGTACACTCATAAAATGTACATCAAAACCTACACATTTTCATTGTAAACTTAAAAAATATACATCAAAACCTACACATTTTCATTGTACACTCATAAAATGTACATCAAAACATACACATTCTCATTGTAAATTTAAAAAATATACATCAAAACTTACACATTTTCGTTGTACACTCATAAAATGTAAATCAAAACCTACACATTTTCATTGTAAACTTAAAAAATATACATCAAAACCTACACATTTTCATTGTAAACTTAAAAAATATACATCAAAAACTACACATTTTCATTGTACACTCATAAAATGTACATCAGAACTTACAAATTTTCATTGTACACTTAAAAAATGTACATCAAAACTTACACATTTTCATTGTACACTCATAAAATGAACATCAACACTTACACATTTTCATTGTAAACTTAAAAAATATACATCAAAACCTACACATTTTCATAGTACACTCATAAAATGTACATCAAAACTTACACATTTTCATTGTAAACTTAAAAAATATACATCAAAACTTACACATTTTCCTTGTACACTCATAATATGTACATTAAAACCTACACATTTTCATTGTAAACTTAAAAAATATACATCAAAACCTACACGTTTTCATTGTACACTCTAAAAATGTACATCAAAACATACACATTCTCATTGTAAATTTAAAAAATATACATCAAAACTTACACATTTTCATGGTACACTCATAAAATGTAAATCAAAACCTACACATTTTCATTGTAAACTTAAAAAATATACATCAAGACCTACACATTTTCATTGTAAACTTAAAAAATATACATCAAAACCTACACATTTTCATTGTAAACTTAAAAAATATACATCAAAACTTACACATTTTCATTGTACATTCATAAAATGTACATCAAAGCCTACACATTTTCATTGTAAACTTAAAAAATATACATCAACACCTACACATTTTCATTGTACACTTAAAAAATGTACATCAAAACCTACACATTTTCATTGTAAACTTAAAAAATGTACATCAAAACCTACACATTTTCATTGTAAACTTAAAAAATATACATCAAAAGCTACACATTTTCATTGTACACTCATAAAATATACATCAAAACATACACATTTTCATTGTAAACTTAAATAATATACATCAAAACTTACACACTTTCATTGTACATTCATAAAATGTACATCAAAACCTACACATTTTCATTCTACACTCTTAAAATGTACATCAAAACCTACACATTTTCATTGTAAACTTAAAAAATGTACATCAAACTTACACATTTTCATTGTAAACTTACAAAGCGTACATCAAAACTTACATATTTTCATTGTACACTTAAAAAATCTACATCAAAACTTACACATTTTCATTGTACACTTAAAAAATATACATCAAAACCTACACATTTTCATTGTACACTTATAAAATGTACATCAAAACTTACACATTTTCATTGTACACTCGTAAAATGTACATCAAAACCTACACACTTTCATTGTACACTCATAAAATATACATCAAAACCTACACATTTTCATTGTAAACTTAAAAAATATACATCAAAACCTACACATTTTCACTGTACACTTAAATTATGTACATCAAAACTTACACATTTTCATTGTAAACTTAAAAAATGTACATCAAAACCTACACATTTTCATTGTACACTTAAAAAATGTACATCAAAACTTACACATTTTCATTGTACACTTAAAAAATGTACATCAAAACCTACACATTTTCATTGAAAACTTAAAAAATGTACATTAACACCTACACATTTTCATTGTACACTTAAAAAGTATACATCAAAACCTACACATTTTCATTGTAAACTTAAAAAATATACATCAAAACCTACACATTTTCAATGTACACTCATAAAATGTACATCAAAACTTACACATTTTCATTGTACACTTAAAAAATGTACATCAAAACCTACACATTTTCATTGTAAACTTAAAAAATATACATTAAAACTGACACATTTTCATTGTACACTTAAAAAATATACATCCAAACCTACACATTTTCATTGTACACTTCAAAAATATACATCAAAAACTACACATTTACATTGTACAC
The DNA here is from genome assembly GCA_030765045.1 of Tenodera sinensis. Classification (NCBI taxonomy): domain Eukaryota; kingdom Metazoa; phylum Arthropoda; class Insecta; order Mantodea; family Mantidae; genus Tenodera; species Tenodera sinensis. The sequence goes on along the minus strand of CM060963.1, from coordinate 163,529,527 downwards.
TTAAAAAATGTACATCAAAACCTACACATTTTCATTGTAAACTTAATAAAATATACATCAAAACTTACACATTTTCATTGTACACTTAAAAAATATACATAAAAACCTACACATTTTCATTGTACACTTCAAAAATATACATCAAAACTACACATTTTCATTGTACACTCATAAAATGTACATCAAAACTTACACATTTTCATTGTACACATAAAAAATATACATCCAAACCTACACATTTTCATTGTACACTTCAAAAATATACATCAAAAACTACACATTTTCATTGTACACTCATAAAATGAACATGAACACTTACACATTTTCATTGTAAACTTAAAAAATATACATCAAAACTTACACATTTTCATTGTACACTTAGAAAATATACATCAAAACCTACACATTTTCATTGTAAACTTAAAAAATATACATCAAAAACTACACATTTTCATTGTACACTTAACAAATGTACATCAAAACCTACACATTTTCATTGTAAACTTAAAAAATATACATCAAAAACTACACATTTTCATTGTACACTCATAAAATGTACATCAAAACTTACACATTTTCATTGTACACTTAAAAAATGTACATCAAAACTTACACATTTTCATTGTACACTAATAAAATGTACATCAAAACTTACACATTTTCATTGTAAACTTAAAAAATATACATCAAAACTTACACATTTTCCTTGTACACTCATAAAATGTACATCAAAACCTACACATTTTCATTGTAAACTTAAAAAATATACATCAACACCTACACATCTTCATTGTACACTTAAAAAATGTACATCAAAACCTACACATTTTCATTGTAAACTTAAAAAATGTACATCAAAACCTACACATTTTCATTGTAAACTTAAAAAATATACATCAAAAGCTACACATTTTCATTGTACACTCATAAAATATACATCAAAACATACACATTTTCATTGTAAACTTAAAAAATATACATCAAAACTTACACACTTTCATTGTACATTCATAAAATATACATCAAAACCTACACATTTTCATTCTACACTCATAAAATGTACATCAAAACCTAAACATTTTCATTGTAAACTTAAAAAATGTACATCAAACTTACACATTTTCATTGTAAACTTACAAAGCGTACATCAAAACTTACATATTTTCATTGTACACTCATAAAATGAACATCAACACTTACACATTTTCATTGTAAACTTAAAAAATATACATCAAAACCTACACATTTTCATAGTACACTCATAAAATGTACATCAAAACTTACACATTTTCATTGTAAACTTAAAAAATATACATCAAAACTTACACATTTTCCTTGTACACTCATAAAATGTACATTAAAACCTACACATTTTCATTGTAAACTTAAAAAATATACATCAAAACCTACACGTTTTCATTGTACACTCTAAAAATGTACATCAAAACATACACATTCTCATTGTAAATTTAAAAAATATACATCAAAACTTACACATTTTCATGGTACACTCATAAAATGTAAATCAAAACCTACACATTTTCATTGTAAACTTAAAAAATATACATCAAGACCTACACATTTTCATTGTAAACTTAAAAAATATACATCAAAACCTACACATTTTCATTGTAAACTTAAAAAATATACATCAAAACTTACACATTTTCATTGTACATTCATAAAATGTACATCAAAGCCTACACATTTTCATTGTAAACTTAAAAAATATACATCAACACCTACACATTTTCATTGTACACTTAAAAAATGTACATCAAAACCTACACATTTTCATTGTAAACTTAAAAAATGTACATCAAAACCTACACATTTTCATTGTAAACTTAAAAAATATACATCAAAAGCTACACATTTTCATTGTACACTCATAAAATATACATCAAAACATACACATTTTCATTGTAAACTTAAATAATATACATCAAAACTTACACACTTTCATTGTACATTCATAAAATGTACATCAAAACCTACACATTTTCATTCTACACTCATAAAATGTACATCAAAACCTACACATTTTCATTGTAAACTTAAAAAATGTACATCAAACTTACACATTTTCATTGTAAACTTACAAAGCGTACATCAAAACTTACATATTTTCATTTTACACTTAAAAAATGTACATCAAAACTTACACATTTTCATTGTACACTTAAAAAATATACATCAAAACCTACACATTTTCATTGTACACTTATAAAATGTACATCAAAACTTACACATTTTCATTGTACACTCGTAAAATGTACATCAAAACCTACACACTTTCATTGTACACTCATAAAATATACATCAAAACCTACACATTTTCATTGTAAACTTAAAAAATATACATCAAAACCTACACATTTTCACTGTACACTTAAATTATGTACATCAAAACTTACACATTTTCATTGTAAACTTAAAAAATGTACATCAAAACCTACACATTTTCATTGTACACTTAAAAAATGTACATCAAAACTTACACATTTTCATTGTACACTTAAAAAATGTACATCAAAACCTACACATTTTCATTGAAAACTTAAAAAATGTACATTAACACCTACACATTTTCATTGTACACTTAAAAAGTATACATCAAAACCTACACATTTTCATTGTAAACTTAAAAAATATACATCAAAACCTACACATTTTCAATGTACACTCATAAAATGTACATCAAAACTTACACATTTTCATTGTACACTTAAAAAATGTACATCAAAACCTACACATTTTCATTGTAAACTTAAAAAATATACATTAAAACTGACACATTTTCATTGTACACTTAAAAAATATACATCCAAACCTACACATTTTCATTGTACACTTCAAAATTATACATCAAAAACTACACATTTACATTGTACACTTAAAAAATGTAAATCAAAACCTACACATTTTCATTGTAAACTTAATAAAATATACATCAAAACTTACACATTTTCATTGTACACTTAAAAAATATACATAAAAACCTACACATTTTCATTGTACACTTCAAAAATATACATCAAAACTACACATTTTCATTGTACACTCATAAAATGTACATCAAAACTTACACATTTTCATTGTACACTTAAAAAATATACATCCAAACCTACACATTTTCATTGTACACTTCAAAAATATACATCAAAAACTACACATTTTCATTGTACACTCATAAAATGAACATGAACACTTACACATTTTCATTGTAAACTTAAAAAATATACATCAAAACTTACACATTTTCATTGTACACTTAGAAAATATACATCAAAACCTACACATTTTCATTGTAAACTTAAAAAATATACATCAAAAACTACACATTTTCATTGTACACTTAACAAATGTACATCAAAACCTACACATTTTCATTGTAAACTTAAAAAATATACATCAAAAACTACACATTTTCATTGTACACTCATAAAATGTACATCAAAACTTACACATTTTCATTGTACACTTAAAAAATGTACATCAAAACTTACACATTTTCATTGTACACTCATAAAATGTACATCAAAACTTACACATTTTCATTGTAAACTTAAAAAATATACATCAAAACTTACACATTTTCCTTGTACACTCATAAAATGTACATCAAAACCTACACATTTTCATTGTAAACTTAAAAAATATACATCAACACCTACACATCTTCATTGTACACTTAAAAAATGTACATCAAAACCTACACATTTTCATTGTAAACTTAAAAAATGTACATCAAAACCTACACATTTTCATTGTAAACTTAAAAAATATACATCAAAAGCTACACATTTTCATTGTACACTCATAAAATATACATCAAAACATACACATTTTCATTGTAAACTTAAAAAATATACATCAAAACTTACACACTTTCATTGTACATTCATAAAATGTACATCAAAACCTACACATTTTCATTCTACACTCATAAAATGTACATCAAAACCTACACATTTTCATTGTAAACTTAAAAAATGTACATCAAACTTACACATTTTCATTGTAAACTTACAAAGCGTACATCAAAACTTACATATTTTCATTGTACACTTAAAAAATATACATCAAAACCTACACATTTTCATTGTAAACTTAAAAAATATACATCAAAACCTACACATTTCCATTGTACACTCTAAAAATGTACATCAAAACATACACATTCTCATTGTAAATTTAAAAAATATACATCAAAACTTACACATTTTCATGGTACACTCATAAAATGTAAATCAAAACCTACACATTTTCATTGTAAACTTAAAAAATATACATCAAGTCCTACACATTTTCATTGTAAACTTAAAAAATATACATCAAGACCTACACATTTTCATTGTAAACTTAAAAAATATACATCAAAACTTACACATTTTCATTGTACATTCATAAAATGTACATCAAAGCCTACACATTTTCATTGTAAACTTAAAAAATATACATCAACACCTACACATTTTCATTGTACACTTAAAAAATGTACATCAAAACCTACACATTTTCATTGTACACTTATAAAATGATCATCAACACTTACACATTTTCATTGTACACTCATAAAATGTACATCAAAACTTACACATTTTCATTGTACTCTCATAAAATGTACATCAAGGCTTACACATTCTTATTGTACACTCATAAAATGTGCATCAAAACTTGCACATTTTCATTGTACACTCATAAAATGTAATTCAAAATCTACACATTTTCATTGTACACTCATAAAGTGTACATCAAAACTTACACATTTTCATTGTACACTCATATAATGTACATCAAAACTTACACATTTTCATTGTACACTCATAAAATGTACATCAAAACTTACACATTTTTATTGTACACTCAAAAAATGTACATCAAACCCTACACATTTTCATTGTAAACTTAAAAAATGTACATCAAAACTTACACATTTTCATTGTACACTTAAAAAATGTACATCAAAACATACACATTTTAATTGTACACTTAAAAAATGTACATCAAAACCTACACATTTTCATTGTACACTTAAAAAATCTACATCAAAACTTACACATTTTCATTGTACATTCATAAAATGTACTTCAAAACTTACACATTTTCATTGTACACTTAAAAAAGATACATCAAAACTTACACATTTTCATAGTACCCTTAATAAATGTACATCAAAACGTACACATTTTCATTGTACACTTAAAAAATGTACATCAAAACCGACACATTTTCATTGTACACTTAAAAAATATACATCAAAACCTACACATTTTCATTGTACACTTAAAAAATGTACATCAAAACCTACTCATTTTCATTGTACACATAAAAAATGTACATCAAAACTTACACATTTTCACTGTACACTTAAAAAATGTACATTAAAACCTACACATTTTCATTATACGCTTAAAAATATACATCAAAACCTACACATTTTCATTGTACACTTAAAAAATATACATCAAAACCTACACATTTTCATTGTAAACTTAAAAAATATACATCAAAACCTACAGATTTTCATTGTACACTCATAAAATGTACATCAAAACCTACACATTTTCATTGTAAACTTAAAAAATATACATCAAAACCTACACATTTTCATTGTACACTCATAAAATATACATCAAAACCTACACATTTTCATTGTAAACTTAAAAAATATACATCAAAACCTACACATTTTCATTGTACACTCATAAAATGTACATCAAAACCTACACATTTCCATTGTAAACTTAAAAAGTATACATCAAAACCTACACATTTTCATTGTACACTCATAAAATGTACATTAAACTTACACATTTTTATTGTACACTCATAAAATGTACATCAAAACTTACTCATTTTCATTCTACACTCATAAAATGTACATCAAAACCTACACATTTCATTGTAAACTTAAAAAATGTACATCAAAACTTACACATTTTCATTGTACACTTACAAAACGTACATCAAAACTTACACATTTTCATTGTACACTTAAAAAATGTACATCAAAACTTACACATTTTCATTGTACACTTAAAAAATATTCATCAAAACCTACACATTTTCGTTGTACACTCACAAAATGTACATCAAAACTTACACATTTTCATTGTACACTCGTAAAATGTACATCAAAACCTACGCATTTTCATTGTACACTCATAAAATATACATCAAAACCTACACATTTTCATTGTAATTTTAAAAAATTTACATCAAATCCTACACATTTTCATTGTACACTTAAATTATGTACATCAAAACTTACACATTTTCATTGTAAACTTAAAAAATGTACATCAAAACCTACACATTTTCATTGTACACTTAAAAAATGTACATCAAAACCTACACATTTTCATTGTACACTTAAAAAATGTCCATCAAAACTTACACATTTTCATTGTACACTTAAAAAATGTACATCAAAACCTACACATTTTCATTGAAAACTTAAAAAATGTACATTAACACCTACACATTTTCATTGTACACTTAAAAAATATACATCAAAACCTACACATTTTCATTGTACACTTAAAAAATGTACATCAAAGCTTACACATTTTCATTGTACAGTTAAAAAATGTACATCAAAACCTACACATTTTCATTGTAAACTTAAAAGATATACATCAAAACTTACACATTTTCATTGTACACTTGAAAAATATACATCCAAACCTACACATTTTCATTGTACACTTCAAAAATATACATCAAAAACTACACATTTTCATTGTACACTTAAAAAATATACATCCAAACCTACACATTTTCATTGTACACTTCAAAAATATACATCAAAAACTACACATTTTCATTGTACACTTAAAAAATGTACATCAAAACCTACACATTTTCATTGTAAGCTTAAAAAATATACATCAAAACCTACACATTTTCATTGTACACTTCAAAAATATACATAAAAAACTACACAATATCATTGTACACTCATAAAATGTACATTAAAACTTACACATTTTCATTGTACACTTAAAAAATGTACATCAAAACTTACACATTTTCATTGTACACTAATAAAATGAACATCAACACTTACACATTTTCATTGTAAACTTAAAAAATATACATCAAAACTTACACATTTTGATTGTACACTAAGAAAATATACATCAAAACCTACACATTTTCATTGTAAACTTAAAAAATATACATCAAAAACTACACATTTTCATTGTACACTCATAAAATGTACATCAAAACTTACACATTTTCATAGTACACTTAAAAAATGTACATCAAAACATACACATTTTCATTGTACACTCATAAAATGAACATCAACACTTACACATTTTCATTGTAAACTAAAAAAATATACATCAAAACCTACACATTTTCATAGTACACTCATAAAATGTACATCAAAACTTACACATTTGCATTGTAAACTTAAAAAATATACATCAAAACTTACACATTTTCCTTGTACACTCATAAAATGTACATCAAAACCTACACATTTTCATTGTAAACTTAAAAAATATACATCAAAACCTACACATTTTCATTGTTCACTCATAAAATGTACATCAAAACATACACATTCTCATTGTAAATTTAAAAAATATACATCAAAACTTACACATTTTCATTGTACACTCATAAAATGTAAATCAAAACCTACACATTTTCATTGTAAACTTAAAAAATATACATCAAAGCCTACACATTTTCATTGTAAACTTAAAAAATATACATCAAAACCTACACATTTTCATTGTACTCTCATAAAATGTACATCAAAACCTACACATTTTCATTGTAAGCTTAAAAAATATACATCAAAACCTACACATTTTCATTGTACACTCATAAAATATACATCAAAACATACACATTTTCATTGTAAACTTAAAAAATATACATCAAAACTTACACATTTTCATTGTACATTCATAAAATGTACATCAAAACCTACACATTTTCATTGTAAACTTAAAAAATATACATCAAAACCTACACATTTTCATTGTACACTCATAAAATGTACATCAAAACCTACACATTTTCATTGTAAACTTAAAAAATATACATCAAAACCTACACTTTTTCATTGTACACTCATAAAATATACCTCAAAACCTACACATTTTCATTGTAAGCTTAAAAAATATACATCAACACCTACACATTTTCATTGTACACTCATAAAATGTACATCAAAGCCTACACATTTTCATTGTAAACTTAAAAAATATACATCAAAACCTACACATTTTCATTGTACACTCATAAAATGTACAACAAAACTTACACATTTTCATTGTACACTCATAAAATGTACATCAAAACTTACACATCTTCATTGTACACTCATAAAATGTACATCAAAACCTACACATTTTCATTGTAAACTTAAAAAATGTACATCAAAACTTACACATTTTCATTGTACACTCATAAAATATACATCCAAACCTACACATTTTCATTGTAAACTTAAAAAATATACATTAAAACCTACACATTTACATTGTACACTTAAAAAATGTAGATCAAAACTTACACATATTCATTGTAAACTTAAAAAATGTACATCAAAACCTACACATTTTCATTGTACACTTAAAAAATGTACTTTAAAACCTACACATTTTCATTGTAAGCTTAAAAAATATACATCAAAACCTACACATTTTCATTGTACACTCATAAAATGTACATCAAAACCTACACATTTTCATTGTAAACTTAAAAAATATACATCAAAACCTACACATTTTCATTGTACACTCATAAAATGTACAACAAAACTTACACATTTTCATTGTACACTTAAAAAATGTACATCAAAACTTACACATTTTCGTTGTACACTTAAACAATATATATCAAAACTTACACATTTTCATTGTACACTCATAAAGTGTACATCAAAACCTACACATTTTCATTATACACTCATAAAATATACATCCAAACCTACACATTTTTATTGTAAACTTAAAAAATATACATTAAAACCTACACATTTACATTGTACACTTAAAAAATGTAGATCAAAACTTACACATATTCATTGTAAACTTAAAAAATGTACATCAAAACCTACACATTTTCATTGTACACTTAAAAAATGTACATCAAAACCTACACATTTTCATTGTACACTTAAAAAATTAACATCAAATCTTACACATTTTCATTGTAAACTTAAAAAATATACATCAAAACCTACACATTTTCATTGTACACTCATAAAATGTACATCAAAACTTACACATTTTCATTGTACACTTAAAAAATGTACATCAAAACCTACACATTTTCATTGTAAACTTAAAAGATGTACATCAAAACCTACACATTTTCATTGTACACTCATAAAATGAACATCAACACTTACACATTTTCATTGTAAACTTAAAAAATATACATCTAAACCTACACATTTTCATTGTACACTTAAATAATGTACATCAAAACTTACACATTTTTATTGTACACTCAAAAAATGTACATCAAACCCTACACATTTTCATTGTAAACTTAAAAAATGTACATCAAAACTTACACATTTTCATTGTACACTTAAAAAATGTACATCAAAACATACACATTTTAATTGTACACTTAAAAAATGTACATCAAAACCTACACATTTTCATTGTACACTTAAAAAATCTACATCAAAACTTACACATTTTCATTGTACATTCATAAAATGTACTTCAAAACTTACACATTTTCATTGTACACTTAAAAAAGATACATCAAAACTTACACATTTTCATAGTACCCTTAATAAATGTACATCAAAACGTACACATTTTCATTGTACACTTAAAAAATGTACATCAAAACCGACACATTTTCATTGTACACTTAAAAAATATACATCAACACCTACACATTTTCATTGTACACTTAAAAAATGTACATCAAAACCTACTCATTTTCATTGTACACTTAAAAAATGTACATCAAAACTTACACATTTTCACTGTACACTTAAAAAATGTACATTAAAACCTACACATTTTCATTATATGCTTAAAAATATACATCAAAACCTACACATTTTCATTGTACACTTAAAAAATATACATCAAAACCTACACATTTTCATTGTAAACTTAAAAAATATACATCAAAACCTACAGATTTTCATTGTACACTCATAAAATGTACATCAAAACCTACACATTTTCATTGTAAACTTAAAAAATATACATCAAAACCTACACATTTTCATTGTACACTCATAAAATATACATCAAAACCTACACATTTTTATTGTAAACTTAAAAAATATACATCAAAACCTACACATTTTCATTGTACACTCATAAAATGTACATCAAAACCTACACATTTCCATTGTAAACTTAAAAAGTATACATCAATACCTACACATTTTCATTGTACACTCATAAAATGTACATTAAACTTACACATTTTTATTGTACACTCATAAAATGTACATCAAAACTTACACATTTTCATTCTACACTCATAAAATGTACATCAAAACCTACACATTTCATTGTAAACTTAAAAAATGTACATCAAAACTTACACATTTTCATTGTACACTTACAAAACGTACATCAAAACTTACACATTTTCATGGTACACTTAAAAAATGTACATCAAAACTTACACATTTTCATTGTACACTTAAAAAATATTCATCAAAACCTACACATTTTCGTGTACACTCATAAAATGTACATCAAAACTTACACATTTTCATTGTACACTCGTAAAATGTACATCAAAACCTACGCATTTTCATTGTACACTCATAAAATATACATCAAAACCTACACATTTTCATTGTAAACTTAAAAAATTTACATCAAAACCTACACATTTTCATTGTACACTTAAATTATGTACATTAAAACTTACACATTTTCATTGTAAACTTAAAAAATGTACATCAAAACCTACACATTTTCATTGTACACCTTAAAAAATGTACATCAAAACCTACACATTTTCATTGTACACTTAAAAAATGTCCATCAAAACTTACACATTTTCATTGTACACTTAAAAAATGTACATCAAAACCTACACATTTTCATTGAAAACTTAAAAAATGTACATTAACACCTACACATTTTCATTGTACACTTAAAAAATATACATCAAAACCTACACATTTTCATTGTACACTTAAAAAATGTACATCAAAACTTACACATTTTCATTGTAAACGTAAAAAATATACATCAAAACCTACACATTTTCATTGTACACTCATAAAATGTACATCAAAACTTACACATTTTCATTGTACAGTTAAAAAATGTACATCAAAACCTACACATTTTCATTGTAAACTTAAAAAATATACATCAAAACTTACACATTTTCATTGTACACTTAAAAAATATACATAAAAACCTACACATTTTCATTGTACACTTCAAAAATATACATCAAAAACTACACATTTTCATTGTACACTTAAAAAATGTACATCAAAACCTACACATTTTCATTGTAAGCTTAAAAAATATACATCAAAACTTACACATTTTCATTGTACACTTAAAAAATATACATCAAAACCTACACATTTTCATTGTACACTTCAAAAATATACATCAACAACTACACAAGTTCATTGTACACTCATAAAATGTACATCAAAACTTACACATTTTCATTGTAAACTTAAAAAATATACATCAAAACTTACACATTTTCATTGTACACTCATAAAATGTACATCAAAACTTACACATTTTCATTGTACACTTACAAAACGTACATCAAAACTTACACATTTTCATTGTACACTTAAAAAATGTACATCAAAACTTACACATTTTCGTTGTACACTTAAACAATATATATCAAAACTTACACATTTTCATTGTACACTTCAAAAATATACATCAACAACTACACAAGTTCATTGTACACTCATAAAATGTACATCAAAACTTACACATTTTCATTGTAAACTTAAAAAATATACATCAAAACTTACACATTTTCATTGTACACTCATAAAATGTACATCAAAACTTACACATTTTCATTGTACACTTACAAAACGTACATCAAAACTTACACATTTTCATTGTACACTTAAAAAATGTACATCAAAACCTACACATTTTCATTATACACTCATAAAATATACATCCAAACCTACACATTTTCATTGTAAACTTAAAAAATATACATTAAAACCTACACATTTACATTGTACACTTAAAAAATGTAGATCAAAACTTACACATATTCATTGTAAACTTAAAAAATGTACATCAAAACCTACACATTTTCATTGTACACTTAAAAATGTACATCAAAACCTACACATTTTCATTGTACACTTAAAAAATGTACATCAAATCTTACACATTTTCATTGTAAACTTAAAAAATATACATCAAAACCTACACATTTTCATTGTACACTCATAAAATGTACATCAAAACTTACACATTTTCATTGTAAACTTAAAAAATATACATCAAAACTTACACATTTTCATTGTACACTCATAAAATGTACATCAAAACTTACACATTTTCATTGTACACTTAAAAAATGTACATCAAAACATACACATTTTCATTGTACACTCATAAAATGAACATCAACACTTACACATTTTCATTGTAAACTAAAAAAATATACATCAAAACCTACACATTTTCATAGTACACTCATAAAATGTACATCAAAACTTACACATTTTCATTGTAAACTTAAAAAATATACATAAAAACTTACACATTTTCCTTGTACACTCATAAAATGTACATCAAAACCTACACATTTTCATTGTAAACTTAAAAAATATACATCAAAACCTACACATTTTCATTGTTCACTCATAAAATGTACATCAAAACATACACATTCTCATTGTAAATTTAAAAAATATACATCAAAACTTACACATTTTCATTGTACACTCATAAAATGTAAATCAAAACCTACACATTTTCATTGTAAACTTAAAAAATATACATCAAAGCCTACACACTTTCATTGTAAACTTAAAAAATATACATCAAAACCTACACATTTTCATTGTACACTCATAAAATGTACATCAAAACCTACACATTTTCATTGTAAGCTTAAAAAATATACATCAAAACCTACACATTTTCATTGTACACTCATAAAATATACATCAAAACATACACATTTTCATTGTAAACTTAAAAAATATACATCAAAACTTACACATTTTCATTGTACATTCATAAAATGTACATCAAAACCTACACATTTTCATTGTAAACTTAAAAAATATACATCAAAACCTACACATTTTCATTGTACACTCATAAAATGTACATCAAAACCTACACATTTTCATTGTAAACTTAAAAAATATACATCAAAACCTACACATTTTCATTGTACACTCATAAAATATACCTCAAAACCTACACATTTTCATTGTAAGCTTAAAAAATATACATCAAAACCTACACATTTTCATTGTACACTCATAAAATGTACATCAAAACCTACACATTTTCATTGTAAACTTAAAAAATATACATCAAAACCTACACATTTTCATTGTACACTCATAAAATGTACAACAAAACTTGCACATTTTCATTGTACACTCATAAAATGTACATCAAAACTTACACATCTTCATTGTACACTCATAAAATGTACATCAAAACCTACACATTTTCATTGTAAACTTAAAAAATGTACATCAAAACTTATACATTTTCATTGTACACTTACAAAACGTACATCAAAGCTTACACATTTTCATTGTACACTTAAAAAATGTACATCAAAACTTACACATTTTCGTTGTACACTTAAACAATATATATCAAAACTTACACATTTTCATTGTACACTAATAAAGTGTACATCAAAACCTACACATTTTCATTATACACTCATAAAATATACATCCAAACCTACACATTTTCATTGTAAACTTAAAAAATATACATTAAAACCTACACATTTACATTGTACACTTAAAAAATGTAGATCAAAACTTACACATATTCATTGTAAACTTAAAAAATGTACATCAAAACCTACACATTTTCATTGTACACTTAAAAATGTACATCAAAACCTACACATTTTCATTGTAAACTTAAAAAATATACATCAAATCTTACACATTTTCATTGTAAACTTAAAAAATATACATCAAAACCTACACATTTTTATTGTACACTCATAAAATGTACATCAAAACTTACACATTTTCATTGTACACTTAAAAAATGTACATCAAAACCTACACATTTTCATTGTAAACTTAAAAAATGTACATCAAAACCTACACATTTTCATTGTACACTCATAAAATGAACATCAACACTTACACATTTTCATTGTAAACTTAAAAAATATACATCAAAACCTACACATTTTCATTGTACACTTAAAAAATGTACATCAAAACCTACACATTTTCATTGTACACTCATAAAATGTACATCAAAACTTACACATTTTCATTGTACACTTAAAAAATGTACATCAAAACTCACACATTTTCATTGTACACTCATAAAATGAACATCAACACTTACACATTTTCATTGTAAACTTAAAAAATATACATCAAAGCTTACACATTTTCATTGTACACTTAAAAAATATACATCAAAACCTACACATTTTCATTGTACACTTATAAAATGATCATCAACACTTACACATTTTCATTGTACACTCATAAAATGTACATCAAAACTTACACATTTTCATTGTACTCTCATAAAATGTACATCAAAACTTACACATTCTTATTGTACACTCATAAAATTGTGCATCAAAACTTGCACATTTTCATTGTACACTCATAAGATGTACATCAAAATCTACACATTTTCATTGTACACTCATAAAGTGTACATCAAAACTTACACATTTTCATTGTACACTCATATCATGTACATCAAAACTTACACATTTTCATTGTACACTCATAAAATGTACATCAAAACTTACACATTATTATTGTACACTCAAAAAATGTACATCAAAACCTACACATCTTCATTGTAAACTTAAAAAATGTACATCAAAACTTACACATTTTCATTGTACACTTAAAAAATGTACATCAAAACTTACACATTTTAATTGTACACTTAAAAAATGTACATCAAAACCTACACATTTTCATTGTACACTTAAAAAATTTACATCAAAACCTACACATTTTCATTGTACACTTAAATTATGTACATCAAAACTTACACATTTTCATTGTAAACTTAAAAAATGTACATCAAAACCTACACATTTTCATTCTACACTTAAAAAATGTACATCAAAACCTACACATTTTCATTGTACACTTAAAAAATGTCCATCAAAACTTACACATTTTCATTGTACACTTAAAAAATGTACATCAAAACCTACACATTTTCATTGAAAACTTAAAAAATGTACATTAACACCTACACATTTTCATTGTACACTTAAAAAGTATACATCAAAACCTACACATTTTCATTGTACACTTAAAAAATGTACATCAAAACTTACACATTTTCATTGTAAACTTAAAAAATATACATCCAAACCTACACATTTTCATTGTACACTTCAAAAATATACATCAAAAACTACACATTTTCATTGTACACTTAAAAAATGTATATCAAAACCTACACATTTTCATTGTAAACTTAAAAAATATACATCAAAACTTACACATTTTCATTGTACACTTAAAAAATATACATCAAAACCTACACATTTTCATTGTACACTTCAAAAATATACATCAAAAACTACACAATTTCATTGTACACTCATAAAATGTACATCAAAACTTACACATTTTCATTGTACACTTAAAAAATATACATCAAAACTTACACATTTTCATTGTACACTCATAAAATGAACATCAACACTTACACATTTTCATTGTAAACTTAAAAAATATACATCAAAACTTACACATTTTCATTGTACACTAAGAAAATATACATCAAAACCTACACATTTTCATTGTAAACTTAAAAAATATACATCAAAAACTACACATTTTCATTGTACACTCATAAAATGTACATCAAAACTTACACATTTTCATTGTACACTCATAAAATGAACATCAACACTTACACATTTTCATTGTAAACTTAAAAAACATACATCAAAACCTACACATTTTCATAGTACACTCATAAAATGTACATCAAAACTTACACATTTTCATTGTAAACTTAAAAAATATACATCAAAACTTACACATTTTCCTTGTACACTCATAAAATGTACATCAAAACCTACACATTTTCATTGTAAACTTAAAAAATATACATCAAACCCTACACATTTTCATTGTACACTCATAAAATGTACATCAAAACATACACATTCTCATTGTAAATTTAAAAAATATACATCAAAACTTACACACTTTCATTGTACACTCATAAAATGTAAATCAAAACCTACACATTTTCATTCTAAACTTAAAAAATATACATCAAAACCTACACATTTTCATTGTAAACTTAAAAAATATACATCAAAACCTACACATTTTCATTGTACACTCATAAAATGTACATCAAAACCTACACATTTTCATTGTAAACTTAAAAAATATACATCAAAACCAACACATTTTCATTGTACACTCATAAAATATACATCAAAACATACACATTTTCATTGTAAACTTAAAAAATATACATCAAAACTTACACATTTTGATTGTACATTCATAAAATGTACATCAAAACCTACACATTTTCATTGTAAACTTAAAAAATATACATCAAAACCTACACATTTCATTGTAAACTTAAAAAATATACATCAAAACCTACACATTTTCATTGTACACTCATAAAATGTACATCAAAACCTACACATTTTCATTGTAAACTTAAAAAATATACATCAAAACCTACACAATTTCATTGTACACTCATAAAATATACATCAAAACCTACACATTTTCATTGTAAACTTAAAAAATATACATCAAAACCTACACATTTTCATTGTACACTCATAAAATGTACATCAAAACCTACACATTTTCATTGTAAACTTAAAAAATATACATCAAAACCTACACATTTTCATTGTACACTCATAAAATGTACAACAAAACTTACACATTTTCATTGTACACTCATAAAATGTACATCAAAACTTACACATCTTTATTGTACACTCATAAAATGTACATCAAAACCTACACATTTTCATTGTAAACTTAAAAAATGTACATCAAAACTTACACATTTTCATTGTACACTTACAAAACGTACATCAAAACTTACACATTTTCATTGTACACTTAAAAAATGTACATCAAAACTTACACATTTTCGTTGTACACTTAAACAATATACATCAAAGCTTACACATTTTAATTGTACACTCATAAAGTGTACATCAAAACTTACACATTTTCATTGTACACTCGTAAAATGTACATCAAAACCTACACATTTTCATTGTACACTCATAAAATATACATCCAAACCTACACATTTTCATTGTAAACTTAAAAAATATACATCAAAACCTACACATTTTCATTGTACACTCATATCATGTACATCAAAACTTACACATTTTCATTGTACACTCATAAAATGTACATCAAATCTTACACATTATTATTGTACACTCAAAAAATGTACATCAAAACCTACACATCTTCATTGTAAACTTAAAAAATGTACATCAAAACTTACACATTTTCATTGTACACTTAAAAAATGTACATCAAAACTTACACATTTTAATTGTACACTTAAAAAATGTACATCAAAACCTACACATTTTCATTGTACACTTAAAAAATTTACATCAAAACCTACACATTTTCATTGTACACTTAAATTATGTACATCAAAACTTACACATTTTCATTGTAAACTTAAAAAATGTACATCAAAACCTACACATTTTCATTGTACACTTAAAAAATGTACATCAAAACCTACACATTTTCATTGTACACTTAAAAAATGTCCAACAAAACTTACACATTTTCATTGTACACTTAAAAAATGTACATCAAAACCTACACATTTTCATTGAAAACTTAAAAAATGTACATTAACACCTACACATTTTCATTGTACACTTAAA
Source organism: Tenodera sinensis (assembly GCA_030765045.1). Lineage (NCBI taxonomy): Eukaryota > Metazoa > Arthropoda > Insecta > Mantodea > Mantidae > Tenodera > Tenodera sinensis. Next base: position 163,511,431 of record CM060963.1, on the reverse strand, counting down.
AAGTATACATCAAAACCTACACATTTTCATTGTACACTCATAAAATGAACATCAACACTTACACATTTTCATTGTAAACTTAAAAAATATACATCAAAGCTTACACATTTTCATTGTACACTTAAAAAATATACATCAAAACCTACACATTTTCATTGTACACTTATAAAATGATCATCAACACTTACACATTTTCATTGTACACTCATAAAATGTACATCAAAACTTACACATTTTCATTGTACTCTCATAAAATGTACATCAAAACTTACACATTCTTATTGTACACTCATAAAATTGTGCATCAAAACTTGCACATTTTCATTGTACACTCATAAGATGTACATCAAAATCTACACATTTTCATTGTACACTCATAAAGTGTACATCAAAACTTACACATTTTCATTGTACACTCATATCATGTACATCAAAACTTACACATTTTCATTGTACACTCATAAAATGTACATCAAAACTTACACATTATTATTGTACACTCAAAAAATGTACATCAAAACCTACACATCTTCATTGTAAACTTAAAAAATGTACATCAAAACTTACACATTTTCATTGTACACTTAAAAAATGTACATCAAAACTTACACATTTTAATTGTACACTTAAAAAATGTACATCAAAACCTACACATTTTCATTGTACACTTAAAAAATTTACATCAAAACCTACACATTTTCATTGTACACTTAAATTATGTACATCAAAACTTACACATTTTCATTGTAAACTTAAAAAATGTACATCAAAACCTACACATTTTCATTCTACACTTAAAAAATGTACATCAAAACCTACACATTTTCATTGTACACTTAAAAAATGTCCATCAAAACTTACACATTTTCATTGTACACTTAAAAAATGTACATCAAAACCTACACATTTTCATTGAAAACTTAAAAAATGTACATTAACACCTACACATTTTCATTGTACACTTAAAAAGTATACATCAAAACCTACACATTTTCATTGTACACTTAAAAAATGTACATCAAAACTTACACATTTTCATTGTAAACTTAAAAAATATACATCCAAACCTACACATTTTCATTGTACACTTCAAAAATATACATCAAAAACTACACATTTTCATTGTACACTTAAAAAATGTATATCAAAACCTACACATTTTCATTGTAAACTTAAAAAATATACATCAAAACTTACACATTTTCATTGTACACTTAAAAAATATACATCAAAACCTACACATTTTCATTGTACACTTCAAAAATATACATCAAAAACTACACAATTTCATTGTACACTCATAAAATGTACATCAAAACTTACACATTTTCATTGTACACTTAAAAAATATACATCAAAACTTACACATTTTCATTGTACACTCATAAAATGAACATCAACACTTACACATTTTCATTGTAAACTTAAAAAATATACATCAAAACTTACACATTTTCATTGTACACTAAGAAAATATACATCAAAACCTACACATTTTCATTGTAAACTTAAAAAATATACATCAAAAACTACACATTTTCATTGTACACTCATAAAATGTACATCAAAACTTACACATTTTCATTGTACACTCATAAAATGAACATCAACACTTACACATTTTCATTGTAAACTTAAAAAACATACATCAAAACCTACACATTTTCATAGTACACTCATAAAATGTACATCAAAACTTACACATTTTCATTGTAAACTTAAAAAATATACATCAAAACTTACACATTTTCCTTGTACACTCATAAAATGTACATCAAAACCTACACATTTTCATTGTAAACTTAAAAAATATACATCAAACCCTACACATTTTCATTGTACACTCATAAAATGTACATCAAAACATACACATTCTCATTGTAAATTTAAAAAATATACATCAAAACTTACACACTTTCATTGTACACTCATAAAATGTAAATCAAAACCTACACATTTTCATTCTAAACTTAAAAAATATACATCAAAACCTACACATTTTCATTGTAAACTTAAAAAATATACATCAAAACCTACACATTTTCATTGTACACTCATAAAATGTACATCAAAACCTACACATTTTCATTGTAAACTTAAAAAATATACATCAAAACCAACACATTTTCATTGTACACTCATAAAATATACATCAAAACATACACATTTTCATTGTAAACTTAAAAAATATACATCAAAACTTACACATTTTGATTGTACATTCATAAAATGTACATCAAAACCTACACATTTTCATTGTAAACTTAAAAAATATACATCAAAACCTACACATTTCATTGTAAACTTAAAAAATATACATCAAAACCTACACATTTTCATTGTACACTCATAAAATGTACATCAAAACCTACACATTTTCATTGTAAACTTAAAAAATATACATCAAAACCTACACAATTTCATTGTACACTCATAAAATATACATCAAAACCTACACATTTTCATTGTAAACTTAAAAAATATACATCAAAACCTACACATTTTCATTGTACACTCATAAAATGTACATCAAAACCTACACATTTTCATTGTAAACTTAAAAAATATACATCAAAACCTACACATTTTCATTGTACACTCATAAAATGTACAACAAAACTTACACATTTTCATTGTACACTCATAAAATGTACATCAAAACTTACACATCTTTATTGTACACTCATAAAATGTACATCAAAACCTACACATTTTCATTGTAAACTTAAAAAATGTACATCAAAACTTACACATTTTCATTGTACACTTACAAAACGTACATCAAAACTTACACATTTTCATTGTACACTTAAAAAATGTACATCAAAACTTACACATTTTCGTTGTACACTTAAACAATATACATCAAAGCTTACACATTTTAATTGTACACTCATAAAGTGTACATCAAAACTTACACATTTTCATTGTACACTCGTAAAATGTACATCAAAACCTACACATTTTCATTGTACACTCATAAAATATACATCCAAACCTACACATTTTCATTGTAAACTTAAAAAATATACATCAAAACCTACACATTTTCATTGTACACTCATATCATGTACATCAAAACTTACACATTTTCATTGTACACTCATAAAATGTACATCAAATCTTACACATTATTATTGTACACTCAAAAAATGTACATCAAAACCTACACATCTTCATTGTAAACTTAAAAAATGTACATCAAAACTTACACATTTTCATTGTACACTTAAAAAATGTACATCAAAACTTACACATTTTAATTGTACACTTAAAAAATGTACATCAAAACCTACACATTTTCATTGTACACTTAAAAAATTTACATCAAAACCTACACATTTTCATTGTACACTTAAATTATGTACATCAAAACTTACACATTTTCATTGTAAACTTAAAAAATGTACATCAAAACCTACACATTTTCATTGTACACTTAAAAAATGTACATCAAAACCTACACATTTTCATTGTACACTTAAAAAATGTCCAACAAAACTTACACATTTTCATTGTACACTTAAAAAATGTACATCAAAACCTACACATTTTCATTGAAAACTTAAAAAATGTACATTAACACCTACACATTTTCATTGTACACTTAAAAAGTATACATCAAAACCTACACATTTTCATTGTACACTTAAAAAATGTACATCAAAACTTACACATTTTCATTGTAAACTTAAAAAATATACATCCAAACCTACACATTTTCATTGTACACTTCAAAAATATACATCAAAAACTACACATTTTCATTGTACACTTAAAAAATGTACATCAAAACCTACACATTTTCATTGTAAACTTAAAAAATATACATCAAAACTTACACATTTTCATTGTACACTTAAAAAATATACATCAAAACCTACACATTTTCATTGTACACTTCAAAAATATACATCAAAAACTACACAATTTCATTGTACACTCATAAAATGTACATCAAAACTTACACATTTTCATTGTACACTTAAAAAATATACATCAAAACTTACACATTTTCATTGTACACTCATAAAATGAACATCAACACTTACACATTTTCATTGTAAACTTAAAAAATATACATCAAAACTTACACATTTTCATTGTACACTAAGAAAATATACATCAAAACCTACACATTTTCATTGTAAACTTAAAAAATATACATCAAAAACTACACATTTTCATTGTACACTCATAAAATGTACATCAAAACTTACACATTTTCATTGTACACTCATAAAATGAACATCAACACTTACACATTTTCATTGTAAACTTAAAAAACATACATCAAAACCTACACATTTTCATAGTACACTCATAAAATGTACATCAAAACTTACACATTTTCATTGTAAACTTAAAAAATATACATCAAAACTTACACATTTTCCTTGTACACTCATAAAATGTACATCAAAACCTACACATTTTCATTGTAAACTTAAAAAATATACATCAAAACCTACACATTTTCATTGTACACTCATAAAATGTACATCAAAACATACACATTCTCATTGTAAATTTAAAAAATATACATCAAAACTTACACACTTTCATTGTACACTCATAAAATGTAAATCAAAACCTACACATTTTCATTCTAAACTTAAAAAATATACATCAAAACCTACACATTTTCATTGTAAACTTAAAAAATATACATCAAAACCTACACATTTTCATTGTACACTCATAAAATGTACATCAAAACCTACACATTTTCATTGTAAACTTAAAAAATATACATCAAAACCAACACATTTTCATTGTACACTCATAAAATATACATCAAAACATACACATTTTCATTGTAAACTTAAAAAATATACATCAAAACTTACACATTTTGATTGTACATTCATAAAATGTACATCAAAACCTACACATTTTCATTGTAAACTTAAAAAATATACATCAAAACCTACACATTTCATTGTAAACTTAAAAAATATACATTAAAACCTACACATTTTCATTGTACACTCATAAAATGTACATCAAAACCTACACATTTTCATTGTAAACTTAAAAAATATACATCAAAACCTACACAATTTCATTGTACACTCATAAAATATACATCAAAACCTACACATTTTCATTGTAAACTTAAAAAATATACATCAAAACCTACACATTTTCATTGTACACTCATAAAATGTACATCAAAACCTACACATTTTCATTGTAAACTTAAAAAATATACATCAAAACCTACACATTTTCATTGTACACTCATAAAATGTACAACAAAACTTACACATTTTCATTGTACACTCATAAAATGTACATCAAAACTTACACATCTTCATTGTACACTCATAAAATGTACATCAAAACCTACACATTTTCATTGTAAACTTAAAAAATGTACATCAAAACTTACACATTTTCATTGTACACTTACAAAACGTACATCAAAACTTACACATTTTCATTGTACACTTAAAAAATGTACATCAAAACTTACACATTTTCGTTGTACACTTAAACAATATACATCAAAGCTTACACATTTTCATTGTACACTCATAAAGTGTACATCAAAACTTACACATTTTCATTGTACACTCGTAAAATGTACATCAAAACCTACACATTTTCATTGTACACTCATAAAATATACATCCAAACCTACACATTTTCATTGTAAACTTAAAAAATATACATTAAAACCTACACATTTACATTGTACACTTAAAAAATGTAGATCAAAACTTACACATATTCACTGTAAACTTAAAAAATGTACATCAAAACCTACACATTTTCATTGTACACTTAAAAAATGTACATCAAAACCTACACATTTTCATTGTACACTTAAAAAATGCACATCAAAACTTACACATTTTCATTGTACACTTAAAAAATGTACATCAAAACCTACACATTTTCATTGTAGACTTAAAAAATGTGCATCAAAACCTACACATTTTCATTGTACACTTAAAAAATATACATCAAAACCTACACATTTTCATTGTACACTTAAAAAATGTACATCAAAGCTTACACATTTTCATTGTAAACTTAAAAAATATACATCAAAACCTACACATTTTCATTGTACACTCATAAAATGTACATCAAAACTTACACATTTTCATTGTACACTTAAAAATGTAGATCAAAACCTACACATTTTCATTGTAAACTTAAAAAATGTACATCAAAACATACACATTTTCATTGTACACTCATAAAATGAACATCAACACTTACACATTTTCATTGTACACTTATAAAATGTACATCAAAACCTACACATTTTCATTGTAAACTTAAAAAATATACATCAAAACCTACACATTTTCATTGTACACTCATAAAATGTACATCAAAACTTACACATTTTCATTGTACACTTAAAAATGTACATCAAATCCTACACATTTTCATTGTACACTTAAAAAATGTACATTAAAACCTACACATTTTCATTGTACACTCATAAAATGTACATCAAAACTTACACATTTTCATTGTACACTTAAAAAATGTACATCAAAACTTACACATTTTATTGTACACTCATAAAATGAACATCAACACTTACACATTTTCATTGTAAACTTAAAAAATATACATCAAAGCTTACACATTTTCATTGTACACTTAAAAAATATACATCAAAACCTACACATTTTCATTGTACACTTATAAAATGATCATCAACACTTACACATTTTCATTGTACACTCATAAAATGTACATCAAAACTTACACATTTTCATTGTACTCTCATAAAATGTACATCAAAACTTACACATTCTTATTGTACACTCATAAAATTGTGCATCAAAACTTGCACATTTTCATTGTACACTCATAAAATGTACATCAAAATCTACACATTTTCATTGTACACTCATAAAGTGTACATCAAAACTTACACATTTTCATTGTACACTCATATCATGTACATCAAAACTTACACATTTTCATTGTACACTCATAAAATGTACATCAAAACTTACACATTTTTATTGTACACTCAAAAAATGTACATCAAAACCTACACATCTTCATTGTAAACTTAAAAAATGTACATCAAAACTTACACATTTTCATTGTACACTTAAAAAATGTACATCAAAACTTACACATTTTAATTGTTCACTTAAAAAATGTACATCAAAACCTACACATTTTCATTGTACACTTAAAAAATCTACATCAAAACTTACACATTTTCATTGTACACTTAAAAAATGTACATCAAAACTTACACATTTTCATTGTACACTTAAAAAATGTACATCAAAACCTAGACATTTTCATTGTACACTTAAAGAATATACATCAATACCTACACATTTTCGTTGTACACTTAAACAATATACATCAAAACTTACACATTTTCATTGTACACTCATAAAATCTACATCAAAACTTACACATTTTCATTGTACACTCGTAAAATGTACATCAAAACCTACACATTTTCATTGTACACTCATAAAATATACATCCAAACCTACACATTTTCATTGTAAACTTAAAAAATATACATTAAAACCTACACATTTACATTGTACACTTGGAAAATGTACATCAAAACTTACACATATTCATTGTAAACTTAAAAAATGTACATCAAAACCTACACATTTTCATTGTACACTTAAAAAATGTACATCAAAACCTCCACATTTTCATTGTACACTTAAAAAATGTACATCAAAACTTACACAGTTTCATTGTACACTTAAAAAATGTACATCAAAACCTACACATTTTCATTGTAAACTTAAAAAATATACATCAAAACCTACACGTTTTCATTGTACACTTAAAAAATGTACATCAAAGCTTACACATTTTCATTGTAAACTTAAAAAATATACATCAAAAACTACACATTTTCATTGTACACTCATAAAATGTACATCAAAACTTACACATTTTCATTGTACACTTAAAAAATGTACATCAAAACTTACACATTTTCATTGTACACTTACAAAACGTACATCAAAACTTACACATTTTCATTGTACACTTAAAAAATGTACATCAAAACTGACACATTTTCATTGTACACTTAAAAAATATACATCAAAACCTATACATTTTCATTGTACACTCATAAAATGTACATCAAAACCTACACATTTTCATTGTGCACTTATAAAATGATCATCAACACTTACACATTTTCATTGTACACTCATAAAATGTACATCAAAACTTACACATTTTCATTGTACTCTCATAAAATGTACATCAAAGCTTACACATTCTTATTGTACACTCATAAAATGTGCATCAAAACTTGCACATTTTCATTATACACTCATAAAATGTAATTCAAAATCTACACATTTTCATTGTACACTCATAAAGTGTACATCAAAACTTACACATTTTCATTGTACACTCATATAATGTACATCAAAACTTACACATTTTCATTGTACATTCATAAAATGTACTTCAAAACTTACACATTTTCACTGTACACTTAAAAAAGATACATCAAAACTTACACATTTTCATAGTACCCTTAATAAATGTACATCAAAACGTACACATTTTCATTGTACACTTAAAAAATGTACATCAAAACCGACACATTTTCATTGTACACTTAAAAAATATACATCAAAACCTACACATTTTCATTTTACACTTAAAAAATGTACATCAAAACCTACTCATTTTCATTGTACACTTAAAAAATGTACATCAAAACTTACACATTTTCACTGTACACTTAAAAAATGTACATTAAAACCTACACATTTTCATTATACGCTTAAAAATATACATCAAAACCTACACATTTTCATTGTACACTTAAAAAATATACATCAAAACCTACACATTTTCATTGTAAACTTAAAAAATATACATCAAAACCTACACATTTTCATTGTACACTCATAAAATGTACATTAAACTTACACATTTTTATTGTACACTCATAAAATGTACATCAAAACTTACACATTTTCATTCTACACTCATAAAATGTACATCAAAACCTACACATTTCATTGTAAACTTAAAAAATGTACATCAAAACTTACACATTTTCATTGTACACTTACAAAACGTACATCAAAACTTACACATTTTCATTGTACACTTAAAAAATGTACATCAAAACTTACACATTTTCATTGTACACTTAAAAAATATTCATCAAAACCTACACATTTTCGTTGTACACTCATAAAATGTACATCAAAACTTACACATTTTCATTGTACACTCGTAAAATGTACATCAAAACCTACGCATTTTCATTGTACACTCATAAAATATACATCAAAACCTACACATTTTCATTGTAAACTTAAAAAATTTACATCAAAACCTACACATTTTCATTGTACGCTTAAATTATGTACATCAAAACTTACACATTTTCATTGTAAACTTAAAAAATGTACATCAAAACCTACACATTTTCATTGTACACTTAAAAAATGTACATCAAAACCTACACATTTTCATTGTACACTTAAAAAATGTACATCAAAACCTACACATTTTCATTGAAAACTTAAAAAATGTACATTAACACCTACACATTTTCATTGTACACTTAAAAAATATACATCAAAACCTACACATTTTCATTGTACACTTAAAAAATGTACATCAAAACTTACACATTTTCATTGTAAACGTACAAAAAATACATCAAAACCTACACATTTTCATTGTACACTCATAAAATGTACATCAAAACTTACACATTTTCATTGTACACTTAAAAAATGTACATCAAAACCTACACATTTTCATTGTAAACTTAAAAAATATACATCAAAACTTACACATTTTCATTGTACACTTAAAAAATATACATCCAAACCTACACATTTTCATTGTACACTTCAAAAATATACATCAAAAACTACACATTTTCATTGTACACTTAAAAAATGTACATCAAAACCTACACATTTTCATTGTAAACTTAAAAAATATACATCAAAACTTACACATTTTCATTGTACACTTAAAAAATATACATCAAAACCTACACATTTTCATTGTACACTTCAAAAATATACATCAAAAACTACACAAGTTCATTGTACACTCATAAAATGTACATTAAAACTTACACATTTTCATTGTACACTTAAAAAATGTACATCAAAACTTACACATTTTCATTGTACACTAATAAAATGAACATCAACACTTACACATTTTCAGTGTAAACTTAAAAAATATACATCAAAACTTACACATTTTCATTGTACACTAAGAAAATATACATCAAAACCTACACATTTTCATTGTAAACTTAAAAAATATACATCAAAAACTACACATTTTCATTGTACCATCATAAAATGTACATCAAAACTTACACATTTTCATTGTACACTTAAAAAATGTACATCAAAACATACACATTTTCATTGTACACTCATAAAATGAACATCAACACTTACACATTTTCATTGTAAACTTAAAAAATATACATCAAAACCTACACATTTTCTTAGTACACTCATAAAATGTACATCAAAACTTACACATTTTCATTGTAAACTTAAAAAATATACATCAAAACTTACACATTTTCCTTGTACACTCATAAAATGTACATCAAAACCTACACATTTTCATTGTAAACTTAAAAAATATACATCAAAACCTACACATTTTCATTGTACACTCATAAAATGTACATCAAAACATACACATTCTCATTGTAAATTTAAAAAATATACATCAAAGCTTACACATTTTCATTGTACACTCATAAAATGTAAATCAAAACCTACACATTTTCATTGTAAACTTAAAAAATATACATCAAAACCTACACATTTTCATTGTAAACTTAAAAAATATACATCAAAACCTACACATTTTCATTGTACACTCATAAAATGTACATCAAAACCTACACATTTTCATTGTAAGCTTAAAAAATATACATCAAAACCTACACAGAATCATTGTACACTCATAAAATATACATCAAAACATACACATTTTCATTGTAAACTTAAAAAATATACATCAAAACTTACACATTTTCATTGTACATTCATAAAATGTACATCAAAACCTACACATTTTCATTGTAAACTTAAAAAATATACATCAAAACCTACACATTTTCATTGTAAACTTAAAAAATATACATCAAAACCTACACATTTTCATTGTACACTCATAAAATGTACATCAAAACCTACACATTTTCATTGTAAACTTAAAAAATATACATCAAAACCTACACATTTTCATTGTACACTCATAAAATATACCTCAAAACCTACACATTTAATTTGTAAGCTTAAAAAATATACATCAAAACCTACACATTTTCATTGTACACTCATAAAATGTACATCAAAACCTACACATTTTCATTGTAAACTTAAAAAATATACATCAAAACCTACACATTTTCATTGTACACTCATAAAATGTACAACAAAACTTACACATTTTCATTGTACACTCATAAAATGTACATCAAAACTTACACATCTTCATTGTACACTCATAAAATGTACATCAAAACCTACACATTTTCATTGTAAACTTAAAAAATGTACATCAAAACTTACACATTTTCATTGTACACTTACAAAACGTACATCAAAACTTACACATTTTCATTGTACACTTAAAAAATGTACATCAAAGCTTACACATTTTCGTTGTACACTTAAACAATATATATCAAAACTTACACATTTTCATTGTACACTCATAAAGTGTACATCAAAACCTACACATTTTCATTATACACTCATAAAATATACATCCAAACCTACACATTTTCATTGTAAACTTAAAAAATATACATTAAAACCTACACATTTACATTGTACACTTAAAAAATGTAGATCAAAACTTACACATATTAATTGTAAACTTAAAAAATGTACATCAAAACCTACACATTTTCATTGTACACTTAAAAAATGTACATCAAAACCTACACATTTTCATTGTACACTTAAAAAATGTACATCAAATCTTACACATTTTCATTGTAAACTTAAAAAATATACATCAAAACCTACACATTTTCATTGTACACTCATAAAATGTACATCAAAACTTACACATTTTCATTGTACATTGAAAAATGTACATCAAAACCTACACATTTTCATTGTAAACTTAAAAAATGTACATCAAAACCTACACATTTTCATTGTACACTCATAAAATGAACATCAACACTTACACATTTTCATTGTAAACTTAAAAAATATACATCAAAACCTACACATTTTCATTGTACACTTAAAAAATGTACATCAAAACCTACACATTTTCATTGTACACTCATAAAATGTACATCAAAACTTACACATTTTCATTGTACACTTAAAAAATGTACATCAAAACCTACACATTTTCATTGTAAACTTAAAAAATATACATCAAAACTTACACATTTTCATTGTACACTTAAAAAATATACATCAAAACCTACACATTATCATTGTACACTTAAAAAATGTACATCAAAACTTACACATTTTCATTGTAAACGTAAAAAATATACATCAAAACCTACACATTTTCATTGTACACTCATAAGATGTACATCAAAACTTACACATTTTCATTGTACACTTAAAAAATGTACATCAAAACCTACACATTTTCATTGTAAACTTAAAAAATATACATCAAAACTTACACATTTTCATTGTACGCTCATAAAATGTACATCAAAACCTACACATTTTCATTGTAAACTTAAAAAATATACATCAAAACCTTCACAATTTCATTGTACACTTAAAAAATGTACATCAAAACTACACATTTTCATTGTACACATAAATAATATACATCAGAACTTACACAATTTCATTGTACACTTATAAAATGAACATCAACACTTACACATTTTCATTGTAACCTTAAAAAATATACATCAAAACCTACACATTTTCATTGTAAGCTTAAAAAATATACATCAAAACCTACACATTTTCATTGTACACTTCAAAAATGTACATCAAAACCACACATTTTCATTGTACACATAAAAAATATACATCAAAACTTACACATCTTCATTGTACACTTACAAAATGAACATCAACACTTACACATTTTCATTGTACACTCATAAAATGTACATCCAAACTTACACATTTTCATTGTAAACTTAAAAAATCTACATCAAAACCTACACATTTTCATTGTAAACTTAAAAAATATACATCAAAACCTACACATTTTCATTGTACACTTAAAAAATGTACATCAAAACTACACATTTTCATTGTACACATAAAAAATATACATCAAAACTTACACGTCTTCATTGTACACTTATAAAATGAACATCAACACTTACACATTTTCATTGTACACTCATAAAATGAACATCAACACTTACACATTTTCATTGTAAAGTTAAAAAATATACATCAAAACTTACACATTTTCATTGTACACTTAAAAAATATACATCAAAACGTACACATTTTCATTGTACACTTAAAAAATGAACATCAACACTTACACATTTTCATTGTACACTCATAAAATATACATCAAAACCTACACATTTTCATTGTACACTTCAAAAATATACATCAAAAACTACACATTTTCATTGTACACTCATAAAATGTACATCAAAACTTACACATTTTCATTGTACACTTAAAAAATGTACATCAAAACTTACACATTTTCATTGCACACTCGTAAAATGAACATCAACACTTACACATTTTCATTGTAAACTTAAAAAATATACATCAAAACTTACTCATTTTAATTGTACACTTAAAAAATGTACATCAAAACCTACACATTTTCATTGTACACTCATAAAATGTACATCAAAACTTACACATTTTCATTGTACACTTAAAAAGTGTACATCAAAACCTACACATTTTCATTGTAAACTTAAAAAATATACATCAAAACTTACACATTTTCATTGTACACTTAAAAAATATACATCAAACCCAACAGATTTTCATTTTACACTTCAAAAATATACATAAAAAGCTACACATCTTCATTATACACTTAAAAAATATACATCAAAAGCTACACATTTTCATTGTACACTCATAAAATGTACATCAAAACCTACACATTTTCATTGTAAACTTAAAAAATATACATCAAAACCTACACATTTTCATTGTACACTCATAAAATGTACATCAATACTTACACATTTTCATTGTACACTCATAAAATGTACATCAAAGCTTACACATTTTCATTGTACACTTAAAAAATGTACATCAAAACCTACACATTTACATGTAAACTTTATAAATATACATCAAAACTTACACATTTTCATTGTACACTTAAAAAATATACATCAAAACCTACACATTTTCATTGTACACTCATAAAATGTACATCAAAACCTACACATTTTCATTGTAAACTTAAAAAATATACATCAAAACCTACACATTTTCATTGTACACTCATAAAATGTACATCAAAACTTACACATTTTCATTGTACACTCATAAAATGAACATCAACACTTACACATTTTCACTGTAAACTTAAAAAATATATATCAAAACTTACACATTTTCATTGTACACTTAAAAAATATACATCAAAACTTACACATTTTCATTGTACACTCATAAAATGTACATCAAAACTTACACATTTTCATTGTACACTCATAAAATGAACATCAACACTTACACATTTTCATTGTAAACTTAAAAAATATACATCAAAACTTACACATTTTCATTGTACACTCATAAAATGTACATCAAAACTTACAAATTTTCATTGTACACTCATAAAATGAACATCAACACTTACACATTTTCATTGTAAACTTAAAAAATATACATCAAAACTTACACATTTTCATTGTACACTCATAAAATGTACATCAAAACTTACACATTTTCATTGTACACTCATAAAATGAACATCAACACTTACACATTTTCATTGTAAACTTAAAAAATATACATCAAAACTTACACATTTTCATTGTACACTTAAAAAATATACATCAAAAGCTACACATTTTCACTGTACACTCATAAAATGTACATCAAAGCTTACACATTTTCACTGTACACTTAAAAAATGTACATCAAAACCTACACATTTACATTGTAAACTTTATAAATATACATCAAAACTTACACATTTTCATTGTACACTTAAAAAATATACATCAAAACCTACACATTTTCATTGTACACTTATTAAATGATCATCAACACTTACACATTTTCATTGTACACTCATAAAATGTACATCAAAACTTACACATTTTCATTGTACACTCATAAAATGTACATCAAAATCTACACATTTTCATTGTACACTCATAAATTGTTTATCAAAACTTACACATTTTCATTGTACACTCATAAAATGTACATCAAAACTTACACATTTTCATTGTACACTCATAAAATGTACATCAAAACTTACACATTTTTATTGTACACTCCAAAAATGTACATCAAAGCCTACACATTTTCATTGTAAACTTAAAAAATGTACATAAAAACCTACACATTTTCATTGTAAACTTAAAAAATATACATCAAAACTTACACATTTTCATTGTACACTTAAAAAATATACATCAAAACTTACACATTTTCATTGTACACTTAAAAAATATACATCAAAACTTACACACTTTCATTGTACACTTAAAAAATATACATCAAAACTTACACATTTTCATTGTAAACTTAAAAAATATACATCAAAACTTACACATTTTCATTGTACACTTAAAAAATATACATCAAAACTTACACATTTTCATTGTAAACTTAAAAAATATACATCAAAACTTACACATTTTCATTGTACACTTAAAAAATATACATCAAAACCTACACATTTTCATTGTACACTTAAAAAATGTACATCAAAACTACACATTTTCATTGTACACATAAAAAATATACATCAAAACTTACACATCTTCATTGTACACTTACAAAATGAACATCAACACTTACACATTTTCATTGTACACTCATAAAATGTACATCCAAACTTACACATTTTCATTGTAAACTTAAAAAATCTACATCAAAACCTACACATTTTCATTGTAAACTTAAAAAATGTACATCAAAACTACACATTTTCATTGTACACATAAAAAATATACATCAAAACTTACACGTCTTCATTGTACACTTATAAAATGAACATCAACACTTACACATGTTCATTGTACACTCATAAAATGAACATCAACACTTACACATTTTCATTGTAAAGTTAAAAAATATACATCAAAACTTACACATTTTCATTGTACACTTAAAAAATATACATCAAAACGTACACATTTTCATTGTACACTTAAAAAATGAACATCAACACTTACACATTTTCATTGCACACTCATAAAATATACATCAAAACCTACACATTTACATTGTACACTTCAAAAATATACATCAAAAACTACACATTTTCATTGTACACTCATAAAATGTACATCAAAACTTACACATTTTCATTGTACACTTAAAAAATGAACATCAACACTTACACATTTTCATTGTAAACTTAAAAAATATACATCAAAACTTACTCATTTTAATTGTACACTTAAAAAATGTACATCAAAACCTACACATTTTCATTGTACACTCATAAAATGTACATCAAAACTTACACATTTTCATTGTACACTTAAAAAGTGTACATCAAAACCTACACATTTTCATTGTAAACTTTATAAATATACATCAAAACTTACACATTTTCATTGTACACTTAAAAAATATACATCAAAACCTACACATTTTCATTGTACACTCATAGAATGTACATCAAAACCTACACATTTTCATTGTAAACTTAAAAAATATACATCAAAACCTACACATTTTCATTGTACACTCATAAAATGTACATCAAAACTTACACATTTTCATTGTACACTCATAAAATGAACATCAACACTTACACATTTTCACTGTAAACTTAAAAAATATA
Organism: Tenodera sinensis; assembly: GCA_030765045.1. Lineage (NCBI taxonomy): Eukaryota > Metazoa > Arthropoda > Insecta > Mantodea > Mantidae > Tenodera > Tenodera sinensis. Next base: position 163,494,469 of record CM060963.1, on the reverse strand, counting down.
CATCAAAACTTACACATTTTCATTGTACACTTAAAAAATATACATCAATACTTACACATTTTCATTGTACACTCATAAAATGTACATCAAAACTTACACATTTTCATTGTACACTCATAAAATGAACATCAACACTTACACATTTTCATTGTAAACTTAAAAAATATACATCAAAACTTACACATTTTCATTGTACACTCATAAAATGTACATCAAAACTTACACATTTTCATTGTACACTCATAAAATGAACATCAACACTTACACATTTTCATTGTAAACTTTAAAAATATACATCAAAACTTACACATTTTCATTGTACACTCATAAAATGTACATCAAAACTTACACATTTTCATTGTACACTCATAAAATGAACATCAACACTTACACATTTTCATTGTAAACTTAAAAAATATACATCAAAACTTACACATTTTCATTGTACACTTAAAAAATATACATCAAAAGCTACACATTTTCACTGTACACTCATAAAATGTGCATCAAAGCTTACACATTTTCACTGTACACTTAAAAAATGTACATCAAAACCTACACATTTACATTGTAAACTTTAAAAATATACATCAAAACTTACACATTTTCATTGTACACTTAAAAAATATACATCAAAACCTACACATTTTCATTGTACACTCATAAAATGTACATCAAAACCTACACATTTTCATTGTAAACTTAAAAAATATACATCAAAACCTACACATTTTCATTGTACACTCATAAAATGTACATCAAAACTTACACATTTTCATTGTACACTCATAAAATGAACATCAACACTTACACATTTTCATTGTAAACTTAAAAAATATACATCAAAACTTACACATTTTCATTGTACACTTAAAAAATATACATCAAAACTTACACATTTCCATTGTACACTCATAAAATGTACATCAAAACTTACACATTTTCATTGTACACTCATAAAATGTACATCAAAATCTACACATTTTCATTGAACACTCATAAATTGTTTATCAAAACTTACACATTTTCATTGTACACTCATAAAATGTACATCAAAACTTACACATTTTCATTGTACACTCATAAAATGTACATCAAAACTTACTCATTTTTATTGTACACTCCAAAAATGTACATCAAAGCCTACACATTTTCATTGTAAACTTAAAAAATGTACATCAAAACCTACAAATTTTCATTGTAAACTTAAAAAATATACATCAAAACTTACACATTTTCATTGTACACTTAAAAAATATACATCAAAACCTACACATTTTCATTGTACACTTAAAAAATATACATCAAAACCTACACATTTTCATTGTACACTTAAAAAATATACATCAAAACCTACACATTTTCATTGTACACTTAAAAAATATACATTAAACCTACACATTTTCATTGTAAACTTAAAAAATATACATCAAAACTACACATTTTCATTGTACACTTAAAAAATGTACATCAAAACCTACACATTTTCATTGTACACTCATAAAATGTACCTCAAAACTGACACATTTTCATTGTACACTTAAAAAATGTACATCAAAACCTACACATTTTCATTGTACGCTCATAAAATGTACATCAAAACCTACACATTTTCATTGTAAACTTAAAAAATATACATCAAAACCTACACATTTTCATTGTACACTTAAAAAATGTACATCAAAACTACACATTTTCATTGTACACATAAAAAATATACTTCAGAACTTACACGATTTCATTGTACACTTAAAAAATATACATCAAAACTTACACATTTCCATTGTACACTCATAAAATGTACATCAAAACTTACACATTTTCATTGTACACTCATAAAATGTACATCAAAATCTACACATTTTCATTGAACACTCATAAATTGTTTATCAAAACTTACACATTTTCATTGTACACTCATAAAATGTACATCAAAACTTACACATTTTCATTGTACACTCATAAAATGTACATCAAAACTTACTCATTTTTATTGTACACTCCAAAAATGTACATCAAAGCCTACACATTTTCATTGTAAACTTAAAAAATGTACATCAAAACCTACAAATTTTCATTGTAAACTTAAAAAATATACATCAAAACTTACACATTTTCATTGTACACTTAAAAAATATACATCAAAACCTACACATTTTCATTGTACACTTAAAAAATATACATCAAAACCTACACATTTTCATTGTACACTTAAAAAATATACATCAAAACCTACACATTTTCATTGTAAACTTAAAAAATGTACATCAAAACTACACATTTTCATTGTACACATAAAAAATATACATCAAAACTTACACGTCTTCATTGTACACTTATAAAATGAACATCAACACTTACACATGTTCATTGTACACTCATAAAATGAACATCAACACTTACACATTTTCATTGTAAAGTTAAAAAATATACATCAAAACTTACACATTTTCATTGTACACTTAAAAAATATACATCAAAACGTACACATTTTCATTGTACACTTAAAAAATGAACATCAACACTTACACATTTTCATTGCACACTCATAAAATATACATCAAAACCTACACATTTACATTGTACACTTCAAAAATATACATCAAAAACTACACATTTTCATTGTACACTCATAAAATGTACATCAAAACTTACACATTTTCATTGTACACTTAAAAAATGAACATCAACACTTACACATTTTCATTGTAAACTTAAAAAATATACATCAAAACTTACTCATTTTAATTGTACACTTAAAAAATGTACATCAAAACCTACACATTTTCATTGTACACTCATAAAATGTACATCAAAACTTACACATTTTCATTGTACACTTAAAAAGTGTACATCAAAACCTACACATTTTCATTGTAAACTTTATAAATATACATCAAAACTTACACATTTTCATTGTACACTTAAAAAATATACATCAAAACCTACACATTTTCATTGTACACTCATAGAATGTACATCAAAACCTACACATTTTCATTGTAAACTTAAAAAATATACATCAAAACCTACACATTTTCATTGTACACTCATAAAATGTACATCAAAACTTACACATTTTCATTGTACACTCATAAAATGAACATCAACACTTACACATTTTCACTGTAAACTTAAAAAATATACATCAAAACTTACACATTTTCATTGTACACTTAAAAAATATACATCAATACTTACACATTTTCATTGTACACTCATAAAATGTACATCAAAACTTACACATTTTCATTGTACACTCATAAAATGAACATCAACACTTACACATTTTCATTGTAAACTTAAAAAATATACATCAAAACTTACACATTTTCATTGTACACTCATAAAATGTACATCAAAACTTACACATTTTCATTGTACACTCATAAAATGAACATCAACACTTACACATTTTCATTGTAAACTTTAAAAATATACATCAAAACTTACACATTTTCATTGTACACTCATAAAATGTACATCAAAACTTACACATTTTCATTGTACACTCATAAAATGAACATCAACACTTACACATTTTCATTGTAAACTTAAAAAATATACATCAAAACTTACACATTTTCATTGTACACTTAAAAAATATACATCAAAAGCTACACATTTTCACTGTACACTCATAAAGTGTGCATCAAAGCTTACACATTTTCACTGTACACTTAAAAAATGTACATCAAAACCTACACATTTACATTGTAAACTTTAAAAATATACATCAAAACTTACACATTTTCATTGTACACTTAAAAAATATACATCAAAACCTACACATTTTCATTGTACACTCATAAAATGTACATCAAAACCTACACATTTTCATTGTAAACTTAAAAAATATACATCAAAACCTACACATTTTCATTGTACACTCATAAAATGTACATCAAAACTTACACATTTTCATTGTACACTCATAAAATGAACATCAACACTTACACATTTTCATTGTAAACTTAAAAAATATACATCAAAACTTACACATTTTCATTGTACACTTAAAAAATATACATCAAAACTTACACATTTCCATTGTACACTCATAAAATGTACATCAAAACTTACACATTTTCATTGTACACTCATAAAATGTACATCAAAATCTACACATTTTCATTGAACACTCATAAATTGTTTATCAAAACTTACACATTTTCATTGTACACTCATAAAATGTACATCAAAACTTACACATTTTCATTGTACACTCATAAAATGTACATCAAAACTTACTCATTTTTATTGTACACTCCAAAAATGTACATCAAAGCCTACACATTTTCATTGTAAACTTAAAAAATGTACATCAAAACCTACAAATTTTCATTGTAAACTTAAAAAATATACATCAAAACTTACACATTTTCATTGTACACTTAAAAAATATACATCAAAACCTACACATTTTCATTGTACACTTAAAAAATATACATCAAAACCTACACATTTTCATTGTACACTTAAAAAATATACATCAAAACCTACACATTTTCATTGTACACTTAAAAAATATACATTAAACCTACACATTTTCATTGTAAACTTAAAAAATATACATCAAAACTACACATTTTCATTGTACACTTAAAAAATGTACATCAAAACCTACACATTTTCATTGTACACTCATAAAATGTACCTCAAAACTGACACATTTTCATTGTACACTTAAAAAATGTACATCAAAACCTACACATTTTCATTGTACGCTCATAAAATGTACATCAAAACCTACACATTTTCATTGTAAACTTAAAAAATATACATCAAAACCTACACATTTTCATTGTACACTTAAAAAATGTACATCAAAACTACACATTTTCATTGTACACATAAAAAATATACTTCAGAACTTACACGATTTCATTGTACACTTATAAAATGAACTTCAACACTTACACATTTTGATTGTAACCTTAAAAAATATACATCAAAACCTACACATTTTCATTGTAAACTTAAAAAATATACATCAAAACCTACACGTTTTCATTGTACACTTAAAAAATGAACATCAAAACTACACATTTTCATTGTACACATAAAAAATATACATCAAAACTTACACATCTTCATTGTACACTTACAAAATGAACATCAACACTTACACATTTTCATTGTACACTCATAAAATGTACATCCAAACTTACACATTTTCATTGTAAACTTAAAAAATCTGCATCAAATCCTACACATTTTCATTGTAAACTTAAAAAATATACATCAAAACCTACACATTTTCATTGTACACTCATAAAATGTACATCAAAACCTACACATTTTCATTGTAAACTTAAAAAATATACATCAAAACCTACACATTTTCATTGTAAACTCATAAAATGTACATCAAAACTTACACATTTTCATTGTACACTCATAAAATGAACATCAACACTTACACATTTTCATTGTACACTTAAAAAATGAACATCAACACTTACACATTTTCATTGTACACTCATAAAATATACATCAAAACCTACACATTTTTATTGTACACTTCAAAAATATACATCAAAACCTACACATTTTCATTGTACACTCATAAAATGTACATCAAAACTTACACATTTTCATTGTACACTTAAAAAGTGTACATCAAAACCTACACATTTTCATTGTAAACTTAAAAAATATACATCAAAACTTACACATTTTCATTGTACACTTAAAAAATATACATCAAACCCTACAGATTTTCATTTTACACTTCAAAAATATACATAAAAAGCTACACATTTTCATTATACACTTAGAAAATATACATCAAAAGCTACACATTTTCATTGTACACTCATAAAATGTACATCAAAACCTACACATTTTCATTGTAAACTTAAAAAATATACATCAAAACCTACACATTTTCATTGTACACTCATAAAATGTACATCAAAACTTACACATTTTCATTGTACACTCATAAAATGTACATCAAAGCTTACACATTTTCACTGTACACTTAAAAAATGTACATCAAAACCTACACATTTACATTGTAAACTTTATAAATATACATCAAAACTTACACATTTTCATTGTACACTTAAAAAATATACATCAAAACCTACACATTTTCATTGTACACTCATAGAATGTACATCAAAACCTACACATTTTCATTGTAAACTTAAAAAATATACATCAAAACCTACACATTTTCATTGTACACTCATAAAATGTACATCAAAACTTACACATTTTCATTGTACACTCATAAAATGAACATCAACACTTACACATTTTCACTGTAAACTTAAAAAATATACATCAAAACTTACACATTTTCATTGTACACTTAAAAAATATACATCAAAACTTACACATTTTCATTGTACACTCATAAAATGTACATCAAAACTTACACATTTTCATTGTACACTCATAAAATGAACATCAACACTTACACATTTTCATTGTAAACTTAAAAAATATACATCAAAACTTACACATTTTCATTGTACACTCATAAAATGTAGATCAAAACTTACACATTTTCATTGTACACTCATAAAATGAACATCAACACTTACACATTTTCATTGTAAACTTAAAAAATATACATCAAAACTTACACATTTTCATTGTACACTCATAAAATGTACATCAAAACTTACACATTTTCATTGTACACTCATAAAATGAACATCAACACTTACACATTTTCATTGTAAACTTAAAAAATATACATCAAAACTTGCACATTTTCATTGTACACTTAAAAAATATACATCAAAAGCTACACATTTTCACTGTACACTCATAAAATGTACATCAAAGCTTACACATTTTCACTGTACACTTAAAAAATGTACATCAAAACCTACACATTTACATTGTAAACTTTAAAAATATACATCAAAACTTACACATTTTCATTGTACACTTAAAAAATATACATCAAAACCTACACATTTTCATTGTACACTCATAAAATGTACATCAAAACCTACACATTTTCATTGTAAACTTAAAAAATATACATCAAAACCTACACATTTTCATTGTACACTCATAAAATGTACATCAAAACTTACACATTTTCATTGTACACTCATAAAATGAACATCAACACTTACACATTTTCATTGTAAACTTAAAAAATATACATCAAAACTTACACATTTTCATTGTACACTTAAAAAATATACATCAAAACTTACACATTTCCGTTGTACACTCATAAAATGTACATCAAAACTTACACATTTTCATTGTACACTCATAAAATGTACATCAAAATCTACACATTTTCATTGAACACTCATAAATTGTTTATCAAAACTTACACATTTTCATTGTACACTCATAAAATGTACATCAAAACTTACACATTTTCATTGTACACTCATAAAATGTACATCAAAACTTACTCATTTTTATTGTACACTCCAAAAATGTACATCAAAGCCTACACATTTTCATTGTAAACTTAAAAAATGTACATCAAAACCTACAAATTTTCATTGTAAACTTAAAAAATATACATCAAAACTTACACATTTTCATTGTACACTTAAAAAATATACATCAAAACCTACACATTTTCATTGTACACTTAAAAAATATACATCAAAACCTACACATTTTCATTGTAAACTTAAAAAATATACATCAAAACCTACACATTTTTATTGTACACTTAAAAAATATACATTAAACCTACACATTTTCATTGTAAACTTAAAAAATATACATCAAAACTACACATTTTCATTGTACACTTAAAAAATGTACATCAAAACCTACACATTTTCATTGTACACTCATGAAATGTACCTCAAAACTGACACATTTTCATTGTACACTTAAAAAATGTACATCAAAACCTACACATTTTCATTGTACGCTCATAAAATGTACATCAAAACCTACACATTTTCATTGTAAACTTAAAAAATATACATCAAAACCTACACATTTTCATTGTACACTTAAAAAATGTACATCAAAACTACACATTTTCATTGTACACATAAAAAATATACATCAGAACTTACACGATTTCATTGTACACTTATAAAATGAACATCAACACTTACACATTTTGATTGTAACCTTAAAAAATATACATCAAAACCTACATATTTTCATTGTAAACTTAAAAAATATACATCAAAACCTACACGTTTTCATTGTACACTTAAAAAATGTACATCAAAACTACACATTTTCATTGTACACATAAAAAATATACATCAAAACTTACACATCTTCATTGTACACTTACAAAATGAACATCAACACTTACACATTTTCATTGTACACTCATAAAATGTACATCCAAACTTACACATTTTCATTGTAAACTTAAAAAATCTGCATCAAAACCTACACATTTTCATTGTAAACTTAAAAAATATACATCAAAACCTACACATTTTCATTGTACACTTAAAAAATGTACATCAAAACTACACATTTTCATTGTACACATAAAAAATATACATCAAAACTTACACGTTTTCATTGTACACTTATAAAATGAACATCAACACTTACACATTTTCATTGTACACTCATAAAATGTACATCAAAACTTACACATTTTCATTGTACACTCATAAAATGTACATCAAAACTTACACATTTTCATTGTACACTTAAAAAGTGTACATCAAGACCTACACATTTTCATTGTAAACTTAAAAAATATACATCAAAACTTACACATTTTCATTGTACACTTAAAAAATATACATCAAACCCTACAGATTTTCATTTTACACTTCAAAAATATACATAAAAAACTACACATTTTCATTATACACTTAAAAAATATACATCAAAAGCTACACATTTTCACTGTACACTCATAAAATGTATATCTAAGCTTACACATTTTCACTGTACACTTAAAAAATGTACATCAAAACCTACACATTTACATTGTAAACTTTAAAAATATACATCAAAACTTACACATTTTCATTGTAAACTTAAAAAATATACATCAAAACCTACACATTTTCATTGTACACTCATAAAATGTACATCAAAACTTACACATTTTCATTGTACACTCATAAAATGAACATCAACACTTACACATTTTCACTGTAAACTTAAAAAATATACATCAAAACTTACACATTTTCATTGTACACTTAAAAAATATACATCAAAACTTACACATTTTCATTGTACACTCATAAAATGTACATCAAAACTTACACATTTTCATTGTACACTCATAAAATGAACATCAACACTTACACATTTTCATTGTAAACTTAAAAAATATACATTAAAACTTACACATTTTCATTGTACACTCATAAAATGTACATCAAAACTTACACATTTTCATTGTACACTCATAAAATGAACATCAACACTTACACATTTTCATTCTAAACTTAAAAAATATACATCAAAACTTACACATTTTCATTGTACACTCATAAAATGTACATCAAAACTTACACATTTTCATTGTACACTCATAAAATGAACATCAACACTTACACATTTTCATTGTAAACTTAAAAAATATACATCAAAACTTACACATTTTCATTGTACACTTAAAAAATATACATCAAAAGCTACACATTTTCACTGTACACTCATAAAATGTACATCAAAGCTTACACATTTTCACTGTACACTTTAAAAATGTACATCAAAACCTACACATTTACATTGTAAACTTTAAAAAAATACATCAAAACTTACACATTTTCATTGTACACTTAAAAAATATACATCAAAACCTACACATTTTCATTGTACACTCATAAAATGTACATCAAAACGTACACATTTTCATTGTAAACTTAAAAAATATACATCAAAACCTACACATTTTCATTGTACACTCATAAAATGTACATCAAAACTTACACATTTTCATTGTACACTCATAAAATGAACATCAACACTTACACATTTTCATTGTAAACTTAAAAAATATACATCAAAACTTACACATTTTCATTGTACACTTAAAAAATATACATCAAAACTTACACATTTCCATTGTACACTCATAAAATGTACAACAAAACTTACACATTTTCATTGTACACTCATAAAATGTACATCAAAATCTACACATTTTCATTGAACACTCATAAATTGTTTATCAAAACTTACACATTTTCACTGTACACTCATAAAATGTACATCAAAACTTACACATTTTCATTGTACACTCATAAAATGTACATCAAAACTTACTCATTTTTATTGTACACTCCAAAAATGTACATCAAAGCCTACACATTTTCATTGTAAACTTAAAAAATGTACATCAAAACCTACAAATTTTCATTGTAAACTTAAAAAATATACATCAAAACTTACACATTTTCATTGTACACTTAAAAAATATACATCAAAACCTACACATTTTCATTCTACACTTAAAAAATATACATCAAAACCTACACATTTTCATTGTACACTTAAAAAATATACATCAAAACCTACACATTTTCATTGTACACTTAAAAAATATACATTAAACCTACACATTTTCATTGTACACTCATAAAATGTACATCAAAACTTACACATTTTCATTGTACACTCATAAAATGAACATCAACACTTACACATTTTCACTGTAAACTTAAAAAATATACATCAAAACTTACACATTTTCATTGTAAACTTAAAAAATATACATCAAAACTTACACATTTTCATTGTACACTCATAAAATGTACATCAAAACGTACACATTTTCATTGTACACTCATAAAATGAACATCAACACTTACACATTTTCATTGTAAACTTAAAAAATGTACATCAAAACTTACACATTTTCATTGTACACTCATAAAATGAACATCAACACTTACACATTTTCATTGTAAACTTAAAAAATACACATCAAAACTTACACATTTTCACTGTACCTTCATAAAATGTACATCAAAGCTTACACATTTTCACAGTACACTTAAAAAATGTACATCAAAACCTACACATTTACATTGTAAACTTTAAAAATATACATCAAAACTTACACATTTTCATTGTACACTTAAAAAATATACATCAAAACCTACACATTTTCATTGTACACTCATAAAATGTACATCAAAACCTACACATTTTCATTCTGAACTTAAAAAATATACATCAAAACCTACACATTTTCATTGTACACTCATAAAATGTACATCAAAACTTACACATTTTCATTGTACACTCATAAAATGAACATCAACACTTACACATTTTCATTGTAAACTTAAAAAATATACATCAAAACTTACACATTTTCTTTGTACACTTAAAAATATACATCAAAACTTACACATTTTCATCGTACACTCATAAAATGTACATCAAAACTTACACATTTTCATTGTAAACTTAAAAAATGTACATCAAAACCTACAAATTTTCATTGTAAACTTAAAAAATATACATCAAAACTTACACATTTTCATTGTACACTTAAAAAATATACATCAAAACCTACACATTTTCATTGTACACTTAAAAAATATACATCAAAACCTACACATTTTCATTGTACACTTCAAAAATATACATCAAAAACTACACATTTTCATTGTACACTCATAAAATGTACATCAAAACTTACACATTTTCATTGTACACTTAAAAAATGTAGATCAAAACTTACACATTTTCATTGTACACTTAAAAAATATACATCAAAACCTACACATTTTCATTGTACACTTAAAAAATATACATTAAACCTACACATTTTCATTGTAAACTTAAAAAATATACATCAAAACTACACAATTTCATTGTACACTTAAAAAATGTACATCAAAACCTACACATTTTCATTGTACACTCATAAAATGTACCTCAAAACTGACACATTTTCATTGTACACTTAAAAAATGTACATCAAAACCTACACATTTTCATTGTACGCTCATAAAATGTACATCAAAACCTACACATTTTCATTGTAAACTTAAAAAATATACATCAAAACCTACACATTTTCATTGTACACTCATAAAATGTACCTCAAAACTGACACATTTTCATTGTACACTTAAAAAATGTACATCAAAACCTACACATTTTCATTGTACGCTCATAAAATGTACATCAAAACCTACACATTTTCATTGTAAACTTAAAAAATATACATCAAAACCTACACATTTTCATTGTACACTTAAAAAATGTACATCAAAACTACACATTTTCATTGTACACATAAAAAATATACATCAGAACTTACACAATTTCATTGTACACTTATAAAATGAACATCAACACTTACACATTTTCATTGTAACCTTAAAAAATATACATCAAAACCTACACATTTTCATTGTAAACTTAAAAAATATACATCAAAACCTACACGTTTTCATTGTACACTTAAAAAATGTACATCAAAACTACACATTTTCATTGTACACATAAAAAATATACATCAAAACTTACACATCTTCATTGTACACTTACAAAATGAACATCAACACTTACACATTTTCATTGTACACTCATAAAATGTACATCCAAACTTACGCATTTTCATTGTAAACTTAAAAAATCTGCATCAAAACCTACACATTTTCATTGTAAACTTAAAAAATATACATCAAAACCTACACATTTTCATTGTACACTTAAAAAATGTACATCAAAACTACACATTTTCATTGTACACATAAAAAGTATACATCAAAACTTACACGTTTTCATTGTACACTTATAAAATGAACATCAACACTTACACATTTTCATTGTACACTTAAAAAATATACATCAAAACTTACACATCTTCATTGTACACTTACAAAATGAACATCAACACTTACACATTTTCATTGTTAACTCATAAAATGTACATCAAAACTTACACATTTTCATTGTAAACCTAAAAAATATACATCAAAACCTAGACATGTTCATTGTAAACTTAAAAAATATACATCTAAACCTACGCATTTTCATGGTAAACTTAAAAAATATACATCAAAACCTACACATTTTCATTGTACACTTAAAAAATGTACATCAAAACTACACATTTTCATTGTACACTTAAAAAATATACATCAAAACTTACACATTTTCATTGTACACTTAAAAAATGTACATCAAAACCTACACATTTTCATTGTACACTTAAGAAATATAAATCAAAACCTACACATTTTCATTGTACACTTAAAAAATATACATCAAAACCTACACATTTTCATTGTACACTTAAAAAATGTACATCAAAGCTACACATTTTCATTGTACACTTAAAAAATGTACATCAAAACTACAAATTTTCATTGTACACTTAAAAAATATACATCAAAGCTTACACATTTTCATTGTACACTCATAAAATGTACATCAAAACATACACATTTTCATTGTACACTTAAAAAATATACATCAAAACCTACACATTTTCATTGTAAACTTAAAAAATATACATCAAAACTACACATTTTCATTGTATACTTAAAAATGTACATCAAAACCTACACATTTTCATTGTACACTCCTAAAATGTACATCAACACTTACACATTTTCATTGTACACTTAAAAAATATACATCAAAACCTACACATTTTCATTGTACACTTAAAAAATATACATCAAAACCTACACATCTTCATTGTAAACTCATAAAATTAACATCAACACTTACACATTTTCATTGTAAACTTAAAAAATATACATCAAAACCTACACATTTTCATTGTACACTTAAAAAGTGTACGTCAAAACTTACACATTTTCATTGTACACTTAAAAACTATACATCAAAACCTACACAATTTCATTGTAAACTTAAAAAATATACATCAAAACCTACACATTTTCATTGTACACTTAAAAAATGTACATCAAAACCTACACATTTTCATTGTACACTCATAAAATGTAGATCAAAACTTACACATTTTCATTGTACACTTATAAAATGAACATCAACACTTACACATTTTCATTGTACACCCATAAAATGTACATCAAAACTTACACATTTTCATTGTAAACTTAAAAAATATACATCAAAACTTACACATTTTCATTGTACACTTAGAAAATGTACATCAAAACCTACACATTTTCATTGTACACTTAAAAAATATACATCAAAACCTACTGATTTTCATTGTAAACTTAAAAAATATACATCAAAACCTACACATTTTCATTTTATACTTAAAAAATATACATCAAAACTACACATTTTCATTGTACACTTAAAAAATGTACATCAAAACCTACACATTTTCATTGTACACTTAAAAAATGTACATTAAAGCCTACACATTTTCATTGTACACTCATAAAATGAACGTCAACACTTACACATTTTCATTGTACACTCATAAAATGTACATCAAAACTTACACATTTTCATTGTAAACTTAAAAAATATACATAAAAACTTACACACTTTCATTGTACACTTAAAAAATATACATCAAAACCTACACATTTTCATTGTACACTTAAAAAATATACATCAAAACCTACACATTTTCATTATAAACTTAAAAAATATACATCAAAACCTACACATTTTCATTGTAAACTTAAAAAATATACATCAAAACCTGCACATTCTCATTGTACACTTAAAAAATGAACATCAACACTTACACATTTTCATTGTACACTCATAAAATGTACATCAATACTTACACATTTTCATTGTACACTTAAAAAATATAGATCAAAACCTTCACATTTTCATTGTACACTTAAAAATATACAACAAAACTTACACATCTTCATTGTACACTTAAAAAATATACATCAAAACCTACACATTTTCATTGTACACTTAAAAGATATACATCAACACTTACACATTTTCATTGTACGTTCATAAAATGAACATCAACACTTACACATTTTCATTGTACACTCGTAAAATGTACATCAAAACCAACACATTTTCATTAAAAACTTAAAAAATATACATCAAAACTTACACATTTTCATTGTACACTTAAAAAATGTACATCAAAACTACACATCTTCATTGTACACATACAAAATATACATCAAAACTTACACATTTTTATTGTACACTTATAAATTGAACATCAACACTTACACATTTTCATTGTACACTCATAAAATGTACATCAAAACTTACACATTTTCATTGTAAACTTAAAAAATCTACATCAAAACCTACACATTTTCATTGTAAACTTAAAAAATATACATCAAAACCTACACATTTTCATTGTACACTTAAAAAATGTACATCAAAACCTACACATTTTCATTGTACACTCATATAATATAGATCAAAACTTACACATTTTCATTGTACACTTATAAAATGAACATCAACACTTACACATTTTCATTGTACACCCATAAAATGTACATCAAAACTTACACATTTTCATTGTAAACTTAAAAAATATACATCAAAACTTACACATTTTCATTGTACACTTAGAAAATGTACATCAAAACCTACACATTTTCATTGTACACTTAAAAAATATACATCAAAACCTACTGATTTTCATTGTAAACTTAAAAAATATACATCAAAACCTACACATTTTCATTTTATACTTAAAAAATATACATCAAAACTACACATTTTCATTGTACACTTAAAAAATGTACATCAAAACCTACACATTTTCATTGTACACTTAAAAAATGTACATTAAAGCCTACACATTTTCATTGTACACTCATAAAATGAACGTCAACACTTACACATTTTCATTGTACACTCATAAAATGTACATCAAAACTTACACATTTTCATTGTAAACTTAAAAAATATACATCAAAACTTACACACTTTCATTGTACACTTAAAAAATATACATCAAAACCTACACATTTTCATTGTACACTTAAAAAATATACATCAAAACCTACACATTTTCATTATAAACTTAAAATATATACATCAAAACCTACACATTTTCATTGTAAACTTAAAAAATATACATCAAAACCTGCACATTCTCATTGTACACTTAAAAAATGAACATCAACACTTACACATTTTCATTGTACACTCATAAAATGTACATCAATACTTACACATTTTCATTGTACACTTAAAAAATATAGATCAAAACCTTCACATTTTCATTGTACACTTAAAAATATACAACAAAACTTACACATCTTCATTGTACACTTAAAAAATATACATCAAAACCTACACATTTTCATTGTACACTTAAAAGGTATACATCAACACTTACACATTTTCATTGTACGTTCATAAAATGAACATCAATACTTACACATTTTCATTGTACACTCGTAAAATGTACATCAAAACTTACACATTTACATCGTAAACTTAAAAAATATACATCAAAACTTACACATTTTCATTGTACACTTAAAAAATGTACATCAAAACTACACATCTTCATTGTACACATAAAAAATATACATCAAAACTTACACATTTTTATTGTACACTTATAAATTGAACATCAACACTTACACATTTTCATTGTACACTCATAAAATGTACATCAAAACTTACACATTTTCATTGTAAACTTAAAAAATCTACATCAAAACCTACACATTTTCATTGTAAACTTAAAACATATACATCAAAACCTACACATTTTCATTGTACACTTAAAAAATGTACATCAAAACTACACATTTTCATTGTACACATAAAAAATATACATCAGAACTTACACAATTTCATTGTACACTTATAAAATGAACATCAACACGTACACATTTTAATTGTAAACTTAAAAAATATACATCAAAACCTACACATTTTCATTGTACACTTAAAAAATGTACATCGAAACTACACATTTTCATTGTACACATAAAAAATATACATCCAAACTTACACATCTTCATTGTACACTTACAAAATGAACATCAACACTTACACATTTTCATTGTACACTCATAAAATGTACATCCAAACTTACACATTTGCATTGTAAACTTAAAAAATCTACATCAAAACCTACACATTTTCATTGTAAACTTAAAAAATATACATCAAAACCTACACATTTTCATTGTACACTTAAAAAATGTACATCAAAACTACACATTTTCATTGTACACATAAAAAATATACATCAAAACTTACACGTTTTCATTGTACACTTATAAAATGAACATCAACACTTACACATTTTCATTGTACACACATAAAATGTACATCAAAACTTACACATTTTCATTGTAAACCTAAAAAATATACATCAAAACCTAGACATTTTCATTGTAAACTTAAAAAATATACATCAAAACCTACACATTTTCATTGTAAACTTAAAAAATATACCACAAAACCTACACATCTTCATTGTACGCTTAAAAAATGTACATCAAAACTACACATTTTCATTGTACACTTAAAAAATATACATCAAAACTTACACATTTTCATTGTACACTTAAAAAATGTACATCAAAACCTACACATTTTCATTGTACACTTAAAAAATATAAATCAAAACCTACACATTTTCATTGTACACTTAAAAAATATACATCAAAACCTAAACATTTTCATTGTACATTTAAAAAATGTACATCAAAACTACACATTTTCATTGTACACTTAAAAAATGTACATCAAAACTACACATTTTCATTGCACACTTAAAAAATATACATCAAAGCTTACACATTTTCATTGTACACTCATAAAACGTACATCAAAACTTACACATTTTCATTGTACACTTAAAAAATATACATCAAAACCTACACATTTTCATTGTACACTCATAAAATGAACGTCAACACTTACACATTTTCATTGTACACTCATAAAATGTACATCAAAACTTACACAATTTCATTGCAAACTTAAAAAATATACATCAAAACTTACACACTTTCATTGTACACTTAAAAAATATACATCAAAACCTACACATTTTCATTGTACACTTAAAAAATATACATCAAAACCTACACATTTTCATTATAAACTTAAAAAATATACACCAAAACCTACACATTTTCATTGTAAACTTAAAAAATATACATCAAAACCTGCACATTCTCATTGTACACTTAAAAAATGAACATCAACACTTACACATTTTCATTGTACACTCATAAAATGTACATCAATACTTACACATTTTCATTGTACACTTAAAAAATATAGATCAAAACCTTCACATTTTCATTGTACACTTAAAAATATACAACAAAACTTACACATCTTCATTGTACACTTAAAAAATATACATCAAAACCTACACATTTTCATTGTACACTTAAAAGGTATACATCAACACTTACACATTTTCATTGTACGTTCATAAAATGAACATCAATACTTACACATTTTCATTGTACACTCGTAAAATGTACATCAAAACTTACACATTTTCATCGTAAACTTAAAAAATATACATCAAAACTTACACATTTTCATTGTACACTTAAAAAATGTACATCAAAACTACACATCTTCATTGTACACATAAAAAATATACATCAAAACTTACACATTTTTATTGTACACTTATAAATTGAACATCAACACTTACACATTTTCATTGTACACTCATAAAATGTACATCAAAACTTACACATTTTCATTGTAAACTTAAAAAATCTACATCAAAACCTACACATTTTCATTGTAAACTTAAAACATATACATCAAAACCTACACATTTTCATTGTACACTTAAAAAATGTACATCAAAACTACACATTTTCATTGTACACATAAAAAATATACATCAGAACTTACACAATTTCATTGTACACTTATAAAATGAACATCAACACGTACACATTTTAATTGTAAACTTAAAAAATATACATCAAAACCTACACATTTTCATTGTACACTTAAAAAATGTACATCGAAACTACACATTTTCATTGTACACATAAAAAATATACATCCAAACTTACACATCTTCATTGTACACTTACAAAATGAACATCAACACTTACACATTTTCATTGTACACTCATAAAATGTACATCCAAACTTACACATTTGCATTGTAAACTTAAAAAATCTACATCAAAACCTACACATTTTCATTGTAAACTTAAAAAATATACATCAAAACCTACACATTTTCATTGTACACTTAAAAAATGTACATCAAAACTACACATTTTCATTGTACACATAAAAAATATACATCAAAACTTACACGTTTTCATTGTACACTTATAAAATGAACATCAACACTTACACATTTTCATTGTACACACATAAAATGTACATCAAAACTTACACATTTTCATTGTAAACCTAAAAAATATACATCAAAACCTAGACATTTTCATTGTAAACTTAAAAAATATACATCAAAACCTACACATTTTCATTGTAAACTTAAAAAATATACCACAAAACCTACACATCTTCATTGTACGCTTAAAAAATGTACATCAAAACTACACATTTTCATTGTACACTTAAAAAATGTACATCAAAACTTACACATTTTCATTGTACACTTAAAAAATGTACATCAAAACCTACACATTTTCATTGTACACTTAAAAAATATAAATCAAAACCTACACATTTTCATTGTACACTTAAAAAATGTACATCAAAACCTAAACATTTTCATTGTACATTTAAAAAATGTACATCAAAACTACACATTTTCATTGTACACTTAAAAAATGTACATCAAAACTACACATTTTCATTGCACACTCATAAAATGTACATCAAAACTTACACATTTTCATTGTACACTTAAAAAATATACATCAAAACCTACACATTTTCATTGTACACTCATAAAATGAACGTCAACACTTACACATTTTCATTGTACACTCATAAAATGTACATCAAAACTTACACAATTTCATTGCAAACTTAAAAAATATACATCAAAACTTACACACTTTCATTGTACACTTAAAAAATATACATCAAAACATACACATTTTCATTGTACACTTAAAAAATATACATCAAAACCTACACATTTTCATTATAAACTTAAAAAATATACATCAAAACCTGGACATTCTCATTGTACACTTAAAAAATGAACATCAACACTTACACATTTTCATTGTACACTCATAAAATGTACATCAATACTTACACAATTTCATTGTACACTTAAAAAATATAGATCAAAACCTACACATTTTCATTGTACACTTAAAAATATACAACAAAACTTACACATCTTCATTGTACACTTAAAAAATATACATCAAAACCTACACATTTTCATTGTACACTTAAAAAATATACATCAACACTTACACATTTTCATTGTACGTTCATAAAATGAACATCAACACTTACACATTTTCATTGTACACTCGTAAAATGTACATCAAAAATTACACATTTTCATTGTAAACTTAAAAAATATACATCAAAACTTACACATTTTCATTGTGCACTTAAAAAATGTACATCAAAACTACACATTTTCATTGTACACATAAAAAATATACATCAGTACTTACACAATTTCATTGTACACTTATAAAATGAACATCAACACTTACACATTTTCATTGTAAACTTAAAAAATATACATCAAAACCTACACATTTTCATTGTACACTTAAAAAATATACATTAAACCTACACATTTTCATTGTAAACTTAAAAACTATACATCAAAACCTACACATTTTCATTGTACACTTAAAAAATGTACATCAAAACTACACATTTTCATTGTACACATAAAAAATATACATCAGAACTTACACAATTTCATTGTACACTTATAAAATGAACATCAACACTTACACATTTTCATTGTAAACTTAAAAAATATACATCAAAACCTACACATTTTCATTGTACACTTAAAAAATATACATTAAACCTACACATTTTCATTGTAAACTTAAAAAATATACATCAAAACTACACATTTTCATTGTACACTTAAAAAATGTACATCAAAACCTACACATTTTCATTGTACGCTCATAAAATGTACATCAAAACCTACACATTTTCATTGTAAACTTAAAAAATATACATCAAAACCTACACATTTTCATTGTACACTTAAAAAATGTACATCAAAACTACACATTTTCATTGTACACATAAAAAATATACATCAGAACTTAAACAATTTCATTGTACACTTATAAAATGAACATCAACACTTACAAATTTTCATTCTAACCTTAAAAAATATACATCAAAACCTACACATTTTCATTGTAAACTTAAAAAATATACATCAAAACCTACACGTTTTCATTGTACACTTAAAAAATGTACATCAAAACTACACATTTTCATTGTACACATAAAAAATATACATCAAAACTTACACATCTTCATTGTACACTTACAAAATGAACATCAACACTTACACATTTTCATTGTACACTCATAAAATGTACATCCAAACTTACGCATTTTCATTGTAAACTTAAAAAATCTGCATCAAAACCTACACATTTTCATTGTACACTTAAAAAATATAAATCAAAACCTACACATTTTCACTGTACACTTAAAAAATATACATCAAAACCTACACATTTTCATTGTACACTTAAAAAATGTACATCAAAACTACACATTTTCATTGTACACTTAAAAAATGTACATCAAAACTACAAATTTTCATTGTACACTTAAAAAATATACATCAAAGCTTACACATTTTCATTGTACACTCATAAAATGTACATCAAAACTTACACATTTTCATTGCACACTTAAAAAATATACATCAAAACCTACACATTTTCATTGTAAACTTAAAAAATATACATCAAAACTACACATTTTCATTGTACACTTAAAAAATGTACATCAAAACCTACACATTTTCATTGTACACTCATAAAATGTACATCAAAACTGACACATTTTCATTGTAAACTTAAAAAATATACATCAAAACCTACACATTTTCATTGTACACTTAAAAAGTGTACAGCAAAACTTACACAATTTCATTGTACACTAAAAAAAATATACATCAAAGCCTACACATTTTCATTGTACACTTAAAAAATGTACATCAAAACCTACACATTTTCATTGTAAACTCATAAAATGAACATCAACACTTACACATTTTCATTGTACACTTAAAAAATGTACATCAAAACCTACACATTTTCATTGTACACTTAAAAATGTACATCAAAACCTACACATTTTCATTGTACACTTAAAAAATGTACATCAAAACCTACACATTTTCATTGTACACTTAAAAAATGTACATCAAAACTTACACATTTTCATTGTACACTTACAAAATGTACATCAAAAGCTACACATTTTCATTGAAAACTTAAAAAATGTACATTAAAACCTACACATTTTCATTCTACACTTAAAAAATATACATCAAAACCTACACATTTTCATTGTACACTTAAAAAATGTACATCAAAACTTACACATTTTCATTGTAAACTTAAAAAATATACATCAAAACCTACACATTTTCATTGTACACTCATAAAATGCACATCAAAACTTACACATTTTCATTGTACACTTAAAGAATGTACATCAAAACCTACACATTTTCATTGTAAACTTAAAAAATGTACATCTAAACTTACACATTTTCATTGTACACTTAAAAAATATACATCAAAACCTACACATTTTCATTGTACACTTAAAAAATATACATCAAAACCTACACATTTTCATTGTACACTTCAAAAATATACATCAAAAACTACACATTTTCATTGTACACTCATAAAATGTACATCAAAACTTACACATTTTCATTGTACACTTAAAAAATGTACATCAAAACTGACACATTTTCATTGTACACCCATAAAATGAACATCAACACTTACACATTTTCATTGTAAAGTTAAAAAATATACATCAAAACTTACACATTTTCATTGTACACTTAAAAAATATACATCAAAACCTACACATTTTCATTGTACACTTAAAAAAAGAACATCAACACTTACACATTTTCATTGTACACTCATAAAATATACATCAAAACCTACACATTTTCATTGTACACTTCAAAAATATACATCAAAAACTACACATTTTCATTGTACACTCATAAAATGTACATCAAAACCTACACATTTTCATTGTACACTCATAAAATGTACATCAAAACTTACACATTTTCATTGTACACTTAAAAAATGTACATCAAAACCTACACATTTTCATTGTAAACTTAAAAAATATACATCAAAACTTACACATTTTCATTGTACACTTAAAAAATATACATCAAAGCCTACACATTTTCATTTTACACTTCAAAAATATACATCAAAAACTACACATTTTCATTATACACTTAAAAAATATACATCAAAAGCTACACATTTTCACTGTACACTCATAAAATGTACATCAAAGCTTACACATTTTCACTGTACACTTAAAAAATGTACAACAAAACCTACACATTTTCATTGTAAACTTTAAAAATATACATCAAAACTTACACATTTTCATTGTACACTTAAAAATATACATCAAAACCTACACATTTTCATTGTACACTTAAAAAATGATCATCAACACTTACACATTTTCATTGTACACTCATAAAATGTACATCAAAACTTACACATTTTCATTGTACACTCATAAAATGTACATCAAAATCTACACATTTTCATTGTACACTCATAAATTGTTTATCAAAACTTACACATTTTCATTGTACACTCATAAAATGTACATCAAAACTTACACATTTTCATTGTACACTCATACAATGTACATCAAAACTTACACATTTTTATTGTACACTCAAAAAATGTACATCAAAGCCTACACATTTTCATTGTAAACTTAAAAAATGTAAATCAAAACTTACACATTTTCATTGTACACTTAAAAAATATACATCAAAACCTACACATTTTCACTGTACACTTAAAAAATATACATCAAAACCTAGACATTTTCATTGTACACTTAAAAATGTACATCAAAACTACACATTTTCATTGTACACTTAAAAAATGTGCATCAAAGCCACACATTTTCATTGTACACTTAAAAAATATACATCAAAGCTTACACATTTTCATTGTACACTCATAAAATGTACATCAAAACTTACACATTTTCATTGTACACTTAAAAAATATACATCAAAACCTACATATTTTCATTGTACACTTAAAAAATATACATTAAACCTACACATTTTCATTGTAAACTTAAAAAATATACATCAAAACTACAGATTTTCAGTGTACACTTAAAAAATGTACACCAAAACCTACACATTTTCATTGTACACTCATAAAATGTACCTCAAAACTGACACATTTTCATTGTACACTTAAAAAATGTACATCAAAACCTACACATTTTCATTGTACGCTCATAAAATATACATCAACACTTACGCATTTTCATTGTAAACATAAAAAATATACATCATAACTTACACATTTCATTGTACACTTAAAAGATATACATCAAAACCTACACATTTTCATTGTACACTTTAAAAATGTACATCAAAACCTACACATTTTCATTGTACACTTAAAAAATGTACATCAAAACTTACACATTTTCATTGTCCACTTAAAAATGTATATCAAAACCTACACATTTTCATTGTACACTTAAAAAATATACATCAAAACCTACACATTTTCATTGTACACTTAAAAAATGTACATCAAAACGTACACATTTTCATTCTACACTTAAAAAATGTACATCAAAACTTACACATTTTCATTGTACACTTAAAAGATATACATCAAAACCTACACATTTTCATTGTACACTTAAAAAATATACATCAAAACTTACACATTGTCATTGTACACTTAAAAAATCTACATCAAAAACAACACATTTTCACTGTACACTCATAAAATGTACATCAAAACTTACACATTTTCATTGTAAACTTAAAAAATATCCATCAAAACTTACACATTTTCATTCTACACTTAAAAAATGTACATCAAAACCTACACATTTTCATTGTACACTCATAAAATGAACATCAACACTTACACATTTTCATTGTAAACTTAAAAAATATACATCAAAACTTACACATTTTCATTGTACACTTAAAAAATGTACATCAAAACCTACACATTTTCATTGTACACTCATAAAATGTACATCAAAACTTACACATTTTCATTGTAAACTTAAAAAATATACATCAAAACCTACACATTTTCATTGTACAGTTAAAAAATGTACATCAAAACTACACCTTTTCATTGTACAATTAAAAAATATACATCAAAACTTACACATTTTCATTGTAAACTTAAAAAATATACATCAAAACCTACACATTTTCATTGTAAACTTAAAAAATATACATCAAAACCTACACATTTTCATTGTACACTTAAAAACTATACATCAAAACCTACACATTTTCATTGTAAACTTAAAAAATATACATCAAAACCTACACATTTTCATTGTACACTTAAAAACTATACATCAAAACCTACACATTTTCATTGTAAACTTAAAAAATATACATCAAAACCTACACATTTTCATTGTACACTTAAAAAATGTACATCAAAACCTACACATTTTCATTGTACACTCATAAAATGTACATCAAAACTTACACATTTTCATTGTACACTTATAAAATGAACATCAACACTTACACATTTTCATTGTACACTCATAAAATGTACATAAAAACTTACACATTTTCATTGTAAACTTAAAAAATCTACATCAAGACCTACACATTTTCATTGTAAACTTAAAAAATATACATCAAAACCTACACATTTTCATTGTACACTTAAAAAATGTACATCAAAACTACACATTTTCATTGTACACATAAAAAATATACATCAGAACTTACACAATTTCATTGTACACTTATAAAATGAACATCAACACTTACACATTTTCATTGTAAACTTAAAAAATATACATCAAAACCTACACATTTTCATTGTAAACTTCAAAAATATACATCAAAACCTACACATCTTCATTGTACACTTAAAAAATGTACATCAAAACTACACATTTTCATTGTACACATAAAAAATGTACATCAAAACTTACACATCTTCATTGTACACTTACAAAATGAACATCAACACTTACACATTTTCATTGTACACTCATAAAATGTACATCCAAACTTACACATTTTCATTGTAAACTTAAAAAATCTACATCAAAACCTACACATTTTCATTGTAAACTTAAAAAATATACATCAAAACCTACACATTTTCATTGTACACTTAAAAAATGTACATCAAAACTACACATTTTCATTGTACACATAAAAAATATACATCAATACTTACACGTTTTCATTGTACACTTATAAAATGAACATCAACACTTACACATTTTCATTGTACACTCATAAAATGTACATCAAAACTTACACATTTTCATTGTAAACCTAAAAAATATACATCAAAACCTAGACATTTTCATTGTAAACTTAAAAAATATACATCAAAACCTACACATTTTCATTGTAAACTTAAAAAATATACATCAAAACCTACACATTTTCATTGTACACTTAAAAAATGTACATCAAAACTACACATTTTCATTGTACACTTAAAAAATATACATCAAAACTTACACATTTTCATTGTACACTTAAAAAATATAAATCAAAACCTACACATTTTCATTGTAAACTTAAAAAATATACATCAAAACCTACACATTTTCATTGTACACTTAAAAAATGTACATCAAAACTACACATTTTCATTGTACACTTAAAAAATGTACATCAAAACTAAAAATTTTCATTGTACACTTAAAAAATATACATCAAAGCTTACACATTTTCATTGTACACTCATAAAATGTACATCAAAACTTACACATTTTCATTGTACACTTAAAAAATATACAACAAAACCTACACATTTTCATTGTACACTCATAAAATGAACGTCTACACTTACACATTTTCATTGTACACTCATAAAATGTACATAAAAACTTACACATTTTCATTGTAAACTTAGAAAATATACATCAAAAGTTACACACTTTCATTGTACACTTAAAAAATATACATCAAGACCTACACATTTTCATTGTACACTTAAAAAATATACATCAAAACCTACACATTTTCATTATAAACTTAAAAAATATACATCAAAACCTACACATTTTCATTGTAAACTTAAAAAATATACATCAAAACCTGCACATTCTCATTGTACACTTAAAAAATGAACATCAACACTTACACATTTTCATTGTACACTCATAAAATGTACATCAATACTTACACATTTTCATTGTACACTTAAAAAATATAGATCAAAACCTACACATTTTCATTGTACACTTAAAAATATACAACAAAACTTACACATCTTCATTGTACACTTAAAAAATATACATCAAAACCTACACATTTTCATTGTACACTTAAAAAATATACATCAACACTTACACATTTTCATTGTACACTTATGAAATGAACATCAATACTTACACATTTTCATTGTAAACTTAAAAAATATACATCAAAACCTACACATTTTCATTGTACACTTAAAAAATATACATTAAACCTACACATTTTCATTGTAAACTTAAAAAATATACATCAAAACTACACATTTTCATTGTACACTTAAAAAATGTACATCAAAACCTACACATTTTCATTGTACACTCATAAAATGTACCTCAAAACTGACACATTTTCATTGTACACTTAAAAAATGTACATCAAAACCTACACATTTTCATTGTACGCTCATAAAATGTACATCAAAACCTACACATTTTCATTGTAAACTTAAAAAATATACATCTAAACCTACACATTTTCATTGTACACTTAAAAAATGTACATCAAAACTACACATTTTCATTGTACACATAAAAAATATACATCAGAACTTACACAATTTCATTGTACACTTATAAAATGAACATCAACACTTACAAATTTTCATTCTAACCTTAAAAAATATACATCAAAACCTACACATTTTCATTGTAAACTTAAAAAATATACATCAAAACCTACACATTTTCATTGTACACTTAAAAAATGTACATCAAAACTACACATTTTCATTGTACACATAAAAAATATACATCAGAACTTACACAATTTCATTGTACACTTATAAAATGAACATCAACACTTACACATTTTCATTGTAAACTTAAAAAATATACATCAAAACCTACACACTTTCATTGTAAACTTAAAAAATATACATCAAAACCTACACATTTTCATTGTACACTTAAAAAATGTACATCAAAACTACACATTTTCATTGTACACATAAAAAATATACATCAAAACTTACACATCTTCATTGTACACTTACAAAATGAACATCAGCACTTACACATTTTCATTGTACACTCATAAAATGTACATCCAAACTTACACATTTTCATTGTAAACTTAAAAAATCTACATCAAAACCTACACATTTGCATTGTAAACTTAAAAAATATACATCAAAACCTACACATTTTCATTGTACACTTGAAAAATGTACATCAAAACTTACACATTTTCATTGTACACTTATAAAATGAACATCAACACTTACACATTTTCATTGTACACTCATAAAATGTACATCAAAACTTACACATTTTCATTGTAAACCTAAAAAATATACATCAAAACCTAGACATTTTCATTGTAAACTTAAAAAATATACATCGAAACCTACACATTTTCATTGTAAACTTAAAAAATATACATCAAAACCTACACATTTTCATTGTACACTTAAAAAATGTACATCAAAACTACACATTTTCATTGTACACTTAAAAAATATACATCAAAACTTACACATTTTCATTGTACACTTAAAAAATATACATCAAAACCTACACATTTTCATTGTACACTTAAAAATAAAATCAAAACCTACACATTTTCATTGTACACTTAAAAATATAAATCAAAACCTACAAATTTTCATTGTACACTTAAAAAATATACATCAAAACCTACACATTTTCATTGTACACTTAAAAAATGTACATCAAAACTTACACATTTTCATTGTACACTTAAAAAATATACATCAAAACCTACACATTTTCAGAGTAAACTTAAAAAAATATACATCAAAACTACACATTTTCATTGTACACTTAAAAAATGTACATCAAAACCTACACATTTTCATTGTACACTCATAAAATGTACATCAAAACTGACACATTTTCATTGTACACTTAAAAAATGTACATCAAAACCTACACATTTTCATTGTACACTCATAAAATGTACATCAACACTTACACATTTTCATTGTACACTTAAAAGATATACATCAAAACCTACACATTTTCATTGTACACTTAAAAAATATACATCAAAACCTACACATTTTCAATGTAAACTCATAAAATGAACATCAACACTTAAAAAATTTTCATTGTAAACTTAAAAAATATACATCAAAACCTACACATTTTCATTGTACACTTAAAAAATGTACCTCAAAACCTACACATTTTCATTGTACACTTAAAAAATGTACATCAAAACCTACACATTTTCATTGTACACTTAAAAAATGTACATCAAAACCTACACATTTTCATTGTACACTTAAAAAATGTACATCAAAACTTACACATTTTCATTGTACACTTAAAAAATGTACATCAAACCCTACACATTTTCATTGTACACTTAAAAAATGTACATTAAAACCTACACATTTTCATTGTACACTTAAAAAATATACATCAAAACCTACACATTTTCATTGTACACTTAAAAAATGTACATCAAAACTTACACATTTTCATTGTAAACTTAAAAAATATACATCAAAACCTACACATTTTCATTGTACACTCATAAAATGTACATCAAAACTTACACATTTTCATTGTACACTTAAAAAATGTACATCAAAACTTACACATTTTCATTGTAAACTTAAAAAATATACATCAAAACCTACACATTTTCATTGTACACTCATAAAATGTACATCAAAACTTACACATTTTCATTGTACACTTAAAAAATGTACATCAAAACCTACACATTTTCATTGTAAACTTAAAATAATATACCTCAAAACTTACACATTTTCATTGTACACTTAAAAAATATACATCAAAACCTACACATTTTCATTGTACACTTAAAAAATGTACATTAAAACCTACACATTTTCATTGTACACTTAAAAAATATACATCAAAACCTACACATTTTCATTGTACACTTAAAAAATGTACATCAAAACTTACACATTTTCATTGTAAACTTAAAAAATATACATCAAAACCTACACATTTTCATAGTACACTCATAAAATGTACATCAAAACTTACACATTTTCATTGTACACTTAAAAAATGTACATCAAAACTTACACATTGTCATTGTACACTCATAAAATGAACATCAACACTTACACATTTTCATTGTAAAGTTAAAAAATATACATCAAAACTTACACATTTTCATTGTACACTTAAAAAATATACATCAAAACCTACACATTTTCATTGTACACTTAAAAAATGAACATCAACACTTACACATTTTCACTGTACACTCATAAAATATACATCAAAACCTACACATTTTCATTATACACTTCAAAAGTATACATCAAAAACTACACATTTTCGTTGTACACTCATAAAATGTACATCAAAACTTACACATTGTCATTGTACACTCGTAAAATGAACATCAACACTTACACATTTTCATTGTAAACTTAAAAAACATACATCAAAACTTACACATTTTAATTGTACACTTAAAAAATGTACATCAAAACCTACACATTTTTATTGTACACTCATAAAATGTACATCAAAACTTACACATTTTCGTTGTACACTTAAAAAATGTACATCAAAACCTACACATTTTCATTGTAAACTTAAAAAATATACATCAAACCTTACACATTTTCATTGTACAATTAAAAAATATTCATCAAAGCCTACACCTACACATTTTCATTTTACACTTCAAAAATATACATAAAAAACTACACATTTTCATTATACACTTAAAAAATATACATCAAAAGCTACACATTTTCACTGTACACTCATAAAATGTACATCAAAGCTTACGCATTTTCACTGTACACTTAAAAAATGTACATCAAAACTACACATTTTCATTGTACACTTAAAAAATATACATCAAAGCTTACACATTTTCATTGTACACTCATAAAATGTACATCAAAACTTACACATTTTCATTGTACACTTAAAAAATATACATCAAAACTTACACATTTTCATTGTAAACTTAAAAAAATATACATCAAAACTACACATTTTCATTGTACACTTAAAAAATGTACATCAAAACCTACACATTTTCATTGTACACTCATAAAATGTACATCAAAACTGACACATTTTCATTGTACACTTAAAAAATGTACATCAAAACCTACACATTTTCATTGTACACTCATAAAATGTACATCAACACTTACACATTTTCATTGTACACTTAAAAGATATACATCAAAACCTACACATTTTCATTGTACACTTAAAAAATATACATCAAAACCTACACATTTTCAATGTAAACTCATAAAATGAACATCAACACTTACACATTTTCATTGTAAACTTAAAAAATATACATCAAAACCGACACATTTTCATTGTACAATTAAAAAATATACATCAAAGCCTACACATTTTCATTTTACACTTCAAAAATATACATAAAAAAGTACACATTTTCATTATACACATAAAAAATATACATCAAAAGCTACACATTTTCACTGTACACTCATAAAATGTACATCAAAGCTTACGCATTTTCACTGTACACTTAAAAAATGTACATCAAAACCTACACATTTTCATTGTAAACTTTAAAAATATACATCAAAACTTACACATTTTCATTGTACACTTAAAAAATATACATCAAAGCCTACACATTCTCATTTTACACTTCAAAAATATACATAAAAAACTACACATTTTCATTATACACTTAAAAAATATACATCAAAAGCTACACATTTTCATTGTACACT
This sequence comes from Tenodera sinensis, assembly GCA_030765045.1. Classification (NCBI taxonomy): domain Eukaryota; kingdom Metazoa; phylum Arthropoda; class Insecta; order Mantodea; family Mantidae; genus Tenodera; species Tenodera sinensis. The sequence continues at coordinate 163,462,508 of CM060963.1, read as the reverse complement.
TAAAAAATATACATCAAAACCTACACATTTTCATTGTACACTTAAAAAATATACATCAAAACTTACACATTTTCATTGTACACTTAAAAAATATACATCAAAACCTACACATTTTCATTGTACACTTAAAAATATAAATCAAAACCTACACATTTTCATTGTACACTTAAAAATATAAATCAAAACCTACACATTTTCATTGTACACTTAAAAAATATACATCAAAACCTACACATTTTCATTGTACACTTAAAAAATGTACATCAAAACTTACACATTTTCATTGTACACTTAAAAAATATACATCAAAACCTACACATTTTCATTGTAAACTTAAAAAAATATACATCAAAACTACACATCTTCATTGTACACTTAAAAAATGTACATCAAAACTGACACATTTTCATTGTACACTCATAAAATGTACATCAACACTTACACATTTTCATTGTACACTTAAAAGCTATACATCAAAACCTACACATTTTCATTGTAAACTTAAAAAATATACATCAAAACCTACACATTTTCATTGTACACTTAAAAAATGTACCTCAAAACCTACAGCTTTTCATTGTACACTTAAAAAATGTACATCAAAACCTACACATTTTCATTGTACACTTAAAAAATGTACATCAAAACCTACACATTTTCATTGTAAACTTAAAAAATATACATCAAAACCTACACATTTTCATTGTACACTCATAAAATGTACATCAAAACTTACACATTTTCATTGTACACTTAAAAAATGTACATTAAAACCTACACATTTTCATTGTACACTTAAAAAATATACATCAAAACCTACACATTTTCATTGTACACTCATAAAATGTACATCAAAACTTACACATTTTCATTGTACACTTAAAAAATGTACATCAAAACCTACACATTTTCATTGTAAACTTAAAATAATATACCTCAAAACTCACACATTTTCATTGTACACTTAAAAAATATACATCAAAACCTACACATTTTCATTGTACACTTAAAAAATGTACATTAAAACCTACACATTTTCATTGTACACTTAAAAAATATACATCAAAACCTACACATTTTCATTGTACACTTAAAAAATGTACATCAAAACTTACACATTTTCATTGTAAACTTAAAAAATATACATCAAAACCTACACATTTTCATAGTACACTCATAAAATGTACATCAAAACTTACACATTTTCATTGTACACTTAAAAAATGTACATCAAAACTTACACATTGTCATTGTACACTCATAAAATGAACATCAACACTTACACATTTTCATTGTAAAGTTAAAAAATATACATCAAAACTTACACATTTTCATTGTACACTTAAAAAATATACATCAAAACCTACACATTTTCATTGTACACTTAAAAAATGAACATCAACACTTACACATTTTCATTGTACACTCATAAAATATACATCAAAACCTACACATTTTCATTATACACTTCAAAAGTATACATCAAAAACTACACATTTTCATTGTACACTCATAAAATGTACATCAAAACTTACACATTGTCATTGTACACTCGTAAAATGAACATCAACACTTACACATTTTCATTGTAAACTTAAAAAATATACATCAAAACTTACACATTTTAATTGTACACTTAAAAAATGTACATCAAAACCTACACATTTTTATTGTACACTCATAAAATGTACATCAAAACTTACACATTTTCGTTGTACACTTCAAAAATGTACATCAAAACCTACACATTTTCATTGTAAACTTAAAAAATATACATCAAACCTTACACATTTTCATTGTACAATTAAAAAATATACATCAAAGCCTACACATTTTCATTTTACACTTCAAAAATATACATAAAAAACTACACATTTTCATTATACACTTAAAAAATATACATCAAAAGCTACACATTTTCACTGTACACTCATAAAATGTACATCAAAGCTTACGCATTTTCACTGTACACTTAAAAAATGTACATCAAAACTACACATTTTCATTGTACACTTAAAAAATATACATCAAAGCTTACACATTTTCATTGTACACTCATAAAATGTACATCAAAACTTACACATTTTCATTGTACACTTAAAAAATATACATCAAAACTTACACATTTTCATTGTAAACTTAAAAAAATATACATCAAAACTACACATTTTCATTGTACACTTAAAAAATGTACATCAAAACCTACACATTTTCATTGTACACTCATAAAATGTACATCAAAACTGACACATTTTCATTGTACACTTAAAAAATGTACATCAAAACCTACACATTTTCATTGTACACTCATAAAATGTACATCAACACTTACACATTTTCATTGTACACTTAAAAGATATACATCAAAACCTACACATTTTCATTGTACACTTAAAAAATATACATCAAAACCTACACATTTTCAATGTAAACTCATAAAATGAACATCAACACTTACACATTTTCATTGTAAACTTAAAAAATATACATCAAAACCGACACATTTTCATTGTACAATTAAAAAATATACATCAAAGCCTACACATTTTCATTTTACACTTCAAAAATATACATAAAAAACTACACATTTTCATTATACACTTAAAAAATATACATCAAAAGCTACACATTTTCACTGTACACTCATAAAATGTACATCAAAGCTTACGCATTTTCACTGTACACTTAAAAAATGTACATCAAAACCTACACATTTTCATTGTAAACTTTAAAAATATACATCAAAACTTACACATTTTCATTGTACACTTAAAAAATATACATCAAAGCCTACACATTTTCATTTTACACTTCAAAAATATACATAAAAAACTACACATTTTCATTATACACTTAAAAAATATACATCAAAAGCTACACATTTTCATTGTACACTTAAAAAATATACATCAAAACCTACACATTTTCATTGTACACTTAAAAAATATACATCAAAACTTACACATTTTCATTGTACACTTAAAAAATATACATCAAAACCTACACATTTTCATTGTACACTTAAAAATATAAATCAAAACCTACACATTTTCATTGTACACTTAAAAATATAAATCAAAACCTACACATTTTCATTGTACACTTAAAAAATATACATCAAAACCTACACATTTTCATTGTACACTTAAAAAATGTACATCAAAACTTACACATTTTCATTGTACACTTAAAAAATATACATCAAAACCTACACATTTTCATTGTAAACTTAAAAAAATATACATCAAAACTACACATTTTCATTGTACACTTAAAAAATGTACATCAAAACTGACACATTTTCATTGTACACTCATAAAATGTACATCAACACTTACACATTTTCATTGTACACTTAAAAGCTATACATCAAAACCTACACATTTTCATTGTAAACTTAAAAAATATACATCAAAACCTACACATTTTCATTGTACACTTAAAAAATGTACCTCAAAACCTACAGCTTTTCATTGTACACTTAAAAAATGTACATCAAAACCTACACATTTTCATTGTACACTTAAAAAATGTACATCAAAACCTACACATTTTCATTGTACACTTAAAAAATGTACATCAAAACTTACACATTTTCATTGTACACTTAAAAAATGTACATCAAAACCTACACATTTTCATTGAAAACTTAAAAAATGTACATTAAAACCTACACATTTTCATTGTACACTTAAAAAATATACATCAAAACCTACACATTTTCATTGTACACTTAAAAAATGTACATCAAAACTTACACATTTTCATTGTAAACTTAAAAAATATACATCAAAACCTACACATTTTCATAGTACACTCATAAAATGTACATCAAAACTTACACATTTTCATTGTACACTTAAAAAATGTACATCAAAACTTACACATTGTCATTGTACACTCATAAAATGAACATCAACACTTACACATTTTCATTGTAAAGTTAAAAAATATACATCAAAACTTACACATTTTCATTGTACACTTAAAAAATATACATCAAAACCTACACATTTTCATTGTACACTTAAAAAATGAACATCAACACTTACACATTTTCATTGTACACTCATAAAATATACATCAAAACCTACACATTTTCATTATACACTTCAAAAGTATACATCAAAAACTACACATTTTCATTGTACACTCATAAAATGTACATCAAAACTTACACATTGTCATTGTACACTCGTAAAATGAACATCAACACTTACACATTTTCATTGTAAACTTAAAAAATATACATCAAAACTTACACATTTTAATTGTACACTTAAAAAATGTACATCAAAACCTACACATTTTTATTGTACACTCATAAAATGTACATCAAAACTTACACATTTTCGTTGTACACTTAAAAAATGTACATCAAAACCTACACATTTTCATTGTAAACTTAAAAAATATACATCAAACCTTACACATTTTCATTGTACAATTAAAAAATATACATCAAAGCCTACACATTTTCATTTTACACTTCAAAAATATACATAAAAAACTACACATTTTCATTATACACTTAAAAAATATACATCAAAAGCTACACATTTTCACTGTACACTCATAAAATGTACATCAAAGCTTACGCATTTTCACTGTACACTTAAAAAATGTACATCAAAACTACACATTTTCATTGTACACTTAAAAAATATACATCAAAGCTTACACATTTTCATTGTACACTCATAAAATGTACATCAAAACTTACACATTTTCATTGTACACTTAAAAAATATACATCAAAACTTACACATTTTCATTGTAAACTTAAAAAAATATACATCAAAACTACACATTTTCATTGTACACTTAAAAAATGTACATCAAAACCTACACATTTTCATTGTACACTCATAAAATGTACATCAAAACTGACACATTTTCATTGTACACTTAAAAAATGTACATCAAAACCTACACATTTTCATTGTACACTCATAAAATGTACATCAACACTTACACATTTTCATTGTACACTTAAAAGATATACATCAAAACCTACACATTTTCATTGTACACTTAAAAAATATACATCAAAACCTACACATTTTCAATGTAAACTCATAAAATGAACATCAACACTTACACATTTTCATTGTAAACTTAAAAAATATACATCAAAACCGACACATTTTCATTGTACAATTAAAAAATATACATCAAAGCCTACACATTTTCATTTTACACTTCAAAAATATACATAAAAAACTACACATTTTCATTATACACTTAAAAAATATACATCAAAAGCTACACATTTTCACTGTACACTCATAAAATGTACATCAAAGCTTACGCATTTTCACTGTACACTTAAAAAATGTACATCAAAACCTACACATTTTCATTGTAAACTTTAAAAATATACATCAAAACTTACACATTTTCATTGTACACTTAAAAAATATACATCAAAGCCTACACATTTTCATTTTACACTTCAAAAATATACATAAAAAACTACACATTTTCATTATACACTTAAAAAATATACATCAAAAGCTACACATTTTCATTGTACACTTAAAAAATATACATCAAAACCTACACATTTTCATTGTACACTTAAAAAATATACATCAAAACTTACACATTTTCATTGTACACTTAAAAAATATACATCAAAACCTACACATTTTCATTGTACACTTAAAAATATAAATCAAAACCTACACATTTTCATTGTACACTTAAAAATATAAATCAAAACCTACACATTTTCATTGTACACTTAAAAAATATACATCAAAACCTACACATTTTCATTGTACACTTAAAAAATGTACATCAAAACTTACACATTTTCATTGTACACTTAAAAAATATACATCAAAACCTACACATTTTCATTGTAAACTTAAAAAAATATACATAAAAACTACACATTTTCATTGTACACTTAAAAAATGTACATCAAAACTGACACATTTTCATTGTACACTCATAAAATGTACATCAACACTTACACATTTTCATTGTACACTTAAAAGCTATACATCAAAACCTACACATTTTCATTGTAAACTTAAAAAATATACATCAAAACCTACACATTTTCATTGTACACTTAAAAAATGTACCTCAAAACCTACAGCTTTTCATTGTACACTTAAAAAATGTACATCAAAACCTACACATTCTCATTGTACACTTAAAAAATGTACATCAAAACCTACACATTTTCATTGTACACTTAAAAAATGTACATCAAAACTTACACATTTTCATTGTACACTTAAAAAATGTACATCAAAACCTACACATTTTCATTGAAAACTTAAAAAATGTACATTAAAACCTACACATTTTCATTGTACACTTAAAAAATATACATCAAAACCTACACATTTTCATTGTACACTTAAAAAATGTACATCAAAACTTACACATTTTCATTGTAAACTTAAAAAATATACATCAAAACCTACACATTTTCATTGTACACTCATAAAATGTACATCAAAACTTACACATTTTCATTGTACACTTAAAAAATGTACATCAAAACCTACACATTTTCATTGTAAACTTAAAAAAATATACATCAAAACTTACACATTTTCATTGTACACTTAAAAAATATACATCAAAACCTACACATTTTCATTGTACACTTAAAAAATATACATCAAAACCTACACATTTTCATTGTACACTTCAAAAATATACATCAAAAACTACACATTTTCATAGTACACTCATAAAATGTACATCAAAACTTACACATTTTCATTGTACACTTAAAAAATGTACATCAAAACTTACACATTGTCATTGTACACTCATAAAATGAACATAAACACTTACACATTTTCATTGTAAAGTTAAAAAATATACATCAAAACTTACACATTTTCATTGTACACTTAAAAAATATACATCAAAACCTACACATTTTCGTTGTACACTTAAAAAATGAACATCAACACTTACACATTTTCATTGTACACTCATAAAATATACATCAAAACCTACACATTTTCATTATACACTTCAAAAGTATACATCAAAAACTACACATTTTCATTGTACACTCATAAAATGTACATCAAAACTTACACATTGTCATTGTACACTCGTAAAATGAACATCAACACTTACACATTTTCATTGTAAACTTAAAAAATATACATCAAAACTTACACATTTTAATTGTACACTTAAAAAATGTACATCAAAACCTACACATTTTTATTGTACACTCATAAAATGTACATCAAAACTTACACATTTTCGTTGTACACTTAAAAAATGTACATCAAAACCTACACATTTTCATTGTAAACTTAAAAAATATACATAAAAACTTACACATTTTCATTGTACAATTAAAAAATATACATCAAAGCCTACACATTTTCATTTTACACTTCAAAAATATACATAAAAAACTACACATTTTCATTATACACTTAAAAAATATACATCAAAAGCTACACATTTTCACTGTACACTCATAAAATGTACATCAAAGCTTACGCATTTTCACTGTACACTTAAAAAATGTACATCAAAACTACACATTTTCATTGTACACTTAAAAAATATACATCAAAGCTTACACATTTTCATTGTACACTCATAAAATGTACATCAAAACTTACACATTTTCATTGTACACTTAAAAAATATACATCAAAACTTACACATTTTCATTGTAAACTTAAAAAAATATACATCAAAACTACACATTTTCATTGTACACTTAAAAAATGTACATCAAAACCTACACATTTTCATTGTACACTCATAAAATGTACATCAAAACTGACACATTTTCATTGTACACTTAAAAAATGTACATCAAAACCTACACATTTTCATTGTACACTCATAAAATGTACATCAACACTTACACATTTTCATTGTACACTTAAAAGATATACATCAAAACCTACACATTTTCATTGTACACTTAAAAAATATACATCAAAACCTACACATTTTCAATGTAAACTCATAAAATGAACATCAACACTTACACATTTTCATTGTAAACTTAAAAAATATACATCAAAACCGACACATTTTCATTGTACAATTAAAAAATATACATCAAAGCCTACACATTTTCATTTTACACTTCAAAAATATACATAAAAAACTACACATTTTCATTATACACTTAAAAAATATACATCAAAAGCTACACATTTTCACTGTACACTCATAAAATGTACATCAAAGCTTACGCATTTTCACTGTACACTTAAAAAATGTACATCAAAACCTACACATCTTCATTGTAAACGTTAAAAATATACATCAAAACTTACACATTTTCATTGTACACTTAAAAAATATACATCAAAGCCTACACATTTTCATTTTACACTTCAAAAATATACATAAAAAACTACACATTTTCATTATACACTTAAAAAATATACATCAAAAGCTACACATTTTCATTGTACACTTAAAAAATATACATCAAAACCTACACATTTTCATTGTACACTTAAAAAATATACATCAAAACTTACACATTTTCATTGTACACTTAAAAAATATACATCAAAACCTACACATTTTCATTGTACACTTAAAAATATAAATCAAAACCTACACATTTTCATTGTACACTTAAAAATATAAATCAAAACCTACACATTTTCATTGTACACTTAAAAAATATACATCAAAACCTACACATTTTCATTGTACACTTAAAAAATGTACATCAAAACTTACACATTTTCATTGTACACTTAAAAAATATACATCAAAACCTACACATTTTCATTGTAAACTTAAAAAAATATACATCAAAACTACACATTTTCATTGTACACTTAAAAAATGTACATCAAAACTGACACATTTTCATTGTACACTCATAAAATGTACATCAACACTTACACATTTTCATTGTACACTTAAAAGCTATACATCAAAACCTACACATTTTCATTGTAAACTTAAAAAATATACATCAAAACCTACACATTTTCATTGTACACTTAAAAAATGTACCTCAAAACCTACAGCTTTTCATTGTACACTTAAAAAATGTACATCAAAACCTACACATTTTCATTGTACACTTAAAAAATGTACATCAAAACCTACACATTTTCATTGTACACTTAGAAAATGTACATCAAAACTTACACATTTTCATTGTACACTTAAAAAATGTACATCAAAACCTACACATTTTCATTGAAAACTTAAAAAATGTACATTAAAACCTACACATTTTCATTGTACACTTAAAAAATATACATCAAAACCTACACATTTTCATTGTACACTCATAAAATGTACATCAAAACTTACACATTTTCATTGTACACTTAAAAAATGTACATCAAAACCTACACATTTTCATTGTAAACTTAAAAAAATATACATCAAAACTTACACATTTTCATTGTACACTTAAAAAATATACATCAAAACCTACACATTTTCATTGTACACTTAAAAAATATACATCAAAACCTACACATTTTCATTGTACACTTCAAAAATATACATCAAAAACTACACATTTTCATAGTACACTCATAAAATGTACATCAAAACTTACACATTTTCATTGTACACTTAAAAAATGTACATCAAAACTTACACATTGTCATTGTACACTCATAAAATGAACATAAACACTTACACATTTTCATTGTAAAGTTAAAAAATATACATCAAAACTTACACATTTTCATTGTACACTTAAAAAATATACATCAAAACCTACACATTTTCGTTGTACACTTAAAAAATGAACATCAACACTTACACATTTTCATTGTACACTCATAAAATATACATCAAAACCTACACATTTTCATTATACACTTCAAAAGTATACATCAAAAACTACACATTTTCATTGTACACTCATAAAATGTACATCAAAACTTACACATTGTCATTGTACACTCGTAAAATGAACATCAACACTTACACATTTTCATTGTAAACTTAAAAAATATACATCAAAACTTACACATTTTAATTGTACACTTAAAAAATGTACATCAAAACCTACACATTTTTATTGTACACTCATAAAATGTACATCAAAACTTACACATTTTCGTTGTACACTTAAAAAATGTACATCAAAACCTACACATTTTCATTGTAAACTTAAAAAATATACATAAAAACTTACACATTTTCATTGTACAATTAAAAAATATACATCAAAGCCTACACATTTTCATTTTACACTTCAAAAATATACATAAAAAACTACACATTTTCATTATACACTTAAAAAATATACATCAAAAGCTACACATTTTCACTGTACACTCATAAAATGTACATCAAAGCTTACGCATTTTCACTGTACACTTAAAAAATGTACATCAAAACTACACATTTTCATTGTACACTTAAAAAATATACATCAAAGCTTACACATTTTCATTGTACACTCATAAAATGTACATCAAAACTTACACATTTTCATTGTACACTTAAAAAATATACATCAAAACTTACACATTTTCATTGTAAACTTAAAAAAATATACATCAAAACTACACATTTTCATTGTACACTTAAAAAATGTACATCAAAACCTACACATTTTCATTGTACACTCATAAAATGTACATCAAAACTGACACATTTTCATTGTACACTTAAAAAATGTACATCAAAACCTACACATTTTCATTGTACACTCATAAAATGTACATCAACACTTACACATTTTCATTGTACACTTAAAGATATACATCAAAACCTACACATTTTCATTGTACACTTAAAAAATATACATCAAAACCTACACATTTTCAATGTAAACTCATAAAATGAACATCAACACTTACACATTTTCATTGTAAACTTAAAAAATATACATCAAAACCGACACATTTTCATTGTACAATTAAAAAATATACATCAAAGCCTACACATTTTCATTTTACACTTCAAAAATATACATAAAAAACTACACATTTTCATTATACACTTAAAAAATATACATCAAAAGCTACACATTTTCACTGTACACTCATAAAATGTACATCAAAGCTTACGCATTTTCACTGTACACTTAAAAAATGTACATCAAAACCTACACATTTTCATTGTAAACTTTAAATATATACATCAAAACTTACACATTTTCATTGTACACTTAAAAAATATACATCAAAGCCTACACTTTTTTATTTTACACTTCAAAAATATACATAAAAAACTACACATTTTCATTATACACTTAAAAAATATACATCAAAAGCTACACATTTTCACTGTACACTCATAAAATGTACATCAAAGCTTACGCATTTTCACTGTACACTTAAAAAATGTACATCAAAACCTACACATTTTCATTGTAAACTTTAAAAATATACATCAAAACTTACACATTTTCATTGTACACTTAAAAAATATACATCAAAACCTACACATTTTCATTGTACACTCATAAAATGAATATCAAAACCTACACATTTTCATTGTAAACTTAAAAAATATACATCAAAACCTACACATTTTCATTGTACCCTCATAAAATGTACATCAAAACTTACACATTTTCATTGCACACTCATAAAATGAACATCAACACTTACACATTTTCATTGTAAACTTAAAAAATATACATCAAAACTTACACATTTTCATTGTACACTTAAAAAATATACATCAAAACCTACACATTTTCATTGTACACTTATAAAATGATCATCAACACTTACACATTTTCATTGTACACTCATAAAATGTACAACAAAACTTACACATTTTCATTGTACACTCATAAAATGTACATCAAAATCTACACATCTTCATTGTACACTCATAAATTGTTTATCAAAACTTACACATTTTCATTGTACACTCATAAAATGTACATCAAAACTTACACATTTTCATTGTACACTCATAAAATGTACATCAAAACTTACACATTTTTATTGTACACTCAAAAATGTACATCAAAGCCTACACATTTTCATTGTAAACTTGAAAAATGTACATCAAAACTTACACATTTTCATTGTACACTTAAAAAATATACATCAAAACCTACACATTTTCACTGTACACTTAAAAAATATTCATCAAAACCTACACATTTTCATTGTACACTTAAAAATGTACATCAAAACTACACATTTTCATTGTACACTTAAAAAATGTGCAGCAAAACTACACATTTTCATTGTACACTTAAAAAATATACATCAAAGCTTACACATTTTCATTGTACACTCATAAAATGTACATCAAAACTTACACATTTTCATTGTACACTTAAAAAATATTCATCAAAACCTACACATTTTCATTGTACACAAAAAATATATACATTAAACCTACACATTTTCATTGTAAACTTAAAAAATATACATCAAAACTACACATTTTCATTGTACACTTAAAAAATGTACATCAAAACCTACACATTTTCATTGTACACTCATAAAATGTACATCAAAAGTGACACATTTTCATTGTACACTTAAAAAATGTACATCAAAACCTACACATTTTCATTGTACGCTCATAAAATGTACATCAACACTTACACATTTTCATTGTAAACATAAAAAATATACATCATAACTTACACATTTCATTGTACACTTAAAAGATATACATCAAAACCTACACATTTTCATTGTACACTTTAAAAATGTACATCAAAACCTACACATTTTCATTGTACACTTAAAAAATGTACATCAAAACTTACACATTTTCATTGTCCACTTAAAAAATGTACATCAAAACCTACACATTTTCATTGTACACTTAAAAAATATACATCAAAACCTACACATTTTCATTGTACACTTAAAAAATGTACATCAAGACGTACACATTTTCATTCTACACTTAAAAAATGTACATCAAAACTTACACATTTTCATTGTACACTTAAAAATATACATCAAAACCCACACATTTTCATTGTACACTTAAAAAATATACATCAAAACTTACACATTTTCATTGTACACTTAAAAAATCTACATCAAAACCTACACATTTTCACTGTACACTCATAAAATGTACATCAAAACTTACACATTTTCATTGTAAACTTAAAAAATATCCATCAAAAGTTACACATTTTCATTCTACACTTAAAAAATGTACATCAAAACCTACACATTTTCATTGTACACTCGTAAAATGAACATCAACACTTACACATTTTCATTGTAAACTTAAAAAATATACATCAAAACTTACACATTTTCATTGTACACTTAAAAAATGTACATCAAAACCTACACATTTTCATTGTACACTCATAAAATGTACATCAAAACTTACACATTTTCATTGTAAACTTAAAAAATATACATCAAGACCTACACATTTTCATTGTACACTTAAAAAATATACATCAAAACCCACACATTTTCATTGTACACTTAAAAAATATACATCAAAACTTACACATTTTCATTGTACACTTAAAAAATCTACATCAAAACCTACACATTTTCACTGTACACTCATAAAATGTACATCAAAACTTACACATTTTCATTGTAAACTTAAAAAATATCCATCAAAAGTTACACATTTTCATTCTACACTTAAAAAATGTACATCAAAACCTACACATTTTCATTGTACACTCGTAAAATGAACATCAACACTTACACATTTTCATTGTAAACTTAAAAAATATACATCAAAACCTACACATTTTCATTGTAAACTTAAAAAATACACATCAAAACCTACACATTTTCATTGTACACTTAAAAACTATACATCAAAACCTACACATTTTCATTGTAAACGTCAAAAATATACATCAAAACCTACACATTTTCATTGTACACTTAAAAAATGTACATCAAAACCTACACATTTTCATTGTAAACTTTAAAAATATACATCAAAACTTACACATTTTCATTGTACACTTAAAAAATATACATTAAAACCTACACATTTTCATTGTACACTCATAAAATGTACATCAAAACCTACACATTTTCATTGTAAACTTAAAAAATATACATCAAAACTTACACATTTTCATTGTACACTTAGAAAATATACATCAAAACCTACACATTTTCATTGTACACTTAAAAAATATACGACAAATCCTACTGATTTTCATTGTAAACTTAAAAAATATACATCAAAACCTACACATTTTCATTGTACACTTAAAAAATGTACATCAAAACTACACTTTTTCATTGTACACTTAAAAAATGTACATCAAAACCTACACATTTTCATTGTACACTTAAAAAATGTACATCAAAGCCTACACATTTTCATTGTACACTCATAAAATGAACGTCAACACTTACACATTTTCATTGTACACTCATAAAATGTACATCAAAACCTACACATTTTCATTGTAAACTTAAAAAATATACATCAAAACCTGCACATTCTCATTGTACACTTAAAAAATGAACATCAACACTTACACATTTTCATTGTACACTCATAAAATGTACATCAATACTTACACATTTTCATTGTACACTTAAAAAATATAGATCAAAACCTTCAAATTTTCATTGTACACTTAAAAATATACAACAAAACTTACACATCTTCATTGTACACTTAAAAAATATACATCAAAACCTACACATTTTCATTGTACACTTAAAAAATATACATCAACACTTACACATTTTCATTGTACGTTCATAAAATGAATATTAACACTTACACATTTTCATTGTACACTCGTAAAATGTACATCAAAACTTACACATTTTCATTGTAAACTTAAAAAATATACATCAAAACTTACACATTTTCATTGAACACTTAAAAAATGTACATCAAAACTACACATTTTCATTGTACACATAAAAAATATACATCAAAACTTACACATTTTCATTGTACACTTATAAAATGAACATCAACACTTATACATTTTCATTGTACACTCATAAAATGTACATCAAAACTTACACATTTTCATTGTAAACTTAAAAAATCTACATCAAAACCTACGCATTTTCATTGTAAACTTAAAAAATATACATCAAAGTTACACATTTTCATTGTACACATAAAAGATATACATCAGAACTTACACAATTTCATTGTGCACTTATAAAATGAACATCAACACTTACACATTTTCATTGTAAACTTAAAAAATATACATCAAAACCTACACATTTTCATTGTAAACTTAAAAATATACATCAAAACCTACACATTTTCATTGTACACTTAAAAAATGTACATCAAAACTACACATTTTCATTGTACACATTAAAAATATACATCAAAACTTACACATCTTCATTGTACACTTACAAAATGAACATCAACACTTACACATTTTCATTGTACACTCATAAAATGTACATCCAAACTTACACATTTTCATTGTAAACTTAAAAAATCTACATCAAAACCTACACATTTTCGTTGTAAACTTAAAAAATATACATCAAAACCTACACATTTTCATTGTACACTTAAAAAATGTACATCAAAACTACACATTTTCATTGTACACATAAAAAATATACATCAAAACTTACACGTCTTCATTGTACACTTATAAAATGAACATCAACACTTACACATTTTCATTGTACACTCATAAAATGTACATCAAAACTTACACATTTTCATTGTAAACCTAAAAAATATACATCAAAACCTAGACATTTTCATTGTAAACTTAAAAAATATACATCAAAAACTACACATTTTCATTGTAAACTTAAAAAATATACATCAAAACCTACACATTTTCATTGTACACTTAAAAAATGTACATCAAAACTACACATTTTCATTGTACACTTAAAAAATATACGTCAATACTTACACATTTTCATTGTACACTTAAAAAATGTACATCAAAACCTACACATTTTCATTGTACACTTAAAAAATATAAATCAAAACCTACACATTTTCATTGTACACTTAAAAAATATACATCAAAACCTACACATTTTCATTGTACACCTAAAAAATGTACATGAAAACTACACATTTTCATTGTACACTTAAAAAATGTACATCAAAACTACACATTTTCATTGTACACTTAAAAAATATACATCAAAGCTTACACATTTTCATTGTACACTCATAAAATGTACATCAAAACTTACACATTTTCATTGTACACTTAAAAAATATACATCAAAACCTACACATTTTCATTGTACACTCATAAAATCAACGTCAACACTTACACATTTTCATTGTACACTCATAAAATGTACATAAAAACTTACACATTTTCATTGTAAACTTAAAAAATATCCATCAAAACTTACACACTTTCATTGTACACTTAAAAAATATACATCAAAACCTACACATTTTCATTGTACACTTAAAAAATATACATCAAAACCTACACATTTTCATTATAAACTTAAAAAAATATACATCAAAACCTACACATTTTCATTGTAAACTTAAAAAATATACATCAAAACCTGCACATTCTCATTGTACACCTAAAAAATGAACATCAACACTTACACATTTTCATTGTACACTCATAAAATGTACATCAATACTTACACATTTTCATTGTACACTTAAAAGATATACATCAAAACCTACACATTTTCATTGTACACTTAAAAATATACAACAAAACTTACACATCTTCATTGTACACTTAAAAAATATACATCAAAACCTACACATTTTCATTGTACACTTAAAAAATATACATCAACACTTACACATTTTCATTGTACGTTCATAAAATGAACATCAACACTTACACATTTTCATTGTACACTGGTAAAATGTACATCAAAACTTACACACTTTCATTGTAAACTTATAAAATATACATCAAAACTTACACATTTTCATTGTACACTTAAAAAATGTACATCAAAACTACACATTTTCATTGTACACATAAAAAATATACATCAAAACTTACACATTTTCATTGTACACTTATAAAATGAACATCAACACTTTCACACTTTCATTGTACACTCATAAAATGTACATCAAAACTTACACATTTTCATTGTAAACTTAAAAAATCTACATCAAAACCTACACATTTTCATTGTAAACTTAAAAAATATACATCAAAGCCTACACAATTTCATTGTAGACTTAAAAAATGTACATCAAAACTACACATTTTCATTGTACACATAAAAAATATACATCAGAACTTACACAATTTCATTGTACACTTATAAAATGAACATCAACACTTACACATTTTCATTGTAAACTTAAAAAATATACATCAAAACCTACACATTTTCATTGTAAACTTAAAAAATATACATCAAGACCTACACATTTTCATTGTACACTTAAAAAATATACATCAAAACCCACACATTTTCATTGTACACTTAAAAAATATACATCAAAACTTACACATTTTCATTGTACACTTAAAAAATCTACATCAAAACCTACACATTTTCACTGTACACTCATAAAATGTACATCAAAACTTACACATTTTCATTGTAAACTTAAAAAATATCCATCAAAAGTTACACATTTTCATTCTACACTTAAAAAATGTACATCAAAACCTACACATTTTCATTGTACACTCGTAAAATGAACATCAACACTTACACATTTTCATTGTAAACTTAAAAAATATACATCAAAACCTACACATTTTCATTGTAAACTTAAAAAATACACATCAAAACCTACACATTTTCATTGTACACTTAAAAACTATACATCAAAACCTACACATTTTCATTGTAAACTTCAAAAATATACATCAAAACCTACACATTTTCATTGTACACTTAAAAAATGTACATCAAAACCTACACATTTTCATTGTAAACTTTAAAAATATACATCAAAACTTACACATTTTCATTGTACACTTAAAAAATATACATTAAAACCTACACATTTTCATTGTACACTCATAAAATGTACATCAAAACCTACACATTTTCATTGTAAACTTAAAAAATATACATCAAAACTTACACATTTTCATTGTACACTTAGAAAATATACATCAAAACCTACACATTTTCATTGTACACTTAAAAAATATACGACAAATCCTACTGATTTTCATTGTAAACTTAAAAAATATACATCAAAACCTACACATTTTCATTGTACACTTAAAAAATGTACATCAAAACTACACTTTTTCATTGTACACTTAAAAAATGTACATCAAAACCTACACATTTTCATTGTACACTTAAAAAATGTACATCAAAGCCTACACATTTTCATTGTACACTCATAAAATGAACGTCAACACTTACACATTTTCATTGTACACTCATAAAATGTACATCAAAACCTACACATTTTCATTGTAAACTTAAAAAATATACATCAAAACCTGCACATTCTCATTGTACACTTAAAAAATGAACATCAACACTTACACATTTTCATTGTACACTCATAAAATGTACATCAATACTTACACATTTTCATTGTACACTTAAAAAATATAGATCAAAACCTTCAAATTTTCATTGTACACTTAAAAATATACAACAAAACTTACACATCTTCATTGTACACTTAAAAAATATACATCAAAACCTACACATTTTCATTGTACACTTAAAAAATATACATCAACACTTACACATTTTCATTGTACGTTCATAAAATGAATATTAACACTTACACATTTTCATTGTACACTCGTAAAATGTACATCAAAACTTACACATTTTCATTGTAAACTTAAAAAATATACATCAAAACTTACACATTTTCATTGAACACTTAAAAAATGTACATCAAAACTACACATTTTCATTGTACACATAAAAAATATACATCAAAACTTACACATTTTCATTGTACACTTATAAAATGAACATCAACACTTATACATTTTCATTGTACACTCATAAAATGTACATCAAAACTTACACATTTTCATTGTAAACTTAAAAAATCTACATCAAAACCTACGCATTTTCATTGTAAACTTAAAAAATATACATCAAAGTTACACATTTTCATTGTACACATAAAAGATATACATCAGAACTTACACAATTTCATTGTGCACTTATAAAATGAACATCAACACTTACACATTTTCATTGTAAACTTAAAAAATATACATCAAAACCTACACATTTTCATTGTAAACTTAAAAATATACATCAAAACCTACACATTTTCATTGTACACTTAAAAAATGTACATCAAAACTACACATTTTCATTGTACACATTAAAAATATACATCAAAACTTACACATCTTCATTGTACACTTACAAAATGAACATCAACACTTACACATTTTCATTGTACACTCATAAAATGTACATCCAAACTTACACATTTTCATTGTAAACTTAAAAAATCTACATCAAAACCTACACATTTTCGTTGTAAACTTAAAAAATATACATCAAAACCTACACATTTTCATTGTACACTTAAAAAATGTACATCAAAACTACACATTTTCATTGTACACATAAAAAATATACATCAAAACTTACACGTCTTCATTGTACACTTATAAAATGAACATCAACACTTACACATTTTCATTGTACACTCATAAAATGTACATCAAAACTTACACATTTTCATTGTAAACCTAAAAAATATACATCAAAACCTAGACATTTTCATTGTAAACTTAAAAAATATACATCAAAAACTACACATTTTCATTGTAAACTTAAAAAATATACATCAAAACCTACACATTTTCATTGTACACTTAAAAAATGTACATCAAAACTACACATTTTCATTGTACACTTAAAAAATATACGTCAATACTTACACATTTTCATTGTACACTTAAAAAATGTACATCAAAACCTACACATTTTCATTGTACACTTAAAAAATATAAATCAAAACCTACACATTTTCATTGTACACTTAAAAAATATACATCAAAACCTACACATTTTCATTGTACACCTAAAAAATGTACATGAAAACTACACATTTTCATTGTACACTTAAAAAATGTACATCAAAACTACACATTTTCATTGTACACTTAAAAAATATACATCAAAGCTTACACATTTTCATTGTACACTCATAAAATGTACATCAAAACTTACACATTTTCATTGTACACTTAAAAAATATACATCAAAACCTACACATTTTCATTGTACACTCATAAAATCAACGTCAACACTTACACATTTTCATTGTACACTCATAAAATGTACATAAAAACTTACACATTTTCATTGTAAACTTAAAAAATATCCATCAAAACTTACACACTTTCATTGTACACTTAAAAAATATACATCAAAACCTACACATTTTCATTGTACACTTAAAAAATATACATCAAAACCTACACATTTTCATTATAAACTTAAAAAAATATACATCAAAACCTACACATTTTCATTGTAAACTTAAAAAATATACATCAAAACCTGCACATTCTCATTGTACACCTAAAAAATGAACATCAACACTTACACATTTTCATTGTACACTCATAAAATGTACATCAATACTTACACATTTTCATTGTACACTTAAAAGATATACATCAAAACCTACACATTTTCATTGTACACTTAAAAATATACAACAAAACTTACACATCTTCATTGTACACTTAAAAAATATACATCAAAACCTACACATTTTCATTGTACACTTAAAAAATATACATCAACACTTACACATTTTCATTGTACGTTCATAAAATGAACATCAACACTTACACATTTTCATTGTACACTGGTAAAATGTACATCAAAACTTACACACTTTCATTGTAAACTTATAAAATATACATCAAAACTTACACATTTTCATTGTACACTTAAAAAATGTACATCAAAACTACACATTTTCATTGTACACATAAAAAATATACATCAAAACTTACACATTTTCATTGTACACTTATAAAATGAACATCAACACTTTCACACTTTCATTGTACACTCATAAAATGTACATCAAAACTTACACATTTTCATTGTAAACTTAAAAAATCTACATCAAAACCTACACATTTTCATTGTAAACTTAAAAAATATACATCAAAGCCTACACAATTTCATTGTAGACTTAAAAAATGTACATCAAAACTACACATTTTCATTGTACACATAAAAAATATACATCAGAACTTACACAATTTCATTGTACACTTATAAAATGAACATCAACACTTACACATTTTCATTGTAAACTTAAAAAATATACATCAAAACCTACACATTTTCATTGTAAACTTAAAAAATATACATCAAAACCTACACATTTTCATTGTACACTTAAAAAATGTACATCAAAACTACACATTTTCATTGTACACATAAAAATATACATCAAAACTTACACATCTTCATTGTACACTTACAAAATGAACATCAACACTTACACATTTTCATTGTACACTCATAAAATGTACATCCAAACTTACACATTTTCATTGTAAACTTAAAAAATCGATATCAAAACCTACACATTTTCATTCTAAACTTAAAAAATATACATCAAAACCTACACATTTTCATTGTACACTTAAAAAATGTACATCAAAACTACACATTTTCATTGTACACATAAAAAATATACATCAAAACTTACACGTTTTCATTGTACACTTATAAAATGAACATCAACACTTACACATTTTCATTGTACACTCATAAAATGTACATCAAAACTTACACATTTTCATTGTAAACCTAAAAAATATACATCAAAACCTAGACATTTTCATTGTAAACTTAAAAAATATACATCAAAACCTACACATTTTCATTGTAAACTTAAAAAATATACATCAAAACCTACACATTTTCATTGTACACTTAAAAAATGTACATCAAAACTACACATTTTCATTGTACACTTAAAAAATATACATCAAAACTTACACATTTTCATTGTACACTTAAAAAATGTACATCAAAACCTGCACATTTTCATTGTACACTTAAAAAATATAAATCAGAACCTACACATTTTCATTGTACACTTAAAAAATATACATCAAAACCTACACATTTTCATTGTACACTTTAAAAATATACATCAAAACTTACACATTTTCATTGTACACTTAAAAAATGTACATCAAAATTTACACATTTTCATTGTAAACTTAAAAAATATACATCATAACTTACACATTTCATTGTACACTTAAAAAATATACATCAAAACCTACAAATTTTCATTGTACACTTTAAAAATGTACATCAAAACCTACACATTTTCATTGTACACTTAAAAAATGTACATCAAAACTTACACATTTTCATTGTACACTTAAAAAATGTACATCAAAACCTACACATTTTCATTGTACACTTAAAAAATCTACATCAAAACCTACACATTTTCATTGTACACTCATAAAATGTACATCAAAACTTACACATTTTCATTGTACACTTATAAAATGAACGTCAACACTTACACATTTTCATTGTACAATCATATAATGTACATCAAAACTTACACATTTTCATTGTATACTTAAAAAATATACATCAAAACTTACACATTTTCATTGTACACTTAAAAAATATACATCAAAACCTACACATTTTCATTGTACACTTAAAAAATATACATCAAAACCTACACATTTTCATTATAAACTTAAAAAATATACATCAAAGCCTACACATTTTCATTGTAAACTTAAAAAATATACATCAAAACCTGCACATTCTCATTGTACACTTAAAAAATGAACATCAACACTTACACATTTTCATTGTACACTCATAAAATGTACATCAATACTTACACATTTTCATTGTACACTTAAAAAATATACATCAAAACCTACACATTTTCATTGTACACTTAAAAATATACAACAAAACTTTTACATTTTCATTGTACACTTAAAAAATATACAACAAAAAATACACATTTTCATTGTACACTTAAAAAAAATATACATCAACACTTACACATCTTCATTGTACTTTCATAAAATGAACATCAACACTTACACATTTTCATTGCACACTCGAAAAATGTACATCAAAACTTACACATTTTCATTGTAAACTTAAAAAATATACATCAAAACTTACACATTTTCATTGTACACTTAAAAAATGTACATCAAAGCTACACATTTTCATTTACACATAAAAAATATACATCAAAACTTACACATTTTCATTGTACACTTATAAAATGAACATCAACACTTACACATTTTCATTGTACACTCATAAAATGTACATCAAAACTTACACTTTTTCATTGTACACTTAAAAAATATACATCAAAACCTACACATTTTCATTGTAAACTTAAAAAATATACATCAAAACCTACACAATTTCATTGTACACTTAAAAAATGTACATCAAAGCTACACATTTTCATTGTACACATAAAAAATATACATCAAAACTTACACAATTTCATTGTACACTTATAAAATGAACATCAACACTTACACATTTTCATTGTAAACTTAAAAAATATACATCAAAACCTACACATGTTCATTGTAAACTTAAAAAATATACATCAAAACCTACACATTTTCATTGTACACTTAAAAAATGTACATCAAAACTACACATTTTCATTGTACACATAAAAAATATACATCAAAACTTACACATTTTCATTGTACACTTATAAAATGAACATCAACACTTACACATTTTCATTGTACACTCCTTAAATGTACATCCAAACTTACACATTTTCATTGTAAACTTAAAAAATCTACATCAAAACCTACACATTTTCATTGTAAACTTAAAAAATATACATCAAAACCTACTCATTTTCATTGTACACTTAAAAAATGTACATCAAAACTACACATTTTCATTGTACTTTTAAAAAATATACATCAAAACCTACACGTTTTCATTGTACACTTATAAAATGAACATCAACACTTACACATTTTCATTGTACACTCATAAAATGTACATCAAAACTTACACATTTTCATTGTAAACCTAAAAAATATACATCAAAACCTACACATTTTCATTGTACACTTAAAAAATATACATCAAAACCTACACATTTTCATTGTAAACTTAAAAAATATACATCAAAACCTACACATTTTCATTGTACACTTAAAAAATGTACATCAAAACTACACATTTTCATTGTACACTTAAAAAATATACATCAAAACTTACACATTTTCATTGTAAACTTAAAAAATATACATCAAAACTTACACATTTTCATTGTACACTTATAAAATGAACATCAACACTTACACATTTTCATTGTACACTCATAAAATGTACATCAAAACTTACACATTTTCATTGTACACCTAAAAAATATACATCAAAACCTACACATTTTCATTGTACACTTAAAAATATATAACAAAACTTACACATTTTCATTGTACACTTAAAAAATATACATCAGAACCTACACATTTTCATTGTACACTTAAAAAATATACATCAACACTTACACATTTTCATTGTACTTTCATTAAAATGAACATCAACACTTACACATTTTCATTGTACACTCGTAAAATGTACATCAAACCTTAAACTTTTTCATTGTAAACTTAAAAAATATACATCAAAACTTACACATTTTCATTGTACACTTAAAAACTGTACATCAAAGCTACACATTTTCATTGTACACATAAAAAATATACATCAAAACTTACACATTTTCATTGTACACTTATAAAATGAACATCAACACTTACACATTTTCATTGTACACTCATAAAATGTACATCAAAACTTACACATTTTCATTGTAAACTTAAAAAATCTACATCAAAACCTACACATTTTCATTGTAAACTTAAAAAATATACATCAAAACCTACACATGTTCATTGTAAACTTAAAAAATATAGACAAAACCTACACATTTTCATTGTACACTTAAAAAATGTACATCAAAACTACACATTTTCATTGTACACATAAAAAATATACATCAAAACTTACACATTTTCATTGTACACTTATAAAATGAACATCAACAATTACACATTTTCATTGTACACTCCTTAAATGTACATCCAAACTTACACATTTTCATTGTAAACTTAAAAAATCTACATCAAAACCTACACATTTTCATTGTAAACTTAAAAAATATACATCAAAACCTACTCATTTTCATTGTACACTTAAAAAATGTACATCAAAACTACACATTTTCATTGTACTTTTAAAAAATATACATCAAAACCTACACGTTTTCATTGTACACTTATAAAATGAACATCAACACTTACACATTTTCATTGTACACTCATAAAATGTACATCAAAACTTACACATTTTCATTGTAAACCTAAAAAATATACATCAAAACCTACACATTTTCATTGTACACTTAAAAAATATACATCAAAACCTACACATTTTCATTGTAAACTTAAAAAATATACATCAAAACCTACACATTTTCATTGTACACTTAAAAAATGTACATCAAAACCTACACATTTTCATTGTACACTTAAAAAATATACATCAAAACTTACACATTTTCATTGTAAACTTAAAAAATATACATCAAAACTTACACATTTTCATTGTACACTTAGAAAATATACATCAAAAAATACACATTTTCATTGTACACTTAAAAAATATACATCAAAACCTACTGATTGTCATTGTTAACTTAAAAAATATACATCAAAACCTACACATTTTCATTGTAAACTTAAAAAATATACATCAAAACCTACACATTTTCATTGTACACTTAAAAAATGTACATCAAAACTACACATTTTCATTGTACACTTAATAAATATACATCAAAACTTACACATTTTCATTGTAAACTTAAAAAATATACATCAAAACTTACACATTTTCATTTTACACTTATAAAATGAACATCAACACTTACACATTTTCATTGTACACTCATAAAATGTACATCAAAACTTACACATTTTCATTGTACACCTAAAAAATATACATCAAAACCTACACATTTTCATTGTACACTTAAAAATATATAACAAAACTTACACATTTTCATTGTACACTTAAAAAATATACATCAGAACCTACACATTTTCATTGTACACTTAAAAAATATACATCAACACTTACACATTTTCATTGTACTTTCATAAAATGAACATCAACACTTACACATTTTCATTGTACACTCGTAAAATGTACATCAAACCTTAAACTTTTTCATTGTAAACTTAAAAAATATACATCAAAACTTACACATTTTCATTGTACACTTAAAAACTGTACATCAAAGCTACACATTTTCATTGTACACATAAAAAATATACATCAAAACTTACACATTTTCATTGTACACTTATAAAATGAACATCAACACTTACACATTTTCATTGTACACTCATAAAATGTACATCAAAACTTACACATTTTCATTGTAAACTTAAAAAATCTACATTAAAACCTACACATTTTCATTGTAAACTTAGAAAATATACATCAAAACCTACACATTTTCAATGTACACTTAAAAAATGTACATCAGAACTACATATTTTCATTGTACACATAAAAAATATACATCAAAACTTACACAATTTCATTGTACACTTATAAAATGAACATCAACACTTACACATTTTCATTGTAAACTTAAAAAATATACATCAAAACCTACACATGTTCATTGTAAACTTAAAAAATATACATCAAAACCTACACATTTTCATTGTACACTTAAAAAATGTACATCAAAACTACACATTTTCATTGTACCCATAAAAAATATACATCAAAACTTACACATTTTCATTGTACACTTATAAAATGAACATCAACACTTACAAATTTTCATTGTACACTCATAAAATGTATATCCAAACTTACACATTTTCATTGTAAACTTAAAAAATATACATCAAAACCTACACATTTTCATTGTAAACTTAAAAAACATACATCAAAACCTACACATTTTCATTGTACACTTAAAAAATGTACATCAAAACTACACATTTTCATTGTACACATAAAAAATATACATCAAAACTTACACGTTTTCATTGTACACTTATAAAATGAACATCAACACTTACACATTTTCATTGTACACTCATAAAATGTACATCAAAACTTACACATTTTCATTGTAAACCTAAAAAATATACATCAAAACCTACACATTTTCATTGTAAACTTAAAAAATATACATCAAAACCTACACATTTTCATTGTAAACTTAAAAAATATACATCAAAACCTACACATTTTCATTGTACACTTAAAAAATGTACATCAAAACTACACATTTTCATTGTACACTTAAAAAATATACATCAAAACTTACACTGTTTCATTGTAAGCTTAAAAAATATACATCAAAACCTACACATTTTCATTGTACACTTAGAAAATATACATCAAAAAATACACATTTTCATTGTACACTTAAAAAATATACATCAAAACCTACTGATTGTCATTGTTAACTTAAAAAATATACATCAAAACCTACACATTTTCATTGTACACTTAAAAAATGTACATCAAAACTAAACATCTTCATTGTACACTTAAAAAATGTACATCAAAACCTACACATTTTCATTGTACACTTAAAAAATGTACATCAAAACCTACACATTTTCATTGTACACTCATAAAATGAACGTCAACACTTACACATTTTCATTGTACACTCATAAAATGTACATCAAAACTTACACATTTTCATTGTAAACTTAAAAAATATACTTCAAAACTTACACATTTTCATTGTACACTTAAAAAATATACATCAAAACCTATACATTTTCATTGTACACTTAAAAAATATACATCAAAACCTACACATTTTCATTATAAACTTAAAAAATATACATCAAAACCTACACATTTTCATTGTAAACTTAAAAAATATACATCAAAACCTGCACATTCTCATTGTACACTTAAAAAATGAACATCAATACTTACACATTTTCATTGTACACTCATAAAATGTACATCAATACTTACACATTTTCATTGTACACTTAAAAAATATACATCAAAACCTACAAATTTCATTGTACACTTAAAAATATACAACAAAACTTAGACATTTTCATTGTACAGTTAAAAAATATACATCAAAACCTACACATTTTCATTCTACACTTAAAAAATGTACATCAAAACTACACATTTTCATTGTACACTTAAAAAATGTACATCAAACCCTACACATTTTCATTGTACACTTAAAAAATATACATCAGAACCTACACATTTTCATTGTACACTTAAAAAATATACATCAACACTTACACATTTTCATTGTACTTTCATAAAATGAACATCAACACTTACACATTTTCATTGTACACTCGTAAAATGTACATCAAAACTTACAGATTTTCATTGTAAACTTAAAAAATATACATCAAAACTTACACATTTTCATTGTACACTTAAAAACTGTACATCAAAGCTACACATTTTCATTGTACACATAAAAAATATACATCAAAACTTACACATTTTCATTGTACACATAAAAAATATACATCAAAACTTACACAATTTCATTGTACACTTATAAAATGAACATCAACACTTACACATTTTCATTGTAAACTTAAAAAATATACATCAAAACCTACACATGTTCATTGTAAACTTAAAAAATATACATCGAAACCTACACATTTTCATTCTACACTTAAAAAATGTACATCAAAACCTACACATTTTCATTGTAAACTTAAAAAATATACATCAAAACTTACACATTTTCATTGTACACTTATAAAATGAACATCAACACTTACACATTTTCATTGTACACTCATAAAATGTACATCCAAACTTACACATTTTCATTGTAAACTTAGAAAATATACATCAAAACCTACACATTTTCATTGTAAACTTAAAAAATATACATCAAAACTTACACATTTTCATTGTAAACTTAGAAAATATACATCAAAACCTACACATTTTCATTGTACACTTAAAAAATGTACATCAAAACTACATATTTTCATTGTACACATAAAAAATATACATCAAAACTTACACAATTTCATTGTACACTTATAAAATGAACATCAACACTTACACATTTTCATTGTAAACTTAAAAAATATACATCAAAACCTACACATGTTCATTGTAAACTTAAAAAATATACATCAAAACCTACACATTTTCATTCTACACTTAAAAAATGTACATCAAAACCTACACATTTTCATTGTAAACTTAAAAAATATACATCAAAACTTACACATTTTCATTGTACACTTATAAAATGAACATCAACACTTACACATTTTCATTGTACACTCATAAAATGTACATCCAAACTTACACATTTTCATTGTAAACTTAGAAAATATACATCAAAACCTACACATTTTCATTGTAAACTTAAAAAACATACATCAAAACCTACACATTTTCATTGTACACTTAAAAAATGTACATCAAAACTACACATTTTCATTGTACACATAAAAAAATATACATCAAAACTTACACGTTTTCATTGTACACTTATAAAATGAACATCAACACTTACACATTTTCATTGTACACTCATAAAATGTACATCAAAACTTACACATTTTCATTGTAAACCTAAAAAATATACATCAAAACCTACACATTTTCATTGTAAACTTAAAAAATATACATCAAAACCTACTCATTTTCATTGTAAACTTAAAAAATATACATCAAAACCTACACATTTTCATTGTACACTTAAAAAATGTACATCAAAACTACACATTTTCATTGTACACTTAAAAAATATACATCAAAACTTACGCATTTTCATTGTAAGCTTAAAAAATATACATCAAAACTTACACATTTTCATTGTACACTTAGAAAATATACATCAAAAAATACACATTTTCATTGTACACTTAAAAAATATACATCAAAACCTACACATTTTCATTATAAACTTAAAAAATATACATCAAAACCTACATATTTTCATTGTACACTTAAAAAATGTACATCAAAACTAAACATTTTCATTGTACACTTAAAAAATGTACATCAAAACCTACACGTTTTCATTGTACACTTAAAAAATGTACATCAAAACCTACACATTTTCATTGTACACTCATAAAATGAACGTCAACACTTACACATTTTCATTGTACACTCATAAAATGTACATCAAAACTTACACATTTTCATTGTAAACTTAAAAAATATACTTCAAAACTTACACATTTTCATTGTACACTTACAAAATATACATCAAAACCTACACATTTTCATTGTACACTTAAAAAATATACATCAAAACCTACACATTTTCATTATAAACTTAAAAAATATACATCAAAACCTACACATTTTCATTGTAAACTTAAAAAATATACATCAAAACCTGCACATTCTCATTGTACACTTGAAAAATGAACATCAATACTTACACATTTTCATTGTACACTCATAAAATGTACATCAATACTTACACATTTTCATTGTACACTTAAAAAATATACATCAAAACCTACAAATTTCATTGTACACTTAAAAATATACAACAAAACTTAGACATTTTCATTGTACACTTAAAAAATATACATCAAAACCTACACATTTTCATTGTACACTTAAGCAATATACATCAACACTTACACATTTTCATTGTACTTTCATAAAATGCACATCAACACTTACACATTTTCATTGTACACTCGTAAAATGTACATCAAAACTTACACATTTTCATTGTAAACTTAAAAAATCTACATCAAAACCTACACATTTTCATTGTAAACTTAAAAAATATACATCAAAACCTACACATTTTCATTGTACACTTAAAAAATGTACATCAAAACTACACATTTTCAGTTTTACACATAAAAAATATACATCAAAACCTACACATTTTCATTGTACACTTAAAAAATGTACATCAAAACTAAACATTTTCATTGTACACTTAAAAGATGTACATCAAAACTAAACATTTTCATTGTACACTTAAAAAATGTACATCAAAACCTACACATTTTCATTGTACACTTAAAAAATGTACATCAAAACCTACACATTTTCATTGTACACTCATAAAATGAACGTCAACACTTACACATTTTCATTGTACACTCATAAAATGTACATCAAAACTTACACATTTTCATTGTAAACTTAAAAAATATACTTCAAAACTTACACATTTTCATTGTACACTTAAAAAATATACATCAAAACCTACACATTTTCATTCTACACTTAAAAAATATACATCAAAACCTACACATTTTCATTATAAACTTAAAAAATATACATCAAAACCTACACATTTTCATTGTAAACTTAAAAAATATACATCAAAACCTGCACATTCTCATTGTACACTTAAAAAATGAACATCAATACTTACACATTTTCATTGTACACTTATAAAATGTACATCAATACTTACACATTTTCATTGTACACTTAAAAAATATACATCAAAACCTACAAATTTCATTGTACACTTAAAAATATACAACAAAACTTAGACATTTTCATTGTACACTTAAAAAATATACATCAAAACCTACACATTTTCATTGTACACTTAAAAAATATACATCAACACTTACACATTTTCATTGTACTTTCATAAAATGAACATCAACAGTTACACATTTTCATTGTACACTCGTAAAATGTACATCAAAACTTACACATTTTCATTGTAAACTTAAAAAATCTACATCAAAACCTACACATTTTCATTGTAAACTTAAAAAATATACATCAAAACCTACACATTTTCATTGTACACTTAAAAAATGTACATCAAAACTACATATTTTCATTGTACACATAAAAAATATACATCAAAACTTACACAATTTCATTGTACACTTATAAAATGAACATCAACACTTACACATTTTCATTGTAAACTTAAAAAATATACATCAAAACCTACACATGTTCATTGTAAACTTAAAAAATATACATCAAAACCTACACATTTTCATTCTACACTTAAAAAATGTACATCAAAACCTACACATTTTCATTGTAAACTTAAAAAATATACATCAAAACTTACACATTTTCATTGTACACTTATAAAATGAACATCAACACTTACACATTTTCATTGTACACTCATAAAATGTACATCCAAACTTACACATTTTCATTGTAAACTTAGAAAATATACATCAAAACCTACACATTTTCATTGTAAACTTAAAAAACATACATCAAAACCTACACATTTTCATTGTACACTTAAAAAATGTACATCAAAACTACACATTTTCATTGTACACATAAAAAAATATACATCAAAACTTACACGTTTTCATTGTACACTTATAAAATGAACATCAACACTTACACATTTTCATTGTACACTCATAAAATGTACATCAAAACTTACACATTTTCATTGTAAACCTAAAAAATATACATCAAAACCTACACATTTTCATTGTAAACTTAAAAAATATACATCAAAACCTACTCATTTTCATTGTAAACTTAAAAAATATACATCAAAACCTACACATTTTCATTGTACACTTAAAAAATGTACATCAAAACTACACATTTTCATTGTACACTTAAAAAATATACATCAAAACTTACGCATTTTCATTGTAAGCTTAAAAAATATACATCAAAACTTACACATTTTCATTGTACACTTAGAAAATATACATCAAAAAATACACATTTTCATTGTACACTTAAAAAATATACATCAAAACCTACACATTTTCATTATAAACTTAAAAAATATACATCAAAACCTACATATTTTCATTGTACACTTAAAAAATGTACATCAAAACTAAACATTTTCATTGTACACTTAAAAAATGTACATCAAAACCTACACGTTTTCATTGTACACTTAAAAAATGTACATCAAAACCTACACATTTTCATTGTACACTCATAAAATGAACGTCAACACTTACACATTTTCATTGTACACTCATAAAATGTACATCAAAACTTACACATTTTCATTGTAAACTTAAAAAATATACTTCAAAACTTACACATTTTCATTGTACACTTAAAAAATATACATCAAAACCTACACATTTTCATTGTACACTTAAAAAATATACATCAAAACCTACACATTTTCATTATAAACTTAAAAAATATACATCAAAACCTACACATTTTCATTGTAAACTTAAAAAATATACATCAAAACCTGCACATTCTCATTGTACACTTAAAAAATGAACATCAATACTTACACATTTTCATTGTACACTCATAAAATGTACATCAATACTTACACATTTTCATTGTACACTTAAAAAATATACATCAAAACCTACAAATTTCATTGTACACTTAAAAATATACAACAAAACTTAGACATTTTCATTGTACACTTAAAAAATATACATCAAAACCTACACATTTTCATTGTACACTTAAGCAATATACATCAACACTTACACATTTTCATTGTACTTTCATAAAATGAACATCAACACTTACACATTTTCATTGTACACTCGTAAAATGTACATCAAAACTTACACATTTTCATTGTAAACTTAAAAAATCTACATCAAAACCTACACATTTTCATTGTAAACTTAAAAAATATACATCAAAACCTACACATTTTCATTGTACACTTAAAAAATGTACATCAAAACTACACATTTTCAGTTTTACACATAAAAAATATACATCAAAACCTACACATTTTCATTGTACACTTAAAAAATGTACATCAAAACTAAACATTTTCATTGTACACTTAAAAGATGTACATCAAAACTAAACATTTTCATTGTACACTTAAAAAATGTACATCAAAACCTACACATTTTCATTGTACACTTAAAAAATGTACATCAAAACCTACACATTCTCATTGTACACTCATAAAATGAACGTCAACACTTACACATTTTCATTGTACACTCATAAAATGTACATCAAAACTTACACATTTTCATTGTAAACTTAAAAAATATACTTCAAAACTTACACATTTTCATTGTACACTTAAAAAATATACATCAAAACCTACACATTTTCATTGTACACTTAAAAAATATACATCAAAACCTACACATTTTCATTATAAACTTAAAAAATATACATCAAAACCTACACATTTTCATTGTAAACTTAAAAAATATACATCAAAACCTGCACATTCTCATTGTACACTTAAAAAATGAACATCAATACTTACACATTTTCATTGTACACTTATAAAATGTACATCAATACTTACACATTTTCATTGTACACTTAAAAAATATACATCAAAACCTACAAATTTCATTGTACACTTAAAAATATACAACAAAACTTAGACATTTTCATTGTACACTTAAAAAATATACATCAAAACCTACACATTTTCATTGTACACTTAAAAAATATACATCAACACTTACACATTTTCATTGTACTTTCATAAAATGAACATCAACAGTTACACATTTTCATTGTACACTCGTAAAATGTACATCAAAACTTACACATTTTCATTGTAAACTTAAAAAATCTACATCAAAACCTACACATTTTCATTGTAAACTTAAAAAATATACATCAAAACCTACACATTTTCATTGTACACTTAAAAAATGTACATCAAAACTACACACTTTCAGTTTTACACATAAAAAATATACATCAAAACCTACACATTTTCATTGTACACTTAAAAAATGTACATCAAAACTACACATTTTCATTGTACACATGAAAAATATACATCAAAACTTACACATCTTCATTGTACACTTATAAAATGAACATCAACACTTACACATTTTCATTGTACACTCATAAAATGTACATCCAAACTTACACATTTTCATTGTAAACTTAAAAAATCTACATCAAAACCTACACATTTTCATCGCAAACATAAAAAATATACATCAAAACCTACACATTTTCATTGTACACTTAAAAAATATACATCAAAACCTACACATTTTCATTGTACACTTAAAAAATATACATCAAAACCTACACATTTTCATTGTACACTTAAAAAATGTACATCAAAACTACACATTTTCATTGTACACTTAAAAAATGTACATCAAAACTACACATTTTCATTGTTCACTTAAAAAATATACATCAAAGCTTACACGTTTTCATTGTACACTCATAAAATGTACATCAAAACTTACACATTTTCATTGTACACTTAAAAAATATACATCAAAACCTACTCGTTTTCATTGTACACTTAAAAAATATAAATAAAACCTACACATTTTCATTGTAAACTTAAAAAATATACATCAAAACTGCACATTTTAAGTGTACACTTAAAAAATGTACATCAAAACCTACACATTTTCATTGTAAACTTAAAAAATATACATCAAAACCTGCACATTCTCATTGTACACTTAAAAAATGAACATCAATACTTACACATTTTCATTGTACACTTATAAAATGTACATCAATACTTACACATTTTCATTGTACACTTAAAAAATATACATCAAAACCTACAAATTTCATTGTACACTTAAAA
Organism: Tenodera sinensis; assembly: GCA_030765045.1. Classification (NCBI taxonomy): domain Eukaryota; kingdom Metazoa; phylum Arthropoda; class Insecta; order Mantodea; family Mantidae; genus Tenodera; species Tenodera sinensis. The sequence goes on along the minus strand of CM060963.1, from coordinate 163,427,105 downwards.
ATATACAACAAAACTTAGACATTTTCATTGTACACTTAAAAAATATACATCAAAACCTACACATTTTCATTGTACACTTAAAAAATATACATCAACACTTACACATTTTCATTGTTCTTTCATAATATGAACATCAACACTTACACATTTTCATTGTACACTCGTAAAATGTACATCAAAACTTACACATTTTCATTGTAAACTTAAAAAATCTACATCAAAACCTACACATTTTCATTGTACACTTAAAAAATATACATCAAAACCTACAAATTTCATTGTACACTTAAAAATATACAACAAAACTTAGACATTTTCATTGTACACTTAAAAAATATACATCAAAACCTACACATTTTCATTGTACACTTAAGCAGTATACATCAACACTTACACATTTTCATTGTACTTTCATAAAATGAACATCAACACTTACACATTTTCATTGTACACTCGTAAAATGTACATCAAAACTTACAAATTTTCATTGTAAACTTAAAAAATCTACATCAAAACCTACACATTTTCATTGTAAACTTAAAAAATATACATCAAAACCTACACATTTTCATTGTACACTTAAAAAATGTACATCAAAACTACACATTTTCAGTTTTACACATAAAAAATATACATCAAAACCTACACATTTTCATTGTACACTTAAAAAATGTACATCAAAACTACACATTTTCATTGTACACTTAAAAGATGTACATCAAAACTAAACATTTTCATTGTACACTTAAAAAATGTACATCAAAACCTACACATTTTCATTGTACACTTAAAAAATGTAAATCAAAACCTACACATTTTCATTGTACACTCATAAAATGAACGTCAACACTTACACATTTTCATTGTACACTCATAAAATGTACATCAAAACTTACACATTTTCATTGTAAACTTAAAAAATATACTTCAAAACCTACACATTTTCATTGTACACTTAAAAAATATACATCAAAACCTACACATTTTCATTGTACACTTAAAAAATATACATCAAAAGCTACACATTTTCATTATAAACTTAAAAAATATACATCAAAACCTACACATTTTCATTGTAAACTTAAAAAATATACATCAAAACCTGCACATTCTCATTGTACACTTAAAAAATGAACATCAATACTTACACATTTTCATTGTACACTCATAAAATGTACATCAATACTTACACATTTTCATTGTACACTTAAAAAATATACATCAAAACCTACAAATTTCATTGTACACTTAAAAATATACAACAAAACTTAGACATTTTCATTGTACTTTCATAAAATGAACATCAACACTTACACATTTTCATTGTACACTCGTAAAATGTACATCAAAACTTACACATTTTCATTGTAAACTTAAAAAATCTACATCAAAACCTACACATTTTCATTGTAAACTTAAAAAATGTACATCAAAACGACACACTTTCAGTTTTACACATAAAAAATATACATCAAAACCTACACATTTTCATTGTACACTTAAAAAATGTACATCAAAACTACACATTTTCATTGTACACATGAAAAATATACATCAAAACTTACACATCTTCATTGCGCACTTATAAAATGAACATCAACACTTACACATTTTCATTGTACACTCATAAAATGTACATCCAAACTTACACATTTTCATTGTAAACTTAAAAAATCTACATCAAAACCTACACATTTTCATCGCAAACATAAAAAATATACATCAAAACCTACACATTTTCATTGTACACTTAAAAAATATACATCAAAACCTACACATTTTCATTGTACACTTAAAAAATATACATCAAAACCTACACATTTTCATTGTACACTTAAAAAATGTACATCAAAACTACACATTTTCATTGTACACTTAAAAAATGTACATCAAAACTACACACTTTCATTGTACACTTAAAAAATATACATCAAAGCTTACACGTTTTCATTGTACACTCATAAAATGTACATCAAAACTTACACATTTTCATTGTACACTTAAAAAATATACATCAAAACCTACTCGTTTTCATTGTACACTTAAAAAATATAAATAAAACCTACACATTTTCATTGTAAACTTAAAAAATATACATCAAAACTGCACATTTTAAGTGTACACTTAAAAAATGTACATCAAAACCTACACTATTTCATTGTACACTCATAAAATGTACATCAAAACTGACACATTTTCATTGTACACTCATAGAATGTACATCCAAACTTACACATTTTCATTGTAAACTTAAAAAATCTACATCAAAACTTACACATTTTCATTGTAAACCTAAAAAATATACATCAAAACCTACACATTTTCATTGTAAACTTAAAAAATATACATCATAACTTACACATTTCATTGTACACTTAAAAAATATACATCAAAACCTACACATTTTCATTGTACACTCATAGAATGTACATCCAAACTTACACATTTTCATTGTAAACTTAAAAAATCTACATCAAAACTTACACATTTTCATTGTAAACCTAAAAAATATACATCAAAACCTACACATTTTCATTGTAAACTTAAAAAATATACATCAAAATGTACACATTTTCATTGTAAACTTAAAAAATATACATCAAAACCTACACATTTTCATTGTACACTTAAAAAATGTACATCAAAACTACACATTTTCATTGTGCACTTAAAAAATATACATCAAAACTTACACATTTTCATTGTACACTTAAAAAATGTACATCAAAACTTACACATTTTCATTGTACACTTAAAAAATATACATCAAAACCTACACATTTTCATTGTACACTTAAAAAATGTACATCAAAACCTACACATTTTCATTGTAAACTTAAAAAATATACATCAAAACCTGCACATTCTCATTGTACACTTAAAAAATGAACATCAATACTTACACATTTTCATTGTACACTCATAAAATGTACATCAATACTTACACATTTTCATTGTACACTTAAAAAATATACATCAAAACCTACAAATTTCATTGTACACTTAAAAATATACAACAAAACTTAGACATTTTCATTGTACTTTCATAAAATGAACATCAACACTTACACATTTTCATTGTACACTCGTAAAATGTACATCAAAACTTACACATTTTCATTGTAAACTTAAAAAATCTACATCAAAACCTACACATTTTCATTGTAAACTTAAAAAATATACATCAAAACCTACACATTTTCATTGTACACTTAAAAAATGTACATCAAAACTACACACTTTCAGTTTTACACATAAAAAATATACATCAAAACCTACACATTTTCATTGTACACTTAAAAAATGTACATCAAAACTACACATTTTCATTGTACACTTAAAAAATATACATCAAAACTTACACATTTTCATTGTACACTTAAAAAATGTACATCAAAACTTACACATTTTCATTGTACACTTAAAAAATATACATCAAAACCTACACATTTTCATTGTACACTTAAAAAATGTACATCAAAACCTACACATTTTCATTGTAAACTTAAAAAATATACATCAAAACCTACACATTTTCATTGTACACTTAAAAAATGTACATCAAAACTACACATTTTCATTGTACACATAAAAAATATACATCAAAACTTACACAATTTCATTGTACACTTATAAAATGAACATCAACACTTACACATTTTCATTGTAAACTTAAAAAATATACATCAAAACCTACACATGTTCATTGTAAACTTAAAAAATATACATCAAAAACTACACATTTTAATTGTACACTTAAAAAATGTACATCAAAACTACACATTTTCATTGTACACATAAAAAATGTACATCAAAACTTACACATTTTCATTGTACACTTATAAAATGAACATCAACACTTACACATTTTCATTGTACACTCATAAAATGTACATCCAAACTTACACATTTTCATTGTAAACTTAAAAAATCTACATCAAAACCTACACATTCTCATTGTAAACTTAAAAAATATACATCAAAACCTACTCATTTTCATTGTACACTTAAAAAATGTACATCAAAACTACACATTTTCATTGTACACTTAAAAAATATACATCAAAACTTACACGTTTTCATTGTACACTCATAAAATGTACATCAAAACTTACACATTTTCATTGTAAACGTAAAAAATATACATCAAAACCTACACATTTTCATTGTACACTTAAAAAATATACATCAAAACCTACACATTTTCATTGTAAACTTAAACAATATACATCAAAACTTACACATTTTCATTGTACACTTAAAAAATATACATCAAAACTTACACATTTTCATTGTACACTTAGAAAATATACATCAAAAAATACACATTTTCATTGTACACTTAAAAAATATACATCAAAACCTACTGATTGTCATTGTTAACTTAAAAAATATACATCAAAACCTACACATTTTCATTCTACACTTAAAAAATGTACATCAAAACTACACATTTTCATTGTACACTTATAAAATGAACATCAACACTTACACATTTTCATTGTACACTCATAAAATGTACATCCAAACTTACACATTTTCATTGTAAACTTAAAAAATCTACATCAAAACCTACACATTTTCATCGCAAACATAAAAAATATACATCAAAACCTACACATTTTCATTGTACACTTAAAAAATATACATCAAAACCTACACATTTTCATTGTACACTTAAAAAATATACATCAAAACCTACACATTTTCATTGTACACTTAAAAAATGTACATCAAAACTACACATTTTCATTGTACACTTAAAAAATGTACATCAAAACTACACATTTTCATTGTTCACTTAAAAAATATACATCAAAGCTTACACGTTTTCATTGTACACTCATAAAATGTACATCAAAACTTACACATTTTCATTGTACACTTAAAAAATATACATCAACACCTACTCGTTTTCATTGTACACTTAAAAAATATAAATAAAACCTACACATTTTCATTGTAAACTTAAAAAATATACATCAAAACTGCACATTTTAAGTGTACACTTAAAAAATGTACATCAAAACCTACACATTTTCATTGTAAACTTAAAAAATATACATCAAAACCTGCACATTCTCATTGTACACTTAAAAAATGAACATCAATACTTACACATTTTCATTGTACACTTATAAAATGTACATCAATACTTACACATTTTCATTGTACACTTAAAAAATATACATCAAAACCTACAAATTTCATTGTACACTTAAAAATATACAACAAAACTTAGACATTTTCATTGTACACTTAAAAAATATACATCAAAACCTACACATTTTCATTGTACACTTAAAAAATATACATCAACACTTACACATTTTCATTGTACTTTCATAATATGAACATCAACACTTACACATTTTCATTGTACACTCGTAAAATGTACATCAAAACTTACACATTTTCATTGTAAACTTAAAAAATCTACATCAAAACCTACACATTTTCATTGTACACTTAAAAAATATACATCAAAACCTACAAATTTCATTGTACACTTAAAAATATACAACAAAACTTAGACATTTTCATTGTACACTTAAAAAATATACATCAAAACCTACACATTTTCATTGTACACTTAAGCAGTATACATCAACACTTACACATTTTCATTGTACTTTCATAAAATGAACATCAACACTTACACATTTTCATTGTACACTCGTAAAATGTACATCAAAACTTACAAATTTTCATTGTAAACTTAAAAAATCTACATCAAAACCTACACATTTTCATTGTAAACTTAAAAAATATACATCAAAACCTACACATTTTCATTGTACACTTAAAAAATGTACATCAAAACTACACATTTTCAGTTTTACCCATAAAAAATATACATCAAAACCTACACATTTTCATTGTACACTTAAAAAATGTACATCAAAACTACACATTTTCATTGTACACTTAAAAGATGTACATCAAAACTAAACATTTTCATTGTACACTTAAAAAATGTACATCAAAACCTACACATTTTCATTGTACACTTAAAAAATGTACATCAAAACCTACACATTTTCATTGTACACTCATAAAATGAACGTCAACACTTACACATTTTCATTGTACACTCATAAAATGTACATCAAAACTTACACATTTTCATTGTAAACTTAAAAAATATACTTCAAAACCTACACATTTTCATTGTACACTTAAAAAATATACATCAAAACCTACACATTTTCATTGTACACTTAAAAAATATACATCAAAACCTACACATTTTCATTATAAACTTAAAAAATATACATCAAAACCTACACATTTTCATTGTAAACTTAAAAAATATACATCAAAACCTGCACATTCTCATTGTACACTTAAAAAATGAACATCAATACTTACACATTTTCATTGTACACTCATAAAATTTACATCAATACTTACACATTTTCATTGTACACTTAAAAAATATACATCAAAACCTACAAATTTCATTGTACACTTAAAAATATACAACAAAACTTAGACATTTTCATTGTACTTTCATAAAATGAACATCAACACTTACACATTTTCATTGTACACTCGTAAAATGTACATCAAAACTTACACATTTTCATTGTAAACTTAAAAAATCTACATCAAAACCTACACATTTTCATTGTAAACTTAAAAAATATACATCAAAACCTACACATTTTCATTGTACACTTAAAAAATGTACATCAAAACGACACACTTTCAGTTTTACACATAAAAAATATACATCAAAACCTACACATTTTCATTGTACACTTAAAAAATGTACATCAAAACTACACATTTTCATTGTACACATGAAAAATATACATCAAAACTTACACATCTTCATTGCGCACTTATAAAATGAACATCAACACTTACACATTTTCATTGTACACTCATAAAATGTACATCCAAACTTACACATTTTCATTGTAAACTTAAAAAATCTACATCAAAACCTACACATTTTCATCGCAAACATAAAAAATATACATCAAAACCTACACATTTTCATTGTACACTTAAAAAATATACATCAAAACCTACACATTTTCATTGTACACTTAAAAAAATATACATCAAAACCTACACATTTTCATTGTACACTTAAAAAATGTACATCAAAACTACACATTTTCATTCTACACTTAAAAAATGTACATCAAAACTACACACTTTCATTGTACACTTAAAAAATATACATCAAAGCTTACACGTTTTCATTGTACACTCATAAAATGTACATTAAAACTTACACATTTTCATTGTACACTTAAAAAATATACATCAAAACCTACTCGTTTTCATTGTACACTTAAAGAATATAAATAAAACCTACACATTTTCATTGTAAACTTAAAAAATATACATCAAAACTGCACATTTTAAGTGTACACTTAAAAAATGTACATCAAAACCTACACTATTTCATTGTACACTCATAAAATGTACATCAAAACTGACACATTTTCATTGTACACTTAAAAAATGTACATCAAAACCTACACATTTTCATTGTACACTTAAAAAATGTACATCAAAACCTACACATTTTCATTGTACACTCATAAAATGTACATCAACACTTACACATGTTCATTGTAAACTTAAAAAATATACATCATAACTTACACATTTCATTGTACACTCATAGAATGTACATCCAAACTTACACATTTTCATTGTAAACTTAAAAAATCTACATCAAAACTTACACATTTTCATTGTAAACCTAAAAAATATACATCAAAACCTACACATTTTCATTGTAAACTTAAAAAATATACATCAAAATGTACACATTTTCATTGTAAACTTAAAAAATATACATCAAAACCTACACATTTTCATTGTACACTTAAAAAATGTACATCAAAACTACACATTTTCATTGTGCACTTAAAAAATATACATCAAAACTTACACATTTTCATTGTACACTTAAAAAATGTACATCAAAACTTACACATTTTCATTGTACACTTAAAAAATATACATCAAAACCTACACATTTTCATTGTACACTTAAAAAATGTACATCAAAACCTACACATTTTCATTGTAAACTTAAAAAATATACATCAAAACCTGCACATTCTCATTGTACACTTAAAAAATGAACATCAATACTTACACATTTTCATTGTACACTCATAAAATGTACATCAATACTTACACATTTTCATTGTACACTTAAAAAATATACATCAAAACCTACAAATTTCATTGTACACTTAAAAATATACAACAAAACTTAGACATTTTCATTGTACTTTCATAAAATGAACATCAACACTTACACATTTTCATTGTACACTCGTAAAATGTACATCAAAACTTACACATTTTCATTGTAAACTTAAAAAATCTACATCAAAACCTACACATTTTCATTGTAAACTTAAAAAATATACATCAAAACCTACACATTTTCATTGTACACTTAAAAAATGTACATCAAAACTACACACTTTCAGTTTTACACATAAAAAATATACATCAAAACCTACACATTTTCATTGTACACTTAAAAAATGTACATCAAAACTACACATTTTCATTGTACACTTAAAAAATATACATCAAAACTTACACATTTTCATTGTACACTTAAAAAATGTACATCAAAACTTACACATTTTCATTGTACACTTAAAAAATATACATCAAAACCTACACATTTTCATTGTACACTTAAAAAATGTACATCAAAACCTACACATTTTCATTGTAAACTTAAAAAATATACATCAAAACCTACACATTTTCATTGTACACTTAAAAAATGTACATCAAAACTACACATTTTCATTGTACACATAAAAAATATACATCAAAACTTACACAATTTCATTGTACACTTATAAAATGAACATCAACACTTACACATTTTCATTGTAAACTTTAAAAATATACATCAAAACCTACACATGTTCATTGTAAACTTAAAAAATATACATCAAAAACTACACATTTTAATTGTACACTTAAAAAATGTACATCAAAACTACACATTTTCATTGTACACATAAAAAATGTACATCAAAACTTACACATTTTCATTGTACACTTATAAAATGAACATCAACACTTACACATTTTCATTGTACACTCATAAAATGTACATCCAAACTTACACATTTTCATTGTAAACTTAAAAAATCTACATCAAAACCTACACATTCTCATTGTAAACTTAAAAAATATACATCAAAACCTACTCATTTTCATTGTACACTTAAAAAATGTACATCAAAACTACACATTTTCATTGTACACTTAAAAAATATACATCAAAACTTACACGTTTTCATTGTACACTCATAAAATGTACATCAAAACTTACACATTTTCATTGTAAACGTAAAAAATATACATCAAAACCTACACATTTTCATTGTACACTTAAAAAATATACATCAAAACCTACACATTTTCATTGTAAACTTAAACAATATACATCAAAACTTACACATTTTCATTGTACACTTAAAAAATATACATCAAAACTTACACATTTTCATTGTACACTTAGAAAATATACATCAAAAAATACACATTTTCATTGTACACTTAAAAAATATACATCAAAACCTACTGATTGTCATTGTTAACTTAAAAAATATACATCAAAACCTACACATTTTCATTCTACACTTAAAAAATGTACATCAAAACTACACATTTTCATTGTACACTTAAAAAATGTACATCAAAACCTACACATTTTCATTGTACACTTAAAAAATATACATCAGAACCTACACATTTTCATTGTACACTTAAAAAATATACATCAACACTTACACATTTTCATTGTACTTTCATAAAATGAACATCAACACTTACACATTTTCATTGTACACTCGTAAAATGTACATCAAAACTTACACATTGTCATTGTAAACTTAAAAAATATACATCAAAACTTACACATTTTCATTGTACACTTAAAAACTGTACATCAAAGCTACACATTTTCATTGTACACATAAAAAATATACATCAAAACTTACACATTTTCATTGTACACTTATAAAATGAACATCAACACTTACACATTTTCATTGTACACTCATAAAATGTACATCAAAACCTACACATTTTCATTGTAAACTTAAAAAATCTACATCAAAACCTACACATTTTCATTGTAAACTTAGAAAATATACATCAAAACCTACACATTTTCATTGTACACTTAAAAAATGTACATCAAAACTACATATTTTCATTGTACACATAAAAAATATACATCAAAACTTACACAATTTCATTGTACACTTTTAAAATGAACATCAACGCTTACACATTTTCATTGTAAACTTAAAAAATATACATCAAAACCTACACATGTTCATTGTAAACTTAAAAAATATACATCAAAACCTACACATTTTCATTGTACACTTAAAAAATGTACATCAAAACTACACATTTTCATTGTACCCATAAAAAATATACATCAAAACTTACACATTTTCATTGTACACTTATAAAATGAACATCAACACTTACACATTTTCATTGTACACTCATAAAATGTACATCCAAACTTACACATTTTCATTGTAAACTTAAAAAATATACATCAAAACCTACACATTTTCATTGTAAACTTAAAAAACATACATCAAAACCTACACATTTTCATTGTACACTTAAAAAATGTACATCAAAACTACACATTTTCATCGTACACATAAAAAAATATACATCAAAACTTACACGTTTTCATTGTACACTTATAAAATGAACATCAACACTTACACATTTTCATTGTACACTCATAAAATGTACATCAAAACTTACACATTTTCATTGTAAACCTAAAAAATATACATCAAAACCTACACATTTTCATTGTAAACTTAAAAAATATACATCAAAACCTACACATTTTCATTGTAAACTTAAAAATATACATCAAAACCTACACATTTTCATTGTACACTTAAAAAATGTACATCAAAACTACACATTTTCATTGTACACTTAAAAGATGTACATCAAAACTAAACATTTTCATTGTACACTTAAAAAATGTACATCAAAACCTACACATTTTCATTGTACACTTAAAAAATGTACATCAAAACCTACACATTTTCATTGTACACTCATAAAATGAACGTCAACACTTACACATTTTCATTGTACACTCATAAAATGTACATCAAAACTTACACATTTTCATTGTAAACTTAAAAAATATACTTCAAAACCTACACATTTTCATTGTACACTTAAAAAATATACATCAAAACCTACACATTTTCATTGTACACTTAAAAAATATACATCAAAACCTACACATTTTCATTATAAACTTAAAAAATATACATCAAAACCTACACATTTTCATTGTAAACTTAAAAAATATACATCAAAACCTGCACATTCTCATTGTACACTTAAAAAATGAACATCAATACTTACACATTTTCATTGTACACTCATAAAATGTACATCAATACTTACACATTTTCATTGTACACTTAAAAAATATACATCAAAACCTACAAATTTCATTGTACACTTAAAAATATACAACAAAACTTAGACATTTTCATTGTACTTTCATAAAATGAACATCAACACTTACACATTTTCATTGTACACTCGTAAAATGTACATCAAAACTTACACACTTTCATTGTAAACTTAAAAAATCTACATCAAAACCTACACATTTTCATTGTAAACTTAAAAAATATACATCAAAACCTACACATTTTCATTGTACACTTAAAAAATGTACATCAAAACTACACACTTTCAGTTTTACACATAAAAAATATACATCAAAACCTACACATTTTCATTGTACACTTAAAAAATGTACATCGAAACTACACATTTTCATTGTACACATGAAAAATATACATCAAAACTTACACATCTTCATTGCACACTTATAAAATGAACATCAACACTTACACATTTTCATTGTACACTCATAAAATGTACATCCAAACTTACACATTTTCATTGTAAACTTAAAAAATCTACATCAAAACCTACACATTTTCATCGCAAACATAAAAAATATACATCAAAACCTACACATTTTCATTGTACACTTAAAAAAAATACATCAAAACCTACACATTTTCATTGTACACTTAAAAAATATACATCAAAACCTACACATTTTCATTGTACACTTAAAAAATGTACATCAAAACTACACATTTTCATTGTACACTTAAAAAATGTACATCAAAACTACACACTTTCATTGTACACTTAAAAAATATACATCAAAGCTTACACGTTTTCATTGTACACTCATAAAATGTACATCAAAACTTACACATTTTCATTGTACACTTAAAAAATATACATCAAAACCTACTCGTTTTCATTGTACACTTAAAGAATATAAATAAAACCTACACATTTTCATTGTAAACTTAAAAAATATACATCAAAACTGCACATTTTAAGTGTACACTTAAAAAATGTACATCAAAACCTACACTATTTCATTGTACACTCATAAAATGTACATCAAAACTGACACATTTTCATTGTACACTTAAAAAATGTACATCAAAACCTACACATTTTCATTGTACACTTAAAAAATGTACATCAAAACCTACACATTTTCATTGTACACTCATAAAATGTACATCAACACTTACACATGTTCATTGTAAACTTAAAAAATATACATCATAACTTACACATTTCATTGTACACTCATAGAATGTACATCCAAACTTACACATTTTCATTGTAAACTTAAAAAATCTACATCAAAACTTACACATTTTCATTGTAAACCTAAAAAATATACATCAAAACCTACACATTTTCATTGTAAACTTAAAAAATATACATCAAAATGTACACATTTTCATTGTAAACTTAAAAAATATACATCAAAACCTACACATTTTCATTGTACACTTAAAAAATGTACATCAAAACTACACATTTTCATTGTGCACTTAAAAAATATACATCAAAACTTACACATTTTCATTGTACACTTAAAAAATGTACATCAAAACTTACACATTTTCATTGTACACTTAAAAAATATACATCAAAACCTACACATTTTCATTGTACACTTAAAAAATGTACATCAAAACCTACACATTTTCATTGTAAACTTAAAAAATATACATCAAAACCTGCACATTCTCATTGTACACTTAAAAAATGAACATCAATACTTACACATTTTCATTGTACACTCATAAAATGTACATCAATACTTACACATTTTCATTGTACACTTAAAAAATATACATCAAAACCTACAAATTTCATTGTACACTTAAAAATATACAACAAAACTTAGACATTTTCATTGTACTTTCATAAAATGAACATCAACACTTACACATTTTCATTGTACACTCGTAAAATGTACATCAAAACTTACACATTTTCATTGTAAACTTAAAAAATCTACATCAAAACCTACACATTTTCATTGTAAACTTAAAAAATATACATCAAAACCTACACATTTTCATTGTACACTTAAAAAATGTACATCAAAACTACACACTTTCAGTTTTACACATAAAAAATATACATCAAAACCTACACATTTTCATTGTACACTTAAAAAATGTACATCAAAACTACACATTTTCATTGTACACTTAAAAAATATACATCAAAACTTACACATTTTCATTGTACACTTAAAAAATGTACATCAAAACTTACACATTTTCATTGTACACTTAAAAAATATACATCAAAACCTACACATTTTCATTGTACACTTAAAAAATGTACATCAAAACCTACACATTTTCATTGTAAACTTAAAAAATATACATCAAAACCTACACATTTTCATTGTACACTTAAAAAATGTACATCAAAACTACACATTTTCATTGTACACATAAAAAATATACATCAAAACTTACACAATTTCATTGTACACTTATAAAATGAACATCAACACTTACACATTTTCATTGTAAACTTTAAAAATATACATCAAAACCTACACATGTTCATTGTAAACTTAAAAAATATACATCAAAAACTACACATTTTAATTGTACACTTAAAAAATGTACATCAAAACTACACATTTTCATTGTACACATAAAAAATGTACATCAAAACTTACACATTTTCATTGTACACTTATAAAATGAACATCAACACTTACACATTTTCATTGTACACTCATAAAATGTACATCCAAACTTACACATTTTCATTGTAAACTTAAAAAATCTACATCAAAACCTACACATTCTCATTGTAAACTTAAAAAATATACATCAAAACCTACTCATTTTCATTGTACACTTAAAAAATGTACATCAAAACTACACATTTTCATTGTACACTTAAAAAATATACATCAAAACTTACACGTTTTCATTGTACACTCATAAAATGTACATCAAAACTTACACATTTTCATTGTAAACGTAAAAAATATACATCAAAACCTACACATTTTCATTGTACACTTAAAAAATATACATCAAAACCTACACATTTTCATTGTAAACTTAAACAATATACATCAAAACTTACACATTTTCATTGTACACTTAAAAAATATACATCAAAACTTACACATTTTCATTGTACACTTAGAAAATATACATCAAAAAATACACATTTTCATTGTACACTTAAAAAATATACATCAAAACCTACTGATTGTCATTGTTAACTTAAAAAATATACATCAAAACCTACACATTTTCATTCTACACTTAAAAAATGTACATCAAAACTACACATTTTCATTGTACACTTAAAAAATGTACATCAAAACCTACACATTTTCATTGTACACTTAAAAAATATACATCAGAACCTACACATTTTCATTGTACACTTAAAAAATATACATCAACACTTACACATTTTCATTGTACTTTCATAAAATGAACATCAACACTTACACATTTTCATTGTACACTCGTAAAATGTACATCAAAACTTACACATTGTCATTGTAAACTTAAAAAATATACATCAAAACTTACACATTTTCATTGTACACTTAAAAACTGTACATCAAAGCTACACATTTTCATTGTACACATAAAAAATATACATCAAAACTTACACATTTTCATTGTACACTTATAAAATGAACATCAACGCTTACACATTTTCATTGTAAACTTAAAAAATATACATCAAAACCTACACATGTTCATTGTAAACTTAAAAAATATACATCAAAACCTACACATTTTCATTGTACACTTAAAAAATGTACATCAAAACTACACATTTTCATTGTACCCATAAAAAATATACATCAAAACTTACACATTTTCATTGTACACTTATAAAATGAACATCAACACTTACACATTTTCATTGTACACTCATAAAATGTACATCCAAACTTACACATTTTCATTGTAAACTTAAAAAATATACATCAAAACCTACACATTTTCATTGTAAACTTAAAAAACATACATCAAAACCTACACATTTTCATTGTACACTTAAAAAATGTACATCAAAACTACACATTTTCATCGTACACATAAAAAAATATACATCAAAACTTACACGTTTTCATTGTACACTTATAAAATGAACATCAACACTTACACATTTTCATTGTACACTCATAAAATGTACATCAAAACTTACACATTTTCATTGTAAACCTAAAAAATATACATCAAAACCTACACATTTTCATTGTAAACTTAAAAAATATACATCAAAACCTACACATTTTCATTGTAAACTTAAAAATATACATCAAAACCTACACATTTTCATTGTACACTTAAAAAATGTACATCAAAACTACACATTTTCATTGTACACTTAAAAGATGTACATCAAAACTAAACATTTTCATTGTACACTTAAAAAATGTACATCAAAACCTACACATTTTCATTGTACACTTAAAAAATGTACATCAAAACCTACACATTTTCATTGTACACTCATAAAATGAACGTCAACACTTACACATTTTCATTGTACACTCATAAAATGTACATCAAAACTTACACATTTTCATTGTAAACTTAAAAAATATACTTCAAAACCTACACATTTTCATTGTACACTTAAAAAATATACATCAAAACCTACACATTTTCATTGTACACTTAAAAAATATACATCAAAACCTACACATTTTCATTATAAACTTAAAAAATATACATCAAAACCTACACATTTTCATTGTAAACTTAAAAAATATACATCAAAACCTGCACATTCTCATTGTACACTTAAAAAATGAACATCAATACTTACACATTTTCATTGTACACTCATAAAATGTACATCAATACTTACACATTTTCATTGTACACTTAAAAAATATACATCAAAACCTACAAATTTCATTGTACACTTAAAAATATACAACAAAACTTAGACATTTTCATTGTACTTTCATAAAATGAACATCAACACTTACACATTTTCATTGTACACTCGTAAAATGTACATCAAAACTTACACACTTTCATTGTAAACTTAAAAAATCTACATCAAAACCTACACATTTTCATTGTAAACTTAAAAAATATACATCAAAACCTACACATTTTCATTGTACACTTAAAAAATGTACATCAAAACTACACACTTTCAGTTTTACACATAAAAAATATACATCAAAACCTACACATTTTCATTGTACACTTAAAAAATGTACATCGAAACTACACATTTTCATTGTACACATGAAAAATATACATCAAAACTTACACATCTTCATTGCACACTTATAAAATGAACATCAACACTTACACATTTTCATTGTACACTCATAAAATGTACATCCAAACTTACACATTTTCATTGTAAACTTAAAAAATCTACATCAAAACCTACACATTTTCATCGCAAACATAAAAAATATACATCAAAACCTACACATTTTCATTGTACACTTAAAAAAAATACATCAAAACCTACACATTTTCATTGTACACTTAAAAAATATACATCAAAACCTACACATTTTCATTGTACACTTAAAAAATGTACATCAAAACTACACATTTTCATTGTACACTTAAAAAATGTACATCAAAACTACACACTTTCATTGTACACTTAAAAAATATACATCAAAGCTTACACGTTTTCATTGTACACTCATAAAATGTACATCAAAACTTACACATTTTCATTGTACACTTAAAAAATATACATCAAAACCTACTCGTTTTCATTGTACACTTAAAAAATATAAATAAAACCTACACATTTTCATTGTAAACTTAAAAAATATACATCAAAACTGCACATTTTAAGTGTACACTTAAAAAATGTACATCAAAACCTACACTATTTCATTGTACACTCATAAAATGTACATCAAAACTGACACATTTTCATTGTACACTTAAAAAATGTACATCAAAACCTACACATTTTCATTGTACACTTAAAAAATGTACATCAAAACCTACACAATTTCATTGTACACTCATAAAATGTACATCAACACTTACACATGTTCATTGTAAACTTAAAAAATATACATCATACCTTACACATTTCATTGTACACTTAAAAAATATACATCAAAACCTACACATTTTCATTGTACACTCATAGAATGTACATCCAAACTTACACATTTTCATTGTAAACTTAAAAAATCTACATCAAAACTTACACATTTTCATTGTAAACCTAAAAAATATACATCAAAACCTACACATTTTCATTGTAAACTTAAAAATATACATCAAAATGTACCAATTTTCATTGTAAACTTAAAAAATATACATCAAAACCTACACATTTTCATTGTACACTTAAAAAATGTACATCAAAGCTACACATTTTCATTGTGCACTTAAAAAATATACATCAAAACTTACACATTTTCATTGTACACTTAAAAAATGTACATCAAAACTTACACATTTTCATTGTACACTTAAAAAATATACATCAAAACCTACACATTTTCATTGTACACTTAAAAAATGTACATCAAAACCTACACATTTTCATTGTAAACTTAAAAAATATACATCAAAACCTACACATTTTCATTGTACACTTAAAAAATGTACATCAAAACTACACATTTTCATTGTACACATAAAAAATATACATCAAAACTTACACAATTTCATTGTACACTTATAAAATGAACATCAACACTTACACATTTTCATTGTAAACTTAAAAAATATACATCAAAACCTACACATGTTCATTGTAAACTAAAAAAATATACATCAAAAACTACACATTTTCATTGTACACTTAAAAAATGTACATCAAAACTACACATTTTCATTGTACACATAAAAAATGTACATCAAAACTTACACATTTTCATTGTACACTTATAAAATGAACATCAACACTTACACATTTTCATTGTACACTCATAAAATGTACATCCAAACTTACACATTTTCATTGTAAACTTAAAAAATCTACATCAAAACCTACAAATTTCATTGTACGCTTAAAAATATACAACAAAACTTAGACATTTTCATTGTACACTTAAAAAATATACATCAAAACCTACACATTTTCATTGTACACTTAAGCAATATACATCAACACTTACACATTTTCATTGTACTTTCATAAAATGAACATCAACACTTACACATTTTCATTGTACACTCGTAAAATGTACATCAAAACTTACACATTTTCATTGTAAACTTAAAAAATCTACATCAAAACCTACACATTTTCATTGTAAACTTAAAAAATATACATCAAGACCTACACATTTTCATTGTACACTCATAAAATGTACATCAACACTTACACATGTTCATTGTAAACTTAAAAAATATACATCATAACTTACACATTTCATTGTACACTTAAAAAGTATACATCAAAACCTACACATTTTCATTGTAAACTCATGGAATGTACATCCAAACTTACACATTTTCATTGTAAACTTAAAAAATCTACATCAAAACCTACACATTTTCATTGTAAACTTAAAAAATATACATCAACACTTACACATGTTCATTGTAAACTTAAAAAATATACATCATAACTTACACATTTCATTGTACACTTAAAAAATATACATCAACACTTACACATTTTCATTGTACTTTCATAAAATGAACATCAACACTTACACATTTTCATTGTACACTCGCAAAATGTACATCAAAACTTACACATTTTCATTGTAAACTTAAAAAATATACATAAAAACTTACACATTTTCATTGTACACTTAAAAACTGTACATCAAAGCGACACATTTTCATTGTACACATAAAAAATATACATCAAAACTTACACATTTTTATTGTACACTTATAAAATGAACATCAACACTTACACATTTTCATTGTACACTCATAAAATGTACATCAAAACTTACACATTTTCATTGTAAACTTAAAAAATCTACATCAAAACCTACACATTTTCATTGTAAACTTAGAAAATATACATCAAAACCTACACATTTTCATTGTACACTTAAAAAATGTACATCAAAACTACATATTTTCATTGTACACATAAAAAATATACATCAAAACTTACACAATTTCATTGTACACTTATAAAATGAACATCAACACTTACACATTTTCATTGTAAACATAAAAAATATACATCAAAACCTACACATGTTCATTGTAAACTTAAAAAATATACATCAAAACCTACACATTTTCATTGTACACTTAAAAAATGTACATCAAAACTACACATTTTCATTGTACCCATAAAAAATATACATCAAAACTTACACATTTTCATTGTACACTTATAAAATGAACATCAACACTTACACATTTTCATTGTACACTCATAAAATGTACATCAAAACTTACACATTTTCATTGTAAACCTAAAAAATATACATCAAAACCTACACATTTTCATTGTAAACTTAAAAAATATACGTCAAAACCTACACATTTTCATTGTACACTTAAAAAATGTACATCAAAACTACACATTTTCATTGTACACTTAAAAGATGTACATCAAAACTAAAAATTTTCATTGTACACTTAAAAAATGTACATCAAAACCTACACATTTTCATTGTACACTTAAAAAATGTACATCAAAACCTACACATTTTCATTGTACACTCATAAAATGACCGTCAACACTTACACATTTTCATTGTACACTCATAAAATGTACATCAAAACTTACACATTTTCATTGTAAACTTAAAAAATATACTTCAAAACCTACACATTTTCATTGTACACTTAAAAAATATACATCAAAACCTACACATTTTCATTGTACACTTAAAAAATATACATCAAAACCTACACATTTTCATTATAAACTTAAAAAATATACATCAAAACCTACACATTTTCATTGTAAACTTAAAAAATATACATCAAAACCTGCACATTCTCATTGTACACTTAAAAAATGAACATCAATACTTACACATTTTCATTGTACACTCATAAAATGTACATCAATACTTACACATTTTCATTGTACACTTAAAAAATATACATCAAAACCTACAAATTTCATTGTACACTTAAAAATATACAACAAAACTTAGACATTTTCATTGTACTTTCATAAAATGAACATCAACACTTACACATTTTCATTGTACACTCGTAAAATGTACATCAAAACTTACACATTTTCATTGTAAACTTAAAAAATCTACATCAAAACCTACACATTTTCATTGTAAACTTAAAAAATATACATCAAATCCTACACATGTTCATTGTACACTTAAAAAATGTACATCAAAACTACACACTTTCAGTTTCACACATAAAAAATATACATCAAAACCTACACATTTTCATTGTACACTTAAAAAATGTACATCGAAACTACACATTTTCATTGTACACATGAAAAATATACATCAAAACTTACACATCTTCATTGCACACTTATAAAATGAACATCAACACTTACACATTTTCATTGTACACTCATAAAATGTACATCCAAACTTACACATTTTCATTGTAAACTTAAAAAATCTACATCAAAACCTACACATTTTCATCGCAAACATAAAAAATATACATCAAAACCTACACATTTTCATTGTACACTTAAAAAATATACATCAAAACCTACACATTTTCATTGTACACTTAAAAAATATACATCAAAACCTACACATTTTCATTGTACACTTAAAAAATATACATCAAAACCTACACATTTTCATTGTACACTTAAAAAATGTACATCAAAACTACACATTTTCATTGTACACTTAAAAAATGTACATCAAAACTACACACTTTCATTGTACACTTAAAAAATATACATCAAAGCTTACACGTTTTCATTGTACACTCATAAAATGTACATCAAAACTTACACATTTTCATTGTACACTTAAAAAATATACATCAAAACCTACTCGTTTTCATTGTACACTTAAAAAATATACATCAAAACTTACACATTTTCATTGTAAACTTAAAAAATATACATCAAAACTTACACATTTTCATTGTACACTTAGAAAATATACATCAAAAAATACACATTTTCATTGTACACTTAAAAAATATACATCAAAACCTACACATTTTCATTATAAACTTAAAAAATATACATCAAAACCTACACATTTTCATTGTACACTTAAAAAATGTACATCAAAACTAAACATTTTCATTGTACACTTAAAAAATGTACATCAAAACCTACACATTTTCATTGTACACTTAAAAAATGTACATCAAAACCTACACATTTTCATTGTACACTCATAAAATGAACGTCAACACTTACACATTTTCATTGTACACTCATAAAATGTACATCAAAACTTACACATTTTCATTGTAAACTTAAAAAATATACTTCAAAACATACACATTTTCATTGTACACTTAAAAAATATACATCAAAACCTACACATTTTCATTGTACACTTAAAAAATATACATCAAAACCTACACATTTTCATTATAAACTTAAAAAATATACATCAAAACCTACACATTTTCATTGTAAACTTAAAAAATATACATCAATACCTGCACATTCTCATTGTACACTTAAAAAATGAACATCAATACTTACACATTTTCATTGTACACTCATAAAATGTACATCAATACTTACACATTTTCATTGTACACTTAAAAAATATACATCAAAACCTACAAATTTCATTGTACACTTAAAAATATACAACAAAACTTAGACATTTTCATTGTACACTTAAAAAATATACATCAAAACCTACACATTTTCATTGTACACTTAAGCAATATACATCAACACTTACACATTTTCATTGTACTTTCATAAAATGAACATCAACACTTACACATTTTCATTGTACACTCGTAAAATGTACATCAAAACTTACACATTTTCATTGTAAACTTAAAAAATCTACATCAAAACCTACACATTTTCATTGTAAACTTAAAAAATATACATCAAGACCTACACATTTTCATTGTACACTCATAAAATGTACATCAACACTTACACATGTTCATTGTAAACTTAAAAAATATACATCATAACTTACACATTTCATTGTACACTTAAAAAGTATACATCAAAACCTACACATTTTCATTGTAAACTCATGGAATGTACATCCAAACTTACACATTTTCATTGTAAACTTAAAAAATCTACATCAAAACTTACACATTTTCATTGTAAACCTAAAAAATATACATCAAAACCTACACATTTTCATTGTAAACTTAAAAAATATACATCAAAATGTACACATTTTCATTGTAAACTTAAAAAATATTCATCAAAACCTACACATTTTCATTGTACACTTAAAAAATGTACATCAAAACTACACATTTTCATTGTGCACTTAAAAAATATACATCAAAACTTACACATTTTCATTGTACACTTAAAAAATGTACATCAAAACTTACACATTTTCATTGTACACTTAAAAAATATACATCAAAACCTACACATTTTCATTGTACACTTAAAAAATGTACATCAAAACTTACACATTTTCATTGTAAACTTAAAAAATATACATCAAAACCTACACATTTTCATTGTACACTTAAAAAATGTACATCAAAACAACACATTTTCATTGTACACATAAAAAATATACATCAAAACTTACAAAATTTCATTGTACACTTATAAAATGAACATCAACACTTACACATTCTCATTGTAAACTTAAAAAATATACATCAAAACCTACACATGTTCATTGTAAACTTAAAAAATATACATCAAAACCTACACATTTTCATTGTACACTTAAAAAATGTACATCAAAGCTACACATTTTCATGTACACATAAAAAATATACATCAAAACTTACACATTTTCATTGTAAACTTAAAAAATCTACATCAAAACCTACACATTTTCATTGTAAACTTAAAAAATATACATCAAATCCTACACATGTTCATTGTACACTTAAAAAATGTACATCAAAACTACACACTTTCAGTTTTACACATAAAAAATATACATCAAAACCTACACATTTTCATTGTACACTTAAAAAATGTACATCGAAACTACACATTTTCATTGTACACATGAAAAATATACATCAAAACTTACACATCTTCATTGCACACTTATAAAATGAACATCAACACTTACACATTTTCATTGTACACTCATAAAATGTACATCCAAACTTACACATTTTCATTGTAAACTTAAAAAATCTACATCAAAACCTACACATTTTCATCGCAAACATAAAAAATATACATCAAAACCTACACATTTTCATTGTACACTTAAAAAATATACATCAAAACCTACACATTTTCATTGTACACTTAAAAAATATACATCAAAACCTACACATTTTCATTGTACACTTAAAAAATGTACATCAAAACTACACATTTTCATTGTACACTTAAAAAATGTACATCAAAACTACACACTTTCATTGTACACTTAAAAAATATACATCAAAGCTTACACGTTTTCATTGTACACTCATAAAATGTACATCCAAACTTACACATTTTCATTGTAAACTTAAAAAATCTACATCAAAACCTACACATTCTCATTGTAAACTTAAAAAATATACATCAAAACCTACTCATTTTCATTGTACACTTAAAAAATGTACATCAAAACTACACATTTTCATTGTACACTTAAAAAATATACATCAAAACTTACACGTTTTCATTGTACACTTATAAAATGAACATCAACACTTACACATTTTCATTGTACACTCATAAAATGTACATCAAAACTTACACATTTTCATTGTAAACCTAAAAAATATACATCAAAACCTACACATTTTCATTGTACACTTAAAAAATATACATCAAAACCTACACATTTTCATTGTAAACTTAAAAAATATACATCAAAACCTACACATTTTCATTGTACACTTCAAAAATATACATCAAAACTTACACATTTTCATTGTACACTTAGAAAATATACATCAAAAAATACACATTTTCATTGTACACTTAAAAAATATACATCAAAACCTACTGATTGTCATTGTTAACTTAAAAAATATACATCAAAACCTACACATTTTCATTCTACACTTAAAAAATGTACATCAAAACTACACATTTTCATTGTACACTTAAAAAATGTACATCAAAACCTACATATTTTAATTGTACACTTAAAAAATATACATCAGAACCTACACATTTTCATTGTACACTTAAAAAATATACATCAACACTTACACATTTTCATTGTACTTTCATAAAATGAACATCAACACTTACACATTATCATTGTACACTCGTAAAATGTACATCAAAACTTACACATTTTCATTGTAAACTTAAAAAATATACATCAAAACCTACACATTTTCATTGTACACTTAAAAAATATACATCAAAACCTACACATTTTCATTGTACACTTAAAAAATGTACATCAAAACTACACATTTTCATTGTACACTTAAAAAATGTACATCAAAACTACACACTTTCATTGTACACTTAAAAAATATACATCAAAGCTTACACGTTTTCATTGTACACTCATAAAATGTACATCCAAACTTACACATTTTCATTGTAAACTTAAAAAATCTACATCAAAACCTACACATTCTCATTGTAAACTTAAAAAATATACATCAAAACCTACTCATTTTCATTGTACACTTAAAAAATGTACATCAAAACTACACATTTTCATTGTACACTTAAAAAATATACATCAAAACTTACACGTTTTCATTGTACACTTATAAAATGAACATCAACACTTACACATTTTCATTGTACACTCATAAAATGTACATCAAAACTTACACATTTTCATTGTAAACCTAAAAAATATACATCAAAACCTACACATTTTCATTGTACACTTAAAAAATATACATCAAAACCTACACATTTTCATTGTAAACTTAAAAAATATACATCAAAACCTACACATTTTCATTGTACACTTAAAAAATATACATCAAAACTTACACATTTTCATTGTACACTTAGAAAATATACATAAAAAAATACACATTTTCATTGTACACTTAAAAAATATACATCAAAACCTACTGATTGTCATTGTTAACTTAAAAAATATACATCAAAACCTACACATTTTCATTCTACACTTAAAAAATGTACATCAAAACTACACATTTTCATTGTACACTTAAAAAATGTACATCAAAACCTACATATTTTCATTGTACACTTAAAAAATATACATCAGAACCTACACATTTTCATTGTACACTTAAAAAATATACATCAACACTTACACATTTTCATTGTACTTTCATAAAATGAACATCAACACTTACACATTATCATTGTACACTCGTAAAATGTACATCAAAACTTACACATTTTCATTGTAAACTTAAAAAATATACATCAAAACTTACACATTTTCATTCTACACTTAAAAACTGTACATCAAAGCTACACATTTTCATTGTACACATAAAAAATATACATCAAAACTTACACATTTTCATTGTACACTTATAAAATGAACATCAACACTTACACATTTTCATTGTACACTCATAAAATGTACATCAAAACTTACACATTTTCATTGTAAACTTAAAAAATCTACATCAAAACCTACACATTTTCATTGTAAACTTAAAAAATATACATCAAAACCTACACATTTTCATTGTACACTTAAAAAATGTACATCAAAACTACATATTTTCATTGTACACATAAAAAATATACATCAAAACTTACACAATTTCATTGTACACTTATAAAATGAACATCAACACTTACACATTTTCATTGTAAACTTAAAAAATATACATCAAAACCTACACATGTTCATTGTAAACTTAAAAAATATACATCAAAACCTACACATCTTCATTGTACACTTAAAAAATGTACATCAAAACTACACATTTTCATTGTACTCATAAAAAATATACATCAAAACTACACATTTTCATTGTACACTTATAAAATGAACATCAACACTTACACATTTTCATTGTACACTCATAAAATGTACATCCAAACTTACACATTTTCATTGTAAACTTAAAAAATATACATAAAAACCTACACATTTTCATTGTAAACTTAAAAAATATACATCAAAACCTACACATTTTCATTGTAAACTTAAAAAATATACATCAAAAACTACACATTTTCATTGTACACTTAAAAAATATACATCAAAACTTACACATCTTCATTGTAAACTTAAAAAATATACATCAAAACTTACACATTTTCATTGTACACTTAGAAAATATACATCAAAACTTACACATCTTCATTGTAAACTTAAAAAATACACATCAAAACTTACACATTTTCATTGTACTTTCATAAAATGAACATCAACACTTACACATTTTCATTGTACACTCGTAAAATGTACATCAAAACTTACACATTTTCATTGTAAACTTAAAAAATCTACATCAAAACCTACACATTTTCATTGTAAACTTAAAAAATATACATCAAGACCTACACATTTTCATTGTACACTCATAAAATGTACATCAACACTTACACATGTTCATTGTAAACTTAAAAAATATACATCATAACTTACACATTTCATTGTACACTTAAAAAGTATACATCAAAACCTACACATTTTCATTGTAAACTCATGGAATGTACATCCAAACTTACACATTTTCATTGTAAACTTAAAAAATATACATCAATACCTGCACATTCTCATTGTACACTTAAAAAATGAACATCAATACTTACACATTTTCATTGTACACTCATAAAATGTACATCAATACTTACACATTTTCATTGTACACTTAAAAAATATACATCAAAACCTACAAATTTCATTGTACACTTAAAAATATACAACAAAACTTAGACATTTTCATTGTACACTTAAAAAATATACATCAAAACCTACACATTTTCATTGTACACTTAAGCAATATACATCAACACTTACACATTTTCATTGTACTTTCATAAAATGAACATCAACACTTACACATTTTCATTGTACACTCGTAAAATGTACATCAAAACTTACACATTTTCATTGTAAACTTAAAAAATCTACATCAAAACCTACACATTTTCATTGTAAACTTAAAAAATATACATCAAGACCTACACATTTTCATTGTACACTCATAAAATGTACATCAACACTTACACATGTTCATTGTAAACTTAAAAAATATACATCATAACTTACACATTTCATTGTACACTTAAAAAGTATACATCAAAACCTACACATTTTCATTGTAAACTCATGGAATGTACATCCAAACTTACACATTTTCATTGTAAACTTAAAAAATCTACATCAAAACTTACACATTTTCATTGTAAACCTAAAAAATATACATCAAAACCTACACATTTTCATTGTAAACTTAAAAAATATACATCAAAATGTACACATTTTCATTGTAAACTTAAAAAATATTCATCAAAACCTACACATTTTCATTGTACACTTAAAAAATGTACATCAAAACTACACATTTTCATTGTGCACTTAAAAAATATACATCAAAACTTACACATTTTCATTGTACACTTAAAAAATGTACATCAAAACTTACACATTTTCATTGTACACTTAAAAAATATACATCAAAACCTACACATTTTCATTGTACACTTAAAAAATGTACATCAAAACTTACACATTTTCATTGTAAACTTAAAAAATATACATCAAAACCTACACATTTTCATTGTACACTTAAAAAATGTACATCAAAACAACACATTTTCATTGTACACATAAAAAATATACATCAAAACTTACAAAATTTCATTGTACACTTATAAAATGAACATCAACACTTACACATTCTCATTGTAAACTTAAAAAATATACATCAAAACCTACACATGTTCATTGTAAACTTAAAAAATATACATCAAAACCTACACATTTTCATTGTACACTTAAAAAATGTACATCAAAGCTACACATTTTCATGTACACATAAAAAATATACATCAAAACTTACACATTTTCATTGTAAACTTAAAAAATCTACATCAAAACCTACACATTTTCATTGTAAACTTAAAAAATATACATCAAATCCTACACATGTTCATTGTACACTTAAAAAATGTACATCAAAACTACACACTTTCAGTTTTACACATAAAAAATATACATCAAAACCTACACATTTTCATTGTACACTTAAAAAATGTACATCGAAACTACACATTTTCATTGTACACATGAAAAATATACATCAAAACTTACACATCTTCATTGCACACTTATAAAATGAACATCAACACTTACACATTTTCATTGTACACTCATAAAATGTACATCCAAACTTACACATTTTCATTGTAAACTTAAAAAATCTACATCAAAACCTACACATTTTCATCGCAAACATAAAAAATATACATCAAAACCTACACATTTTCATTGTACACTTAAAAAATATACATCAAAACCTACACATTTTCATTGTACACTTAAAAAATATACATCAAAACCTACACATTTTCATTGTACACTTAAAAAATGTACATCAAAACTACACATTTTCATTGTACACTTAAAAAATGTACATCAAAACTACACACTTTCATTGTACACTTAAAAAATATACATCAAAGCTTACACGTTTTCATTGTACACTCATAAAATGTACATCCAAACTTACACATTTTCATTGTAAACTTAAAAAATCTACATCAAAACCTACACATTCTCATTGTAAACTTAAAAAATATACATCAAAACCTACTCATTTTCATTGTACACTTAAAAAATGTACATCAAAACTACACATTTTCATTGTACACTTAAAAAATATACATCAAAACTTACACGTTTTCATTGTACACTTATAAAATGAACATCAACACTTACACATTTTCATTGTACACTCATAAAATGTACATCAAAACTTACACATTTTCATTGTAAACCTAAAAAATATACATCAAAACCTACACATTTTCATTGTACACTTAAAAAATATACATCAAAACCTACACATTTTCATTGTAAACTTAAAAAATATACATCAAAACCTACACATTTTCATTGTACACTTCAAAAATATACATCAAAACTTACACATTTTCATTGTACACTTAGAAAATATACATCAAAAAATACACATTTTCATTGTACACTTAAAAAATATACATCAAAACCTACTGATTGTCATTGTTAACTTAAAAAATATACATCAAAACCTACACATTTTCATTCTACACTTAAAAAATGTACATCAAAACTACACATTTTCATTGTACACTTAAAAAATGTACATCAAAACCTACATATTTTAATTGTACACTTAAAAAATATACATCAGAACCTACACATTTTCATTGTACACTTAAAAAATATACATCAACACTTACACATTTTCATTGTACTTTCATAAAATGAACATCAACACTTACACATTATCATTGTACACTCGTAAAATGTACATCAAAACTTACACATTTTCATTGTAAACTTAAAAAATATACATCAAAACCTACACATTTTCATTGTACACTTAAAAAATATACATCAAAACCTACACATTTTCATTGTACACTTAAAAAATGTACATCAAAACTACACATTTTCATTGTACACTTAAAAAATGTACATCAAAACTACACACTTTCATTGTACACTTAAAAAATATACATCAAAGCTTACACGTTTTCATTGTACACTCATAAAATGTACATCCAAACTTACAAATTTTCATTGTAAACTTAAAAAATCTACATCAAAACCTACACATTCTCATTGTAAACTTAAAAAATATACATCAAAACCTACTCATTTTCATTGTACACTTAAAAAATGTACATCAAAACTACACATTTTCATTGTACACTTAAAAAATATACATCAAAACTTACACGTTTTCATTGTACACTTATAAAATGAACATCAACACTTACACATTTTCATTGTACACTCATAAAATGTACATCAAAACTTACACATTTTCATTGTAAACCTAAAAAATATACATCAAAACCTACACATTTTCATTGTACACTTAAAAAATATACATCAAAACCTACACATTTTCATTGTAAACTTAAAAAATATACATCAAAACCTACACATTTTCATTGTACACTTAAAAAATATACATCAAAACTTACACATTTTCATTGTACACTTAGAAAATATACATAAAAAAATACACATTTTCATTGTACACTTAAAAAATATACATCAAAACCTACTGATTGTCATTGTTAACTTAAAAAATATACATCAAAACCTACACATTTTCATTCTACACTTAAAAAATGTACATCAAAACTACACATTTTCATTGTACACTTAAAAAATGTACATCAAAACCTACATATTTTCATTGTACACTTAAAAAATATACATCAGAACCTACACATTTTCATTGTACACTTAAAAAATATACATCAACACTTACACATTTTCATTGTACTTTCATAAAATGAACATCAACACTTACACATTATCATTGTACACTCGTAAAATGTACATCAAAACTTACACATTTTCATTGTAAACTTAAAAAATATACATCAAAACTTACACATTTTCATTCTACACTTAAAAACTGTACATCAAAGCTACACATTTTCATTGTACACATAAAAAATATACATCAAAACTTACACATTTTCATTGTACACTTATAAAATGAACATCAACACTTACACATTTTCATTGTACACTCATAAAATGTACATCAAAACTTACACATTTTCATTGTAAACTTAAAAAATCTACATCAAAACCTACACATTTTCATTGTAAACTTAAAAAATATACATCAAAACCTACACATTTTCATTGTACACTTAAAAAATGTACATCAAAACTACATATTTTCATTGTACACATAAAAAATATACATCAAAACTTACACAATTTCATTGTACACTTATAAAATGAACATCAACACTTACACATTTTCATTGTAAACTTAAAAAATATACATCAAAACCTACACATGTTCATTGTAAACTTAAAAAATATACATCAAAACCTACACATCTTCATTGTACACTTAAAAAATGTACATCAAAACTACACATTTTCATTGTACTCATAAAAAATATACATCAAAACTACACATTTTCATTGTACACTTATAAAATGAACATCAACACTTACACATTTTCATTGTACACTCATAAAATGTACATCCAAACTTACACATTTTCATTGTAAACTTAAAAAATATACATAAAAACCTACACATTTTCATTGTAAACTTAAAAAATATACATCAAAACCTACACATTTTCATTGTAAACTTAAAAAATATACATCAAAAACTACACATTTTCATTGTACACTTAAAAAATATACATCAAAACTTACACATCTTCATTGTAAACTTAAAAAATATACATCAAAACTTACACATTTTCATTGTACACTTAGAAAATATACATCAAAACTTACACATCTTCATTGTAAACTTAAAAAATACACATCAAAACTTACACATTTTCATTGTACTTTCATAAAATGAACATCAACACTTACACATTTTCATTGTACACTCGTAAAATGTACATCAAAACTTACACATTTTCATTGTAAACTTAAAAAATCTACATCAAAACCTACACATTTTCATTGTAAACTTAAAAAATATACATCAAGACCTACACATTTTCATTGTACACTCATAAAATGTACATCAACACTTACACATGTTCATTGTAAACTTAAAAAATATACATCATAACTTACACATTTCATTGTACACTTAAAAAGTATACATCAAAACCTACACATTTTCATTGTAAACTCATGGAATGTACATCCAAACTTACACATTTTCATTGTAAACTTAAAAAATCTACATCAAAACTTACACATTTTCATTGTAAACCTAAAAAATATACATCAAAACCTACACATTTTCATTGTAAACTTAAAAAATATACATCAAAATGTACACATTTTCATTGTAAACTTAAAAAATATTCATCAAAACCTACACATTTTCATTGTACACTTAAAAAATGTACATCAAAACTACACATTTTCATTGTGCACTTAAAAAATATACATCAAAACTTACACATTTTCATTGTACACTTAAAAAATGTACATCAAAACTTACACATTTTCATTGTACACTTAAAAAATATACATCAAAACCTACACATTTTCATTGTACACTTAAAAAATGTACATCAAAACTTACACATTTTCATTGTAAACTTAAAAAATATACATCAAAACCTACACATTTTCATTGTACACTTAAAAAATGTACATCAAAACAACACATTTTCATTGTACACATAAAAAATATACATCAAAACTTACAAAATTTCATTGTACACTTATAAAATGAACATCAACACTTACACATTCTCATTGTAAACTTAAAAAATATACATCAAAACCTACACATGTTCATTGTAAACTTAAAAAATATACATCAAAACCTACACATTTTCATTGTACACTTAAAAAATGTACATCAAAGCTACACATTTTCATGTACACATAAAAAATATACATCAAAACTTACACATTTTCATTGTAAACTTAAAAAATCTACATCAAAACCTACACATTTTCATTGTAAACTTAAAAAATATACATCAAATCCTACACATGTTCATTGTACACTTAAAAAATGTACATCAAAACTACACACTTTCAGTTTTACACATAAAAAATATACATCAAAACCTACACATTTTCATTGTACACTTAAAAAATGTACATCGAAACTACACATTTTCATTGTACACATGAAAAATATACATCAAAACTTACACATCTTCATTGCACACTTATAAAATGAACATCAACACTTACACATTTTCATTGTACACTCATAAAATGTACATCCAAACTTACACATTTTCATTGTAAACTTAAAAAATCTACATCAAAACCTACACATTTTCATCGCAAACATAAAAAATATACATCAAAACCTACACATTTTCATTGTACACTTAAAAAATATACATCAAAACCTACACATTTTCATTGTACACTTAAAAAATATACATCAAAACCTACACATTTTCATTGTACACTTAAAAAATGTACATCAAAACTACACATTTTCATTGTACACTTAAAAAATGTACATCAAAACTACACACTTTCATTGTACACTTAAAAAATATACATCAAAGCTTACACGTTTTCATTGTACACTCATAAAATGTACATCCAAACTTACACATTTTCATTGTAAACTTAAAAAATCTACATCAAAACCTACACATTCTCATTGTAAACTTAAAAAATATACATCAAAACCTACTCATTTTCATTGTACACTTAAAAAATGTACATCAAAACTACACATTTTCATTGTACACTTAAAAAATATACATCAAAACTTACACGTTTTCATTGTACACTTATAAAATGAACATCAACACTTACACATTTTCATTGTACACTCATAAAATGTACATCAAAACTTACACATTTTCATTGTAAACCTAAAAAATATACATCAAAACCTACACATTTTCATTGTACACTTAAAAAATATACATCAAAACCTACACATTTTCATTGTAAACTTAAAAAATATACATCAAAACCTACACATTTTCATTGTACACTTCAAAAATATACATCAAAACTTACACATTTTCATTGTACACTTAGAAAATATACATCAAAAAATACACATTTTCATTGTACACTTAAAAAATATACATCAAAACCTACTGATTGTCATTGTTAACTTAAAAAATATACATCAAAACCTACACATTTTCATTCTACACTTAAAAAATGTACATCAAAACTACACATTTTCATTGTACACTTAAAAAATGTACATCAAAACCTACATATTTTAATTGTACACTTAAAAAATATACATCAGAACCTACACATTTTCATTGTACACTTAAAAAATATACATCAACACTTACACATTTTCATTGTACTTTCATAAAATGAACATCAACACTTACACATTATCATTGTACACTCGTAAAATGTACATCAAAACTTACACATTTTCATTGTAAACTTAAAAAATATACATCAAAACCTACACATTTTCATTGTACACTTAAAAAATATACATCAAAACCTACACATTTTCATTGTACACTTAAAAAATGTACATCAAAACTACACATTTTCATTGTACACTTAAAAAA
This sequence comes from Tenodera sinensis, assembly GCA_030765045.1. Classification (NCBI taxonomy): domain Eukaryota; kingdom Metazoa; phylum Arthropoda; class Insecta; order Mantodea; family Mantidae; genus Tenodera; species Tenodera sinensis. The sequence continues at coordinate 163,392,563 of CM060963.1, read as the reverse complement.
TGTACATCAAAACTACACACTTTCATTGTACACTTAAAAAATATACATCAAAGCTTACACGTTTTCATTGTACACTCATAAAATGTACATCCAAACTTACACATTTTCATTGTAAACTTAAAAAATCTACATCAAAACCTACACATTCTCATTGTAAACTTAAAAAATATACATCAAAACCTACTCATTTTCATTGTACACTTAAAAAATGTACATCAAAACTACACATTTTCATTGTACACTTAAAAAATATACATCAAAACTTACACGTTTTCATTGTACACTTATAAAATGAACATCAACACTTACACATTTTCATTGTACACTCATAAAATGTACATCAAAACTTACACATTTTCATTGTAAACCTAAAAAATATACATCAAAACCTACACATTTTCATTGTACACTTAAAAAATATACATCAAAACCTACACATTTTCATTGTAAACTTAAAAAATATACATCAAAACCTACACATTTTCATTGTACACTTAAAAAATATACATCAAAACTTACACATTTTCATTGTACACTTAGAAAATATACATAAAAAAATACACATTTTCATTGTACACTTAAAAAATATACATCAAAACCTACTGATTGTCATTGTTAACTTAAAAAATATACATCAAAACCTACACATTTTCATTCTACACTTAAAAAATGTACATCAAAACTACACATTTTCATTGTACACTTAAAAAATGTACATCAAAACCTACATATTTTCATTGTACACTTAAAAAATATACATCAGAACCTACACATTTTCATTGTACACTTAAAAAATATACATCAACACTTACACATTTTCATTGTACTTTCATAAAATGAACATCAACACTTACACATTATCATTGTACACTCGTAAAATGTACATCAAAACTTACACATTTTCATTGTAAACTTAAAAAATATACATCAAAACTTACACATTTTCATTCTACACTTAAAAACTGTACATCAAAGCTACACATTTTCATTGTACACATAAAAAATATACATCAAAACTTACACATTTTCATTGTACACTTATAAAATGAACATCAACACTTACACATTTTCATTGTACACTCATAAAATGTACATCAAAACTTACACATTTTCATTGTAAACTTAAAAAATCTACATCAAAACCTACACATTTTCATTGTAAACTTAAAAAATATACATCAAAACCTACACATTTTCATTGTACACTTAAAAAATGTACATCAAAACTACATATTTTCATTGTACACATAAAAAATATACATCAAAACTTACACAATTTCATTGTACACTTATAAAATGAACCTCAACACTTACACATTTTCATTGTAAACTTAAAAAATATACATCAAAACCTACACATGTTCATTGTAAACTTAAAAAATATACATCAAAACCTACACATCTTCATTGTACACTTAAAAAATGTACATCAAAACTACACATTTTCATTGTACTCATAAAAAATATACATCAAAACTACACATTTTCATTGTACACTTATAAAATGAACATCAACACTTACACATTTTCATTGTACACTCATAAAATGTACATCCAAACTTACACATTTTCATTGTAAACTTAAAAAATATACATAAAAACCTACACATTTTCATTGTAAACTTAAAAAATATACATCAAAACCTACACATTTTCATTGTAAACTTAAAAAATATACATCAAAAACTACACATTTTCATTGTACACTTAAAAAATATACATCAAAACTTACACATCTTCATTGTAAACTTAAAAAATATACATCAAAACTTACACATTTTCATTGTACACTTAGAAAATATACATCAAAACTTACACATCTTCATTGTAAACTTAAAAAATACACATCAAAACTTACACATTTTCATTGTACACTTAGAAAATATACATCAAAAAATACACATTTTCATTGTACACTTAAAAAATATACATCAAAACCTACTGATTGTCATTGTTAACTTAAAAAATATACATCAAAACCTACACATTTTCATTGTACACTTAAAAAATGTACATCAAAACTAAACATTTTCATTGTACACTTAAAAAATGTACATCAAAACCTACACATTTTCATTGTACACTTAAAAAATGTACATCAAAACCTACACATTTTCATTGTACACTCATAAAGTGAACGTCAACACTTACACATTTTCATTGTACACTCATAAAATGTACATCAAAACTTACACATTTTCATTGTAAACTTAAAAAATATACTTCAAAACTTACACATTTTCATTGTACACTTAAAAAATATACATCAAAACCTACACATTTTCATTGTACACTTAAAAAATATACATCAAAACCTACACATTTTCATTATAAACTTAAAAAATATACATCAAAACCTACACATATTCATTGTAAACATAAAAAATATACATCAAAACCTGCACATTCTCATTGTACACTTAAAAAATGAACATCAATACTTACACATATTCATTGTACACTCATAAAATGTACATCAATATTTACACATTTTCATTGTACACTTAAAAAATATACATCAAAACCTACAAATTTCATTGTACACTTAAAAATATACAACAAAACTTAGACATTTTCATTGTACACTTAAAAAATATACATCAAAACCTACACATTTTCATTGTACACTTAAAAAATATACATCAACACTTACACATTTTCATTGTACTTTCATAAAATGAACATCAACACTTACACATTTTCATTGTACACTCGTAAAATGTACATCAAAACTTACACATTTTCATTGTAAACTTAAAAAATCTACATCAAAACCTACACATTTTCATTGTAAACTTAAAAAATATACATCAAAACCTACACATTTTCATTGTACACTTAAAAAATGTACATCAAAACTACACATTTTCAGTTTTACACATAAAAAATATACATCAAAACCTACACATTTTCATCGTAAACATAAAAAATATACATCAAAACCTACACATTTTCATTGTACACTTAAAAAATGTACATCAAAACTACACATTTTCATTGTACACTTAAAAAATGTACATCAAAACTACACATTTTCATTGTACACTTAAAAAATATACATCAAAGCTTACAGGTTTTCATTGTACACTCATAAAATGTACATCAAAACTTACACATTTTCATTGTACACTTAAAAAATATACATCAAAACCTACTCGTTTTCATTGTACACTTAAAAAATATAAATAAAACCTACACATTTTCATTGTAAACTTAAAAAATATACATCAAAACTACACATTTTAAGTGTACACTTAAAAAATGTACATCAAAACCTACACATTTTCATTGTACACTCATAAAATGTACATCAAAACTGACACATTTTCATTGTACACTTAAAAAATGTACATCAAAACCTACACATTTTCATTGTACACTTAAAAAATGTACATCAAAACCTACACACTTTCATTGTACACTCATAAAATGTACATCAACACTTACACATGTTCATTGTAAACTTAAAAAATATACATCATAACTTACACATTTCATTGTACACTTAAAAAATATACATCAAAACCTACACATTTTCATTGTACACTCTTAAAATGTACATCCAAACTTACACATTTTCATTGTAAACTTAAAAAACCTACATCAAACTTACACATTTTCATTGTAAACCTAAAAAATATACATCAAAACCTACACATTTTCATTGTAAAATTAAAAAATATACATCAAAATGTACACATTTTCATTGTAAACTTAAAAAATATACATCAAAACCTACACATTTTCATTGTACACTTAAAAAATGTACATCAAAACTACACATTTTCATTGTGCACTTAAAAAATATACATCAAAACTTACACATTTTCATTGTACACTTAAAAAATGTACATCAAAACTTACACATTTTCATTGTACACTTAGAAAATATACATCAAAACCTACACATTTTCATTGTACACTTAAAAAATGTACATCAAAACCTACACATTTTCATTGTAAACTTAAAAAATATACATCAAAACCTACACATTTTCATTGTACACTTAAAAAATGTACATCAAAACTACACATTTTCATTGTGCACATAAAAAATATACATCAAAACTTACACAATTTCATTGTACACTTATAAAATGAACATCAACACTTACACATTTTCATTGTAAACTTAAAAAATATACATCAAAACCTACACATGTTCATTGTAAACTTAAAAAATATACATCAAAACCTACACATTTTCATTGTACACTTAAAAAATGTACATCAAAACTACACATTTTCATTGTACACATAAAAAATATACATCAAAACCTACACATTTTCATTGTACACTTATAAAATGAACATCAACACTTACACATTTTCATTGTACACTCATAAAATGTACATCCAAACTTACACATTTTCATTGTAAACTTAAAAAATCTACATCAAAACCTACACATTCTCATTGTAAACTTAAAAAATATACATCAAAACCTACTCATTTTCATTGTACACTTAAAAAATGTACATCAAAACTACACGTTTTCATTGTACACTTAAAAAATATACATCAAAACTTACACGTTTTCATTGTACACTTATAAAATGAACATCAACACTTACACATTTTCATTGTACACTCATAAAATGTACATCAAAACTTACACATTTTCATTGTAAACCTAAAAAATATACATCAAAACCTACACATTTTCATTGTACACTTAAAAAATATACATCAAAACCTACACATTTTCATTGTAAACTTAAAAAATATACATCAAAACCTACACATTTTCATTGTACACTTAAAAAATATACATTAAAACTTACACATTTTCATTGTACACTTAGAAAATATACATCAAAAAATACACATTTTCATTGTACACTTAAAAAATGTACATCAAAACCTACACATTTTCATTGTACACTAATAAAATGAACGTCAACACTTACACATTTTCATTGTACACTCATAAAATGTACAGCAAAACATACACATTTTCATTGTAAACTTAAAAAATATACATCAAAACTTATACATTTTCATTGTACACTTAAAAAATATACATCAAAACCTACACATTTTCAAAATAAACTTAAAAAATATACATCAAAACCTACACATTTTCATTGTACACTTCAAAAATGTACATCAAAACCTGCACATTCTCATTGTACACTTAAAAAATGAACATCAACACTTACACATTTTCATTGTACACTCAAAAAATGTACATCATTACTTACACATTTTCATTGTACACCTAAAAATATACATCAAAACCTACACATTTTCATTGTACACTCAAAAATATACAACAAAACTTACACATTTTCATTGTACACTTAAAAAATATACATCAGAACCTACACATTTTCATTGTACACTTAAAAAATAAACATCAACACTTACACATTTTCATTGTACTTTCATAAAATGAACATCAACACTTACACATTTTCATTGTACACTCGTAAAATGTACATCAAAACTTACACATTTTCATTGTAAACTTAAAAAATATACATCAAAACTTACACATTTCATTGTACACTTAAAAAATATACATCAAAACCTACACATTTTCATTGTACACTCATAAAATGTACATCCAAACTTACACATTTTCATTGTAAACTTAAAAAATCTACATCAAAACTTACACATTTTCATTGTAAACCTAAAAAATATACATCAAAACCTACACATTTTCATTGTAAACTTAAAAAATATACATCAAAATGTACACATTTTCATTGTAAACTTAAAAAATATACATCAAAACCTACACATTTTCATTGTACACTTAAAAAATGTACATCAAAACTACACATTTTCATTGTACACTTAAAAAATATACATCAAAACTTACACATTTTCATTGTACAAATAAAAAACGTACATCAAAACTTACACATTTTCATTGTACATTTAAAAAATATACATCAAAACCTACACATCTTCATTGTACACTTAAAAAATATACATCAAAACCTACACATTTTCATTGTACACTTAAAAAATGTACATCAAAACTACACATTTTCATTGTACACTTAAAAAATGTACATCAAAACTACACATTTTCATTGTACACTTAAAAAATATACATCAAAGCTTACACATTTTCATTGTACACTCATAAAATGTACATCAAAACTTACACATTTTCATTGTACACTTAAAAAATATACATCTAAACCTACACATTTTTATTGTACACTTAAAAAATATACATTAAACCTACACATTTTCATTGTAAACTTAAAAAATATACATCAAAACTACACATTTTCATTGTACACTTAAAAAATGTACATCAAAACCTACACATTTTCATTGTACACTCATAAAATGTACATCAAAACTGACACATCTTCATTGTACACTTAAAAAATGTACATCAAAACCTACACCTTTTCATTGTACACTCATAAAATGTACATCAACACTTACACATTTTCATTGTAAACTTAAAAAATATACATCATAACTTACACATTTCATTGTACACTTAAAAAATATACATCAAAACCTACACATTTTCATTGTACACTTTAAAAATGTACATCAAAACCTACCCATTTTCATTGTACACTTAAAAAATGTACATCAAAACTTACACATTTTCATTGTACACTTAAAAAATGTACATCAAAACCTACACATTTTCATTGTACACTTAAAAAATATACATCAAAACCTACACATTTTCATTGTACACTTTAAAAATCTACATCAAAACCTACCCATTTTCATTGTACACTTAAAAAATGTACATCAAAACTTACACATTTTCATTGTACACTTAAAAAATGTACATCAAAACCTACACATTTTCATTGTACACTTAAAAAATATACATCAAAACCTACACATTTTCATTGTACACTTAAAAAATATACATTAAACCTACACATTTTCATTGTAAACTTAAAAAATATACATCAAAACTACACATTTTCATTGTACACTCATAAAATGTACATCAAAACTGACACATTTTCATTGTACACTTAAAAAATGTACATCAAAACCTACACATTTTCATTGTACACTTAAAAAATGTACATCAAAACCAACACATTTTCATTGTACACTCATAAAATGTACATCAACACTTACACATGTTCATTGTAAACTTAAAAAATATACATCATAACTTACGCATTTCATTGTACATTTAAAAAATATACATCAAAACCTACAAGTTTTCATTGTACACTTTAAAAATGTACATCAAAACCTACACATTTTCATTGTACACTTAAAAAATGTACATCAAAACTTACACATTTTCATTGTACACTTATAAAATGAACGTCAACACTTACACATTTTCATTGTAAACTTAAAAAATATACATCAAGACTTACCCATTTTCATTGTACACTTAAAAAATATGTATCAAAACTTACACATTTTCATTGTACACTTAAAAAATATACATCAAAACCTACACATTTTCATTATAAACTTAAAAAATATACATCAAAACCTACACATTTTCATTGTAAACTTAAAAAATATACATCAAAACCTGCACATTCTCATTGTACACTTAAAAAATGAACATCAACACTTACACATTTTCATTGTACACTCATAAAATGTACATCAATACTTACACATTTTCATTGTACACTTAAAAAATATACATCAAAACCTACACATTTTCATTGTACACTTAAAAATATACAACAAAACTTACACATTTTCATTGTACACTTAAAAAATATACATCAAAACCTACACATTTTCATTGTACACTTAAAAAATATACATCAACACTTACACATTTTCATTGTACTTTCATAAAATGAACATCAACACTTACACATTTTCATTGTACACTCGTAAAATGTACATCAAAACTTACACATTTTCATTGTCAACTTAAAAAATATACATCAAAACTTACACATTTTCATTGTACACTTAAAAAATGTACATCAAAACTACACATTTTCATTGTACACATAAAAAATATACATCAAAACTTACACATTTTCATTCAGCACTTATAAAATGAACATCAACACTTCCACATTTTCATTGTACACTCATAAAATGTACATCAAAACTTACACATTTTCATTTTAAACTTAAAAAATCTACATCAAAACCTACACATTTTCATTGTAAACTTAAAAAATATACATCAAAACCTACACATTTTCAATGTACACTCATAAAATGTACATCAAAACTTACACATTTTCATTGTACACTCATAAAATGTACATCAAAACCTACACATTTTCATTGTAAACTTAAAAAATCTACATCAAAACTTACACATTTTCATTGTACACTTAAAAAATATACATCAAAACCTACACATTTTCATTGTACACTCATAAAGTGTACATCAAAACTTACACATTTTCATTGCACACTCATAAAATGTACATCAAAACTTACACATTTTCATTGTACACTCATAAAATGTACATCAAAACCTACACATTTTCATTGAATACTTAAAAAATCTACATCAAAACTTACACATTTTCATTGTACACACATAAAATGTACATCAACACTTACACAATTTCATTGTACACTCATAAAATGTACATCAAAACTTACACATTTTCATTTTAAACTTAAAAAATCTACATCAAAACTTACACATTTTCATTGTACAGTTAAAAAATATACATCAAAACCTACACATTTTCATTGTACACTCATAAAATGTACATCAAAACTTACACATTTTCATTGTACACTCATAAAATGTACATCAAAACCTACACATTTTCATTGTAAACTTAAAAAATATACATCAAAACCTACACATTTTCATTGTACACATAAAAAATGTACATCAAAACTTACACATTTTCATTGTAAACTTAAAAAATGTACATCTAAACTACACATTTTCATTGTACACATAAAAAATATACATCAAAACTTACACAATTTCATTGTACACTTATAAAATGAACATCAACACTTACACATTTTCATTGTAAACTTAAAAAATATACATCAAAACCTACACATCTTCATTGTAAACTTAAAAAATGTACATCAAAACCTACACATTTTCATTGTACACTTAAAAAATGTACATCAATACTACACATTTTCATTGTACACATAAAAAATATACATCAAAACTTACACATTTTCATTTTACACTTATAAAATGAACATCAACACTTACACATTTTCATTGTACACTCATAAAATGTACATCCAAACTTACACATTTTCATTGTAAACTTAAAAGATCTACATCAAAGCTTACACATTTTCATTGTAAACCTAAAAAATATACATCAAAACCTACACATCTTCATTGTAAACTTAAAAAATATACATCAAAACCTACACATTTTCATTGTAAACTTAAAAAATATACATTAAAACCTACACATTTTCATTGTACACTTAAAAAATGTACATCAAAACTACACATTTTCATTGTACACTTAAAAAATATACATCAAATCTTACACATTTTCATTGTACACTTAAAAAATGTACATCAAAACTTACACATCTTCATTGTACACTTAAAAAATATACATCAAAACCTACACATTTTCATTGTACACTTAAAAAATATACATCAAAACCTACACATTTTCATTGTACACTTAAAAAATGTACATCAAAACTACACATTTTCATTGTACACTTAAAAAATGTACATCAAAACTACACATTTTCATTGTACACTTAAAAAATATACATCAAAGCTTACACATTTTCATTGTACACTTAAAAAATGTACATCAAAACCTACACATTTTCATTGTACACTCATAAAATGTACATCAAAACTGACACATTTTCATTGTACACTTAAAAAATGTACATCAAAACCTACACATTTTCATTGTACACTTAAAAAATGTACATCAAAACCTACACATTTTCATTGTACACTCATAAAATGTTCATCAACACTTACACATGTTCATTGTAAACTTAAAAAATATACATCATAACTTACACATTTCATTGTACATTTAAAAAATATACATCAAAACCTACAAGTTTTCATTGTACACTTTAAAAATGTACATCAAAACCTACACATTTTCATTGTACACTTAAAAAATGTACATCAAAACTTACACATTTTCATTGTACACTTATAAAAGAACGTCAACACTTATACATTTTCATTGTACACTCATAAAATGCACATCAAAACTTACACATTTTCATTGTAAACTTAAAAAATATACATCAAGACTTACCCATTTTCATTGTACACTTAAAAAATATACATCAAAACCTACACATTTTCATTGTACACTTAAAAAATATACATCAAAACCTACACATTTTCATTATAAACTTAAAAAATATACATCAAAACCTACACATTTTCATTGTAAACTTAAAAAATATACATCAAAACCTGCACATTCTCATTGTACACTTAAAAAATGAACATCAACACTTACACATTTTCATTGTACACTCATAAAATGTACATCAATACTTACACATTTTCATTGTACACTTAAAAAATATACATCAAAACCTACACATTTTCATTGTACACTTAAAAATATACAACAAAACTTACACATTTTCATTGTACACTTAAAAAATATACATCAAAACCTACCCATTTTCATTGTACACTTAAAAAATGTACATCAAAACTTACACATTTTCATTGTACACTTAAAAAATGTACATCAAAACCTACACATTTTCATTGTACACTTAAAAAATATACATCAAAACCTACACATTTTCATTGTACACTTTAAAAATCTACATCAAAACCTACCCATTTTCATTGTACACTTAAAAAATGTACATCAAAACTTACACATTTTCATTGTACACTTAAAAAATGTACATCAAAACTACACATTTTCATTGTACACTCATAAAATGTACATCAAAACTTACACATTTTCATTGTACACTCATAAAATGTACATCAAAACCTACACATTTTCATTGAATACTTAAAAAATCTACATCAAAACTTACACATTTTCATTGTACACACATAAAATGTACATCAACACTTACACAATTTCATTGTACACTCATAAAATGTACATCAAAACTTACACATTTTCATTTTAAACTTAAAAAATGTACATCAAAACTTACACATTTTCATTGTAAACTTAAAAAGTGTACATCTAAACTACACATTTTCATTGTACACATAAAAAATATACACCAAAACTTACACAATTTCATTGTACACTTATAAAATGAACATCAACACTTACACATTTTCATTGTAAACTTAAAAAATATACATCAAAACCTACACATCTTCATTGTAAACTTAAAAAATGTACATCAAAACCTACACATTTTCATTGTACACTTAAAAAATGTACATCAATACTACACATTTTCATTGTACACTTAAAAAATATACATCAAAGCTTACACATTTTCATTGTACACTTAAAAAATGTACATCAAAACCTACACATTTTCATTGTACACTCATAAAATGTACATCAAAACAGACACATTTTCATTGTACACTTAAAAAATGTACATCAAAACCTACACATTTTCATTGTACACTTAAAAAAAGTACATCAAAACTTACACATTTCATTGTACATTTAAAAAATATACATCAAAACCTACAAGTTTTCATTGTACACTTTAAAAATGTACATCAAAACCTACACATTTTCATTGTACACTTAAAAAATGTACATCAAAACTTACACATTTTCATTGTACACTTATAAAAGAACGTCAACACTTATACATTTTCATTGTACACTCATAAAATGCACATCAAAACTTACACATTTTCATTGTAAACTTAAAAAATATACATCAAGACTTACCCATTTTCATTGTACACTTAAAATAATACAACAAAACTTACACATTTTCATTGTACACTTAAAAAATATACATCAAAACCTACCCATTTTCATTGTACACTTAAAAAATGTACATCAAAACTTACACATTTTCATTGTACACTTAAAAAATGTACATCAAAACCTACACATTTTCATTGTACACTTAAAAAATATACATCAAAACCTACACATTTTGATTGTACACTTTAAAAATCTACATCAAAACCTACCCATTTTCATTGTACACTTAAAAAATGTACATCAAAACTTACACATTTTCATTGTACACTTAAAAAATGTACATCAAAACTACACATTTTCATTGTACACTCATAAAATGTACATAAAAACTTACACATTTTCATTGTACACTCATAAAATGTACATCAAAACCTACACATTTTCATTGAATACTTAAAAAATCTACATCAAAACTTACACATTTTCATTGTACACACATAAAATGTACATCAACACTTACACAATTTCATTGTACACTCATAAAATGTACATCAAAACTTACACATTTTCATTTTAAACTTAAAAAATGTACATCAAAACTTACACATTTTCATTGTAAACTTAAAAAATGTACATCTAAACTACACATTTTCATTGTACACATAAAAAATATACATCAAAACTTACACAATTTCATTGTACACTTATAAAATGAACATCAACACTTACACATTTTCATTGTAAACTTAAAAAATATACATCAAAACCTACACATTTTCATTGTACACTTAAAAAATGTACATCAAAACTACACATTTTCATTGTACACTTAAAAAATATACATCAAAGCTTACACATTTTCATTGTACACTTAAAAAATGTACATCAAAACCTACACATTTTCATTGTACACTCATAAAATGTACATCAAAACTGACACATTTTCATTGTACACTTAAAAATTGTACATCAAAACCTACACATTTTCATTGTACACTTAAAAAATGTACATCAAAACTTACACATTTTCATTGTACACTCATAAAATGTTCATCAACACTTACACATGTTCATTGTAAACTTAAAAAATATACATCATAACTTACACATTTCATTGTACATTTAAAAAATATACATCAAAACCTACAAGTTTTCATTGTACACTTTAAAAATGTACATCAAAACCTACACATTTTCATTGTACACTTATAAAAGAACGTCAACACTTATACATTTTCATTGTACACTCATAAAATGCACATCAAAACTTACACATTTTCATTGTAAACTTAAAAAATATACATCAAGACTTACCCATTTTCATTGTACACTTAAAAAATATACATCAAAACCTACACATTTTCATTGTACACTTAAAAAATATACATCAAAACCTACACATTTTCATTATAAACTTAAAAAATATACATCAAAACCTACACATTTTCATTGTAAACTTAAAAAATATACATCAAAACCTGCACATTCTCATTGTACACTTAAAAAATGAACATCAACACTTACACATTTTCATTGTACACTCATAAAATGTACATCAATACTTACACATTTTCATTGTACACTTAAAAAATATACATCAAAACCTACACATTTTCATTGTACACTTAAAAATATACAACAAAACTTACACATTTTCATTGTACACTTAAAAAATATACATCAAAACCTACCCATTTTCATTGTACACTTAAAAAATGTACATCAAAACTTACACATTTTCATTGTACACTTAAAAAATGTACATCAAAACCTACACATTTTCATTGTACACTTAAAAAATATACATCAAAACCTACACATTTTCATTGTACACTTTAAAAATCTACATCAAAACCTACCCATTTTCATTGTACACTTAAAAAATGTACATCAAAACTTACACATTTTCATTGTACACTTAAAAAATGTACATCAAAACACCACATTTTCATTGTACACTCATAAAATGTACATCAAAACTTACACATTTTCATTGTACACTCATAAAATGTACATCAAAACCTACACATTTTCATTGAATACTTAAAAAATCTACATCAAAACTTACACATTTTCATTGTACACACATAAAATGTACATCAACACTTACACAATTTCATTGTACACTCATAAAATGTACATCAAAACTTACACATTTTCATTTTAAACTTAAAAAATGTACATCAAAACTTACACATTTTCATTGTAAACTTAAAAAATGTACATCTAAACTACACATTTTCATTGTACACATAAAAAATATACACCAAAACTTACACAATTTCATTGTACACTTATAAAATGAACATCAACACTTACACATTTTCATTGTAAACTTAAAAAATATACATCAAAACCTACACATCTTCATTGTAAACTTAAAAAATGTACATCAAAACCTACACATTTTCATTGTACACTTAAAAAATGTACATCAATACTACACATTTTCATTGTACACTTAAAAAATATACATCAAAGCTTACACATTTTCATTGTACACTTAAAAAATGTACATCAAAACCTACACATTTTCATTGTACACTCATAAAATGTACATCAAAACAGACACATTTTCATTGTACACTTAAAAAATGTACATCAAAACCTACACATTTTCATTGTACACTTAAAAAATGTACATCAAAACTTACACATTTCATTGTACATTTAAAAAATATACATCAAAACCTACAAGTTTTCATTGTACACTTTAAAAATGTACATCAAAACCTACACATTTTCATTGTACACTTAAAAAATGTACATCAAAACTTACACATTTTCATTGTACACTTATAAAAGAACGTCAACACTTATACATTTTCATTGTACACTCATAAAATGCACATCAAAACTTACACATTTTCATTGTAAACTTAAAAAATATACATCAAGACTTACCCATTTTCATTGTACACTTAAAAATATACAACAAAGCTTACACATTTTCATTGTACACTTAAAAAATATACATCAAAACCTACCCATTTTCATTGTACACTTAAAAAATGTACATCAAAACTTACACATTTTCATTGTACACTTAAAAAATGTACATCAAAACCTACACATTTTCATTGTACACTTAAAAAATATACATCAAAACCTACACATTTTGATTGTACACTTTAAAAATCTACATCAAAACCTACCCATTTTCATTGTACACTTAAAAAATGTACATCAAAACTTACACATTTTCATTGTACACTTAAAAAATGTACATCAAAACTACACATTTTCATTGTACACTCATAAAATGTACATAAAAACTTACACATTTTCATTGTACACTCATAAAATGTACATCAAAACCTACACATTTTCATTGAATACTTAAAAAATCTACATCAAAACTTACACATTTTCATTGTACACACATAAAATGTACATCAACACTTACACAATTTCATTGTACACTCATAAAATGTACATCAAAACTTACACATTTTCATTTTAAACTTAAAAAATGTACATCAAAACTTACACATTTTCATTGTAAACTTAAAAAATGTACATCTAAACTACACATTTTCATTGTACACATAAAAAATATACATCAAAACTTACACAATTTCATTGTACACTTATAAAATGAACATCAACACTTACACATTTTCATTGTAAACTTAAAAAATATACATCAAAACCTACACATTTTCATTGTACACTTAAAAAATGTACATCAAAACTACACATTTTCATTGTACACTTAAAAAATATACATCAAAGCTTACACATTTTCATTGTACACTTAAAAAATGTACATCAAAACCTACACATTTTCATTGTACACTCATAAAATGTACATCAAAACTGACACATTTTCATTGTACACTTAAAAATTGTACATCAAAACCTACACATTTTCATTGTACACTTAAAAAATGTACATCAAAACTTACACATTTTCATTGTACACTCATAAAATGTTCATCAACACTTACACATGTTCATTGTAAACTTAAAAAATATACATCATAACTTACACATTTCATTGTACATTTAAAAAATATACATCAAAACCTACAAGTTTTCATTGTACACTTTAAAATTGTACATCAAAACCTACACATTTTCATTGTACACTTATAAAAGAACGTCAACACTTATACATTTTCATTGTACACTCATAAAATGCACATCAAAACTTACACATTTTCATTGTAAACTTAAAAAATATACATCAAGACTTACCCATTTTCATTGTACACTTAAAAAATATACATCAAAACCTACACATTTTCATTGTACACTTAAAAAATATACATCAAAACCTACACATTTTCATTATAAACTTAAAAAATATACATCAAAACCTACACATTTTCATTGTAAACTTAAAAAATATACATCAAAACCTGCACATTCTCATTGTACACTTAAAAAATGAACATCAACACTTACACATTTTCATTGTACACTCATAAAATGTACATCAATACTTACACATTTTCATTGTACACTTAAAAAATATACATCAAAACCTACACATTTTCATTGTACACTTAAAAATATACAACAAAACTTACACATTTTCATTGTACACTTAAAAAATATACATCAAAACCTACCCATTTTCATTGTACACTTAAAAAATGTACATCAAAACTTACACATTTTCATTGTACACTTAAAAAAATGTACATCAAAACCTACACATTTTCATTGTACACTTAAAAAATATACATCAAAACCTACACATTTTCATTGTACACTTTAAAAATCTACATCAAAACCTACCCATTTTCATTGTACACTTAAAAAATGTACATCAAAACTTACACATTTTCATTGTACACTTAAAAAATGTACATCAAAACTACACATTTTCATTGTACACTCATAAAATGTACATCAAAACTTACACATTTTCATTGTACACTCATAAAATGTACATCAAAACCTACACATTTTCATTGAATACTTAAAAAATCTACATCAAAACTTACACATTTTCATTGTACACACATAAAATGTACATCAACACTTACACAATTTCATTGTACACTCATAAAATGTACATCAAAACTTACACATTTTCATTTTAAACTTAAAAAATGTACATCAAAACTTACACATTTTCATTGTAAACTTAAAAAATGTACATCTAAACTACACATTTTCATTGTACACATAAAAAATATACATCAAAACTTACACAATTTCATTGTACACTTATAAAATGAACATCAACACTTACACATTTTCATTGTAAACTTAAAAAATATACATCAAAACCTACACATCTTCATTGTAAACTTAAAAAATGTACATCAAAACCTACACATTTTCATTGTACACTTAAAAAATGTACATCAATACTACACATTTTCATTGTACACATAAAAAATATACATCAAAACTTACACATTTTCATTTTACACTTATAAAATGAACATCAACACTTACACATTTTCATTGTACACTCATAAAATGTACATCCAAAATTACACATTTTCATTGTAAACTTAAAAGATCTACATCAAAGCTTACACATTTTCATTGTAAACCTAAAAAATATACATCAAAACCTACACATTTTCATTGTAAACTTAAAAAATATACATCAAAACCTACACATTTTCATTGTAAACTTAAAAAATATACATTAAAGCCTACACATTTTCATTGTACACTTAAAAAATGTACATCAAAACTACACATTTTCATTGTACACTTAAAAAATATACATCAAATCTTACACATTTTCATTGTACACTTAAAAAATGTACATCAAAACTTACACATCTTCATTGTACACTTAAAAAATATACATCAAAACCTACACATTTTCATTGTACACTTAAAAAATATACATCAAAACCTACACATTTTCATTGTACACTTAAAAAATGTACATCAAAACTACACATTTTCATTGTACACTTAAAAAATGTACATCAAAACTACACATTTTCATTGTACACTTAAAAAATATACATCAAAGCTTACACATTTTCATTGTACACTTAAAAAATGTACATCAAAACCTACACATTTTCATTGTACACTCATAAAATGTACATCAAAACTGACACATTCTCATTGTACACTTAAAAAATGTACATCAAAACCTACACATTTTCATTGTACACTTAAAAAATGTACATCAAAACCTACACATTTTCATTGTACACTCATAAAATGGACATCAACACTTACACATGTTCATTGTAAACTTAAAAAATATACATCATAACTTACACATTTCATTGTACATTTAAAAAATATACATCAAAACCTACAAGTTTTCATTGTACACTTTAAAAATGTACATCAAAACCTACACATTTTCATTGTACACTTAAAAAATGTACATCAAAACTTACACATTTTCATTGTACACTTATAAAAGAACGTCAACACTTATACATTTTCATTGTACACTCATAAAATGCACATCAAAACTTACACATTTTCATTGTAAACTTAAAAAATATACATCAAGACTTACCCATTTTCATTGTACACTTAAAAAATATACATCAAAACCTACACATTTTCATTGTACACTTAAAAAATATACATCAAAACCTACACATTTTCATTATAAACTTAAAAAATATACATCAAAACCTACACATTTTCATTGTAAACTTAAAAAATATACATCAAAACCTGCACATTCTCATTGTACACTTAAAAAATGAACATCAACACTTACACATTTTCATTGTACACTCATAAAATGTACATCAATACTTACACATTTTCATTGTACACTTAAAAAATATACATCAAAACCTACACATTTTCACTGTACACATAAAAATATACAACAAAACTTACACATTTTCATTGTACACTTAAAAAATATACATCAAAACCTACACATTTTCATTGTACACTTAAAAAATATACATCAACACTTACACATTTTCATTGTACTTTCATAAAATGAACATCAACACTTACACATTTTCATTGTACACTCGTAAAATGTACATCAAAACTTACACATTTTCATTGTCAACTTAAAAAATATACATCAAAACTTACACATTTTCATTGTACACTTAAAAAATGTACATCAAAACTACACATTTTCATTGAATACTTAAAAAATCTACATCAAAACTTACACATTTTCATTGTACACACATAAAATGTACATCAACACTTACACAATTTCATTGTACACTCATAAAATGTACATCAAAACTTACACATTTTCATTTTAAACTTAAAAAATGTACATCAAAACTTACACATTTTCATTGTAAACTTAAAAAATGTACATCTAAACTACACATTTTCATTGTACACATAAAAAATATACATCAAAACTTACACAATTTCATTGTACACTTATAAAATGAACATCAACACTTACACATTTTCATTGTAAACTTAAAAAATATACATCAAAACCTACACATCTTCATTGTAAACTTAAAAAATGTACATCAAAACCTACACATTTTCATTGTACACTTAAAAAATGTACATCAAAACTACAAATTTTCATTGTACACTTAAAAAATATACATCAAAGCTTACACATTTTCATTGTACACTTAAAAAATGTACATCAAAACCTACACATTTTCATTGTACACTCATAAAATGTACATCAAAACTGACACATTTTCATTGTACACTTAAAAATTGTACATCAAAACCTACACATTTTCATTGTACACTTAAAAAATGTACATCAAAACCTACACATTTTCATTGTACACTCATAAAATGTTCATCAACACTTACACATGTTCATTGTAAACTTAAAAAATATACATCATAACTTACACATTTCATTGTACATTTAAAAAATATACATCAAAACCTACAAGTTTTCATTGTACACTTTAAAAATGTACATCAAAACCTACCCATTTTCATTGTACACTTAAAAAATGTACATCAAAACTTATACATTTTCATTGTACACTCATAAAATGCACATCAAAACTTACACATTTTCATTGTAAACTTAAAAAATATACATCAAGACTTACCCATTTTCATTGTACACTTAAAAAATATACATCAAAACCTACACATTTTCATTGTACACTTAAAAAATATACATCAAAACCTACACATTTTCATTATAAACTTAAAAAATATACATCAAAACCTACACATTTTCATTGTAAACTTAAAAAATATACATCAAAACCTGCACATTCTCATTGTACACTTAAAAAATGAACATCAACACTTACACATTTTCATTGTACACTCATAAAATGTACATCAATACTTACACATTTTCATTGTACACTTAAAAAATATACATCAAAACCTACACATTTTCATTGTACACTTAAAAATATACAACAAAACTTACACATTTTCATTGTACACTTAAAAAATATACATCAAAACCTACCCATTTTCATTGTACACTTAAAAAATGTACATCAAAACTTACACATTTTCATTGTACACTTAAAAAATGTACATCAAAACCTACACATTTTCATTGTACACTTAAAAAATATACATCAAAACCTACACATTTTCATTGTACACTTTAAAAATCTACATCAAAACCTACCCATTTTCATTGTACACTTAAAAAATGTACATCAAAACTTACACATTTTCATTGTACACTTAAAAAATGTACATCAAAACTACACATTTTCATTGTACACTCATAAAATGTACATCAAAACTTACACATTTTCATTGTACACTCATAAAATGTACATCAAAACCTACACATTTTCATTGAATACTTAAAAAATCTACATCAAAACTTACACATTTTCATTGTACACACATAAAATGTACATCAACACTTACACAATTTCATTGTACACTCATAAAATGTACATCAAAACTTACACATTTTCATTTTAAACTTAAAAAATGTACATCAAAACTTACACATTTTCATTGTAAACTTAGAAAATGTACATCTAAACTACACATTTTCATTGTACACATAAAAAATATACATCAAAACTTACACAATTTCATTGTACACTTATAAAATGAACATCAACACTTACACATTTTCATTGTAAACTTAAAAAATATACATCAAAACCTACACATCTTCATTGTAAACTTAAAAAATGTACATCAAAACCTACACATTTTCATTGTACACTTAAAAAATGTACATCAATACTACACATTTTCATTGTACACATAAAAAATATACATCAAAACTTACACATTTTCATTTTACACTTATAAAATGAACATCAACACTTACACATTTTCATTGTACACTCATAAAATGTACATCCAAACTTACACATTTTCATTGTAAACTTAAAAGATCTACATCAAAGCTTACACATTTTCATTGTAAACCTAAAAAATATACATCAAAACCTACACATTTTCATTGTAAACTTAAAAAATATACATCAAAACCTACACATTTTCATTGTAAACTTAAAAAATATACATTAAAGCCTACACATTTTCATTGTACACTTAAAAAATGTACATCAAAACTACACATTTTCATTGTACACTTAAAAAATATACATCAAATCTTACACATTTTCATTGTACACTTAAAAAATGTACATCAAAACTTACACATCTTCATTGTACACTTAAAAAATATACCTCAAAACCTACACATTTTCATTGTACACTTAAAAAATATACATCAAAACCTACACATTTTCATTGTACACTTAAAAAATGTACATCAAAACTACACATTTTCATTGTACACTTAAAAAATGTACATCAAAACTACACATTTTCATTGTACACTTAAAAAATATACATCAAAGCTTACACATTTTCATTGTACACTTAAAAAATGTACATCAAAACCTACACATTTTCATTGTACACTCATAAAATGTACATCAAAACTGACACATTTTCATTGTACACTTAAAAAATGTACATCAAAACCTACACATTTTCATTGTACACTTAAAAAATGTACATCAAAACCTACACATTTTCATTGTACACTCATAAAATGGACATCAACACTTACACATGTTCATTGTAAACTTAAAAAATATACATCATAACTTACACATTTCATTGTACATTTAAAAAATATACATCAAAACCTACAAGTTTTCATTGTACACTTTAAAAATGTACATCAAAACCTACACATTTTCATTGTACACTTAAAAAATGTACATCAAAACTTACACATTTTCATTGTACACTTATAAAAGAACGTCAACACTTATACATTTTCATTGTACACTCATAAAATGCACATCAAAACTTACACATTTTCATTGTAAACTTAAAAAATATACATCAAGACTTACCCATTTTCATTGTACACTTAAAAAATATACATCAAAACCTACACATTTTCATTGTACACTTAAAAAATATACATCAAAACCTACACATTTTCATTATAAACTTAAAAAATATACATCAAAACCTACACATTTTCATTGTAAACTTAAAAAATATACATCAAAACCTGCACATTCTCATTGTACACTTAAAAAATGAACATCAACACTTACACATTTTCATTGTACACTCATAAAATGTACATCAATACTTACACATTTTCATTGTACACTTAAAAAATATACATCAAAACCTACACATTTTCATTGTACACTTAAAAATATACAACAAAACTTACACATTTTCATTGTACACTTAAAAAATATACATCAAAACCTACACATTTTCATTGTACACTTAAAAAATATACATCAACACTTACACATTTTCATTGTACTTTCATAAAATGAACATCAACACTTACACATTTTCATTGTACACTCCTAAAATGTACATCAAAACTTACACATTTTCATTGTCAACTTAAAAAATATACATCAAAACTTACACATTTTCATTGCACACTTAAAAAATGTACATCAAAACTACACATTTTCATTGTACACATAAAAAATATACATCAAAACTTACACATTTTCATTCTGCACTTATAAAATGAACATAAACACTTACACATTTTCATTGTACACTCATAAAATGTACATCAAAACTTACACATTTTCATTTTAAACTTAAAAAATCTACATCAAAACCTACACATTTTCATTGTAAACTTAAAAAATATACATCAAAACCTACACATTTTCATTGTACACTCATAAAATGTACATCAAAACTTACACATTTTCATTGTACACTCATAAAATGTACATCAAAACCTACACATTTTCATTGTAAACTTAAAAAATCTACATCAAAACTTACACATTTTCATTCTACACTTAAAAAATATACATCAAAACCTACACATTTTCATTGTACACTCATAAAATGTACATCAAAACTTACACATTTTCATTGTACACTCATAAAATGTACATCAAAACTTACACATTTTCATTGTACACTCATAAAATGTACATCAAAACCTACACATTTTCATTGTAAACTTAAAAAATCTACATCAAAACTTACACATTTTCATTGTACACACATAAAATGTACATCAACACTTACACATTTTCATTGTACACTCATAAAATGTACATCAAAACTTACACATTTTCATTTTAAACTTAAAAAATCTACATCAAAACTTACACATTTTCATTGTACAGTTAAAAAATATACATCAAAACCTACACATTTTCATTGTACACTCATAAAATGTACATCAAAACTTACACATTTTCATTGTACACTCATAAAATGTACATCAAAACCTACACATTTTCATTGTAAACTTAAAAAATATACATCAAAACCTACACATTTTCATTGTACACATAAAAAATGTACATCAAAACTTACACATTTTCATTGTAAACTTAAAAAATGTACATCTAAACTACACATTTTCATTGTACACATAAAAAATATACATCAAAACTTACACAATTTCATTGTACACTTATAAAATGAACATCAACACTTACACATTTTCATTGTAAACTTAAAAAATATACATCAAAACCTACACATCTTCATTGTAAACTTAAAAAATGTACATCAAAACCTACACATTTTCATTGTACACTTAAAAAATGTACATCAATACTACACATTTTCATTGTACACATAAAAAATATACATCAAAACTTACACATTTTCATTTTACACTTATAAAATGAACATCAACACTTACACATTTTCATTGTACACTCATAAAATGTACATCCAAACTTACACATTTTCATTGTAAACTTAAAAAATCTACATCAAAGCTTACACATTTTCATTGTAAACCTAAAAAATATACATCAAAACCTACACATTTTCATTGTAAACTTAAAAAATATACATCAAAACCTACACATTTTCATTGTAAACTTAAAAAATATACATTAAAACCTACACATTTTCATTGTACACTTAAAAAATGTACATCAAAACTACACATTTTCATTGTACACTTAAAAAATATACATCAAATCTTACACATTTTCATTGTACACTTAAAAAATGTACATCAAAACTTACACATCTTCATTGTACACTTAAAAAATATACATCAAAACCTACACATTTTCATTGTACACTTAAAAAATATACATCAAAACCTACACATTTTCATTGTACACTTAAAAAATGTACATCCAAACTACACATTTTCATTGTACACTTAAAAAATGTACATCAAAACTACACATTTTCATTGTACACTTAAAAAATATACATCAAAGCTTACACATTTTCATTGTACACTCATAAAATGTACATCAAAACTTACACATTTTCATTGTACACTTAAAAAATATACATCAAAACCTACACATTTTCATTGTACACTTAAAAAATATACATTAAACCTACACATTTTCATTGTAAACTTAAAAAATATACATCAAAACTACACATTTTCATTGTACACTTAAAAAATGTACATCAAAACCTACACATTTTCATTGTACACTTAAAAGATATACATCAAACCCTACACATTTTCATTGTACACTTAAAAAATATACATCAAAACTTACACATTTTCATTGTACACTTAAAAAATCTACATGAAAACCTACTTATTTTCATTGTACACTCATAAAATGTACAATAAAACCTACACATTTTCATTGTAAACTTAAAAAATATACATCAAAACCTACACATTTTCATTGTACACATAAAAAATATACATCAAAACTTACACATTTTCATTGTAAACTTAAAAAATGTACATCAAAACTACACATTTTCATTGTACACATAAAAAATATACATCAAAACTTACACAATTTCATTGTACACTTATAAAATGAACATCAACACTTACACATTTTCATTGTAAACTTAAAAAATATACATCAAAACCTACACATTTTCATTGTAAACTTAAAAAATCTACATCAAAACTTACACATTTTCATTGTACACACATAAAATGTACATCAACACTTACACATTTTCATTGTACACTCATAAAATGTACATCAAAACTTACACATTTTCATTTTAAACTTAAAAAATCTACATCAAAACTTACACATTTTCATTGTACAGTTAAAAAATATACATCAAAACCTACACATTTTCATTGTACACTCATAAAATGTACATCAAAACTTACACATTTTCATTGTACACTCATAAAATGTACATCAAAACCTACACATTTTCATTGTAAACTTAAAAAATATACATCAAAACCTACACATTTTCATTGTACACATAAAAAATGTACATCAAAACTTACACATTTTCATTGTAAACTTAAAAAATGTACATCTAAACTACACATTTTCATTGTACACTCATAAAATGTACATCAAAACTGACACATTTTCATTGTACACTTAAAAATTGTACATCAAAACCTACACATTTTCATTGTACACTTAAAAAATGTACATCAAAACCTACACATTTTCATTGTACACTCATAAAATGTTCATCAACACTTACACATGTTCATTGTAAACTTAAAAAATATACATCATAACTTACACATTTCATTGTACATTTAAAAAATATACATCAAAACCTACAAGTTTTCATTGTACACTTTAAAAATGTACATCAAAACCTACACATTTTCATTGTACACTTATAAAAGAACGTCAACACTTATACATTTTCATTGTACACTCATAAAATGCACATCAAAACTTACACATTTTCATTGTAAACTTAAAAAATATACATCAAGACTTACCCATTTTCATTGTACACTTAAAAAATATACATCAAAACCTACACATTTTCATTGTACACTTAAAAAATATACATCAAAACCTACACATTTTCATTATAAACTTAAAAAATATACATCAAAACCTACACATTTTCATTGTAAACTTAAAAAATATACATCAAAACCTGCACATTCTCATTGTACACTTAAAAAATGAACATCAACACTTACACATTTTCATTGTACACTCATAAAATGTACATCAATACTTACACATTTTCATTGTACACTTAAAAAATATACATCAAAACCTACACATTTTCATTGTACACTTAAAAATATACAACAAAACTTACACATTTTCATTGTACACTTAAAAAATATACATCAAAACCTACCCATTTTCATTGTACACTTAAAAAATGTACATCAAAACTTACACATTTTCATTGTACACTTAAAAAATGTACATCAAAACCTACACATTTTCATTGTACACTTAAAAAATATACATCAAAACCTACACATTTTCATTGTACACTTTAAAAATCTACATCAAAACCTACCCATTTTCATTGTACACTTAAAAAATGTACATCAAAACTTACACATTTTCATTGTACACTTAAAAAATGTACATCAAAACTTACA
This sequence comes from Tenodera sinensis, assembly GCA_030765045.1. Classification (NCBI taxonomy): domain Eukaryota; kingdom Metazoa; phylum Arthropoda; class Insecta; order Mantodea; family Mantidae; genus Tenodera; species Tenodera sinensis. The sequence continues at coordinate 163,366,144 of CM060963.1, read as the reverse complement.
CATTTTCATTGTACACTCATAAAATGTACATCAAAACTTACACATTTTCATTGTACACTCATAAAATGTACATCAAAACCTACACATTTTCATTGAATACTTAAAAAATCTACATCAAAACTTACACATTTTCATTGTACACACATAAAATGTACATCAACACTTACACAATTTCATTGTACACTCATAAAATGTACATCAAAACTTACACATTTTCATTTTAAACTTAAAAAATGTACATCAAAACTTACACATTTTCATTGTAAACTTAAAAAATGTACATCTAAACTACACATTTTCATTGTACACATAAAAAATATACATCAAAACTTACACAATTTCATTGTACACTTATAAAATGAACATCAACACTTACACATTTTCATTGTAAACTTAAAAAATATACATCAAAACCTACACATCTTCATTGTAAACTTAAAAAATGTACATCAAAACCTACACATTTTCATTGTACACTTAAAAAATGTACATCAATACTACACATTTTCATTGTACACATAAAAAATATACATCAAAACTACACATTTTCATTGTACACTTAAAAAATGTACATCAAAACTACACATTTTCATTGTACACTTAAAAAATATACATCAAAGCTTACACATTTTCATTGTACACTTAAAAAATGTACATCAAAACCTACACATTTTCATTGTACACTCATAAAATGTACATCAAAACTGACACATTTTCATTGTACACTTAAAAAATGTACATCAAAACCTACACATTTTCATTGTACACTTAAAAAATGTACATCAAAACCTACACATTTTCATTGTACACTCATAAAATGGACATCAACACTTACACATGTTCATTGTAAACTTAAAAAATATACATCATAACTTACACATTTCATTGTACATTTAAAAAATATACATCAAAACCTACAAGTTTTCATTGTACACTTTAAAAATGTACATCAAAACCTACACATTTTCATTGTACACTTAAAAAATGTACATCAAAACTTACACATTTTCATTGTACACTTATAAAAGAACGTCAACACTTATACATTTTCATTGTACACTCATAAAATGCACATCAAAACTTACACATTTTCATTGTAAACTTAAAAAATATACATCAAGACTTACCCATTTTCATTGTACACTTAAAAAATATACATCAAAACCTACACATTTTCATTGTACACTTAAAAAATATACATCAAAACCTACACATTTTCATTATAAACTTAAAAAATATACATCAAAACCTACACATTTTCATTGTAAACTTAAAAAATATACATCAAAACCTGCACATTCTCATTGTACACTTAAAAAATGAACATCAACACTTACACATTTTCATTGTACACTCATAAAATGTACATCAATACTTACACATTTTCATTGTACACTTAAAAAATATACATCAAAACCTACACATTTTCATTGTACACTTAAAAATATACAACAAAACTTACACATTTTCATTGTACACTTAAAAAATGTACATCAAAACTTACACATCTTCATTGTACACTTAAAAAATATACATCAAAACCTACACATTTTCATTGTACACTTAAAAAATATACATCAAAACCTACACATTTTCATTGTACACTTAAAAAATGTACATCCAAACTACACATTTTCATTGTACACTTAAAAAATGTACATCAAAACTACACATTTTCATTGTACACTTAAAAAATATACATCAAAGCTTACACATTTTCATTGTACACTCATAAAATGTACATCAAAACTTACACATTTTCATTGTACACTTAAAAAATATACATCAAAACCTACACATTTTCATTGTACACTTAAAAAATATACATTAAACCTACACATTTTCATTGTAAACTTAAAAAATATACATCAAAACTACACATTTTCATTGTACACTTAAAAAATGTACATCAAAACCTACACATTTTCATTGTACACTTAAAAGATATACATCAAACCCTACACATTTTCATTGTACACTTAAAAAATATACATCAAAACTTACACATTTTCATTGTACACTTAAAAAATCTACATGAAAACCTACTTATTTTCATTGTACACTCATAAAATGTACAATAAAACCTACACATTTTCATTGTAAACTTAAAAAATATACATCAAAACCTACACATTTTCATTGTACACATAAAAAATATACATCAAAACTTACACATTTTCATTGTACACTTAAAAAATGTACATCAAAACTACACATTTTCATTGTACACTTAAAAAATATACATCAAAGCTTACACATTTTCATTGTACACTCATAAAATGTACATCAAAACTTACACATTTTCATTGTACACTTAAAAAATATACATCAAAACCTACACATTTTCATTGTACACTTAAAAAATATACATTAAACCTACACATTTTCATTGTAAACTTAAAAAATATACATCAAAACTACACATTTTCATTGTACACTTAAAAAATGTACATCAAAACCTACACATTTTCATTGTACACTTAAAAGATATACATCAAACCCTACACATTTTCATTGTACACTTAAAAAATATACATCAAAACTTACACATTTTCATTGTACACTTAAAAAATCTACATGAAAACCTACTTATTTTCATTGTACACTCATAAAATGTACAATAAAACCTACACATTTTCATTGTAAACTTAAAAAATATACATCAAAACCTACACATTTTCATTGTACACATAAAAAATATACATCAAAACTTACACATTTTCATTGTAAACTTAAAAAATGTACATCAAAACTACACATTTTCATTGTACACATAAAAAATATACATCAAAACTTACACAATTTCATTGTACACTTATAAAATGAACATCAACACTTACACATTTTCATTGTAAACTTAAAAAATATACATCAAAACCTACACATTTTCATTGTAAACTTAAAAAATCTACATCAAAACTTACACATTTTCATTGTACACACATAAAATGTACATCAACACTTACACATTTTCATTGTACACTCATAAAATGTACATCAAAACTTACACATTTTCATTTTAAACTTAAAAAATCTACATCAAAACTTACACATTTTCATTGTACAGTTAAAAAATATACATCAAAACCTACACATTTTCATTGTACACTCATAAAATGTACATCAAAACTTACACATTTTCATGTACACTCATAAAATGTACATCAAAACCTACACATTTTCATTGTAAACTTAAAAAATATACATCAAAACCTACACATTTTCATTGTACACATAAAAAATGTACATCAAAACTTACACATTTTCATTGTAAACTTAAAAAATGTACATCTAAACTACACATTTTCATTGTACACTCATAAAATGTACATCAAAACTGACACATTTTCATTGTACACTTAAAAATTGTACATCAAAACCTACACATTTTCATTGTACACTTAAAAAATGTACATCAAAACCTACACATTTTCATTGTACACTCATAAAATGTTCATCAACACTTACACATGTTCATTGTAAACTTAAAAAATATACATCATAACTTACACATTTCATTGTACATTTAAAAAATATACATCAAAACCTACAAGTTTTCATTGTACCCTTTAAAAATGTACATCAAAACCTACACATTTTCATTGTACACTTATAAAAGAACGTCAACACTTATACATTTTCATTGTACACTCATAAAATGCACATCAAAACTTACACATTTTCATTGTAAACTTAAAAAATATACATCAAGACTTACCCATTTTCATTGTACACTTAAAAAATATACATCAAAACCTACACATTTTCATTGTACACTTAAAAAATATACATCAAAACCTACACATTTTCATTATAAACTTAAAAAATATACATCAAAACCTACACATTTTCATTGTAAACTTAAAAAATATACATCAAAACCTGCACATTCTCATTGTACACTTAAAAAATGAACATCAACACTTACACATTTTCATTGTACACTCATAAAATGTACATCAATACTTACACATTTTCATTGTACACTTAAAAAATATACATCAAAACCTACACATTTTCATTGTACACTTAAAAATATACAACAAAACTTACACATTTTCATTGTACACTTAAAAAATATACATCAAAACCTACCCATTTTCATTGTACACTTAAAAAATGTACATCAAAACTTACACATTTTCATTGTACACTTAAAAAATGTACATCAAAACCTACACATTTTCATTGTACACTTAAAAAATATACATCAAAACCTACACATTTTCATTGTACACTTTAAAAATCTACATCAAAACCTACCCATTTTCATTGTACACTTAAAAAATGTACATCAAAACTTACACATTTTCATTGTACACTTAAAAAATGTACATCAAAACTTACACATTTTCATTGTACACTCATAAAATGTACATCAAAACTTACACATTTTCATTGTACACTCATAAAATGTACATCAAAACCTACACATTTTCATTGAATACTTAAAAAATCTACATCAAAACTTACACATTTTCATTGTACACACATAAAATGTACATCAACACTTACACAATTTCATTGTACACTCATAAAATGTACATCAAAACTTACACATTTTCATTTTAAACTTAAAAAATGTACATCAAAACTTACACATTTTCATTGTAAACTTAAAAAATGTACATCTAAACTACACATTTTCATTGTACACATAAAAAATATACATCAAAACTTACACAATTTCATTGTACACTTATAAAATGAACATCAACACTTACACATTTTCATTGTAAACTTAAAAAATATACATCAAAACCTACACATCTTCATTGTAAACTTAAAAAATGTACATCAAAACCTACACATTTTCATTGTACACTTAAAAAATGTACATCAATACTACACATTTTCATTGTACACATAAAAAATATACATCAAAACTACACATTTTCATTGTACACTTAAAAAATGTACATCAAAACTACACATTTTCATTGTACACTTAAAAAATATACATCAAAGCTTACACATTTTCATTGTACACTTAAAAAATGTACATCAAAACCTACACATTTTCATTGTACACTCATAAAATGTACATCAAAACTGACACATTTTCATTGTACACTTAAAAAATGTACATCAAAACCTACACATTTTCATTGTACACTTAAAAAATGTACATCAAAACCTACACATTTTCATTGTACACTCATAAAATGGACATCAACACTTACACATGTTCATTGTAAACTTAAAAAATATACATCATAACTTACACATTTCATTGTACATTTAAAAAATATACCTCAAAACCTACAAGTTTTCATTGTACACTTTAAAAATGTACATCAAAACCTACACATTTTCATTGTACACTTAAAAAATGTACATCAAAACTTACACATTTTCATTGTACACTTATAAAAGAACGTCAACACTTATACATTTTCATTGTACACTCATAAAATGCACATCAAAACTTACACATTTTCATTGTAAACTTAAAAAATATACATCAAGACTTACCCATTTTCATTGTACACTTAAAAAATATACATCAAAACCTACACATTTTCATTGTACACTTAAAAAATATACCTCAAAACCTACACATTTTCATTATAAACTTAAAAAATATACATCAAAACCTACACATTTTCATTGTAAACTTAAAAAATATACATCAAAACCTGCACATTCTCATTGTACACTTAAAAAATGAACATCAACACTTACACATTTTCATTGTACACTCATAAAATGTACATCAATACTTACACATTTTCATTGTACACTTAAAAAATATACATCAAAACCTACACATTTTCATTGTACACTTAAAAATATACAACAAAACTTACACATTTTCATTGTACACTTAAAAAATGTACATCAAAACTTACACATCTTCATTGTACACTTAAAAAATATACATCAAAACCTACACATTTTCATTGTACACTTAAAAAATATACATCAAAACCTACACATTTTCATTGTACACTTAAAAAATGTACATCCAAACTACACATTTTCATTGTACACTTAAAAAATGTACATCAAAACTACACATTTTCATTGTACACTTAAAAAATATACATCAAAGCTTACACATTTTCATTGTACACTCATAAAATGTACATCAAAACTTACACATTTTCATTGTACACTTAAAAAATATACATCAAAACCTACACATTTTCATTGTACACTTAAAAAATATACATTAAACCTACACATTTTCATTGTAAACTTAAAAAATATACATCAAAACTACACATTTTCATTGTACACTTAAAAAATGTACATCAAAACCTACACATTTTCATTGTACACTTAAAAGATATACATCAAACCCTACACATTTTCATTGTACACTTAAAAAATATACATCAAAACTTACACATTTTCATTGTACACTTAAAAAATCTACATGAAAACCTACTTATTTTCATTGTACACTCATAAAATGTACAATAAAACCTACACATTTTCATTGTAAACTTAAAAAATATACATCAAAACCTACACATTTTCATTGTACACATAAAAAATATACATCAAAACTTACACATTTTCATTGTAAACTTAAAAAATGTACATCAAAACTACACATTTTCATTGTACACATAAAAAATATACATCAAAACTTACACAATTTCATTGTACACTTATAAAATGAACATCAACACTTACACATTTTCATTGTAAACTTAAAAAATATACATCAAAACCTACACATTTTCATTGTAAACTTAAAAAATCTACATCAAAACTTACACATTTTCATTGTACACACATAAAATGTACATCAACACTTACACATTTTCATTGTACACTCATAAAATGTACATCAAAACTTACACATTTTCATTTTAAACTTAAAAAATCTACATCAAAACTTACACATTTTCATTGTACAGTTAAAAAATATACATCAAAACCTACACATTTTCATTGTACACTCATAAAATGTACATCAAAACTTACACATTTTCATTGTACACTCATAAAATGTACATCAAAACCTACACATTTTCATTGTAAACTTAAAAAATATACATCAAAACCTACACATTTTCATTGTACACATAAAAAATGTACATCAAAACTTACACATTTTCATTGTAAACTTAAAAAATGTACATCTAAACTACACATTTTCATTGTACACTCATAAAATGTACATCAAAACCTACACATTTTTATTGTACACTTAAAAAATATACATTAAACCTACACATTTTCATTGTAAACTTAAAAAATATACATCAAAACTACACATTTTCATTGTACACTTAAAAAATGTACATCAAAACCTACACATTTTCATTGTACACTCATAAAATGTACATCAAAACTGACACATCTTCATTGTACACTTAAAAAATGTACATCAAAACCTACACCTTTTCATTGTACACTCATAACATGTACATCAACACTTACACATTTTCATTGTAAACTTAAAAAATATACATCATAACTTACACATTTCATTGTACACTTAAAATATATACATCAAAACCTACACATTTTCATTGTACACTTTAAAAATGTACATCAAAACCTACCCATTTTCATTGTACACTTAAAAAATGTACATCAAAACTTACACATTTTCATTGTACACTTAAAAAATGTACATCAAAACCTACACATTTTCATTGTACACTTAAAAAATATACATCAAAACCTACACATTTTCATTGTACACTTAAAAAATGTACATCAAAACTTACACATTTTCATTGTACACTTAAAAAATGTACATTAAAACCTACACATTTTCATTGTACACTTAAAAAATGTACATCAAAACTACACATTTTCATTGTACACTTAAAAAATATACATCAAATCTTACACATTTTCATTGTACACTTAAAAAATGTACATCTAAACTTACACATCTTCATTGTACACTTAAAAAATATACATCAAAACCTACACATTTTCATTGTACACTTAAAAAATATACATCAAAACCTACACATTTTCATTGTACACTTAAAAAATGTACATCAAAACTACACATTTTCATTGTACACTTAAAAAATGTACATCAAAACTACACATTTTCATTGTACACTTAAAAAATATACATCAAAGCTTACACATTTTCATTGTACACTTAAAAAATGTACATCAAAACCTACACATTTTCATTGTACACTCATAAAATGTACATCAAAACTGACACATTTTCATTGTACACTTAAAAAATGTACATCAAAACCTACACATTTTCATTGTACACTTAAAAAATGTACATCAAAACCTACACATTTTCATTGTACACACATAAAATGTACATCAACACTTACACATGTTCATTGTAAACTTAAAAAATATACATCATAACTTACACATTTCATTGTACATTTAAAAAATATACATCAAAACCTACAAGTTTTCATTGTACACTTTAAAAATGTACATCAAAACCTACACATTTTCATTGTACACTTAAAAAATGTACATCAAAACTTACACATTTTCATTGTACACTTATAAAAGAACGTCAACACTTATACATTTTCATTGTACACTCATAAAATGCACATCAAAACTTACACATTTTCATTGTAAACTTAAAAAATATACATCAAGACTTACCCATTTTCATTGTACACTTAAAAAATATACATCAGAACCTACACATTTTCATTGTACACTTAAAAAATATACATCAAAACCTACACATTTTCATTATAAACTTAAAAAATATACATCAAAACCTACACATTTTCATTGTAAACTTAAAAAATATACATCAAAACCTGCACATTCTCATTGTACACTTAAAAAATGAACATCAACACTTACACATTTTCATTGTACACTCATAAAATATACATCAAAACTTACACATTTTCATTGTACACTTAAAAAATGTACATCAAAACTACACATTTTCATTGAATACTTAAAAAATCTGCATCAAAACTTACACATTTTCATTGTACACACATAAAATGTACATCAACACTTACACAATTTCATTGTACACTCATAAAATGTACATCAAAACTTACACATTTTCATTTTAAACTTAAAAAATGTACATCAAAACTTACACATTTTCATTGTAAACTTAAAAAATGTACATCTAAACTACACATTTTCATTGTACACATAAAAAATATACATCAAAACTTACACAATTTCATTGTACACTTATAAAATGAACATCAACACTTACACATTTTCATTGTAAACTTAAAAAATATACATCAAAACCTACACATCTTCATTGTAAACTTAAAAAATGTACATCAAAACCTACACATTTTCATTGTACACTTAAAAAATGTACATCAAAACTACACATTTTCATTGTACACTTAAAAAATATACATCAAAGCTTACACATTTTCATTGTACACTTAAAAAATGTACATCAAAACCTACACATTTTCATTGTACACTCATAAAATGTACATCAAAACTGACACATTTTCATTGTACACTTAAAAATTGTACATCAAAACCTACACATTTTCATTGTACACTTAAAAAATGTACATCAAAACCTACACATTTTCATTGTACACTCATAAAATGTTCATCAACACTTACACATGTTCATTGTAAACTTAAAAAATATACATCATAACTTACACATTTCATTGTACATTTAAAAAATATACATCAAAACCTACAAGTTTTCATTGTACACTTTAAAAATGTACATCAAAACCTACACATTTTCATTGTACACTTATAAAAGAACGTCAACACTTATACATTTTCATTGTACACTCATAAAATGCACATCAAAACTTACACATTTTCATTGTAAACTTAAAAAATATACATCAAGACTTACCCATTTTCATTGTACACTTAAAAAATATACATCAAAACCTACACATTTTCAATGTACACTTAAAAAATATACATCAAAACCTACACATTTTCATTATAAACTTAAAAAATATACATCAAAACCTACACATTTTCATTGTAAACTTAAAAAATATACATCAAAACCTGCACATTCTCATTGTACACTTAAAAAATGAACATCAACACTTACACATTTTCATTGTACACTCATAAAATGTACATCAATACTTACACATTTTCATTGTACACTTAAAAAATATACATCAAAACCTACACATTTTCATTGTACACTTAAAAATATACAACAAAACTTACACATTTTCATTGTACACTTAAAAAATATACATCAAAACCTACCCATTTTCATTGTACACTTAAAAAATGTACATCAAAACTTACACATTTTCATTGTACACTTAAAAAATGTACATCAAAACCTACACATTTTCATTGTACACTTAAAAAATATACATCAAAACCTACACATTTTCATTGTACACTTTAAAAATCTACATCAAAACCTACCCATTTTCATTGTACACTTAAAAAATGTACATCAAAACTTACACATTTTCATTGTACACTTAAAAAATGTACATCAAAACTACACATTTTCATTGTACACTCATAAAATGTACATCAAAACTTACACATTTTCATTGTACACTCATAAAATGTACATCAAAACCTACACATTTTCATTGAATACTTAAAAAATCTACATCAAAACTTACACATTTTCATTGTACACACATAAAATGTACATCAACACTTACACAATTTCATTGTACACTCATAAAATGTACATCCAAACTTACACATTTTCATTGTAAACTTAAAAGATCTACATCAAAGCTTACACATTTTCATTGTAAACCTAAAAAATATACATCAAAACCTACACATTTTCATTGTAAACCTAAAAAATATACATCAAAACCTACACATTTTCATTGTAAACTTAAAAAATATACATCAAAATGTACACATTTTCATTGTAAACTTAAAAAATGTACATCAAAACCTACACATTTTCATTGTACACTTAAAAAATGTACATCAAAACTACACATTTTCATTGTACACTTAAAAAATATACATCAAAACTTACACATTTTCATTGTACAAATAAAAAACGTACATCAAAACTTACACATTTTCATTGTACACTTAAAAAATATACATCAAAACCTACACATCTTCATTGTACACTTAAAAAATATACATCAAAACCTACACATTTTCATTGTACACTTAAAAAATGTACATCAAAACTACACATTTTCATTGTACACTTAAAAAATGTACATCAAAACTACACATTTTCATTGTACACTTAAAAAATATACATCAAAGCTTACACATCTTCATTGTGCACTCATAAAATGTACATCAAAACTTACACACTTTCATTGTACACTTAAAAAATATACATCAAAACCTACACATTTTTATTGTACACTTAAAAAATATACATTAAACCTACACATTTTCATTGTAAACTTAAAAAATATACATCAAAACTACACATTTTCATTGTACACTTAAAAAATGTACATCAAAACCTACACATTTTCATTGTACACTCATAAAATGTACATCAAAACTGACACATCTTCATTGTACACTTAAAAAATGTACATCAAAACCTACACCTTTTCATTGTACACTCATAACATGTACATCAACACTTACACATTTTCATTGTAAACTTAAAAAATATACATCATAACTTACACATTTCATTGTACACTTAAAATATATACATCAAAACCTACACATTTTCATTGTACACTTTAAAAATGTACATCAAAACCTACCCATTTTCATTGTACACTTAAAAAATGTACATCAAAACTTACACATTTTCATTGTACACTTAAAAAATGTACATCAAAACCTACACATTTTCATTGTACACTTAAAAAATATACATCAAAACCTACACATTTTCATTGTACACTTAAAAAATGTACATCAAAACTTACACATTTTCATTGTACACTTAAAAAATGTACATTAAAACCTACACATTTTCATTGTACACTTAAAAAATGTACATCAAAACTACACATTTTCATTGTACACTTAAAAAATATACATCAAATCTTACACATTTTCATTGTACACTTAAAAAATGTACATCTAAACTTACACATCTTCATTGTACACTTAAAAAATATACATCAAAACCTACACATTTTCATTGTACACTTAAAAAATATACATCAAAACCTACACATTTTCATTGTACACTTAAAAAATGTACATCAAAACTACACATTTTCATTGTACACTTAAAAAATGTACATCAAAACTACACATTTTCATTGTACACTTAAAAAATATACATCAAAGCTTACACATTTTCATTGTACACTTAAAAAATGTACATCAAAACCTACACATTTTCATTGTACACTCATAAAATGTACATCAAAACTGACACATTTTCATTGTACACTTAAAAAATGTACATCAAAACCTACACATTTTCATTGTACACTTAAAAAATGTACATCAAAACCTACACATTTTCATTGTACACACATAAAATGTACATCAACACTTACACATGTTCATTGTAAACTTAAAAAATATACATCATAACTTACACATTTCATTGTACATTTAAAAAATATACATCAAAACCTACAAGTTTTCATTGTACACTTTAAAAATGTACATCAAAACCTACACATTTTCATTGTACACTTAAAAAATGTACATCAAAACTTACACATTTTCATTGTACACTTATAAAAGAACGTCAACACTTATACATTTTCATTGTACACTCATAAAATGCACATCAAAACTTACACATTTTCATTGTAAACTTAAAAAATATACATCAAGACTTACCCATTTTCATTGTACACTTAAAAAATATACATCAAAACCTACACATTTTCATTGTACACTTAAAAAATATACATCAAAACCTACACATTTTCATTATAAACTTAAAAAATATACATCAAAACCTACACATTTTCATTGTAAACTTAAAAAATATACATCAAAACCTGCACATTCTCATTGTACACTTAAAAAATGAACATCAACACTTACACATTTTCATTGTACACTCATAAAATATACATCAAAACTTACACATTTTCATTGTACACTTAAAAAATGTACATCAAAACTACACATTTTCATTGAATACTTAAAAAATCTGCATCAAAACTTACACATTTTCATTGTACACACATAAAATGTACATCAACACTTACACAATTTCATTGTACACTCATAAAATGTACATCAAAACTTACACATTTTCATTTTAAACTTAAAAAATGTACATCAAAACTTACACATTTTCATTGTAAACTTAAAAAATGTACATCTAAACTACACATTTTCATTGTACACATAAAAAATATACATCAAAACTTACACAATTTCATTGTACACTTATAAAATGAACATCAACACTTACACATTTTCATTGTAAACTTAAAAAATATACATCAAAACCTACACATCTTCATTGTAAACTTAAAAAATGTACATCAAAACCTACACATTTTCATTGTACACTTAAAAAATGTACATCAAAACTACACATTTTCATTGTACACTTAAAAAATATACATCAAAGCTTACACATTTTCATTGTACACTTAAAAAATGTACATCAAAACCTACACATTTTCATTGTACACTCATAAAATGTACATCAAAACTGACACATTTTCATTGTACACTTAAAAATTGTACATCAAAACCTACACATTTTCATTGTACACTTAAAAAATGTACATCAAAACCTACACATTTTCATTGTACACTCATAAAATGTTCATCAACACTTACACATGTTCATTGTAAACTTAAAAAATATACATCATAACTTACACATTTCATTGTACATTTAAAAAATATACATCAAAACCTACAAGTTTTCATTGTACACTTTAAAAATGTACATCAAAACCTACACATTTTCATTGTACACTTATAAAAGAACGTCAACACTTATACATTTTCATTGTACACTCATAAAATGCACATCAAAACTTACACATTTTCATTGTAAACTTAAAAAATATACATCAAGACTTACCCATTTTCATTGTACACTTAAAAAATATACATCAAAACCTACACATTTTCAATGTACACTTAAAAAATATACATCAAAACCTACACATTTTCATTATAAACTTAAAAAATATACATCAAAACCTACACATTTTCATTGTAAACTTAAAAAATATACATCAAAACCTGCACATTCTCATTGTACACTTAAAAAATGAACATCAACACTTACACATTTTCATTGTACACTCATAAAATGTACATCAATACTTACACATTTTCATTGTACACTTAAAAAATATACATCAAAACCTACACATTTTCATTGTACACTTAAAAATATACAACAAAACTTACACATTTTCATTGTACACTTAAAAAATATACATCAAAACCTACCCATTTTCATTGTACACTTAAAAAATGTACATCAAAACTTACACATTTTCATTGTACACTTAAAAAATGTACATCAAAACCTACACATTTTCATTGTACACTTAAAAAATATACATCAAAACCTACACATTTTCATTGTACACTTTAAAAATCTACATCAAAACCTACCCATTTTCATTGTACACTTAAAAAATGTACATCAAAACTTACACATTTTCATTGTACACTTAAAAAATGTACATCAAAACTACACATTTTCATTGTACACTCATAAAATGTACATCAAAACTTACACATTTTCATTGTACACTCATAAAATGTACATCAAAACCTACACATTTTCATTGAATACTTAAAAAATCTACATCAAAACTTACACATTTTCATTGTACACACATAAAATGTACATCAACACTTACACAATTTCATTGTACACTCATAAAATGTACATCAAAACTTACACATTTTCATTTTAAACTTAAAAAATGTACATCAAAACTTACACATTTTCATTGTAAACTTAAAAAATGTACATCTAAACTACACATTTTCATTGTACACATAAAAAATATACATCAAAACTTACACAATTTCATTGTACACTTATAAAATGAACATCAACACTTACACATTTTCATTGTAAACTTAAAAAATATACATCAAAACCTACACATCTTCATTGTAAACTTAAAAAATGTACATCAAAACCTACACATTTTCATTGTACACTTAAAAAATGTACATCAATACTACACATTTTCATTGTACACATAAAAAATATACATCAAAACTTACACATTTTCATTTTACACTTATAAAATGAACATCAACACTTACACATTTTCATTGTACACTCATAAAATGTACATCCAAACTTACACATTTTCATTGTAAACTTAAAAGATCTACATCAAAGCTTACACATTTTCATTGTAAACCTAAAAAATATACATCAAAACCTACACATTTTCATTGTAAACTTAAAAAATATACATCAAAACCTACACATTTTCATTGTAAACTTAAAAAATATACATTAAAGCCTACACATTTTCATTGTACACTTAAAAAATGTACATCAAAACTACACATTTTCATTGTACACTTAAAAAATGTACATCAAAACTACACATTTTCATTGTACACTTAAAAAATGTACATCAAAACTACACATTTTCATTGTACACTTAAAAAATATACATCAAAGCTTACACATATTCATTGTACACTTAAAAAATGTACATCAAAACCTACACATTTTCATTGTACACTCATAAAATGTACATCAAAACTGACACATTTTCATTGTACACTTAAAAAATGTACATCAAAACCTACACATTTTCATTGTACACTTAAAAAATGTACATCAAAACCTACACATTTTCATTGTACACTCATAAAATGGACATCAACACTTACACATGTTCATTGTAAACTTAAAAAATATACATCATAACTTACACATTTCATTGTACATTTAAAAAATATACATCAAAACCTACAAGTTTTCATTGTACACTTTAAAAACGTACATCAAAACCTACACATTTTCATTGTACACTTAAAAAATGTACATCAAAACTTACACATTTTCATTGTACACTTATAAAAGAACGTCAACACTTATACATTTTCATTGTACACTCATAAAATGCACATCAAAACTTACACATTTTCATTGTAAACTTAAAAAATATACATCAAGACTTACCCATTTTCATTGTACACTTAAAAAATATACATCAAAACCTACACATTTTCATTGTACACTTAAAAAATATACATCAAAACCTACACATTTTCATTATAAACTTAAAAAATATACATCAAAACCTACACATTTTCATTGTAAACTTAAAAAATATACATCAAAACCTGCACATTCTCATTGTACACTTAAAAAATGAACATCAACACTTACAACTTTTCATTGTACACTCATAAAATGTACATCAATACTTACACATTTTCATTGTACACTTAAAAAATATACATCAAAACCTACACATTTTCATTGTACACTTAAAAATATACAACAAAACTTACACATTTTCATTGTACACTTAAAAAATATACATCAAAACCTACACATTTTCATTGTACACTTAAAAAATATACATCAACACTTACACATTTTCATTGTACTTTCATAAAATGAACATCAACACTTACACATTTTCATTGTACACTCGTAAAATGTACATCAAAACTTACACATTTTCATTGTCAACTTAAAAAATATACATCAAAACTTACACATTTTCATTGTACACTTAAAAAATGTACATCAAAACTACACATTTTCATTGTACACATAAAAAATATACATCAAAACTTACACATTTTCATTCTGCACTTATAAAATGAACATAAACACTTACACATTTTCATTGTACACTCATAAAATGTACATCAAAACTTACACATTTTCATTTTAAACTTAAAAAATCTACATCAAAACCTACACATTTTCATTGTAAACTTAAAAAATATACATCAAAACCTACACATTTTCATTGTACACTCATAAAATGTACATCAAAACTTACACATTTTCATTGTACACTCATAAAATGTACATCAAAACCTACACATTTTCATTGTAAACTTAAAAAATCTACATCAAAACTTACACATTTTCATTGTACACTTAAAAAATATACATCAAAACCTACACATTTTCATTGTACACTCATAAAATGTACATCAAAACTTACACATTTTCATTGTACACTCATAAAATGTACATAAAAACTTACACATTTTCATTGTACACTCATAAAATGTACATCAAAACCTACACATTTTCATTGTAAACTTAAAAAATCTACATCAAAACTTACACATTTTCATTGTACACACATAAAATGTACATCAACACTTACACATTTTCATTGTACACTCATAAAATGTACATCAAAACTTACACATTTTCATTTTAAACTTAAAAAATCTACATCAAAACTTACACATTTTCATTGTACAGTTAAAAAATATACATCAAAACCTACACATTTTCATTGTACACTCATAAAATGTACATCAAAACTTACACATTTTCATTGTACACTCATAAAATGTACATCAAAACCTACACATTTTCATTGTAAACTTAAAAAATATACATCAAAACCTACACATTTTCATTGTACACATAAAAAATGTACATCAAAACTTACACATTTTCATTGTAAACTTAAAAAATGTACATCTAAACTACACATTTTCATTGTACACATAAAAAATATACATCAAAACTTACACAATTTCATTGTACACTTATAAAATGAACATCAACACTTACACATTTTCATTGTAAACTTAAAAAATATACATCAAAACCTACACATCTTCATTGTAAACTTAAAAAATGTACATCAAAACCTACACATTTTCATTGTACACTTAAAAAATGTACATCAATACTACACATTTTCATTGTACACATAAAAAATATACATCAAAACTTACACATTTTCATTTTACACTTATAAAATGAACATCAACACTTACACATTTTCATTGTACACTCATAAAATGTACATCCAAACTTACACATTTTCATTGTAAACTTAAAAAATCTACATCAAAGCTTACACATTTTCATTGTAAACCTAAAAAATATACATCAAAACCTACACATTTTCATTGTAAACTTAAAAAATATACATCAAAACCTACACATTTTCATTGTAAACTTAAAAAATATACATTAAAACCTACACATTTTCATTGTACACTTAAAAAATGTACATCAAAACTACACATTTTCATTGTACAGTTAAAAAATATACATCAAATCTTACACATTTTCATTGTACACTTAAAAAATGTACATCAAAACTTACACATCTTCATTGTACACTTAAAAAATATACATCAAAACCTACACATTTTCATTGTACACTTAAAAAATATACATCAAAACCTACACATTTTCATTGTACACTTAAAAAATGTACATCCAAACCACACATTTTCATTGTACACTTAAAAAATGTACATCAAAACTACACATTTTCATTGTACACTTAAAAAATATACATCAAAGCTTACACATTTTCATTGTACACTCATAAAATGTACATCAAAACTTACACATTTTCATTGTACACTTAAAAAATATACATCAAAACCTACACATTTTCATTGTACACTTAAAAAATATACATTAAACCTACACATTTTCATTGTAAACTTAAAAAATATACATCAAAACTACACATTTTCATTGTACACTTAAAAAATGTACATCAAAACCTACACATTTTCATTGTACACTTAAAAGATATACATCAAACCCTACACATTTTCATTGTACACTTAAAAAATATACATCAAAACTTACACATTTTCATTGTACACTTAAAAAATCTACATGAAAACCTACTTATTTTCATTGTACACTCATAAAATGTACAATAAAACCTACACATTTTCATTGTAAACTTAAAAAATATACATCAAAACCTACACATTTTCATTGTACACATAAAAAATATACATCAAAACTTACACATTTTCATTGTAAACTTAAAAAATGTACATCAAAACTACACATTTTCATTGTACACATAAAAAATATACATCAACACTTACACAATTTCATTGTACACTTATAAAATGAACATCAACACTTACACATTTTCATTGTAAACTTAAAAAATATACATCAAAACCTACACATTTTCATTGTAAACTTAAAAAATCTACATCAAAACTTACACATTTTCATTGTACACACATAAAATGTACATCAACACTTACACATTTTCATTGTACACTCATAAAATGTACATCAAAACTTACACATTTTCATTTTAAACTTAAAAACTCTACATCAAAACTTACACATTTTCATTGTACAGTTAAAAAATATACATCAAAACCTACACATTTTCATTGTACACTCATAAAATGTACATCAAAACTTACACATTTTCATTGTACACTCATAAAATGTACATCAAAACCTACACATTTTCATTGTAAACTTAAAAAATATACATCAAAACCTACAAATTTTCATTGTACACATAAAAAATGTACATCAAAACTTACACATTTTCATTGTAAACTTAAAAAATGTACATCTAAACTACACATTTTCATTGTACACATAAAAAATATACATTAAAACTTACACAATTTCATTGTACACTTATAAAATGAACATCAACACTTACACATTTTCATTGTAAACTTAAAAAATATACATCAAAACCTACACATCTTCATTGTAAACTTAAAAAATGTACATCAAAACCTACACATTTTCATTGTGCACTTAAAAAATGTACATCAATACTACACATTTTCATTGTACACATAAAAAATATACATCAAAACTTACACATTTTCATTTTACACTTATAAAATGAACATCACCACTTACACATTTTCATTGTACACTCATAAAATGTACATCCAAACTTACACATTTTCATTGTAAACTTAAAAAATCTACATCAAAGCTTACACATTTTCATTGTAAACCTAAAAAATATACATCAAAACCTACACATTTTCATTGTAAACTTAAAAAATATACATCAAAACCTACACATTTTCATTGTAAACTTAAAAAATATACATTAAAACCTACACATTTTCATTGTACACTTAAAAAATGTACATCAAAACTACACATTTTCATTGTACACTTAAAAAATATACATCAAATCTTACACATTTTCATTGTACACTTAAAAAATGTACATCAAAACTTACACATCTTCATTGTACACTTAAAAAATATACATCAAAACCTACACATTTTCACTGTACACTTAAAAAATATACATCAAAACCTACATATTTTCATTGTACACTTAAAAAATGTACATCAAAACTACACATTTTCATTGTACACTAAAAAATGTACATCAAAACTAGACATTTTCATTGTACACTTAAAAAATATACATCAAAGCTTACACATTTTCATTGTACACTCATAAAATGTACATCAAAACTTACACATTTTCATTGTACACTTAAAAAATATACATCAAAACCTACACATTTTCATTGTACACTTAAAAAATATACATTAAACCTACACATTTTCATTGTAAACTTAAAAAATATACATCAAAACTACACATTTTCATTGTACACTTAAAAAATGTACATCAAAACCTACACATTTTCATTGTACACTTAAAAGATATACATCAAACCCTACACATTTTCATTGTACACTTAAAAAATATACATCAAAACTTACACATTTTCATTGTACACTTAAAAAATCTACATGAAAACCTACTTATTTTCATTGTACACTCATAAAATGTACAATAAAACCTACACATTTTCATTGTAAACTTAAAAAATATACATCAAAACCTACACATTTTCATTGTACACATAAAAAATATACATCAAAACTTACACATTTTCATTGTAAACTTAAAAAATGTACATCAAAACTACACATTTTCATTGTACACATAAAAAATATACATCAAAACTTACACAATTTCATTGTACACTTATAAAATGAACATCAAAACTTATACATTTTCATTGTACACTTAAAAAATATACATCAAAACCTACACATTTTCAAAATAAACTTAAAAAATATACATCAAAACCTACACATTTTCATTGTACACTTCAAAAATGTACATCAAAACCTGCACATTCTCATTGTACACTTAAAAAATGAACATCAACACTTACACATTTTCATTGTACACTCAAAAAATGTACATCATTACTTACACATTTTCATTGTACACCTAAAAATATACATCAAAACCTACACATTTTCATTGTACACTCAAAAATATACAACAAAACTTACACATTTTCATTGTACACTTAAAAAATGTACATCAAAACCTACAAGTTTTCATTGTACACTTTAAAAATGTACATCAAAACCTACACATTTTCATTGTACACTTAAAAAATGTACATCAAAACTTACACATTTTCATTGTACACTTATAAAAGAACGTCAACACTTATACATTTTCATTGTACACTCATAAAATGCACATCAAAACTTACACATTTTCATTGTAAACTTAAAAAATATATATCAAGACTTACCCATTTTCATTGTACACTTAAAAAATATACATCAAAACCTACACATTTTCATTGTACACTTAAAAAATATACATCAAAACCTACACATTTTCATTATAAACTTAAAAAATATACATCAAAACCTACACATTTTCATTGTAAACTTAAAAAATATACATCAAAACCTGCACATTCTCATTGTACACTTAAAAATTGAACATCAACACTTACACATTTTCATTGTACACTCATAAAATGTACATCAATACTTACACATTTTCATTGTACACTTAAAAAATATACATCAAAACCTACACATTTTCATTGTACACTTAAAAATATACAACAAAACTTACACATTTTCATTGTACACTTAAAAAATATACATCAAAACCTACACATTTTCATTGTACACTTAAAAAATATACATCAACACTTACACATTTTCATTGTACTTTCATAAAATGAACATCAACACTTACACATTTTCATTGTACACTAGTAAAATGTACATCAAAACTTACACATTTTCATTGTCAACTTAAAAAATATACATCAAAACTTACACATTTTCATTGTACACTTAAAAAATGTACATCAAAACTACACATTTTCATTGTACACATAAAAAATATACATCAAAACTTACACATTTTCATTCTGCACTTATAAAATGAACATCAACACTTACACATTTTCATTGTACACTCATAAAATGTACATCAAAACTTACACATTTTCATTTTAAACTTAAAAAATCTACATCAAAACCTACACATTTTCATTGTAAACTTAAAAAATATACATCAAAACCTACACATTTTCATTGTACACTCATAAAATGTACATCAAAACTTACACATTTTCATTGTACACTCATAAAATGTACATCAAAACCTACACATTTTCATTGTAAACTTAAAAAATCTACATCAAAACTTACACATTTTCATTCTGCACTTATAAAATGAACATCAACACTTACACATTTTCATTGTACACTCATAAAATGTACATCAAAACCTACACATTTTCATTGTACACTTAAAAAATATACATCAAAACCTACACATTTTCATTGTACACTTAAAAAATGTACATCAAAACTACACATTTTCATTGTACACTTAAAAAATGTACATCAAAACTAGACATTTTCATTGTACACTTAAAAAATATACATCAAAGCTTACACATTTTCATTGTACACTCATAAAATGTACATCAAAACTTACACATTTTCATTGTACACTTAAAAAATATACATCAAAACCTACACATTTTCATTGTACACTTAAAAAATATACATTAAACCTACACATTTTCATTGTAAACTTAAAAAATATACATCAAAACTACAAATTTTCATTGTACACTTAAAAAATGTACATCAAAACCTACACATTTTCATTGTACACTTAAAAGATATACATCAAACCCTACACATTTTCATTGTACACTTAAAAAATATACATCAAAACTTACACATTTTCATTGTACACTTAAAAAATCTACATGAAAACCTACTTATTTTCATTGTACACTCATAAAATGTACAATAAAACCTACACATTTTCATTGTAAACTTAAAAAATATACATCAAAACCTACACATTTTCATTGTACACATAAAAAATATACATCAAAACTTACACATTTTCATTGTAAACTTAAAAAATGTACATCAAAACTACACATTTTCATTGTACACATAAAAAATATACATCAAAACTTACACAATTTCATTGTACACTTATAAAATGAACATCAAAACTTATACATTTTCATTGTACACTTAAAAAATATACATCAAAACCTACACATTTTCAAAATAAACTTAAAAAATATAGATCAAAACCTACACATTTTCATTGTACACTTCAAAAATGTACATCAAAACCTGCACATTCTCATTGTACACTTAAAAAATGAACATCAACACTTACACATTTTCATTGTACACTCAAAAAATGTACATCATTACTTACACATTTTCATTGTACACCTAAAAATATACATCAAAACCTACACATTTTCATTGTACACTCAAAAATATACAACAAAACTTACACATTTTCATTGTACACTTAAAAAATATACATCAGAACCTACACATTTTCATTGTACACTTAAAAAATAAACATCAACACATACACATTTTCATTGTACTTTCATAAAATGAACATCAACACTTACACATTTTCATTGTACACTCGTAAAATGTACATCAAAACTTACACATTTTCATTGTAAACTTAAAAAATATACATCAAAACTTACACATTTCATTGTACACTTAAAAAATATACATCAAAACCTACACATTTTCATTGTACACTCATAAAATGTACATCCAAACTTACACATTTTCATTGTAAACTTAAAAAATCTACATCAAAACTTACACATTTTCATTGTAAACCTAAAAAATATACATCAAAACCTACACATTTTCATTGTAAACTTAAAAAATATACATCAAAATGTACACATTTTCATTGTAAACTTAAAAAATATACATCAAAACCTATACATTTTCATTGTACACTTAAAAAATGTACATCAAAACTACACATTTTCATTGTACACTTAAAAAATATACATCAAAACTTACACATTTTCATTGTACAAATAAAAAACGTACATCAAAACTTACACATTTTCATTGTACACTTAAAAAATATACATCAAAACCTACACATCTTCATTGTACACTTAAAAAATATACATCAAAACCTACACATTTTCATTGTACACTTAAAAAATGTACATCAAAACTACACATTTTCATTGTACACTTAAAAAATGTACATCAAAACTACACATTTTCATTGTACACTTAAAAAATATACATCAAAGCTTACACATCTTCATTGTGCACTCATAAAATGTACATCAAAACTTACACATTTTCATTGTACACTTAAAAAATATACATCAAAACCTACACATTTTTATTGTACACTTAAAAAATATACATTAAACCTACACATTTTCAATGTAAACTTAAAAAATATACATCAAAACTACACATTTTCATTGTACACTTAAAAAATGTACATCAAAACCTACACATTTTCATTGTACACTCATAAAATGTACATCAAAACTGACACATCTTCATTGTACACTTAAAAAATGTACATCAAAACCTACACCTTTTCATTGTACACTCATAACATGTACATCAACACTTACACATTTTCATTGTAAACTTAAAAAATATACATCATAACTTACACATTTCATTGTACACTTAAAATATATACATCAAAACCTACACATTTTCATTGTACACTTTAAAAATGTACATCAAAACCTACCCATTTTCATTGTACACTTAAAAAATGTACATCAAAACTTACACATTTTCATTGTACACTTAAAAAATGTACATCAAAACCTACACATTTTCATTGTACACTTAAAAAATATACATCAAAACCTACACATTTTCATTGTACACTTAAAAAATGTACATCAAAACTTACACATTTTCATTGTACACTTAAAAAATGTACATCAAAACCTACACATTTTCATTGTACACTTAAAAAATATACATCAAAACCTACACATTTTCATTGTACACTTAAAAAATATACATTAAACCTACACATTTTCATTGTAAACTTAAAAAATATACATCAAAACTACACATTTTCATTGTACACTTAAAAAATGTACATCAAAACCTACACATTTTCATTGTACACTCATAAAATGTACATCAAAACTGACACATTTTCATTGTACACTTAAAAAATGTACATCAAAACCTACACATTTTCATTGTACACTTAAAAAATGTACATCAAAACCAACACATTTTCATTGTACACTCATAAAATGTACATCAACACTTACACATGTTCATTGTAAACTTAAAAAATATACATCATAACTTACACATTTCATTGTACATTTAAAAAATATACATCAAAACCTACAAGTTTTCATTGTACACTTTAAAAATGTACATCAAGACCTACACATTTTCATTGTACACTTAAAAAATGTACATCAAAACTTACACATTTTCATTGTACACTTATAAAATGAACGTCAACACTTATACAATTTTCATTGTACACTCATAAAATGCACATCAAAACTTATACATTTTCATTGTAAACTTAAAAAATATACATCAAGACTTACCCATTTTCATTGTACACTTAAAAAATATACATCAAAACCTACACATTTTCATTGTACACTTAAAAAATATACATCAAAACCTACACATTTTCATTATAAACTTAAAAAATATACATCAAAACCTACACATTTTCATTGTAAACTTAAAAAATATACATCAAAACCTGCACATTCTCATTGTACACTTAAAAAATGAACATCAACAGTTACACATTTTCATTGTACACTCATAAAATGTACATCAATACTTACACATTTTCATTGTACACTTAAAAAATATACATCAAAACCTACACATTTTCATTGTACACTTAAAAATATACAACAAAACTTACACATTTTCATTGTACACTTAAAAAATATACATCAAAACCTACACATTTTCATTGTACACTTAAAAAATATACATCAACACTTACACATTTTCATTGTACTTTCATAAAATGAACATCAACACTTACACATTTTCATTGTACACTCGTAAAATGTACATCAAAACTTACACATTTTCATTGTCAACTTAAAAAATATACATCAAAACTTACACATTTTCATTGTACACTTAAAAAATGTACATCAAAACTACACATTTTCATTGTACACATAAAAAATATACATCAAAACTTACACATTTTCATTCTGCACTTATAAAATGAACATCAACACTTACACATTTTCATTGTACACTCATAAAATGTACATCAAAACTTACACATTTTCATTTTAAACTTAAAAAATCTACATCAAAACCTACACATTTTCATTGTAAACTTAAAAAATATACATCAAAACCTACACATTTTCATTGTACACTCATAAAATGTACATCAAAACTTACACATTTTCATTGTACACTCATAAAATGTGCATCAAAACCTACACATTTTGAT
This sequence comes from Tenodera sinensis, assembly GCA_030765045.1. Classification (NCBI taxonomy): domain Eukaryota; kingdom Metazoa; phylum Arthropoda; class Insecta; order Mantodea; family Mantidae; genus Tenodera; species Tenodera sinensis. The sequence continues at coordinate 163,339,790 of CM060963.1, read as the reverse complement.
TGTAAACTTAAAAAATCTACATCAAAACTTACACATTTTCATTGTACACTAAAAAAATATACATCAAAACCTACACATTTTCATTGTACACTCATAAAATGTACATCAAAACTTACACATTTTCATTGTAAACTTAAAAAATATACATCAAAACCTACACATTTTCATTGTACACTTAAAAAATATACATCAAAACCTACACATTTTCATTGTACACTCTTAAAATGTACATCAAAACTTACACATTTTCATTGTACACTCATAAAATGTACATCAAAACCTACACATTTTCATTGTAAACTTAAAAAATATACATCAAAACCTACACATTTTCATTGTACACATAAAAAATGTACATCAAAACTTACACATTTTCATTGTAAACTTAAAAAGTGTACATCTAAACTACACATTTTCATTGTACACATAAAAAATATACATCAAAACTTACACAATTTCATTGTACACTTATAAAATGAACATCAACACTTACACATTTTCATTGTAAACTTAAAAAATATACATCAAAACCTACACATCTTCATTGTAAACTTAAAAAATGTACATCAAAACCTACACATTTTCATTGTACACTTAAAAAATGTACATCAATACTACACATTTTCATTGTACACATAAAAAATATACATCAAAACTTACACATTTTCATTTTACACTTATAAAATGAACATCAACACTTACACATTTTCATTGTACACTCATAAAATGTACATCCAAACTTACACATTTTCATTGTAAACTTAAAAGATCTACATCAAAGCTTACACATTTTCATTGTAAACCTAAAAAATATACATCAAAACCTACACATTTTCATTGTAAACCTAAAAAATATACATCAAAACCTACACATTTTCATTGTAAACTTAAAAAATATACATCAAAATGTACACATTTTCATTGTAAACTTAAAAAATGTACATCAAAACCTACACATTTTCATTGTACACTTAAAAAATGTACATCAAAACTACACATTTTCATTGTACACTTAAAAAATATACATCAAAACTTACACATTTTCATTGTACAAATAAAAAACGTACATCAAAACTTACACATTTTCATTGTACACTTAAAAAATATACATCAAAACCTACACATCTTCATTGTACACTTAAAAAATATACATCAAAACCTACACATTTTCATTGTACACTTAAAAAATGTACATCAAAACTACACATTTTCATTGTACACTTAAAAAATGTACATCAAAACTACACATTTTCATTGTACACTTAAAAAATATACATCAAAGCTTACACATCTTCATTGTGCACTCATAAAATGTACATCAAAACTTACACACTTTCATTGTACACTTAAAAAATATACATCAAAACCTACACATTTTTATTGTACACTTAAAAAATATACATTAAACCTACACATTTTCATTGTAAACTTAAAAAATATACATCAAAACTACACATTTTCATTGTACACTTAAAAAATGTACATCAAAACCTACACATTTTCATTGTACACTCATAAAATGTACATCAAAACTGACACATCTTCATTGTACACTTAAAAAATGTACATCAAAACCTACACCTTTTCATTGTACACTCATAACATGTACATCAACACTTACACATTTTCATTGTAAACTTAAAAAATATACATCATAACTTACACATTTCATTGTACACTTAAAATATATACATCAAAACCTACACATTTTCATTGTACACTTTAAAAATGTACATCAAAACCTACCCATTTTCATTGTACACTTAAAAAATGTACATCAAAACTTACACATTTTCATTGTACACTTAAAAAATGTACATCAAAACCTACACATTTTCATTGTACACTTAAAAAATATACATCAAAACCTACACATTTTCATTGTACACTTAAAAAATGTACATCAAAACTTACACATTTTCATTGTACACTTAAAAAATGTACATTAAAACCTACACATTTTCATTGTACACTTAAAAAATGTACATCAAAACTACACATTTTCATTGTACACTTAAAAAATATACATCAAATCTTACACATTTTCATTGTACACTTAAAAAATGTACATCTAAACTTACACATCTTCATTGTACACTTAAAAAATATACATCAAAACCTACACATTTTCATTGTACACTTAAAAAATATACATCAAAACCTACACATTTTCATTGTACACTTAAAAAATGTACATCAAAACTACACATTTTCATTGTACACTTAAAAAATGTACATCAAAACTACACATTTTCATTGTACACTTAAAAAATATACATCAAAGCTTACACATTTTCATTGTACACTTAAAAAATGTACATCAAAACCTACACATTTTCATTGTACACTCATAAAATGTACATCAAAACTGACACATTTTCATTGTACACTTAAAAAATGTACATCAAAACCTACACATTTTCATTGTACACTTAAAAAATGTACATCAAAACCTACACATTTTCATTGTACACACATAAAATGTACATCAACACTTACACATGTTCATTGTAAACTTAAAAAATATACATCATAACTTACACATTTCATTGTACATTTAAAAAATATACATCAAAACCTACAAGTTTTCATTGTACACTTTAAAAATGTACATCAAAACCTACACATTTTCATTGTACACTTAAAAAATGTACATCAAAACTTACACATTTTCATTGTACACTTATAAAAGAACGTCAACACTTATACATTTTCATTGTACACTCATAAAATGCACATCAAAACTTACACATTTTCATTGTAAACTTAAAAAATATACATCAAGACTTACCCATTTTCATTGTACACTTAAAAAATATACATCAAAACCTACACATTTTCATTGTACACTTAAAAAATATACATCAAAACCTACACATTTTCATTATAAACTTAAAAAATATACATCAAAACCTACACATTTTCATTGTAAACTTAAAAAATATACATCAAAACCTGCACATTCTCATTGTACACTTAAAAAATGAACATCAACACTTACACATTTTCATTGTACACTCATAAAATGTACATCAATACTTACACATTTTCATTGTACACTTAAAAAATATACATCAAAACCTACACATTTTCATTGTACACTTAAAAATATACAACAAAACTTACACATTTTCATTGTACACTTAAAAAATATACATCAAAACCTACACATTTTCATTGTACACTTAAAAAATATACATCAACACTTACACATTTTCATTGTACTTTCATAAAATGAACATCAACACTTACACATTTTCATTGTACACTCGTAAAATGTACATCAAAACTTACACATTTTCATTGTCAACTTAAAAAATATACATCAAAACTTACACATTTTCATTGTACACTTAAAAAATGTACATCAAAACTACACATTTTCATTGTACACATAAAAAATATACATCAAAACTTACACATTTTCATTCTGCACTTATAAAATGAACATCAACACTTACACATTTTCATTGTACACTCATAAAATGTACATCAAAACTTACACATTTTCATTTTAAACTTAAAAAATCTACATCAAAACCTACACATTTTCATTGTAAACTTAAAAAATATACATCAAAACCTACACATTTTCATTGTACACTCATAAAATGTACATCAAAACTTACACATTTTCATTGTACACTCATAAAATGTACATCAAAACCTACACATTTTCATTGTAAACTTAAAAAATCTACATCAAAACTTACACATTTTCATTGTACACTAAAAAAATATACATCAAAACCTACACATTTTCATTGTACACTCATAAAATGTACATCAAAACTTACACATTTTCATTGTACACTCATAAAATGTACATCAAAACTTACACATTTTCATTGTACACTCATAAAATGTACATCAAAACCTACACATTTTCATTGTAAACTTAAAAAATCTACATCAAAACTTACACATTTTCATTGTACACACATAAAATGTACATCAACACTTACACATTTTCATTGTACACTCATAAAATGTACATCAAAACTTACACATTTTCATTTTAAACTTAAAAAATCTACATCAAAACTTACACATTTTCATTGTACAGTTAAAAAATATACATCAAAACCTACACATTTTCATTGTACACTCATAAAATGTACATCAAAACTTACACATTTTCATTGTACACTCATAAAATGTACATCAAAACCTACACATTTTCATTGTAAACTTAAAAAATATACATCAAAACCTACACATTTTCATTGTACACATAAAAAATGTACATCAAAACTTACACATTTTCATTGTAAACTTAAAAAGTGTACATCTAAACTACACATTTTCATTGTACACATAAAAAATATACATCAAAACTTACACAATTTCATTGTACACTTATAAAATGAACATCAACACTTACACATTTTCATTGTAAACTTAAAAAATATACATCAAAACCTACACATCTTCATTGTAAACTTAAAAAATGTACATCAAAACCTACACATTTTCATTGTACACTTAAAAAATGTACATCAATACTACACATTTTCATTGTACACGTAAAAAATATACATCAAAACTTACACATTTTCATTTTACACTTATAAAATAAACATCAACACTTACACATTTTCATTGTACACTCATAAAATGTACATCCAAACTTACACATTTTCATTGTAAACTTAAAAAATCTACATCAAAGCTTACACATTTTCATTGTAAACCTAAAAAATATACATCAAAACCTACACATTTTCATTGTAAACTTAAAAAATATACATCAAAACCTACACATTTTCATTGTAAACTTAAAAAATATACATTAAAACCTACACATTTTCATTGTACACTTAAAAAATGTACATCAAAACTACACATTTTCATTGTACACTTAAAAAATATACATCAAATCTTACACATTTTCATTGTACACTTAAAAAATGTACATCAAAACTTACACATCTTCATTGTACACTTAAAAAATATACATCAAAACCTACACATTTTCATTGTACACTTAAAAAATATACATCAAAACCTACACATTTTCATTGTACACTTAAAAAATGTACATCAGAACTACACATTTTCATTGTACACTTAAAAAATGTACATCAAAACTACACATTTTCATTGTACACTTAAAAAATATACATCAAAGCTTACACATTTTCATTGTACACTCATAAAATGTACATCAAAACTTACACATTTTCATTGTACACTTAAAAAATATACATCAAAACCTACACATTTTCATTGTACACTAAAAAAATATACATTAAACCTACACATTTTCATTGTAAACTTAAAAAATATACTTCAAAACTACACATTTTCATTGTACACTTAAAAAATGTACATCAAAACCTACACATTTTCATTGTACACTTAAAAGATATACATCAAACCCTACACATTTTCATTGTACACTTAAAAAATATACATCAAAACTTACACATTTTCATTGTACACTTAAAAAATCTACATGAAAACCTACTTATTTTCATTGTACACTCATAAAATGTACAATAAAACCTACACATTTTCATTGTAAACTTAAAAAATATACATCAAAACCTACACAGTTTCATTGTACACATAAAAAATATACATCAAAACTTACACATTTTCATTGTAAACTTAAAAAATGTACATCAAAACTACACATTTTCATTGTACACATAAAAAATATACATCAAAACTTACACAATTTCATTGTACACTTATAAAATGAACATCAACACTTACACATTTTCATTGTAAACTTAAAAAATATACATCAAAACCTACACATTTTCATTGTAAACTTAAAAAATCTACATCAAAACTTACACATTTTCATTGTACACACATAAAATGTACATCAACACTTACACATTTTCATAGTACACTCATAAAATGTACATCAAAACTTACACATTTTCATTTTAAACTTAAAAAATCTACATCAAAACTTACACATTTTCATTGTACAGTTAAAAAATATACATCAAAACCTACACATTTTCATTGTACACTCATAAAATGTACATCAAAACTTACACATTTTCATTGTACACTCATAAAATGTACATCAAAACCTACACATTTTCATTGTAAACTTAAAAAATATACATCAAAACCTACACATTTTCATTGTACACATAAAAAATGTACATCAAAACTTACACATTTTCATTGTAAACTTAAAAAATGTACATCTAAACTACACATTTTCATTGTACACATAAAAAATATACAGCAAAACTTACACAATTTCATTGTACACTTATAAAATGAACATCAACACTTACACATTTTCATTGTAAACTTAAAAAATATACATCAAAACCTACACATCTTCATTGTAAACTTAAAAAATGTACATCAAAACCTACACATTTTCATTGTACACTTAAAAAATGTACATCAATACTACATATTTTCATTGTACACATAAAAAATATACATCAAAACTTACACATTTTCATTTTACACTTATAAAATGAACATCAACACTTACACATTTTCATTGTACACTCATAAAATGTACATCCAAACTTACACATTTTCATTGTAAACTTAAAAAATCTACATCAAAGCTTACACATTTTCATTGTAAACCTAAAAAATATACATCAAAACCTACACATTTTCATTGTAAACTTAAAAAATATACATCAAAACCTACACATTTTCATTGGAAACTTAAAAAATATACATTAAAACCTACACATTTTCATTGTACACTTAAAAAATGTACATCAAAACTACACATTTTCATTGTACACTTAAAAAATATACATCAAATCTTACACATTTTCATTGTACACTTAAAAAATGTACATCAAAACTTACACATCTTCATTGTACACTTAAAAAATATACATCAAAACCTACACATTTTCATTGTACACTTAAAAAATATACATCAAAACCTACACATTTTCATTGTACACTTAAAAAATGTACATCAAAACTACACATCTTCATTGTACACTTAAGAAATGTACATCAAAACTACACATTTTCATTGTACACTTAAAAAATATACATCAAAGCTTACACATTTTCATTGTACACTCATAAAATGTACATCAAAACTTACACATTTTCATTGTACACTTAAAAAATATACATCAAAACCTACACATTTTCATTGTACACTTCAAAAATATACATTAAACCTACACATTTTCATTGTAAACTTAAAAAATATACATCAAAACTACACATTTTCATTGTACACTTAAAAAATGTACATCAAAACCTACACATTTTCATTGTACACTTAAAAGATATACATCAAACCCTACACATTTTCATTGTACACTTAAAAAATATACATCAAAACTTACACATTTTCATTGTACACTTAAAAAATCTACATGAAAACCTACTTATTTTCATTGTACACTCATAAAATGTACAATAAAACCTACACATTTTCATTGTAAACTTAAAAAATATACATCAAAACCTACACATTTTCATTGTACACATAAAAAATATACATCAAAACTTACACATTTTCATTGTAAACTTAAAAAACGTACATCAAAACTACACATTTTCATTGTACACATAAAAAATATACATCAAAACTTACACAATTTCATTGTACACTTATAAAATGAACATCAACACTTACACATTTTCATTGTAAACTTAAAAAATATACATCAAAACCTACACATTTTCATTGTAAACTTAAAAAATGTACATCAAAACCTACACATTTTCATTGTACACTTAAAAAATGTACATCAAAACTACACATTTTCATTGTACACATAAAAAATATACATCAAAACTTACACATTTTCATTGTACACTTATAAAATGAACATCAACACTTACACATTTTCATTGTACACTCATAAAATGTACATCCAAACTTACACATTTTCATTGTAAACTTAAAAAATCTACATCAAACCTACACATTTTCGTTGTAACCTTTAAAAATATACATCAAAACCTACACATTTTCATTGTACACTTAAAAAATGTACATCAAAACTAAACATTTTCATTGTACACATAAAAAATATACATCAAAACTTACACGTTTTCATTGTACACTTATAAAATGAACATCAACACTTACACATTTTCATTGTACACTCATAAAATGTACATCAAAACTTACACATTTTCATTGTAAACCTAAAAAATATACATCAAAACCTACACATTTTCATTGTAAACTTAAAAAATATACATCAAAACCTACACATTTTCATTGTAAACTTAAAAAATATACATCAAAACCTACACATTTTCATTGTACACTTAAAAAATGTACATCAAAACTTACACATTTTCATTGTACACTTAAAAAATGTACATCAAAACCTACACATTTTCATTGTACACTCATAAAATGTACATCAAAACATACACATTCTCATTGTACACTTAAAAAATATACATAAAAACCTACACATTTTCATTGTACACTTAAAAAATATACACCAAAACCTACACATTTTCATTGTACACTTAAAAAATGTACATCAAAACTACACATTTTCATTGTACACTTAAAAAATGTACATCAAAACTACACATTTTCATTGTACACTTAAAAAATATACATCAAAGCTTACACATTTTCATTGTACACTCATAAAATGTACATCAAAACTTACACATTTTCATTGTACACTTAAAAAATATACATCAAAACCTACACATTTTCATTGTACACTTAAAAAATATACATTAAACCTACACATTTTCATTGTAAACTTAAAAAATATACATCAAAACTACACATTTTCATTGTACACTTAAAAAATGTACATCAAAACCTACACATTTTCATTGTACACTCATAAAATGTACATCAAAACTGACACATTTTCATTGTACACTTAAAAAATGTACATCAAAACCTACACATTTTCATTGTACACTCATAAAATGTACATCAACACTTACACATTTACATTGTAAACTTAAAAAATATACATCATAACTTACATATTTCTATGTACACTTAAAAAATATACATCAAAACCTACACATTTTCATTGTACACTTAAAAATTTACATCAAAACCTACCCATTTTCATTGTACACTTAAAAAATGTACATCAAAACTTACACATTTTCATTGTACACTTAAAAAATGTACATCAAAACCTACACATTTTCATTGTACACTTAAAAAATATACATCAAAACCTACACATTTTCATTGTACACTTTAAAAATGTACATCAAAACCTACCCATTTTCATTGTACACTTAAAAAATGTACATCAAAACTTACACATTTTCATTGTACACTTAAAAAATGTACAGCAAAACCTACACATTTTCATTGTACACTTAAAAAATATACATCAAAACCTACACATTTTCATTGTAAACTTTAAAATATACATCAAAACCTACCCATTTTCATTGTACACTTAAAAAATGTACATCAAAACTTACACATTTTCATTGTACACTTAAAAAATGTACATCAAAACCTACACATTTTGATTGTACACTTAAAAAATATACATCAAACCCTACACATTTTCATTGTACACTTAAAAAATATACATCAAAACTTACACATTTTCATTGTACACTTAAAAAATCTACATGAAAACCTACTTATTTTCATTGTACACTCATAAAATGTACAATAAAACCTACACATTTTCATTGTAAACTTAAAAAATATACATCAAAACCTACACATTTTCATTGTACACATAAAAAATATACATCAAAACTTACACATTTTCATTGTAAACTTAAAAAATGTACATCAAAACTACACATTTTCATTGTACACATAAAAAATATACATCAAAACTTACACAATTTCATTGTACACTTATAAAATGAACATCAACACTTACACATTTTCATTGTAAACTTAAAAAATATACATCAAAACCTACACATTTTCATTGTAAACTTAAAAAATCTACATCAAAACTTACACATTTTCATTGTACACACATAAAATGTACATCAACACTTACACATTTTCATTGTACACTCATAAAATGTACATCAAAACTTACACATTTTCATTTTAAACTTAAAAAATCTACATCAAAACTTACACATTTTCATTGTACAGTTAAAAAATATACATCAAAACCTACACATTTTCATTGTACACTCATAAAATGTACATCAAAACTTACACATTTTCATTGTACACTCATAAAATGTACATCAAAACCTACACATTTTCATTGTAAACTTAAAAAATATACATCAAAACCTACACATTTTCATTGTACACATAAAAAATGTACATCAAAACTTACACATTTTCATTGTAAACTTAAAAAATGTACATCTAAACTACACATTTTCATTGTACACATAAAAAATATACATCAAAACTTACACAATTTCATTGTACACTTATAAAATGAACATCAACACTTACACATTTTCATTGTAAACTTAAAAAATATACATCAAAACCTACACATCTTCATTGTAAACTTAAAAAATGTACATCAAAACCTACACATTTTCATTGTACACTTAAAAAATGTACATCAATACTACACATTTTCATTGTACACATAAAAAATATACATCAAAACTTACACATTTTCATTTTACACTTCTAAAATGAACATCAACACTTACACATCTTCATTGTACACTCATAAAATGTACATCCAAACTTACACATTTTCATTGTAAACTTAAAAAATCTACATCAAAGCTTACACATTTTCATTGTAAACCTAAAAAATATACATCAAAACCTACACATTTTCATAGTAAACTTAAAAAATATACATCAAAACCTACACATTTTCATTGTAAACTTAAAAAATATACATTAAAACCTACACATTTTCATTGTACACTTAAAAAATGTACATCAAAACTACACATTTTCATTGTACACTTAAAAAATATACATCAAATCTTACACATTTTCATTGTACACTTAAAAAATGTACATCAAAACTTACACATCTTCATTGTACACTTAAAAAATATACATCAAAACCTACACATTTTCATTGTACACTTAAAAAATATACATCAAAACCTACACATTTTCATTGTACACTTAAAAAATGTACATCAAAACTACACATTTTCATTGTACACTTAAAAAATGTACATCAAAACTACACATTTTCATTGTACACTTAAAAAATATACATCAAAGCTTACACATTTTCATTGTACACTCATAAAATGTACATCAAAACTTACACATTTTCATTGTACACTTAAAAAATATACATCAAAACCTACACATTTTCATTGTACACTTAAAAAATATACATTAAACCTACACATTTTCATTGTAAACTTAAAAAATATACATCAAAACTACACATTTTCATTGTACACTTAAAAAATCTACATGAAAACCTACTTATTTTCATTGTACACTCATAAAATGTACAATAAAACCTACACATTTTCATTGTAAACTTAAAAAATATACATCAAAACCTACACATTTTCATTGTACACTTAAAAAATATACATCAAAGCTTACACATTTTCATTGTACACTCATAAAATGTACATCAAAACTTACACATTTTCATTGTACACTTAAAAAATATACATCAAAACCTACACATTTTCATTGTACACTTAAAAAATATACATTAAACCTACACATTTTCATTGTAAACTTAAAAAATATACATCAAAACTACACATTTTCATTGTACACTTAAAAAATGTACATCAAAACCTACACATTTTCATTGTACACTCATAAAATGTACATCAAAACTGACACATTTTCATTGTACACTTAAAAAATGTACATCAAAACCTACACATTTTCATTGTACACTCATAAAATGTACATCAACACTTACACATTTACATTGTAAACTTAAAAAATATACATCATAACTTACATATTTCATTGTACACTTAAAAAATATACATCAAAACCTACACATTTTCATTGTACACTTAAAAATTTACATCAAAACCTACCCATTTTCATTGTACACTTAAAAAATGTACATCAAAACTTACACATTTTCATTGTACACTTAAAAAATGTACATCAAAACCTACACATTTTCATTGTACACTTAAAAAATATACATCAAAACCTACACATTTTCATTGTACACTTTAAAAATGTACATCAAAACCTACCCATTTTCATTGTACACTTAAAAAATGTACATCAAAACTTACACATTTTCATTGTACACTTAAAAAATGTACAGCAAAACCTACACATTTTCATTGTACACTTAAAAAATATACATCAAAACCTACACATTTTCATTGTAAACTTTAAAATATACATCAAAACCTACCCATTTTCATTGTACACTTAAAAAATGTACATCAAAACTTACACATTTTCATTGTACACTTAAAAAATGTACATCAAAACCTACACATTTTGATTGTACACTTAAAAAATATACATCAAACCCTACACATTTTCATTGTACACTTAAAAAATATACATCAAAACTTACACATTTTCATTGTACACTTAAAAAATCTACATGAAAACCTACTTATTTTCATTGTACACTCATAAAATGTACAATAAAACCTACACATTTTCATTGTAAACTTAAAAAATATACATCAAAACCTACACATTTTCATTGTACACATAAAAAATATACATCAAAACTTACACATTTTCATTGTAAACTTAAAAAATGTACATCAAAACTACACATTTTCATTGTACACATAAAAAATATACATCAAAACTTACACAATTTCATTGTACACTTATAAAATGAACATCAACACTTACACATTTTCATTGTAAACTTAAAAAATATACATCAAAACCTACACATTTTCATTGTAAACTTAAAAAATCTACATCAAAACTTACACATTTTCATTGTACACACATAAAATGTACATCAACACTTACACATTTTCATTGTACACTCATAAAATGTACATCAAAACTTACACATTTTCATTTTAAACTTAAAAAATCTACATCAAAACTTACACATTTTCATTGTACAGTTAAAAAATATACATCAAAACCTACACATTTTCATTGTACACTCATAAAATGTACATCAAAACTTACACATTTTCATTGTACACTCATAAAATGTACATCAAAACCTACACATTTTCATTGTAAACTTAAAAAATATACATCAAAACCTACACATTTTCATTGTACACATAAAAAATGTACATCAAAACTTACACATTTTCATTGTAAACTTAAAAAATGTACATCTAAACTACACATTTTCATTGTACACATAAAAAATATACATCAAAACTTACACAATTTCATTGTACACTTATAAAATGAACATCAACACTTACACATTTTCATTGTAAACTTAAAAAATATACATCAAAACCTACACATCTTCATTGTAAACTTAAAAAATGTACATCAAAACCTACACATTTTCATTGTACACTTAAAAAATGTACATCAATACTACACATTTTCATTGTACACATAAAAAATATACATCAAAACTTACACATTTTCATTTTACACTTCTAAAATGAACATCAACACTTACACATCTTCATTGTACACTCATAAAATGTACATCCAAACTTACACATTTTCATTGTAAACTTAAAAAATCTACATCAAAGCTTACACATTTTCATTGTAAACCTAAAAAATATACATCAAAACCTACACATTTTCATAGTAAACTTAAAAAATATACATCAAAACCTACACATTTTCATTGTAAACTTAAAAAATATACATTAAAACCTACACATTTTCATTGTACACTTAAAAAATGTACATCAAAACTACACATTTTCATTGTACACTTAAAAAATATACATCAAATCTTACACATTTTCATTGTACACTTAAAAAATGTACATCAAAACTTACACATCTTCATTGTACACTTAAAAAATATACATCAAAACCTACACATTTTCATTGTACACTTAAAAAATATACATCAAAACCTACACATTTTCATTGTACACTTAAAAAATGTACATCAAAACTACACATTTTCATTGTACACTTAAAAAATGTACATCAAAACTACACATTTTCATTGTACACTTAAAAAATATACATCAAAGCTTACACATTTTCATTGTACACTCATAAAATGTACATCAAAACTTACACATTTTCATTGTACACTTAAAAAATATACATCAAAACCTACACATTTTCATTGTACACTTAAAAAATATACATTAAACCTACACATTTTCATTGTAAACTTAAAAAATATACATCAAAACTACACATTTTCATTGTACACTTAAAAAATCTACATGAAAACCTACTTATTTTCATTGTACACTCATAAAATGTACAATAAAACCTACACATTTTCATTGTAAACTTAAAAAATATACATCAAAACCTACACATTTTCATTGTACACTTAAAAAATATACATCAAAGCTTACACATTTTCATTGTACACTCATAAAATGTACATCAAAACTTACACATTTTCATTGTACACTTAAAAAATATACATCAAAACCTACACATTTTCATTGTACACTTAAAAAATATACATTAAACCTACACATTTTCATTGTAAACTTAAAAAATATACATCAAAACTACACATTTTCATTGTACACTTAAAAAATGTACATCAAAACCTACACATTTTCATTGTACACTTAAAAGATATACATCAAACCCTACACATTTTCATTGTAAACTTAAAAAATGTACATCAAAACTACACATTTTCATTGTACACATAAAAAATATACATCAAAACTTACACAATTTCATTGTACACTTATAAAATGAACATCAACACTTACACATTTTCATTGTAAACTTAAAAAATATACATCAAAACCTACACATTTTCATTGTAAACTTAAAAAATGTACATCAAAACCTACACATTTTCATTGTACACTTAAAAAATGTACATCAAAACTACACATTTTCATTGTACACATAAAAAATATACATCAAAACTTACACATTTTCATTGTACACTTATAAAATGAACATCAACACTTACACATTTTCATTGTACACTCATAAAATGTACATCCAAACTTACACATTTTCATTGTAAACTTAAAAAATCTACATCAAACCTACACATTTTCGTTGTAACCTTTAAAAATATACATCAAAACCTACACATTTTCATTGTACACTTAAAAAATGTACATCAAAACTAAACATTTTCATTGTACACATAAAAAATATACATCAAAACTTACACGTTTTCATTGTACACTTATAAAATGAACATCAACACTTACACATTTTCATTGTACACTCATAAAATGTACATCAAAACTTACACATTTTTATTGTAAACCTAAAAAATATACATCAAAACCTACACATTTTCATTGTAAACTTAAAAAATATACATCAAAACCTACACATTTTCATTGTAAACTTAAAAAATATACATCAAAACCTACACATTTTCATTGTACACTTAAAAAATGTACATCAAAACTTACACATTTTCATTGTACACTTAAAAAATGTACATCAAAACCTACACATTTTCATTGTACACTCATAAAATGTACATCAAAACATACACATTCTCATTGTACACTTAAAAAATATACATCAAAACCTACACATTTTCATTGTACACTTAAAAAATATACACCAAAACCTACACATTTTCATTGTACACTTAAAAAATGTACATCAAAACTACACATTTTCATTGTACACTTAAAAAATGTACATCAAAACTACACATTTTCATTGTACACTTAAAAAATATACATCAAAGCTTACACATTTTCATTGTACACTCATAAAATGTACATCAAAACTTACACATTTTCATTCTACACTTAAAAAATATACATCAAAACCTACACATTTTCATTGTACACTTAAAAAATATACATTAAACCTACACATTTTCATTGTAAACTTAAAAAATATACATCAAAACTACACATTTTCATTGTACACTTAAAAAATGTACATCAAAACCTACACATTTTCATTGTACACTCATAAAGTGTACATCAAAACTGACACATTTTCATTGTACACTTAAAAAATGTACATCAAAACCTACACATTTTCATTGTACACTCATAAAATGTACATCAACACTTACACATTTACATTGTAAACTTAAAAAATATACATCATAACTTACATATTTCATTGTACACTTAAAAAATATACATCAAAACCTACACATTTTCATTGTACACTTAAAAATTTACATCAAAACCTACCCATTTTCATTGTACACTTAAAAAATGTACATCAAAACTTACACATTTTCATTGTACACTTAAAAAATGTACATCAAAACCTACACATTTTCATTGTACACTTAAAAAATATACATCAAAACCTACACATTTTCATTGTACACTTTAAAAATGTACATCAAAACCTACCCATTTTCATTGTACACTTAAAAAATGTACATCAAAACTTACACATTTTCATTGTACACTTAAAAAATGTACAGCAAAACCTACACATTTTCATTGTACACTTAAAAAATATACATCAAAACCTACACATTTTCATTGTAAACTTTAAAATATACATCAAAACCTACCCATTTTCATTGTACACTTAAAAAATGTACATCAAAACTTACACATTTTCATTGTACACTTAAAAAATGTACATCAAAACCTACACATTTTGATTGTACACTTAAAAAATATACATCAAAACCTACACATTTTCATTGTACACTTAAAAAATGTACATCAAAACGTACACATTTTCATTCTACACTTAAAAAATGTACATCAAAACTTACACATTTTCATTGTACACTTAAAAGATATACATCATAACCTACACATTTTCATTGTACACTTAAAAAATATACATCAAAACTTACACATTTTCATTGTACACTTAAAAAATCTACATCAAAACCTACACATTTTCATTGTACACTTAAAAAGTATACATAAAAACCTACACATTTTCATTGTAAACTTAAAAAATATACATCAAATCCTACACATTTTCATTGTCCACTTAAAAAATGTACATCAAAACCTACACATTTTCATTGTACACTCATAAAATGTTCATCAAAACTTACACATTTTCATTGTACACTTATAAAATTAACATCAACACTTACACATTTTCATTGTACACTCATAAAATGTACATCAAAACTTACACATTTTCATTGTAAACCTAAAAAATATACATCAAAACCTACACATTTTCATTGTAAACTTAAAAAATATACATCAAAACCTACACATTTTCATTGTAAACTTAAAAAATATACATCAAAACCTACACATTTTCATTGTACACTTAAAAAATGTACATCAAAACTTACACATTTTCGTTGTACACTTAAAAAATGTACATCAAAACTACACATTTTCATTGTACACTTAAAAAATGTACATCAAAACTACACATTTTCATTGTACACTTAAAAAATATACATCAAAGCTTACACATTTTCATTGTACACTCATAAAATGTACATCAAAACTTACACATTTTC
Source organism: Tenodera sinensis (assembly GCA_030765045.1). Classification (NCBI taxonomy): domain Eukaryota; kingdom Metazoa; phylum Arthropoda; class Insecta; order Mantodea; family Mantidae; genus Tenodera; species Tenodera sinensis. The sequence continues at coordinate 163,322,397 of CM060963.1, read as the reverse complement.
ATTGTACACTTAAAAAATATACATTAAACCTACACATTTTCATTGTAAACTTAAAAAATATACATCAAAACTACACATTTTCATTGTACACTTAAAAAATGTACATCAAAACCTACACATTTTCATTGTGCACTCATAAAATGTACATCAAAACTGACACATTTTCATTGTACACTTAAAAAATGTACATCAAAACCTACACATTTTCATTGTACACTCCTAAAATGTACATCAACACTTACACATTTTCATTGTAAACTTAAAAAATATACATCATAACTTACACATTTCATTGTACACTTAAAAAATATACATCAACACTTACACATTTTCATTGTACTTTCATAAAATGAACATCAACACTTACACATTTTCATTGTACACTCGTAAAATGTACATCAAAACTTACACATTTTCATTGTCAACTTAAAGAATATACATCAAAACTTACACATTTTCATTCTACACTTATAAAATGAACATCAACACTTACACATTTTCATTGTACACTCATAAAATGTACATCAAAACTTACACATTTTCATTTTAAACTTAAAAAATCTACATCAAAACCTACACATTTTCATTGTAAACTTAAAAAATATACATCAAAACCTACACATTTTCATTGTACACTCATAAAATGTACATCAAAACTTACACATTTTCATTGTACACTCATAAAATGTACATCAAAACCTACACATTTTCATTGTAAACTTAAAAAATCTACATCAAAACTTACACATTTTCATTGTACACTTAAAAAATATACATCAAAACCTACACATTTTCATTGTACACTCATAAAATGTACATCAAAACTTACACATTTTCATTGTACACTCATAAAATGTACATCAAAACTTACACATTTTCATTGTACACTCATAAAATGTACATCAAAACCTACACATTTTCATTGAATACTTAAAAAATCTACATCAAAACTTACACATTTTCATTGTACACTCATAAAATGTACATCAACACTTACACATTTTCATTGTACACTCATAAAATGTACATCAAAACTTACACATTTTCATTTTAAACTTAAAAAATCTACATCAAAACTTACACATTTTCATTGTACAGTTAAAAAATATACATCAAAACCTACACATTTTCATTGTACACTCATAAAATGTACATCAAAACTTACACATTTTCATTGTACACTCATAAAATGTACATCAAAACCTACACATTTTCATTGTAAACTTAAAAAATATACATCAAAACCTACACATTTTCATTGTACACATAAAAAATGTACATCAAAACTTACACATTTTCATTGTAAACTTAAAAAATGTACATCTAAACTACACATTTTCATTGTACACATAAAAAATATACATCAAAACTTACACAATTTCATTGTACACTTATAAAATGAACATCAACACTTACACATTTTCATTGTAAACTTAAAAAATATACATCAAAACCTACACATCTTCATTGTAAAATTAAAAAATGTACATCAAAACCTACACATTTTCATTGTACACTTAAAAAATGTACATCAATACTACACATTTTCATTGTACACATAAAAAATATACATCAAAACTTACACATTTTCATTTTACACTTATAAAATGAACATCAACACTTACACATTTTCATTGTACACTCATAAAATGTACATCCAAACTTACACATTTTCATTGTAAACTTAAAAAATCTACATCAAAGCTTACACATTTTCATTGTAAACCTAAAAAATATACATCAAAACCTACACATTTTCATTGTAAACTTAAAAAATATACATCAAAACCTACACATTTTCATTGTAAACTTAAAAAATGTACATCAAAACTACACATTTTCATTGTACACTTAAAAAATATACATCAAAACTTACACATCTTCATTGTACACTTAAAAAATATACATCAAAACCTACACATTTTCATTGTACACTTAAAAAATATACATCAAAACCTACACATTTTCATTGTACACTTAAAAAATATACATCAAAACCTACACATTTTCATTGTACACTTAAAAAATATACATTAAACCTACACATTTTCATTGTAAACTTAAAAAATATACATCAAAACTACACATTTTCATTGTATACTTAAAAAATGTACATCAAAACCTACACATTTTCATTGTACACTTAAAAGATATACATCAAACCCTACACATTTTCATTGTACACTTAAAAAATATACATCAAAACTTACACATTTTCATTGTACACTTAAAAAATCTACATGAAAACCTACACATTTTCATTGTACACTCATAAAATGTATAATAAAACCTACACCTTTTTATTGTAAACTTAAAAAATATACATCAAAACCTACACATTTTCATTGTACACATAAAAAATATACATCAAAACTTACACATTTTCATTGTAAACTTAAAAAATGTACATCAAAACTACACATTTTCATTGTACACATAAAAAATATACATCAAAACTTACACAATTTCATTGTACACTTATAAAATGAACATCAAAACTTACACATTTTCATTGTAAACTTAAAAAATATACATCAAAACCTACACATTTTCATTGTAAACTTAAAAAATGTACATCAAAACCTACACATTTTCATTGTACACTTAAAAAATGTACATCAAAACTACACATTTTCATTGTACACATAAAAAATATACATCAAAACTTACACATTTTCATTGTACACTTATAAAATGAACATCAACACTTACACATTTTCATTGTACACTCACAAAATGTACATCCAAACTTACACATTTTCATTGTAAACTTAAAAAATCTACATCAAACCTACACATTTTCGTTGTAACCTTAAAAAATATACATCAAAACCTACACATTTTCATTGTACACTTAAAAAATGTACATCAAAACTTACACATTTTCATTGTACACTTAAAAAATGTACATCAAAACCTACACATTTTCATTGTACACTTAAAAAATATACATCAAAACCTACACATTTTCATTGTACACTTAAAAAATATACATCAAAACCTACACATTTTCATTGTACACTTAAAAAATGTACATCAAAACTACACATTTTGATTGTACACTTAAAAAATGTACATCAAAACTACACATTTTCATTGTACACTTAAAAAATATACATCAAAGCTTACACATTTTCATTGTACACTCATAAAATGTACATCAAAACTTACACATTTTCATTGTACACTTAAAAAATATACATCAAAACCTACACATTTTCATTGTACACTTAAAAAATATACATTAAACCTACACATTTTCATTGTAAACTTAAAAAATATACATCAAAACTACACATTTTCATTGTACACTTAAAAAATGTACATCAAAACCTACACATTTTCATTGTACACTCATAAAATGTACATCAAAACTGACACATTTTCATTGTACACTTAAAAAATGTACATCAAAACCTACACATTTTCATTGTACACTCATAAAATGTACATCAACACTTACACATTTACATTGTAAACTTAAAAAATATACATCATAACTTACATATTCCATTGTACACTTAAAAAATATACATCAAAACCTACACATTTTCATTGTACACTTAAAAATTTACATCAAAACCTACCCATTTTCATTGTACACTTAAAAAATGTACATCAAAACTTACACATTTTCATTGTACACTTAAAAAATGTACATAAAAACCTACACATTTTCATTGTACACTTAAAAAATATACATCAAAACCTACACATTTTCATTGTACACTTTAAAAATGTACATCAAAACCTACCCATTTTCATTGTACACTTAAAAAATGTACATAAAAGCTTACACATTTTCATTGTACACTTAAAAAATGTACAGCAAAACCTACACATTTTCATTGTACACTTAAAAAATATACATCAAAACCTACACATTTTCATTGTACACTTTAAAAATGTACATCAAAACCTACCCATTTTCATTGTACACTTAAAAAATGTACATCAAAACTTACACATTTTCATTGTACACTTAAAAAATGTACATCAAAACCTACACATTTTGATTGTACACTTAGAAAATATACATCAAAACCTACACATTTTCATTGTACACTTAAAAAATGTACATCAAAACGTACACATTTTCATTCTACACTTAAAAAATGTACATCAAAACTTACACATTTTCATTGTACACTTAAAAGATATACATCAAAACCTACACATTTTCATTGTACACTTAAAAAATATACATCAAAACTTACACATTTTCATTGTACACTTAAAAAATCTACATCAAAACCTACACATTTTCATTGTACACTCATAAAATGTACAATAAAACTTACACATTTTCATTGTAAACTTAAAAAATGTACATCAAAACTTACACATTTTCATTCTACACTTAAAAAATGTACATCAAAACCTACACATTTTCATTGTACACTCATAAAATGAAGATCAACACTTACACATTTTCATTGTAAACTTAAAAAATATACATCAAAACTTACACATTTTCATTGTACACTTAAAAAATGTACATCAAAACCTACACATTTTTATTGTACACTCATAAAATGTACATCAAAACTTACACATTTTCATTGTAAACTTAAAAAATATACATCAAAACCTACACATTTTCATTGTACACTTAAAAAATGTACATCAAAACTACACATTTTCATTGTACACTTAATAAATATACATCAAAACTTACACATTTTCATTGTAAACTTAATAAATATACATCAAAACCTACACATTTTCATTGTAAACTTAAAAAATATACATCAAAACCTACACATTTTCATTGTACACTTAAAAAGTATACATAAAAACCTACACATTTTCATTGTAAACTTAAAAAATATACATCAAATCCTACACATTTTCATTGTCCACTTAAAAAATGTACATCAAAACCTACACATTTTCATTGTACACTCATAAAATGTTCATCAAAACTTACACATTTTCATTGTACACTTATAAAATTAACATCAACACTTACACATTTTCATTGTACACTCATAAAATGTACATCAAAACTTACACATTTTCATTGTAAACCTAAAAAATATACATCAAAACCTACACATTTTCATTGTAAACTTAAAAAATATACATCAAAACCTACACATTTTCATTGTACACTTAAAAAATGTACATCAAAACTTACACATTTTCATTGTACACTTAAAAAATGTACATCAAAACCTACTCATTTTCATTGTACACTTAAAAAATATACATCAAAACCTACACATTTTCATTGTACACTTAAAAAATATACATCAAAACCTACACATTTTCGTTGTACACTTAAAAAATGTACATCAAAACTACACATTTTCATTGTACACTTAAAAAATGTACATCAAAACTACACATTTTCATTGTACACTTAAAAAATATACATCAAAGCTTACACATTTTCATTGTACACTCATAAAATGTACATGAAAACTTACACATTTTCATTGTACACTTAAAAAATATACATTGAACCTACACATTTTCATTGTAAACTTAAAAAATATACATCAAAACTACACATTTTCATTGTACACTTAAAAAATGTACATCAAAACCTACACATTTTCATTGTGCACTTAAAAAATGTACATCAAAACCTACACATTTTCATTGTACACTCCTAAAATGTACATCAACACTTACACATTTTCATTGTAAACTTAAAAAATATACATCATAACTTACACATTTCATTGTACACTTAAAAAATATACATCAAAACCTACACATTTTCATTGTACACTTTAAAAATGTACATCAAAACCTACCCATTTTCATTGTACACTTAAAAAATGTACATCAAAACTTACACATTTTCATTGTACACTTAAAAAATGTACATCAAAACCTACACATTGTCATTGTACACTTAAAAAATATACATCAAAACCTACACATTTTCATTGTACACTTAAAAAATGTACATCAAAACGTACACATTTTCATTCTACACTTAAAAGATATACATCAAAACCTACACATTTTCATTGTACACTTAAAAAATATACATCAAAACTTACACATTTTCATTGTACACTTAAAAAATCTACATCAAAAATATACACATTTTCATTGTACACTCATAAAATGTACAATAAAACTTACACATTTTCATTGTAAACTTAAAAAATATACATCAAAACTTACACATTTTCATTCTACACTTAAAAAATGTACATCAAAACCTACACATATTCATTGTACACTCATAAAATGAAGATCAACACTTACACATTTTCATTGTAAACTTAAAAAATATACATCTAAACTTACACATTTTCATTGTACACTTAAAAAATGTACATCAAAACCTACACATTTTCATTGTACACTCATAAAATGTACATCAAAACTTACACATTTTCATTGTACACTTAAAAAATATACATCAAAACTTAACTTAAAAAATATACATCAAAACCTACACACTTTCATTGTACACTTAAAAAATGTACATCAAAACTACACATTTTCATTGTACACTTAGAAATATACATCAAAACTTACACATTTTCACTGTAAACTTAAAAAATATACATCAAAACCTACACATTTTCATTGTAAACTTAAAAAATATACATCAAAACCTACACATTTTCATTGTACACTTAAAAAATATACATAAAAACCTACACATTTTCATTGTAAACTTAAAGAATATACATCAAACCCTACACATTTTCATTGTCCACTTAAAAAATGTACATCAAAACCTACACATTTTGATTGTACACTCATAAAATGTACATCAAAACTTACACATTTTCATTGTACACTTATAAAATGAACATCAACACTTACACATTTTCATTGTACACTCATAAAATGTACATCAAAACTTACACATTTTCATTGTAAACTTAAAAAATATACATCAAAACTTACACATTTTCATTGTACACTTAGAAAATATACATCAAAGCCTACACATTTTCATTGTACACTTAAAAAATATACTTCAAAACCTACTGATTTTCATTGTAAACTTAAAAAATATACATCAAAACCTACACATTTTCATTGTACACTTAAAAAATGTACATCAAAACTACATATTTTCTTTGAACACTTAAAAAATGTACATCAAAACCTACACATTTTCATTGTACACTTAAAAAATGTACATCAAAACCTACACATTTTCATAGTACACTCATAAAATGTACATCAAAACTTACACATTTTCATTGTACACTTATAAAATGAACATCAACACTTACACATTTTCATTGTACACTCATAAAATGTACATCAAAACTTACACATTTTCATTGTAAACTTAAAAAATATCCATCAAAACTTACACATTTTCATTGTACACTTAAAAAATATACATCAAAACCTACACATTTTCATTGTGCACATAAAAAATATACATCAAAACCTACACATTTTCATTATAAACTTGAAAAATATACATCAAAACCTGCACATTCTCATTGTACACTTAAAAAATGAACATCAACACTTACACATTTTCATTGTACACTCATAAAATGTACATCAATACTTACACATTTTCACTGTTCACTTAAAAAATATACATCAAAACCTACACATTTTCATTGTACACTTAAAAAATGTACATCAAAACCTACACATTTTCATTTTACACTTAGAAAATGAACATCAGCACTTACACATTTTCATTGTACACTCATAAAATGTACATCAAAACTTACACATTTTCATTGTAAACATAAAAAATATACATCAAAACTTACACATTTTCATTGTACACTTAAAAAATATACATCAAAACCTACACATTTTCATTGTACACTTAAAAAATATATATCAAAACCTACACATTTTCATTATAAACTTAAAAAATTATACATCAAAACCTGCACATTCTCATTGTACACTTAAAAAATGAACATCAACAGTTACACATTTTCATTGTACACTCATAAAATGTACATCAATACTTACACATTTTCACTGTACACTTAAAAAATATACATCAAAACCTACACATTTTCATTGTACACTTAAAAATATACAACAAAACTTACACATTTTCATTGTACACTTAAAAAATATACATCAAAACCTACACATTTTCATTGTACACTTAAAAAATATACATCAAAACCTACACATTTTCATTGTACACTTAAATAATGTACATCAAAACTACACATTTTCATTGTACACATAAATAATATACATCAAAACTTACACATTTTCATTGTACTTTCATAAAATGAACATCAAAACTTACACATTTTCATTGTAAACTTAAAAAATCTACATCAAAACCTACACATTTACATTGTAAACTTAAAATATACATCAAAACCTACACATTTTCATTGTAAACTTAAAAAATATACATCAAAACCTACACATTTTCATTGTACACTTAAAAACTGTACATCAAAACTACACATTTTCATTGTACACTTAAAAAATGTACATCAAAACCTACGCATTTTCATTGTACACTTAAAAAATATACATCAAAACCTACACATTTTCATTGTACACTTAAAAAATATACATCAAAGCCTACACATTTTCATTGTACACTTAAAAAATATACTTCAAAACCTACTGATTTTCATTGTAAACTTAAAAAATATACATCAAAACCTACACATTTTCATTGTACACTTAAAAAATGTACATCAAAACTACATATTTTCTTTGAACACTTAAAAAATGTACATCAAAACCTACACATTTTCATTGTACACTTAAAAAATGTACATCAAAACCTACACATTTTCATAGTACACTCATAAAATGTACATCAAAACTTACACATTTTCATTGTACACTTATAAAATGAACATCAACACTTACACATTTTCATTGTACACTCATAAAATGTACATCAAAACTTACACATTTTCATTGTAAACTTAAAAAATATCCATCAAAACTTACACATTTTCATTGTACACTTAAAAAATATACATCAAAACCTACACATTTTCATTGTGCACATAAAAAATATACATCAAAACCTACACATTTTCATTATAAACTTGAAAAATATACATCAAAACCTGCACATTCTCATTGTACACTTAAAAAATGAACATCAACACTTACACATTTTCATTGTACACTCATAAAATGTACATCAATACTTACACATTTTCACTGTTCACTTAAAAAATATACATCAAAACCTACACATTTTCATTGTACACTTAAAAAATGTACATCAAAACCTACACATTTTCATTTTACACTTAGAAAATGAACATCAGCACTTACACATTTTCATTGTACACTCATAAAATGTACATCAAAACTTACACATTTTCATTGTAAACATAAAAAATATACATCAAAACTTACACATTTTCATTGTACACTTAAAAAATATACATCAAAACCTACACATTTTCATTGTACACTTAAAAAATATATATCAAAACCTACACATTTTCATTATAAACTTAAAAAATTATACATCAAAACCTGCACATTCTCATTGTACACTTAAAAAATGAACATCAACAGTTACACATTTTCATTGTACACTCATAAAATGTACATCAATACTTACACATTTTCACTGTACACTTAAAAAATATACATCAAAACCTACACATTTTCATTGTACACTTAAAAATATACAACAAAACTTACACATTTTCATTGTACACTTAAAAAATATACATCAAAACCTACACATTTTCATTGTACACTTAAAAAATATACATCAAAACCTACACATTTTCATTGTACACTTAAATAATGTACATCAAAACTACACATTTTCATTGTACACATAAATAATATACATCAAAACTTACACATTTTCATTGTACTTTCATAAAATGAACATCAAAACTTACACATTTTCATTGTACACTCATAAAATGTACATCAAAACTTACACATTTTCATTCTAAACCTAAAAAATATACATCAAAACCTACACATTTTCATTGTAAACTTAAAAAATATACATCAAAACCTACACATTTTCATTGTAAACTTAAAAAATATACATCAAAACCTACACATTTTCATTGTACACTTAAAAAATGTACATCAAAACTTACACATTTTCATTGTACACTTAAAAAATGTACATCAAAACCTACACATTTTCATTGTACACTTAAAAAATATACATCAAAACCTACACATTTTCATTGTACACTTAAAAAATATACATCAAAACCTACACATTTTCATTGTACACTTAAAAAATGTACATCAAAACTACACATTTTGATTGTACACTTAAAAAATGTACATCAAAACTACACATTTTCATTGTACACTTAAAAAATATACATCAAAGCTTACACATTTTCATTGTACACTCATAAAATGTACATCAAAACTTACACATTTTCATTGTACACTTAAAAAATATACATCAAAACCTACACATTTTCATTGTACACTTAAAAAATATACATTAAACCTACACATTTTCATTGTAAACTTAAAAAATATACATCAAAACTACACATTTTCATTGTACACTTAAAAAATGTACATCAAAACCTACACATTTTCATTGTACACTCATAAAATGTACATCAAAACTGACACATTTTCATTGTACACTTAAAAAATGTACATCAAAACCTACACATTTTCATTGTACACTCATAAAATGTACATCAACACTTACACATTTACATTGTAAACTTAAAAAATATACATCATAACTTACATATTCCATTGTACACTTAAAAAATATACATCAAAACCTACACATTTTCATTGTACACTTAAAAATTTACATCAAAACCTACCCATTTTCATTGTACACTTAAAAAATGTACATCAAAACTTACACATTTTCATTGTACACTTAAAAAATGTACATAAAAACCTACACATTTTCATTGTACACTTAAAAAATATACATCAAAACCTACACATTTTCATTGTACACTTTAAAAATGTACATCAAAACCTACCCATTTTCATTGTACACTTAAAAAATGTACATAAAAACTTACACATTTTCATTGTACACTTAAAAAATGTACAGCAAAACCTACACATTTTCATTGTACACTTAAAAAATATACATCAAAACCTACACATTTTCATTGTACACTTTAAAAATGTACATCAAAACCTACCCATTTTCATTGTACACTTAAAAAATGTACATCAAAACTTACACATTTTCATTGTACACTTAAAAAATGTACATCAAAACCTACACATTTTGATTGTACACTTAGAAAATATACATCAAAACCTACACATTTTCATTGTACACTTAAAAAATGTACATCAAAACGTACACATTTTCATTCTACACTTAAAAAATGTACATCAAAACTTACACATTTTCATTGTACACTTAAAAGATATACATCAAAACCTACACATTTTCATTGTACACTTAAAAAATATACATCAAAACTTACACATTTTCATTGTACACTTAAAAAATCTACATCAAAACCTACACATTTTCATTGTACACTCATAAAATGTACAATAAAACTTACACATTTTCATTGTAAACTTAAAAAATGTACATCAAAACTTACACATTTTCATTCTACACTTAAAAAATGTACATCAAAACCTACACATTTTCATTGTACACTCATAAAATGAAGATCAACACTTACACATTTTCATTGTAAACTTAAAAAATATACATCAAAACTTACACATTTTCATTGTACACTTAAAAAATGTACATCAAAACCTACACATTTTTATTGTACACTCATAAAATGTACATCAAAACTTACACATTTTCATTGTAAACTTAAAAAATATACATCAAAACCTACACATTTTCATTGTACACTTAAAAAATGTACATCAAAACTACACATTTTCATTGTACACTTAATAAATATACATCAAAACTTACACATTTTCATTGTAAACTTAATAAATATACATCAAAACCTACACATTTTCATTGTAAACTTAAAAAATATACATCAAAACCTACACATTTTCATTGTACACTTAAAAAGTATACATAAAAACCTACACATTTTCATTGTAAACTTAAAAAATATACATCAAATCCTACACATTTTCATTGTCCACTTAAAAAATGTACATCAAAACCTACACATTTTCATTGTACACTCATAAAATGTTCATCAAAACTTACACATTTTCATTGTACACTTATAAAATTAACATCAACACTTACACATTTTCATTGTACACTCATAAAATGTACATCAAAACTTACACATTTTCATTGTAAACCTAAAAAATATACATCAAAACCTACACATTTTCATTGTAAACTTAAAAAATATACATCAAAACCTACACATTTTCATTGTACACTTAAAAAATGTACATCAAAACTTACACATTTTCATTGTACACTTAAAAAATGTACATCAAAACCTACTCATTTTCATTGTACACTTAAAAAATATACATCAAAACCTACACATTTTCATTGTACACTTAAAAAATATACATCAAAACCTACACATTTTCGTTGTACACTTAAAAAATGTACATCAAAACTACACATTTTCATTGTACACTTAAAAAATGTACATCAAAACTACACATTTTCATTGTACACTTAAAAAATATACATCAAAGCTTACACATTTTCATTGTACACTCATAAAATGTACATGAAAACTTACACATTTTCATTGTACACTTAAAAAATATACATTGAACCTACACATTTTCATTGTAAACTTAAAAAATATACATCAAAACTACACATTTTCATTGTACACTTAAAAAATGTACATCAAAACCTACACATTTTCATTGTGCACTTAAAAAATGTACATCAAAACCTACACATTTTCATTGTACACTCCTAAAATGTACATCAACACTTACACATTTTCATTGTAAACTTAAAAAATATACATCATAACTTACACATTTCATTGTACACTTAAAAAATATACATCAAAACCTACACATTTTCATTGTACACTTTAAAAATGTACATCAAAACCTACCCATTTTCATTGTACACTTAAAAAATGTACATCAAAACTTACACATTTTCATTGTACACTTAAAAAATGTACATCAAAACCTACACATTGTCATTGTACACTTAAAAAATATACATCAAAACCTACACATTTTCATTGTACACTTAAAAAATGTACATCAAAACGTACACATTTTCATTCTACACTTAAAAGATATACATCAAAACCTACACATTTTCATTGTACACTTAAAAAATATACATCAAAACTTACACATTTTCATTGTACACTTAAAAAATCTACATCAAAAATATACACATTTTCATTGTACACTCATAAAATGTACAATAAAACTTACACATTTTCATTGTAAACTTAAAAAATATACATCAAAACTTACACATTTTCATTCTACACTTAAAAAATGTACATCAAAACCTACACATATTCATTGTACACTCATAAAATGAAGATCAACACTTACACATTTTCATTGTAAACTTAAAAAATATACATCTAAACTTACACATTTTCATTGTACACTTAAAAAATGTACATCAAAACCTACACATTTTCATTGTACACTCATAAAATGTACATCAAAACTTACACATTTTCATTGTACACTTAAAAAATATACATCAAAACTTAACTTAAAAAATATACATCAAAACCTACACACTTTCATTGTACACTTAAAAAATGTACATCAAAACTACACATTTTCATTGTACACTTAGAAATATACATCAAAACTTACACATTTTCACTGTAAACTTAAAAAATATACATCAAAACCTACACATTTTCATTGTAAACTTAAAAAATATACATCAAAACCTACACATTTTCATTGTACACTTAAAAAATATACATAAAAACCTACACATTTTCATTGTAAACTTAAAGAATATACATCAAACCCTACACATTTTCATTGTCCACTTAAAAAATGTACATCAAAACCTACACATTTTGATTGTACACTCATAAAATGTACATCAAAACTTACACATTTTCATTGTACACTTATAAAATGAACATCAACACTTACACATTTTCATTGTACACTCATAAAATGTACATCAAAACTTACACATTTTCATTGTAAACTTAAAAAATATACATCAAAACTTACACATTTTCATTGTACACTTAGAAAATATACATCAAAGCCTACACATTTTCATTGTACACTTAAAAAATATACTTCAAAACCTACTGATTTTCATTGTAAACTTAAAAAATATACATCAAAACCTACACATTTTCATTGTACACTTAAAAAATGTACATCAAAACTACATATTTTCTTTGAACACTTAAAAAATGTACATCAAAACCTACACATTTTCATTGTACACTTAAAAAATGTACATCAAAACCTACACATTTTCATAGTACACTCATAAAATGTACATCAAAACTTACACATTTTCATTGTACACTTATAAAATGAACATCAACACTTACACATTTTCATTGTACACTCATAAAATGTACATCAAAACTTACACATTTTCATTGTAAACTTAAAAAATATCCATCAAAACTTACACATTTTCATTGTACACTTAAAAAATATACATCAAAACCTACACATTTTCATTGTGCACATAAAAAATATACATCAAAACCTACACATTTTCATTATAAACTTGAAAAATATACATCAAAACCTGCACATTCTCATTGTACACTTAAAAAATGAACATCAACACTTACACATTTTCATTGTACACTCATAAAATGTACATCAATACTTACACATTTTCACTGTTCACTTAAAAAATATACATCAAAACCTACACATTTTCATTGTACACTTAAAAAATGTACATCAAAACCTACACATTTTCATTTTACACTTAGAAAATGAACATCAGCACTTACACATTTTCATTGTACACTCATAAAATGTACATCAAAACTTACACATTTTCATTGTAAACATAAAAAATATACATCAAAACTTACACATTTTCATTGTACACTTAAAAAATATACATCAAAACCTACACATTTTCATTGTACACTTAAAAAATATATATCAAAACCTACACATTTTCATTATAAACTTAAAAAATTATACATCAAAACCTGCACATTCTCATTGTACACTTAAAAAATGAACATCAACAGTTACACATTTTCATTGTACACTCATAAAATGTACATCAATACTTACACATTTTCACTGTACACTTAAAAAATATACATCAAAACCTACACATTTTCATTGTACACTTAAAAATATACAACAAAACTTACACATTTTCATTGTACACTTAAAAAATATACATCAAAACCTACACATTTTCATTGTACACTTAAAAAATATACATCAAAACCTACACATTTTCATTGTACACTTAAATAATGTACATCAAAACTACACATTTTCATTGTACACATAAATAATATACATCAAAACTTACACATTTTCATTGTACTTTCATAAAATGAACATCAAAACTTACACATTTTCATTGTAAACTTAAAAAATCTACATCAAAACCTACACATTTACATTGTAAACTTAAAATATACATCAAAACCTACACATTTTCATTGTAAACTTAAAAAATATACATCAAAACCTACACATTTTCATTGTACACTTAAAAACTGTACATCAAAACTACACATTTTCATTGTACACTTAAAAAATGTACATCAAAACCTACGCATTTTCATTGTACACTTAAAAAATATACATCAAAACCTACACATTTTCATTGTACACTTAAAAAATATACATCAAAGCCTACACATTTTCATTGTACACTTAAAAAATATACTTCAAAACCTACTGATTTTCATTGTAAACTTAAAAAATATACATCAAAACCTACACATTTTCATTGTACACTTAAAAAATGTACATCAAAACTACATATTTTCTTTGAACACTTAAAAAATGTACATCAAAACCTACACATTTTCATTGTACACTTAAAAAATGTACATCAAAACCTACACATTTTCATAGTACACTCATAAAATGTACATCAAAACTTACACATTTTCATTGTACACTTATAAAATGAACATCAACACTTACACATTTTCATTGTACACTCATAAAATGTACATCAAAACTTACACATTTTCATTGTAAACTTAAAAAATATCCATCAAAACTTACACATTTTCATTGTACACTTAAAAAATATACATCAAAACCTACACATTTTCATTGTGCACATAAAAAATATACATCAAAACCTACACATTTTCATTATAAACTTGAAAAATATACATCAAAACCTGCACATTCTCATTGTACACTTAAAAAATGAACATCAACACTTACACATTTTCATTGTACACTCATAAAATGTACATCAATACTTACACATTTTCACTGTTCACTTAAAAAATATACATCAAAACCTACACATTTTCATTGTACACTTAAAAAATGTACATCAAAACCTACACATTTTCATTTTACACTTAGAAAATGAACATCAGCACTTACACATTTTCATTGTACACTCATAAAATGTACATCAAAACTTACACATTTTCATTGTAAACATAAAAAATATACATCAAAACTTACACATTTTCATTGTACACTTAAAAAATATACATCAAAACCTACACATTTTCATTGTACACTTAAAAAATATATATCAAAACCTACACATTTTCATTATAAACTTAAAAAATTATACATCAAAACCTGCACATTCTCATTGTACACTTAAAAAATGAACATCAACAGTTACACATTTTCATTGTACACTCATAAAATGTACATCAATACTTACACATTTTCACTGTACACTTAAAAAATATACATCAAAACCTACACATTTTCATTGTACACTTAAAAATATACAACAAAACTTACACATTTTCATTGTACACTTAAAAAATATACATCAAAACCTACACATTTTCATTGTACACTTAAAAAATATACATCAAAACCTACACATTTTCATTGTACACTTAAATAATGTACATCAAAACTACACATTTTCATTGTACACATAAATAATATACATCAAAACTTACACATTTTCATTGTACTTTCATAAAATGAACATCAAAACTTACACATTTTCATTGTACACTCATAAAATGTACATCAAAACTTACACATTTTCATTCTAAACCTAAAAAATATACATCAAAACCTACACATTTTCATTGTAAACTTAAAAAATATACATCAAAACCTACACATTTTCATTGTAAACTTAAAAAATATACATCAAAACCTACACATTTTCATTGTACACTTAAAAAATGTACATCAAAACTTACACATTTTCATTGTACACTTAAAAAATGTACATCAAAACCTACACATTTTCATTGTACACTTAAAAAATATACATCAAAACCTACACATTTTCATTGTACACTTAAAAAATATACATCAAAACCTACACATTTTCATTGTACACTTAAAAAATGTACATCAAAACTACACATTTTGATTGTACACTTAAAAAATGTACATCAAAACTACACATTTTCATTGTACACTTAAAAAATATACATCAAAGCTTACACATTTTCATTGTACACTCATAAAATGTACATCAAAACTTACACATTTTCATTGTACACTTAAAAAATATACATCAAAACCTACACATTTTCATTGTACACTTAAAAAATATACATTAAACCTACACATTTTCATTGTAAACTTAAAAAATATACATCAAAACTACACATTTTCATTGTACACTTAAAAAATGTACATCAAAACCTACACATTTTCATTGTACACTCATAAAATGTACATCAAAACTGACACATTTTCATTGTACACTTAAAAAATGTACATCAAAACCTACACATTTTCATTGTACACTCATAAAATGTACATCAACACTTACACATTTACATTGTAAACTTAAAAAATATACATCATAACTTACATATTCCATTGTACACTTAAAAAATATACATCAAAACCTACACATTTTCATTGTACACTTAAAAATTTACATCAAAACCTACCCATTTTCATTGTACACTTAAAAAATGTACATCAAAACTTACACATTTTCATTGTACACTTAAAAAATGTACATAAAAACCTACACATTTTCATTGTACACTTAAAAAATATACATCAAAACCTACACATTTTCATTGTACACTTTAAAAATGTACATCAAAACCTACCCATTTTCATTGTACACTTAAAAAATGTACATAAAAACTTACACATTTTCATTGTACACTTAAAAAATGTACAGCAAAACCTACACATTTTCATTGTACACTTAAAAAATATACATCAAAACCTACACATTTTCATTGTACACTTTAAAAATGTACATCAAAACCTACCCATTTTCATTGTACACTTAAAAAATGTACATCAAAACTTACACATTTTCATTGTACACTTAAAAAATGTACATCAAAACCTACACATTTTGATTGTACACTTAGAAAATATACATCAAAACCTACACATTTTCATTGTACACTTAAAAAATGTACATCAAAACGTACACATTTTCATTCTACACTTAAAAAATGTACATCAAAACTTACACATTTTCATTGTACACTTAAAAGATATACATCAAAACCTACACATTTTCATTGTACACTTAAAAAATATACATCAAAACTTACACATTTTCATTGTACACTTAAAAAATCTACATCAAAACCTACACATTTTCATTGTACACTCATAAAATGTACAATAAAACTTACACATTTTCATTGTAAACTTAAAAAATGTACATCAAAACTTACACATTTTCATTCTACACTTAAAAAATGTACATCAAAACCTACACATTTTCATTGTACACTCATAAAATGAAGATCAACACTTACACATTTTCATTGTAAACTTAAAAAATATACATCAAAACTTACACATTTTCATTGTACACTTAAAAAATGTACATCAAAACCTACACATTTTTATTGTACACTCATAAAATGTACATCAAAACTTACACATTTTCATTGTAAACTTAAAAAATATACATCAAAACCTACACATTTTCATTGTACACTTAAAAAATGTACATCAAAACTACACATTTTCATTGTACACTTAATAAATATACATCAAAACTTACACATTTTCATTGTAAACTTAATAAATATACATCAAAACCTACACATTTTCATTGTAAACTTAAAAAATATACATCAAAACCTACACATTTTCATTGTACACTTAAAAAGTATACATAAAAACCTACACATTTTCATTGTAAACTTAAAAAATATACATCAAATCCTACACATTTTCATTGTCCACTTAAAAAATGTACATCAAAACCTACACATTTTCATTGTACACTCATAAAATGTTCATCAAAACTTACACATTTTCATTGTACACTTATAAAATTAACATCAACACTTACACATTTTCATTGTACACTCATAAAATGTACATCAAAACTTACACATTTTCATTGTAAACCTAAAAAATATACATCAAAACCTACACATTTTCATTGTAAACTTAAAAAATATACATCAAAACCTACACATTTTCATTGTACACTTAAAAAATGTACATCAAAACTTACACATTTTCATTGTACACTTAAAAAATGTACATCAAAACCTACTCATTTTCATTGTACACTTAAAAAATATACATCAAAACCTACACATTTTCATTGTACACTTAAAAAATATACATCAAAACCTACACATTTTCGTTGTACACTTAAAAAATGTACATCAAAACTACACATTTTCATTGTACACTTAAAAAATGTACATCAAAACTACACATTTTCATTGTACACTTAAAAAATATACATCAAAGCTTACACATTTTCATTGTACACTCATAAAATGTACATGAAAACTTACACATTTTCATTGTACACTTAAAAAATATACATTGAACCTACACATTTTCATTGTAAACTTAAAAAATATACATCAAAACTACACATTTTCATTGTACACTTAAAAAATGTACATCAAAACCTACACATTTTCATTGTGCACTTAAAAAATGTACATCAAAACCTACACATTTTCATTGTACACTCCTAAAATGTACATCAACACTTACACATTTTCATTGTAAACTTAAAAAATATACATCATAACTTACACATTTCATTGTACACTTAAAAAATATACATCAAAACCTACACATTTTCATTGTACACTTTAAAAATGTACATCAAAACCTACCCATTTTCATTGTACACTTAAAAAATGTACATCAAAACTTACACATTTTCATTGTACACTTAAAAAATGTACATCAAAACCTACACATTGTCATTGTACACTTAAAAAATATACATCAAAACCTACACATTTTCATTGTACACTTAAAAAATGTACATCAAAACGTACACATTTTCATTCTACACTTAAAAGATATACATCAAAACCTACACATTTTCATTGTACACTTAAAAAATATACATCAAAACTTACACATTTTCATTGTACACTTAAAAAATCTACATCAAAACCTACACATTTTCATTGTACACTCATAAAATGTACAATAAAACTTACACATTTTCATTGTAAACTTAAAAAATATACATCAAAACTTACACATTTTCATTCTACACTTAAAAAATGTACATCAAAACCTACACATATTCATTGTACACTCATAAAATGAAGATCAACACTTACACATTTTCATTGTAAACTTAAAAAATATACATCTAAACTTACACATTTTCATTGTACACTTAAAAAATGTACATCAAAACCTACACATTTTCATTGTACACTCATAAAATGTACATCAAAACTTACACATTTTCATTGTACACTTAAAAAATATACATCAAAACTTAACTTAAAAAATATACATCAAAACCTACACACTTTCATTGTACACTTAAAAAATGTACATCAAAACTACACATTTTCATTGTACACTTAGAAATATACATCAAAACTTACACATTTTCACTGTAAACTTAAAAAATATACATCAAAACCTACACATTTTCATTGTAAACTTAAAAAATATACATCAAAACCTACACATTTTCATTGTACACTTAAAAAATATACATAAAAACCTACACATTTTCATTGTAAACTTAAAGAATATACATCAAACCCTACACATTTTCATTGTCCACTTAAAAAATGTACATCAAAACCTACACATTTTGATTGTACACTCATAAAATGTACATCAAAACTTACACATTTTCATTGTACACTTATAAAATGAACATCAACACTTACACATTTTCATTGTACACTCATAAAATGTACATCAAAACTTACACATTTTCATTGTAAACTTAAAAAATATACATCAAAACTTACACATTTTCATTGTACACTTAGAAAATATACATCAAAGCCTACACATTTTCATTGTACACTTAAAAAATATACTTCAAAACCTACTGATTTTCATTGTAAACTTAAAAAATATACATCAAAACCTACACATTTTCATTGTACACTTAAAAAATGTACATCAAAACTACATATTTTCTTTGAACACTTAAAAAATGTACATCAAAACCTACACATTTTCATTGTACACTTAAAAAATGTACATCAAAACCTACACATTTTCATAGTACACTCATAAAATGTACATCAAAACTTACACATTTTCATTGTACACTTATAAAATGAACATCAACACTTACACATTTTCATTGTACACTCATAAAATGTACATCAAAACTTACACATTTTCATTGTAAACTTAAAAAATATCCATCAAAACTTACACATTTTCATTGTACACTTAAAAAATATACATCAAAACCTACACATTTTCATTGTGCACATAAAAAATATACATCAAAACCTACACATTTTCATTATAAACTTGAAAAATATACATCAAAACCTGCACATTCTCATTGTACACTTAAAAAATGAACATCAACACTTACACATTTTCATTGTACACTCATAAAATGTACATCAATACTTACACATTTTCACTGTTCACTTAAAAAATATACATCAAAACCTACACATTTTCATTGTACACTTAAAAAATGTACATCAAAACCTACACATTTTCATTTTACACTTAGAAAATGAACATCAGCACTTACACATTTTCATTGTACACTCATAAAATGTACATCAAAACTTACACATTTTCATTGTAAACATAAAAAATATACATCAAAACTTACACATTTTCATTGTACACTTAAAAAATATACATCAAAACCTACACATTTTCATTGTACACTTAAAAAATATATATCAAAACCTACACATTTTCATTATAAACTTAAAAAATTATACATCAAAACCTGCACATTCTCATTGTACACTTAAAAAATGAACATCAACAGTTACACATTTTCATTGTACACTCATAAAATGTACATCAATACTTACACATTTTCACTGTACACTTAAAAAATATACATCAAAACCTACACATTTTCATTGTACACTTAAAAATATACAACAAAACTTACACATTTTCATTGTACACTTAAAAAATATACATCAAAACCTACACATTTTCATTGTACACTTAAAAAATATACATCAAAACCTACACATTTTCATTGTACACTTAAATAATGTACATCAAAACTACACATTTTCATTGTACACATAAATAATATACATCAAAACTTACACATTTTCATTGTACTTTCATAAAATGAACATCAAAACTTACACATTTTCATTGTAAACTTAAAAAATCTACATCAAAACCTACACATTTACATTGTAAACTTAAAATATACATCAAAACCTACACATTTTCATTGTAAACTTAAAAAATATACATCAAAACCTACACATTTTCATTGTACACTTAAAAACTGTACATCAAAACTACACATTTTCATTGTACACTTAAAAAATGTACATCAAAACCTACGCATTTTCATTGTACACTTAAAAAATATACATCAAAACCTACACATTTTCATTGTACACTTAAAAAATATACATCAAAACCTACACATTTTCATTGTACACTTAAAAAATGTACATCAAAACTACACATTTTCATTGTACACTTAAAAAATATACATCAAAGCTTACACATTTTCATTGTACACTTAAAAAATATACATCAAAACCTACACATTTTCATTGTACACTTAAAAAATATACATTAAACCTACACATTTTCATTGTAAACTTAAAAAATATACATCAAAACTACACATTTTCAATGTACACATAAAAAATGTACATCAAAACCTACACATTTTCATTGTACACTCATAAAATGTACATCAAAACTGACACATTTTCATTGTACACTTAAAAAATGTACATCAAAACCTACACATTTTCATTGTACACTCATAAAATGTACATCAACACTTACACATTTTCATTGCAGTTTCATAAAATGAACATCAACAGTTACACATTTTCATTGTACACTCGCAAAATGTACATCAAAACTGACACATTTTCATTGTAAACTTAAAAAATATACATCAAAACTTACACATTTTCATTGTACACTTAAAAAATGTACATCAAAACTACACATTTTCATTGTACACATAAAAAATATACATCAAAACTTACACATTTTCATTGTACACTTATAAAATGAACATCAACACTTACACATTTTCATTGTACACTCATAAAATGTACATCAAAACTTACACATTTTCATTGTAAACTTATAAAATGAGCATCAACACTTACACATTTTCATTGTACACTTATAAAATGTACATCAAAACTTACACATTTTCATTGTAAACTTAAAAAATATACATCAAAACCTACATTTCTTCATTGTAAACTTAAAAAATATACATCAAAACCAACACATTTTCATTGTAAACTTAAAAAATATACATCAAAACCTACACATTTTCATTGTAAACTTAAAAAATATACATCAAAACTTACACATTTTCATTGTACACTTATAAAATGAGCATCAACACTTACACATTTTCATTGTACACTTAAAAAATGTACATCAAAGCTTACACATTTTCATTGTACACTTACAAAATGTACATCAAAACCTACACATTTTCATTGTACACTTAAAAAATATACATCAAAACCTACACATTTTCATTGTACACTTAAAAAATGTACATCAAAACGTACACATTTTCATTGTACACTTAAAAGATATACATCAAAACCTACACATTTTCATTGTACACTTAAAAAATATACATCAAAACTTACACATTTTCATTGTACACTTAAAAAATCTACATCAAAACCTACACATTTTCATTGTACACTCATAAAATGTACAATAAAACTTACACATTTTCATTGTAAACTTAAAAAATATACATCAAAACTTAAACATTTTCATTCTACACTTAAAAAATGTACATCAAAACCTACACATCTTCATTGTACACTCATAAAATGAAGATCAACACTTACACATTTTCATTGTAAACTTAAAAAATATACATCAAAACTTACACATTTTCATTGTACACTTTAAAAATGTACATCAAAGCCTACACATTTTCATTGTACACTCATAAGATGTACATCAAAACTTACACATGTTCATTGTAAACTTAAAAAATATATATCAAAACCTACACATTTTCATTGTACACTTAAAAAATGTACATCAAAACTACACATTTTCTTAGTACACTTAATAAATATACATCAAAACTTACACATTTTCATTGTAAACTTAAAAAATATACATCAAATCCTACACATTTTCATTGTCCACTTAAAAAATGTACATCAAAACCTACACATTTTCATTGTACACTCATAAAATGTTCATCAAAACTTACACATTTTCATTGTACACTTAAAAAATTAACATCAATACTTACACATTTTCATTGTACACTCATAAAATGTACATCAAAACTTACACATTTTCATTGTAAACTTAAAAAATATACATCAAAACTTACACATTTTCATTGTACACTTAGAAAATATACATCAAAGCCTACACATTTTCATTGTACACTTAAAAAATATACATCAAAACCTACTGATTTTCATTGTAAACTTAAATAATATACATCAAAACCTACACATTTTCATTGTACACTTAAAAAATGTACATCAAAACTACACATTTTCATTGAACACTTAAAAAATGTACATCAAAACCTACACATTTTCTTTGTACACTTAAAAAATGTACATCAAAACCTACACATTTTCATTGTACACTCATAAAATGTACATCAAAACTTACACATTTTCATTGTGCACTTATAAAATGAACATCAACACTTACACTTTTTCATTGTACACTCATAAAATGTACATAAAAAATTAAACATTTTCATTGTAAACTTAAAAAATATACATCAAAACTTACACATTTTCATTGTACACTTATAAAATGAACATCAACACTTACACATTTTCATAGTACACTCATAAAATGTACATCCAAACTTACACATTTTCATTGTAAACTTAAAAAATCTACATCAAAACCTACACATTTTCATTGTACACTTAAAAAATGTACATCAAAACTAAACATTTTCATTGTACACATAAAAAATATACATCAAAACTTACACGTTTTCATTGTACACTTATAAAATGAACATCAACACTTACACATTTTCATTGTACACTCATAAAATGTACATCAAAACTTACACATTTTCATTGTAAACCTAAAAAGTATACATCAAAACCTACACATTTTCATTGTAAACTTAAAAAATATACATCAAAACCTACACATTTTCATTGTAAACTTAAAAAGTATATATCAAAACCTACACATATTCATTGTACACTTAAAAAATGTACATCAAAACTTACACATTTTCATTGTACACTTAAAAAATGTACATCAAAACCTACACATTTTCATTGTACACTTAAAAAATATACATCAAAACCTACACATTTTCATTGTACACTTAAAAAATATACATCAATACCTACACATTTTCATTGTACACTTAAAAAATGTACATCAAAACTACACATTTTCATTGTACACTTAAAAAATGTACATCAAAACTACACATTTTCATTGTACACTTAAGAAATATACATCAAAGCTTACACATTTTCATTGTACACTCATAAAATGTACATCAAAACTTACACATTTTCATTGTACACTTAAAAAATATACATTAAACCTACACATTTTCATTGTAAACTTAAAAAATATACATCAAAACTACACATTTTCATTGTAAACTTAAAAAATATACATCATAACTTACACATTTCATTGTACACTTAAAAAATATACATCAAAACCAACACATTTTCATTGTACACTTTAAAAATGTACATCAAAACCTACCCATTTTCATTGTACACTTAAAAAATGTACATCAAAACTTACACATTTTCATTGTACACTTAAAAAATGTACATCAAAACCTACACATTTTCATTGTACACTTAAAAAATATACATCAAAACCTACACATTTTCATTGTACACTTAAAAAATGTACATCAAAACGTACACATTTTCATTCTACACTTAAAAAATGTACATCAAAACTTACACATTTTCATTGTACACTTAAAAGATATACATCAAAACCTACACCTTTTTATTGTACACTTAAAAAATATACATCAAAACTTACACATTTTCATTGTACACTTAAATAATCTACATCAAAACCTACACATTTTCATTGTACACTCATAAAATGTACAATAAAACTTACACATTTTCATTGTAAACTTAAAAAATATACATCAAAACTTACACATTTTCATTCTACACTTAAAAAATGTACATCAAAACTTACACATTTTCATTGTACACTTATAAAATGAACATCAACACTTACACATTTTCATAGTACACTCATAAAATGTACATCCAAACTTACACATTTTCATTGTAAACTTAAAAAATCTACATCAAAACCTACACATTTTCATTGTACACTTAAAAAATGTACATCAAAACTAAACATTTTCATTGTACACATAAAAAATATACATCAAAACTTACACGTTTTCATTGTACACTTATAAAATGAACATCAACACTTACACATTTTCATTGTACACTCATAAAATGTACATCAAAACTTACACATTTTCATTGTAAACCTAAAAAGTATACATCAAAACCTACACATTTTCATTGTAAACTTAAAAAATATACATCAAAACCTACACATTTTCATTGTAAACTTAAAAAGTATACATCAAAACCTACACATTTTCATTGTACACTTAAAAAATGTACATCAAAACTTACACATTTTCATTGTACACTTAAAAAATGTACATCAAAACCTACACATTTTCATTGTACACTTAAAAAATATACATCAAAACCTACACATTTTCATTGTACACTTAAAAAATATACATCAATACCTACACATTTTCATTGTACACTTAAAAAATGTACATCAAAACTACACATTTTCATTGTACACTTAAAAAATGTACATCAAAACTACACATTTTCATTGTACACTTAAGAAATATACATCAAAGCTTACACATTTTCATTGTACACTCATAAAATGTACATCAAAACTTACACATTTTCATTGTACACTTAAAAAATATACATTAAACCTACACATTTTCATTGTAAACTTAAAAAATATACATCAAAACTACACATTTTCATTGTAAACTTAAAAAATATACATCATAACTTACACATTTCATTGTACACTTAAAAAATATACATCAAAACCAACACATTTTCATTGTACACTTTAAAAATGTACATCAAAACCTACCCATTTTCATTGTACACTTAAAAAATGTACATCAAAACTTACACATTTTCATTGTACACTTAAAAAATGTACATCAAAACCTACACATTTTCATTGTACACTTAAAAAATATACATCAAAACCTACACATTTTCATTGTACACTTAAAAAATGTACATCAAAACGTACACATTTTCATTCTACACTTAAAAAATGTACATCAAAACTTACACATTTTCATTGTACATTTAAAAGATATACATCAAAACCTACACCTTTTTATTGTACACTTAAAAAATATACATCAAAACTTACACATTTTCATTGTACACTTAAATAATCTACATCAAAACCTACACATTTTCATTGTACACTCATAAAATGTACAATAAAACTTACACATTTTCATTGTAAACTTAAAAAATATACATCAAAACTTACACATTTTCATTCTACACTTAAAAGATGTACATCAAAACCTACACATTTTCATTGTACACTCATAAAATGAAGATCAACACTTACACATTTTCATTGTAAACTTAAAAAATATACATCAAAACTTACACATTTTCATTGTACACTTAAAAAATGTACATCAAAACCTACACATTTTCATTGTACACTCATAAAATGTACATCAAAACTTACACATTTTCATTGTAAACTTAAAAAATATACATCAAAACCTACACACTCTCATTGTACACTTAAAAAATGTACATCAAAACTACACATTTTCATTGTACACTTAAAAATATACATCAAAACTTACACATTTTCATTGTAAACTTAAAAAATATACATCAAAACCTACCCATTTTCATTGTAAACTTAAAAAATATACATCAAAACCTACACATTTTCATTGTACACTTATAAAATGAGCATCAACACTTACACATTTTCATTGCACACTTATAAAATGTACATCAAAACTTACACATTTTCATTGTAAACTTATAAAATGAGCATCAACACTTACACATTTTCATTGTACACTTATAAAATGTACATCAAAACTTACACATTTTCATTGTAAACTTAAAAAATATACATCAAAACCTACATTTTTTCATTGTAAACTTAAAAAATATACATCAAAACCAACACATTTTCATTGTAAACTTAAAAATATACATCAAAACTTACACATTTTCGTTGTACACTTATAAAATGAGCATCAACACTTACACATTTCCATTGTACACTTAAAAAATGTACATCAAAACTTACACATTTTCATTGTACACTTAAAAAATGTACATCAAAACCTACACATTTTCATTGTACACTTAAAAAATATACATCAAAACCTACACATTTTCATTGTACACTTAAAAAATGTACATCAAAACGTACACATTTTCATTCTACACTTAAAAAATGTACATCAAAACTTACACATTTTCATTGTACACTTAAAAGATATACATCAAAACCTACACATTTTCATTGTACACTTAAAAAATATACATCAAAACTTACACATTTTCATTGTACACTTAAAAAATCTACATCAAAACCTACACATTTTCATTGTACACTCATAAAATGTACAATAAAACTTACACATTTTCATTGTAAACTTAAAAAATATACATAAAAACCTACACATTTTCATTGTAAACTTAAAAAATATACATCAAATCCTACACATTTTCATTGTACACTTAAAAAATGTACATCAAAACTTACACATTTTCATTGTACACTTAAAAAATGTACATCAAAACCTACACATTTTCATTGTACACTTAAAAAATATACATCAAAACCTACACATTTTCATTGTACACTTAAAAAATATACATCAAAACCTACACATTTTCATTGTACACTTAAAAAATGTACATCAAAACTACACATTTTCATTGTACACTTAAAAAATGTACATCAAAACTAAACATTTTCATTGTACACATAGAAAATATACATCAAAACTTACACGTTTTCATTGTACACTTATAAAATGAACATCAACACTTACACATTTTCATTGTACACTCATAAAATGTACATCAAAACTTACACATTTTCATTGTAAACCTAAAAAGTATACATCAAAGCCTACACATTTTCATTGTAAACTTAAAAAATATACATCAAAACCTACACATTTTCATTGTAAACTTAAAAAGTATACATCAAAACCTACACATTTTCATTGTACACTTAAAAAATGTACATCAAAACTTACACATTTTCATTGTACACTTAAAAAATGTACATCAAAACCTACACATTTTCATTGTACACTTAAAAAATATACATCAAAACCTACACATTTTCATTGTACACTTAAAAAATATACATCAATACCTACACATTTTCATTGTACACTTAAAAAATGTACATCAAAACTACACATTTTCACTGTACACTTAAAAAATGTACATCAAAACTACACATTTTCATTGTACACTTAAAAAATTATACATCAAAGCTTACACATTTTCATTGTACACTCATAAAATGTACATCAAAACTTACACATTTTCATTGTACACTTAAAAAATATACATTAAACCTACACATTTTCATTGTAAACTTAAAAAATATACATCAAAACTACACATTTTCATTGTAAACTTAAAAAATATACATCATAACTTACACATTTCATTGTACACTTAAAAAATATACATCAAAACCAACACATTTTCATTGTACACTTTAAAAATGTACATCAAAACCTACCCATTTTCATTGTACACTTAAAAAATGTACATCAAAACTTACACATTTTCATTGTACACTTAAAAAATGTACATCAAAACCTACACATTTTCATTGTACACTTAAAAAATATACATCAAAACCTACACATTTTCATTGTACACTTAAAAAATGTACATCAAAACGTACACATTTTCATTCTACACTTAAAAAATGTACATCAAAACTTACACATTTTCATTGTACACTTAAATAATCTACATCAAAACCTACACATTTTCATTGTACACTCATAAAATGTACATCAAAACCTACACCTTTTTATTGTACACTTAAAAAATATACATCAAAACTTACACATTTTCATTGTACACTTAAATAATCTACATCAAAACCTACACATTTTCATTGTACACTCATAAAATGTACAATAAAACTTACACATTTTCATTGTAAACTTAAAAAATATACATCAAAACTTACACATTTTCATTCTACACTTAAAAAATGTACATCAAAACCTACACATTTTCATTGTACACTCATAAAATGAAGATCAACACTTCAACATTTTCATTGTAAACTTAAAAAATATACATCAAAACTTACACATTTTCATTGTACACTTAAAAAATGTACATCAAAACCTACACATTTTCATTGTTAACTCATAAAATGTACATCAAAACTTACACATTTTCATTGTAAACTTAAAAAATATACATCAAAACCTACACACTCTCATTGTACACTTAAAAAATGTACATCAAAACTACACATTTTCATTGTACACTTAAAAATATACATCAAAACTTACACATTTTCATTGTAAACTTAAAAAATATACATCAAAACCTACCCATTTTCATTGTAAACTTAAAAAATATACATCAAAACCTACACATTTTCATTGTACACTTATAAAATGAGCATCAACACTTACACATTTTCATTGCACACTCATAAAATGGACATCAAAACTTACACATTTTCATTGTAAACTTATAAAATGAGCATCAACACTTACACATTTTCATTGTACACTTATAAAATGTACATCAAAACTTACACATTTTCATTGTAAACTTAAAAAATATACATCAAAACCTACATTTTTTCATTGTAAACTTAAAAAATATACATCAAAACCAACACATTTTCATTGTAAACTTAAAAAATATACACCAAAACCTACAGATTTTCATTGTAAACTTAAAAAATATACATCAAAACTTACACATTTTCGTTGTACACTTATAAAATGAGCATCAACACTTACACATTTTCATTGTACACTTAAAAAATGTACATCAAAACTTACACATTTTCATTGTACACTTAAAAAATGTACATCAAAACCTACACATTTTCATTGTACACTTAAAAAATATATATCAAAACCTACACATTTTCATTGTACACTTAAAAAATGTACATCAAAACGTACACATTTTCATTCTACACTTAAAAAATGTACATCAAAGCTTACACATTTTCATTGTACACTTAAAAGATATACATCAAAACCTACACATTTTCATTGTACACTTAAAAAATATACATCAAAACTTACACATTTTCATTGTACACTTAAATAATCTACATCAAAACCTACACATTTTCATTGTACACTCATAAAATGTACAATAAAACTTACACATTTTCATTGTAAACTTAAAAAATATACATCAAAACTTACACATTTTCATTCTACACTTAAAAAATGTACATCAAAACCTACACATTTTCATTGTACACTCATAAAATGAAGATCAACACTTCAACATTTTCATTGTAAACTTAAAAAATATACATCAAAACTTACACATTTTCATTGTACACTTAAAAAATGTACAT
Source organism: Tenodera sinensis (assembly GCA_030765045.1). Taxonomy (NCBI): domain Eukaryota; kingdom Metazoa; phylum Arthropoda; class Insecta; order Mantodea; family Mantidae; genus Tenodera; species Tenodera sinensis. The sequence goes on along the minus strand of CM060963.1, from coordinate 163,290,348 downwards.
CAAAACCTACACATTTTCATTGTTAACTCATAAAATGTACATCAAAACTTACACATTTTCATTGTAAACTTAAAAAATATACATCAAAACCTACACACTCTCATTGTACACTTAAAAAATGTACATCAAAACTACACATTTTCATTGTACACTTAAAAATATACATCAAAACTTACACATTTTCATTGTAAACTTAAAAAATATACATCAAAACCTACCCATTTTCATTGTAAACTTAAAAAATATACATCAAAACCTACACATTTTCATTGTACACTTATAAAATGAGCATCAACACTTACACATTTTCATTGCACACTCATAAAATGGACATCAAAACTTACACATTTTCATTGTAAACTTATAAAATGAGCATCAACACTTACACATTTTCATTGTACACTTATAAAATGTACATCAAAACTTACACATTTTCATTGTAAACTTAAAAAATATACATCAAAACCTACATTTTTTCATTGTAAACTTAAAAAATATACATCAAAACCAACACATTTTCATTGTAAACTTAAAAAATATACACCAAAACCTACAGATTTTCATTGTAAACTTAAAAAATATACATCAAAACTTACACATTTTCGTTGTACACTTATAAAATGAGCATCAACACTTACACATTTTCATTGTACACTTAAAAAATGTACATCAAAACTTACACATTTTCATTGTACACTTAAAAAATGTACATCAAAACCTACACATTTTCATTGTACACTTAAAAAATATATATCAAAACCTACACATTTTCATTGTACACTTAAAAAATGTACATCAAAACGTACACATTTTCATTCTACACTTAAAAAATGTACATCAAAGCTTACACATTTTCATTGTACACTTAAAAGATATACATCAAAACCTACACATTTTCATTGTACACTTAAAAAATATACATCAAAACTTACACATTTTCATTGTACACTTAAAAAATCTACATCAAAACCTACACATTTTCATTGTACACTCATAAAATGTACAATAAAACTTACACATTTTCATTGTAAACTTAAAAAATATACATCAAAACTTACACATTTTCATTCTACACTTAAAAAATGTTCATCAAAACCTACACATTTTCATTGTACACTCATAAAATGAAGATCATCACTTACACATTTTCATTGTAAACTAAAAAAATATACATCAAAACTTACACATTTTCATTGTACACTTAAAAAATGTACATCAAAACCTACACATTTTCATTGTACACTCATAAAATGTACATCAAAACTTACACATTTTCATTGTAAACTTAAAAAATATACATCAAAACCTACACATCTTCATTGTACACTTAAAAAATGTACATCAAAACTACACATTTTCATTGTACACTTAATAAATATACATCAAAACTTACACATTTTCATTGTAAACTTAAAAAATATACATCAAAACCTACACATTTTCATTGTAAACTTAAAAAATATACATCAAAACCTACACATTTTCATTGTACACTTAAAAAATATACATAAAAACCTACACATTTTCATTGTACACTTAAAAAATATACATCAAAGCTTACACATTTTCATTGTACACTCATAAAATATACATCAAAACTTACACATTTTCATTGTACACTTAAAAAATATACATCAAAACCTACACATTTTCATTGTACACTTAAAAAATATACATTAAACCTACACATTTTCATTGTACACTTAAAAAATGTACATCAAAACGTACACATTTTCATTCTACACTTAAAAAATGTACATCAAAACTTACACATTTTCATTGTACACTTAAAAGATATACATCAAAACCTACACATTTTCATTGTACACTTAAAAAATATACATCAAAACTTACACATTTTCATTGTACACTTAAAAAATCTACATCAAAACCTACACATTTTCATTGTACACTCATAAAATGTACAATAAAACTTACACATTTTCATTGTAAACTTAAAAAATATACATAAAAACCTACACATTTTCATTGTAAACTTAAAAAATATACATCAAATCCTACACATTTTCATTGTACACTTAAAAAATGTACATCAAAACTTACACATTTTCATTGTACACTTAAAAAATGAACATCAAAACCTACACATTTTCATTGTACACTTAAAAAATATACATCAAAACCTACACATTTTCATTGTACACTTAAAAAATATACATCAAAACCTACACATTTTCATTGTACACTCATAAAATGTACAATAAAACTTACACATTTTCATTGTAAACTTAAAAAATATACATCAAAACTTACACATTTTCATTCTACACTTAAAAAATGTACATCAAAACCTACACATTTTCATTGTACACTCATAAAATGAAGATCAACACTTCAACATTTTCATTGTAAACTTAAAAAATATACATCAAAACTTACACATTTTCATTGTACACTTAAAAAATGTACATCAAAACCTACACATTTTCATTGTTAACTCATAAAATGTACATCAAAACTTACACATTTTCATTGTAAACTTAAAAAATATACATCAAAACCTACACACTCTCATTGTACACTTAAAAAATGTACATCAAAACTACACATTTTCATTGTACACTTAAAAATATACATCAAAACTTACACATTTTCATTGTAAACTTAAAAAATATACATCAAAACCTACCCATTTTCATTGTAAACTTAAAAAATATACATCAAAACCTACACATTTTCATTGTACACTTATAAAATGAGCATCAACACTTACACATTTTCATTGCACACTCATAAAATGGACATCAAAACTTACACATTTTCATTGTAAACTTATAAAATGAGCATCAACACTTACACATTTTCATTGTACACTTATAAAATGTACATCAAAACTTACACATTTTCATTGTAAACTTAAAAAATATACATCAAAACCTACATTTTTTCATTGTAAACTTAAAAAATATACATCAAAACCAACACATTTTCATTGTAAACTTAAAAAATATACACCAAAACCTACAGATTTTCATTGTAAACTTAAAAAATATACATCAAAACTTACACATTTTCGTTGTACACTTATAAAATGAGCATCAACACTTACACATTTTCATTGTACACTTAAAAAATGTACATCAAAACTTACACATTTTCATTGTACACTTAAAAAATGTACATCAAAACCTACACATTTTCATTGTACACTTAAAAAATATATATCAAAACCTACACATTTTCATTGTACACTTAAAAAATGTACATCAAAACGTACACATTTTCATTCTACACTTAAAAAATGTACATCAAAGCTTACACATTTTCATTGTACACTTAAAAGATATACATCAAAACCTACACATTTTCATTGTACACTTAAAAAATATACATCAAAACTTACACATTTTCATTGTACACTTAAAAAATCTACATCAAAACCTACACATTTTCATTGTACACTCATAAAATGTACAATAAAACTTACACATTTTCACTGTAAACTTAAAAAATATACATCAAAACTTACACATTTTCATTCTACACTTAAAAAATGTTCATCAAAACCTACACATTTTCATTGTACACTCATAAAATGAAGATCATCACTTACACATTTTCATTGTAAACTAAAAAAATATACATCAAAACTTACACATTTTCATTGTACACTTAAAAAATGTACATCAAAACCTACACATTTTCATTGTACACTCATAAAATGTACATCAAAACTTACACATTTTCATTGTAAACTTAAAAAATATACATCAAAACCTACACATCTTCATTGTACACTTAAAAAATGTACATCAAAACTACACATTTTCATTGTACACTTAATAAATATACATCAAAACTTACACATTTTCATTGTAAACTTAAAAAATATACATCAAAACCTACACATTTTCATTGTAAACTTAAAAAATATACATCAAAACCTACACATTTTCATTGTACACTTAAAAAATATACATAAAAACCTACACATTTTCATTGTACACTTAAAAAATATACATCAAAGCTTACACATTTTCATTGTACACTCATAAAATATACATCAAAACTTACACATTTTCATTGTACACTTAAAAAATATACATCAAAACCTACACATTTTCATTGTACACTTAAAAAATATACATTAAACCTACACATTTTCATTGTACACTTAAAAAATGTACATCAAAACGTACACATTTTCATTCTACACTTAAAAAATGTACATCAAAACTTACACATTTTCATTGTACACTTAAAAGATATACATCAAAACCTACACATTTTCATTGTACACTTAAAAAATATACATCAAAACTTACACATTTTCATTGTACACTTAAAAAATCTACATCAAAACCTACACATTTTCATTGTACACTCATAAAATGTACAATAAAACTTACACATTTTCATTGTAAACTTAAAAAATATACATAAAAACCTACACATTTTCATTGTAAACTTAAAAAATATACATCAAATCCTACACATTTTCATTGTACACTTAAAAAATGTACATCAAAACTTACACATTTTCATTGTACACTTAAAAAATGAACATCAAAACCTACACATTTTCATTGTACACTTAAAAAATATACATCAAAACCTACACATTTTCATTGTACACTTAAAAAATATACATCAAAACCTACACATTTTCATTGTACACTTAAAAAATGTACATCAAAACTACACATTTTCATTGTACACTTAAAAAATGTACATCAAAACTAAACATTTTCATTGTACACATAAAAAATATACATCAAAACTTACACGTTTTCATTGTACACTTATAAAATGAACATCAACACTTACACATTTTCATTGTACACTCATAAAATGTACATCAAAACTTACACATTTTCATTGTAAACCTAAAAAGTATACATCAAAACCTACACATTTTCATTGTAAACTTAAAAAATATACATCAAAACCTACACATTTTCATTGTAAACTTAAAAAGTATACATCAAAACCTACACATTTTCATTGTACACTTAAAAAATGTACATCAAAACTTACACATTTTCATTGTACACTTAAAAAATGTACATCAAAACCTACACATTTTCATTGTACACTTAAAAAATATACATCAAAACCTACACATTTTCATTGTACACTTAAAAAATATACATCAATACCTACACATTTTCATTGTACACTTAAAAAATGTACATCAAAACTACACATTTTCATTGTACACTTAAAAAATGTACATCAAAACTACACATTTTCATTGTACACTTAAAAAATATACATCAAAGCTTACACATTTTCATTGTACACTCATAAAATGTACATCAAAACTTACACATTTTCATTGTACACTTAAAAAATATACATTAAACCTACACATTTTCATTGTAAACTTAAAAAATATACATCAAAACTACACATTTTCATTGTAAACTTAAAAAATATACATCATAACTTACACATTTCATTGTACACTTAAAAAATATACATCAAAACCAACACATTTTCATTGTACACTTTAAAAATGTACATCAAAACCTACCCATTTTCATTGTACACTTAAAAAATGTACATCAAAACTTACACATTTTCATTGTACACTTAAAAAATGTACATCAAAACCTACACATTTTCATTGTACACTTAAAAAATATACATCAAAACGTACACATTTTCATTGTACACTTAAAAAATGTACATCAAAACGTACACATTTTCATTCTACACTTAAAAAATGTACATCAAAACTTACACATTTTCATTGTACACTTAAAAGATATACATCAAAACCTACACCTTTTTATTGGACACTTAAAAAATATACATCAAAACTTACACATTTTCATTGTACACTTAAATAATCTACATCAAAACCTACACATTTTCATTGTACACTCATAAAATGTACAATAAAACTTACACATTTTCATTGTAAACTTAAAAAATATACATCAAAACTTACACATTTTCATTCTACACTTAAAAAATGTACATCAAAACCTACACATTTTCATTGTACACTCATAAAATGAAGATCAACACTTACACATTTTCATTGTAAACTTAAAAAATATACATCAAAACTTACACATTTTCATTGTACACTTAAAAAATGTACATCAAAACCTACACATTTTCATTGTTAACTCATAAAATGTACATCAAAACTTACACATTTTCATTGTAAACTTAAAAAATATACATCAAAACCTACACACTCTCATTGTACACTTAAAAAATGTACATCAAAACTACACATTTTCATTGTACACTTAAAAATATACATCAAAACTTACACATTTTCATTGTAAACTTAAAAAATATACATCAAAACCTACCCATTTTCATTGTAAACTTAAAAAATATACATCAAAACCTACACATTTTCATTGTACACTTATAAAATGAGCATCAACACTTACACATTTTCATTGCACACTCATAAAATGGACATCAAAACTTACACATTTTCATTGTAAACTTATAAAATGAGCATCAACACTTACACATTTTCATTGTACACTTATAAAATGTACATCAAAACTTACACATTTTCATTGTAAACTTAAAAAATATACATCAAAACCTACATTTTTTCATTGTAAACTTAAAAAATATACATCAAAACCAACACATTTTCATTGTAAACTTAAAAAATATACACCAAAACCTACAGATTTTCATTGTAAACTTAAAAAATATACATCAAAACTTACACATTTTCGTTGTACACTTATAAAATGAGCATCAACACTTACACATTTTCATTGTACACTTAAAAAATGTACATCAAAACTTACACATTTTCATTGTACACTTAAAAAATGTACATCAAAACCTACACATTTTCATTGTACACTTAAAAAATATATATCAAAACCTACACATTTTCATTGTACACTTAAAAAATGTACATCAAAACGTACACATTTTCATTCTACACTTAAAAAATGTACATCAAAACTTACACATTTTCATTGTACACTTAAAAGATATACATCAAAACCTACACATTTTCATTGTACACTTAAAAAATATACATCAAAACTTACACATTTTCATTGTACACTTAAAAAATCTACATCAAAACCTACACATTTTCATTGTACACTCATAAAATGTACAATAAAACTTACACATTTTCATTGTAAACTTAAAAAATATACATCAAAACTTACACATTTTCATTCTACACTTAAAAAATGTTCATCAAAACCTACACATTTTCATTGTACACTCATAAAATGAAGATCATCACTTACACATTTTCATTGTAAACTAAAAAAATATACATCAAAACTTACACATTTTCATTGTACACTTAAAAAATGTACATCAAAACCTACACATTTTCATTGTACACTCATAAAATGTACATCAAAACTTACACATTTTCATTGTAAACTTAAAAAATATACATCAAAACCTACACATCTTCATTGTACACTTAAAAAATGTACATCAAAACTACACATTTTCATTGTACACTTAATAAATATACATCAAAACTTACACATTTTCATTGTAAACTTAAAAAATATACATCAAAACCTACACATTTTCATTGTAAACTTAAAAATTATACATCAAAACCTACACATTTTCATTGTACACTTAAAAAATATACATAAAAACCTACACATTTTCATTGTACACTTAAAAAATATACATCAAAGCTTACACATTTTCATTGTACACTCATAAAATATACATCAAAACTTACACATTTTCATTGTACACTTAAAAAATATACATCAAAACCTACACATTTTCATTGTACACTTAAAAAATATACATTAAACCTACACATTTTCATTGTACACTTAAAAAATGTACATCAAAACGTACACATTTTCATTCTACACTTAAAAAATGTACATCAAAACTTACACATTTTCATTGTACACTTAAAAGATATACATCAAAACCTACACATTTTCATTGTACACTTAAAAAATATACATCAAAACTTACACATTTTCATTGTACACTTAAAAAATCTACATCAAAACCTACACATTTTCATTGTACACTCATAAAATGTACAATAAAACTTACACATTTTCATTGTAAACTTAAAAAATATACATAAAAACCTACACATTTTCATTGTAAACTTAAAAAATATACATCAAATCCTACACATTTTCATTGTACACTTAAAAAATGTACATCAAAACTTACACATTTTCATTGTACACTTAAAAAATGTACATCAAAACCTACACATTTTCATTGTACACTTAAAAAATATACATCAAAACCTACACATTTTCATTGTACACTTAAAAAATATACATCAAAACCTACACATTTTCATTGTACACTTAAAAAATGTACATCAAAACTACACATTTTCATTGTACACTTAAAAAATGTACATCAAAACTAAACATTTTCATTGTACACATAAAAAATATACATCAAAACTTACACGTTTTCATTGTACACTTATAAAATGAACATCAACACTTACACATTTTCATTGTACACTCATAAAATGTACATCAAAACTTACACATTTTCATTGTAAACCTAAAAAGTATACATCAAAACCTACACATTTTCATTGTAAACTTAAAAAATATACATCAAAACCTACACATTTTCATTGTAAACTTAAAAAGTATACATCAAAACCTACACATTTTCATTGTACACTTAAAAAATGTACATCAAAACTTACACATTTTCATTGTACACTTAAAAAATGTACATCAAAACCTACACATTTTCATTGTACACTTAAAAAATATACATCAAAACCTACACATTTTCATTGTACACTTAAAAAATATACATCAATACCTACACATTTTCATTGTACACTTAAAAAATGTACATCAAAACTACACATTTTCATTGTACACTTAAAAAATGTACATCAAAACTACACATTTTCATTGTACACTTAAAAAATATACATCAAAGCTTACACATTTTCATTGTACACTCATAAAATGTACATCAAAACTTACACATTTTCATTGTACACTTAAAAAATATACATTAAACCTACACATTTTCATTGTAAACTTAAAAAATATACATCAAAACTACACATTTTCATTGTAAACTTAAAAAATATACATCATAACTTACACATTTCATTGTACACTTAAAAAATATACATCAAAACCAACACATTTTCATTGTACACTTTAAAAATGTACATCAAAACCTACCCATTTTCATTGTACACTTAAAAAATGTACATCAAAACTTACACATTTTCATTGTACACTTAAAAAATGTACATCAAAACCTACACATTTTCATTGTACACTTAAAAAATATACATCAAAACCTACACATTTTCATTGTACACTTAAAAAATGTACATCAAAACGTACACATTTTCATTCTACAATTAAAAAATGTACATCAAAACTTACACATTTTCATTGTACACTTAAAAGATATACATCAAAACCTACACCTTTTTATTGTACACTTAAAAAATATACATCAAAACTTACACATTTTCATTGTACACTTAAATAATCTACATCAAAACCTACACATTTTCCTTGTACACTCATAAAATGTACAATAAAACTTACACATTTTCATTGTAAACTTAAAAAATATACATCAAAACTTACACATTTTCATTCTACACTTAAAAAATGTACATCAAAACTTACACATTTTCATTGTACACTTATAAAATGAACATCAACACTTACACATTTTCATAGTACACTCATAAAATGTACATCCAAACTTACACATTTTCATTGTAAACTTAAAAAATCTACATCAAAACCTACACATTTTCATTGTACACTTAAAAAATGTACATCAAAACTAAACATTTTCATTGTACACATAAAAAATATACATCAAAACTTACACGTTTTCATTGTACACTTATAAAATGAACATCAACACTTACACATTTTCATTGTACACTCATAAAATGTACATCAAAACTTACACATTTTCATTGTAAACCTAAAAAGTATACATGAAAACCTACACATTTTCATTGTAAACTTAAAAAATATACATCAAAACCTACACATTTTCATTGTAAACTTAAAAAATATACATCAAAACCTACACATTTTCATTGTACACTTAAAAAATGTACATCAAAACTTACACATTTTCATTGTACACTTAAAAAATGTACATCAAAACCTACACATTTTCATTGTACACTTAAAAAATATACATCAAAACCTACACATTTTCATTGTACACTTAAAAAATATACATCAATACCTACACATTTTCATTGTACACTTAAAAAATGTACATCAAAACTACACATTTTCATTGTACACTTAAAAAATGTACATCAAAACTACACATTTTCATTGTACACTTAAGAAATATACATCAAAGCTTACACATTTTCATTGTACACTCATAAAATGTACATCAAAACTTACACATTTTCATTGTACACTTAAAAAATATACATTAAACCTACACATTTTCATTGTAAACTTAAAAAATATACATCAAAACTACACATTTTCATTGTAAACTTAAAAAATATACACCAAAACCTACAGATTTTCATTGTAAACTTAAAAAATATACATCAAAACTTACACATTTTCGTTGTACACTTATAAAATGAGCATCAACACTTACACATTTTCATTGTACACTTAAAAAATGTACATCAAAACTTACACATTTTCATTGTACACTTAAAAAATGTACATCAAAACCTACACATTTTCATTGTACACTTAAAAAATATATATCAAAACCTACACATTTTCATTGTACACTTAAAAAATGTACATCAAAACGTACACATTTTCATTCTACACTTAAAAAATGTACATCAAAACTTACACATTTTCATTGTACACTTAAAAGATATACATCAAAACCTACACATTTTCATTGTACACTTAAAAAATATACATCAAAACTTACACATTTTCATTGTACACTTAAAAAATCTACATCAAAACCTACACATTTTCATTGTACACTCATAAAATGTACAATAAAACTTACACATTTTCATTGTAAACTTAAAAAATATACATCAAAACTTACACATTTTCATTCTACACTTAAAAAATGTTCATCAAAACCTACACATTTTCATTGTACACTCATAAAATGAAGATCATCACTTACACATTTTCATTGTAAACTAAAAAAATATACATCAAAACTTACACATTTTCATTGTACACTTAAAAAATGTACATCAAAACCTACACATTTTCATTGTACACTCATAAAATGTACATCAAAACTTACACATTTTCATTGTAAACTTAAAAAATATACATCAAAACCTACACATCTTCATTGTACACTTAAAAAATGTACATCAAAACTACACATTTTCATTGTACACTTAATAAATATACATCAAAACTTACACATTTTCATTGTAAACTTAAAAAATATACATCAAAACCTACACATTTTCATTGTAAACTTAAAAAATATACATCAAAACCTACACATTTTCATTGTACACTTAAAAAATATACATAAAAACCTACACATTTTCATTGTACACTTAAAAAATATACATCAAAGCTTACACATTTTCATTGTACACTCATAAAATATACATCAAAACTTACACATTTTCATTGTACACTTAAAAAATATACATCAAAACCTACACATTTTCATTGTACACTTAAAAAATATACATTAAACCTACACATTTTCATTGTACACTTAAAAAATGTACATCAAAACGTACACATTTTCATTCTACACTTAAAAAATGTACATCAAAACTTACACATTTTAATTGTACACTTAAAAGATATACATCAAAACCTACACATTTTCATTGTACACTTAAAAAATATACATCAAAACTTACACATTTTCATTGTACACTTAAAAAATCTACATCAAAACCTACACATTTTCATTGTACACTCATAAAATGTACAATAAAACTTACACATTTTCATTGTAAACTTAAAAAATATACATAAAAACCTACACATTTTCATTGTAAACTTAAAAAATATACATCAAATCCTACACATTTTCATTGTACACTTAAAAAATGTACATCAAAACTTACACATTTTCATTGTACACTTAAAAAATGTACATCAAAACCTACACATTTTCATTGTACACTTAAAAAATATACATCAAAACCTACACATTTTCATTGTACACTTAAAAAATATACATCAAAACCTACACATTTTCATTGTACACTTAAAAAATGTACATCAAAACTACACATTTTCATTGTACACTTAAAAAATGTACATCAAAACTAAACATTTTCATTGTACACATAAAAAATATACATCAAAACTTACACGTTTTCATTGTACACTTATAAAATGAACATCAACACTTACACATTTTCATTGTACACTCATAAAATGTACATCAAAACTTACACATTTTCATTGTAAACCTAAAAAGTATACATCAAAACCTACACATTTTCATTGTAAACTTAAAAAATATACATCAAAACCTACACATTTTCATTGTAAACTTAAAAAGTATACATCAAAACCTACACATTTTCATTGTACACTTAAAAAATGTACATCAAAACTTACACATTTTCATTGTACACTTAATAAATGTACATCAAAACCTACACATTTTCATTGTACACTTAAAAAATATACATCAAAACCTACACATTTTCATTGTACACTTAAAAAATATACATCAATACCTACATATTTTCATTGTACACTTAAAAAATGTACATCAAAACTACACATTTTCATTGTACACTTAAAAAATGTACATCAAAACTACACATTTTCATTGTACACTTAAAAAATATACATCAAAGCTTACACATTTTCATTGTACACTCATAAAATGTACATCAAAACTTACACATTTTCATTGTACACTTAAAAAATATACATTAAACCTACACATTTTCATTGTAAACTTAAAAAATATACATCAAAACTACACATTTTCATTGTAAACTTAAAAAATATACATCATAACTTACACATTTCATTGTACACTTAAAAAATATACATCAAAACCAACACATTTTCATTGTACACTTTAAAAATGTACATCAAAACCTACCCATTTTCATTGTACACTTAAAAAATGTACATCAAAACTTACACATTTTCATTGTACACTTAAAAAATGTACATCAAAACCTACACATTTTCATTGTACACTTAAAAAATATACATCAAAACCTACACATTTTCATTGTACACTTAAAAAATGTACATCAAAACGTACACATTTTCATTCTACACTTAAAAAATGTACATCAAAACTTACACATTTTCATTGTACACTTAAAAGATATACATCAAAACCTACACCTTTTTATTGTACACTTAAAAAATATACATCAAAACTTACACATTTTCATTGTAAACTTAAAAAGTATACATCAAAACCTACACATTTTCATTGTACACTTAAAAAATGTACATCAAAACCTACACATTTTCATTGTACACTTAAAAAATATACATCAAAACCTACACATTTTCATTGTACACTCATAAAATGTACATCCAAACTTACACATTTTCATTGTAAACTTAAAAAATCTACATCAAAACCTACACATTTTCATTGTACACTTAAAAAATGTACATCAAAACTAAACATTTTCATTGTACACATAAAAAATATACATCAAAACTTACACGTTTTCATTGTACACTTATAAAATGAACATCAACACTTACACATTTTCATTGTACACTCATAAAATGTACATCAAAACTTACACATTTTCATTGTAAACCTAAAAAGTATACATCAAAACCTACACATTTTCATTGTAAACTTAAAAAATATACATCAAAACCTACACATTTTCATTGTAAACTTAAAAAGTATACATCAAAACCTACACATTTTCATTGTACACTTAAAAAATGTACATCAAAACTTACACATTTTCATTGTACACTTAAAAAATGTACATCAAAACCTACACATTTTCATTGTACACTTAAAAAATATACATCAAAACCTACACATTTTCATTGTACACTTAAAAAATATACATGAATACCTACACATTTTCATTGTACACTTAAAAAATGTACATCAAAACTACACATTTTCATTGTACACTTAAAAAATGTACATCAAAACTACACATTTTCATTGTACACTTAAGAAATATACATCAAAGCTTACACATTTTCATTGTACACTCATAAAATGTACATCAAAACTTACACATTTTCATTGTACACTTAAAAAATATACATTAAACCTACACATTTTCATTGTAAACTTAAAAAATATACATCAAAACTACACATTTTCATTGTAAACTTAAAAAATATACATCATAACTTACACATTTCATTGTACACTTAAAAAATATACATCAAAACCAACACATTTTCATTGTACACTTTAAAAATTTACATCAAAACCTACCCATTTTCATTGTACACTTAAAAAATGTACATCAAAACTTACACATTTTCATTGTACACTTAAAAAATGTACATCAAAACCTACACATTTTCATTGTACACTTAAAAAATATACATCAAAACCTACACATTTTCATTGTACACTTAAAAAATGTACATCAAAACGTACACATTTTCATTCTACACTTAAAAAATGTACATCAAAACTTACACATTTTCATTGTACATTTAAAAGATATACATCAAAACCTACACCTTTTTATTGTACACTTAAAAAATATACATCAAAACTTACACATTTTCATTGTACACTTAAATAATCTACATCAAAACCTACACATTTTCATTGTACACTCATAAAATGTACAATAAAACTTACACATTTTCATTGTAAACTTAAAAAATATACATCAAAACTTACACATTTTCATTCTACACTTAAAAGATGTACATCAAAACCTACACATTTTCATTGTACACTCATAAAATGAAGATCAACACTTACACATTTTCATTGTAAACTTAAAAAATATACATCAAAACTTACACATTTTCATTGTACACTTAAAAAATGTACATCAAAACCTACACATTTTCATTGTACACTCATAAAATGTACATCAAAACTTACACATTTTCATTGTAAACTTAAAAAATATACATCAAAACCTACACACTCTCATTGTACACTTAAAAAATGTACATCAAAACTACACATTTTCATTGTACACTTAAAAATATACATCAAAACTTACACATTTTCATTGTAAACTTAAAAAATATACATCAAAACCTACCCATTTTCATTGTAAACTTAAAAAATATACATCAAAACCTACACATTTTCATTGTACACTTATAAAATGAGCATCAACACTTACACATTTTCATTGCACACTTATAAAATGTACATCAAAACTTACACATTTTCATTGTAAACTTATAAAATGAGCATCAACACTTACACATTTTCATTGTACACTTATAAAATGTACATCAAAACTTACACATTTTCATTGTAAACTTAAAAAATATACATCAAAACCTACATTTTTTCATTGTAAACTTAAAAAATATACATCAAAACCAACACATTTTCATTGTAAACATAAAAAATATACACCAAAACCTACAGATTTTCATTGTAAACTTAAAAATATACATCAAAACTTACACATTTTCGTTGTACACTTATAAAATGAGCATCAACACTTACACATTTTCATTGTACACTTAAAAAATGTACATCAAAACTTACACATTTTCATTGTACACTTAAAAAATGTACATCAAAACCTACACATTTTCATTGTACACTTAAAAAATATACATCAAAACCTACACATTTTCATTGTACACTTAAAAAATGTACATCAAAACGTACACATTTTCATTCTACACTTAAAAAATGTACATCAAAACTTACACATTTTCATTGTACACTTAAAAGATATACATCAAAACCTACACATTTTCATTGTACACTTAAAAAATATACATCAAAACTTACACATTTTCATTGTACACTTAAAAAATCTACATCAAAACCTACACATTTTCATTGTACACTCATAAAATGTACAATAAAACTTACACATTTTCATTGTAAACTTAAAAAATATACATAAAAACCTACACATTTTCATTGTAAACTTAAAAAATATACATCAAATCCTACACATTTTCATTGTACACTTAAAAAATGTACATCAAAACTTACACATTTTCATTGTACACTTAAAAAATGTACATCAAAACCTACACATTTTCATTGTACACTTAAAAAATATACATCAAAACCTACACATTTTCATTGTACACTTAAAAAATATACATCAAAACCTACACATTTTCATTGTACACTTAAAAAATGTACATCAAAACTACACATTTTCATTGTACACTTAAAAAATGTACATCAAAACTAAACATTTTCATTGTACACATAAAAAATATACATCAAAACTTACACGTTTTCATTGTACACTTATAAAATGAACATCAACACTTACACATTTTCATTGTACACTCATAAAATGTACATCAAAACTTACACATTTTCATTGTAAACCTAAAAAGTATACATCAAAACCTACACATTTTCATTGTAAACTTAAAAAATATACATCAAAACCTACACATTTTCATTGTAAACTTAAAAAGTATACATCAAAACCTACACATTTTCATTGTACACTTAAAAAATGTACATCAAAACTTACACATTTTCATTGTACACTTAAAAAATGTACATCAAAACCTACACATTTTCATTGTACACTTAAAAAATATACATCAAAACCTACACATTTTCATTGTACACTTAAAAAATATACATCAATACCTACACATTTTCATTGTACACTTAAAAAATGTACATCAAAACTACAAATTTTCATTGTACACTTAAAAAATGTACATCAAAACTACACATTTTCATTGTACACTTAAAAAATATACATCAAAGCTTACACATTTTCATTGTACACTCATAAAATGTACATCAAAACTTACACATTTTCATTGTACACTTAAAAAATATACATTAAACCTACACATTTTCATTGTAAACTTAAAAAATATACATCAAGACTACACATTTTCATTGTAAACTTAAAAAATATACATCATAACTTACACATTTCACTGTACACTTAAAAAATATACATCAAAACCAACACATTTTCATTGTACACTTTAAAAATGTACATCAAAACCTACCCATTTTCATTGTACACTTAAAAAATGTACATCAAAACTTACACATTTTCATTGTACACTTAAAAAATGTACATCAAAACCTACACATTTTCATTGTACACTTAAAAAATATACATCAAAACCTACACATTTTCATTGTACACTTAAAAAATGTACATCAAAACGTACACATTTTCATTCTACACTTAAAAAATGTACATCAAAACTTACACATTTTCATTGTACACTTAAAAGATATACATCAAAACCTACACCTTTTTATTGTACACTTAAAAAATATACATCAAAACTTACACATTTTCATTGTACACTTAAATAATCTACATCAAAACCTACACATTTTCATTGTACACTCATAAAATGTACAATAAAACTTACACATTTTCATTGTAAACTTAAAAAATATACATCAAAACTTACACATTTTCATTCTACACTTAAAAAATGTACATCAAAACCTACACATTTTCATTGTACACTCATAAAATGAAGATCAACACTTACACATTTTCATTGTAAACTTAAAAAATATACATCAAAACTTACACATTTTCATTGTACACTTAAAAAATGTACATCAAAACCTACACATTTTCATTGTACACTCATAAAATGTACATCAAAACTTACACATTTTCATTGTAAACTTAAAAAATATACATCAAAACCTACACACTCTCATTGTACACTTAAAAAATGTACATCAAAACTACACATTTTCATTGTACACTTAAAAATATACATCAAAACTTACACATTTTCATTGTAAACTTAAAAAATATACATCAAAACCTACCCATTTTCATTGTAAACTTAAAAAATATACATCAAAACCTACACATTTTCATTGTACACTTATAAAATGAGCATCAACACTTACACATTTTCATTGCACACTTATAAAATGTACATCAAAACTTACACATTTTCATTGTAAACTTATAAAATGAGCATCAACACTTACACATTTTCATTGTACACTTATAAAATGTACATCAAAACTTACACATTTTCATTGTAAACTTAAAAAATATACATCAAAACCTACATTTTTTCATTGTAAACTTAAAAAATATACATCAAAACCAACACATTTTCATTGTTAACATAAAAAATATACACCAAAACCTACAGATTTTCATTGTAAACTTAAAAATATACATCAAAACTTACACATTTTCGTTGTACACTTATAAAATGAGCATCAACACTTACACCTTTTCATTGTACACTTAAAAAATGTACATCAAAACTTACACATTTTCATTGTACACTTAAAAAATGTACATCAAAACCTACACATTTTCATTGTACACTTAAAAAATATACATCAAAACCTACACATTTTCATTGTACACTTAAAAAATGTACATCAAAACGTACACATTTTCATTCTACACTTAAAAAATGTACATCAAAACTTACACATTTTCATTGTACACTTAAAAGATATACATCAAAACCTACACATTTTCATTGTACACATAAAAAATATACATCAAAACTTACACATTTTCATTGTACACTTAAAAAATCTACATCAAAACCTACACATTTTCATTGTACACTCATAAAATGTACAATAAAACTTACACATTTTCATTGTAAACTTAAAAAATATACATAAAAACCTACACATTTTCATTGTAAACTTAAAAAATATACATCAAATCCTACACATTTTCATTGTACACTTAAAAAATGTACATCAAAACTTACACATTTTCATTGTACACTTAAAAAATGTACATCAAAACCTACACATTTTCATTGTACACTTAAAAAATATACATCAAAACCTACACATTTTCATTGTACACTTAAAAAATATACATCAAAACCTACACATTTTCATTGTACACTTAAAAAATGTACATCAAAACTACACATTTTCATTGTACACTTAAAAAATGTACATCAAAACTAAACATTTTCATTGTACACATAAAAAATATACATCAAAACTTACACGTTTTCATTGTACACTTATAAAATGAACATCAACACTTACACATTTTCATTGTACACTCATAAAATGTACATCAAAACTTACACATTTTCATTGTAAACCTAAAAAGTATACATCAAAACCTACACATTTTCATTGTAAACTTAAAAAATATACATCAAAACCTACACATTTTCATTGTAAACTTAAAAAGTATACATCAAAACCTACACATTTTCATTGTACACTTAAAAAATGTACATCAAAACTTACACATTTTCATTGTACACTTAAAAAATGTACATCAAAACCTACACATTTTCATTGTACACTTAAAAAATATACATCAAAACCTACACATTTTCATTGTACACTTAAAAAATATACATCAATACCTACACATTTTCATTGTACACTTAAAAAATGTACATCAAAACTACACATTTTCATTGTACACTTAAAAAATGTACATCAAAACTACACATTTTCATTGTACACTTAAAAAATATACATCAAAGCTTACACATTTTCATTGTACACTCATAAAATGTACATCAAAACTTACACATTTTCATTGTACACTTAAAAAATATACATTAAACCTACACATTTTCATTGTAAACTTAAAAAATATACATCAAAACTACACATTTTCATTGTAAACTTAAAAAATATACATCATAACTTACACATTTCACTGTACACTTAAAAAATATACATCAAAACCAACACATTTTCATTGTACACTTTAAAAATGTACATCAAAACCTACCCATTTTCATTGTACACTTAAAAAATGTACATCAAAACTTACACATTTTCATTGTACACTTAAAAAATGTACATCAAAACCTACACATTTTCATTGTACACTTAAAAAATATACATCAAAACCTACACATTTTCATTGTACACTTAAAAAATGTACATCAAAACGTACACATTTTCATTCTACACTTAAAAAATGTACATCAAAACTTACACATTTTCATTGTACACTTAAAAGATATACATCAAAACCTACACCTTTTTATTGTACACTTAAAAAATATACATCAAAACTTACACATTTTCATTGTACACTTAAATAATCTACATCAAAACCTACACATTTTCATTGTACACTCATAAAATGTACAATAAAACTTACACATTTTCATTGTAGACTTAAAAAATATACATCAAAACTTACACATTTTCATTCTACACTTAAAAAATGTACATCAAAACCTACACATTTTCATTGTACACTCATAAAATGAAGATCAACACTTACACATTTTCATTGTAAACTTAAAAAATATACATCAAAACTTACACATTTTCATTGTACACTTAAAAAATGTACATCAAAACCTACACATTTTCATTGTTAACTCATAAAATGTACATCAAAACTTACACATTTTCATTGTAAACTTAAAAAATATACATCAAAACCTACACACTCTCATTGTACACTTAAAAAATGTACATCAAAACTACACATTTTCATTGTACACTTAAAAATATACATCAAAACTTACACATTTTCATTGTAAACTTAAAAAATATACATCAAAACCTACCCATTTTCATTGTAAACTTAAAAAATATACATCAAAACCTACACATTTTCATTGTACACTTATAAAATGAGCATCAACACTTACACATTTTCATTGCACACTCATAAAATGGACATCAAAACTTACACATTTTCATTGTAAACTTATAAAATGAGCATCAACACTTACACATTTTCATTGTACACTTATAAAATGTACATCAAAACTTACACATTTTCATTGTAAACTTAAAAAATATACATCAAAACCTACATTTTTTCATTGTAAACTTAAAAAATATACATCAAAACCAACACATTTTCATTGTAAACTTAAAAAATATACACCAAAACCTACAGATTTTCATTGTAAACTTAAAAAATATACATCAAAACTTACACATTTTCGTTGTACACTTATAAAATGAGCATCAACACTTACACATTTTCATTGTACACTTAAAAAATGTACATCAAAACTTACACATTTTCATTGTACACTTAAAAAATGTACATCAAAACCTACACATTTTCATTGTACACTTAAAAAATATATATCAAAACCTACACATTTTCATTGTACACTTAAAAAATGTACATCAAGACGTACACATTTTCATTCTACACTTAAAAAATGTACATCAAAACTTACACATTTTCATTGTACACTTAAAAGATATACATCAAAACCTACACATTTTCATTGTACACTTAAAAAATATACATCAAAACTTACACATTTTCATTGTACACTTAAAAAATCTACATCAAAACCTACACATTTTCATTGTACACTCATAAAATGTACAATAAAACTTACACATTTTCATTGTAAACTTAAAAAATATACATCAAAACTTACACATTTTCATTCTACACTTAAAAAATGTTCATCAAAACCTACACATTTTCATTGTACACTCATAAAATGAAGATCATCACTTACACATTTTCATTGTAAACTAAAAAAATATACATCAAAACTTACACATTTTCATTGTACACTTAAAAAATGTACATCAAAACCTACACATTTTCATTGTACACTCATAAAATGTACATCAAAACTTACACATTTTCATTGTAAACTTAAAAAATATACATCAAAACCTACACATCTTCATTGTACACTTAAAAAATGTACATCAAAACTACACATTTTCATTGTACACTTAATAAATATACATCAAAACTTACACATTTTCATTGTAAACTTAAAAAATATACATCAAAACCTACACATTTTCATTGTAAACTTAAAAAATATACATCAAAACCTACACATTTTCATTGTACACTTAAAAAATATACATAAAAACCTACACATTTTCATTGTACACTTAAAAAATATACATCAAAGCTTACACATTTTCATTGTACACTCATAAAATATACATCAAAACTTACTTATTTTCATTGTACACTTAAAAAATATACATCAAAACCTACACATTTTCATTGTACACTTAAAAAATATACATTAAACCTACACATTTTCATTGTAAACTTAAAAAATATACATCAAAACTACACATTTTCAATGTACACATAAAAAATGTACATCAAAACCTACACATTTTCATTGTACACTCATAAAATGTACATCAAAACTGACACATTTTCATTGTACACTTAAAAAATGTACATCAAAACCTACACATTTTCATTGTACACTCATAAAATGTACATCAACACTTACACATTTTCGTTGTAAACTTAAAAAATATACATCAAAACTTACACATTTTCATTGTACACTTAAAAATATACAACAAAACTTACACATTTTCATTGTACACTTAAAAAATATACATCAACACTTACACATTTTCATTGCACTTTCATAAAATGAACATCAACACTTACACATTTTCATTGTACACTCGTAAAATGTACATCAAAACTGACACATTTTCATTGTAAACTTAAAAAATATACATCAAAACATACACATTTTCATTGTACACTTAAAAAATTTACATCAAAACTACACATTTTCATTGTACACATAAAAAATATACATCAAAACTTACACATTTTCATTGTACACTTATAAAATGAACATCAACACTTACACATTTTCATTGTACACTCATAAAATGTACATCAAAACTTACACATTTTCATTGTAAACTTAAGAAATCTACATCAAAACCTACACATTTTCATTGTAAACTTAAAAAATATACATCACAACCTACACATTTTCTATGTACACTAAGAAAATGTACATCAAAACTACACATTTTCATTGTACACATAAAAATATACATCAAAACTTACACATTTTCATTGTACACTTATAAAATGAGCATCAACACTTACACATTTTCATTGTACACTCATAAAATGTACATCAAAACTTACACATTTTCATTGTAAACTTATAAAATGAGCATCAACACTTACACATTTTCATTGTACACTTATAAAATGTACATCAAAACATACACATTTTCATTGTAAACTTAAAAAATATACATCAAAACCTACATTCTTTCATTGTAAACTTAAAAAATATACATCAAAACCAACACATTTTCATTGTAAACTTAAAAAATATACATCAAAACCTACACATTTTCATTGTAAACTTAAAAAATATACATCAAAACTTACACATTTTCATTGTACACTTATAAAATGAGCATCAACACTTACACATTTTCATTGTACACTTAAAAAATGTACATCAAAGCTTACACATTTTCATTGTACACTTAAAAAATGTACATCAAAACCTACACATTTTCATTGTACACTTAAAAAATGTACATCAAAACGTACACATTTTCATTGTACACTTAAAAGATATACATCAAAACCTACACATTTTCATTGTACACTTAAAAAATATACATCAAAACTTACACATTTTCATTGTACACTTAAAAAATCTACATCAAAACCTACACATTTTCATTGTACACTCATAAAATGTACAATAAAACTTACACATTTTCATTGTAAACTTAAAAAATATACATCAAAACTTAAACATTTTCATTCTACACTTAAAAAATGTACATCAAAACCTACACATCTTCATTGTACACTCATAAAATGAAGATCAACACTTACACATTTTCATTGTAAACTTAAAAAATATACATCAAAACTTACACATTTTCATTGTACACTTAAAAAATGTACATCAAAACCTACACATTTTCATTGTACACTCATAAGATGTACATCAAAACTTACACATGTTCATTGTAAACTTAAAAAATATATATCAAAACCTACACATTTTCATTGTACACTTAAAAAATGTACATCAAAACTACACATTTTCATTGTACACTTAATAAATATACATCAAAACTTACACATTTTCATTGTAAACTTAAAAAATATACATCAAATCCTACACATTTTCATTGTCCACTTAAAAAATGTACATCAAAACCTACACTCATAAAATGTTCATCAAAACTTACACATTTTCATTGTACACTTATAAAATTAACATCAACACTTACACATTTTCACTGTACACTCATAAAATGTACATCAAAACTTACACATTTTCATTGTAAACTTAAAAAATATACATCAAAACTTACACATTTTCATTGTACACTTAGAAAATATACATCAAAGCCTACACATTTTCATTGTACACTTTAAAAATATACATCAAAACCTACTGATTTTCATTGTAAACTTAAATAATATACATCAAAACCTACACATTTTCATTGTACACTTAAAAAATGTACATCAAAACTACACATTTTCATTGAACACTTAAAAAATGTACATCAAAACCTACACATTTTCATTGTACACTTAAAAAATGTACATCAAAACCTACACATTTTCATTGTACACTTAAAAAATGTACATCAAAACTTACACATTTTCATTGTACACTTAAAAAATGTACATCAAAACCTACACATTTTCATTGTACACTTAAAAAATATATATCAAAACCTACACATTTTCATTGTACACTTAAAAAATGTACATCAAAACGTACACATTTTCATTCTACACTTAAAAAATGTACATCAAAACTTACACATTTTCATTGTACACTTAAAAGATATACATCAAAACCTACACATTTTCATTGTACACTTAAAAAATATACATCAAAACTTACACATTTTCATTGTACACTTAAAAAATCTACATCAAAACCTACACATTTTCATTGTACACTCATAAAATGTACAATAAAACTTACACATTTTCATTGTAAACTTAAAAAATATACATCAAAACTTACACATTTTCATTCTACACTTAAAAAATGTTCATCAAAACCTACACATTTTCATTGTACACTCATAAAATGAAGATCATCACTTACACATTTTCATTGTAAACTAAAAAAATATACATCAAAACTTACACATTTTCATTGTACACTTAAAAAATGTACATCAAAACCTACACATTTTCATTGTACACTCATAAAATGTACATCAAAACTTACACATTTTCATTGTAAACTTAAAAAATATACATCAAAACCTACACATCTTCATTGTACACTTAAAAAATGTACATCAAAACTACACATTTTCATTGTACACTTAATAAATATACATCAAAACTTACACATTTTCATTGTAAACTTAAAAAATATACATCAAAACCTACACATTTTCATTGTAAACTTAAAAAATATACATCAAAACCTACACATTTTCATTGTACACTTAAAAAATATACATAAAAACCTACACATTTTCATTGTACACTTAAAAAATATACATCAAAGCTTACACATTTTCATTGTACACTCATAAAATATACATCAAAACTTACACATTTTCATTGTACACTTAAAAAATATACATCAAAACCTACACATTTTCATTGTACACTTAAAAAATATACATTAAACCTACACATTTTCATTGTAAACTTAAAAAATATACATCAAAACTACACATTTTCAATGTACACATAAAAAATGTACATCAAAACCTACACATTTTCATTGTACACTCATAAAATGTACATCAAAACTGACACATTTTCATTGTACACTTAAAAAATGTACATCAAAACCTACACATTTTCATTGTACACTCATAAAATGTACATCAACACTTACACATTTTCGTTGTAAACTTAAAAAATATACATCAAAACTTACACATTTTCATTGTACACTTAAAAATATACAACAAAACTTACACATTTTCATTGTACACTTAAAAAATATACATCAACACTTACACATTTTCATTGCACTTTCATAAAATGAACATCAACACTTACACATTTTCATTGTACACTCGTAAAATGTACATCAAAACTGACACATTTTCATTGTAAACTTAAAAAATATACATCAAAACTTACACATTTTCATTGTACACTTAAAAAATTTACATCAAAACTACACATTTTCATTGTACACATAAAAAATATACATCAAAACTTACACATTTTCATTGTACACTTATAAAATGAACATCAACACTTACACATTTTCATTGTACACTCATAAAATGTACATCAAAACTTACACATTTTCATTGTAAACTTAAGAAATCTACATCAAAACCTACACATTTTCATTGTAAACTTAAAAAATATACATCACAACCTACACATTTTCTATGTACACTAAGAAAATGTACATCAAAACTACACATTTTCATTGTACACATAAAAATATACATCAAAACTTACACATTTTCATTGTACACTTATAAAATGAGCATCAACACTTACACATTTTCATTGTACACTCATAAAATGTACATCAAAACTTACACATTTTCATTGTAAACTTATAAAATGAGCATCAACACTTACACGTTTTCATTGTACACTTATAAAATGTACATCAAAACATACACATTTTCATTGTAAACTTAAAAAATATACATCAAAACCTACATTCTTTCATTGTAAACTTAAAAAATATACATCAAAACCAACACATTTTCATTGTAAACTTAAAAAATATACATCAAAACCTACACATTTTCATTGTAAACTTAAAAAATATACATCAAAACCTACACATTTTCATTGTAAACTTAAAAAATATACATCAAAACTTACACATTTTCATTGTACACTTATAAAATGAGCATCAACACTTACACATTTTCATTGTAAACTTAAAAAATATACATCAAAACTTACACATTTTCATTGTACACTTAAAAAATGTACATCAAAACCTACACATTTTCATTGTACACTCATAAGATGTACATCAAAACTTACACATGTTCATTGTAAACTTAAAAAATATATATCAAAACCTACACATTTTCATTGTACACTTAAAAAATGTACATCAAAACTACACATTTTCATTGTACACTTAATAAATATACATCAAAACTTACACATTTTCATTGTAAACTTAAAAAATATACATCAAATCCTACACATTTTCATTGTCCACTTAAAAAATGTACATCAAAACCTACACTCATAAAATGTTCATCAAAACTTACACATTTTCATTGTACACTTATAAAATTAACATCAACACTTACACATTTTCATTGTACACTCATAAAATGTACATCAAAACTTACACATTTTCATTGTAAACTTAAAAAATATACATCAAAACTTACACATTTTCATTGTACACTTAGAAAATATACATCAAAGCCTACACATTTTCATTGTACACTTTAAAAATATACATCAAAACCTACTGATTTTCATTGTAAACTTAAATAATATACATCAAAACCTACACATTTTCATTGTACACTTAAAAAATGTACATCAAAACTACACATTTTCATTGAACACTTAAAAAATGTACATCAAAACCTACACATTTTCATTGTACACTTAAAAAATGTACATCAAAACCTACACATTTTCATTGTACACTCATAAAATGTACATCAAAACTTACACATTTTCATTGTGCACTTATAAAATGAACATCAACACTTACACTTTTTCATTGTACACTCATAAAATGTACATAAAAAATTAACATTTTCATTGTAAACTTAAAAAATGTACATCCAAACTTACACATTTTCATTGTAAACTTAAAAAGTCTACATCAAAACCTACACATTTTCATTGTACACTTAAAAAATGTACATCAAAACTAAACATTTTCATTGTACACATAAAAAATATACATCAAAACTTACACGTTTTCATTGTACACTTATAAAATGAACATCAACACTTACACATTTTCATTGTACACTCATAAAATGTACATCAAAACTTACACATTTTCATTGTAAACCTAAAAAGTATACATCAAAACCTACACATTTTCATTGTAAACTTAAAGAATATACATCAAAACCTACACATTTTCATTGTAAACTTAAAAAGTATACATCAAAACCTACACATTTTCATTGTACACTTAAAAAATGTACATCAAAACTTACACATTTTCATTGTACACTTAAAAAATGTACATCAAAACCTACACATTTTCATTGTACACTTAAAAAATATACATCAAAACCTACACATTTTCATTGTACACTTAAAAAATATACATCAATACCTACACATTTTCATTGTACACTTAAAAAATGTACATCAAAACTACACATTTTCATTGTACACTTAAAAAATGTACATAAAAACTACACATTTTCATTGTACACTTAAAAAATATACATCAAAGCTTACACATTTTCATTGTACACTCATAAAATGTACATCAAAACTTACACATTTTCATTGTACACTTAAAAAATATACATTAAACCTACACATTTTCATTGTAAACTTAAAAAATATACATCAAAACTACACATTTTCATTGTAAACTTAAAAAATATACATCATAACTTACACATTTCATTGTACACTTAAAAAATATACATCAAAACCAACACATTTTCATTGTACACTTTAAAAATGTACATCAAAACCTACCCATTTTCATTGTACACTTAAAAAATGTACATCAAAACTTACACATTTTCATTGTACACTTAAAAAATGTACATCAAAACCTACACATTTTCATTGTACACTTAAAAAATATACATCAAAACCTACACATTTTCATTGTACACTTAAAAAATGTACATCAAAACGTACACATTTTCATTCTACACTTAAAAAATGTACATCAAAACTTACACATTTTCATTGTACACTTAAAAGATATACATCAAAACCTACACCTTTTTATTGTACACTTAAAAAATATACATCAAAACTTACACATTTTCATTGTACACTTAAATAATCTACATCAAAACCTACACATTTTCATTGTACACTCGTAAAATGTACAATAAAACTTACACATTTTCATTGTAAACTTAAAAAATATACATCAAAACTTACACATTTTCATTCTACACTTAAAAGATGTACATCAAAACCTACACATTTTCATTGTACACTCATAAAATGTACATCAAAACTTACACATTTTCATTGTAAACTTAAAAAATATACATCAAAACCTACACACTCTCATTGTACACTTAAAAAATGTACATCAAAACTACACATTTTCATTGTACACTTAAAAATATACATCAAAACTTACACATTTTCATTGTAAACTTAAAAAATATACATCAAAACCTACCCATTTTCATTGTAAACTTAAAAAATATACATCAAAACCTACACATTTTCATTGTACACTTATAAAATGAGCATCAACACTTACACATTTTCATTGCACACTCATAAAATGTACATCAAAACTTACACATTTTCATTGTAAACTTATAAAATGAGCATCAACACTTACACATTTTCATTGTACACTTAAAAAATATACATCAAAGCTTACACATTTTCATTGTACACTCATAAAATATACATCAAAACTTACACATTTTCATTGTACACTTAAAAAATATACATCAAAACCTACACATTTTCATTGTACACTTAAAAAATATACATTAAACCTACACATTTTCATTGTAAACTTAAAAAATATACATCAAAACTACACATTTTCAATGTACACATAAAAAATGTACATCAAAACCTACACATTTTCATTGTACACTCATAAAATGTACATCAAAACTGACACATTTTCATTGTACACTTAAAAAATGTACATCAAAACCTACACATTTTCATTGTACACTCATAAAATGTACATCAACACTTACACATTTTCATTGTAAACTTAAAAAATATACATCAAAACTTACACATTTTCATTGTACACTTAAAAATATACAACAAAACTTACACATTTTCATTGTACACTTAAAAAATATACATCAACACTTACACATTTTCATTGCACTTTCATAAAATGAACATCAACACTTACACATTTTCATTGTACACTCGTAAAATGTACATCAAAACTGACACATTTTCATTGTAAACTTAAAAAATATACATCAAAACTTACACATTTTCATTGTACACTTAAAAAATGTACATCAAAACTACACATTTTCATTGTACACATAAAAAATATACATCAAAACTTACACATTTTCATTGTACACTTATAAAATGAACATCAACACTTACACATTTTCATTGTACACTCATAAAATGTACATCAAAACTTACACATTTTCATTGTAAACTTAAGAAATCTACATCAAAACCTACACATTTTCATTGTAAACTTAAAAAATATACATCACAACCTACACATTTTCTATGTACACTAAGAAAATGTACATCAAAACTACACATTTTCATTGTACACATAAAAATATACATCAAAACTTACACATTTTCATTGTACACTTATAAAATGAGCATCAACACTTACACATTTTCATTGTACACTCATAAAATGTACATCAAAACTTACACATTTTCATTGTAAACTTATAAAATGAGCATCAACACTTACACATTTTCATTGTACACTTATAAAATGTACATCAAAACTTACACATTTTCATTGTAAACTTAAAAAGTATACATCAAAACCAACATTTTTTCATTGTAAACTTAAAAAATATACATCAAAACCAACACATTTTCATTGTAAACTTAAAAAATATACATCAAAACCTACACATTTTCATTGTAAACTTAAAAAATATACATCAAAACTTACACATTTTCATTGTACACTTATAAAATGAGCATCAACACTTACACATTTTCATTGTACACTTAAAAAATGTACATCAAAGCTTACACATTTTCATTGTACACTTAAAAAATGTACATCAAAACCTACACATTTTCATTGTACACTTAAAAAATATACATCAAAACCTACACATTTTCATTGTACACTTAAAAAATGTACATCAAAACGTACACATTTTCATTGTACACTTAAAAGATATACATCAAAACCTACACATTTTCATTGTACACTTAAAAAATATACATCAAAACTTACACATTTTCATTGTACACTTAAAAAATCTACATCAAAACCTACACATTTTCATTGTACACTCATAAAATGTACAATAAAACTTACACATTTTCATTGTAAACTTAAAAAATATACATCAAAACTTAAACATTTTCATTCTACACTTAAAAAATGTACATCAAAACCTACACATCTTCATTGTACACTCATAAAATGAAGATCAACACTTACACATTTTCATTGTAAACTTAAAAAATATACATCAAAACTTACACATTTTCATTGTACACTTAAAAAATGTACATCAAAACCTACACATTTTCATTGTACACTCATAAGATGTACATCAAAACTTACACATGTTCATTGTAAACTTAAAAAATATATATCAAAACCTACACATTTTCATTGTACACTTAAAAAATGTACATCAAAACTACACATTTTCATTGTACACTTAATAAATATACATCAAAACTTACACATTTTCATTGTAAACTTAAAAAATATGCATCAAATCCTACACATTTTCATTGTCCACTTAAAAAATGTACATCAAAACCTACACATTTTCATTGTACACTCATAAAATGTTCATCAAAACTTACACATTTTCATTGTACACTTATAAAATTAACATCAACACTTACACATTTTCATTGTACACTCATAAAATGTACATCAAAACTTACACATTTTCATTGTAAACTTAAAAAATATACATCAAAACTTACACATTTTCATTGTACACTTAGAAAATATACATCAAAGCCTACACATTTTCATTGTACACTTAAAAAATATACATCAAAACCTACTGATTTTCATTGTAAACTTAAATAATATACATCAAAACTGTTACGCTCCTTTTGCGTTTTGCTTACACCTACTACCTTTCCCTTTCCTTACTAGCGTATTCCGCAGGATCGTTACAGGGTACTACCAAGTAACACAACACACTACAGCATAGCATAACATTTATTATAGTGAAAGGTGTTAAATATTAACAAGCATTTAGTTAAAAAACAATAATTTTAACAATGGACTCCGTTACGTAGTAACTTATAAATATTAAAATGAAACCACCAACTTGATAATGAACGCTATTAAATATTAACATGAAAATTCTAAAATGAAAACAAGAACCTTTCCTATATTTGGACTCAGTTAATTACAGAGAAAATACTAGCTGGAAATCTTGCGTACAGTCTGTGACAATATCCACTAACTAAACTACCGAGTTGCTCTCCGGTTTACTGATAAGGGGCCTCGTACAGAGCAATCCCCCTTTGTTAACTGTCCCTCTGGAGTTTTCCCACTCCTACAAAGTATTATTAACAAAACTGATACTCATCCCGATGTCGGCACTAGAAGATATAGGATGTACGGAGAACTTCCAGCCTGGAGTAGCCACGCCCTGGTCGACAGTGTACAACGGTGTCCTCAGCTTTCACCGCCATTCATCGAAGCCTCCTTGCACATAGGCGACGTCTCTAACCAGACTTAACTGGCTCAACCACCTCAGAAGTCCATACCGCTCCTTTGCCAAAGGGAACCACATGCACCAAGTCGAATTCCATGTAACTGGGAGAATGAAGCTTATGCGCCTATCTTGCATTCCCCACGACCAGTGGGTGCCGACTTGCACTGGTGCCCGGGTTCTACTTCCCCTTGTTGATGGCGGACGAACTCCTGGTCACATCTCACGGTAGACTCCAAAAAAAAACGCACACTAACTACGCAGTAGAAACCCATAGACCACAGGCTTTTGTCTCTGGCGTCATCTCAAGCTGTTCCATCTCTTGCCGACCACCCTCTCTTTTTGGCTCTTCCAACTGCTGTTCGTGCCCCCCACTAATTAATCCGTTACACTCCCCCCCTTTAATCTATTGTGAAACAATAGCCTTGAAGAGGTGAACCCTTCATCCTACCCCGGAGAACATCTCAGTTTACAATTCCTATTCCTATTATTTCTTCAATTGAGACACATGCGCAAAGCTTGATTTTCCAGTCCCGCTCTCCGTCAATCGCACTGAGACTGGAGATGTGAATTCTTCTATAAGCCATGGGCCCTTATATCTCGGGGCGAGTTTAGCCGTGTACTTATTACTTGCCTTACTCTGGGGATGATTCTGTACGTACACTATATCGCCAACCTGAAAGTGAGGAGCTTGTCGTCCCGCATTATAGTACTTAGCCACTTTATCTCTAGCCTTCAATAAATTACGTCTGACCCGTTTCCAGGTCTCCCGAATCTCGGACTCGCTTACTTTATCCGGCAAAATGTCCTTAATCCCCCATAAATTAGATAGAGGACAGTTAGGCTGGAATTTAAACATTAACCTGAACGGGCTCTCGCCATGACTCTCGTGCCTAGCCGCATTAAATGCAAATTGCAACCAGTACAAGTTCTGGTCCCACTTGGTGTGATCATCTGAGTGATAGGCAATCAACGCATTCTTCAGGTTTCTATTAACCCTTTCACTTTGTGACGCCTTAGGATAGTAGGGTACCATGAATACGTTACGAATGCCACTTCCCCAACAAAACGATTTAAACGCCCTTGACTTAAAACACGTGGCATTATCCGAAACGACTTCCTCCGGTACTCCGAAGACAGCAATTATGCCTTGCAATTCCTTAATCACATTATGGGTGTTCGCTTCACGAACTGCTCGTATCCAAACATATTTTGTAAACGCATCAACTATCACCAGCGCATGTTTATTTCCCATCTTGCTCCTCGGAAATGGTCCGATGTAATCGACAAACAATCTCTCCATTGGCCGTTCAGCTACCTTGGAGGCCAAATACCCCACTTGCTTACTCTTTACAGGCTTGCTCTGTTTACACCTACGACACTGAGCTACTCTCTGGGTTATCTCTTTATCCATTCCTTTCCATCTGAAATACTGTTTGATCCTAGCTCTGGTTTTAAACCCCCCTAAGTGCCCCCCACTAGGCGCTTCGTGAAAATAGGTAAACAGCTCTGGCACTAAGCTCTTTGGTACCAGAATCTTTGCGTCCTGCGTTCTATTTTTACAACACAATACTCCATCCTGTACGACATATTTTGGTACTCCTTCCCCCCCCTCAACCTGTTGCAATAGGGGCCCCAATTCACTATCGTTACGTTGATAGGTCCGGATATCTTCAAACAACGAGGGAAGATTTGATAATATTGTACATACTTTTCCTGAAACTTGTTCACAATTATCCACTGGCGTATCATACATCCTTGACAGAGCATCCGCTATTGAATTACTCGAACTTCTGACATGTTTTACTGTGAACTTAAAGCTAGATAATTTTAATGCCCATCTGGCAATTTTCCCTGCTTTCCTCGGTTTCGCTAAGACCCATGATATCGCCTGATTGTCTGTTTCTAATTGAAATTCGGTATGTTCCAGGTAAAATCGATATTTCTCCAAGCCATATAACACCGCTAGGGCCTCCAATTCGTAAATTGAATATTTTCTCTCGGTCGCTGATAATCTTCGTGATGCATAAGCCACTGCTTTCCTCCCCTCGGCAGATTCTAATAGCAATACTGCCGAAATCGCTCCCGACGAGGCATCCGTTTGAAGCACAAATTTTTTTGAGAAGTCCGGTACTGCCAATATTGGAGGTGACATTAAACATTCCTTTAATTTAATAAACGCCTTTTCTTGCTCTATATCCCAATGAAACTTTACTCCTTTCTTACGTAATCTATTTAATGGTTCAGCCAAATCTGCATAAACGGGGATAAACTTCGAAAAATAATTAACCATTCCCAAAAATCTTGCTATATGCTTAACCGACCGTGGTCGCGGATATTCGCGAATCTTAAGTACTCTGTCAGGATCTACTCGTACTCCCTGTGACGAGATAATATGCCCCAAGAATCTCAATTCTGAAGTAGCGAACTTCACTTTTTGCGGATTAACTGTTAATCCAGCGTTACGTAATCTCGTAAACACCTCTCTTATATGGCAAAGATGTTCCTCAAAAGTACTCGAATAAATACAAAGATCATCTAAGTAATGATAAAGATAAGTAAATTTAATATCCCCAAAGATCTTATCTAGTAACTGTGTTAAGACCTGAGCTCCAACCGCCAAACCGAAAGGTAGTGAAGTAAATTCAAACAAATTATAATCTGTGGTGAAAGCTGTATACCGTCGAGAATTCTCATGTAAAGGGATCTGGTAATACGCACTGTTTAAATCCAAAGTTGTAAAATATCTTGCTCCTGCAAACCAATGAAATGAGTAATGAATATGGGGTAATGGGGTTGAATCAATCCGCAGTTTCTGGTTCAACTGTCTATAATCTACTACTAACCGCACGTCATTATTTGCCTTTGGTACTACGAACACCGGACTTGAATAATTTGACTGGGAGTGTACTATCACTCCAGTTTCTAACATTTCGTTTACTTTCTTTCTTAATAAATTTAGCCGATTTGGGGGTAGCCGATAAGGCGATAATCGTACCGGTGTTTGATCTTGTAACTGAATTTCATATTGCATAAGGTTCGTTCGTCCCAGGCGTTTCGTTAATACATCGGTAAACTCATCCAAAAGTGGTTGTAATTTACTCTGTTGTTGCGATGATAAATATCCCAGATCAATTTCCCTGTTTAACCGTTCTTCTTCCACATTAGAAATAACTGTACCCCCTGGACTCTGTTTTAACCAAGTTTGTAATGGAATATAAGTACTTGGCTGAAAACCGAAATAAGCTTTTGCTCTCGCTAAATCCACTACCATTTGTGTATGTCTAACAAAATCCGCTCCTAAGATCAGTGGTACAAATAATTCCTCTATGACATAAACTTTATAGTTCCAACGAAACTCCCCAATTTTCAATGGAATTACTAAGGATCCAATAATCTTCAACGGGCTGCTATCTACCGTAATGAATTGTGTTTCCTCAACCATTAGATCTCTACGCTTATCCTTAATATACTGTGCATTAACTAATGTTACCACACTACCCGTGTCAATCAACGCGAATGAGGGAATCCTATTTACCTCTATCTTCATAAAAGGCAATTCTTTATGCACTAAACCCTGTATTGCATTTATTCCGTGAACCAGCCTGTCCCTTAATTGTCAGGAATTCCTCCCGAAAGACGAGTTTTGAAATATCTGCTCTCCCTTAAGCCGTTTAACGTCACAATCTTTTACCATATGACCTGGCTTATTACAGTAATAACACACGAACACTTGTTTACTCTCTTGTTTCGTTAGTTCGGTATTCGATAGTGGCTGCCCCATTTGAATCTGAGACCCGCACGTATTTAAACTTGGCAATTGTGTACATTTCAAAGCTACCTCCTCCAACTCTTTAAAGGTCGTGGGCTTTGATTTACTCAAAAATAATGACCGGAGTTCGATATGAACTGTATTCTGTAATATATTACTCACAATCTCTTCTTCTGAAAGTACTACTTTTAGTGCCAAGGCTACCAACTTCTGCTGATTAATATAATCTAAAATACTTTCCGAAGTCCGTTGTAGCCTAAAAAAATGTCGATATAGGAGCTCATGAATTTGTGCTGATGACAGAAACATATGTAACACCTTACTATGAAAACTATCTAACGAGCCCTCTTCTGCAATTATTTGTAACAACACCGACTGTAAATTCAAGCCTACAAAAGGTTGTAACATCTGTAACACAGTCACTTGTGGTGTTCGGAAAGCTTCAGCTTGCATTTTAGCTTTCACCAAACAAATGAGAAAATCAAATATGTCGTCTGGTGATTTTACCTCAAATATTTTTAATGACGCTAAGAACGCTTGCCATGGATTCGGTACAACAAGTTTCGCGAATTTAACTTGAAGTAGCTCTGGATTGATATTCTCAGTATTTCCTGAACCAGTTGCTCCTTTATTTTCAATTCCGGTGGCATCTAATTGTGTTGCTAATGACGACAAGCGCCTCCCCAACTTATGAAGCTGTTCATTATTTTCTCCTTCTAACAATCGTGCATTTTCCTTTATCCTAAAACTCCAATACTTTAACCTTCCAACTATTCTTCGTTTCTGACTCGGTGTGATTTCCGATAACCTAAGTTCTTTTAACATTTCATCAAATAAATTAACATTCGCCTCACAAAGTCCGATTTCCTGTACCGGATCAAAACTCGCTCCGAGATTAATTGGGCTTGGTTGGCTTAATGCTTCTCGTAAACTTCTGGCCAATTCAACTACTGTACTTTTTGAATCATATTTTATCTGTCTTATTTTCAGTTCTCTTTCCAACTCCGTACGATGGAGGAATTCGGGCTGAAATACAATTTCCATTATGACACTGACAATATAATTGACCTGAAACACTATTTTGTGTACTTTGTAGTATCCTGTTAAATGTTCCCACCGACACTAAAACGTGTATGTAGGACAAAATGGCTCTGCTATCAGTGTTACGCTCCTTTTGCGTTTTGCTTACACCTACTACCTTTCCCTTTCCTTACTAGCGTATTCCGCAGGATCGTTACAGGGTACTACCAAGTAACACAACACACTACAGCATAGCATAACATTTATTATAGTGAAAGGTGTTAAATATTAACAAGCATTTAGTTAAAAAACAATAATTTTAACAATGGACTCCGTTACGTAGTAACTTATAAATATTAAAATGAAACCACCAACTTGATAATGAACGCTATTAAATATTAACATGAAAATTCTAAAATGAAAACAAGAACCTTTCCTATATTTGGACTCAGTTAATTACAGAGAAAATACTAGCTGGAAATCTTGCGTACAGTCTGTGACAATATCCACTAACTAAACTACCGAGTTGCTCTCCGGTTTACTGATAAGGGGCCTCGTACAGAGCAATCCCCCTTTGTTAACTGTCCCTCTGGAGTTTTCCCACTCCTACAAAGTATTATTAACAAAACTGATACTCATCCCGATGTCGGCACTAGAAGATATAGGAGACTTAACTGGCTCAACCACCTCAGAAGTCCATACCGCTCCTTTGCCAAAGGGAACCACATGCACCAAGTCGAATTCCATGTAACTGGGAGAATGAAGCTTATGCGCCTATCTTGCATTCCCCACGACCAGTGGGTGCCGACTTGCACTGGTGCCCGGGTTCTACTTCCCCTTGTTGATGGCGGACGAACTCCTGGTCACATCTCACGGTAGACTCCAAAAAAAAACGCACACTAACTACGCAGTAGAAACCCATAGACCACAGGCTTTTGTCTCTGGCGTCATCTCAAGCTGTTCCATCTCTTGCCGACCACCCTCTCTTTTTGGCTCTTCCAACTGCTGTTCGTGCCCCCCACTAATTAATCCGTTACAAAACCTACACATTTTCATTGTACACTTAAAAAATGTACATCAAAACTACACATTTTCATTGAACACTTAAAAAATGTACATCAAAACCTACACATTTTCATTGTACACTTAAAAAATGTACATCAAAACCTACACATTTTCATTGTACACTCATAAAATGTACATCAAAACTTACACATTTTCATTGTGCACTTATAAAATGAACATCAACACTTACACTTTTTCATTGTACACTCATAAAATGTACATAAAAAATTAAACATTTTCATTGTAAACTTAAAAAATGTACATCCAAACTTACACATTTTCACTGTAAACTTAAAAAATATACATCAAAACTTACACGTTTTCATTGTACACTTATAAAATGAACATCAACACTTACACATTTTCATTGTACACTCATAAAATGTACATCAAAACTTACACATTTTCATTGTAAACCTAAAAAGTATACATCAAAACCTACACATTTTCATTGTAAACTTAAAAAATATACATCAAAACCTACACATTTTCATTGTAAACTTAAAAAGTATACATCAAAACCTACACATTTTCATTGTACACTTAAAAAATGTACATCAAAACTTACACATTTTCATTGTACACTTAAAAAATGTACATCAAAACCTGCACATTTTCATTGTACACTTAAAAAATATACATCAAAACCTACACATTTTCATTGTACACTTAAAAAATATACATCAATACCTACACATTTTCATTGTACACTTAAAAAATGTACATCAAAACTACACATTTTCATTGTACACTTAAAAAATGTACATCAAAACTACACATTTTCATTGTACACTTAAAAAATATACATCAAAGCTTACACATTTTCATTGTACACTCATAAAATGTACATCAAAACTTACACATTTTCATTGTACACTTAAAAAATATACATTAAACCTACACATTTTCATTGTAAACTTAAAAAATATACATCAAAACTACACATTTTCATTGTAAACTTAAAAAATATATATCATAACTTACACATTTCATTGTACACTTAAAAAATATACATCAAAACCAACACATTTTCATTGTACACTTTAAAAATGTACATCAAAACCTACCCATTTTCATTGTACACTTAAAAAATGTACATCAAAACTTACACATTTTCATTGTACACTTAAAAAATGTACATCAAAACCTACACATTTTCATTGTACACTTAAAAAATATACATCAAAACCTACACATTTTCATTGTACACTTAAAAAATGTACATCAAAACGTACACATTTTCATTCTACACTTAAAAAATGTACATCAAAACTTACACATTTTCATTGTACACTTAAAAGATATACATCAAAACCTACACCTTTTTATTGTACACTTAAAAAATATACATCAAAACTTACACATTTTCATTGTACACTTAAATAATCTACATCAAAACCTACACATTTTCATTGTACACTCATAAAATGTACAATAAAACTGACACATTTTCATTGTAAACTTAAAAAATATACATCAAAACTTACACATTTTCATTCTACACTTAAAAGATGTACATCAAAACCTACACATTTTCATTGTACACTCATAAAATGAAGATCAACACTTACACATTTTCATTGTAAACTTAAAAAATATACATCAAAACTTACACATTTTCATTGTACACTTAAAAAATGTACATCAAAACCTACACATTTTCATTGTAAACTTAAAAAATATACATCAAAACCTACACACTCTCATTGTACACTTAAAAAATGTACATCAAAACTACACATTTTCATTGTACACTTAAAAATATACATCAAAACTTACACATTTTCATTGTAAACTTAAAAAATATACATCAAAACCTACCCATTTTCATTGTAAACTTAAAAAATATACATCAAAACCTACACATTTTCATTGTACACTTATAAAATGAGCATCAACACTTACACATTTTCATTGCACACTCATAAAATGTACATCAAAACTTACACATTTTCATTGTAAACTTATAAAATGAGCATCAACACTTACACATTTTCATTGTACACTTATAAAATGTACATCAAAACTTACACATTTTCATTGTAAACTTAAAAAATATACATCAAAACCTACATTTTTTCATTGTAAACTTAAAAAATATACATCAAAACCAACACATTTTCATT
This sequence comes from Tenodera sinensis, assembly GCA_030765045.1. Lineage (NCBI taxonomy): Eukaryota > Metazoa > Arthropoda > Insecta > Mantodea > Mantidae > Tenodera > Tenodera sinensis. The sequence goes on along the minus strand of CM060963.1, from coordinate 163,250,073 downwards.
GTAAACTTAAAAAATATACACCAAAACCTACAGATTTTCATTGTAAACTTAAAAATATACATCAAAACTTACACATTTTCGTTGTACACTTATAAAATGAGCATCAACACTTACACATTTTCATTGTACACTTAAAAAATGTACATCAAAACTTACACATTTTCATTGTACACTTAAAAAATGTACATCAAAACCTACACATTTTCATTGTACACTTAAAAAATATACATCAAAACCTACACATTTTCATTGTACACTTAAAAAATGTACATCAAAACGTACACATTTTCATTCTACACTTAAAAAATGTACATCAAAACTTACACATTTTCATTGTACACTTAAAAAATATACATCAAAACCTACACAATTTCATTGTACACTTAAAAAATATACATCAAAACTTACACATTTTCATTGTACACTTAAAAAATCTACATCAAAACCTACACATTTTCATTGTACACTCATAAAATGTACAATAAAACTTACACATTTTCATTGTAAACTTAAAAAATATACATCAAAACTTACACATTTTCATTCTACACTTAAAAAATGTACATCAAAACCTACACATTTTCATTGTACACTCATAAAATGAAGATCATCACTTACACATTTTCATTGTAAACTAAAAAAATATACATCAAAACTTACACGTTTTCATTGTACACTTAAAAAATGTACATCAAAACCTACACATTTTCATTGTACACTCATAAAATGTACATCAAAACTTACACATTTTCATTGTAAACTTAAAAAATATACATCAAAACCTACACATCTTCATTGTACACTTAAAAAATGTACATCAAAACTACACATTTTCATTGTACACTTAATAAATATACATCAAAACTTACACATTTTCATTGTAAACTTAAAAAATATACATCAAAACCTACACATTTTCATTGTAAACTTAAAAAATATACATCAAAACCTACACATTTTCATTATACACTTAAAATATATACATAAAAACCTACACATTTTCATTGTAAACTTAAAAAATATACATCAAATCCTACACATTTTCATTGTCCACTTAAAAAATGTACATCAAAACCTACACATTTTCATTGTACACTCATAAAATGTTCATCAAAACTTACACATTTTCATTGTACACTTATAAAATTAACATCAACACTTACACATTTTCATTGTACACTCATAAGATGTACATCAAAACTTACACATTTTCATTGTAAACTTAAAAAATATACATCAAAACTTACACATTTTCATTGTACACTTAGAAAATATACATCAAAGCCTACACATTTTCATTGTACACTTAAAAAATATACATCAAAACCTACTGATTTTCATTGTAAACTTAAAAAATATACATCAAAACCTACACATTTTCATTGTACACTTAAAAAATGTACATCAAAACTACACATTTTCATTGAACACTTAAAAAATGTACATCAAAACCTACACTTTTTCATTGTACACTTAAAAAATATACATCAAAACCTACACATTTTCATTGTACACTCATAAAATGTACATCAAAACTTACACATTTTCATTGTACACTTATAAAATGAACATCAACACTTACACTTTTTCATTGTACACTCATAAAATGTACATCCAAACTTACACATTTTCATTGTAAACTTAAAAAATCTACATCAAAACCTACACATTTTCGTTGTAACCTTAAAAAATATACATCAAAACCTACACATTTTCATTGTACACTTAAAAAATGTACATCAAAACTAAACATTTTCATTGTACACATAAAAAATATACATCAAAACTTACACGTTTTCATTGTACACTTATAAAATGAACATCAACACTTACACATTTTCATTGTACACTCATAAAATGTACATCAAAACTTACACATTTTCATTGTAAACCTAAAAAATATACATCAAAACCTACACATTTTCATTGTAAACTTAAAAAATATACATCAAAACCTACACAATTTCATTGTAAACTTAAAAAATATACATCAAAACCTACACATTTTCATTGTACACTTAAAAAATGTACATCAAAACTTACACACTTTCATTGTACACTTAAAAAATGTACATCAAAACCTACACATTTTCATTGTACACTTAAAAAATATACATCAAAACCTACACATTTTCATTGTACACTTAAAAAATATACATCAAAACCTACACATTTTCATTGTACACTTAAAAAATGTACATCAAAACTACACATTTTCATTGTACACTTAAAAAATGTACATCAAAACTAAACATTTTCATTGTACACATAAAAAATATACATCAAAACTTACACGTTTTCATTGTACACTTATAAAATGAACATCAACACTTACACATTTTCATTGAACACTCATAAAATGTACATCAAAACTTACACATTTTCATTGTAAACCTAAAAAGTATACATCAAAACCTACACATTTTCATTGTAAACTTAAAAAATATACATCAAAACCTACACATTTTCATTGTAAACTTAAAAAGTATACATCAAAACCTACACATTTTCATTGTACACTTAAAAAATGTACATCAAAACTTACACATTTTCATTGTACACTTAAAAAATGTACATCAAAACCTACACATTTTCATTGTACACTTAAAAAATATACATCAAAACCTACACATTTTCATTGTACACTTAAAAAATATACATCAATACCTACACATTTTCATTGTACACTTAAAAAATGTACATCAAAACTACACATTTTCATTGTACACTTAAAAAATGTACATCAAAACTACACATTTTCATTGTACACTTAAAAAATATACATCAAAGCTTACACATTTTCATTGTACACTCATAAAATATACATCAAAACTTACACATTTTCATTGTACACTTAAAAAATATACATTAAACCTACACATTTTCATTGTAAACTTAAAAAATATACATCAAAACTACACATTTTCATTGTAAACTTAAAAAATATACATCATAACTTACACATTTCATTGTACACTTAAAAAATATACATCAAAACCAACACATTTTCATTGTACACTTTAAAAATGTACATCAAAACCTACCCATTTTCATTGTACACTTAAAAAATGTACATCAAAACTTACACATTTTCATTGTACACTTAAAAAATGTACATCAAAACCTACACATTTTCATTGTACACTCATAAAATGTTCATCAAAACTTACACATTTTCATTGTACACTTATAAAATTAACATCAACACTTACACATTTTCATTGTACACTCATAAAATGTACATCAAAACTTACACATTTTCATTGTAAACTTAAAAAATATACATCAAAACTTACACATTTTCATTGTACACTTAGAAAATATACATCAAAGCCTACACATTTTCATTGTACACTTAAAAAATATACATCAAAACCTACTGATTTTCATTGTAAACTTAAAAAATATACATCAAAACCTACACATTTTCATTGTACACTTAAAAAATGTACATCAAAACTACACATTTTCATTGAACACTTAAAAAATGTACATCAAAACCTACACTTTTTCATTGTACACTTAAAAAATGTACATCAAAACCTACACATTTTCATTGTACACTCATAAAATGTACATCAAAACTTACACATTTTCATTGTACACTTATAAAATGAACATCAACACTTACACTTTTTCATTGTACACTCATAAAATGTACATCCAAACTTACACATTTTCATTGTAAACTTAAAAAATCTACATCAAAACCTACACATTTTCGTTGTAACCTTAAAAAATATACATCAAAACCTACACATTTTCATTGTACACTTAAAAAATGTACATCAAAACTAAACATTTTCATTGTACACATAAAAAATATACATCAAAACTTACACGTTTTCATTGTACACTTATAAAATGAACATCAACACTTACACATTTTCATTGTACACTCATAAAATGTACATCAAAACTTACACATTATCATTGTAAACCTAAAAAATATACATCAAAACCTACACATTTTCATTGTAAACTTAAAAAATATACATCAAAACCTACACAATTTCATTGTAAACTTAAAAAATATACATCAAAACCTACACATTTTCATTGTACACTTAAAAAATGTACATCAAAACTTACACACTTTCATTGTACACTTAAAAATTGTACATCAAAACCTACACATTTTCATTGTACACTTAAAAAATATACATCAAAACCTACACATTTTCATTGTACACTTAAAAAATATACATCAAAACCTACACATTTTCATTGTACACTTAAAAAATGTACATCAAAACTACACATTTTCATTGTACACTTAAAAAATGTACATCAAAACTAAACATTTTCATTGTACACATAAAAAATATACATCAAAACTTACACGTTTTCATTGTACACTTATAAAATGAACATCAACACTTACACATTTTCATTGTACACTCATAAAATGTACATCAAAACTTACACATTTTCATTGTAAACCTAAAAAGTATACATCAAAACCTACACATTTTCATTGTAAACTTAAAAAATATACATCAAAACCTACACATTTTCATTGTAAACTTAAAAAGTATACATCAAAACCTACACATTTTCATTGTACACTTAAAAAATGTACATCAAAACTTACACATTTTCATTGTACACTTAAAAAATGTACATCAAAACCTACACATTTTCATTGTACACTTAAAAAATATACATCAAAACCTACACATTTTCATTGTACACTTAAAAAATATACATCAATACCTACACATTTTCATTGTACACTTAAAAAATGTACATCAAAACTACACATTTTCATTGTACACTTAAAAAATGTACATCAAAACTACACATTTTCATTGTACACTTAAAAAATATACATCAAAGCTTACACATTTTCATTGTACACTCATAAAATGTACATCAAAACTTACACATTTTCATTGTACACTTAAAAAATATACATTAAACCTACACATTTTCATTGTAAACTTAAAAAATATACATCAAAACTACACATTTTCATTGTAAACTTAAAAAATATACATCATAACTTACACATTACATTGTACACTTAAAAAATATACATCAAAACCAACACATTTTCATTGTACACTTTAAAAATGTACATCAAAACCTACCCATTTTCATTGTACACTTAAAAAATGTACATCAAAACTTACACATTTTCATTGTACACTTAAAAAATGTACATCAAAACCTACACATTTTCATTGTACACTTAAAAAATATACATCAAAACCTACACATTTTCATTGTACTCTTAAAAAATGTACATCAAAACGTACACATTTTCATTCTACACTTAAAAAATGTACATCAAAACTTACACATTTTCATTGTACACTTAAAAGATATACATCAAAACCTACACCTTTTAATTGTACACTTAAAAAATATACATCAAAACTTACACATTTTCATTGTACACTTAAATAATCTACATCAAAACCTACACATTTTCATTGTACACTCATAAAATGTACAATAAAACTTACACATTTTCATTGTAAACTTAAAAAATATACATCAAAACTTACACATTTTCATTCTACACTTAAAAAATGTACATCAAAACCTACACATTTTCATTGTACACTCATAAAATGAAGATCAACACTTACACATTTTCATTGTAAACTTAAAAAATATACATCAAAACTTACACATTTTCATTGTACACTTAAAAAATGTACATCAAAACCTACACATTTTCATTGTACACTCATAAAATGTACATCAAAACTTACACATTTTCATTGTAAACTTAAAAAATATACATCAAAACCTACACACTCTCATTGTACACTTAAAAAATGTACATCAAAACTACACATTTTCATTGTACACTTAAAAATATACATCAAAACTTACACATTTTCATTGTAAACTTAAAAAATATACATCAAAACCTACCCATTTTCATTGTAAACTTAAAAAATATACATCAAAACCTACACATTTTCATTGTACACTTATAAAATGAGCATCAACACTTACACATTTTCATTGCACACTCATAAAATGGACATCAAAACTTACACATTTTCATTGTAAACTTATAAAATGAGCATCAACACTTACACATTTTCATTGTACACTTATAAAATATACATCAAAACTTACACATTTTCATTGTAAACTTAAAAAATATACATCAAAACCTACATTTTTTCATTGTAAACTTAAAAAATATACATCAAAACCAACACATTTTCATTGTAAACTTAACAAATATACACCAAAACCTACAGATTTTCATTGTAAACTTAAAAAATATACATCAAAACCTACACATTTTCGTTGTACACTTATAAAATGAGCATCAACACTTACACATTTTCATTGTACACTTAAAAAATGTACATCAACACTTACACATTTTCATTCTACACTTTAAAAATGTACATCAAAACCTACACATTTTCATTGTACACTTAAAAAATATATATCAAAACCTACACATTTTCATTGTACACTTAAAAAATGTACATCAAAACGTACACATTTTCATTCTACACTTAAAAAATGTACATCAAAACTTACACATTTTCATTGTACACTTAAAAGATATACATCAAAACCTACACATTTTCATTGTACACTTAAAAAATATACATCAAAACTTACACATTTTCATTGTACACTTAAAAAATCTACATCAAAACCTACACATTTTCATTGTACACTCATAAAATGTACAATAAAACTTACACATTTTCATTGTAAACTTAAAAAATATACATCAAAACTTACACATTTTCATTCTACACTTAAAAAATGTACATCAAAACCTACACATTTTCATTGTACACTCATAAAATGAAGATCATCACTTACACATTTTCATTGTAAACTAAAAAAATATACATCAAAACTTACACATTTTCATTGTACACTTAAAAAATGTACATCAAAACCTACACATTTTCATTGTACACTCATAAAATGTACATCAAAACTTACACATTTTCATTGTAAACTTAAAAAATATACATCAAAACCTACACATCTTCATTGTACACTTAAAAAATGTACATCAAAACTACACATTTTCATTGTACACTTAATAAATATACATCAAAACTTACACATTTTCATTGTAAACTTAAAAAATATACATCAAAACCTACACATTTTCATTGTAAACTTAAAAAATATACATCAAAACCTACACATTTTCATTGTACACTTAGAAATATACATAAAAACCTACACATTTTCATTGTAAACTTAAAAAATATACATCAAATCCTACACATTTTCATTGTCCACTTAAAAAATGTACATCAAAACCTACACATTTTCATTGTACACTCATAAAATGTTCATCAAAACTTACACATTTTCATTGTACACTTATAAAATTAACATCAACACTTACACATTTTCATTGTACACTCATAAAATGTACATCAAAACTTACACATTTTCATTGTAAACTTAAAAAATATACATCAAAACTCACACATTTTCGTTGTACACTTAGAAAATATACATCAAAGCCTACACATTTTCATTGTACACTTAAAAAGTATACATCAAAACCTACTGATTTTCATTGTAAACTTAAAAAATATACATCAAAACCTACACATTTTCATTGTACACTTAAAAAATGTACATCAAAACTACACATTTTCATTGAACACTTAAAAAATGTACATCAAAACCTACACATTTTCATTGTACACTTAAAAAATGTACATCAAAACCTACACATTTTCATTGTACACTCATAAAATGTACATCAAAACTTACACATTTTCATTGTACACTTATAAAATGAACATCAACACTTACACTTTTTCATTGTACACTCATAAAATGTACATCAAAACTTACACATTTTCATTGTAAACTTAAAAAATATACATCAAAACTTACACATTTTCATTGTACACTTATAAAATGAACATCAGCACTTACACATTTTCATTGTACACTCATAAAATGTACATCCAAACTTACACATTTTCATTGTAAACTTAAAAAATCTACATCAAAACCTACACATTTTCGTTGTAACCTTAAAAAATATACATCAAAACCTACACATTTTCATTGTACACTTAAAAAATGTACATCAAAACGTACACATTTTCATTCTACACTTAAAAAATGTACATCAAAACTTACACATTTTCATTGTACACTTAAAAGATATACATCAAAACCTACACCTTTTAATTGTACACTTAAAAAATATACATCAAAACTTACACATTTTCATTGTACACTTAAATAATCTACATCAAAACCTACACATTTTCATTGTACACTCATAAAATGTACAATAAAACTTACACATTTTCATTGTAAACTTAAAAAATATACATCAAAACTTACACATTTTCATTCTACACTTAAAAAATGTACATCAAAACCTACACATTTTCATTGTACACTCATAAAATGAAGATCAACACTTACACATTTTCATTGTAAACTTAAAAAATATACATCAAAACTTACACATTTTCATTGTACACTTAAAAAATGTACATCAAAACCTACACATTTTCATTGTACACTCATAAAATGTACATCAAAACTTACACATTTTCATTGTAAACTTAAAAAATATACATCAAAACCTACACACTCTCATTGTACACTTAAAAAATGTACATCAAAACTACACATTTTCATTGTACACTTAAAAATATACATCAAAACTTACACATTTTCATTGTAAACTTAAAAAATATACATCAAAACCTACCCATTTTCATTGTAAACTTAAAAAATATACATCAAAACCTACACATTTTCATTGTACACTTATAAAATGAGCATCAACACTTACACATTTTCATTGCACACTCATAAAATGGACATCAAAACTTACACATTTTCATTGTAAACTTATAAAATGAGCATCAACACTTACACATTTTCATTGTACACTCATAAAATGTACATCAAAACTTACACATTTTCATTGTAAACTTAAAAAATATACATCAAAACTTACACATTTTCATTGTACACTTATAAAATGAACATCAGCACTTACACATTTTCATTGTACACTCATAAAATGTACATCCAAACTTACACATTTTCATTGTAAACTTAAAAAATCTACATCAAAACCTACACATTTTCGTTGTAACCTTAAAAAATATACATCAAAACCTACACATTTTCATTGTACACTTAAAAAATGTACATCAAAACGTACACATTTTCATTCTACACTTAAAAAATGTACATCAAAACTTACACATTTTCATTGTACACTTAAAAGATATACATCAAAACCTACACCTTTTAATTGTACACTTAAAAAATATACATCAAAACCTACACATTTTCATTGTACACTCATAAAATGTACAATAAAACTTACACATTTTCATTGTAAACTTAAAAAATATACATCAAAACTTACACATTTTCATTCTACACTTAAAAAATGTACATCAAAACCTACACATTTTCATTGTACACTCATAAAATGAAGATCAACACTTACACATTTTCATTGTAAACTTAAAAAATATACATCAAAACTTACACATTTTCATTGTACACTTAAAAAATGTACATCAAAACCTACACATTTTCATTGTACACTCATAAAATGTACATCAAAACTTACACATTTTCATTGTAAACTTAAAAAATATTCATCAAAACCTACACACTCTCATTGTACACTTAAAAAATGTACATCAAAACTACACATTTTCATTGTACACTTAAAAATATACATCAAAACTTACACATTTTCATTGTAAACTTAAAAAATATACATCAAAACCTACCCATTTTCATTGTAAACTTAAAAAATATACATCAAAACCTACACATTTTCATTGTACACTTATAAAATGAGCATCAACACTTACACATTTTCATTGCACACTCATAAAATGGACATCAAAACTTACACATTTTCATTGTAAACTTATAAAATGAGCATCAACACTTACACATTTTCATTGTACACTTATAAAATGTACATCAAAACTTACACATTTTCATTGTAAACTTAAAAAATATACATCAAAACCTACATTTTTTCATTGTAAACTTAAAAAATATACATCAAAACCAACACATTTTCATTGTAAACTTAACAAATATACACCAAAACCTACAGATTTTCATTGTAAACTTAAAAAATATACATCAAAACCTACACATTTTCGTTGTACACTTATAAAATGAGCATCAACACTTACACATTTTCATTGTACACTTAAAAAATGTACATCAACACTTACACATTTTCATTCTACACTTAAAAAATGTACATCAAAACCTACACATTTTCATTGTACACTTAAAAAATATATATCAAAACCTACACATTTTCATTGTACACTTAAAAAATGTACATCAAAACGTACACATTTTCATTCTACACTTAAAAAATGTACATCAAAACTTACACATTTTCATTGTACACTTAAAAGATATACATCAAAACCTACACATTTTCATTGTACACTTAAAAAATATACATCAAAACTTACACATTTTCATTGTACACTTAAAAAATCTACATCAAAACCTACACATTTTCATTGTACACTCATAAAATGTACAATAAAACTTACACATTTTCATTGTAAACTTAAAAAATATACATCAAAACTTACACATTTTCATTCTACACTTAAAAAATGTACATCAAAACCTACACATTTTCATTGTACACTCATAAAATGAAGATCATCACTTACACATTTTCATTGTAAACTAAAAAAATATACATCAAAACTTACACATTTTCATTGTACACTTAAAAAATGTACATCAAAACCTACACATTTTCATTGTACACTCATAAAATGTACATCAAAACTTACACATTTTCATTGTAAACTTAAAAAATATACATCAAAACCTACACATCTTCATTGTACACTTAAAAAATGTACATCAAAACTACACATTTTCATTGTACACTTAATAAATATACATCAAAACTTACACATTTTCATTGTAAACTTAAAAAATATACATCAAAACTTACACATTTTCATTGTACACTTAGAAAATATACATCAAAGCCTACACATTTTCATTGTACACTTAAAAAGTATACATCAAAACCTACTGATTTTCATTGTAAACTTAAAAAATATACATCAAAACCTACACATTTTCATTGTACACTTAAAAAATGTACATCAAAACTACACATTTTCATTGAACACTTAAAAAATGTACATCAAAACCTACACATTTTCATTGTACACTTAAAAAATGTACATCAAAACCTACACATTTTCATTGTACACTCATAAAATGTACATCAAAACTTACACATTTTCATTGTACACTTATAAAATGAACATCAGCACTTACACTTTTTCATTGTACACTCATAAAATGTACATCAAAACTTACACATTTTCATTGTAAACTTAAAAAATATACATCAAAACTTACACATTTTCATTGTACACTTATAAAATGAACATCAACACTTACACATTTTCATTGTACACTCATAAAATGTACATCCAAACTTACACATTTTCATTGTAAACTTAAAAAATCTACATCAAAACCTACACATTTTCGTTGTAACCTTAAAAAATATACATCAAAACCTACACATTTTCATTGTACACTTAAAAAATGTACATCAAAACTAAACATTTTCATTGTACACATAAAAAATATACATCAAAACTTACACGTTTTCATTGTACACTTATAAAATGAACATCAACACTTACACATTTTCATTGTACACTCATAAAATGTACATCAAAACTTACACATTTTCATTGTAAACCTAAAGAATATACATCAAAACCTACACATTTTCATTGTAAACTTAAAAAATATACATCAAAACCTACACATTTTCATTGTAAACTTAAAAAATATACATCAAAACCTACACATTTTCATTGTACACTTAAAAAATGTACATCAAAACTTACACATTTTCATTGTACACTTAAAAAATGTACATCAAAACCTACACATTTTCATTGTACACTTAAAAAATATACATCAAAACCTACACATTTTCATTGTACACTTAAAAAATATACATCAAAACCTACACATTTTCATTGTACACTTAAAAAATGTACATCAAAACTACACATTTTCATTGTACACTTAAAAAATGTACATCAAAACTACACATTTTCATTGTACACTTAAAAAATATACATCAAAGCTTACACATTTTCATTGTGCACTCATAAAATGTACATCAACACTTACACATTTTCATTGTACACTTAAAAAATATACATTAAACCTACACATTTTCATTGTAAACTTAAAAAATATACATCAAAACCTACACACTTTCATTGTACACTTAAAAAATGTACATCAAAACTACACATTTTCATTGTACACTTAAAAAATATACATCAAACCTTACACATTTTCATTGTAAACTTAAAAAATATACATCAAAACCTACACATTTTCATTGTAAACTTAAAAAATATACATCAAAACCTACACATTTTCATTGTACACTTATAAAATGAGCATCAACACTTACACATTTTCATTGTACACTCATAAAGTGTACATCAAAGCTTACACATTTTCATTGTACACTTATAAAATGTACATCAAATCTTACACATTTTCATTGTAAACTTAAAAAATATACATCATAACCTACATTTTTTCATTGTAAACTTAAAAAATATACATCAAAACCAACAGATTTTCATTGTAAACTTAAAAAATATACATAAAAACCTACACATTTTCATTGTAAACTTAAAAAATATACATCAAAACTTACACATTTTCATTGTACACTTACAAAATGAGCATCAACACTTACACATTTTCATTGTACACTTAAAAAAGGTAAATCAAAACTTACACATTTTCATTGTACACTTAAAAATGTACATCAAAACGTACACATTTTCATTGTACACTTAAAAAATATACATCAAAACCTACACATTTTCATTGTACACTTAAAAAATGTACATCAAAACGTACACATTTTCATTCTACACTTAAAAAATGGACATCAAAACTTACACATTTTCATTGTAAACTTATAAAATGAGCATCAACACTTACACATTTTCATTGTACACTTATAAAATGTACATCAAAACTTACACATTTTCATTGTAAACTTAAAAAATATACATCAAAACCTACATTTTTTCATTGTAAACTTAAAAAATATACATCAAAACCAACACATTTTCATTGTAAACTTAACAAATATACACCAAAACCTACAGATTTTCATTGTAAACTTAAAAAATATACATCAAAACCTACACATTTTCGTTGTACACTTATAAAATGAGCATCAACACTTACACATTTTCATTGTACACTTAAAAAATGTACATCAACACTTACACATTTTCATTCTACACTTAAAAAATGTACATCAAAACCTACACATTTTCATTGTACACTTAAAAAATATATATCAAAACCTACACATTTTCATTGTACACTTAAAAAATGTACATCAAAACGTACACATTTTCATTCTACACTTAAAAAATGTACATCAAAACTTACACATTTTCATTGTACACTTAAAAGATATACATCAATACCTACACATTTTCATTGTACACTTAAAAAATATACATCAAAACTTACACATTTTCATTGTACACTTAAAAAATCTACATCAAAACCTACACATTTTCATTGTACACTCATAAAATGTACAATAAAACTTACACATTTTCATTGTAAACTTAAAAAGTATACATCAAAACTTACACATTTTCATTCTACACTTAAAAAATGTACATCAAAACCTACACATTTTCATTGTACACTCATAAAATGAAGATCATCACTTACACATTTTCATTGTAAACTAAAAAAATATACATCAAAACTTACACATTTTCATTGTACACTTAAAAAATGTACATCAAAACCTACACATTTTCATTGTACACTCATAAAATGTACATCAAAACTTACACATTTTCATTGTAAACTTAAAAAATATACATCAAAACCTACACATCTTCATTGTACACTTAAAAAATGTACATCAAAACTACACATTTTCATTGTACACTTAATAAATATACATCAAAACTTACACATTTTCATTGTAAACTTAAAAAATATACATCAAAACCTACACATTTTCATTGTAAACTTAAAAAATATACATCAAAACCTACACATTTTCATTGTACACTTAGAAATGTACATAAAAACCTACACATTTTCATTGTAAACTTAAAAAATATACATCAAATCCTACACATTTTCATTGTCCACTTAAAAAATGTACATCAAAACCTACACATTTTCATTGTACACTCATAAAATGTTCATCAAAACTTACACATTTTCATTGTACACTTATAAAATTAACATCAACACTTACACATTTTCATTGTACACTCATAAAATGTACATCAAAACTTACACATTTTCATTGTAAACTTAAAAAATATACATCAAAACTTACACATTTTCATTGTACACTTAGAAAATATACATCAAAGCCTACACATTTTCATTGTACACTTAAAAAGTATACATCAAAACCTACTGATTTTCATTGTAAACTTAAAAAATATACATCAAAACCTACACATTTTCATTGTACACTTAAAAAATGTACATCAAAACTACACATTTTCATTGAACACTTAAAAAATGTACATCAAAACCTACACATTTTCATTGTACACTTAAAAAATGTACATCAAAACCTACACATTTTCATTGTACACTCATAAAATGTACATCAAAACTTACACATTTTCATTGTACACTTATAAAATGAACATCAACACTTACACTTTTTCATTGTACACTCATAAAATGTACATCAAAACTTACACATTTTCATTGTAAACTTAAAAAATATACATCAAAACTTACACATTTTCATTGTACACTTATAAAATGAACATCAACACTTACACATTTTCATTGTACACTCATAAAATGTACATCCAAACTTACACATTTTCATTGTAAACTTAAAAAATCTACATCAAAACCTACACATTTTCGTTGTAACCTTAAAAAATATACATCAAAACCTACACATTTTCATTGTACACTTAAAAAATGTACATCAAAACTAAACATTTTCATTGTACACATAAAAAATATACATCAAAACTTACACGTTTTCATTGTACACTTATAAAATGAACATCAACACTTACACATTTTCATTGTACACTCATAAAATGTACATCAAAACTTACACATTTTCATTGTAAACCTAAAAAATATACATCAAAACCTACACATTTTCATTGTAAACTTAAAAAATATACATCAAAACCTACACATTTTCATTGTAAACTTAAAAAATATACATCAAAACCTACACATTTTCATTGTACACTTAAAAAATGTACATCAAAACTTACACATTTTCATTGTACACTTAAAAAATGTACATCAAAACCTACACATTTTCATTGTACACTTAAAAAATATACATCAAAACCTACACATTTTCATTGTACACTTAAAAAATATACATCAAAACCTACACATTTTCATTGTACACTTAAAAAATGTACATCAAAACTACACATTTTCATTGTACACTTAAAAAATGTACATCAAAACTACACATTTTCATTGTACACTTAAAAAATATACATCAAAGCTTACACATTTCCATTGTGCACTCATAAAATGTACATCAACACTTACACATTTTCATTGTACACTTAAAAAATATACATTAAACCTACACATTTTCATTGTAAACTTAAAAAATATACATCAAAACCTACACACTTTCATTGTACACTTAAAAAATGTACATCAAAACTACACATTTTCATTGTACACTTAAAAAATATACATCAAACCTTACACATTTTCATTGTAAACTTAAAAAATATACATCAAAACCTACACATTTTCATTGTAAACTTAAAAAATATACATCAAAACCTACACATTTTCATTGTACACTTATAAAATGAGCATCAACACTTACACATTTTCATTGTACACTCATAAAGTGTACATCAAAGCTTACACATTTTCATTGTAAACTTATAAAATGAGCATCAACACTTACACATTTTCATTGTACACTTATAAAATGTACATCAAATCTTACACATTTTCATTGTAAACTTAAAAAATATACATCATAACCTACATTTTTTCATTGTAAACTTAAAAAATATACATCAAACCCAACAGATTTTCATTGTAAACTTAAAAAATATACATTAAAACCTACACATTTTCATTGTAAACTTAAAAAATATACATCAAAACTTACACATTTTCATTGTACACTTACAAAATGAGCATCAACACTTACACATTTTCATTGTACACTTAAAAAATGTACATCAAAACTTACACATTTTCATTGTACACTTAAAAATGTACATCAAAACGTACACATTTTCATTGTAAACTTAAAAAATATACATCAAAACCTACACATTTTCATTGTACACTTAAAAAATGTACATCAAAACTTACACATTTTCATTGTACACTTAAAAAATGTACATCAAAACCTACACATTTTCATTGTACACTTAAAAAATATACATCAAAACCTACACATTTTCATTGTACACTTAAAAAATATACATCAAAACCTACACATTTTCATTGTACACTTAAAAAATGTACATCAAAACTACACATTTTCATTGTACACTTAAAAAATGTACATCAAAACTACACATTTTCATTGTACACTTAAAAAATATACATCAAAGCTTACACATTTCCATTGTGCACTCATAAAATGTACATCAACACTTACACATTTTCATTGTACACTTAAAAAATATACATTAAACCTACACATTTTCATTGTAAACTTAAAAAATATACATCAAAACCTACACACTTTCATTGTACACTTAAAAAATGTACATCAAAACTACACATTTTCATTGTACACTTAAAAAATATACATCAAACCTTACACATTTTCATTGTAAACTTAAAAAATATACATCAAAACCTACACATTTTCATTGTAAACTTAAAAAATATACATCAAAACCTACACATTTTCATTGTACACTTATAAAATGAGCATCAACACTTACACATTTTCATTGTA
The DNA here is from genome assembly GCA_030765045.1 of Tenodera sinensis. Classification (NCBI taxonomy): domain Eukaryota; kingdom Metazoa; phylum Arthropoda; class Insecta; order Mantodea; family Mantidae; genus Tenodera; species Tenodera sinensis. Next base: position 163,233,068 of record CM060963.1, on the reverse strand, counting down.
CACTCATAAAGTGTACATCAAAGCTTACACATTTTCATTGTAAACTTATAAAATGAGCATCAACACTTACACATTTTCATTGTACACTTATAAAATGTACATCAAATCTTACACATTTTCATTGTAAACTTAAAAAATATACATCATAACCTACATTTTTTCATTGTAAACTTAAAAAATATACATCAAAACCAACAGATTTTCATTGTAAACTTAAAAAATATACATAAAAACCTACACATTTTCATTGTAAACTTAAAAAATATACATCAAAACTTACACATTTTCATTGTACACTTACAAAATGAGCATCAACACTTACACATTTTCATTGTACACTTAAAAAATGTACATCAAAACTTACACATTTTCATTGTACACTTAAAAATGTACATCAAAACGTACACATTTTCATTGTACACTTAAAAAATATACATCAAAACCTACACATTTTCATTGTACACTTAAAAAATGTACATCAAAACGTACACATTTTCATTCTACACTTAAAAAATGTACATCAAAACTTACACATTTTCATTGTACACTTAAAAGATATACATCAAAACCTACACATTTTCATTGTACACTTAAAAAATATACATCAAAACTTACACATTTTCATTGTACACTTAAAAAATCTACATCAAAACCTACACATTTTCATTGTACACTCATAAAATGTACAATAAAACTTACACATTTTCATTGTAAACTTAAAAAATATACATCAAAACTTACACATTTTCATTCTACACTTAAAAAATGTACATCAAAACCTACACATTTTCATTGTACACTCATAAAATGAAGATCAACACTTACACATTTTCATTGTAAACTTAAAAAATATACATTAAAACTTACACATTTTCATTGTACACTTAAAAAATGTACATCAAAACCTACACATTTTCATTGTACACTCATAAAATGTACATCAAAACTTACACATTTTCATTGTAAACTTAAAAAATATACATCAAAACCTACACATTTTCATTGTACACCTAAAAAATGTACATCAAAACTACACATTTTCATTGTGCACTTAATAAATATACATCAAAACTTACACATTTTCATTGTAAACTTAAAAAATATACATCAAAACCTACACATTTTCATTGTAAACCTAAAAAATATACATCAAAACCTACACATTTTCATTGTACACTTAAAAAATATACATAAAAACCTACACATTCTCATTGTAAACTTAAAAAATATACATCAAATCCTACACATTTTCATTGTCCACTTAAAAAATGTACATCAAAACCTACACATTTTCATTGTACACTCATAAAATGTTCATCAACACTTACACATTTTCATTGTACACTTATAAAATTAACATCAACACTTACACATTTTCATTGTACACTCATAAAATGTACATCAAAACTTACACATTTTCATTGTAAACTTAAAAAATATACATCAAAACTTACACATTTTCATTGTACACTTAGAAAATATACATCAAAGCCTACACATTTTCATTGTACACTTAAAAAATATACATCAAAACCTACTGATTTTCATTGTAAACTTAAAGAATATACATCAAAACCTACACATTTTCATTGTACACTTAAAAAATGTACATCAAAACTACACATTTTCATTGAACACTTAAAAAATCTACATCAAAACCTACACATTTTCATTGTACACTTAAAAACTGTACATCAAAACCCACACATTTTCATTGTACACTCATAAAATGTACATCAAAACTTACACATTTTCATTGTACACTTATAAAATGAACATCAACACTTACACTTTTTCATTGTACACTCCTAAAATGTACATCAAAACTTACACATTTTCATTGTAAACTTAAAAAATATACATCAAAACTTACACATTTTCATTGTACACTTATAAAATGAACATCAACACTTACACATTTTCATTGTACACTCATAAAATGTATATCCAAACTTACACATTTTCATTGTAAGCTTAAAAAATCTACATCAAGACCTACAAATTTTCGTTGTAACCTTAAAAAATATACATCAAAACCTACACATTTTCATTGTACACTTAAAAAATGTACATCAAAACTAAACATTTTCATTGTACACATAAGAAATATACATCAAAACTTACACGTTTTCATTGTACACTTATAAAATGAACATCAACACTTACACATTTTCATTGTACACTCATAAAATATACATCAAAACCTATACATTTTCATTGTAAACTTAAAAAATATACATCAAAACCTACACATTTTCATTGTAAACTTAAAAATATACATCAAAACCTACACATTTTCATTGTACACTTAAAAAATGTACATCAAAACTTACACATTTTCATTGTACACTTAAAAAATGTACATCAAAACCTACACATTTTCATTGTACACTTAAAAAATATACATCAAAACCTACACATTTTCATTGTACACTTAAAAAATATACATCAAAACCTACACATTTTCATTGTACACTTAAAAAATGTACATCAAAACTACACATTTTGATTGTACACTTAAAAAATGTACATCAAAACTACACATTTTCATTGTACACTTAAAAAATATACATCAAAGCTTACACATTTTCATTGTACACTCATAAAATGTACATCAAAACTTACACATTTTCATTGTACACTTAAAAAATATACATTAAACCTACACATTTTCATTGTAAACTTAAAAAATATACATCAAAACTACACATTTTAATTGTACACTTAAAAAATGTACATCAAAACCTACACATTTTCATTGTGCACTCATAAAATGTACATCAAAACTGACTCATTTTCATTGTACACTTAAAAAATGTACATCAAAACCTACACATTTTCATTGTACACTCATAAAATGTACATCAACACTTACACATTTTCATTGTAAACTTAAAAAATATACATCATAACTTACACATTTCATTGTACACTTAAAAAATATACATCAAAACCTACACATTTTCATTGTACACTTATAAAATGAGCATCAACACTTACACATTTTCATTGTACACTTAAAAAATGTACATCAAAACTTACACATTTTCATTGTACACTTAAAAATGTACATCAAAACCTACACATTTTCATTGTACACTTAAAAAATATACATCAAAACCTACACATTTTCATTGTACACTTCAAAAATATACATCTAGACGTACACATTTTCATTGTACACTTAAAAAATATACATCTAAACGTACACATTTTCATAGTACACTAAAAAAATATACATGTAAACGTACACATTTTCATTGTACATGTAGAAAATATGCATCAAAACTTAGACATTTTCATTGTAAATACAAAAAATATACATCAAAACTTTTACATTTTCATTGTACGCTCAAAGAATATACATCAAAACTTACAGAGTGTCATTGGACACTTAAAAATATACATCAAAACTTACACATTTTCATTGTACACTTAAAAAATATACATCAAAACTTACACATTTTCATTATACACTCAAAGGATATACATCAAAACTTACACATTTCCACTGTGTACTCAAAGAATATACATCAAAACCTACACATTTTCATTGTACATATAGAAAATATGCATCAAAACTTACACATTTCCATTGTACACTCAAAAAATATACATCAAAGCTTACACATTTTCATTGTACATACAAAAAATATACATAAAAACTTACAACTTTTAATTCTACACTCAAAAAATATACATCAAACCTTACACATTTTCATTGAACACTTAAAAAAATATACATCCGAACTTACACATTTTTATTGTACACTTAAAAAATATACATCAAAGCTTACACATTTTCATTGTACACTTAAAAAATATACACCAAAACATACACATTTGCATTGTACACTTAAAAAATATACATCAAAACTTACACATTTTAATTGTACATTCAAAAAATATACATCACAACATACACATTTTCATTGTACACAAAAAATATACTTCAAAACTTACACATTTTCATTGTACACTTAAAAAATATACATCAAAGCCTACACATCTTCAATGTACACTTCAAAAATATACATGTAAACGTACACATTTTCATTGTACATGTTGAAAATATGCATCAAAACTTAGACATTTTCATTGTACACTCCAAGAACATACATCAAAACTTACAGATTGTCATTGTACACTTAAAAAATATACATCAAAACCTACACATTTTCATTGTACACTTAAAAAATATACATCAAAACTTACACATTTTCATTGTATACTTAAAAAATCTACATCAAAACCTACACATTTTCATTGTACACTCATAAAATGTACAATAAAACTTACACATTTTCATTGTAAACTTAAAAAATATACATCAAATCTTACACATTTTCATTCTACACTTAAAAAATGTACATCAAAACCTACACATTTTCATTGTACACTCATAAAATGAAGATCATCACTTACACATTTTCATTGTAAACTAAAAAAATATACATCAAAACTTACACATTTTCATTGTACACTTAAAAAATGTACATCAAAACCTACATATTTTCATTGTACACTCATAAAATGTACATCAAAACTTACACATTTTCATTGTAAACTTAAAAAATATACATCAAAACCTACACATCTTCATTGTACACTTAAAAAATGTACATCAAACCTACACATTTTCATTGTACACTTAATAAATATACATCAAAACTTACACATTTTCATTGTAAACTTAAAAAATATACATCAAAACCTACACATTTTCATCGTAAACTTAAAAAATATACATCAAAACCTACACATTTTCATTGTACACTTAGAAATATACATAAAAACCTACACATTTTCATTGTAAACTTAAAAAATATACATCAAATCCTACACATTTTCATTGTCCACTTAAAAAATGTACATCAAAACCTACACATTTTCATTGTACACTCATAAAATGTTCATCAAAACTTACACATTTTCATTGTACACTTATAAAATTAACATCAACACTTACACATTTTCATTGTACACTCATAAAATGTACATCAAAACTTACACATTTTCATTGTAAACTTAAAAAATATACATCAAAACTTACACATTTTCATTGTACACTTAGAAAATATACATCAAAGCCTACACATTTTCATTGTACACTTAAAAAGTATACATCAAAACCTACTGATTTTCATTGTAAACTTAAAAAATATACATCAAAACCTACACATTTTCATTGTACACTTAAAAAATGTACATCAAAACTACACATTTTCATTGACCACTTAAAAAATGTACATCAAAACCTACACATTTTCATTGTACACTTAAAAAATGTACATCAAAACCTACACATTTTCATTGTACACTCATAAAATGTACATCAAAACTTACACATTTTCATTGTACACTTATAAAATGAACATCAACACTTACACTTTTTCATTGTACACTCATAAAATGTACATCAAAACTTACACATTTTCATTGTAAACTTAAAAAATATACATCAAAACTTACACATTTTCATTGTACACTTATAAAATGAACATCAACACTTACACATTTTCATTGTACACTCATAAAATGTACATCCAAACTTACACATTTTCATTGTAAACTTAAAAAATCTACATCAAAACCTACACATTTTCGTTGTAACCTTAAAAAATATACATCAAAACCTACACATTTTCATTGTACACTTAAAAAATGTACATCAAAACTAAACATTTTCATTGTACACATAAAAAATATACATCAAAACTTACACGTTTTCATTGTACACTTATAAAATGAACATCAACAATTACACATTTTCATTGTACACTCATAAAATGTACATCAAAACTTACACATTTTCATTGTAAACCTAAAAAATATACATCAAAACCTACACATTTTCATTGTACACTTAAAAAATGTACATCAAAACCTACACATTTTCATTGTACACTTAAAAAATATACATCAAAACCTACACATTTTCATTGTACACTTAAAAAATATACATCAAAACCTACACATTTTCATTGTACACTTAAAAAATGTACATCAAAACTACACATTTTCATTGTACACTTAAAAAATGTACATCCAAACTACACATTTTCATTGTACACTTAAAAAATATACATCAAAGCTTACACATTTTCATTGTGCACTCATAAAATGTACATCAACACTTACACATTTTCATTGTACACTTAAAAAATATACATTAAACCTACACATTTTCATTGTAAACTTAAAAAATATACATCAAAACCTACACACTTTCATTGTACACTTAAAAAATGTACATCAAAACTACACATTTTCATTGTACACTTAAAAAATATACATCAAACCTTACACATTTTCATTGTAAACTTAAAAAATATACATCAAAACCTACACATTTTCATTGTAAACTTAAAAAATATACATCAAAACCTACACATTTTCATTGTACACTTATAAAATGAGCATCAACACTTACACATTTTCATTGTACACTCATAAAGTGTACATCAAAGCTTACACATTTTCATTGTAAACTTATAAAATGAGCATCAACACTTACACATTTTCATTGTACACTTATAAAATGTACATCAAAACTTACACATTTTCATTGTAAACTTAAAAAATATACATCATAACCTACATTTTTTCATTGTAAACTTAAAAAATATACATCAAAACCAACAGATTTTCATTGTAAACTTAAAAAATATACATAAAAACCTACACATTTTCATTGTAAACTTAAAAAATATACATCAAAACTTACACATTTTCATTGTACACTTACAAAATGAGCATCAACACTTACACATTTTCATTGTACACTTAAAAAATGTACATCAAAACTTACACATTTTCATTGAACACTTAAAAATGTACATCAAAACGTACACATTTTCATTGTACACTTAAAAAATATACATCAAAACCTACACATTTTCATTGTACACTTAAAAAATGTACATCAAAACGTACACATTTTCATTCTACACTTAAAAAATGGACATCAAAACTTACACATTTTCATTGTACACTTAAAAGATATACATCAAAACCTACACATTTTCATTGTACACTTAAAAAATATACATCAAAACTTACACATTTTCATTGTACACTTAAAAAATCTACATCAAAACCTACACATTTTCATTGTACACTCATAAAATGTACAATAAAACTTACACATTTTCATTGTAAACTTAAAAAATATACATCAAAACTTACACATTTTCATTCTACACTTAAAAAATGTACATCAAAACCTACACATTTTCATTGTACACTCATAAAATGAAGATCAACACTTACACATTTTCATTGTAAACTTAAAAAATATACATTAAAACTTACACATTTTCATTGTACACTTAAAAAATGTACATCAAAACCTACACATTTTCATTGTACACTCATAAAATGTACATCAAAACTTACACATTTTCATTGTAAACTTAAAAAATATACATCAAAACCTACACATTTTCATTGTACACCTAAAAAATGTACATCAAAACTACACATTTTCATTGTGCACTTAATAAATATACATCAAAACTTACACATTTTCATTGTAAACTTAAAAAATATACATCAAAACCTACACATTTTCATTGTAAACTTAAAAAATATACATCAAAACCTACACATTTTCATTGTACACTTAAAAAATATACATAAAAACCTACACATTTTCATTGTAAACTTAAAAAATATACATCAAATCCTACACATTTTCATTGTCCACTTAAAAAATGTACATCAAAACCTACACATTTTCATTGTACACTCATAAAATGTTCATCAACACTTACACATTTTCATTGTACACTTATAAAATTAACATCAACACTTACACTTTTTCATTGTACACTCATAAAATGTACATCAAAACTTACACATTTTCATTGTAAACTTAAAAAATATACATCAAAACTTACACATTTTCATTGTACACTTAGAAAATATACATCAAAGCCTACACATTTTCATTGTACACTTAAAAAATATACATCAAAACCTACTGATTTTCATTGTAAACTTAAAGAATATACATCAAAACCTACACATTTTCATTGTACACTTAAAAAATGTACATCAAAACTACACATTTTCATTGAACACTTAAAAAATGTACATCAAAACCTACACATTTTCATTGTACACTTAAAAACTGTACATCAAAACCTACACATTTTCATTGTACACTCATAAAATGTACATCAAAACTTACACATTTTCATTGTACACTTATAAAATGAACATCAACACTTACACTTTTTCATTGTACACTCCTAAAATGTACATCAAAACTTACACATTTTCATTGTAAACTTAAAAAATATACATCAAAACTTACACATTTTCATTGTACACTTATAAAATGAACATCAACACTTACACATTTTCATTGTACACTCATAAAATGTATATCCAAACTTACACATTTTCATTGTAAACTTAAAAAATCTACATCAAGACCTACACATTTTCGTTGTAACCTTAAAAAATATACATCAAAACCTACACATTTTCATTGTACACTTAAAAAATGTACATCAAAACTAAACATTTTCATTGTACACATAAGAAATATACATCAAAACTTACACGTTTTCATTGTACACTTATAAAATGAACATCAACACTTACACATTTTCATTGTACACTCATAAAATATACATCAAAACCTATACATTTTCATTGTAAACTTAAAAAATATACATCAAAACCTACACATTTTCATTGTAAACTTAAAAAATATACATCAAAACCTACACATTTTCATTGTACACTTAAAAAATGTACATCAAAGCTTACACATTTTCATTGTACACTTAAAAAATGTACATCAAAACCTACACATTTTCATTGTACACTTAAAAAATATACATCAAAACCTACACATTTTCATTGTACACTTAAAAAATATACATCAAAACCTACACATTTTCATTGTACACTTAAAAAATGTACATCAAAACTACACATTTTGATTGTACACTTAAAAAATGTACATCAAAACTACACATTTTCATTGTACACTTAAAAAATATACATCAAAGCTTACACATTTTCATTGTACACTCATAAAATGTACATCAAAACTTACACATTTTCATTGTACACTTAAAAAATATACATTAAACCTACACATTTTCATTGTAAACTTAAAAAATATACATCAAAACTACACATTTTAATTGTACACTTAAAAAATGTACATCAAAACCTACACATTTTCATTGTGCACCCATAAAATGTACATCAAAACTGACACATTTTCATTGTACACTTAAAAAATGTACATCAAAACCTACACATTTTCATTGTACACTCATAAAATGTACATCAACACTTACACATTTTCATTGTAAACTTAAAAAATATACATCATAACTTACACATTTCATTGTACACTTAAAAAATATACATCAAAACCTACACATTTTCATTGTACACTTATAAAATGAGCATCAACACTTACACATTTTCATTGTACACTTAAAAAATGTACATCAAAACTTACACATTTTCATTGTACACTTAAAAATGTACATCAAAACCTACACATTTTCATTGTACACTTAAAAAATATACATCAAAACCTACACATTTTCATTGTACACTTCAAAAATATACATCTAAACGTACACATTTTCATTGTACACTTAAAAAATATACATCTAAACGTACACATTTTCACAGTACACTAAAAAAATATACATGTAAACGTACACATTTTCATTGTACATGTAGAAAATATGCATCAAAACTTAGACATTTTCATTGTAAATACAAAAAATATACATCAAAACTTTTACATTTTCATTGTACGCTCAAAGAATATACATCAAAACTTACAGAGTGTCATTGGACACTTAAAAATATACATCAAAACTTACACATTTTCATTGTACACTTAAAAAATATACATCAAAACTTACACATTTTCATTATACACTCAAAGGATATACATCAAAACTTACACATTTCCACTGTGTACTCAAAGAATATACATCAAAACCTACACATTTTCATTGTACATATAGAAAATATGCATCAAAACTTACACATTTCCATTGTACACTCCAAAATATACATCAAAGCTTACACATTTTCATTGTACATACAAAAAATATACATAAAAACTTACAACTTTTAATTCTACACTCAAAAAATATACATCAAAGCTTACACATTTTCATTGAACACTTAAAAAAATATACATCCGAACTTACACATTTTTATTGTACACTTAAAAAATATACATCAAAGCTTACACATTTTCATTGTACACTTAAAAAATATACACCAAAACATACACATTTGCATTGTACACTTAAAAAATATACATCAAAACTTACACATTTTAATTGTACATTCAAAAAATATACATCACAACATACACATTTTCATTGTACACAAAAAATATACTTCAAAACTTACACATTTTCATTGTACACTTAAAAAATATACATCAAAGCCTACACATCTTCAATGTACACTTCAAAAATATACATGTAAACGTACACATTTTCATTGTACATGTTGAAAATATGCATCAAAACTTAGACATTTTCATTGTACACTCCAAGAACATACATCAAAACTTACAGATTGTCATTGTACACTTAAAAAATATACATCAAAACTTACACATTTTCATTGTACACTTAAAAAATATACATCAAAGCATACATATTTTCATTGTACACTTGAAAGATATACATCAAAACGTACAGATTTTCATTGAACATATAGAAAATATGCATCAAAACTTAGACATTTTCATTGTAAATACAAAAAATATACATCAAAACTTTCACATTTTCATTGTACACTCAAAGAATGTACATCAAACCTTACACATTTTCATTGTACATACAAAAAATATTAATAAAAACTTACAACTTTTAATTGTACACTCTAAAAATATACAACAAAGCTTACACATTTTCATTGAACACTTAAAAGCTATATATCAAAACTTACACATTTTCACTGTACACTTAAAAAAAATATACATCCAAACTTACACATTTTCATTGTACACTTAAAAAATATACATCAAAGCTTACACATTTTCATTGTACACTTAAAAAATATACACCAAAACTTACACATTTTCATTGTACACTTAAAAAATATACATCAAAACTTACACATTTTAATTGTACACTCAAAAAATATACATCACAACTTACACATTTTCATTATACACTTAAAAAATATACTTCAAAACTTACACATTTTCATTGTACACTTAAAAAGTGTACATCAAAACCTTCACATTTTCATTGTACACTTCAAAAATATACATCTAAACGCACACTTTTTCATTGTACATATAGAAAATATGCATCAAAACTTAGACATTTTCATTGTAAATACAAGAAATATACATCAAAACTTACACATTTTCATTGTACACTTAGAAAATATACACCAAAACTTACTCATTTTCATTGTACACTTAAAAAATATACATCAAAACTTACACATTTTAATTGTACACTCAAAAAATATACATCACAACTTACACATTTTCATTGTACACTCAAAGACCATACATCAAAACTTAAAGATTGTCATTGTACACTTAAAAAATATACATCAAAACTTACACATTTTCATTGTACACTTAAAAAATATACATCAAAGCATACATATTTTCATTGTACAGTTGAGAAATATACATCAAAACGTAAAGATTTTCATTGAACATATAGAAAATATGCTTCAAAACTTAGACATTTTCATTGTAAATACAAAAAATATACATGAAAACTTTCACATTTTCATTGTACACTCAAAGAATGTACATCAAGACTTACACATTTTCATTGTACACTCAAAAAATATACAACAAAGCTTACACATTTTCATTGAACACTTAAAAACTATACATCAAAACCTACACATTTTCACTGTACACTTAAAAAAAATATACATCCAAACTTACACATTTTCATTGTATACCTCAAAAATATACATCAAAGCTTACACATTTTCATTGTACACTTAAAAAATATACACCAAAACTTACACATTTTCATTGTACACTTAAAAAATATACATCAAAACTTACACATTTTAATTGTACACTCAAAAAATATACATCACAACTTACACATTTTCATTGTACACTTAAAAATATACATCAAAACATACACATTTTAATTGTACACTCAAAAAATATACATCCCAACATACACATTTTCATTGTACACTTAAAAAATATACTTCAAAACTGACACATTTTCATTGTACACTTAAAAAATATACATCAAAACCTACACATTTTCATTGTACACTTCAAAAATATACATCTAAACGTACACATTTTCATTGTACACTTAAAAAATATACATCTAAACGTACACATTTTCATAGTACACTTAAAAAATATAGATGTAAACGTACACATTTTCATTGTACATGTAGAAAATATGCATCAAAACTTAGACATTTTCATTGTAAATACAAAAAATATACATCAAAACTTTAACATTCTCATTGTACGCTAAAAGAATATACATCAAAACTTACAGATTGTCATTGGACACTTAAAAATATACATCAAAACTTACACATTTTCATTGTACACTTAAAAAATATACATCAAAACTTACACATTTTCATTATACACTCAAAGAATATACCTCAAAACTTACACATTTTCACTGTATACTCAAAGAATATACATCAAAACCTACACATTTTCATTGTACATATAGAAAATATGCATCAAAACTTACACATTTCCATTGTACACTCAAAAAATATACATCAAAGCTTACACATTTTCATTGTACATACAAAAAATATACATAAAAACTTACAACTTTTAATTGTACACTCAAAAAATATACATCATAGCTTACACATTTTCATTGAACACTTAAAAAAATATACATCCAAATTTACACATTTTTATTGTACACTTAAAAAAAATACATCAAAGCTTACACATTTTCATTGTACACTTAAAAAATATACACCAAAACATACACATTTTCATTGTACACTTAAAAAATATACATCAAAACTTACACATTTTAATTGTACATTCAAAAAATTTACATCACAACATACACATTTTCATTGTACACAAAAAATATACTTCAAAACTTACACATTTTCATTGTACACTTAAAAAATATACATCAAAGAAAACACATTTTCATTGTACACTTCAAAAATATACATGTAAACGTACACATTTTCATTGTACATGTTGAAAATATGCATCAAAACTTAGACATTTTCATTGTAAATGCAAAAAATATACATCAAAACTTTCACATTTTCATTGTACACTCAAAGAACATACATTAAAACTTACAGATTGTCATTCTACACTTAAAAAATACACATCAAAACCTAATCACTTTCATTGTAAACTTAAAAAATATACATCAAAACCTACACATTTTCATTGTAAACTTAAAAAATATACATCAAAACCTGCACATTCTCATTGTACACTTAAAAAATGAACATCAACACTTACACATTTTCATTGTACACTCATAAAATGTACATCAATACTTACACATTTTCATTGTACACTTAAAAATATATTCATCAAAACCTACGCATTTTCATTGTACAGTTAAAAATATACAACAAAACTTACACATTTTCAGTGTACACTTAAAAAATATACATCAAAACCTACACATTTTCATTGTACACTTAAAAAATATACATCAACGCTTACACATTTTCATTGTACTTTCATAAAATGAACATCAAAACTTACACATTTTCATTGTACACTTAAAAAATATACATCAAAACCTACACATTTTCATTGTGCACTTAAAAAATATACATCAAAACTTACACATTTTCATTGTACACTTAAAAAATGTACATCAAAACCTACACATTTTCATTGTACACTCATAAAATGTACATCAAAACTTACACATTTTCATTGTAAACTTAAAAATAATACATCAAAACCTACACATTTTCATTGTACACTTAAAAAATGTACATCAAAACTACACATTTTCATTGTACACTTAAAAAATATACATCAAAACTTACACATTTTCATTGTAAACTTAAAAAATGTACATCAAGACTACACATTTTCATTGTACTCTCATAAAATGTACATCAAAACCTACACATTTTCATTGTACACTTATAAAATGAACATCAACACTTACACATTTTCATTGTACACTCATAAAATGTACATCAAAACTTACACATTTTCATTGTACACTCATAAAATGAACATCAACACTTACACATTTTCATTGTACACTCATAAAATGTACATACAAATCTTACACATTTTCAGTGAAAACTTACAAAATATACATCAAAACTTACACATTTTCATTGTACACTTAAAAAATATACATCAAAACCTACACATTTTCATTGTACACTTAAAAAATATACATCAAAACTTACACATTTTCATTGTATACTTAAAAATAGACATCAAACCTACACATTTTCATTGTACACTCATAAAATGAACATCAACACTGACACATTTTCATTGTACACTCATAAAATGTACATCAAAACTTACACATTTTCATTGTAAACTTAAAAAATATACATCATAACTTACACATTTTCATTGTACACTTAAAAAATATACATCAAAACCTACACATTTTCAATGTACAGTTAAAAAATATACTTCAAAACTTACACATTTTGATTGCACACTTAAAAAATATACATGAAAACCTACACATTTTCATTGTACACTTAAAAAATATAGTTCAAAACTTACACATTTTCATTGTGCACTCAAAGATATACATCAAAACTTACACATTTTCATTGTACACTTAAAAAATATACATCAAAACTTACACATTTTCATTGTACACTTGAAAAATATACATCAAAACTTACACATTTTCTTTGTACACTTACAAAAATACATCAAAACTTACACATTTTCATTGTACACTTAAAAATATACATAAAAACTTACACATTTTCATTGTACACTTAAAAAATATACATCAAAGCTTACACATTTTCATTGTACACTTAAAAAATAAACATCAACACTTACTCATTTTTATTGACACTCAAAAAATGTACATCAAAGCTTACACATTTTCATTGCAAACTTAAAAATATACAACAAAACTTACACATTTTCATTGTACACTTAAAAAATATACATCAAAACCTACACATTTTCATTGTACACTTAAAAAATATACATCAACACTTACACATTTTCATTGTTATTCATAAAATGAACATCAACACTTACACATTTTCATTGTACACTCGTAAAATGTACATCAAAACTTACACATTTTCATTGTAAACTTAAAAAATATACATCAAAACTTACACATTTTCATTGTACACTTAAAAAATATACATCAAAACCTACACATTTTCATTGTACACTTAAAAAATATACATCAAAACTTACACATTTTCATTGTACACTTTAAAAATATACATCAAAACATACACATTTTCATTGTACACTTAAAAAATTTACATCAAAACCTACACATTTTCATTGTACACTCATAAAATGTACATCAAAACTTACACATTTTCTTTGTAAACTTAAAAAATATACATCAAAACTTACACATTTTCATTGTACACTTAAAAAATGTACATCAAAACCTACACATTTTCATTGTACACTCATAAAATGTACATCAAAACTTACACATTTTCATTGTAAACTTAAAAAATATACATCAAAACCTACACATTTTCATTGTACACTTAAAAAATGTACATCAAAACCACACATTTTCATTTTACACTTAAAAAATAGACATCAAAACTTACACATTTTCATTGTAAACTTAAAAAATGTACATCAAAACTACACATTTTCATTGTACTCTCATAAAATGTACATCAAAACCTACACATTTTCATTGTACACTTATAAAATGAACATCAACACTTACACATTTTCATTGTACACTCATAAAATGTACATCAAAACTTACACATTTTCAGTGAAAACTTAAAAAATATACATCAAAACTTACACAGTTTCATTGTACACTTAAAAAATATACATCAAAACCTGCACATTTTCATTGTACACTTAAAAAATATACATCAAAACTTACACATTTTCATTGTATACTTAAAAAATATACATCAAACCCACACATTTTCATTGTACACTCATAAAATGAACATCAACACTTACATATTTTCATTGTACACTCATAAAATGTACATCAAAACTTACACATTTTCATTGTAAACTTAAAAAATATACATCATAACTTACACATTTTCATTGTACACTTAAAAAATATACATCAAAACCTACACATTTTCATTGTACTCTTAAAAAATATAGTTCAAAACTTACACATTTTCATTGTACACTCAAAAATATACATCAAAACTTACACATTTTCATTGTACACTTAAAAAATATACATCAAAACTTACACATTTTCATTGTACACTTGAAAAATATACATCAAAACTTACACATTTTCTTTGTACACTTACAAAAATACATCAAAACTTACACATTTTCATTGTACACTTTAAAATATACATAAAAACTTACACATTTTCATTGTACACTTAAAAAATAAACATCAACACTTACTCATTTTTATTGACACTCAAAAAATGTACATCAAAGCTTACACATTTTCATTGTAAACTTAAAAGAATACATCAAAACGTACACATTTTCATTGTACACTTAAAAAATGTACATCAAAACCTACACATTTTCATTGTACACTTAAAAAATATACATCAAAACTTACACATTTTCATTGTACACTTAAAAAATAAACACCAACACTTACTCATTTTTATTGACACTCAAAGAATGTACATCAAAACTTACACATTTTCATTGTACATACAAAAAATATACATAAAAACTTACAACTTTTAATTGCACACTCAAAAAATATACAACAAAGCTTACACATTTTCATTGAACACTTAAAAACTATACATCAAATCTTACACATTTTCACTGTACACTTAAAAAAAATATACATCCAAACTTACACATTTTCATTGTACACTTAAAAAATATACATCAAAGCTTACACATTTTCATTGTACACTTAAAAAATATACATCAAAACTTACACATTTTAATTGTACACTCAAAAAATATACATCACAACTTACACTTTTTCATTGTACACTCAAAGAGCATACATCAAAACTTACAGATTGTCATTGTACACTTAAAAAAAATATAGATCCAAACTTACACATTTTCATTCTACACTTAAAAAATATACATCAAAGCTTACACATTTTCATTGTACACTTAAAAAATATACACCAAAACTTACACATTTTCATTGTACACTTAAAAAATATACATCAAAACTTACAATTTTAATTGTACACTCAAAAAATATACATCACAACTTACACATTTTCATTGTACACTTAAAAATATACATCAAAACTTACACATTTTAATTTTACACTCAAAAAATATACATCACAACATACACATTTTCATTGTACACTTAAAAAATATACTTCAAAACTGACACATTTTCTTTGTACACTTAAAAAATATACATCAAAACCTACACATTTTCATTGTACACTTCAAAAATATACATCTAAACGTACACATTTTCATTGTACACTTAAAAAATATACATCTAAACGTACACATTTTCATAGTACACTTAAAGAATATACATGTAAACGTACACATTTTCATTGTACATGTAGAAAATATGCATCAAAACTTAGACCTTTTGATTGTAAATACAAAAAATATACATCAAAACTTTCACATTTTCATTGTACGCTCAAAGAATATACATCAAAACTTACAGATTGTCATTGGACACTTAAAAATATACATCAAAACTTACACATTTTCATTGTACACTTTAAAAATATACATCAAAACTTACACATTTTCATTATACACTCAAAGAATATACATCAAAGCTTACACGTTTTCATTGTACATACAAAAAATATACATAAAAACTTACAACTTTTAATTGTACACTCAAAAAATATACATCAAAGCTTACACATTTTCATTGAACACTATTTTCTATTGTACACTTAAAAAATATACATCAAAGCTTACACATTTTAATTGTACATTCAAAAAATATACATCACAACATACACATTTTCATTGTAAACTTAAAAAATATACATCAAAACCTGCACATTCTCATTGTACACTTAAAAAATGAACATCAACACTTACACATTTTCATTGTACACTCAAAGAACATACATTAAAACTTACAGATTGTCATTCTACACTTAAAAAATACACATCAAAACCTAATCACTTTCATTGTAAACTTAAAAAATATACATCAAAACCTACACATTTTCATTGTAAACTTAAAAAATATACATCAAAACCTGCACATTCTCATTGTACACTTAAAAAATGAACATCAACACTTACACATTTTCATTGTACACTCATAAAATGTACATCAATACTTACACATTTTCATTGTACACTTAAAAATATATTCATCAAAACCTACGCATTTTCATTGTACAGTTAAAAATATACAACAAAACTTACACATTTTCAGTGTACACTTAAAAAATATACATCAAAACCTACACATTTTCATTGTACACTTAAAAAATATACATCAACGCTTACACATTTTCATTGTACTTTCATAAAATGAACATCAAAACTTACACATTTTCATTGTACACTTAAAAAATATACATCAAAACCTACACATTTTCATTGTGCACTTAAAAAATATACATCAAAACTTACACATTTTCATTGTACACTTAAAAAATGTACATCAAAACCTACACATTTTCATTGTACACTCATAAAATGTACATCAAAACTTACACATTTTCATTGTAAACTTAAAAATAATACATCAAAACCTACACATTTTCATTGTACACTTAAAAAATGTACATCAAAACTACACATTTTCATTGTACACTTAAAAAATATACATCAAAACTTACACATTTTCATTGTAAACTTAAAAAATGTACATCAAGACTACACATTTTCATTGTACTCTCATAAAATGTACATCAAAACCTACACATTTTCATTGTACACTTATAAAATGAACATCAACACTTACACATTTTCATTGTACACTAATAAAATGTACATCAAAACTTACACATTTTCATTGTACACTCATAAAATGAACATCAACACTTACACATTTTCATTGTACACTCATAAAATGTACATACAAATCTTACACATTTTCAGTGAAAACTTACAAAATATACATCAAAACTTACACATTTTCATTGTACACTTAAAAAATATACATCAAAACCTACACATTTTCATTGTACACTTAAAAAATATACATCAAAACTTACACATTTTCATTGTATACTTAAAAATAGACATCAAACCTACACATTTTCATTGTACACTCATAAAATGAACATCAACACTGACACATTTTCATTGTACACTCATAAAATGTACATCAAAACTTACACATTTTCATTGTAAACTTAAAAAATATACATCATAACTTACACATTTTCATTGTACACTTAAAAAATATACATCAAAACCTACACATTTTCAATGTACAGTTAAAAAATATACTTCAAAACTTACACATTTTGATTGCACACTTAAAAAATATACATGAAAACCTACACATTTTCATTGTACACTTAAAAAATATAGTTCAAAACTTACACATTTTCATTGTGCACTCAAAGATATACATCAAAACTTACACATTTTCATTGTACACTTAAAAAATATACATCAAAACTTACACATTTTCATTGTACACTTGAAAAATATACATCAAAACTTACACATTTTCTTTGTACACTTACAAAAATACATCAAAACTTACACATTTTCATTGTACACTTAAAAATATACATAAAAACTTACACATTTTCATTGTACACTTAAAAAATATACATCAAAGCTTACACATTTTCATTGTACACTTAAAAAATAAACATCAACACTTACTCATTTTTATTGACACTCAAAAAATGTACATCAAAGCTTACACATTTTCATTGCAAACTTAAAAATATACAACAAAACTTACACATTTTCATTGTACACTTAAAAAATATACATCAAAACCTACACATTTTCATTGTACACTTAAAAAATATACATCAACACTTACACATTTTCATTGTTATTCATAAAATGAACATCAACACTTACACATTTTCATTGTACACTCGTAAAATGTACATCAAAACTTACACATTTTCATTGTAAACTTAAAAAATATACATCAAAACTTACACATTTTCATTGTACACTTAAAAAATATACATCAAAACCTACACATTTTCATTGTACACTTAAAAAATATACATCAAAACTTACACATTTTCATTGTACACTTTAAAAATATACATCAAAACATACACATTTTCATTGTACACTTAAAAAATTTACATCAAAACCTACACATTTTCATTGTACACTCATAAAATGTACATCAAAACTTACACATTTTCTTTGTAAACTTAAAAAATATACATCAAAACTTACACATTTTCATTGTACACTTAAAAAATGTACATCAAAACCTACACATTTTCATTGTACACTCATTATGTACATCAAAACTTACACATTTTCATTGTAAACTTAAAAAATATACATCAAAACCTACACATTTTCATTGTACACTTAAAAAATGTACATCAAAACCACACATTTTCATTTTACACTTAAAAAATAGACATCAAAACTTACACATTTTCATTGTAAACTTAAAAAATGTACATCAAAACTACACATTTTCATTGTACTCTCATAAAATGTACATCAAAACCTACACATTTTCATTGTACACTTATAAAATGAACATCAACACTTACACATTTTCATTGTACACTCATAAAATGTACATCAAAACTTACACATTTTCAGTGAAAACTTAAAAAATATACATCAAAACTTACACAGTTTCATTGTACACTTAAAAAATATACATCAAAACCTGCACATTTTCATTGTACACTTAAAAAATATACATCAAAACTTACACATTTTCATTGTATACTTAAAAAATATACATCAAACCCACACATTTTCATTGTACACTCATAAAATGAACATCAACACTTACATATTTTCATTGTACACTCATAAAATGTACATCAAAACTTACACATTTTCATTGTAAACTTAAAAAATATACATCATAACTTACACATTTTCATTGTACACTTAAAAAATATACATCAAAACCTACACATTTTCATTGTACTCTTAAAAAATATAGTTCAAAACTTACACATTTTCATTGTACACTCAAAAATATACATCAAAACTTACACATTTTCATTGTACACTTAAAAAATATACATCAAAACTTACACATTTTCATTGTACACTTGAAAAATATACATCAAAACTTACACATTTTCTTTGTACACTTACAAAAATACATCAAAACTTACACATTTTCATTGTACACTTTAAAATATACATAAAAACTTACACATTTTCATTGTACACTTAAAAAATAAACATCAACACTTACTCATTTTTATTGACACTCAAAAAATGTACATCAAAGCTTACACATTTTCATTGTAAACTTAAAAGAATACATCAAAACGTACACATTTTCATTGTACACTTAAAAAATGTACATCAAAACCTACACATTTTCATTGTACACTTAAAAAATATACATCAAAACTTACACATTTTCATTGTACACTTAAAAAATAAACACCAACACTTACTCATTTTTATTGACACTCAAAGAATGTACATCAAAACTTACACATTTTCATTGTACATACAAAAAATATACATAAAAACTTACAACTTTTAATTGCACACTCAAAAAATATACAACAAAGCTTACACATTTTCATTGAACACTTAAAAACTATACATCAAATCTTACACATTTTCACTGTACACTTAAAAAAAATATACATCCAAACTTACACATTTTCATTGTACACTTAAAAAATATACAACAAAGCTTACACATTTTCATTGTACACTTAAAAAATATACATCAAAACTTACACATTTTAATTGTACACTCAAAAAATATACATCACAACTTACACTTTTTCATTGTACACTCAAAGAGCATACATCAAAACTTACAGATTGTCATTGTACACTTAAAAAAAATATAGATCCAAACTTACACATTTTCATTCTACACTTAAAAAATATACATCAAAGCTTACACATTTTCATTGTACACTTAAAAAATATACACCAAAACTTACACATTTTCATTGTACACTTAAAAAATATACATCAAAACTTACACATTTTAATTGTACACTCAAAAAATATACATCACAACTTACACATTTTCATTGTACACTTAAAAATATACATCAAAACTTACACATTTTAATTTTACACTCAAAAAATATACATCACAACATACACATTTTCATTGTACACTTAAAAAATATACTTCAAAACTGACACATTTTCTTTGTACACTTAAAAAATATACATCAAAACCTACACATTTTCATTGTACACTTCAAAAATATACATCTAAACGTACACATTTTCATTGTACACTTAAAAAATATACATCTAAACGTACACATTTTCATAGTACACTTAAAGAATATACATGTAAACGTACACATTTTCATTGTACATGTAGAAAATATGCATCAAAACTTAGACCTTTTGATTGTAAATACAAAAAATATACATCAAAACTTTCACATTTTCATTGTACGCTCAAAGAATATACATCAAAACTTACAGATTGTCATTGGACACTTAAAAATATACATCAAAACTTACACATTTTCATTGTACACTTTAAAAATATACATCAAAACTTACACATTTTCATTATACACTCAAAGAATATACATCAAAGCTTACACGTTTTCATTGTACATACAAAAAATATACATAAAAACTTACAACTTTTAATTGTACACTCAAAAAATATACATCAAAGCTTACACATTTTCATTGAACACTATTTTCTATTGTACACTTAAAAAATATACATCAAAGCTTACACATTTTAATTGTACATTCAAAAAATATACATCACAACATACACATTTTCATTGTACACAAAAAATATACCTCAAAACTTACACATTTTCATTGTACACTTAAAAAATATACATCAAAGCCTACACATTTTCATTGTACACTTCAAAAATATACATGTAAACGTACACATTTTCATTGTACATGTTGAAAATATGCATCAAAACTTAGACATTTTCATTGTAAATACAAAAAATATACATCAAAACTCTCACATTTTCATTGTACACTCAAAGAACATACATCAAAACTTACAGATTGTCATTGTACACTTAAAAAATATACATCAAAACTTACACATTTTCATTGTACACTTAAAAAATATACATCAAAGCATACATATTTTCATTGTACACTTGAAAAATATACATCAAAACGTACAGATTTTCATTGAACATATAGAAAATATGCATCAAAACTTAGACATTTTCATTGTAAATACAAAAAATATACATCAAAACTTTCACATTTTCATTGTACACTCAAAGAATGTACATCAAAACTTACACTTTTTCATTGTACATACAAAAAATATTAATAAAAACTTACAACGTTTAATTGTACACTCAAAAAATATACAACAAAGCTTACACATTTTCATTGAACACTTAAAAAAATATACATCCAAACTTACACATTTTCATTGTACTCTTAAAAAATATACATCAAAGCTTACACATTTTATTTGTACACTTAAAAAATATACATCAAAACCTACACATTTTCATTGTACACTTAAAAAATATAGTCCGAAACTTACACATTTTCATTGTACACTCAAAAATATACTTCAAAACTTACACATTTTCATTGTACACTTAACAAATATACATCAAAACTTACACATTTTCATTGTACACTTGAAAAATATACATCAAAACTTACACATTCTCTTTGTACACTTACAAAAATACATCAAAACTTACACATTTTCATTGTACACTTAAAAATATACAAAAAAACTTACACATTTTCATTGTACACTTAAAAAATATACATCAAAACTTACACATTTTCATTGTACACTTAAAAAATAAACACCAACACTTACTCATTTTTATTGACACTCAAAAAATGTACATCAAAGCTTACACATTTTCATTGTAAACTTAAAAGAATACATCAAAACGTACACATTTTCATTGTACACTTAAAAAATGTACATCAAAACCTACACATTTTCATTGTACACTTAAAAAATATACATCAAAACTTACACATTTTCATTGTACACTTAAAAAATATACATCAAAGCATACATATTTTCATTGTACACTTGAAAAATATAAATCAAAACGTACAGATTTTCATTGAACATATAGAAAATATGCATCAAAACTTTCACATTTTCATTGTACACTCAAAGAATGTACATCAAAACTTACACATTTTCATTGTACATACAAAAAATATACATAAAAACTTACAACTTTTAATTGCACACTCAAAAAATATACAACAAAGCTTACACATTTTCATTGAACACTTAAAAACTATACATCAAATCTTACACATTTTCACTGTACACTTAAAAAAAATATACATCCAAACTTACACTTTTTCATTGTACACTCAAAGAGCATACATCAAAACTTACAGATTGTCATTGTACACTTAAAAAAAATATACATCCAAACTTACACATTTTCATTGTACACTTAAAAAATATACATCAAAGCTTACACATTTTCATTGTACACTTAAAAAATATACACCAAAACTTACACATTTTCATTGTACACTTAAAAAATATACATCACAACTTACACATTTTAATTGTACACTCAAAAAATATACATCACAACTTACACATTTTCATTGTACACTTAAAAATATACATCAAAACTTACACATTTTAATTGTACACTCAAAAAATATACATCACAACATACACATTTTCATTGTACACTTAAAAAATATACTTCAAAACTGACACATTTTCTTTGTACACTTAAAAAATATACATCAAAACCTACACATTTTCATTGTACACTTCAAAAATATACATCTAAACGTACACATTTTCATTGTACACTTAAAAAATATACATCTAAACGTACACATTTTCATAGTACACTTAAAGAATATACATGTAAACGTACACATTTTCATTGTACATGTAGAAAATATGCATCAAAACTTAGACCTTTTCATTGTAAATACAAAAAATATACATCAAAACTTTCACATTTTCATTGTACGCTCAAAGAATATACATCAAAACTTACAGATTGTCATTGGACACTTAAAAATATACATCAAAACTTACACATTTTCATTGTACACTTTAAAAATATACATCAAAACTTACACATTTTCATTATACACTCAAAGAATATACATCAAAGCTTACATTGTACATACAAAAAATATACATAAAAACTTACAACTTTTAATTGTACACTCAAAAAATATACATCAAAGCTTACACATTTTCATTGAACACTTAAAAACTATACATCAAAACTTACACATTTTCATTGTACACTTAAAAAAATATACATCCAAACTTACACATTTCTATTGTACACTTAAAAAATATACATCAAAGCTTACACATTTTCATTGTACACTTAAAAAATATACACCAAAACATTCACATTTTCATTGTACACTTAAAAAATATACATCAAAACTTACACATTTTAATTGTACATTCAAAAAATATACATCACAACATACACATTTTCATTGTACACAAAAAATATACCTCAAAACTTACACATTTTCATTGTACACTTAAAAAATATACATCAAAGCCTACACATTTTCATTGTACACTTCAAAAATATACATGTAAACGTACACATTTTCATTGTACATGTTGAAAATATGCATCAAAATTTAGACATTTTCATTGTAAATACAAAAAATATACATCAAAACTTTCACATTTTCATTGTACACTCAAAGAACATACATCAAAACTTACAGATTGTCATTGTACACTTAAAAAATATACATCAAAACTTACACATTTTCATTGTACACTTAAAAAATATACATCAAAGCATACATATTTTCATTGTACACTTGAAAAATATACATCAAAACGTACAGAGTTTCATTGAACATATAGAAAATATGCATCAAAACTTAGACATTTTCATTGTAAATACAAAAAATATACATCAAAACTTTCACATTTTCATAGTACACTCAAAGAATGTACATCAAAACTTACACTTTTTCATTGTACATACAAAAAATATTAATAAAAACTTACAACTTTTAATTGTACACTCAAAAAATATACAACAAAGCTTACACATTTTCATTGAACACTTAAAAAAATATACATCCAAACTTACACATTTTCATTGTACACTTAAAAAATATACATCAAAGCTTACACATTTCCATTGTACACTTAAAAAACATACATCAAAACCTACACATTTTCATTGTACACTTAAAAAATATAGTTCGAAACTTACACATTTTCATTGTACACTCAAAAATATACATCAAAACTTACACATTTTCATTGTACACTTAACAAATATACATCAAAACTTACACATTTTCATTGTACACTTGAAAAATATACATCAAAACTTACACATTTTCTTTGTACACTTACAAAAATACATCAAAACTTACACATTTTCATTGTACACTTAAAAATATACATAAAAACTTACACATTTTCATTGTACACTTAAAAAATATACATCAAAGCTTACACATTTTCATTGTACACTTAAAAAATAAACACCAACACTTACTCATTTTTATTGACACTCAAAAAATGTACATCAAAGCTTACACATTTTCATTGTAAACTTAAAAGAATACATCAAAACGTACACATTTTCATTGTACACTTAAAAAATGTATATCAAAACCTACACATTTTCATTGTACACTTAAAAAATATACATCAAAACTTACACATTTTCATTGTACATGTAGAAAATATGCCTCAAAACTTACACATTTTCATTGTAAATACAAAAAATATACATCAAAGCTTACACATTTTCATTGTACACTTAAAAAATATACTTCAACACTTACACATTTTCAATGTACACTTAAAAACTATACATCAAAACCTACACATTTTCATTGTCCACTTCAAAAATATACATCTAAACGTACACATTTTCATTGTACACTTAAAAAATATACATCGAAAACTTACACATTTTCATTGTACATGTAGAAAATATGCATCAAAACTTAGACATTTTCATTGTAAATACAAAAAATATACATCAAAACTTTCACATTTTCACCGTACACTCAAAGAATATACTTCAAATTTACAGATTGTCACTGTACACTTAAAAATATACATCAAAACTCACACATTTTCATTGTACTCTTAAAAAATATACATCAAAACTTACACATTTTCATTATACACTCAAAGAATAGACATCAAAGCTTACACATTTTCACTGTATACTCAAAGAATATACATCAAAACTTACACATTTTCATTGTACATATAGAAAATATGCATCAAAACTTACACATTTCCATTGTACACTCAAAAAATATACATCAAAACTTACACATTTTCATTGTACATACAAAAAATATACATAAAAACTTACAACTTTTAATTGTACACTCAAAAAATATACATCAAAGCTTACACATTTTCATTGAACACTTTGAAACTATACATCAAAACTTACCCATTTTCATTGTACACTTAAAAAAATATACATCCAAACTTACACATTTTTATTATACACTTAAAAAATATACATCAACGCTTACACATTTTCATTGTACACTTACAAAATATACACCAAAACATACACATTTTCATTGTACACTTAAAAAATATACATCAAAACTTACACATTTTAATTGTACATTCAAAAAATATACATCACAACATACACATTTTCATTGTACACTTAAAAAATATACTTCAAAACTTACACACTTTCATTGTACATTTAAAAAATATACATCAAAACCTACACATTTTCATTGTACACTTCAAAAATATACATCAAAACGTACAGATTTTCATTGAACATATAGAAAATATGCATCAAAACTTAGACATTTTCATTGTAAATACAAAAAATATACATCAAAACTTTCACATTTTCATTGTACACTCAAAGAATGTACATCAAAACTTACACATTTTCATTGTACATACAAAAAATATTAATAAAAACTTTCAACTTTTAATTGTACACTCAAAAAATATTCAACAAAGCTTACACATTTTCATTGAACACTTAAAAACTATATATCAAAACTTACACATTTTCACTGTACACTTAAAAAAGTATACATCCAAACGTACACATTTTCATTGTACACTTAGAAAATATACGTCAAAGCTTACACATTTTCATTGTACACTTAAAAAATATACATCAAAGCCTACACATTTTCATTGTACACTTCAAAAATATACATGTAGACGTACACATTTTCATTGTACATGTTGAAAATATGCATCAAAACTTAGACATTTTCATTGTAAATACAAAAAATATACATCAAAACTTTCACATTTTCATTGTACACTCAAAGAACATACATCAAAACTTACAGATTGTCATTGTACACTTAAAAAATATACATCAAAACTTACACATTTTCATTGTACACTTAAAAAATATACATCAAAGCATACATATTTTCATTGTACACTTGAAAAGTATACATCAAAACGTACAGATTTTCATTGAACATATAGAAAATATGCATCAAAACTTAGACATTTTCATTGTAAATACAAAAAATATACATCAAAACTTTCACATTTTCATTGTACACTCAAAGAATGTACATCAAAACTTACACATTTTCATTGTACATACAAAAAATATTATTAAAAACTTACAACTTTTAATTGTACACTCAAAAAATATACAACAAAGCTTACACATTTTCATTGAACACTTAAAAACTATACATCAAAACTTACACATTTTCACTGTACACTTAAAAAAAATATACATCCAAACTTACACATTTTCATTGTACACTTAAAAAATATACATCAAAGCTTACACATTTTCATTGTACACTTAAAAAATATACACCAAAACTTACACATTTTCATTGTACACTTAAAAAATATACATCTAAACGTACACATTTTCATAGTACACTTAAAAAATATACATGTAAACGTACACATTTTCATTGTACATGTAGAAAATATGCATCAAAACTTAGACATTTTCATTGTAAATACAAAAAATATACATTAAAACTTTAACATTTTCATTGTACGCTCAAAGAATATACATCAAAACTTACAGATTGTCATTGGACACTTAAAAATATACATCAAAACTTACACATTTTCATTGTACACTTAAAAAATATACATCAAAGCTTACACATTTTCATTGAACACTTAAAAAAATATACATCCAAACTTACACATTTTTATTGTACACTTAAAAAATATACATCAAAGCTTACACATTTTCATTGTACACTTAAAAAATATACACCAAAACATACACATTTTCATTGTACACTTAAAAAATATACATCAAAACTTACACATTTTAATTGTACATTCAAAAAATATACATCACAACATACACATTTTCATTGTACACAAAAAATATACTTCAAAACTTACACATTTTCATTGTACACTTAAAAAATATACATCAGAGCCTACACATCTTCATTGTACACTTCAAAAATATATATGTAAACGTACACATTTTCATTGTACATGTTGAAAATATGCATCAAAAGAGACATTTTCATTGTAAATGCAAAAAATATACATCAAAACTTTCACATTTTCATTGTACACTCAAAGAACAGACATCAAAACTTACAGATTGTCATTGTACACTTAAAAAATATACATCAAAACTTACACATTTTCATTGTACACTTAAAAAATATACATCAAAGCATACATATTTTCATTGTACACTTGAAAGATATACATCAAAACGTACAGATTTTCATTGAACATATAGAAAATATGCATCAAAACTTAGACATTTTCATTGCAAATACAAAAAATATACATCAAAACTTTCACATTTTCATTGTACACTCAAAGAATGTATATCAAAACTTACACATTTTCATTGTACATACAAAAAATATTAATAAAAACTTACAACTTTTAATTGTACACTCAAAAAATATACAACAAAGCTTACACATTTTCATTGAACACTTAAAAACTATACATCAAAACTTACACATTTTCACTGTACACTTAAAAAAAATATACATCCAAACTTACACATTTTCATTGTACACTTAAAAAATATACATCAAAGCTTACACATTTTCATTGTACACTTAAAAAATATACACCAAAACTTACACATTTTCATTGTACAGTTAAAAAATATACATCAAAACTTACACATTTTAATTGTACACTCAAAAAATATACATCACAACTTACACATTTTCATTATACACTTAAAAAATATACTTCAAAACTTACACATTTTCATTGTACACTTAAAAAGTGTACATCAAAACCTTCACATTTTCATTGTACACTTCAAAAATATACATCTAAACGCACACTTTTTCATTGTACATATAGAAAATATGCATCAAAACTTAGACATTTTCATTGTAAATACAAGAAATATACATCAAAACTTACACATTTTCATTGTACACTTAGAAAATATACACCAAAACTTAGTCATTTTCATTGTACACTTAAAAAATATACATCAAAACTTACACATTTTAATTGTACACTCAAAAAATATACATCACAACTTACACATTTTCATTATACACTTAAAAAATATACTTCAAAACTTACACATTTTCATTGTACACTTAAAATTGTACATCAAAACCTTCACATTTTCATTGTACACTTCAAAAATATACATCTAAACGCACACGTTTTCATTGTACATATAGAAAATATGCATCAAAACTTTCACATTTTCACTGTACACTCTAAGAATATACATCAAAACTTACAGATTGTCATTGTACACTTAAAAAATATACATCAAACCTTACACATTTTCATTGTACACTTAAAAAATATACATCAAAACTTACACATTTTAATCGTATACTCAAAGAATATACATCAAAACTTACACATTTTCATTGTACATTATAGAAAATATGCATCAAAACTTAGACATTTTCATTGTAAATACAAAAAATATACATCAAAACTTTCACATTTTCATTGTACACTCAAAGAACTTACAGATTGTCATTGTACACTTAAAAATATACATCAAAACTTACACATTTTCATTGTACACTTAAATAATATACATCAAAGCTTACATATTTTCATTGTACACTTGAAAAATATACATCAAAACCTACACATTTTCATTGTACACATAAAAAATATACTTCAAAACTTACATATTTTCATTGTACACTCAAAGAATATACATCAAAACTTACAGATTGTCATTGTACACTTAAAAAATATACATCAAAACTTACACATTTTCATTGTACACTTGAAAAATATACATCAAAACTTACACATTTTCTTTGTACGCTGAAAAAAATACATGAAAACTTACACATTTTCATTGTACACTTAAAAATATA
The DNA here is from genome assembly GCA_030765045.1 of Tenodera sinensis. Taxonomy (NCBI): domain Eukaryota; kingdom Metazoa; phylum Arthropoda; class Insecta; order Mantodea; family Mantidae; genus Tenodera; species Tenodera sinensis. The sequence goes on along the minus strand of CM060963.1, from coordinate 163,201,534 downwards.
CATAAAAACTTACACATTTTCATTGTACACTTAAAAAATATACATCAAAACTTACACATTTTCATTGTACACTTAAAAAATAAACATCAAAGCTTACACATTTTTATTGACACTCAAAAAATGTACATCAAAACTTACACATTTTCATTGTACACTTAAAAAATAAACATCAAAGCTTACACATTTTTATTGACACTCAAAAAATGTACATCAAAACTTACACATTTTCATTGTACACTTAAAAAATAAACATCAAAGCTTACACATTTTTATTGACACTCAAAAAATGTACATCAAAGCTTACACATTTTCATTGTAAACTTAAAAAAGATACATCAAAACGTACACATTTTCATTATACACTTAAAAAATGTACATCAAAACTTACACATTTTCATTGTACACACAAGAAATATACATAAAAACTGACACATTTTAATTGTACACTCAAAAAATATACATCAAAACTTACACATTTTCATTGTAAACTTAAAAAATATACATCTAAACTTACACATTTTCATTGTACACTTAAAAAAATACATCAAAACTTACACATTTTCATTGTACACATAAAAATATACATGAAAACTTACACATTTTCATTGTACACTTAAAAAATATACATAAAAACTTACACATTTTCATTGTACACTTAAAAAATTTACATCAAAACTTACACATTGTCATTGTACACTTAAAAAATGTACATCAAAATTTACACAGTTTCATTGTACAGTCAAACAATATACATCAAAACTTACACATTTTGATTGTATCTCAAAGAGTATACATCAAAACTTACACATTTTCATTGTACACTCAAAGAATATACATCAAAACTTACACATTTTCATTGTATACTCAAAGGATATACATCAAAACTTACACATTTTCATTGTACATATAAAACATATGCATCAAAACTTAGACATTTTCATTGTACATATATAAATATTCATCAAAGCTTAGACATTTTCACTGTAAATACAAAAAATATACATCAAAACTTACACATATTCATTGTACACTCAAAGAATATACATCAAAACTTACACATTTTCATTGTACTGTCACCGCGCCCACCGCATCTAATTGCCGACAACCGCAGTGTCACCCATCGCATTATTGTCGGCACTACCGCAAAGGAGCCGAAGGAAAGAGACAGAGAATGGCCGCATTGTTGGGGCGCTTGCCGAAAGAGAGAAAAGGATAGAAGCTTCTGGAATCTTCCTCTTTGTATTCCACCGAAAAACTGAACTTTCCAGAGTAGTGCCTGGGAGATATAAATAGCGGTAAAGTGCAACAGGGGTCAGTCAGACGTATGTGAAGGTTGAGTAGTCGTGCCTTCGGAGACGGACAGACGATGTGGAGAGTTGTGCCGACGGAGAAGAGTTAGTTCTTTGTGTTACGAATTCGGAGCCGTGCTGTTGGAGAATCGGAAAAGACTTTCTTGTTGTTGCAACGAGTGTACAAAGTTACTGTTTACGGAAATAAAAGTGTTTCTTTATCTCGACTACATCTGTCTACTTTACTTCACACACAAAAAAGGTCACACTGGTGTCAGAAGTGGGATCCGTCGAATTGCTTCTAGTTTCGTTACATCGTCGTTTGAAGTTGCAACGTTAGAACCAAGATGGAGGGAGATTCGGAAACCAGGATGATGGCAATGATGAAAGAATTATTCGCCAAAATGGAAACGAGAAACGACAACCTCGTTGCCGAGCTGAAAGAAGAAATGAAGACGGCAAACGACAAACTCGCTGCTGAACTGAAAGACATGAAGACGGCAAACGACAACCTCGCTACTGAACTGAAAGACATGAAGACGGCAAACGACAACCTCGTTGCCAAAATGAAGACGAGAAACGACAACCTCCCTGCCGAGCTGAAAGAGATGAAGACGGAGCTATCGGCGAAAATTGACGGCGAACTGATTGGCGTGACGGAAGACGTGGAAGAACTCGGCGAAAAGGTGGAAGACCTCTGCCAGGACGTGGACATCGTGGAGGACGACGGGGAACGTCTTGGCGCCCTGGTAGTAAGAGTTGACGAGAGCGTCAAAGTACTGGATGCCAGGGGCAGACGGAATAGCGCGGAGCCGGGGAGGGAGCACCTAGTGGCCGAGGCGACAGTTGCGCCCGTTTCAGATGATGTGAGGGAAGACGTGAAACAACTCGGCGAACTGATTGGCGTGACGGAAGACGTGGAACAACTCTGCGAACTGATTGGAGTGACGGAAGACGTGGAACAACTCGGCGAACTGATTGGCGTGACGGAAGACGTGGAACCACTCGGCGAACTGATTGGCATGACGGAAGACGTGGAACAACTCGGCGAACTGATTGGCGTGACGGAAGGCGTGGAAGAACTCGGCGAAAAGGTGGAAGACCTCTGCCAGCATGTGGACGTCGTGGAGGACGACGGGGAACGTCTTGGCGCCCTGGTAGTAAGAGTTGACGAGAGCGTCAAAGTACTGGATGCCAGGGGCAGACGGAATAGCACAGACCCGGGGAGGGAGCACCTAGTGGCCGAGGCGACAGTTGCGCCCGTTTCAGATAACGAAAGTGTACGTCTCGGGGAAGACAAAGGGGCAGTTCAGGGACGTCATCGAGGATCCTCTGGAGGAGTGTGTCGGGTACGTAACCAAACAGGATATGACGTGGAAGAGGATCAGCAGGGAAGCGCACAAGCAAACGAGCAACACGCGAGAACCGACTTGGCGTGTAACATGGGGGGACCGTCAGAGCCATCCAATCACCTGACACATAGTGCCGTGAACGGAAGAATGGTGGACATCGTCTTGGACGGCAGGATACAGGAGAGACCGTGCCGAGCACGAGTGAACACGAGTGCAGCGGTGGACGCGACTCGCGCGGATGTGGTAGGGTTTGTTGCCGGACCCATCGGAAGCAAGGTGGCTGCGAAGGTGCGCCAGAGAGGTCGGCGGACATGGTACCTAGTGAGCCGTTTCCAAGTGCGCAGGATGGCCCGTCAACACACCAGGAAGCAGGGCAACTGGACGAGGGACCGTCAAGACCGGCGGTACTGTTGCAGAATTTCGAAGCAGGATGGCATACATCGTCCTATCTGGACCAAGGGACACTATCCAACAGCGATACCTAGGATCGTGCCTCCTGGAGAAGAGGTTCCATGGGTTAGTCCACCGGGGCGCAAGGGAGATGCCGCAGTGATAGTGCTGGTTGGGACGACCAGTTCTGAGGAGGGAGCAGTGTCACCGCGCCCGCCGCATCTAATTGCCGACAACCGCAGTGTCACCCATCGCATTATTGTCGGCACTACCGCAAAGGAGCCGAAGGAAAGAGACAGAGAATGGCCGCATTGTTGGGGCGCTTGCCGAAAGAGAGAAAAGGATAGAAGCTTCTGGAATCTTCCTCTTTGTATTCCACCGAATAACTGAACTTTCCAGAATAGTGCCTGGGAGATATAAATAGCGGTAAAGTGCGACAGGAGTCAGTCAGACGTATGTGAAGGTTGAGTAGTCGTGCCGACGGAGACGGACAGACGATGTGGAGAGTTGTGCCGACGGAGAAGAGTTAGTTGTTTGTGTTACGAATTCGGAGCCGTGCTGTTGGAGAATCGGAAAAGACTTTCTTGTTGTTGCAACGAGTGTACAAAGTTACTGTTTACGGAAATAAAAGTGTTTCTTTATCTCGACTACATCTGTCTACTTTACTTCACACACAAAAAAAAGTCACAGTACACTTAAAAAATATACATCAAAATTTACACATTTTCATTGTACACTTGAAAAATATACATCAAAACTTACACATTTTCATTGTACACTTAAAAAATATACATCAAAACTGACACATTTTCATTGTACAGTCAAAGAATATACATCAAAACTTACACATTTTCGTTGTATCTCAAAGAATATACATCAAAACTTACACATTTTCATTGTACACTCAAAGGATATACATCAAAACTTACACATTTTCATTGTACATATAAAAAATATGCATCAAAACTTAGACATTTTCATTGTACATATATAAATATGCATCAAAGCTTAGACATTTTCACTGTAAATACAAAAAACATACATCAAAACTTACACATTTTCATTTTACACTCAAAGAATATACATCAAAACTTACAGATTGTCATTGTACACTTAAAAAATATACATCAAAACTTACACATTTTCATTGTACACTTAAAACATATACATCAAAACTTACACATTTTCATTGTACACTTGAAAAATATACATCAAAACTTACACATTTTCATTGTACACTTAAAAAATAAACATCAAAACTTACACATTTTCATTGTACACTTAAAAATATACATCAAAACTTACACATTTTCATTGTACACTTAAAAAATATACATCAAAACTTACTATTTTCATTGTACATTCAAAGAATATACATCAAAACTTACACATTTTCATTGTATACTCAAAGAATATACATCAAAACTTACACATTTTCATTGTATATACAAAAATATACATCAAACGTTACACATTTTCATTGTAAATACAAATAATATACATCAAAACTTACACATGAAAAATATACATAAAAATTTACACATTTTCTTTGTACACTTAAAAAAATATACATCAAAATTAACACATTTTCATTGTACACTTAGAAAATATACATCAAAACCTACACATTTTCATTGTACACTTAAAAAATATACATCAAAACTTACACATTTTCATTGTACACTTAAAAAATAAACATCAAAACTTACACATTTTTACTGTACACTCAAAAAATGTACATCAAAACTTACACATTTTCATTGTAAACTTAAAAAATATACATCAAAACTTACACATTTTCATTGTAAACTTAAAAAATATACATCAAAACTTACACATTTTCATTGTACACTCATAAAATGTACGTCAAAACTTACACATTTTCATTGTACACTTAAAAAATAAACATCAAAACTTACACATTTTTACTGTACACTCAAAAAATGTACATCAAAACTTACACATTTTCATTGTAAACTTAAAAAATATACATCAAAACTTACACATTTCATTGTAAACTTAAAAAATATACATCAAAACTTACACATTTTCATTGTACACTCATAAAATGTATGTTAAAACTTACACATTTTCATTGTACACTCATAAAATGTACGTCAAAAACTACACATTTTCAGTGTACACTCATAAAATGTACATCAAAACTTACACATTTTCATTGTATATACAAGAAATGTACATCAAAACTTACACATTTTCATTGTACACTCATAAAATGTACATCAAAACTTACACATTTTCGTTGTATATACAAAAAATGTACTTCAAAACTTACACATTTTCATTGTACACTCGTAAAATGTACATCAAAACTTACACATTTTCATTGTATATACAAAAAATGTACATCAAAACTTACACATTTCCATTGTACACTCATAAAATGTACATCAAAACTTACACATTTTCGTTGTATATACAAAAAATGTACATCAAAACTTACACATTTTCATTGTACACTCGTAAAATGTATATCAAAGCTTACACATTTTCATTGTACACTCAAAAAGTATACATCAAAACTTACACATTTTCATTGTATATACAAAAAATACACATCAAAACATACACATTTTGATTGTACACTCAAAAATACACATCAAAACTTACACATTTTCATTGTACACTCAAAAAATACACATCAAAGCTTACACATTTTCATTGTAGACTCAAAAAATACACATGAAAACTTACACATTTTCATTGTACACTCAAAAATAAACATCAAAACTTACACATTTTCATTGTATACTCAAAAAATGCTTGCTTGATTTATTTATTTCTCCCTTTCTTTCAAGATTTCTTCCTTTCTCGCTTTCCTTCTTTCCTTCTTTGCATCTTTCCCTCTTTGCATCTTTCCCTCTTTCCGTCTTTCCCTCTTTCCGTCTTTCCCTCTTTCCGTCTTTCCGTCTTTCCCTCTTTCCGTCTTTCCCTCTTTCCGTCTTTCCCTCTTTCCGTCTTTCCCTCTTTCCATCTTTCCCTCTTTCCGCCTTTCCCTCTTTCCGTCTTTCCCTCTTTCCGTCTTTCCCTCTTTCCGTCTTTCCCTCTTTCCGTCTTTCCCTCTTTCCGTCTTTCCCTCTTTCCGTCTTTCCCTCCTTCCCTCCTTCCGTCCTTTCCTCCTTCCGTCCTTCCCTCCTTCCCTCCTTCCGTCCTTCCCTCCTTGCGTCCTTCCCCCCTCCCTCCTTCCCCCTTCCCCCCTTCCGCCCCTTCCCCCTTCCCCCCTTCCGCCCTTCCCCCCTCCCCCCCTTCCCCCCTTCCCGCCCGTTCCACACTTCCCCGCTCCCCCATTCCCCGCTTCCCCCCTTCCCCCCTTCCTCCCCTTCCCCCCTCACCACGTTCCCCCCTTCCACCCTTCGCCCCTTCCCCCCCTCCCCCCTTCCCCCCTCGGCCCCTCCGCCCCTCCGCCCCTCCGCCCCTCCGCCCCTCGGCCCCTCGGCCCCTCGGCCTCTCGGCTTCTTCGCTTCTTCGCTTCTTCGCTTCTTTCCTTCTTTCCTTCTTTCCTTCTTTCCTTCTCTCCTTCTCTCCTTCTTTCCTTCTTTCCTTCATTCCTTCTTCCTTCTTTCCTTCTTTCCTTCATTCCTTCTTTCCTTCTTTCCTTCTTTCCTTCGTTCCTTCGTTCCTTCGTTCCTTCCTTCCTCCCTTCCTCCCTTCCTCCCATCCTCCCTTCCTCCCTTCCTCTCTTCCTCCCTTCCTTCCTTCCTTCCTTCGTTCCTTCGTTCCTTCCTTCCTTCGTTTCTTCCTTTCTTTCTTTCTTTCTTTTTCATTCTTTCTTTCTTGTTTCTTTCCGTGTCTCTTTCTCTCTTTTTTCTTTCTTTCTATCTGTCTTTCTTTCTCTCTTTCTTTCTTTCTTTTCTCGTTTCTCTCTCTCTTTCTTTCTTTATTTGTTTATTTCTTTCCTCCATTCTTTCTTTACTTCTTTGTTTCTTTCTTCCCTTCTTTATACCTTTCTTTCCTTTTTCCTTCTTTCTTTCCCTTTTCTTTCCATATTCCTTCCTTTTTTGCTTCTTTCCATCAGTCCCTCCTTCTTTCATTAAATGCTTCTTGCTTTCTTTCAGAGAGAGAAAGAAGGAGAGAAGGAAATAAACAAGGAAAGAGAAAGAAAGAGGGAAAGAAAGAAAGACAGAAAGAATGAAGATAAAAGAAAGAAAGAAAGAAACAAAGCAAGCAAGAAAGAAAGACAGAAAGAAAGAAAGAAAGAAAGAAAGAAAGAAAGAAAGAAAGAAAGAAAGAAAGAAAGAAAGAAAGAAAGAAAGAAAGAAAGAAAGAAAGAAACAAAGAAACAAAGAAACAAAGAAACAAAGAAACAAGGAAAGAAAGAAGGAAGGAATGAAAGAAAGAAGGTAAAAAGCAAACAAATATGGAAAGAAAAAGCAAAACAAAGATAGAATGAAAGAAAGCATGAAAGAAAGAAGGATAGAAGGAAAGAAAGAACGAAAGAACGAAAGAGAAGGTAAGAAAGAATGAAAGAAAAAAAGAAAGAAACAAAGAAAGACAGAAAGAAAGAATGAAAAAATGAAAGAATGAAATAAAGAAAGAAGCCAAGAAAGGAAGAAAGAAAGAAGCAAAGAAAGAAAGAAGGAAGGAATAAAACAAAGAAGGAAAAAAGGAAGGAAATAAGGATAGAAAAGGAAACAAGGAGGGAAAAAGGAAAGAAAGAAAGAAAGACAAAGAACA